>JAOVFP010000012.1:0-2400000 GCA_025738555.1 Cyathus striatus
ACCGGAAACCAGAGCAGTTTTTCCGTGAGGCTGTGGTAAGTAAGCACTAGGGGTAATACTGAGAAGTGACATTGTATTAGAACGGAAAAACTCCGGACTGGAAAAATCAACATACTATTCATCGTCGAGCTCTTTTGGGAAGTGCACCGTGCAATCTTCGTCACGTAGACAAATGGGCCTGCCCAGCAAGATGGACATCGATTTATCCGCTAAGCCATGATGTGAATACGGTGCGGGGTAAGGTTGTCCTGGACACATTTACCTCCGAATAGAAGCCAGAAAGTCCTTCGTCTAACTTCGCATTCAATGGGATCAAGGCCGTCGTATGACGCTTCTTCATGCATTCGTAGCGTCACTGCTATGTGTGCAGCTTCGCCAAATGCAGCGTGCTGAGTAGCATCATGTCCTTCGCAGAAATGATAGATGCAGTCGCTGTAGATGATTTTAGTTGATTTGTACTTGAGGAAAGTAGCAGTATACGTACAAGTAACGAATGACGACATGCATAGAGGTTGGAGGGTCGTATGAAGCTATCGAAATGTGTCTGCTTGCTTCGTGGCATGTCTAAATTGTCGTCGTTTAAAAAAATACATGAAACAATTCTGAAAAATACATACTTGTGCTAATTTCCGTACCACCGGCCGTTCCATGGGAAGATACGACCGGGGCACCTGGACCAAAGTTGAAGCAACGGTCGACATCACTAACGCAAAAAATAGGGGGTCTCGCTCCTCCCTGCGTGCGTGGAGGTCGGCCATGAATGAAGGCTTGTGAATACATGGGGTGAGAGGATAGACAAAGTCGAAAAAGAGGGCGATGATTAGGGAAATAGTGTCCCGTGGTGCGATCTCTTCCAGACGTCGTCCGCGATAATAATAGGAAAGAGGCGGTACAGTTGTCGGGTGAGGAACCGGATGCATTTGTTGTTGTTTGTACGACCAGTTGTACAAGGGATATGTGCTGAATTGCTCTGAAGGGGAGGAATATTGCTGAGAATCCTCGTTCTTTGGAGATGGATGTGAATGAAGCATGCTATTACCGTTTGTCGCTGCTTCTGATGAGCGGCCATTATAAGAAGATGAAGACGGAAGTGAGCTTGAAGATGAATAATGCGGGTGGTATGTATCTGCAGCTATTGGATATCGCGAAGGAGGAATCGGAACTGAGGAAACCTGTGGAAGTGAATTTAAGGACGTTTCGAGGAAAGATGGTGGGCTCTTGGGACCAAGGGTAGGAGACACGATGCTTTGTGGGGGGCTGGCAATCGATACAGGGGAAGAAGACGCCTCGAGATCGTTCTGATTATCGGTCTGATTGGCAGCAGCGGCGGCGGCAGCTTCTTGCAGCCGTCTGAGATACCTGAAAAGGTAGAGTTCAAGCAGATACAATTGCTTCGCGATGGGATACACACAGGTTGGGGGGACCCCTCTTCTTAGGTTGGTAATCATACGTGCAGGGAATACCGAGGGTGATGCAGTGTTTGCAGGACTGTTTTGGGTCGTCTGGGTTCTCGCGGGCGCATCGCACCTTTCGAGCCCTGCAAGCGTCGCAGCCTTGAAAAATAAATAAGAAAAGGGCGAAAAAAAAAAGATAAGAAGAAAAGGGACACACTTTGGGATTGCCTCCTATTTACGCGAAAAGATAAAGGTGGTCAGCAAAAAAAAATAGATGAGGAAAAGGAAAGAAATAACATGTCAGATACGGGAGAGCGGGGAAAGAAGAAAGAGACAGGAATGTGGAGAGAGAGAGGGCGGTGTGGGGGAATGCGGGGTGAAGAGGGAGGTGAAGGGGGGCGGAGAAAGGTCGGAGAAAATGAACATACTTTCTCTTGCTCTTGCTGTTTTCGGAGTGTGATTCCTTGAGATGGGCATCGTCGGAAGGAGGCGTGGCGGAATTGGACTCTTTCTTGGGGCGTGCAGCAGGCATGATCGTGTATAGAGGGGCGAAGCAAGAAAAGAGAAGGGGTGTCGATGCGGGGTAGTGTCGAGTGGAAGTCGGGCACGGTTCCTCGTCTGGGTGGGTTTTGAAGAGACTGGGTGTTTGGTGTCCCCGTGGCCAGGTTGTTTACTTGTTCGGGCGCTATGTGGAAATTCCTGCAGCTGCTTCTACTGTTATGATTTATATCGAAACGCTGCATCACTCGACCGCTGCAGACACTCGTCTCTCTGTCTACGCATGGCTCCCCAACATGGATCGGATATCACGAGAACACTCTCCCTTTCTAAATTCTCACTGCTACCAGGCTCGGCCAATCTCCGGACCCAACACCTCGGCGCGTCCTTCTCCTTCCTCCTGACTTTGTTTTTGATCACATCATCCCCGGTCATCTTCTTTCTCCCTTTCCGGAAGCGGACCTTTTATTGCCAGTGCGTTCCGCGGTCCTTCTTGTCGTTCTCTCACTGCACCTTATGCCACGTGAACGACTCCCTCTTATGAGCCGATTTCCTAATTATAATCTCCTAATGTCCGACTCCGCGACATACCAATAAGGGCAGTTGCCATCTTTGATACCTACAACGGCGGTGAGCCCTCCGGTATCGTCATGGGAGTTCTCGGTCACAGTAGACTACCCTCGTAGACGATGTAAATCTTATTGTTGTCACGGTATGCCTCCAAATCTTCGCCCTGCCCTCTCGAATCACCTCTCCGACCCGGAGCTCCATAGTGTTGCGTGTTCTTTCAGTGCAGCTTATACATACAATCCCTGCTGCAGAGATTGTGGTGGACTTATTGCTTTCGTCACGATATTCACGGAGCTCGTGCCCGGCACACTTTTCGCGCCTCGCAATCTGGGCTCTGGCTGCCGCTCGCAAGCAAGATAGATTAGAAAGCGTCCTTGTGGTGCTGAAACTAGGTCCATTCCGCAGGGAATCCATGGCCTCTCAACCATCTTTTTGGCTACGTCAATATTAATTTTGTGACCGCACGATATCTCCGTAGGCTATCGCAGCCCGGTCAAATCCCTTCGGAGAACTGTTTCTATTTTCAACCGTCACTGCTAGTCGTGGCTCGTATATCTATTGGCGCCACCCTAGTTTACTAGTACCTGGTATTAACAAGTACGTTCAGCAGCGGTCATAACCTGGTATGGAAACTCGAGCGGGTGGTTTTGATCAGGGAAATCGAAATTACGAGACTAAAAATTTCCGACTACTCTTCTCTCTTGTCTCGTCTTGGATGAAATCAACTTCCCATTTGACAATGATTGCTGTATAATACTTGGAGCCATTCACGCAACTGGAGGAAATTTAGCTAATTGAACATGTCGTGAATAACACTTGCAAAAACAAAAGAGGCTTAGACACAGGAGTAATTGGAAAAGGGCTCCTAAAGATTACTCTGTAGCCCTTTTTAAAAAGTATCATGTCTCAATTCCTGCTGCGTTTAGAGCAAGGGTATATGCTGCTGACAAGATTCAAAGCCAAGGACCATTAGTAGGCCGAATACGGCTGGAGCACAGACAATATCTTTGAAGGGTTGAGTGACTTGAGTCACATTTGAGATTCTTGGGAATGTTGAAGGAAAACTTGGAGAAACCTACTAAGTACTCCAGAGGTGTCCTGCTGATCCAAAGAATTGATTATAGCATATAAAGACACCCCTTGGACTTCCCAAAAGGTTTAACAGTTTGTTCATCCCAACAAGTTCTGCAGCGGTTAAAGCGGCACATCCGGGATCTGATAATTCTGATTCGGCAGAGGCGCTTTTTGACTTAAACATCTCACTGTGAAGCTAAAACATTGCTGGAAGTGGTAAGATGAATGCTCAGTGGCGTGTAGTGTGATCAGTGAGCACTTCGAATCTTCGTTCCGGTAAGCAATAATATTCGATTAAGTAGATGAATACTTGTACTTAGCTCAAAGATGAGTTCTACCCCGCTCGTAATTACCTGTGTCCGGTAACGTGATTGTTCAATGGCAGGCGGACCGACGAATCCGTAAAATCACCTGTCAACGCATCATATACCCTGTAAGTACATAGTATGACGAGTACTGTGGCAGTTCACCTAGCATACAACCATAAGTTACAACTCTCGTACATATCTGTCGTTGAACTTTCGGCGAGGCACATTGCGCATTTTCCCTCCTTCTCTGTTCCAAGATTGACTTCACGATATACGTACCTCCCTCTCAACGCCGGTTCCTCCATTCAGACATTCCACTTTGATCCCACTGGCCCTCCAAATGACACCCTACTAAAGGGATCAAAATGATAGAATTATCCCGTGATAGATCTTGGTTTGCGCTGTCGGAATGATTGGTATAGCCTCAGGTACTTACATCCTAAGCTAGGATAAACCCTACAATTCTTCAATATTTCTTCCTTAATTCGAATTTGGACCCTATCTGCATTCCCACAGAAATATACCAACCTCCGAGCGTATTGATCACCCGCTACCGCAATCCAGCCCGATGATCAAGAATGTCTATCATCGGTTCCACTCCACGGGCGACCATAGTCAATACTTCTCGGGGCCAATAACGAGGAAGTTGCCAGACGCAGAAGATGTTAATCTCGTGTGTATGTTGAACTTGTCTTAGGCTGAGTCGGTTATTTTTCGGTAAACATAGATCAGCTGCCATTTTTCTTCGTTTCTTCCGTGCATCACTTTTTCATCCCATGTTTTCAACGTGGGAGATTGATCATTGCACTATGCTTTTTTTTTTTTTGCTCTTTGATAATTTCGTATTTCCAGCATGTCCTCAGCCTCCTGAAGTCGATGGTGTTCTTTACAATGAGACCACTTTGCACATGTATTTCGGTACGGGATGCAAGACCAACCAGCAGAACATCGATCTTGGAGCGTATTATGGAACCGGGGGTTTCGGCGATTTTTATACGGTTGTCTCAAGGTAGGTACCTGCTTAGTACACTTGATGACGGTAATTTCTGAAAATACTCTTCAGTCGCTGACAGTTGTCGTTTTCAAGGCGTCGGTACCTGAGGGTCACATACAGCTAAGTATAGTATGATATAACTGGATTACAAAATTCTGGGATAAACGGCAATAAAAACAATGCAATAATACTGTACGGAATAAGTATATATTGTGATTTGGTTTTAGTGTATGCTTACCCTGTTAGCCTGTGCAGTGCTAAAGAGTTCAGTAAACTCTGGACTGCTAAGATGTAATCGGAAGAATTTTTTTTGAGTCCATCTATTTTGCGTGGTCCTGGTTACATATACTTATTGTACGTTGGAACTTCAAGCTAAGTATTTACAGAGTCGAGTTCGAGTACTTATATGTATCTGTGTATTTAAAGTTAAACCTATCAGCTCTTAAATTGCTCAAGTACAAATAAGTAACATCAACGTGATTCAAGTACAATTCAGTATTCCACTTCTGGGACTTGGTTGCGAGCAACCAACGATCCTGTCCTTTCTGATATACTAAGTTACTGTTATCTTAAACTAAGCTCTTGAGATTTCACTCTAAAAGGCTATACGTTGGTCTCTTAATTCATCATCGCAGCTATACTTAATTCAACTTTACGGGCAACTACTCGGATGGGTGCTGGCCAGTCTACTTCTCAAGTGCATACTCCTGTGCGGGGCTTACACGTCCTCAGGGTTACGCCCTCTTCACCAGCATCACTTACGAATATCGAACCGTTCTTTGACTTCGTTGTCGGGTTTGAAGGCGATTCCTTGTCAGATAATAGTATTGATGCCGCAGCGTTGGAGAAAATCGTTGAAAGCCATGAAGGGCGGACACTCAATCTCCTTGTCTGGAGTATTAAATTTCAGAAAACGCGAGGTATGTGTTTTTTTCACAATTTGGTTCATAGTTTTACTTTAAATCCCTGCTAGTTGTTCCTGTGGTGCCATCGCGATCATGGTCCCAATCGCGTTTTAATCACGACTCGGGCTTTCAACCGTCATTACTTGGTCTAAGCATGCGGATGTGTGAACCAGAGGCTGCAATGGAAAATGTCTGGCACGTACTTGACGTCGTTGAAGGAGTCCTGCGGAGAGCGCTGGGTTGGTCCCTATGGGCGACTGGATACTAGGTCAGTACATTTTGCTTTTGTATCTCATAACCTTACAACGAAGTGTCCAGGATGGTCCGGAGGAGTTTTAAGCTCTGAGAACGATTTTTACGAGCTTATAGAAGCGGTGAGCACAAATCCTTTTAATTGCAACGGTGTTGACTTCAACTTGACTTTCTAATGTAAACGTTAGCATGTCGGAAAATCTCTACGGGTCTATGTATACTCATATGACTTTGAGTATGTATCATATGTGCATACATTAAGTTCCAAAGCTGATCTTTTAGTACATTGAGAGAAGTAGTCCTAATCCCAAACCGTGACTGGGGTGGAGAAGGGCTTCTAGGCTGTATTTTTGGGTTTGTAACAGCTACTTATTGTTAACTTGCTGGGGCTAATAGGGTTCGGGTTTAGTTTTGGTTTGCTTCACCGCATACCCCCTCAACCAGACGATCGCGATCCCAATGCGATCCCCCCTGAATTAGAGCAAGGCGACGAGTACGAAAGTCAAGAACTATTCGTACCGGCAGACATCGATGAAGATCAAGTCGGGAGTATTAGTACGGAAGAATGGAATACACAACAACAATATGAGCAAAAATGGAACACAGATCATGCAAAGGATACACACAATAGTACACGCTCCACAGAGGAACCTGGTAAGAGCGACTAATTTTGCTATTTTCTGTGTTTTATGGTGAGTGAATCTTGAAATACTTATTCAATACATTCATTTTTCTGTCTAGGGTTTAGTAACTCCTTGCCACGATGCACGTCCAACGGATTATTACTGCTATTATATTTATGTTTATTCATGTCAACTCAGTCTTCTTCAGACAAGTGAACTAACTACGGCATATAAGGATATTGGATTCCTTCAAACACGAATAGTCGGGGATTTATCGTGTAAATCATGTTTGCAGTTCTTGCATACAAGTTCGTGCTTGTTGCATAGTAACGTGTTGCCTAACAACTGTCGGAAATTTAAGTATGTATCCGAGCTGACCCCAGAGTCTCACTCTAGCACATAGTTGGAGTCTTTCATAAGGGAATCATAAAATTTTATTAGGGTCCAAGCCTAATCCCGACAATGACTCCTGCTGCATGGGTACACATAGTGCTGCAGATAAATTTAGGTACTACATACTGTGCGGTAATCTCCGTTAACTTTATGAACACACAGTGATGGTCGTCACAACTTACATACATACAACAAAATTAGCACCACCTGGTCAAACAATTTATGCCGATATATGTTATTTCCGAATCTAATGCGCGAAATCCGAGATCACTCTAACCTCTGCGTGTAAGTAGATCCCGCGCTCACGATCAAATGGCCTTCAATACACCTTGTGCTGTTGAAGATGCACAGACGGCTGCTTCACTTCTCACCCTCGGCCCGCTTCTTAACAGCGATGACGCAGACATTGATGTTTGAAGCAGGTCATGAACGGCTCTATCACCTGTAAGGGTATTCATGGGCGGCGGGCCGGTGTACTGTTTCTTGCTATGTCGTGCTATGAACCTTCAAGAACTTCGCAGCGAAAGAGGGATATTCGGAATCCGCGTGACGGTACATCTGTTAAACTATATCGCGATCGGTAGTATTTATTGCATCTTGACGAAGAAAATCCGTGACTTTTTCGCTATATATTGCGGGGTCCCAGACGACCTATTTCTCTAGATCTCGTACTGAGTGCAATGTGGTTTGCTAGTGTTCTTACTGTGTCTTTGCTTGCCTACCTGCCTGTGGTATTCGCGGCATTCGGAGTTACTACGTCAGGTAACAACTTAGTAGTTGATTCCGGAGCTGGCCTAATAACTACAAGGGAGTATTATTGCCTCGTTTCATGCTTAGTATCTGACTGCTAACCTGTCGCACCTCCAGTTAATAAGTCTGACGGCGACATCACCTCATTAACATATAATGGAAAACAGCTTCAAGACTCTTCCAAATTCACCCAACTTAGCTCAGGACTGGGTATATCATTTGTAACACTCCATTGTAGGAAGGTGTTCACCATTTTCCTCAGGATCCGCTACGGTGACCTCAAATGTAGCAAACAACATTGCCACCATCACTATCAGGACAAGCACGATTGTATGCACCATATATATCACGAGGAGCCTTACGTATTAACACTAAGGAAGGCACATTATTACATCGTCCGCTCTGGAATCAACACTTTATACATTGGGACATATGCTTCAGCCGAACCCGATGTAGGAGAGTTGCGATTCATTGCTCGTCTTTCGAAATCTGCCCTGCCAAATGGAATTCCAGAATCTGAAGTTAATGGTGCAACTGCCATAGAAGGCTCAGATGTTTTTTTACTTAACGGTCAGACTCGTTCGAAATTCTACTCCAGTGTAAATTATAACTTTTCTGCTCTTCAAAACGCCGGTATGAAATACTTATCTTACAGGTTCGTTTCATTCAAGACCAGGTACATGGTGTCACTGGCTCGGGCGTTGGGGCATATATTATCGTGCCTGGTGTAAGTTACGAAACCTCATCCGGAGGACCTTTCTTCCGTGGTAAGTTTACCTCCCCGAAAATGTCCCCGATATAATTATAGCTATCTTACGCCGCTGCTGCAGATATTGATAACCAGGGAACTGCTCAACAAGAGTTGTATTGGTACATGAACTCCAATCATGAGCAGACAGAGTCATATCGCACGGGATTCTTTGGCCCGTATGCCATAATTTTGCATATATACTTCATAAAGAAAGTTAATTTAGATCGAAAATAGGTACGCCCTTGCCATAACCTCTGGCTCCGCACCATCTGCATCACTGGATACAAGCTTTATGGACAACCTTGGTCTACAAGGATATGTTCCAGCTTCGGGGCGTGGAACTGTTAGCGGTTCGTACTCCGGAACACTTTCTGGAGTGGGCGTGACAATTGGTTTTAAGGCATCGAATCCTTACATTTGTTGTGTAACTTTGTGTATGCTGATGGCTTACTCGTGCAGAATTCCGCCGCTCAGTACTGGGTTTCAGGATCTGGGTTCGTGCAGCAAAGTTAATTGTTTGATTTTCTTTTGTTAAGACTACGTCTTGCAGTGGAAGCCTTACGCGCACGTTGATGAAGCCGGGAACATACACGGTTTCGTTATACCAGGGAGAATTAGAAGTTGGTACTGGAAGTGTTACTGTTAATGCTGGACAGACATCTTCTATCACTTTAAACCCCTCATCAAGCAGGCCATCTACCATCTGGTCTATCGGTAAGAGCGCACTTCCATCTAACACTGATCTGACGTATAAACTTGTGGCTAATGTTCTCCTAGGAGCTGTCGATGGAACGCCGGCAGGGTCATAACTTCAGTTAATGTTCAAAACCTAATAATCTGATATATTTTGTAGGTTCCTCAATGCGGACAAGATCGAAAAAATGCATCCGTACGTATATGTACACTATCCAGGCTCCTTTAGTGTTTCTGACTAGGTTCATACTGTAGCTCTGATACCAGAATGAGTAACTGGGGCCCAATCACATTCACCATAGGATCAAGCTCGACGGGTTCGTTCCCCATGGCTCAGTTCAAAGCAGTACGTCTCAAAGATCATGTTTACTGAAGATGATATAGCTAGCCCATCTTAGGTAAATAGTCCTACTACTATTAAATGGAATGCATCCTCCTCTCAGATAGGTACTTAATACCAACTACAACATGACCTAATTACCTACTGACGTACATGAAACAGGCGCTCGTACCCTTCGCATTCGCACCACTGAGGCTTTTGCGGGTGGAAGACCACAAATAACTGTCAACTCATGGACATCTAGTGCTCCAGGTGGTAAGCAGCCACTCCAGATGTATTCCTTTTCATCGTCCATTAAGAGTATTAAATCTAGCACCAACTGCAGTGGATTCACGAGGGTATGATTATTTGTGCAGAGCCAGAGACCAGCATACTTATTCGAATGATTCCCAGTGTTACTCGCGGTACTTGGCGTGGATTGAATCAAGTTTGTGAGTGATAGTATGGGCTAGTGACTAACCTTCTTCGCTTATATACTGCCCTAAAAGATGATTTTGCAATTCCTTCCGGTATGGCCACACTTGTTAGTAGAGCGTTGCTCAAGAGTTATTGTCTGATAGGTACACTCGTATCCGGGACAAACACCATTACAATCAATGTTATTAGTGGAAGTTCCGGTGATGATTTCCTCAGTCCCAATTTCGTTTACGACTCTGTCGAACTCATCTAAGGAAGGTGAATTCAGATATTACCATTGTCATCCCTTTGGATATAGCGATGATATATGTATAAATGTTATTTATTACTAGTGGTCCTGATCTAACTTGAACCTTGCTGAGCGCCGTCGGTCGTCTTCTGAGGTACCTTGGTTGACGAGACTGGCTTAAATTCCAAGCTTTGTGCTATGAGTGGCCACACTATTGGTTGCGTCAGATCCTAAATGAGTGACAGCCTCTTGCTTGAACGTACCTTCTTCAAATCCGGGATGTCGCCCATTTCTAATTTGCTGCCAAACATTTTTCATTGAGTCCGAAGTGCGGATGTCCTGCCAGTGAGAAAGGAAGAAGCTTATTTCCACCTGTTCAATGTGTAAGGGTAATATAAGTTTCAAACCCCAAGTTACATAACCAACCTTTCTTATTTCTTCAAAAGCAGCAGCAAAGGGGGAAAAGACCTCGTATGCAATATTCTCCACTGTGAGTGAGTTGATAATGTGCTACCAGTGAGATATCAGCATCTATGCACAACATTTAAAATTCGCGAGTACCTTTGATGCTCGTTCCTTCAGTTCTGCTAGATCAAGTCGATCAGCAGCTCTGTAAGCAGCCTTTGCAGAACATGGGGCGGGTCTTCCGGGGTTATTTCTCATCCAGTCTCTAATCCATTCTGCTCGGCTATTAGCAGTTTCTTGGGGAGAGACACGTCGAGGTCCAGATACTTGCCCTTGATTCTCAGACGGAGTGGGCGGTAAGCTTGACGATGGTGAAATGAGTGATCGAGCAGACGCAGATATGAAAGACGACGAGAGAGGTGCAAACACTATGTTATTGGTGTAGATCTACCACAGAATTTTAGATTTTGTGCATGACATAATAGAGAAACACCCACGTAGTAGAGGATAGCAAAATAAGTTCTATATGCAACATCCCTCACAACTATAGACATAGCAGGTTGCTTTAATGACTGTTGCAGAGACCCATTTAAAGAAGTTCGATGACCATCATGATCTATCTGAGAGTGCTCTGCCCCAGGGCCGTCTGTATCTTGACTATAGTTCACTAGTTCACCATCTTCACTGTTGGTTTCGGCGGCGGTGGGTGTTGTGGGATCTTCGCTTTTGGGAACGTCAAGGAAATACTCATCGCTGAGCGACTGTGATGGTTCAAGCTGTTGCTCATCTTCGTCATCAGAATCCTCGAATACATCCATAATAGAGGCAGAATCTTCTCCAGCGCTGGCCAACAAACGATCTGAAGACTTTGGTGTTAGCGACATTCCATCATGAGCTCCCTCTGCGAATCCTGATCCGAACACTTGCAATGGACGTAAGTTATAAGCCACGTATTAGTATGAGTAAGTGGCATACTTTCGTCGAAGTATTCGGCTCGTCTAAGCAGAAGGCGGGATGCCCATATTTTTCTCGCATATTTGATGTTTCTTCCGCGACGCGGGATTACGAACTGTATATCAGAATACAGGACATTGTCTAAAAGCGACCCGACAGTATCTAGGAGAGACTTAGGCACTATTTGACGAGGATATACCCAGATAGGTTGCGGAGGAGCATAGGAAGATGTAATCGTGCAGATTATCACAAACGCATCTTGATTTTTCGCTGGATTAGATTGATAATATACACTGTCTCTCTTTGCGAATTGAGCCCTAAGGTAAATGTTAGCTGGTGTTAGGCAGGGAAGAGAAAGAGCCGCAGCATTACCAGCCCCAGTTTGCAGTCTGGAGAGAAAGTATAATATTCATACAGTTCGAATTGAACAGTGCTCAGGTTACATACCTTGTAAGAAAAGGAATGGTTGTGGGCCTCCTTGACATTGTACAATACAGATTTCCCAACACTACGAAGAATGATGAATAAGTACAGCAAGCTTTCGTACTTCAAGAGTACAAGAAATATCGTACTTCCGAAGTTCAAAGCTAAACTTGTAAACACCTTTTCGGACCCATCTACTGAAATAAGGTGATAAAACAACGATACTGAACATGGAATAGATAATACCTTCCGTTGTCTCCTAAAGCGGCTTCTTTCTCCTCTACTGTAGGCTGAACAACGCCGTTGAACCCAGAAGATAGGATGAACGGAAATAACGTACCTCGCACGACAAGTATAAGCTAACATAACCACCCTCGGCCCCGCTGTCCTTTACGGTACCAGCATTAGCATAGAATAGGATTTGCCACCGCCCTTCCCCGAACTTTGCAGATTTAGTAACTTTGGATTTGCTATCTCCTTTGGTTGAATCGAAGAGATTCTGGAGACCTCTGAGAGTCCACTCAAATGTGATTGAGGAAGACTCTTGAAACTCGGAATCTGTCTCCATGTGTATTATCTATTCAGGAAGATGTGGGCTTATATGAGAAGAGACTTAAAATCTCTTGTTGCGAGAATGCGGATAGGGGGAGTATGGGGAGATACAATTCCAACTCGTACAAACGTTGTCTTGAAATAAGTAAACGCGTGTGGCGCGCATTGTCCAGTACAAACGGGCCCCCAGCTGGCTACTTATCGCTTATTTAGCCATATTTATTATTGTCTATTACCACATGACGTCAGCAACGGCGCCACTGACTTCCAATTTTATAATTGTACAATCTATCAGAATGAATTGGGTATAATCAGAATACTGTACCATTTCGAATGATTCGGCAGTCACGCATCACGCACCCCACCTGACGTGCCGAAATTTGGCTCATGTCACGCATCACAGAGGCAACAGACGAACCGATTAAATGGTTCATAGAAAATGCTCAATTTTGAGTTCTAGAACACAAAAATCGCGTCAAATGTAGTATACAGCTCTATTAGTTACTTGTAATTAATATAAAGTTTACTTAATCAACATCTGAGCCATCTTCATCAGGATGGCGCCAAAATTGCTGGTAACGCATGTTTGCCTTGCAGTTCCATTTCTCAGAGCTTGGGGTTAGGAAGAATGATAGAGCAAATGTGATTGGGTATTGAAGGAGTAGCCATAGTTGTATGAGCGCAGTGAGAGAGAGAGAGAAAATGAATTCTCTGTCATGATCATAAGTTCAGGATATTGGTGAACAGCAGTAACCAGTGGTAATTGCAAGTTACAAGCGCTACTTATTACAGGTAAAAACTTATTGCAATGGTAAAGAATTGAAACTGAAACCTCACAGACAGCAGTCATTAATACTCATAGAAACTTCACTGTTAAACCACCAGTGCTTGTTAATTTTTGAAAATGTACTGTACACCTGATGAAAATTTCTAAGCATCATGCTGCAGCTGCCTAAGTGATGAACAGAATCACTGGTTCGGCATGTCATGCAGGATTTGGGGTGACGAATCATTCAAAATGGTACAGTACAGTACAATATTCTATGGTATAATACACTTCTACTCTATTGTACTGTATCATGACTCACTGTATATTCAATCTTCCTGGTATATATACCTGGGTAGAACCACAAATAATAATTTATCTCTCTCCTACCATCACCTTGTGTCATCTCCCTCAGATGGAAGATCTGTTCAGTGAGTAATTAGCTTACATAATCACTGTGATGCATCTGTGTGAGCTCTTGCTTGAGTCACTTCAGTTTCAATTATTCTGAATCCTGCAGAATGTACATTGGAAGAGGTTATTTGTTACATACTGATTCCTTCCTACTGGAAACAAACATGAAGATGCCTGGAAGGCACAGGAGAACTATAACAAAAACCCAAAGTGAGTATGGGTATGAGAATGTAGAGTGGGAGTGTGGAAGTGAACCATGGCTTCAGCTTATGTGCTGTGCTACCTGAATATCTTCTGGGGATGGTTTGTATTTCGCAATGAATGATATTCAATAGAAGGGAATGTTCCAGAGTATAGAGAGAGGCTTCACCACTACACTAGGCAGTGGGAGAGAAACCTGGAAGGAAACCTGGAGCAGTTTTGGGACTTAGAGTAGGAAGAAGTTGTACAGAGTTGATATGAATACTAAAGACTAATACTACATGTAGGAAGCTATATATACAAACTAGAATCAGGTGGATATGAATGCAGAAGCAGGAAGCTAAGGATAAGTCAAAGGGATAGGTAAAAGATAAAGGCTGGGCAAAGTGGAGTAGGGGCGCAAATGATGAATTCAGAATGAAGAGAAAAGAACTAAACTACATTGGCCATAATGAAACAGATAAGTAAGAATGGAAGGGGAGAGTATTGGTATGATGATGCAGTAAGGCTGTCATAGGAGAAACTACATATTCAGAGAATCTGAAGGAAGATCTGATGGGTTCTGGGTATAAACCTGGACAGAAACATCAGGAAGTGTAAACCCATAGCAGGTTCATTCTGGGAACAGACCAGGTATGTTGGAAGGTCACATAGGTGCCTTTGGTAATGTTGGTATGATGTAGCTGGACATGGATATAACATTGTTGGTAAAGTAGGACACATTCAAAGGATTTTTTTTTTTAAATACATTATATTCTTCAATGACTTATGAAGAACACTGAACAATTCACAGTAGTTGCACAGTATTACTGTATATCATATCTTGTATCACCTACCTCCTAGGGAAATGCATGGGTCAGATAAACCTGCATGGGTCACAGGTGTGGGTGTTCATGGGTGTGGGTGTGGGTCCAACTCCATATACCCATGACCCAAGCACAACCCATCATATAGTAACTGCTTGAATTTCTAAAATAAATACATAATGTACCAAGAATATTTAATAATACAACAATATCATACCAGAAAACAAATGTAGAGCAAGCGTTCCGCCTGCATGGTGGAATTGACGTATTAACGAGTTCTGCAGACACGCTCTAGTCACGTGACTTACTATGTAATTGAGCCTCGAACGCGTACACGTCGCAAAGCATCGTTCACCTCCATCTGCACAATGCCCCCCAATGCTCTCGATATTGGACCGACCTCTCCTCAATGCTGGACAAACTATCATACAAACGAGCAACCAAAGCACTCGGTTATGGACACGCGAAGCTAGGGACAGCGGAACTCGCTCACAAACTGAAGATCTCAACATTGGCATCTCAACATCCGGTCTTTCTGTACTCACCATCGCTACATTTTCTACTTCTCTGCATATCACATTCTGTTCTCTTCACATTTACATACAAACCTCCCTTACTAGCTCTCCTTGAAACACTCGTTTAGTCTCTAAAACACTCTTGGCTTTAGGAAAATTTATCCGCTCTTTTAGGTATATTTCCTACCATTTTTCCTATATAAACAATGTATCTAGGTCTCAAGTAATCCAGTGAACTTCACCCCATCGTTCTACCGGTCTCTTAGCCTTTCTTTCGTGTCTCGTCGTTGTCTCTGTCGCTCTCAACACTCTTTTCTCTCTCTTCAAGTCTCACTCATTCAATTACACCCTAGAACTTTGTCTCGAAGTTCTGACTCCGTTGTGCCATTTTACCTCTCGTTTACGTCGCTAACATCCTCTCTCACTCAACCTTAGGACCTTAATGTTGGACGGATGCGCCAACGGCTCGCATTCCTTTGATTAGGATCCTTCAACCCACCTTTTCCCTCTTCAAAGTGGAGCCCACCGCGAGGGGCTTCTAAGGTTTCTTTTGGTTGTGTCGTCCTACAACAGCCCTCGTTGTGTTACTCACGAGGCTCGTACCGTCGAGTCTCGTCCTCTACATCGTCCTCCTACCCCTCCTTCTCGCACTTTCGCTGAGGAAGCTCGTCTCGTATCTTTTCGCCCTTGTAACCCATCGGATTCCTCTACTGGGAGTGTTCCCCCATCGTTTCTCGAACCTCCTTTCGCCTCTGACACCGAATCTTCGATATCTCTCAAACTGGAGTTATTACCTGGAGAAGCAGTTCCCATTCCGCCTCCTTCGCAGGCTCCTGTTGATGCCGTCAATTCATCGGCACAATGAAGTTCCTCTTGTCCTGCTTCCCCTACCAGTGGTTCTCAAACATATCCCCTTAGACCGGCTACATTTGACTCCTCAACAGTATCCTTGCCATCTTCAGTAACACCTAGCTCTATGACATCGACACCATCTCCATCGACGCCTACTACAGTAACTATGATGAATATTTACATGCCTGGTCGTAATCACCATTCAGCACCAAAATTCGACGGTGATCCACGCATGCTTAAGCGTTACCTTTCGGACGTTGAGGCCACTTGTGGCAATGCGAACATGTTCGGTGACATCGACATGATCCGTAGTGCCATCTACTATGCACCTCATGATGATGCAGAGCTCTGGGAAGATCTGCCCTCTCGTACTGGCTCTTCCTGGAAGGATTTTCAAAGCTGACGTCATCAAGATTTATCCTGGTGCTGGTGCAGAGAACGAGCGGACATATTCTATGTCAGAGCTGGAACTTTACACTGAGAAACAGGCTCTTTTCCCCATTAAAGATCATCTTCAGCTTGGAACATTTCACTGTGGCTTTATGCGCATGGCAAACTATCTTAAGAAGCATGGGCGAATCACGGATCAAGAAGCTTCAGGACTGTTTATCCGGGGATTTAACCTAGAATTCAGAAAATGAGTGTGGAGCTACCTAAGCCTTAAGGACCTAACACACCATCCTGATGATCCGTTCCCTATCGAATCTGTCTTTGAAGCTGCAAATCATCTCTTAGAGTCGAATTATTCACCGTTTTCATTCGCATCTGTTGAATCTGAACCATCTTTTGTGCCGGAACCTGTTGTAAAGAAGGAGACATTCGACCTGAAAAGCCTCGAGACAGTAATGCCAGCTCTCTCTCAGATGATAGCTGCTGCTTTTCAGCAACAACTTGCTGCCACTTTCCCCTCTCCAGCTTCTCATTCATATCCTAGAGGTTCACGACCTCCTCCACAGCACAATGGATGTATTTTCTGCTCGGATACCGATCATTTTATTCGAAACTGTCTGATTCTAGCTGACTATATGCATAGGAAGCTATGTATACGTGATGCTGCCAATCAGGTAGCACTTCCAAACGGATTTCGAGTAATGTGCATGCTACCAGGTAGCAACATGCGAGAGCATATCGATAACTGGCACAAAACTAACACTGTGCCTAGTGTATCATCAAACATGATCAGTGTTTCAACCGTATATTCTTGGGAAGACTCTCATGTACCTTCAACCTTACAGTCCGATGAAGATGCACCATCAATTTCAGTTGTTTCTCCTGCCGTCGCATGTACAATTCAAGAGGATGAGGAAATTATTGACGACGAGGAAGCAGCAATCTTGACAAGTATAATCGAGCGATCAAATGAGAAGCTTGCTCGTAAGAAAGCTGCAGATGCTGCTGCTCTCTCATGTGCGCAGACACGATCTCAGGCAAAGGCTAAGCCAGTTTCTGATCCAACTCTAAAGCAGCCAACTTCAAACATCGACATGGTACAACCTCAGGCAAAGGCCAAGCCAGCTTTCGATCTAAAGCAGTCAGCTTCAAACACTGACAAAGGACTGCCTCAGTACAAGTACTTAACACCAGTAGAAGATCCAAGTATCGCATCAGCTGTTCTAGAACGAGCTCTCAACTCTACCATAACGCTTACACACTGTGAACTTCTTGCATTATCACCAGATATTCGCCGCCAATATAAGGACCTCACAATGATGAAACATATACCTGCCGATGCAACTGTCAATATAACAGCTGTAACCCCTGAAGTCAAAACTGTTGGTGTATTGGCTAATTCCCTTCCTATTCACAATGGCCAAGTTGTTGCGTCGAAAATCGAGCCGTTGTGCCGTGTCGATGTCAAAATCAATGACAGCATATCTTGTGAAGGTCTTCTTGACAGTGGCTCGGAAATTGTAGTCATTTGACGCAAGCTATTTGAGCAGTTACATCATCCTATTGATTCCTCACAGTCTGTCATGATGGAAGCTGCTAACAGCATGAGAAGTTCTACAGATGGATTACTAACTAATCTCAGGATCACTATTGGCCCTATCAATCTTCTATTACAGGCTCAGGTTGTCGAAAAAGCTCCATTTGACCTGCTTCTAGGACGTCCCTTCTATCGCCTTGCTCAGGCCACAATGCAAGATTTCCTTAATGGTGTACAGCATCTGACTGTCACGGATCTGAATTCACTCCAAGTCTACACCACCCCCACATTCATTCGGTCCCATCCTACAGCGGATTTTTAAGTATCGAGGAATCGATTTCCACTCGACGAGATGCCCTGCTGCCCTCAACTGCACACCATACAATATCAACTTCAGCTAATCCCCTTCCCTTATCGTCCTCTGTCAATTCCACTAAGTCTACTCTCTCTGGTTATTTCTCCGTCATTCCTACATCTCCTACTCCCCTGGCTAATCAATCAGATACCCCACCTTCTCCCTCCCCTGTTGAATTGTATATCTTAATAAATTTCTGTGATGCTTATGATATCTCGTTAGAACTCAGCCTCAACACCTCAACTGCAAGCCCCCTCGATGTTTTGAACCTGTCTCGTGCCTCCAATGTCTCTGCTTGCTCTGGTGAATGCTGTCCATCAATAAATGCTTCAAATCTCGCTTATAAGAAAGTTGCAAATCGTATTAAGCCCATCGCTACCACTCTCCCAGAACATTTCCGTGTTGTATGTCGCATCCCTAGTGATCCACTGAAGGATATGCCCTCCTCCCTACTCATCCACCCGATTTCTCTCCTGGTTTGCACTATACACAAGAACGAATGGAGGCAAATAATATTAATCCAGATGGATTTCTCTGGCAAGAAGAAGAGAAGCTTATCCATCATCTCATTCACTTACAGGAGTATGCGTTCGCTTGGGATGAATCTGAGAAAGGTAGTTTTTCAGATGATTATTTCGATCCGGTTATCATCCCCACTATCGAACATGTCCCCTGGGCTCTCAGAAATATGCCTATCCCTCCTGGTCTCTATGATCGTGTCGTTCAGATCATTAAGGATAAGATCGACTCTGGTGTATATGAGCCATCAAACTCATCCTATCGTTCTCGGTGGTTTGTTGTCCTTAAAAAGGACAAATCTTCGCTACGTCTTGTACATGATTTGCAACCACTCAACGCGGTTACAATTAAGGACTCTGGTCAGCCTCCCAATGTGAAGAATATGCTGAGTCCTTTGGTGGTCGTGGGTGCTATGCAATTTTCGATCTTTTTGTTGGATTTGACCAACGCAAATTGGATGTTCGTTCTCGTGACCTTACTTCATTTCAGACACCTCTTGGACCACTAAGACTCACTGTTATTCCACAAGGCGGCACAAACTCACTCCAGATTCAACATGGCGACCTCACGTTCATTCTCAGACCTGAAATCCCCCATGTTACGAAGCCCTTTGTTGATGATGTCCCTGTGAAAGGTCAAAAAACACGCTATGAGACATCCGATGGAGGCTTCAAAACGATCCCTGAGAACCCTGGAGTTCGACGATTTGTGTGGGAGCACCTACAGAACATTAACCGCGTTATCCAGCGTATTCGACATGCTGGCGCAACTTTCTCTGCAAAGAAGTCGAAGTTTTGTGTTCCATCGGCAATTATCGTTGGCCACAAGTGTACTTATGAAGGCCGAGTCCCAGATGATTCACGAGTACAGCGCATCTGTGACTGGCCTATCTGCAAGAGTCTATCCGATGTCCGTGGCTTCTTGGGTACATGTGGAACTTTGCGCATTTTCATCAAAAATTATGCAGTTCATGCTCGTCCTCTCCAGATACTTACCAAGAAGAACATAGAGTTCTATTTCGGATCTGATCAGCTTCTCGCCATGGAGAAACTCAAAGTTCTTGTTTTGACATCTCCAGCAGTGCGTGCTATTGACTATAACTCAGTTCTTGAAGTTATTCTAGCTGTGGATTTGTCGAATATCGCAGCAGGCTATTGGATCTCTCAGATTGGCAAGGATGGTAAGCGTTATCCCAACCGCTTGGGTCTATTACTTGGAACGAACGAGAGTCACGCTACTCACAGTCAAAACTCGAACTCTATGGCCTATTCCGTTCACTCAAAGCTACAAAAATTTGGATCATAGGCGTCAAGAACTTGGTTGTTGAAGTCGATGCAAAGTCAATAAAGGGTATGCTCAATAACCCGGATATTCAACCCGGTGCCTCTATAAATCGATGGATAGCAGGCATTCTACTATTCTCATTCAAACTTCGCCACATCCCTGCTCGTAACCACACCCCAGCGGATGGACTTTCACGTCGCTCTCGTGCACCAGAAGACAAAGATGAAGACAAAGATTTCGATGAATGGCTGGATACGGCTTATGGATTTTCAGTTGAAGTCCTCAATTGGAACCATTCCCCCAACCCCCTCTATTCAACTGTCTATGCTCTCTCCTCCACTGTCACATCGCACACTCAGTCTAACCCTGCACATATCCTATCCACCCATACAGTTACAGTCCCACTCACTCCCTCAGCTCTTGTTGCTTCGTTCCTAGGTTCAAACATCCAAATTCCACGTTCAGAAAAGGCCAAAATATGAGACAACGAACTCTTGACGGTGGAATCTTTTCTTCGTGATCCACAACGCCCCTCATCTATGACTGATAAGGAGTTCAAAGCATTTGTCTCACACTCTTCGAAGTTTTTCTTGCGTGATGGAAAGCTTTGGCATCGCGATCCTCACAATAAGCACAAACTTGTCATCCCTCCTTCAAAACGCCTCGAGCTTATCCGAATCGCACACGATGAACTCGGACACAAGGGCATTTTTACGGTCCATACTCGACTCCTGGATCGATTCTGGTGGCCGTACCTCGACTACGATGTCAAGTGGTACATCAGGACTTGCCATGAATGCCAGATCCGCTCCCTGTACAGAAATCACATCCCCCTGTCGTCGCTACACCTGCTAATCTCTTCCGTAAATGCTACATTGACACAATGTTCATGACCACGCGCTCTAACGGCTTCAAAGGCTTGGTCCACGCTCGCTGCTCTGTCTCTGGATACCCCGAATGGTGTATGCTACGCTCTGAAAACACACAAACCATAGCTGCCTTCATCTTCGAGGAGATCCTCTGCCGCTGGGGTGCTATTGAAGAGATCGTAACTGACAATGGTACCGCATTTCTTGCTGCTATGAATATTCTTCGAGATAAGTATCATATACACTGGATACGCATCTCACCATACAATAAGCAAGCCAACGGTCTCGTCGAACGGAGACATTTTGACGTGCGTCAAGCTCTTCCTTAAAGCTGCTGAAGGCGATCTTTCAAAGTGGACAAAGGTTGCGCACTCAGTAATTTGGTCTGAACGTGTAACGATTCAACGTTCAACTGGATATTCACCCTATTATATTGCTCATGGACTTGAACCCCTTCTACCATTCGACATCACAGAGGCTACTTACCTATCCCCTCATCTCGACTCCCCCATTTCCACGAAGACCTCATCTCCTACTGTGCTATCCAACTTCAAAAGCGACCTCAGGACCTTGCGCTCATCAAGGACCGTGTCTTGAAAGCTTGATATGAGTCAGTGAAACAATTTGAAGAAAATTTTGCTCGTTCCATAAAGGATTTCGACTTTAAGACAGGAGCACTTGTCTCGTTCGAAATTCTCGCCTGGACTCAGATATCAGACGTAAAACGAAGCCTCGTTACCTTGGACCCATGATTGTGCTTCATCGCACAAAGGGCAGTTCATATATCCTTGGAGAACTCGACAGCACGCTCTCCAAACTTCGTTACGCTGCATACCGTGTTGCTCCCTATCACCCATGCGATCCCCGCTTCATCTCCGTCACAAAGCTTGAGAATGTTCCCCCAGAAGAGCTGGAACGTCTCACACATGACAGAGAAGGTGATGTTGATGTTGACGCTAGTATTGATATGTAGTCTCTCTCCTTTTCGTTTTATCTTCACTATACTCTATCTATGTTCTCCTTTAATCCTCTTATATCCTAATTTTTTCGATACTTATAGTGTTCTTCATCTTCTTCAGTCCACTTATACTCTCTTTCCCCTCTACCCTCGTTCATTTCGAAGTATTTAATCTCCCGCTTCTGTTTTGTTCCCACTGCCTTCGCGTCATCAGCTGTCCAACTGCCACGAGGCCGCTGTCAATCAATGGCAGAGAACCCCGCCTTCCCTCCACTTCCCAAACGCACTTCGAACTCCACACAAGAGCACCATCAGCTACCTCCATCTCCCATCCTGTGAAGACAGGCATCTGCTCAAGCTCGTCTTTTAGCACAACAGTCTTCTTCTATGGAGGTCATCAATATCGAGCAAGGCCAGAGATCACTGCACTCACCAAGAACAGCACCAAGTCCACAGTAGCAACCGTAATCTCCTCCCAATCTGACGAGCTCTCATCGCTCCAGTCCTCCCTCGTCGACGAGACCAGCTGTCTAATTCTGATACACCGGTCATAAATCTCATTGACATTTTGATCCCAGTGCAACAGCAGTTTCCCATGGAAGGTGAACCTCTCGGCATCCAAGTCATTGCTGCAGACTTCAAGCAACCGCTCGATATCCTTATCCATTGTTGTTGTTTTCAGCCTATGCATTCCCGCTTGTTTTATATGTTTTCGCCCTTCTCATTATTCGTTGATGATCCTAGCACGCCTCGCATCGCTTGCAAGTTGCATGCTTAATCGTTCCCTCCCGCGTAGTTCCCTCCAAAAAACTCCGTCAATGGCCATTCTTCCTTTACGTTTGCGGATTGACTGGGGACAGTCAATTTTAGCAGTGTCCGCCAGGTGTAGAGCAAGCGTTCCGCCTGCATGGTGGAATTGACGTATTAACGAGTTCTGCAGACACGCTCTAGTCACGTGACTTACTATGTAATTGAGCCTCGAACGCGTACACGTCGCAAAGCATCGTTCACCTCCATCTGCACAATGCCCCCCAACGCTCTCGATATTGGACCGACCTCTCCTCAATGCTGGACAAACTATCATACAAACGAGCAACCAAAGCACTCGGTTATGGACACGCGAAGCTAGGGACAGCGGAACTCGCTCACAAACTGAAGATCTCAACATTGGCATCTCAACATCCGGTCTTTCTGTACTCACCATCGCTACATTTTCTACTTCTCTGCATATCACATTCTGTTCTCTTCACATTTACATACAAACCTCCCTTACTAGCTCTCCTTGAAACACTCGTTTAGTCTCTAAAACACTCTTGGCTTTAGGAAAATTTATCCGCTCTTTTAGGTATATTTCCTACCATTTTTCCTATATAAACAATGTATCTAGGTCTCAAGTAATCCAGTGAACTTCACCCCATCGTTCTACCGGTCTCTTAGCCTTTCTTTCGTGTCTCGTCGTTGTCTCTGTCGCTCTCAACACTCTTTTCTCTCTCTTCAAGTCTCACTCATTCAATTACACCCTAGAACTTTGTCTCGAAGTTCTGACTCCGTTGTGCCGTTTTACCTCTTGTTTACGTCGCTAACATCCTCTCTCACTCAACCTTAGGACCTTAACGTTGGACGGATGCGCCAACGGCTCGCATTCCTTTGATTAGGATCCTTCAACCCACCTTTTCCCTCTTCAACAAAGACAGTGATTATATAATATGTTTATACTGTACAGTAGCTCTCAGCCACCCAATCATTTTACAAAGCACTTCCTCAAACATGGTGAAGGGAGAAGGACTGAAAACCCTCGAAAACATTCCTGATCTCCATGGAGGAAGGGAAGCCCACTCAATCAGGCAGCAGGCTGTGTGCCATCTGTAAAGGAAGTGACAGTGCAAGCTATCAGATCACTTATACCTCAGATAGGAAAGAAGCACTCAAAGAAAGTTGTTGATTCCGATGACAACAGCTCTACTGACTCCGTACATGATATCTTTATTGATGTGGTATGATACTGACCTTGATTCACTTTAGAATAAGCTGCCAAAGAAAAAAAAGAAGACATTATTGCCATTTGGTTGAAAGAAGAAAAAGCAATCATCTGATGATGATGAACCTACAGAACTGGTGTGTGACTCCAATATATAATTTGCATATGCACTCATTAAATAATATACCATAGGTTCCACAGCCAGCAAAGGCTAGAGGGTTCAAGCTCTTTGGCTGAAGGGAGAAGACATCGGTGTCATCAACTGTGAAGGAGCCTGAATCAGTGGCTCAGTCATCACCAGCCAATGTAAACAAGGTTAGTAATAATTAAATATATTGTGATAATACTTACGAACACATATAAAGAACTCTGCTGCTACATCTTTGACTGAAGCCCAATGTAAGGCACACCAACCAACTGTTGTTGAGATATCTGACAATGACAACAATGACAATACACTCAGTGATGAAGAGGCCGAGGAACCTGAGGAAGAACTTCATATGTTAAGCAATGTTCTACATGTTCAGATTACTAAGACTTCACAGAATGTATGATGTGGGATTGGAACTCACCTGTATATGCTTTTTACCACCCTATCCCTACCATTGGCCACCATGAAGGACATTGCTATCATGAGTTTAAATGCTTCTTGAAGTCCTGCAAGACAACTATTTGATGCTTCTTGGACAAGAAAGACTCTGGCTCTACTGGAAATCTACATAGGCACATGAAGAAATGTTGGGGTTCTGAGACTGTTAGCAGTGCAATGGAAGCTGGAACAGTGAAGAATGCCCATGAGCAACTAGCAAACTACAAAGATGGGTCAATAGCTGCGGTGTTTCAGATAAAGGGCAAGGGGAAAATGACATACTCACACAGGCAACATATGTGTGCAGAAACACAGTATGTACTTATTCATCATCCATTCGCAATATGAACTGAGAAAATACTATGGTGGAGATTGTACATTGGGTAGCAGAGAGTGTTAGGCCCTTTAGTATTGTTAGTGATTGCAGGTTTAAGTGTCTTATGAAGACAGGTCGGCCTGAATACTACTTACCTTCACCAACTATGGTATCTCATGATGTATGTCTTGTCTTTGCACGCACTCATCAACATATTGCATCATTGCTATGAGTAAGTTATTATTAGTTGTTTTCAGAATCATAAACTGATTGAATGTACAGAAACATGATGGGAAACTCCACTTCACAACAGATGCTTGGACTGCTCCAAATCATCAGCCCTTCATTGCATTTATGGTCCACTTTGAACATGATGGAGAGCCCATATGTCTTATCTTGGACATAGTGGAGCTAGCTAAGTCACATACTGGGGAGAATCTTGCTGTTGCATTTGTGGAAGTCCTAGGAGAGTTCGGTCTATCTGACAAGTGTTACATACCGATTCCCTTCCTACTGGGAAACGAATGCAACGACACCCAGAGGGCATGGGAGAACTATAACGGAAACCCAAAGTGAGTACAGGTATGGGAACGAGAGCGGAAGTGTGGAAGTGAACCGTGGCTTCAGCGTATGTGCTGCGCCGCCTGGATATCCCCAGGGAATGGTTCGTATTTCACAACAGATGATATCCAATGTAAGGAAACGTTCCAGAGTATAAGAGAGGGCTTCGCCACTACACTAGGCAGTGGGAGAGAAACCCAAAGGAAAACCCAGAGCGGGTTTCGGAACTTAGTGTAGGAAGAAAGTGTACAGAGTTGATACGAATACTGAAGACTACCTATTACATCTGGAAGACTACTTATACTAAGTAGGAACCTGTAGATACGAATGTAGAAGTATTATACAAAGGACAAGTCAAAGGAGTAAGTAGGAAATGAAGTCTTGGCAAAGTGGAGTAGGGGCGCAAATGACGCGCTCAGAATGAAGAATAAGGAACTAATCTACAAAGGCCATAATGAAACATATAAGTAGGAATGGAAGAGAGGAGTAATAGAATGATGACACAGTGAGGCCGTCATAAGAGAAAGTACGTATCCGAAGTATCTGATAGAAAACCCGACGGGTTCCAGGTACGTTCCCGGGCGGGAACATTGGGAAGTGTAAACCCGAAGCGGGTACATTCCGGGAACGGACCGGGTATGTTAGAAGGTCACGTGGGAACGTCGGCATGATGTATCCAGACACGGATATAACAACAAGGTACATTGGTACATGTAATCAGTGAATTGTAAGCTAATATACTCACTAAGGTTTTGAGTATCACCTGTGACAATGCCTCCAACAATGACATTATGATCAACTGACTTGACAGTATGCTTTGCACTTTCTCCAAGGTCAACCACACATGCTGCTTCCTCCATGTCAACAATCTTATAGCCCAGACATTCATTCAACAATTTGACACACCAAAATGCTCAAAGACACCACCTGGAAACTCCACAACTGGGCGGTGCAATGACATCTTCGACATGTATCAAATTGATGAAGAGTCCTCTGAACAAGGCACTGGGAACATACTGATGGATGATGAAGATAAGAATGAAAGTTCTAGTGAGAATGACAATAATCTTGAGGGTTGGGTGGATGAGATGGAGGCATTGTCTCATGTGGAATGTACAGTTGTACAAGAGAATCTTCATCCAATACAGCTACTTTTGGTGAAGGTTAGTGGATGCATTCTTTGTCAATATATTACAGCACTCACTAAGGGACTATAGATTCATAAACTTGCCTTCAAAATGATATACTCTATGACACTCCTGCTCCCAGCTTGGAACCATTGCCTTGAGGAACTTAATCTACCAGTTAGATTGATCCCTTGTGATGTTAGGACAAGATGGAACTCTACTTATGATATGTTATGCTTTGTTCTTGAGTATGAGGGAGCATATCAACATTTTATGGGTGGTGTGAGGAATGGTCTGCAAAGTGTATTTGTGTTACATCCATATCCAGATACATCGTGCCAACATTACTGAAGGTTCCCATGTGACCTTCCAACACACCTGGTCTGTTTCTGGAACGTACCTGCTATGGGTTTATACTTCCTGACGTTCTGTTACGTACCGATTCTCTTCCTGCTTAGAAGTGGTTGCGAAGACACCCGGAGGGTGTGGGAGAACTATAATGGAAACCCGAAGTGAGTACGGGTGTGGAAACGTAGAGCGGGAGTGCGGAAAGAACCGTGGCTTCAGCTTGTGTGCTGCGCCGCCTGGATATCCCCAGGGAATGGTTCGTATTTCGAGGAAGATGATATGTAACCAAGGAAGACGTTCCAGAGTATAAGAGAGGGCTTCGCCACTACACTAGGTAGCGGGAGAGAAACCCGAAGGAAAACCTGGAGCGGGTTTCGGAACTTAGAGTAGGAAGAAAGTGTACAGAGTTGATACGAATACTAAAGACTACCTATTACATCTGGAAGACTACTTATACTAAGTAGGAACCTGTAGATACGAATGTAGAAGTATTATACAAAGGACAAGTCAAAGGAGTAAGTAGGAAATGAAGTCTTGGCAAAGCGGAGTAGGGGGCGCAAATGACGCGCTCAGAATGAAGAATAAGGAACTAATCTACAAAGGCCATAATGAAACATATAAGTAGGAATGGAAGAGAGGAGTAATAGAATGATGACGCGGTGAGGCCGTCATAAGAGAAAGTACGTATCCGAAGTATCCGATAGAAAGCCCGACGGGTTCCGGGTACGTTCCCGGGCGGGAACGTCGGGAAGTGTAAACCCGAAGCGGGTACGTTCCGGGAACAGACCGGGTATGTTAGAAGGTCACGTGGGAACGTCGGCACGATGTATCCGGACATGGATATAACAGTATCCCCCTTTTAGGGCCGAGCCCACGAGGTCATACTGTGTGCGAGAAAATATAACTAAAAATAATACGAGAAATCCTATTGGTCAGTAAATGTTCAAATAACAGAAAGAGAGCGCATCTGATTCCTTTGGCGAGGGAAGTAGCAAAGGTGTGAACTACAAGTTCCTGAGTAAGTTCCAGCAAGTCGTAGCTGAACCCGAGACCTATTAACACTGCCCATGGATGTGGAAGGACATGTGCATCAATATTCCACTGGTAGCCATTCGTTCCGGATGTTCCGGTAATGCGGCAAGCTTAGTTGCACTGCCGATTGTATATCCGACTGAGATGAGTGTCGGAACTGGGTTGGAAGCATCGGAAGAGTTGGGAATGGATGGGGAAGTGATTGGAAGATATTGGATGAGGTCTGGGTTGGATGCGGAAGTAGCAGGAACTGCCGGGGAAAATGCAGGAAGCATTGGAAGATAGCGTAGTCTATCAAGTTGAGTTACAGATGTCATGATGCCAATTTCCAGGTGGTAGGCAAACTCGATAAGTTGTCCTGAGATGTTTCCAAGGTATCTGGGCACGTTGTCCATGTTTCCATATTGAAACCTTGCTCGCGGAATGCCTCCAGGATCCGGATGCATACGAGGAAGTTGTGACGGGTGCCGGAATTGCGTCGGAAGGTGTGGAAGTAGCTCGGGTCGAGTTGCAGACGCAGAGGGAGTGATGGAAATGGTCGTAACACGTTACCAAGAATTAAATGTACTTGTATCTCGTTTATTGCTTGTTATTCGTTGTTTTTGGTTTTTGTATAAGGTGAAACTGCAAGCGGATAATAAGTAACGTGAAAATTAAGAAATAGGAGTAGGGCCAGGCTTATCCGGATAGCGGGAGTGGAACTCTTCGATGATATCCGTAGCGTGTTCCAGTTCTGTGGCCGGAAGCCATGAAAACTCTTCATCTGTCCCTTCATACCCTAGCCAGCGTACGTAGTACCTCAGTTTGCAACGCAAACGACGATCCAGTTTAGAGTCCAAGATTTCCGAGACCTCGTATTCAATATCACCATCAACCTGGACAGGTGGTGGTGGAGGAATAATGCGATCTGGGATAGTATTTTCAGTATTGGGTTCAAGCATGGATACATGGAATACTGGGTGGACTGCACGAAATTGTTCTGGAAGGCGCAAGGTACGCGAATGCGATCCGGCAAGTGCGATGACTTCAAAAGGTCCTAGGAACTTTTCTGCAAGTTTCCGGGATGGTCGGGTTGTCCGGAAGTACTCGGCTTTGACGTATACCTTTGTCCCGACGGGGAATGCGGGTGCGGGTTTGCGACGCGCATCGGCGGGTGCTTGGTAACGTTTCTGCGCACTGAGTATTTCGGTCCGAAGCATCTCGTGAAGTTCCTCGAGGTTTACTGCGAAGTGCCGGGCACGAGCGGAAGTGAGATCACGTTCCGGATGTATCGCAAGGTTCAGGTGATAACCCTTGTTTGCGTAGAACGGTGAAATTCCTGTGGTTGCGCTCGGTGCATTATTGTAAGCAAATTCAGCAAGAGGTAAGAGATCACACCAGTTATCCTGCTGGTAGTTGCAGTAGGCCCGAAGGTATTGTTCCAGAGTTTGGTTTGTGCGTTCCGTTTGGCCGTCGCCTTCAGGGTGATAACCCGAGGTGAAATGTAAAGTGATGTCGAGGGCTGTACCGAGGGAACGGAAGAAATGCGACACAAACTCGGAACCACGATCGGAAGTGATGTGTTCCGGGACTCCGTGCTTGGAAAAGACATGAAGTACAAATAGAAGCGCAAGGTCGGAAGAAGAGCAAGTGGTATGAGTGGGAATGAAGATAGACTGCTTGGAGAAACGATCCACAATAACGAGTATAGAATCATACTTGGAAGCCGATGATTTTGGAAGTTGATCTATGAAATCCATAGATATCGAATGCCATGGGCGTCCGGGAACCGGAAGTTGTTTCAGGGTTCCGTACGGGCGGTGGCGCTGTGGTTTAGAACACATGCAAGTATTACAAGACTTACAATAGTCCTTTACAAACGTCCGTATAAGCGGCCAAGTATATTCGCGTCAAATTAGCTCGAGGGTCTTGTTCTGTCCAAGGTGTCCTGAAAGCGGGTGGTCGTGTTTGTACTGTAAAACCCGAAGCCGAAGGGTTCCGGAGTCTGGAACATAGATCCGGTTATCTAGACGGAGGAAACCGTCCGGGGTTACAGTCCAACGATTCTCGGGAGTCCGCATTCGGATAACTGCGACCGGGTCATTAGGGAGAGCTGATAATATGTCAGTATGTAACTGTTCAATGTCCATGATGATACTAGCACGAAGAGCGGGTACAATAAGTGATGTTGCTCGGAGAGAAGTGATAAGCTGTTCCTGTGTGAACACTGGACGATAGTTATGCGGATTGACCTTAGCGTAGTCGCTATCCCCCTCTTTAGGGTAGACGTCCCATCGTCTAGTCAGAGCATCCGGCTTCGCCCCGAGTTTTCCGGGTCGAAAGCGGATAACTAGATTGAACTGGGAAAGATACTCGGACCATCGGGCTTGTCGTCGGGACAAGATCTTGGTTGTGGAAAAGTATTCCAAGTTCTTGTGGTCTGTGACGACGTCAATGGGTGAACCGGAACCTTCCAGGTAATGACGCCAGACTTGGAATGCTTCGAAGATAGCAAGCAATTCCTTGTCATGGGTGTCGTAGTTTAACTCGGGAGGTGTAAAGGTTCGTGAGTGGAAAGCGATAGGGTGAATCTCGCCATCATCGGAAACTATAGACAGGATAGCAGCCAACGCGTAATCCGAAGCGTCGGTTTCCACGATGAGCTGCTTGTCGGGAACCCAATGGGTAAGAATGGGTGCCGACGTGAAAGCGTCCTTAAGTTCAGTGAAAGCGGAACAGCATTTTTCCGAGAAGTTCCACGGATTACCCTTCCGGGTAAGGCGGGTGAGCGGAACAACTATGTCGGAATAGTTGTATATAAAACGCCGATAGAAATTAGCGAACCCAAGGAAGGATTGAATGTCTTTTACTTTCCTTGGTTCCGGCCATTCTTGAATAGTCTTCACCTTTGTTGGAGACATGGTGAGACCGTTGGCGATAGTATATATCCGAGATATTCCACGGATTCGAGTGGAACTCACACTTATCCGCGCGCGCATACAACCCGTGCTTCCGGAGTCGACGCAAAACTTCCCTGACATGTTGGCGATGTTGCGCAAGGTTATCAGAGTATATAAGGATGTCATCCAAATAAACTATGACGCACACATCAAGAAGGTCTTTGAAAACATAGTTCATGAAGCGTTGGAAACCTGCGGGTGCATTGGAAAGTCCGAAGGGCATGACTAGCCATTCAAAGGATCCATAGCGAGTCCGGAAAGCGGTTTTCCATTCATCGTCCTCGGCAATGCGGACCAGGTGGTACGCATGACGCAGGTCGATCTTGGTGTAGATACGGGCACGACGGGGACTGTCGAGCAAATCTGAAATGAGTGGCAAAGGATAACGATCCTTTTTAGAAATAGCGTTCAACCCGCGGAAATCCACACAAAGCCGAAGCGATCCGTCCTTCTTGCGGACAAAAAGGAGGGGAGCCCCATGCGGAGAGCGCGAAGGTTGAATGAATCCGATCCGGATATGTTCATCGATGAAATCCCGAAGAGCGGAAAGCTCGGATTGGGAAAGGGAATAGATCCGACCTACAGGAGGTGAAGCACCTTCCTCTAGGTTGATCTTTAAGTCGTAGGGACGGTGAGGGGCAAGTGTATCTGCCCGGGACTTGCTAAATACATCAGCAAACTCGTGATACTCAGACGGTATTGAAGAGAGATCCGGAGCTTCCTCTGGATTGAGGGCAGCGGCGGAAGCGACAGCACCAAGCTGGATACGGAAAGTCTGTGCTCCCTCTAAATGGCATGCACGCGAGAAGGCGGCACCGTTTATTAGCGAAATGCTAGGAGGAGGTGGCAGAGACTCATCAGAGGTGACCGGAGATGGATCCTCGGAAGCGGAACCTGGTTCCGAGATCCCGGATTTGAGCGGAAGTTGCTTGGAAGTGTCTGGAGTCCGGAATGTTAATGAGCCCGATACCCAGTCAATCAACGGATTGAAGCGGGTGAGCCAATTGTATCCTAGGACTGCAGAACACACGGAATCAAGAGGTGTCACATAGAGTTCGACTGTAATACATTCACCGGTAGGGAATAGTACAGGCAGTGTAACGAACTCGGTTATAACATGATTGGTGGTGCCATCGAAAAGTCTGAGAGCAATAGGTGGAGTAGGTGAGGTAGGAATAGCATGTGTCCGAACGAAAGATGAATCCATAAAACAATGGGTAGAACCCGAATTGACTAGAGCGCTATATGAAACTGTACAGGGTGTAGGGAGAGCATGGATGGTACTACAAAGTGGAATATGAAGGGCATTGGGGTCGGAAAGAGCGGAAGCGTTGAGTCTTACCTGCATCGGCTGCACTGAGGGGGAACAACGCGGTCCTCGGCTTGTGTGGTGTCCAGAGGACTGCTCCTATTTTTCGAACCCGAAGCCGGGTTGGAAAGAGGCGCGGACCTGCGGGTCGAGGGACCCGCAGAAGCCGACGTAGGAGCCGAAGCGGATATTCCGGATGCCCGGGCTCTAGCCGCGGAAGAGGCAGAGCGGGGACATTCTTTGGCACGATGCCCCGGATTACCGCAGAACAAGCATAGATTGTTGTCCATGCGACGCTGACGTTCTTGTGGCAAAAGTTTGCCATCTCGACCAACCTTGTCGTTCAATTCCGGCCTCCGCTGTTGGGGAGGCTGCGAGGAACGAGGTGGGTGACCACCAGCACGGTGGGGATAACTCGGACGTGGCGCATATTGACCCGAAATGAGGCGGGAAGGCGCCGGGGTGACTGCAGGGCAGTTTGTAGTCGCTCTAACAGAGCTATCCGGAACCCGCGGACCCCGAGGCTGGTGGGATTCCCGCGTACGCTCGGACTGGCGTTCCCAGTACCGACTATCGATCCCTTGAGCTAGTTTAATCATCCCGCACTTTGTGGTAGGTTTCCCAACATGAGAGATCTCATCCTTAATGCGACCCGGAAACCCGGAATAGAGTCGGTGGCATAAGGATTTATCATCCCAGTCGGTGCGCTGTGCAAGCCTGTTGAACTGTACAAGATACTTGGACAGTTTCTGTGAATCCTTCATAACGAGGACATCCAGATCATTCTCGGCATCCCCTTCTGGGTTCGCTAACCCGAAGTTATCCTCTAGCATGACAACGAAAACCTCCCAAGAGTGAAGGAACTCATCATCAGCGTAGGGATTGGAGAGGGTCGGCATAACAAGCTGAAGCGCGGTATCCCGAAGATATGCGAGAGCGAAGTTGACCTGGGAATGTCCATCCGAGTATTGGGAAGGATTATTCCGGAAGTAAATTTGGCATTGAGTAATGAACTGCTCCAACTTCTCAGCACTGGAACCGTCAAAAGTATCTGGCTTTTGAACGTTGCGTTCCCGACGTGTTCCCGATGTACCCCGGGCGGATTCCGCAACTCTCAAAAGAGCTTCGGCAAGCCGGTCTTCCCGGGAGTGGCGCGCAAGAGGTGTGCGCCTGGGATTGTCGACATCATCCTCATCACCATCATCCCCTGAGTCTGAGGATGGTGGAGACGGAGGATTGGGCTGAGAAGGAGGTGGAGGTGGCGGTCCAATGGTACCACCATCGGAGCTGTGACCCTCGGGAGTGTCCCGGTCTGCTGCGACTGTACCGTATGGCGGTGGAGTGCCATCCGGAGGAGCCTGAGCAGATCCGAGGTTCCCGGCTGCAGGAACAGAAAGTAGCTGAGCGGAAGTCGAGGGTGGACCCAGGAAAGTAGCACTAGGAGGTGGTGCTGGACTGGGTGTAACCCGAGACGGTGTAGAAGGTAGAGAACCTGAAGTACTCCTTGGAGGCTGTTGCCTCGTAGCTGCACGGGTGGCACGAGCACCCACAGCATTGGTATGACTAGCGGTATGCGCTGTGCGAGTAACCGAAGTCCCAGTTGGAGCCATGATAAAGAGATATCCAAGGTATCAGTATTCGTATACTGTTATGTACCGATTCTCTTCCTGCTTAGAAGTGGTTGCGAAGACACCCGGAGGGTGTGGGAGAACTATAACGGAAACCCGAAGTGAGTACGGGTGTGGAAACGTAGAGCGGGAGTGCGGAAAGAACCGTGGCTTCAGCTTGTGTGCTGCGCCGCCTGGATATCCCCAGGGAATGGTTCGTATTTCGAGGAAGATGATATGTAACCAAGGAAGACGTTCCAGAGTATAAGAGAGGGCTTCGCCACTACACTAGGTAGCGGGAGAGAAACCCGAAGGAAAACCTGGAGCGGGTTTCGGAACTTAGAGTAGGAAGAAAGTGTACAGAGTTGATACGAATACTAAAGACTACCTATTACATCTGGAAGACTACTTATACTAAGTAGGAACCTGTAGATACGAATGTAGAAGTATTATACAAAGGACAAGTCAAAGGAGTAAGTAGGAAATGAAGTCTTGGCAAAGCGGAGTAGGGGCGCAAATGACGCGCTCAGAATGAAGAATAAGGAACTAATCTACAAAGGCCATAATGAAACATATAAGTAGGAATGGAAGAGAGGAGTAATAGAATGATGATGCGGTGAGGCCGTCATAAGAGAAAGTACGTATCCGAAGTATCCGATAGAAAGCCCGACGGGTTCCGGGTACGTTCCCGGGCGGGAACGTCGGGAAGTGTAAACCCGAAGCGGGTACGTTCCGGGAACGGACCGGGTATGTTAGAAGGTCACGTGGGAACGTCGGCACGATGTATCCGGACATGGATATAACACGTTCCTGCCCAGGAATGTACCTGGAACCCATCAGGTTTTCCTTTGGATATCCTAGATACATAGTTTCTTTTATGACGGCCTCACCATGTCATTATTATATTACTCCTCTCTTCCATTCTCACTTGTACATTTCATTATGGCCTTTGTAGATTAGTTCTTTATTCTGCATTCTGAGGATGTTATTTGTGCCCCTACTCCGCTTTGCCCAGACTTCATTTCTTACTTACTCCCTTGACTTGTCCTTTGTATTATACTTCTACATTCATACCTACAGGTTCCTACTTAGTATAAGTAGTCTTCAGTATTCATATAAACTTCATACACTTCTTCCTACTTCTAAGTTCCAAAACCCACTCCAGGTTTTCCTTTGAGTTTCTCTCCCGCTACCTAGTGTAGTGGCGAAGCCTCATCTTATACTCTGGAATGTTTCCCTTTGACATATATTGTCTTCCTTGAAATACGAACCATTCCCTGGGGATATCCAGGCAGTGCAGCACATACACTGAAGCCATGGTTCTTTCCCACACTTCCATTCTATGTTCTGCACCCATACTCACTTTGGGTTCTCATTATAGTTCTCCCATGCCTTCCAGGCATCTTCACATTTGTTTCCCAGTAGGAAGGGAATTGGTACATAACAATTTGAGCTGGAGGAAGAGAAATGGACAACGATCAAGGAGCTGTGCAAGATCTTGAAGGTGAGGCTGTCCCATGGAACATTTACTAAGTACTTACTAATCATTTTTGTTCAACTCATTTCAGGTTTTGAAGCATACAACACTCTACTTCTCTCACTCAGACTCTACCCTTGCTGATGTTATCCCTGTCATGGACCACCATAAGTGTCAGCCATTCTGATACTTTTTTGCCCTGAAAAAAAGATTGCCACAATACTTTTTCCAGGGCAAAATGATTGTGCTTTTTTGTATGGGGAATATTGAATAACAATCATATGCAATTGTTTGCATATAATGACTGATTAGTGGGCTATATTGATACAACAGTGTAGAGGTTGAAGTCCTCTACGGAGACTTATATCACGCGCAACGTCTACCTGACCAGTAAATTGGAGGCTACGAGGGCGTAAAGTAAAAGTCTGCCCCAATACATTACAAATCGAGGTATTTATAATGTATAAGCTAAATATACATAAACAGTCCGTTACAAAACAACTATCAACTGCACATGATAAATGTAAAGGTTGCACCCTTACATACCCCCCCTTGAGATTGAGTGTACGGTGTTTCGAGTCAAGAAATATCATTTCAAAATACGCATGTTTTAGACAGTGCCACAAGATGGAGGGCGAGTAACCGGGGATAATGCGTGATGCAATGTAGGTGAATGAGAACGCCGATTAACAGTGTGGTTGTCAACTATATCCATTGATGTTGCCACTGGATCGTCACTAGTCTCTGGTACGGAAGAGGGAGGATTAGTCCCTAATGTGGAGATGGGAGAGTTAGTCCCAATAGTAGTGGGCGGTTCGGTGAAACCACCAGTTTCTAGTGACAATACAATGGTGTTTTCTTGTTGAGATATAGGCACAACCGCAACTGACGAAGGTACGTTCATAATAGTAGAAGTGGGAATAGATCGAGAATGAAGGAAGTGGAAGGTAGATGATTCTCCGTGTTGGAACCATCGTCCACGTACTTCGCGTGATTTCTTCCTACATGAGATTAGTCCTAATAATACGTGAATGCGCTCGAGATCATTCCGCCTGGGTTGCCACCATCCAGCCCACTCTTGTAGGGCGGGTGGTTCTCCATAACGATCAATCCTCTTCAAACGTTCGTCATCTATTTCTTCGAAATAAGAACGACGGAGAGAAACGTTGAAATGGTAGTCGATAAAATTGAGACCATAAGGATATGAATGATCTATCCAAGTAACAGGAATACGATTCTTGATGAGAGTTTTGACCACATCAGCCATGCATATGTTACGAAAGTGAGACGGGTCACATTGGAACCGTTGAAAAGTATATGGCGGTCCGGCAAGGGGGATAAACTGATGAGTGGTATCTTGCGCTTCCCATCGGTTGATCTCTTCTTGATATAAGTGGGGTGTAGCGACTAGTCGAGTAAATTCCTTTGTAAACGCACTACGAGACTGTCCATGAGAGGGAGCAAGAATACGGCATAGACCATACCCAAACACGGTACGGCGGCAAACATAGAAGGCTGATGTGATCACCACACCAGAATGATAGTTACCACTATCAGGATGGCAGTGGTGAGCAAAATACTGACAGACTAGGTCGACCTGCAGATACTCCTCGTATTTTATCATAGTCAACCCTGCACCGAAGTTTGGAACGTTAGGATTAGGATTAAAGGCTGCGTGATTTCGTTCGATTTTTGGGATCACAAGAGGACCTTGTACTTCCGATGGTGGTATCCCATGCTCAAAACCTTCCACCTCTAATATGTATGCCATTGTGTGATCACGACACTCCGGTAAAGTAGACTTGGCTACATTCCAAAATACGCTTAACAGTTCATGTGCCTGCAGCCGAAGGGATGAATCTTCTTCGTGGTTAGTCGCATAGTTGTACAGTTCATCCACTTGATATGGGTTCATTGGAAAACCAAACGGAACTACTTGATACAGCGTGGACGAAGGGGAAAAAACACGTCCTTGACGTATTTCCATGTATGAAGCCTGTTCTGCCGATTGTCCAGCATATGCAATATTTGTCCAATTGGATACATATATCGTGGGTCCATACATTCCGGCTAACATATTGTCCCGACTGGTACGTCCTTTCTTATTCTTGAACATCCCAAATGCATCGGGAATTCTACCAGGGCGCTTGGCCCGCTCTAGATACTTTGACATGTTATCTTTCTTGTATTTAAGTAATTCGGCTGTATGACGAGACACAATTGCTTTGGCAACTCCTTTCATAGCATTGTCCGGAATATCAGGCTTCATTGGCTCATCAAAGTCATAGTCAGACTCGTCATCATCGGGGGGAGGAGTCATGACTTCCTCTCGAGTCTCAGTATCTGACAATATGGTTCATGGAGGGCGTATATATCCAGGAATCTCGAAGTGAACCTGTGTTCCTACTACTTGAGTGGGCGGTATAGTTGCACCAGGAGGTACAATGGAGACTTCTTCGATTTTCGTTGTTGTATTTATTACCAGTACTGCCTTGCTATGTGTCTCCAGTGTACTGCCAGACTGTACTACTGACCCCATTTGTGATGTTCTGTCTATACGTAGAGTCTTTACAGGCCGAGGGTGATCCATAGATGCTTCGACGGATCGCGTGTCCTGGACCCGTTTATGATTTTGTGTATCCTCAGAGCGGTTATCTCCTTCCATCGGAGGTGGTCGTTTCAATTTTAACTGGCGTAATTCATCGTTGATTCGTACATTGTGTCCTCGGACTGAAGACAACTCATTACGAACAAGGTCCAGCTTATCGAGCAACGTGAGGATAGCGTTTATAGTTCCCTCCCCTTCCAGTTCGTCCATTCCTATGAAAATATCTTCTCGTTCTAATCGTTGAACGATACTTGGATCTTCGTCTCGATTTCTCTGCTGATAATCAGATCTTCGTCCCTTATCCCTATCCATTGCTGAATGATGAGGGGCACGGTATCCACGTTGCATTCGTCCTGGAGATGATCGTCGATTGGGCAGAGGCGAGCTCCGACCATACATATTCTGACGATGTTTGTTTACCGGAGATGAGGCCCTTTGACTCTGTGACATCGGTCCCCGTTTATTTAGATATGGTGCGCATCCTCCAGATCTCTGACCTTGCCTTATTCCTATCGTCTTATTATCAGGCATAGGGTATAACCGATCCTCGTCAACTTGCATTCCTGATTCATTGTGAACCGAATCTGTGTCTTGACTATTAAATTGATTCTGCAGGGATTGTGTATTTGGTCCCCACTGGTTTTCAAAACTATAACTTGCTTGCATTGGCGGGGTATTCATAGATTCCCCTCCATGTTGCCCAAGAAACTGACTTTGCTGATGGTGGTGCGATGGTTGGAATGTCGTATTGCGATTCCACCCTCCCCCCCCACCTGAACCCTCCAATGGGTTCATACCAAAATTTGAACGCAAACGAGAGCCATAGGTCCCGTCGGAAAACCGAATATGTTGATCAAACTGGTCAAAGGACGACATGCAAATGGACTGCAATATGGAAAGCGTAAGAGTAGAGATAAAATTGGGGGAAAGAAAAAAATTGCCAATAACACGATGGTTGGCACTACAATTAAAAGTCCGCTGCGCAACAACAACCATCAATAGTGCGAGTCATTCAGAAGTCTTCTTCTTAGGTAATTGGTTACATCAATGAACCCCACGAAGTTCGAGATACCGGTCCAAGGCTTCTAAATTTTTACATTCAGAATGAGGCTCCCACGTTGTGTCTCCAAGACTCCATCGTACGTGGTATTCCAATGACTTATTATTTATCCATCGATGACCAACTATCTCATCAACAAACCATTCCTGGTCATTACCAGTGCCAAAATCATATGGTTCCGGTTGACTTTGTCCTGGAAAGAGAGCATCACTCGATGCATAATATGGACGCAATAGTTTGACGTGGAATGTGGGGTGAATTCTTCGCTTCATTAATGCTGGCGGTAATTCAAGGGTGTAAGAAGATGTTTCGGGGGTTGCTGCCAAAACCTTATATGGACCGATAAACTTTGGGCATAACTTCCGTGCACGGCCTTTTGGGAGATTGAGATGCTCCGTAGAGAGATATACTAGTGAACCTTCAATGATATCCAGTTCATTACTCTGTCTATTATTAGCATAATATGTCTGGAATACCCTTTTTTCAATAATAGCATCATGTGCTTCTGCCAGATTCAATAAAGCTTGCTCCGCGAATGATTTGATGCCATTAGGAATAACTTCGTCACTACGAATTTCTTTAATCATAGATGGCATGTATCCAGAATTCAATTCAAACGGAGCATAACCAGTAGTACTTGAAACGCTAGAATTGATTGCAAATTCTGCTAGATCAATTTTTTCTAGCCAATCTTGTTGATCTGGGCGAACCATTGTACGAAAAATTTGTCCTGCACTTCTATTCATTCGTTCTGTTTGACCATCTGTTTCTGGATGAAATGATGTAGACATGAGCAATTTAGCCCCCATAATGCGATGTAGTTCACGCCACCATTTCGACGTGAACTTAGTATCCCTATCACTTACAATGGTACTCGGAAGTCCATGTAATCGAACAATTTCACATTTATAGATCCATGATAAATCACTGGCAGTATTTTTGGTGTTCACCGGAATAAAATGGACCATACTGGTCATTCGACACAGAATTACCCACAAATAATTGTATCCTTTCGTTTCAGGGAATGGACCAACAAAATCCATACCTATTGAATCCCAAGGTTTGATAGGTATGGGTAATGAATGAAGTTTGCCAGAAGGTTTCTTATTCGATCCTTTTGCTTGTTGGCAAGGTGCACATGTTCGGCAGAATTCATGTGTATCTTTAGTGATTTGTGGCCACCAATACCAACGTCGGATATATTCTGCAGTCCTCTGGTCATTGAAGTGACCAACAATAAGGTGTGCTTGTTCTAGAATAGTGGTAATGGTGGGTCGATGACGCGGTATACATATTACTTCATTTCCAATTATGTTGGTGAAATAGATAATATTATTATGAATAGGAAATCGTGGATACTCTTGAGGATTATTTTGTATAATAGAGAATAGTTTATCATTCTTGTATTCATTCTTAATGGTATATAAAAATTCATCATCCTCCACAGTTTGAGGTGCAGGAAGTGAATTCTTGCTGAAGATGTGATCTCCCAATGTTAAATCATTGACAGGTGATTGATCAAGGGCTGGCACAGAAACCTGTTGCACTGCATTTGGAGCTACATGTTCAATCCTACTAGCTTCATTCATTTCTTGCGCTTCAAGGTCACGAAGTTCATGTTTCTCCTGTAGTCGTTTACTATGCCGCACCTCAATAGCTCGTAAAAATTCAATATCCAGCTTGTGATGATGTAATTCATGATACCGTGCAATAGGCAAATCTTCACCTGTGGGGTCTACTCGCATGTCAGCCCGCACATATTCACTAGGATCATAGACATCTTCAATAGTATCATTTTCATAGTATCTCGAAAGACAATCTGCAACTTTATTATATTCGCCTTTAATATATGTAATATCAAAGTCAAATCGAGACATGTAATCCATCCAACGACGTTGTCGATTGGATAAGTTCCCTTGTGTTTTAAAAAATTCCAATGCTTTATGATCAGTAATAACATGGATCTTATATCCAATCAATTTATCTTCCCATTTCAACAGGGCTTCCAGAATTGCCAAGGTTTCCAATTCATATACTGCATAATTCTGCTGAGCTGGTGTAAACTTTTTGGACATAAAGCCTGCAGGTCGGCATTTATTCCAATTAGATCCCTGGCCATACATTGCACCTATTCCTGTTTTAGATGCATCACAAATGACCCAAATGGGTTCATTGTTACGGACGTCTATTGGTTGTAAAATGGGGGTTTTACAACATACATGTTTAACCATATCAAAACATCTTTGATGTATAGGACGCCATAAAAACGGTGAACCATTTTGTGTCATAGCCAGTAAAGGACTTGTATATGTTGAAATGTTTGGTAAAAAATTTGCCACATAATTTACCAGACCAACAAATCGTTGGATGTCGGTATATGAACGGGGAATTCTCCATTCTCTGATACGAGCTAGTTTATCCATATCAGGGTGAATGCCATCACTATCAATGATATGCCCAAGACATTCCATTCGTTCTGCATACAGTTCACATTTCGACCATTTAACATATAGTTTATTTTTTCGAAGACGATCAAATACAATTTGTAATGCCTTTTCGTGTTCGTCTATAGTATCAGAGTACACAAATATATCGTCAATGTAGTCATGAAGAAGACGACCAATAACATCACGAAATATTGCAGTCATTAATCGTTGAAACGTAGCAGGAGCATTACAGTCTCCTTGTTGCATTATGTGACTCAAGTACGTTCCACAAATAGTTGCAAAAGCTGTTTTTAATACATCTTCTAGACGTACCCGAACTTGTTCATATGCATCAGAGAGGTCAATCTTTGATCTATAATGTGCTCGGGCCACATCTTCCCGAATTACATCCTGATCTGGGAGGGGAGTAACGTCTTTAATAGTATTATCATTTCGTTGACGAGCATCAATGACAGTTCGCAAATGTTTGTCTTTCTTTTGTAGACACAGCAATGGAGCCGCTTGAGTCACTGATTTAGCTTCCCACCATCCAGCGTTCTCATAACGATTTAATTTTTCATAAAATTCTTCACGTAAGGCATTGGGACATCTTGGTAGACGATATTTGTACTGTTTATCATCATCTATGAGATGAATTTCATGATTTACTTCACGGAAAGGAGGCAATTGATCCGGTACTCCTTGCATTAAATCTTGATAATTATCATGCCATTGTTGGCGTAGTCTTGGTATATCATTATCAGTATATTGCATTTTTTGCTTTCCCTTATCAATATGGGGTTTATTTACTGTAGATTGTAGTGGTTTATCATATTGTTGTCGAAGTTCGAGGATGGATTGTTCAAAATCATGCATGGTATCAATACTAAATCGACGAATTGATTCCTCTACAGAAATAGTAGAAATGAAGTCTTCTCAAGTAGATACATCTTCAGGATTTGGTGTCTTTATGAAAGGATTATCTTCAGGTAATTTTCTACATACCTGATCTGCAAGATCGGTAATCATCTTATTCCATTCATCAGTCATTCGGGCATTACATAACCAATCAGGATGAACCTGAGGAGTTGGTGTATCCCATTTGGTATAGTGTTGTTCTGGTTTGCTAGAAACTGGCTCCTCATCAGTGACTAGGTCCTCTACTCGAACTTTTGACGATGTAGGTTGACAATAATATGATGGTGGTTCAACATAAGTGGATCGAATATTGGAATCATGTGATTCCCTTGAATTGCCTGATTCAGTAGGCGAGATACTAGTGGACTGCTTTAATGGTTCTTTAGATGGAATGTCATCATGTCTAGGCGTCAAAGGTGAGGATTTAATGGGTGTTGATGATTCTGCAAATTCTTTGTTGGTTAATAAGAGAGAGGGATGGTTTAAGGGTAATGGATTTGTTGGTTTTACACCTTCATTATCAGGTTCTTCTTCGATGGAGGGTTTTGGAAGTCCTCCGGCCACAAGTCATTTTTCTTTTCTCTCTTGAGTACGATATCGCCTAAGACGACCATCTGTTGTTCCAAGATCTACGCGTTCCGCTGGAAAAGGAACGCCATTTACAATAACAAGATTATGTTCAAAATCCAAATGAACCTTATTTGCGCGCATAGTAGGTGCACCAACAATAAGGTCGTAATGGTCGAAATTTGCTACATCAGCATAGACAGGTTTATGACAGCCTGGTAACCCTAGACCAATGTACGTTCCATATTTAACAGTTGACCGACTGCCCACTGTTCCTAGTTGGAGGGTGTATTCACGAGATAACCGACTAACTGGAATTTTTGCTACTTCAGCAAAGGCAGGTGTAATACCAGTAGTAGTACTCCCCGAATCCCACAATGTCCAGGCACGAATATCCCCAACCTTAACTAGGGTGGCTAAACATGCTTTTTCTTCATCAGATAGTTTAGGTCGATCAATAATCTTCTTAGTATTTTTTAAAGTGACTTTATAAGTCGTTATTGGGGTAGATCCTGATGACGCTTGCTTTGGAGATGATTCTACTATTGTGGATGCACTAACCATAACAACTTCGTTATCTGTTTCAGTAGGTTGGTCTGTTTGCTGACATTCAACATTGACAATAATTTCATCATCATTATCAGATGGTAATTCATATATTACAGACATGGCACGTAGTGAATCCATACATCCATAATCAGATCCAGTATCATTTTCACGCTCAAGTTCCATCTCTATATTGCTCTGATCATCGTCATTTACAGCCTGGTCATCTTCATTGTCATTAGCCTCATCTTGAGGATTTTCCTCTACTGAATGAGCTGCCTGAAGTTGTTCTCGACGAGGTCTAGTGCAATTCTTGGAATAATGTCCAGATTTACCGCAATTATAACACACATTAGGTTTAGAGGAAGTGTTAGCTGGTTTAGCATCTTTGCTATCTTGCTTCGGAGATGATTGTGGCTTATTCGCCGAGAATGTAACTTTATGGGATTGAGTAGTACCAGTATTGACTGGTTTAGTTCCCGATGGTTGAGGATCAACTGATGATTTGGTGTACTCAGGTATGGGAGGTAATGGTCTAGAACCGAACGGTCTTAACCCAGAAGACTTAGGTAATACACCTGATGAACGAGTTGCCACTCTCACTTGCGAAGGATGAGGTGTACGTGAGGACCCTACTGTGATTGGCCGAATGAACGTATTCAAGAATCGTTCTGTAGTATCATAATTTCGATTACCATTCTCAAGTGCTAAACCAACCATAAGGAATTCTTTAGAACTGTTTATAGACGGTGACAGTCCGAAATCCTTAAGCAAACGTCTTCTCCATTCGAATGGCATAGCATTCAAAAAGACATGAGTAAATGAGACTTCGTCCAAGGGGATAGGCATACTACGTGCTTGTTCAGCTAAAGAATCGTGTAATCCTTGGAGTCCTTGGCCAGGATCATACTTCACCATGTGAAGAGATTCACGAGCTTCCCCAGTCATATTTTCATGAACAAATCGGTCATATATACCAGTTATCACGTCATCAAAGGTCCATTCCTGTCGTTCACTAAATGGATTTATCACATGGTTACGGTACCATTGTAGTGCTGGTCCATCTAAGAATTCACGCAGGTTGAATATCCGTTCTTGATCTCGGTCTTGACCTCCTAACTGTGAAGCACTAAAATGTGCGCATAAATCCCAGAGCCACCGTTCAAGGTGAAAGAATAGTGATTTTTCACCAGTAAATTTGGTAATGCTTTTTCCATCGAGACGAGGTGCATGACATCCTTCAGGAATATTAATTCGTACAGTTAGATACTTTCGCATGGCCATGCGCAAACGGTCATGAACAATGTGTTTACGGTATTCTTGGGCTTCAATTACACCAGGTCGTTGAATTGGAAATGGTGTCCATGGAGGAATGGTATTAGATTCAGGTTGATTAGGGGGATTATTACCCATATTATAGTAAGGTTGAAACATCCCAGGACCCATTGACATAGCCGGTCCATATGCATTAATAGGGTTATTTACTAAAGGTGTAGATCCGTGCACGTTATTGAATCCGTTCCATGGACCAGTTTGTTGAACTAGTGGTGCAGTTATTGGCGCCTCTGTAGATGTTTTTCGAACACGTCGTGGTGATTGATACCCCTTATTATCACTAACAAGTGTTTCCTTCTTGATTTGGGGTGGTTCGGAATTATCAGTCTTAACTGAAGTATTATTGGTATTATTTATTTGATGGCGTAAGTCTAATGGAATACGTTCAAACGGATCAAGGTCAACGGGATGGCCTTCATCAAAATTGATTCATTGGTCTTCAATAACAGAACCACCAGTGGCAGTAATTTCTTCCATACGAAGACGTTGTAATACCACTCGTTCATCAAAGTTAGTACGACGTGGAATGCGTCATGTTACATTCGCCGGTATGTCACTTGTTCCTCTAAGCATCACTGGAATAGGCTTTGGTGAAGCAATTACCATAGATGCTGCATCTTCTCGTTGTACTCTAGATGGGCTTGCATGAGATTCCCATTGAGGATATAGTGTTCGAATGTCAATAGTCACGTCAGACATAGGAGTAGTTGACCGAGAACTTCGTTTCTTATTACGAACATCGCGATACATCTTTACCAATGTCGTTAGACAAAGGATAACTGCATCCTTAAATTCAAGACTATCTTGAGTTATACCAGGAGCAGCAGGTACTTTTTCAATCTTGGAAATAGATTTACGCAATAAGATTTCAAACTTCGATTCAGAAATATCGTTATTCATTTTTTTAAATATATCAATACGTTGTTCGAGAGTCATATCTTCCTCATTCACATCAAGGTCTTCGTCATCAGCAGGCACAGAGTTCACAAAAGATGGATGACCATTTGTAGTATTGGATGAGCTAGGGGTTGATGGGCCCCTGCGTGCAAGAGAAGATACAGGTACGTTAACCTGGGGAGCAACAGAGGGAGAGTGAGAATCTTCAAGATAACTAAGGCCTAAGGTCGCAGTGCGTGGAGCATTATCCATATGGGATTCAGTGGCGAGAGTATCAGGTCCCTCCACATTTTCGCGATTACGATCTTGATCGATAATCGATGGGTGAAGCGTAGCAGATGAAGGGGATGGAATATGGTCCCCCTGGGCAGACAAGCGTTGTTGAGAAGAGATGGGGGTGCGCGGTGGAGACGACATCGTGTATATATGAACAACTCGCCGAAGTCCAAGGGCCTGAACACGAGGGTTGTTACGGTAGATTGATGGATCCGATAAGGTTAACCCCGGGATAAAGGATTGATGTGGATGAAGAAGCGAGGAATGTGGGTGCACGTCCTGTAGACTGCAAGTTCTAGGAAGGTAGAAAAAAGTGTAGAGGTTGAAGTCCTCTACGGAGACTTATATCACGCGCAACGTCTACCTGACCAGTAAATTGGAGGCTACGAGGGCGTAAAGTAAAAGTCTGCCCCAATACATTACAAATCGAGGTATTTATAATGTATAAGCTAAATATACATAAACAGTCCGTTACAAAACAACTATCAACTGCACATGATAAATGTAAAGGTTGCACCCTTACAAACAGTCTCTGGACAATCAAAGACAATCATTAGCAATCATTTGTATATAATGACTGATTAATGGGCTATATTAATACAATAGTTTTTGGACATTCAAATGCAGTCATTTGAGATTGTAGGGAGACAATCATTGGCAATCATTTGTATATATTGACTGATTGATGAGCTATATGAATACAATAGTCTCTGGACATTCAAATGCAATCATTTGTGAATGTAGGGAGACAATCATTGGCAATCATTTGTATATATTGACTGATTAATAGGCTATATTAATACAATAGTTTCTGGACATTCAAATGCAATCATTTGTATATATTGACTGATTTGTAAGCTATATTAATACAATAGGTTCTGGATACTCATATGCAATCATTTGTATATAATGTCTTGCCTACAATAATTCCCAGACAAATGCTGATCATGTGTGTCACACATGTCACATTTTCACACCCGTCACGCATGTCACACATCTTGCACATGTCACATATGTCACATTCTTCCACTCGTCATACCTGTTACACCTCTTCACACATGTCACATTTTCACACCTGTCACACTTTTGCACATGTCACATTTTTCTCCCATCACACTCATCACTTTTCGCATGTGTCACACATGTCACATATGTCATACTTTTCTTTAATTTCACACTTCTCAATCTGTCACACTTTTCTGAGATGTCACACCTATCATGTATTCCATCTTATTTGCATTTTACACTAGTTACATGTATTACACATGTAATATTATTTCAAATTTTTTGTATTTGATCTGTCCAGAATGTAGTAGTCAAATTTGAAATGGGAGAATCTACACAATGTCTAAATTGTGTGGCTTGTTACTTTCCTATGAGGCATCTTATTAGATATTCTGGATTGCACAGCCTGATTTAGAATAGACTGTGGTTGGTGGGATCTTGTTTAGGCTTTGGTAGGACTTAGATAGTAGACCATAGTAGATTCTGATCAGCTGACTTTGTTAGATATTCTGGGTTGCACAGCTTCTTTGACAGCTGTCACTTGTCACCTGTCATACTTGACAGTTCTGTGATTGACAGATTGACAGCTGTCTGTTATCTTAGTTACATGGACCTTGGTTGGGACTTTGGTAGACACACTCAGTATATAAACACTCTGTAACTTGGTAGTTGTAAACAAGTTTTCTTCCCCATCTGTGTCTGTGTCTGTTTGTGTTTGAGTTCTTGCTTCATTATCACTCTCATTCCTCTCAACTACCCCCTCTATTCTTTATTACTTCTGACAGACTTTTGGTATATAAACTCCCTGTATCTCAATAGTTGACAACAAACTTCCTTCCCATCTGTGTCTGTATCTGTGTTTGAGTCTTGCTCTTTTATCATCCTCTTCTCTCTCAGCCAACCCCTTCATCATTTGTTGCTTCTGACACTTGTTACATATAATGAGTGTGATGTGGCAGAGTGTGATGTGGTAATCAAGTTAGCAAAAATCTGCAGAGGGTCTATGTCAGTGCAATGTGAACTTAGTCTATGGTAAATTTATGATTTGTCTAATATAAATGGGATAGATATCATGCATAGATTCTTATTCTATGCTCAAGCTTCACATCTCCTATTATGTTTGTCTTCTTTGTCATACAAATACATGCTTAATACCTTTCAGTTATTATAGGTATTATTGTTAGCACCATTACATTGCCTTGTCACATATATTGTATTGTATTTGTTGATGTTCTATTGTCACAAAATTGCTAATTAACCTGTTGAGTGAACTTCCAGGCCCACTATAACTGGAGTACTTCAACATCTGCACACCCTCACAACCCAGCCAAGAGTCAAGAGGGTCAGCCTTGACAATCCAACATACTCAACATCAGTTGTCACTCATCACTCATCTCTATAGCTAATGATATATTACTGGTTTCTTATTCCTGTTCTAATGAATAATTACATGATAGCCAAAATAATGTATGCAATTCATTTTTACTACTAGTATAATCCTGTTATTTTATTTTACTGATTTTATGAGGTACCTTAGTATTTCAATCTAAATAGTTTTAGAACAGGAGGCATAACATGGGGAAAATACTTAAGACATTAATAAAGTTACATGAGTTGTAAAAATAAGATATGTTAAATACTGCTAAGTCACTGTGACTTAGCAGTATTTAACATAAAGTAAACCCAACTGATCCACATCATGAGGTGACCAGTTCAATCCCTGGCTATTGCACAAGACTGCACCCAATAGTTTGGCCCCTTGGCATAGACCTAAAGGGGATGACAAATATGGCCAAATTTATTCAACATTGATACTGTTAGCCTGTGACTACTATCCATCCTAGCAATTCTAGGTGGCATAGGGGGTTTATCTCAACCTTAGTGGGTCAGGTTTACTTTATGTTAAATACTGCAAAGTCACAGTGACTTTGTGGTATTTAACAAGATGAAACCAAAATGAGGAATGTAGTTGTATGAAGATAGAATTGAATATGTAATGAAGGAACACTATGAGAAATGTGGTAATGTGATGGTATAGGTTATGTAACAATGATATAGAATAGAACTGCAAATATACACTGAAAAAACCAGACAGAAATGTGATAGTAATGAGATTTGTGACAACAGAAATAACAGTAATGACAGTAATACTTTCTCTGATACTGTACAACTTCAACTGAACATTTATATTTATTTGGCATGATATAAACATTTCATTCATTGTTCAGTTCAGATTATGGTTATGTGCATGACATTGTTCAAATTTGTTCAATATAATATTGTTCCAGACTTTTATTTTGAAATATAGAATAATGTCTTTTACTGAACCATTATTCAAACTTACTTGTAATGTATAACAAAAAAATCAAAAATCTGTTCAGTTGAGGCAGGTACTGTGATGCATGCCTGAGCAATTAGTCAAAATAGTACAGTATTTGAGATTTACACTAGTTATAGTTCAAGTTTAAAACTTAGGAGAATAATAGGAATTTTTGTAAGCTCTAAAGTTAACATGCAACTTCATAAGTGACTGATACTAGTGTGTAGTCATTGATTATTACTTGTGACATCTGAGAAAGTGTGACAGTTATGACACATGTGAAACATGTAACAAAAGTGATGCATGCAAAGAAATAGTAATGTTTGTGACATGTGTGACAACTGTGGAAAATGTACAACTACATGTGACTAGTGTAAAATGTAAATAAAATGGAATACATGATAGATGTGACATCTCAGAAAAGTGTGACAGATGTGAGATATGTGACATGTGTGACAGGAGAGAAATGTGATATGTGTGAGAAGTGTGACAGGAGTGACATGTACAAGAAGTGTGATATGTGGATGGGTGTGAAAAATGTGATACATGTGAAAAAGTGTCACAGGTGTGACGGATGTGACATATCTGAAAAATGTGACATATGTGACGGGTGTGACATGCATGAAAAGTGTGACACACATGATCAGCATTTGTCTGGGAATTATAGTAGGCAAGCCATTATATACAAATGATTGTATATGATTGTCTCTCTATATTCCTAAATGATTGCATTTGAGTGTCCAGAACCTATTGTATTAATATAGCTTACAAATCAGTCAATATATACAAATGATTGCATTTGAATGTCCAGAAACTATTGTATTAATATAGCCTATTAATCAGTCAATATATACAAATGATTGCCAATGATTGTCTCCCTACATTCACAAATGATTGCATTTGAATGTCCAGAGACTATTGTATTCATATAGCTCATCAATCAGTCAATATATACAAATGATTGCCAATGATTGTCTCCCTACAATCTCAAATGACTGCATTTGAATGTCCAAAAACTATTGTATTAATATAGCCCATTAATCAGTCATTATATACAAATGATTGCTAATGATTGTCTTTGATTGTCCAGAGACTGTTGTATCAATATAGCCCACTAATCAGTCATTATATGCAAACAATTGCATATGATTGTTATTCAATATTCCCCATACAAAAAAGCACAATCATTTTGCCCTGGAAAAAGTATTGTGGCAATCTTTTTTTCAGGGCAAAAAAGTATCAGAATGGCTGACACTTATGGCTATTCTCTCTATTATCACTGATAATGGTGATATCCACCCTATAGTGTTCCACTCCAGGACCTTTACTGCTCTGGAGTTGAACTATGACACCCATGACAAAGAACTCCTAGCAATCTTTGAAGCTTTCAAAGTATGGCGACATTACTTGGAGGGTTCTTGTATTCCAATTGACATGGTCACTGATCACAAGAACCTTGAATACTTCTCCACCACCAAGATCCTCACTTGTTGTCAAGCCCATTGGTCAGAGTATCTTTCTCAATTCAATCTAGTTATATGTTTTCATCTGGAGAAGCTTGGAGCTAAACCAGATGCTTTAACTAGACACTGGGACATCTATCCTAAAGAGGGGGATAGCGACTATGCCAAAGTCAATCTGCATAACTTTAGGCCAGTTTTCACTCAAGAAAAACTCACTACCTCATTGTGAGCTACTATTCTCTTCCTACCAATTCTCGGAGCTAGCATAGTTATGGACATTGAGCAGCTTCATCATGATATCCTGATCACTCAACCCACTGACACTGTTGCTGCCATTCATCTCCAAGATCCCACTGGTCATTGGTCAGTCAGAACAGACAAATTACTCTGTCTCAATGAACATATCTATGTTCCCAATGACAACTCCCTTCACCTCTGCATTCTCCAGTACAAGCATGATCACATCCTTGCTGGACACCCCAGTCAAAACAAGACCTTGTCCATCATCAGGTGTGAATACACTTGGCCTGGCCTCCACACTTATATCAAGGACTACTGTAAGTCCTGTACCACTTGCATGTGATCTAAACCTCAAAGGCATCAACCCTATGGCACTTTGAAGCAACTCCCAATTCCAGGATGTCCATGGAGTTCTATATCAATAGATTACATCGAAACACTTCCTAAATCCAGTTCAGAAGAGTATAACTCCATTCTGGTCATTGTAGATCATTTCAGCAAGCAGGCAATATTCATCCCTCGCTATAATACTATTACCTCCCATAAGTGTCAGCCAAAATTATCATAAAAATGTAGTGTTTTATGATTGCCGCAATCATAAATAATGATCACCTTCATGATTACATGTTTTGAGAGCTTATCCACCTATTAATACTAAATCTAATAGTGATCATAAGTGATCATTGGTTATTTTGAAGTGAATATTACTACTGTAGGTCTATTGCAATATGGTGATCATATGTGATCATTGGCTATTTTGAAGTGAATATTACTACTGTAGGTCTATTGTAATGTGGTGATCATATGTGATCATTGACTATTTTGAAGTGAATATTACTACTGTAGGTCCATTGTAATATGGTGATCATATGTGATCATTGACTTATTTTGAAATGAATATTACTACTATAGGTCCATTGTAATATGGTGATCATATGTAATCATTAGCTATTTGAAGTGAATATTACTATATTGTAATGTGGTGATCATATGTGATCATTGACATATTTTGAAATGAAAACTATTACATATTGCTATTGTAGTTCATGTCACATTTGTCACAATCTTCCCATGTGTCACATATTTCGCGCGCATCTCATAATTCATGTGCTCTACATCATTCCCACACTCTGGATAATTCTGGCACATCATGATTGTCACGATCTTCCCGTGTGTCACATATTTCCCGTGCTCCACATCATTCCCATGCACTGCGTTTATCACATTCTTCCTGCATGTCACGATTGTCACACTCTAGCACTCGTCATGATTGTCATGCCTTTACACACGTCACGATTGTCACGCTTTAGCACACATCACAATTGTCACAGTTTTACACATGTCACAATTGTCATGCTCTAGCACATGTCACGATTGTCATGTTCTAGCACACATCATGATTGTCACGCATTTATGCCTATCACATATGTGACATATTTCCAACATGTCATTACTTTTCATGCATGTCAGCTGTCACATTTTTAGCTTATAATATCATGTAGATTATTTTAACTTTTGTTTATCTTATATAGGCAATGTCACAGGTAACCCATGGGTATCCTAGGCTCGACCCGTACCCATACCTGCACTAACCCATACCCATGGGAACAGGTACAGGTTTGCACAGGTAATGAAAACCCATGGAAACCCATGGGTTAGGTTGTTATTTACATATTCAATAATATATTAAGACTGATACAAGCAGTCAATTTAAGCGTTCATAGGCTTGTTTTAAACATGTCATTGAGGGCCCCTTCCTTACAAAACCCAACACCAATCGAGAATGATTTGAAAGAGTTACAATAGCTTAAATAGACATTATATGTTCAATCAAACAAAAGAGAAAAGTTAAATAATATATTCAGAACAATTCATGTGGTCGATTTGAACGTTTGTGGGCTCTTTTTAACCGCATCGTGGAGTACTATTACCTCACAAAAACTGATATGAATTCGGACAGAATTGAAAGAGTTACAATGGCCTGAATCGAAATTATACATAAAAGAGGGGAAGGTTAAATATTGCATTCAGACTGATCCATGCAATTAATTTAAACATTTGTAGGCTTGTTGTAACCACATTGTGGAGGGCCCACACGGTACAAAAACTGATACGAATTTGGATGGATTTAAAAGAGTTACAACAGCATAAATATAAATTATACATTTATTCAAATAAAGAGAAAGGTTAAATAATACATTCAGACTGATCCATGTGGTCAATTTTAATGTTCGTAGACTCGGTTTAATTGTATCACAGAGGGCTCCTACCATACAAAAACCAGTACAAATTCGAAGTAATTTGAACAAGTTACAAGAGGTTTAAATTTGCTATGTTATCTTGATTTCATGGTTCAATCTCAGTCCAACCCCGCGGACTGAACCAAATTCAAAACTTGTTCATTGACATTGAAACTTACACATCAATATCATAAGGTCTTGTTAATATATATACAACTTTCTTAATGATGTTCCTATGATTTTTGAACTAGTGTATTGTACACATGGGTACCTATGGGTTACAGGTGCCTTGATGATGACCTGTACCCACACCTGCTTGTACCCATACCCATGACCCATGTGGGTATGGTGTACCCATGCTGTTGCCTAATCTTACACAGAGTATAACAATAATAGATATGTGTACTAATTATTGCCTCTTACATATGTGGGGCCAGAGATATAGTTAAGAGGAGATTTGCAAGGTACCTAAAACTTAATGCTAAACAAGGGAAGCCAACCACATGTGCAGTTTCTGGTACATCTGTATCACCATCCAAATTGTCACAGAAGAAGATTAAGTATCTGAAACCACAATGCTAATTATAAAAATCACAGTAAATGAATATGCACTTTTAGAATTGAAGGTTGTAATACAGTATATGATAAATATGATGTTATGGAAGTGTAACCCCAGTGAAAACTTGCACAGTGCTAATCTGTGCTAATCTGTGTGTGTGCAAATGTTTTGAGTAAATCTGCGCCTTTCTGGGTAAATCTGTGCACTATTTGTGCCAAGTACAGAATTCATGATTGCAACAATCAAGCCATTTACTTTCACATCCAATTTCCACTATTCATGTACACTCATTGATATCAATGTCATTGCAAGAATGCATAACCTTGAGCTCTCCTTTCATCATACTCTGTATTTCTGTATCTTCTCTACCAATTTTCTATGACCAATCCATTACACTTATTTGCCCCTTCATGTATTGCCAAACAACACGAACCCACCTGGCCCATGCACATGGCAACTTTCATGTCAGTTCAGTCATGACTCGGGCACTTCTTGCTTCCCTTCCCTCATCATCTCCCCTTTCTTCCCCTCCACTCTTGCCCCTCCTTCCCCTGCACCACCTTGCACTTTGGTCCAATTCTATCACATACCTGGAGATTCTCGCAGCTCTAGTGGGTCTACAATATGTCTATTATCTCCTGTGTCCTCACTTCAAGTTCAAGCCAATCACAGTCAGTATGACATGTTTATTTGTGTTTTCGGGATTGGTTTCGCACTGGACAGTGAGTTATGGCATCTAGACTTACTTGTTGGCCCTACTGGGTGCTTCAGAATGCTTATATGCATGCATTTTGGATCATTGCAGCAAGATGCACCTGATATTCTGGTATGTTTCCCTCTCTTGGATCTCCACCTTGCCTGCTATGCTCACTGGAACACCCAAGTTGCCTAGTGCTACTATGGGTGATGTCTCTACCATGGCTGCTAGGATCTTGATGGATGTCTCTTTCACAATGGGCCTCAATGGCTAGGGTCTCCACTGTTCCTGCTGTCATTGTCATGCTCCATAGTCTACCACTGCTTCCATGGCTATCATTTCCAGTGCACCACTTTCAAGTGTGTTCCACTCTTCGAGAACACCAAACAAAGTGAACTTGGATAGTGAGGCCATGGTGAGCAGGCATTGCCTGATTGGTATATGCCTCTGTTGCTTTAGACAGCGGTATGTGTTATGTTTCATTTTCTTTCTGTATTTGTATTGGTTTGGTGAATCACCCAGTAGAGTAGATGTGTCCCAGATCTCAGATAATTGTATGTAGATGAATATATACCCTTTTAATGTGCTGCAATGTTACCCAGTAGAGTACAGAAACTAACAGATAATTGAATATACCTCAAAATACACCTTTTTAATGTGCTACAGCATGCACAGATCTTCACAGATACACTCACAAATATTTCTGTGAATTGCTCAAAATCTGTGCCCAACTGTGTTTGGCAGCATTGCAATATGACTCAGCAGCTCTCAGACATTCACATACCTGCACAGATGAGCATGGTGCTAGTTTTCACTGGGGTGTAACAGTAATAAGAAACTAGATTAGATGATGTAGAGTATATATGTAGTTGGAGTCTTAGTTCTATTTAGAGTGTATGATATATTTGGAAATGAGATGGTATGCTATGTTTTACAATCAAGACTAGGGATGTGATAAAATGACAAAATAATAACCATAATGGTTAGTCTAGGTATGAAAGATGATGAGGTCATTACAATGGTATTGAACATTATGGAAACATGTACCAACCAGACAGAGAAGAATATAGAACCTTGCATGCTTAACACATATGAATGGATAGTGTATAGATGTGATTCCACATTACATCAAACTTACACATTACAGCATTTAGATGATTATGATTCTTGCATTGGTCATTGATTATACTAATATCTTCAACACACATTACCAAATCACATAATCGCTTACTCTATATGACTACATGATAGTTGTCTATATTTTATTGAAATGGGGAGTTAATGAAAAATATCTTATTGTGTCTCAAACAGTTTCACTTCTACTCACTCTTTTAGTATTAGTATTCATTCTGATATCTGAAAACTCCATTTTGTACTTCTTTGCACTTTCTTATTCAGTTGCTGTTATTTACTTGCTTTCTGTTCTTTAGCTTAGTGTTAATTATGACATTGCCTTCTTATCTTGTTCTCTTTACTGAAGGGCCCCTTTGTCCCTTTTCTTCTCTTCTCTAAAATAATGTAATATCATTTCTCTATAGTCATGTGGAACAATATTGGAGTGGTTGTTGCATATGTAGTATCGTGTTAAAGTGTTGTATTTTCCTTTGTTGTGCTCTACATGCCCTGTATGTTACTCTACAATTAATAATATATATATCACGTGCTACAGTCTCAGTGGTGTCCGCCTCCCTACTCCATCCACCCCCCTTCTGTAAGGCATTGTCCCCATCACCTGCCTGCAACCCTTGATGCTATCAAGTCCTCTGTGGTGCTGCTGGTCTCTGTATCCTCATCTTCATGATAGAAGAAGGACCTTCCTGTGTGGTCTATCTGTTCCTCTGGCCTGTTTAGCTTCTTGGTTATCTTGATAATTGGTTTGTCTGTTCCCTTCTTATCAGTTTTCATCAGCTGTGCCCTGAAGTCTTGTTGGGATTCTTTGAGAGCTGAACCTTCCCTTGGTACAAATGCCTGCAGTTGGCGAGCATGGAATTCACCATCCAGCTGCGCACCATCGAGGTCCCCCAGTTTGTAGAAATTGAGGAGTCTTTCTGATATCCGTCTTGGGGGGGTCCACATTGGGGTGAGTTTCTGCTCAGTTCCTACTGATTTTGCTAGGTTACTCCTATATACTTGCACTAGGTCTCCTTTCTCAAATGTAGTTGGTCCACCTCCTGACTTTAAGACCTTGTGATCAAATGCATTCTTTTGCTGGATGGCTTGGTTCACTGCCTCACTATATCCATCCAGCCACTGCTGTGTGACATATGCCAACTGAGTATCTACCTGTGGTGGTGTGAGTATTGAAGCACTGGTTTCCAGAGGGGTTTTGTTCATGTTCACTACTAATCCTAGTAGTAACTCTTTGGGTGAGAATTTCAATGCTGGGAGGATGTGCCAGTTTAGGATGTGTATGGCATTCTTGAAATGTTCTGGCCATGAGTTTGGCAGTTTGTCCCATGTTGTTGAGTTTAGTTCATCCTCCCCCACCTCGGGGGCACATAGCCATGCAAGAACATGTAGCAAGATCTTGTTGGTACCTTCTACTAGGCCATTGATCCATGGTGAGTATGCAACAATGATGTGGGTCTTAGTGCCCCATCCATTGCAGAATTTGACAACCTCATGGCTGTTGAAGTGCTTACCACCATCCGACATGAAGACTTCTGGGGGTGTGAAATTATGGAAAATGTCACCTAATGCTCAGGTGGTAGTTTTCGAGCTTCCATGTGTCTTGAACATAAATCCCCATACATGCTGTGAGAAGGTATCCAAGTAGAGGCCCACTGTATGGTAGCTGCCTTTGCCTGTGGGAAGTGAAAGGTAGTCCCCCTACCAGGAGTTCGAAGGGGTGTCTGCATGTTATGGGTTGTAATAGTGCATTCAGATGTGTCCCACCAAAGTTCTTGCATTGTGCACAGTCTAAAATGGCTTGTATGATAGAGTCATCCAGTTTTGGGCTGTGGATTTTGTCCAGTAACACCATTTTGATGCTATCTCTATGCCAATGGCCTCCTTCCTTGTGTTCCTGTTTAGCCAATACCATAGCCTCCTCTTTACTCACGCATTCCTGTCATGCCCTAGCCCATGTTGCTGTTCCCCCTCCGATGTGCCAGAGTTTCCTGTCCTCTATTGCATATTGGCATATTGTGATGTGCAATGTTGTGCACGCTTCTTTTCACGCAATGTACCCTCACCATGTAGACCTTCCAGTGCGTCTATGACCTGTAAGAAGAGTGGCTCCTCTTTGAAGTGTTCTTTCAGAAGTATTGCATCATCTGATGGAATGACTTGATGGATATTTATGAGTCCTGCAGTCATGTCCCAGTCTGTATCCACAGTCCACTTGCTACCATCCCCCACCTGCTTCTCCAGTCCTTCATATTGGTGGCTGATGCCATCTGCAAGAACATCCATGATATTGTATGCTAGTACACCATCCCTCCAGCGTGCATGGGCTGCTGTTAACTTGTTACTAAAAAGGACATCTCACAGTGCTTGGCAGTCAGTTTCAATCTCTACTGGGAAGTTGTAAATAATGTCTGAGAACTTGTCCAGTGTGAACTTCAAGGCTGCAAATTCCAGTAGGAATGGTTTGTAGCATGATTCTGTGAGAGATGTTCGTTTGCTTGCATATGCAATAGGGTGGAGGTGAGAGATGACTTTCCCTCCAGGGAGAGTTGTGGATTGACATTGTGCTAATACATCTGCGAATGCATCTGCACACCCATCCATTGTCACTACAAAGTGGGAGCCATCATATTGTGGGCCAACACATACTGGTTTTGACACCAGCTTTGCTTTCAAATTGATAAAGGCTTTTGTATGTTCTGCAGTCCATTCATTAGCTAACTTGTAAGTGCGCATAGCTTTTTGGTATGCTGCTTTTTTGTGCCAGCTGGAATCTTGACTTTGTGTAGTAGGTCATGTAAGGGTTTTTCAGCTTTTGCGTATCCTTGGATTAGGTCATGAAAGTAACTTGTAAGGCCTAAGAATCCATCGAGGTGGGAAGCATCTTGTGGAATTGGCCAGTTTATGATGGCTGTGAGCTTGGTAGGATCTGGGGACACACTGTTAGGACCAATAACAGCACCTGCAAATACTACTTCAGTCATAAAGACCTGGAGCTTGGATGCAGAGAGTGAGAGCTTCTCTTTGCGAACATGCTCTAGGATTGCTCTTAACTTTACCATGCCCTCTTCAAACCCATCTGCTGCAGCTGCTCCATCATCTATGAATAACTCACATGTCCCATTTGCGATCAAGTCATGTAGTTTCTGAGCTGTTAGATGACAAAATTCAGATGGCCCTCCCATAACACCAAATGGCATTCTCAAGTAAGCAAAATAACCTTGGCCTTCAACATAGAAGACAATATATGGCTGTGAGTCTGGGTGAACTGTGACTCTGTAAAATCCTGCTGTGAAGTCAAAGGCATGCAGGTAGTGGTGTCCCAAGAGGTGGAGCTGCTTTGCTCTAATGTTGCCTTGAGGCATTGGTGCTATTTTGGTGACTTTATTGACATTTCCAAAGTCATGGCATATGTGCCACTTAGGTGGTAGTACTGGCTCATTGACTGTAGTGGGCATGGGAGGTCTGTGTGGGAGGTTAAAAACTGGTTCTACGCCATGTGCTACGCATTGGTCATTGACCCAATGTTGTAACTCCTCCAAGGGAAGACCACTTCCTGCATGTGCCTTCTTGGCCAGTACTGTTGGGGCTGCACTTTTCACATCTCTTGGGTGTATCTGGCATATGATACCAGCTGCTAGCATGGCATCAATTTGTTTATCCATGAACTGCTGTTGCATTGGATTGAGTGATCTCTGGCCAATTTTAGTGTAGAAATATGCATCCTCTGGTATGTTCAACCTGTGTACTGCATCTGGTACTGCATTTACCTCACCAAGTGACAGAGCAAAACAGTCTGCATACTCTGCTATTAATTCTTGTACCGCTTTGTGTTGATCCTCTGAGATGTCTGAGCCAATTTGTGCCTCTGCAAGCACTCGTGCTACACGTTCTAGCTTAAATGGTTCTGTGTGTCAGGTGAAGATATCTGTGACTGCTTCTGGACCAATCATGTAGACTGTTGGATGTGGGTCAGTATTCAAGGGCTCAACTGGTGAAGGATTTGTTTCTGGTACTCCCCTTGAGGGGGGTGTGCTATTCCCCCTCATGGTGTACACACACGCATGCTGACTTTCAGTCAATGTGTGCATATCTCTCCTACTGCTCCTCTAGCCTCCTCATCTGGCACCTCCTCAATGGTAACTCAATGGCCCCCACTTACAAATGTCACTGGGAGTTTGCCACTTAGGGGAGCAGTGGGTACTAACTGTTCTGCATTATTCTTTAGGAATGACCACTGACCATTTGATGCATCTCAAAGGAATACTGTGTCCATGGCATGGTTGTGGTCTGCTTTGAATTTATGCATGAGTGGTTTTCCCAGTAGAAACTCCCAGCTGCCTCCACTGTCAAAGACTTCAAACTCCCCATTGATCCATACATCTCCCATTCGCATTCGCCCTTTCCACATTGCCACTGAGTCCACAATAGTTCCATTTGCCATGCATGACCATTTGTGAGAGGGCTGCCAGTTTGGCAAGTTACCCTTGATCTCATCAAAAACTGATTTGCACATTACTCCCACCAGTGCACCTTCATCAAATAGTGCTTTCACTGAAATATTCTTTCTCCCTGCTCCTTCAAGAATCAACTCATGTATGAAGGGCCTTTCCTTACTTGTCTTATAACCTACAGCATACAAGTCAATGATGTTGTTATTCGAGAATTCAGTAATTACATCAGTCAGCATGTTGTCCATGGTGGCTACTATTTCAACAGAATTTACTGAAGAGGGGGCCACCAGCTTGTTGTCTATGCTGACAGCCCTTCCCCATTTCCCTGATCCTCATACAGCCATGCAAACTCATCTCCCATCATAGCTACCTGATTTACCTGAGTTGTGGCCAGCCTGTTGAAGTTTCCCAACTTCATTGCTGCCCTGCTGCACCATTTCCATTCTTGGGGTGGGACTGTAGCTGGTTCAACTGCTGTGCATGTTAAGGCCTGATGACCACGTGTAGCACAGTTCCAGCATTCCCCTGAACAGATGGGTGCACCTCCAGGTCGCAGTGGAAAGCCTGTGGTGTCGGTTGGATCTGTGAGCCCATTGTTTTTGGCTACCCATGCTTTGCATTGTTCCTTCCAGCATTCTATGCCCTCAGTAGTGTCTGGTTGCATAGGGTACTCTGCAATTTGTGCCTGCATGGTAGCCAATAACCCTTCATCTGGTTGTCGAGGTGTTTGTTGCCTGGAACTGCAGGGTACTGTGGTACAGGATGAGGCTGATTGGGTTGGGGACGATAGTGAAAGGCCAGTGAATCGGTTTGTGAGTGTTGCTACTGATGCTTGTGGTCATGCAAACTGTTTCCTTAGATCTTCAAGTTTGTGTTTGTGTTTTCGGTGATGCTCCAGACCTTCATGTATGTATATGACCTTGATGTCTGTGATCGCAGTGCAGAACTCCTTCCAGGTGTTGTATTCTGCCTCCAAACAGTCATGTAGGATTTCTGGCAGGGCTTGATGTACTGAACCTATCAGCATGGACCCTCCCAAGATGCCAGCTTGCTTTGCCAGGTCCAGTGCCTTTTGTGCAAAGACAATGTATGTGTACTTGGTGCTTCCCCCATACTGTACCTCCTTCAAGAGTTCCTCCTCTGGCAGCCGCAATTCCTGCAGTTCCCACTCTAGTTCTGTCTTTGACTTCTTCACCTGAGTTCCACTTGGGAAATGGTTCATGAATGCTGCCTTTAGTCCTAACCATGATAACTTCTTGATCTTTGTATTCTCAGTATATGTGCTCTTGAACCAGTTCTCTGCATCTGATTGTGCCTTCATGAAGTTGTGTCACAACCATGCCCCTAGCCTGACTTGGTGGTGGAGTACAAGAGGGTGACTGTGGAGAAGCAAAGGGTGAGTATGAGACGAAAGCGGAGAACGAGAACTCAGGGGGTAGGACTTCGGCTTCAGCTTATGTGCTGTGCCCCTGGGATTCCTGGTCCTGGATTTCGGAGTAAGGGCAAGCCCTTCGGAGAAGACGAGAGATGGAAGATGAGAGGTGTAACTCAAGTCAGATGAAAGGGTGAGGACGTAGTTCAATATGAAACGGAAGACTAAAGTACAAATCAAGTACTACTTAAATACTAGAGACTCAGAGTAAGTAAAGGCCGCTGGCCAAGGCCAGCGGAGAAGTACGGTCAGGGTAGGCGTATGTAGAATGAAGACTATAACTAATTAAACATAATAAAACACATCGGAGAAGTGAGCGCGTATGGCAGTGTAAAGTAAAACAGATAGTGGCGCACTTAAGAATGATAAGTGACTCACTATGAGATGTATACTACATTACTGAGGGGATAGCTCAGTAGAACGGAAGAAAGGAAACAAGAGTAATCTATGTACAGTAATCAGTATGTAATATTAAGAATGTAATCAAGGTCTGGAGTAAACAAAGATGAAGGCGGAGTAAAGGCATAGGAGTCCAGAGGTAGGTGATATGGGATATGACAAGTCGCCAAATAGGTTCACTATGTCAGTATTGGTCTTACCCAGCAGGATCATTTTGCTTTGGTACATTTTGATGAAGTCTGCTAAAGAGAGCCCATTTTCCAGATCACCTGAGAAATGTGGTATGTCATTTCCCATGTCTAGTATGAGAGTAGGGGGTGGTGTTGCTAGCAGTGGAACTTTGACTGCCAGAATTGGAGATGCTGGTGGGGACGATAATGGGGATGAGTTGGCTGGAGATGTTGGTAGAGGAGAATTGGCTGGTGTGGGTGTGAATGACATCAGCCTTGAGGAGGTTGAGGGAAGGCTTGACACCAAGGATGATGGAACTGAGCTGAGTGGTGACAGGTCTTGAGTTTGGTCGACACCAGGCTGTAATATAAGCTGCTTGTTTGCCTTGTCATGAGGCATTTGCGTGTTCAGCATGTGGGATGTAAGTGCTAACAGGAGTTTGCAATGTGTTTCCTGTGTTGTGTAATGGGCTGTGTAGCCAGGTGCATGCAATGTGCTCATTGACATAGACATGGTGTTAGTGTAGGACATGTTTATGTGTGGGGACGTGGGGCGTGGATATTGATGTGCAGGACTTCACAATAATATAATTGTGTAGTTACGATCGCACTCTCATCACCATGTGGAGTGGTCATTGCATACATAGTATCATGTTAAAGTGTTGTATTTTCCTTTGTTGTGCTCTATGCGCCCTGTATATTACTCTATGATTACTAATATATATATCATGTGCTACAGTCTCAGTGGTGTCCACCTCCCTACTCCAATATTATCAACAGGATCAGACCTCATCTGCCAAAAAAGTATGTGTTAATGATTGACAGTTGACAGATTAATCAATGACTATTCAATGTAAAAGACTGAATTACATTGCTAAGCAATGAACTGAGAATGAGAATTAAATGTTATATCACTCAATACTCTTATTCTTAGATCATGAAAGGTATGGAAACAATTGTCATTGCACACCTGTTGGGACCCCATCAATATTTGATCAACTCATCTATAGATTAAATGGTGTATAATATGACCACCATTGACTGATTATGCCAACACTATTGTTGATGAATGTGACATGTAAAAGCTTGACAATTGTGACATGCAAGAAATATATCACATTTGTGACAGCCATAAATGCGTGATGATCGTAATGCGTGCTAGAGCGTGACAATTGTGACGCATGTAAGTGACACATGCCAAAGCGTGACAATCATGACAAGTGCTAGAGTGTGATGATCATGACAAGTGCTAGAGCATGACGATCATGATGAGTGCTAGAGCATGACGATCATGACACATGCCAAAGCATGACAATTGTGACAAGTGCTAGAGCATGATGATCATGACGAGTGCTAGAGCGTGATGATCGTGACGCACGGGAAGAACGTGACAAATGCGGTGCGTGGGAATGATGTGGAGCGCGGGAAGATTGTGACACACAGGAAGATTGTGACACACAGGAAGATTGTGACACACAGAAAGATTGTGACACACAGGAAGATCATGACACACAGGAAGATTGTGACAATCATGATGTGCCGGAATTATCCAGAGCATGGGAATTGTGTGAAGCGCGCGAAATATGTGACACATGGGAAGATTGTGACAAATGTGACATGAACTACAATAGCAATATGTAATAATTTTCATTTCAAAATATGTCAATGATCACATATAATCACATATGATCACCATATTACAATGGACCTACAGTAGTAATATTCACTTCAAAATAGCCAATGATCACATATGATCACCACATTACAATAGACCTACAGTAGTAATATTCACTTCAAAATAGCCAATGATCACTTATGATCACCATTAGATTTAGTATTAATATGTGGATAAGCTCTCAAAACATGTAATCATGAAGGTGATCATTATTTATGATTGCAGCAATCATAAAACACTACATTTTTATGATAATTTTGGCTAACACCACTCAATAAAGTAAAGAATGATGATGACTTCATCAGAATACATGATGGAGGATAATAATTTCATTCAAAGATTGTGTGGGTTTATATATTCAGAGCTTCTGGGTTTTCCTGATGGAATTTATTCAATAGACTTTTAGCTCCCAATAGAGTGCTAATTGGTTCCCAAGTACAGTCTTCAAATGAATAGCCTTTCCATTTTATTTTATATAATATTCATTTCTGATTCTTTTTCCATGCTAAGATTGATTCCACTTCATATTGTTCTTCATCTTCTATTAAGATTGCTAGTAGAGGTTTTGGCTTCTTTTGTGATGGATATTGAGCCAGTGTATATTTAGATAATAGTTCAATGTTAAAGCCCAGTAAAAAATGGATGTATTGGAATCGAGCCAAAATTGAGTGGGAATGATTGAAATCAGGCCAAATCAACTCAGTCAAAAAAAATCGATCCTCACTAAGAATTTGACCATATACTTGATAAGACTCAATGTAAATCAAGTCTCATCGACTATAATAGAGTACTTTTATCATTATTATTATTTCATTTTATTTAGCAATTATAACTACAATACAACCAAGCAAAAGTATCTAAAGTAACTAGAATCGAGCCAAATTGAGTGGAATGGAGCAGAAATGAATGCAATCAAGTGCAATGAAGCAAAATAGAGTGCCAATCAAGTGCATTGGGATTGCCCCCCTCTGCTACCCTTACCACTACCCCCATATCTACCCCATCCCAGATCCACTGCCCATCCTCTACCCCCTTTGCCACCCCCTGCAATCATAAATGACCAGCTCCCACAGCCAACACAACTTGCCTAAGTCCACCCCAACACATTTCCTTGAAATAAAAGGATAACAAAGGAGGAAATTAAAAAAACTCACAAAAATGAGGGAAATTGGCCTAGGGAATTCCAAGCATATGCCACTATCCACAACACATTGCGTCAATTCATAGACATGGTGTGTCAAACAAAATGTAGCAAGCAAAACTATTACTTACTTGACCATGTCCTTCTTTCTGACAGTCTCCTTCCACAACTTGCACATGAAAGCAATGATGGCAAGGGCTTCACTCTGGGGTGGAGCTGACAATAGTGATGATTGGGCTTTGGACTGGGCTTGAGCTGACCAGGATAACAACCAAATAAAAGAAAGGGAACTTACAAGTGGGTTGATTGAGCACTTGAGGCATGCATGCTTGAGGTTGGTCGACTAGTCAATGCCTTGTTCCCCTCAGGCCAAATGTGAATATAATCTCATCCCTGCTTCAAAGCTGTAAGCGATCAGAAGGGCAGCAGGATCAGAGCCTATGAACAAGAGTAATGGACTCACAAATCAGATCCTCCCCAGGATAATCCCTGTATGTATCTCTCCCCACCCACACCCAACCCCCAAATTCATCTCAAGTGATTCTGAGGTGGACACTCCAGCACAGTATACTCATATCAATATGGTGGAATGAAGGTGGGGTGTATAGACAGGGTGTAAGCTCATGGTGTGGCATTGTGTGGCATTGTTATTGGTTGATATATGTGAGCTACAGCAAGGGGCTGTATGTGCCATGTTCAGTGTTAAGATAGGCCTTGGGGTGCTGCATAAAGGGCAATGCATAACTAAACATAGAAAGAAAGTGGTCAGAAAAGATAAAGGCAAAGGGGGAGGGGGGGGGAAGGGGGAGGGGAAGGGAGGGAAGGGAAGGGAGGGAAGGGAGCAGGGGGAAGGAAGTGGTAGGAGGCAGAGAAGCAGATTGCACATGGACTGTGGACGTGACGTCACAATCAGATGAGTTTGAAATTGAAATTGAATGTGAATGTGAAGTGGAACTGAAGAAAATGGAAAATGATATGAATGTCAAAAGAATAGAACAAAGTCCATATCAATCAATACTGCAGTGTATGTATAACTTTGGAAACAACAAACATATATAATTGAACAGATAAGATGACAAGCAGATTTACAAACTGCTTACATACACTAATTTTGCTCAATTCACTTGATCATGCTTAACCATGCTCGAACCCACTTGATCTGACTCATTTTCAGCTTGATTCCAATACATCCACTTTTCACTGGGGTTAAAGGTTGGATTTTTTCTATTCCACGATTTTGGTAATTTGAGTTTATAGACTGATTTTCTGATCTTTTCAATAATTTTGAAGGGTCCATATTGTTTATTGTCCAATTTTTCAACTGGTTGATCAGATTTAATATTAATTCCTTCTAAATAAACCTTATCACCAATTTGATAATCAGGTGCTTCTTTTCAGTGTTTATCATAATATTTTCCCATAGTTTTGTTTGCTAATGATAAAGCAGCTATAGCATTTTCTCTTGCTTTTTCCATAGTTTTAACAAATTCTTCTACTCCTGCTGCTCTTGTTTTTCCAGATAGTTTTATTTTGGTGTAGGGGTGGAATCTGTACATTAAATAGAATGGGGTATATCCTGTGGTTCTGTGTATCATATTATTATAATTAAATTGACATATGTCTGTTTGTCTGGCCCAATCATCTTGGTCATAGTTTACATATATCCTCATATATTGTTCTATCTCCTGATTGACTCTTTCTATTTGTCTGTTCATTTGAGGTTGGTAGGATTGTCATATCCGTGACAATCCCTGTACCATTGGAGTCAACTCCGGGTTTACTCCGCATTTAGTACGTTTCCTCCGGACTATGTATACTTGTTATATATCGAACTCTTCCTTACTAATGTTTACTTGTAACTGTTTACTTGTTCCTTCCCTTTAATATTACTACCTCGTTCTCTGGCCGTGGCCATTTCTCCTATGACTATAATCTAGAGGTGTACTACTAGTTTACCATGTTCTACATTTCATGGAGTTTACTTAACCCTAGGATGCCACATACCCATGGGCATTACTCCGTACGCATTCGGACAAAGTAGTTTACTATATAAACTACTCCTGTAATGTAGATAGACTTCAGTTTCAAATCAACTACATTTACACCCTTCTCCCACTTGGGCCTTGAGCCAACTCCGCTATTTTGCCACTTACTCTGCTTTGTTCTAAATACAGAACTGGAAGTCCAAGGGGCGCAACACACAAGTTGAAGCCAATGTTCCACTACTCCCGTACTTGTTCATCATCTCCACACACCCTACTAACGTTGTACAAGTTACTCCGCTATTAGACTATCTACTCCGAGGTTCTTGTCCCTAGTGGAATAGAACGGGACATGACAGTATTTGAAACTCACTCCCTTGGATCTTCTCCGCATTTTTGTCTTTTCTCCAATGGCTACTCGTACCAAGACTGCTCATCAACGCAGCCACCAGCAGCAAACAATCCCGCTGCAAGCCCGATGCAGTAATCGTTTGGCTTCTCAGCAATCTGCTACTCAATGTACGACTACCGTCCCGCAACCTCTTTCTGTTTCTCGTTCTCCTGTTCCAGAGTCAGCCAGTGCATTGGTCTCGAGAATTCCTGTCTCGGCCAGACATGCTCAACGGGTGCTGCAACCAGCATTTGAGTATGTCAGCAATGCCCGACCCATGCCACTTGTTTTTCCATTTGACCCAACACTCATTCCACATGCTACCATTGACTCTGACCCGCGAGCTCCAACTCCGGGTCTAGCACCCCCTAAGGCACCTATACCTTCAGGTGCTGGGAGTGCTCCGCCACCACCTCCACCCGGAGATAATGGCAATGGGGGCAATGGTTATGAATCATCTGAGGACGGCTCCAACCATGAGCCCTCTGATGGTAATTCTCAGTTTGGTGACGTTGAGGATGAAGTTCCTCCCTCTGATCACGGAGATTCTGCAGGCCATGGAGGAATTCCTCCTGGTGGGCCTGGCAGACCAGGAGGCTCTGGTCCTTCATCTCATGGCTCCTCTCACTCCTCTCGCTCATCCTCCTACCGCCCTCGTCGACGTCATTACGACGGAGAAGATGTGGTTGGTGCTCTGACTACTATAGTCGAGCGCATTATGGATCGGCCACCTCCTACTCCTGCACCACGTGACAAGAAAGTTAAAGTGCCTGACATTTTCGATGGCTCTAGCACCGATAAGCTGGATGCATTCTTAACTCAGTGCCACCTAAATTTCTGGAACAACCCCCACCTTTACAACAGTGACAAGGCAAAAGTTGACTATACATTAACTTTTCTCCGGGGATCTGCAGGGGCTTTGTTCAGTTCACATCTGGATGAGGATGTTTATGAGCGCTGGATGGATGATTGGCTCTTTTTCGTTAGTTTGCTCCAGACTCACTTCGGACAAACTAACCCCCAAGCAGAGGCTGAACTGGAGATCCATGCACTGAAGATGGAAAACAACCATCACATCACTTCATATGAAATTGATTTCAACAAGTATGCTACCTTGTTGAATTGGGATGACCCATCCCTCACCTCACAATACTACTATGGGTTATGTCCATGCATTAAGGACAAAATCTCCGGCAGGGAGATTCCTCGTCCTGAATCCCTTCAGCCTATGAAGGCTTTGGCCCAGGGTTTCGATCAGTGCCATTGGGAGTGCAGTACTGAGTGTGCCATTGAGGAGAGGCATCACAAAGTTGCTGCTGCACCTTCCAAGACTCTTCCTCCGGCTTCCAACAATTGGAACCGGGGAAACACTCCTGCAGAGCCTGCTGCCTCCACCTCTAACGCTGCATCAGTACCTACTCCGAGCACTTCCTCCGGGTCTACAGCCCAACCACGCCGTCCTGCCTCTCAAGGCCCGGACTTAACAGGTAAATTAGGACCTGATGGTAAGTTAACTCTGGAGGAGCACAAACGTCACTTGGACAACAAGCTCTGCTTGTTTTGTGCTAAAGCTGGACACATGGCTAAGGATTGCCGCAAGGCTACATCCACAGCTGCAAGAGCACGTGCTGCTGCTATTTCCTCCAAGGCGTCTGCCTCAGTGAGCCCCACTACAGGGAGTTCAAAAAAATAGAGTGCGGTCCTTGTAACTCCGCACAAGTCGAGGGCCGTGTTCCTCTCCCTTGTGCTCTCATGGAGGTAAGACTTAACGTGTCCGCTCTTTCTGACCCTCAGGCTGTACATATACCGCTCTCCTCTCCATCTCCTATAACACCAAACACTTTACTTACCTATGCTGCCCTTATTGACTCCGGCTCCACTCACTGTTTTATTGACTCATTTTTCGTCCGGAGAAATCACCTACCTACCACTCCTATAACCCCGATATCATTACGACTGTTTGACAGCACCACAAACTCTACTCTTACAGAAAGTACTACTTTGCCTGTAATGTTTCCATCTGGTGAATGCATCTCCCTTGCACTTTATGTGACTCCACTTGATTCTTCTTGTTCCGTGGTTCTAGGATTTAACTGGCTCTCCCAATACAATCTGTTGATTGACTGGGTACAGAGATGCATACTTCGCTTCCAAACCACTGTTACAGAAGAATCATCTCTGCTTTCGTCGACCCCTGCTCCGAAGGATACTCCTTCATTGCCACCTGCTTCACCAGATGAGCCATCTTTTCCTCTGCTGGACTCATGTCCTCCTCCAAGCATCTCTATGATCAATGCTGCTGCATTTCTTAGAGCTAGCAAACTTGAAGGGTCTCAAACCTTCAGGATACATCTCGGTGCTGTAGTCTCTGCATCTGCTGCTGCCGCTATGGCCACAGAGACCATTGACCTTTCTAATGTTCCCTCGGACTACCATGAGTTTGCTGATGTCTTCAGCAAGAACCAAGCAGATACACTTGCTCCACACCGTCCTTATGATCTTAAAATCAATCTGGATGAAGGCTCTTCTCCTCCGGTTGGTATGATCTATTCCCTTTCCCAATCCGAGCTTGGATCTTTACGGGAGTTCATTGACGAACATCTCCGTATTGGCTTCATACGTCCTTCACGTTCTCCACATGGAGCACCAGTGCTCTTTGTCCGGAAGAAGGATGGTTCACTTCGGCTTTGTGTCGATTTCCGTGGACTCAATGCCATTTCCAAGAAGGATAGGTACCCTCTCCCTCTCATTGCCGACCTCCTTGATAGTCCTCGCAAGGCTCGAATTTATTCTAAAATCGACCTCCGCCATGCCTACCATCTTGTCCGTATCACCGACGGAGATGAATGGAAGACTGCCTTTCGCACTCGCTATAGCTCGTTTGAATGGCTAGTAATGCCGTTTGGACTTACCAATGCACCGGCAGCCTTTCAACATTTTATGAACGACATCTTCAAGGATTTACTTGACGTGTGCGTAATAGTTTACCTTGACGATATTCTTATCTACTCCAATAACATGGAGGAACACCATCGACACGTTAAAGAAGTCCTGCGTTGATTGCGAAAGCATGGTCTTTATGCCCAGGCAGATAAGTGTGAATTCCACACAGAGTCTGTTGAGTACCTTGGTTTCGTTCTTTCTCCATCCGGCCTCACAATGTCTAAGGACAAAGTCCAAACAATTCAGGATTGGCCTGAGCCTAGAAAAGTGAAAGATGTTCAATCTTTCCTTGGCTTTGCCAATTTCTACCGATGTTTCATCTGAGATTACTCGGACATTGTTGTTTCATTAACACATCTTACCTGGAAGGGTTTGAAGTGGGACTTTACTCCAGCATGCCGTGTGGCGTTCAATCATCTGAAAGATGCTTTCAGTACTGCTCCAGTGCTTACACACTGGGTGCCAGATGCGCAGATTATAGTAGAGACTGATGCTTCAGACTATGCACTCGGAGCTATTCTCTCTATCATCGCTGACGATGGCGATATCCACCCTATAGCATTCCACTCCAGGACCTTTACTGCTCTGGAGTTGAACTATGACACCCATGACAAAGAACTCCTAGCAATCTTTGAAGCTTTCAAAGTATGGCGACATTACTTGGAGGGTTCTGGTATTCCAATCGACGTGGTCACTGATCACAAGAACCTGGAATACTTCTCCACCACCAAGATCCTCACTCGTCGTCAAGCCCGTTGGTCGGAGTATCTTTCTCAATTCAATCTAGTTATACATTTTTGTCCAGGGAAGCTCAGAGCTAAACCAGATGCATTAACTAGACGCTGGGACGTCTATCCTAAAGAGGGGGATAACGACTATGCCACAGTCAATCTGCATAACTTTAGGCCAGTTTTCACTCAAGAACAACTCACTACCTCGTTGCGAGCTACTATTCTCTTCCTACCGATTCTCAGAGCTAGCATAGTTATGGATGTTGAGCAGCTTCATCATGATATCCTGATCACTCAACCTACTGACACTGTTGCCGCCATTCATCTCCGAGATCCCACTGGTCGTTGGTCAGTCGGAACAGACAAATTACTCTGTCTCAATGAACATATCTATGTTCCCAATGACAACTCCCTTCACCTCCGTGTTCTCCAGTACAAGCATGATCACATCCTCGCTGGACACCCTGGTCAAAACAAGACCTTGTCCATCATCAGGTGTGAATACACTTGGCCTGGCCTCCACACTTATATCAAGGACTACTGTAAGTCCTGTACCACTTGCATGCGATCTAAACCCCAAAGGCATCGACCCTATGGCACTTTGAAGCAACTCCCAATTCCGGGACGTCCATGGAGTTCTATTTCAATGGATTTCATCGAAACACTTCCTAAGTCCAGTTCAGAAGAGTATAACTCCATTCTGGTCATCATAGATCGTTTCAGCAAGCAGGCAATATTCATCCCCTGTTATAACACCATTACCTCCGCCCAACTCGCTCAGCTCTTTGTCTTGCATGTATTTTCTAAACATGGTGTTCCAGAGCATGTTACCTCCAACAAAGGCTTGGAGTTCATCTCTCATTTCTTCTGTTCATTGGGCAAAGTCCTCGACATGACCTTGCACTTTACCTCCGGGTATCACCCAGAGGGTGATGGACAAACAGAACATATCAACCAAGTTCTGGAGCAATATGTCCACATTTACTGCAACTACCAGCAGGACAACTGGGCTGTTCTACTTCCTCTCGCTGAGTTTGCATATAATAATACTCCGAGTTCGACCACTAATACAACCCCCTTCTTCGCCAACAAGGGTTATTACCCAGCAATAACAGTTCATCTGGAACGAGATGTTACTGCAGCTAAAGCACAGGAATTTGCCGTTGACCTCCAAGAACTTCATGAACTCCTCAAAATCGAAATAGCACTTGCTCAAAAGCGTTATCAAGTTGGAGCAGACAACCGTCGGTTGCCAGCTCTGGAGTTCAAGGTTGGAACAAAGGCTTTTGTCCATGCTAAGTTCTTTAAATCTACTCATCCAGCAAAAAAGTTTGCTGAAAAGTATTATGGTCCATATGAGATTATTGCCGAGACTGGATCCCACTCCCGCACCTTACGCCTCCCCACCAACTTTCACTCAGTTCATCCAGTCTTCCACGTCTCTATGCTCGAGCCAGCCACAGAAAATCCTTTCCCTGAACGTGAAATACCTCCGCCTCCTCCAGTGGAACTTGATGGCGACATCGAGTACGAAGTCAGCGAAATCTGTGACTCCAAGTTAGATCGTCATTGCAAATGCAAACTCCAGTATCTAGTCCACTGGTCTGGATACGAGGGCACGGACGAAGAGTTAACTTGGCTAGCTGCAACGGAGCTAGAGCATGCTTTTGAACTTATTCAGGAGTTCCATTCAAAATATCCTGATAAGCCCAATCCAGACACCACTTAGACTTTTCTCTGCTTTTACTCATTTTACTCCGCTTTCACTCTTTTTCTTAGTTTCAATCCCTAGTGCACTCAGTGCACACATACACCAAAAAACAATTCAAAGTCCAAAACCTACAAAACATTTTCTCCTGTCTATGCACATTTTCCTCCAGCTTGATTTTCATTTCTATCTTCATTTTCACTCCCAGACTCATTATCTCCGCCACAGTATCATTTACTCCACCTCTGGCATTGCCCTCAGCAATCTCCGGAGTTTTTTCACTGCTGAATAAGCATAACTATTCCTATTCATCTCAAAGGCCTCGAAGGCTCGGCCTTAATGGGAGGATACTGTCATATCCATGACAATCCCTGTACCATTGGAGTCAACTCCGGGTTTACTCCACATTTAGTATGTTTCCTCCAGACTATGTATACTTGTTATATATCGAACTCTTCCTTACTAATGTTTACTTGTAACTGTTTACTTGTTCCTTCCCTTTAATATTACTACCTCGTTCTCCGGCCGCGGCCATTTCTCCTATGACTATAATCTAGAGGTGTACTACTAGTTTACCATGTTCTACATTTCATGGAGTTTACTTAACCCTAGGATGCCACATACCCATGGGCATTACTCCGTACGCATTCGGACAAAGTAGTTTACTATATAAACTACTCCTGTAATGTAGATAGACTTCAGTTTCAAATCAACTACATTTACACCCTTCTCCCACTTGGGCCTTGAGCCAACTCCGCTATTTTGCCACTTACTCCGCTTTGTTCTAAATACAGAACTGGAAGTCCAAGGGGTGCAACACACAAGTTGAAGCCAACATTCCACTACTCCCATACTTGTTCATCATCTCCACACACCCTACTAACGTTGTACAAGTTACTCTGCTATTAGACTATCTACTCTGAGGTTCTTGTCCCTAGTGGAATAGAACGGGACGTGACAAGGATGTGGATAAGTTCATTCAAATACCAAGTTGCTTTGTTAATTCCTTCATGAAGAATGAAGCAAATTGACTTCCTCAATCACTAATAATTTGTCTTGGTACCCCATAATGTTTAAATATATTTTGTACATATTTTTCTGCTATTCCTGCGCTATTAATTTCTTTGTTACAGGGTACAAATGCCGCCATTTTGGTAAATTGGTCTACAACTACCATCAAGAAATCAAATCCTTCGGATAACAGAAGTGGTCCAACAAAGTCTATAGACACTGTATGCCATGGATGGTCAGGTACACTATTTGGGATAAGTTTTCCAACCAGAGCAGATCTATGAATATTTGTTCTCTGGCATGCTTCACATCCAGATATATATTTTTTAATGTTTGCCATAAGTCTTGGCCACCAATAATCATGTGTGATAAGTTCCTGAGTCTTATATTCTCCATGATGTCCAGATACTTCTGAATCATGACAAAGTCTAATTATTTGTTCTCTTAATTTAGCATTTTTTGGAACATATACATGATCTTTCCATGTGATAATGCCTTCAAGAGATTCGACCCAATCTTTAGATTTAAGATTAAGCATCTTAATGACTTCCTTGTCTCGATTTTTTCTGGATTTCCTAATTTGTTCCATGATCTCTTCATCTTCACTGTGTACTTCATATGTTTGTTGGAAGTGTTCTGGTTTTAGAAGAATGATGTCTTCATTATTATGGTCTCCTTGTTTGTGTCCAGCTCTTCTAGATAATAGGTCTGCTTTTGTCATTTGATTTCCTGGTTTGTGATGTAATGTATAGTGGAATTCCAATAATTCAGTTGACCATCATGCTTGTCGACAATTTAATTTTTGCGGTTTCCTAAAATACTGTAGATTCTTATGATCTGTCCATATTTCAAATACTTGTTTTGCTCCAAGAAGGTATTGTCTCCATGTGTCTAATGCTCTCATGATTGTGAGCATTTCTTTATCGTAGATTTTGTAATTTCTTTCTGTCAGACTTAAAGCATGTGATAAGAAGGCAATTGGTTTCCATTTTCCATCAATTTGTTCCTGAGAAAGAATAGCTCCATTTGCAAAATCAGATGAATCTGCTTCTACACAATATTTTCCTTCATCATTCGGCATTGCTAAAATCAGTGCAAATACAATTTGGTCTTTTAATTCTGAAAATGCAAGGGCTTGGGCAAGTTCCCATTTCCATTCATTTTTACTGGTGAGTTCATGAAGGGGTTTGGCAATTTTGGCAAATACTTGGATAAACCTTTGATAGAAATTTATAAATCCTAGAAATTGTTGAAGTTCTCATTTGTTGTTTGGAACTGGCCAGTCCACTAAGGCTTTAACCTTTTCTGAATCCATACAGACAGAATTCTTTGAGATAATAAGACTTAGGTATTTGACCTCTGCTTTTTCGAAGAAACATTTTTCCAGTTTTAAGAATAGTTCATGTTCTTCTAAAGTTTCCATGAATATAAGAATATCATCCATGTAGACAATCACATTTCCTTCATTAATTTCCATTCTGAATATATCATTCATCATGGTTTGGAATGTGGCCCGTGAATTGGTGAGACCAAAGAACATTACTAGTGGTTCAAATAATCCTCAATTGGTTCTGAATGCAGTGTATTGTTCATCTCCTTCCTTAATTTGGACATTATTGTATCCCCATTGAATGTCCAATTTAGTGAAATATTGTGCCTTCTTCAGTTTATCTACTAATTCCTGAATCAACGGTAAAGGATATCTATTTTTAACTGTTATTTCATTTAATTTTCGATAATCTTGGATTGGTTGCAGAGATCCATCCTTCTTTTTAATAAAGAAGAACAGTGATGCCCATGGTGATTTTGAAGGTCAAATATGTCTGGAATTAAGGTTTTCATCAAGAAATTCATCAAGTTGTTTTTGTTCATCAAGATTTAATGGATAGATCTTGCAATCAAATGATGTGGCTCCTGGTAATAGTTCTATTGCATGATCCCAAGGTCATTGGGGCGGAAGTTTGTCAAATGATTCTTTAGCAAATACCTTTTCAAATTCATGATAGTACATTGGAACAGTTTCTCTCCAATGCTTCTTTGGTTTCTGCTGATTTTGTGCTTCAGCAATTTTGGAAGCAGTCATTTGGAAAGCTTGTAATTTGATTTGTTCAAAAATGTTTACTGCAATGATTCAATCTTCAGATTCAAGATTTATGGGTTCATCTAAATCCAATTCATCTTCCTCAGGGTCCATGGTATTTATTAACAGAGTACATTCTATCAGACAATGTGTAAATTTAAGAGTTTCTTTATTCCAATCTATTTCTGGATTGTGAGTCTTAAGCCAGTCATGACCAATAAACATAGTAGCTTTTCCAAGATTGGATACAGCAAATTGAATGATTTCTACATGTCTTCCAAGTCTAACTTGGAGTTCAACATAATCCATAATTGCTCCATCACTGTTCAGGGTTCCATCGGCATTATATACAAGGGTTGGTCTTGGAAATTTCTTTGTTGTGATTCAGTTATTTTCAACAAATTTCTGATCAATACATGTTCCAGTACTTCCACTATCAAGTAATGCTTTAACTTCATAAGTTTGTTGAGTGTCTAAAGTAGTGATCATGAAATCTAGATCCATTTGATTCCCTTTAGATCCTGATCTTTTTCCAGTCATTTGTTATTTCCTTTTCTTGGAAATAAAGCATCATCCATCTGATCCAGTTATTGACCATCGCAGGATCCCCTTCATAATCTTTGGGGATCTCAACCTTATCTTTCTTTTCAGGGGTGTCCTGTTTAATTCCTTTGCATATTTCCCTGATAAGACCCTGAGTCATAGCGAATACACTATCTGTGATAGTTTTTTTATCTCCAGTGGACATATTCCGCCATCATTCTACAATTTCATCTTTCATGAAAATAGCCACCAGGGCTGTGATAAAGCCAAGAATGATCTCAGATGTGATCATTGTGAGAAAGGTAGGTAATCAGGGATGGGGAGATCATAGGGTTCTTTGTCATGATTATAGATGGTGTTGAGAAGAGCTTTGTATCTGTGTTCGGATGTGAAGTCATCTCCAAATGAGAAGTTTTCAGGAAGTGGGGTGTATTGGTATCTTCTCCTGTTATTATGTCTGAATTTGGTTACAATTGTGATGATACAAGGGAGGATGGGTTCAGGGTTAGGTTGTTGTAGGGCGAAGTGATGTGTTGGAATGGGTAGATAGATGTTGGGATCAAAATCTGAGTCATTGGAGTCCACTGACACAGCTCTCAGAGTTTGGGGACAAGTGTAGGGTGTAGGGCGAGATTGGGAAGTGTAGATGGGTATGGATGAGGAAGGGATATGGTAGGATTGGGAACAAAGGTTTCGAATGGTCTGAGAATGGGTGATAGGTGCCAGAATAATAGCCTAGGTAACAGAAGCTCTTGAAGAAGCTCAGAGACTAGCAAGACATTCTAAGTCTCATGCACACTGATTTGCAGATAGTACCAGCTGGAACAACATGTGGTAGCCTTCCCAGTCACTGGTGCCATGCCAAACTCAAGGCAGAGGGCCTAAGATTCTCAGTAATTCAGAAGTGTCGGGCTCAACGTTACACTATCCTCTCATACTTCCAAGTACAATAAGCAAGACTATCAAATGAGGTGTACGTCTGGTCCACAGGGGTCCAAGATGGGGGACAAGGTAAAGAAAGAAGTTTTGCCAGGGTTTGGCAGGAGAAGGGAAGTTCAAGGTCGAGAAACAAGGTAGATTCTTGTGCTTTTGTTAGCAACAGACAAGCTAAATGCTCAAAGTTGAACTTAAACACTCAAATAGAAAGAAGGGAATCTTATTGCTCATCTGGAATAAATTAGCACAAGAATAGAGAACTATCTAATTAAAGTGACCATATTTATAGTAAGTATCCATGATGTAACCACATGTAAGTATCCTATACTACAACACATGTAACTGTGCTTCTACTGTGCAAACTCATATACTACATATGTAACAAGCATGGCTGAACTGTGGACTGTGCCTGTAGTCTTGATGAATAATGCATGTTGATATGCATGTTGTCCGCATTGTATGTCATGTGACTAGTCACATGACAAGATTAGATAAAAGATCAGATAACAGATTAGATAAGTGATGAAATCCTAACAGTACTAGGTCATTGGAGACCTCTGTTTCTAACAACACACAGAAAAAGGAAATGACTGTAAAAGTTATCGTCCCTGGACCTATCAATGCCCCTCATCATGTTATTCTGGATACTGAAATGTCTGAAGATGTAATCACTCCAATCCCTAGTGAAGATGAGTCCAATTATGACTTTGACAAACTCATTAAACCAGACATACCTGAAGGGGCAACAGAAGGACAAGTAAAGGCAATGATGCTGCGACATAATGCAGAAGTCAACAGGTACAATCAAGCAGACAAAGCAAAATTACTAGAACATGCTAAATGTCTGGGGCATATCCCTGATGCAATTGAAATGTTTAAAGACATAAAGAACCAATTAATGAGAGATAACATGATAGCTGGGATGTATGATCCCACCATTTACATCTCCTCTACTACAAACATTGCCTTTGCAGGGAAAGAAGCAGAGAAAGCATTGCTCATGGAGGTTAGGAACAATCATGTCTATTTCTCATCTTCAAATTTGTATACAGTTGCTAAGTGTGGATTTCTGATGAATCCACATCAGGTGGATGAAATGTACAATTTCATTATGAATCATGAAGACAACACTGAAGCTTGGTTACAAGCCCATGAGTTGTTGCATGTTTTCTGGCTTATATTGAGTATGATGGTACCAGACAGTTGTGACCAAACTATGAAATATATATTGGAAATAGAAGGATTCAAAGATGGAATTCTTCCTCCTGACATCAGAGGGTTATTACAAGCCCCATACATTGAATGTAACCCCACTGCATTTATTCATAATCCTAATGCTCCTAACTTCAGTGTGGGATTACCAATGGTTAACTATGAAGAATATCTGCAAATAGACAGAGTATGTCAGTACTTTGCCCATCATTGCCACCCAGATAGCGACAATTATCACTCTGGAATTGCTATAACATATGCATTCAATGTATGTCGATGCACAGTATTCAGATATGGCCTATGTCAACTTCTTTCTCCATCCAATGTCTTATCTCATAACATTTTCACTAAGGAATTCACTCGTCTCATTGCTACACCACATAAGTATGAAGAAGAAATTGAACAATGGAAGAAACAAGACACAACTCATGTATTTTTGCCTCAAAATGGTCCTCAATATACCTTTCAACACTTCACCTGCAATCCATCCCATTACCGAAATATATGTATGGCTGATGTGGTTAATATATTAATTATAAATCATATCCCAACCTCCTGGATAGACCATTCCTATCCATATGGCCTCAATTTCTTGAATTACCACTTTGGTACTTCACTTCATCAATCCTTATTTGAAGAAATAAACAATGAGTGTTTGGCTCATATCAATACTTATGGAGAACCACCCACTACACAAGACTGGGCTGGCTGGTGGCAGCCTCGAAAAGATGACTTGGAGCATATTCACACCATCTTAGGATCAGTACCTCAAGGAAAAAAGCAGCTTGAAACACAGGGACAATGGTTTCAACATGGGGAATCATCTACATACCACTTCTTACACTCATGAGATATGATTCCTGCAGTGGGTTCTAATGTCATGCCAGCATCTATCAATGCACATACTTCCCCATCCATGCTACTTCCTGCATCATTTTCTGATAGGTTTATCAAACCCCCTTCTATTAAAGGGATTAATCCTCCCTCTCCTATTTTAGGGACTAATCCCCCCTCCTCATCTACTGAAAACAATAGCAGTTCCAATGGTATAGCTATGGAAGTAATTGAAAACCCTCTGGCAATGTGTCATTCATTGTCTCCTGTGGGAAATCACATTAAGTCCCCCATTCTACGTTCTCCGTCTTGCTAAATTGTATCATTCATGTTTGAGTTGTTTCTTGGAACTGTGCACTTAATCTCAAGGGGGAGTATGTAAGGGCCCATATACTTTGAACCTGTAATTAGGCATACACTTTATTTGTTTGGCAATAGACTGTTTACATATGTTTGACTGTGTAGTATAAATACCCTACTTTTGTACTGTATTAGGGCAGACTTTCACATTATGCCCTCATAGCCACCAATATACTGGTCAGGTAGACATTGCATGTGATATAAGTCTCCATAGAGGACTTAAACCTCTACAAGCTCCTCATTGAGCTTTCCATTCAGGTAAGCTGTTTGCACATCCATTTGTTCTACTATGAGGTCATATTTTGCAGCTAGTGCCAGGATGATGCAAATTGACTCAAAACTTGCTACTGGTGCAAACACTTCCTTGTAATTGACCCCTTCCTTCTGTGTGAAACCCCTAGCAATGATTTGGATCTTGTAGTGCTCAATCCCTCCTGTGGCATTTGGCTTGATATGGAATACCATTTTCGATGTGATGGGTTTTACACTGGTAGGTATCAGCACAACATTGTATAGGTCATTGTTCTTGAGACTGTTGAGCTCTTCATTAAGGGCAGCCTGCCATTTGTGTTTGTCAGCACCACTGAACACTTCATCTGGTGAGCTTGGTGTGTTTGCATTTGGGATTTCTGACAACCCTGCGAACAGGTCAAAGTTTCCTGTCTCAGCAGTGATGTTGGCAAGGCCAGCAAAGAGGTGATTTGTTACCTCTTCCTCTGTCATCCCAGCAAAGAAACTGGTCTCCTCTTCTGATTCAGGAGGCCAGCATTTGTTGTCAGCATTGTCTAAGGGAACTAGGGCTGGCATCTCACCATCTGGGGTGCTACATGTGACTCTCTGCCTGATGTCAGAGGCACATTCATAATTCTGATTTCAAAGAACAGGTTTCATTGTTCTTCATTCCCATGTGAACACTAGTGTTTGGCATACTGGGACTGGATGACATTTTGGAGCTGTAGGAGCTGCTTGGTGCCAAGTGGCTCTGGGAGGGGTCTGTGGATTGATGATGGCTGGTGGGTCTTCAGTATGTCCCATCATTTGATTTACTGCATCTCCTGTAGGTGCTGGTGGTGCAGGTGCTCCCACTAGATCTTGTGCTGGTGGAACAATTGCTCCCACTGGACCCTGGTTTGCTGCAGCTGATGCTTCTGCTGGCTCTGAAGGGTTGTCATCATCTGTTGCATCTCGATTCTTTCCATACTCTCCCACTGAAGCAGGATCAACAGTGTGTTTTGGCAGGAGGAAATCCCTAATTCCTGGCATGGGTGCTGGTTCATCAGCTAAAAGTAAGTTGACAGTGGATTGGTCTCATCCTTCATTGAATGTGACATGCCTGCTGTGGAAGAAAGTGTGTGTGTTGAGGTCCATAAGATGGTAAGCCTTCTTACCTGGCATGTAACCCAACATAACTGACTTTCTGCCTTTTGGGGAGAATTTGCTGGACCAGTCATTCTTCAGTATTAGAGTGTATGTTGTACAACTGAAAGGGTGAAACCAGGAAGCATCAACTCTGCGTCAGAATAGGAGTTCAGATGGGACTTTGCTTTGCCATTTGTTCCAGATGCGGGGGTACAGGAAATGGTGTATGCTGCAGTGGACATTGCAAATGTCCAGAAAGAACTAGGTAAGCCAGATTCAATAAGCATGGCAGATGTGTTATTGACTAGTGTCTGATTCATTCACTCTGCAAGCCCATTTTGTTCAGGCATGTCTGCTGCTGTGGTGAAATGAATGACCCCTTCATGTTTGAGGAAGTCTTCAAACTTTCCCCCCATGTATTCACCTCCTCCATCAGTTTGGAAGAAAGTCACAAAGTTTTGGGACAGGAAAACCTCACCTATGGCAGAACATAGTGCTTGTTTTGTATCAGTGCGCCAGTCCTTGAAGGCCTCAAAAGCATCACTTTTGCACTTGAGAAAACACACCCAGACAAAATGTGAGTAGTTGTCCATAAATGTTATCCAGTAATGGTGACCATAGCAGTCCTGGATAACAGGGCCACCAACATCTGAATGGATGACTTCAAGGGGGGATTTCACCTGTGTTCCCTTGTGCACAAAGGGTAGTTTCTTGAGCTTTGAGAGAACACATGGTTCGCAGAACTCTGCCTGTCCCATGAATTTAGTTATTCCCTCCAAGCTGCCTGTTCTGACTAGCTGCTTTAGCTTGCTGGGGGATACATGGCCCATATGCTTGTGAAGAGTATTGATGTCAATGGATGCAAGGGCTCATTCATTGTGGACAACTGGGTCAGCCTGTAGAGCATATAGCTTGTAAGTTGTGGTGCAGTTTGCCTGTTAATACAGTATGCCCAGATGGGCCAGTTTGCACTCAACATCTCCCACCACCAAAAGTTGATTCATAGCCACCATGGTCAAACTTCCCCACCAAGATGAGGGACACCTTGAAGCCAGGAATGTGTATAATGTTTTTGAGAGTGAATTTGACAGTCTTTCCTTCAATGGAGCTCTGTAAGTTGATGCTCCCAACCTATGGCAGTAACAACTGAGTGATTTCCAAGTCATACATTTAGAGGTGGATCAAGGGTGGAGTAAGACTCGCAGTGAAACCAACTCTTGTATGGCAAGGGGGTGCGCCGATCATAATTTCCCACGGGGGGTAGGGTAGGTAGGGTCAGGCCGAAGGCCTGACAAAAAAAAAAGGAACCCTTTGTACCAAGTCTCAAAGAGGCTGTACAAGAGATTATGCAACGGAATTAATGTGGTATATTATCATTTATAGCTGTCTATAGTACTTCTTTTCACTTCATGTGCTGAGATAACCAATAGATGGCACCCAATTACGGATTGGTGCATCAATATATAACAGCTCACCGTGTGCAGATCACCTCGAGGTATTCAAATTTTACCAGTATATGCCATTGCTTCATTAACCAACGTGAACCACTTATAGTGCTGGGGCAGAAATCCCCAGTGTCGAAGCCAGGGCTGACAGTTACAGCATCGAAGCAACCAGTATAGCAGAAGTTGAAGAAAGTGCTGAAGAGACGAGTAGTGGTGTAAAGGTAAAGCCTGTTGAGATGATGGGGATGGAGTGTATTGAGGAAACCGAGATAGCTGTAGTGGGCTTGGACCTGGATGAAAATGCAAAAATGCTCGAAAATACTTTGTATGTGGTTGAACAAGCTGCATACATTGCTTCAGCTATGCCAGAGCTTGAAGAAGAGTTGTCCCATACATCACAGGATCAACCGAACGATTGTACACAATTAAAAAAGGCCATACCGTATGTTTATGATGATGATGTGAGAACGTTGGAGGTTTTCGAGGGTACTAGCATACAATCCAGTCGTATTTCTCCAGAAGCACAAAGCAACTCCGTGGAGTTAGAAATACTGGTATCAGGAATTTCTGCCAATGACACTATGAGTATTGAACAATTGCTCATGCAACTTCCTTAAATAAATTTACTTACTGGGGCACAAGTCCCTTACTGTAACCACCACAGCTGTAGCTTCCGCTAGCCAAGACGGCGCATGTCCAACTTCACAGCATGCTTCTGCATCACTGTTAACTGAAGTTGTCGTCATTAAGAAAGCTCCTAGTCGCTGAAAAAGAATCTGTATCAGTTGAATGTTTGTTTATGTGGTGAAGTTTTTGACAACTCACTTGATACTACAGTAAACTGCAATCAGGCAGGATGTGAACTGAGTGGGTGCGTATTTATCAATACATCTTTACTACATACACACCAATCATGCTCACCTGGTCCATCCAACAGTATCATCTTGAATGCATTTCTGAGGGACCGCTTCCACACAACTGGATTTGCAACACTTGTTGGGTCACCAATACGGGAAGTAGTCTGAGAGGGAATAAGCGAGCACGAAAGTAGAGGAGGTGTCGGTTGGCGTTGGCGGCTGGTAGAGTCATCTAAAAATAGAGTACCTACCGCATTTGGTAACTGATCGGCTTAGTCAGCTCCGATAGGTAGGTAGGGTACCCCAGCTTGATGATTTCAAAAAAATCGACCCCAGGTCGATTATTCTATTTCGCGAGCACCCTTGTTGTATGGTATCATGTGTGATGAAGCTCCAGAGTCCAGAATTAAGCTGTTTGCTGCTGACTTATAATTCATGCTGATATAGGCTTCAATATGTTGATTGAGCTTTCTACAGACAAATGGGCTAGCTAATGAAGCAATGTTCCCAGACTCAATTACAGATGAACTGTCTGAGTCTGAATTGTCATGTCATGCTGTGTTACCCTTCTCCTTTCCCTTCTTTTTCCACCCTGGCTTTTGCTTTGATCCTCACTCCTTAGCCAACATCTCATTGGCCCACTTGATGGTGTAACAGTTCTCTGCATTGTGCAAATCTGTTTTGTGAACAGGGCAATATTTGTCAGCAGTGACATTGAGGGCAGCTTTTAGTTTGGGGGCTGTAGAAAGTTGGGTTGCATCGAATGTAACCTTTCCTATGGCATTGGTGGTGACTTTTGCCAATGTAAATTCTTTGCCATCAGTCCCTTGAAGCTTTGCAAAGCACTGGTCTCTGAATGCGCCCCATGCTGGAGTATTTGGAAGGGAGCCCAGGAACATGAATATGTAAGTGGACTCATTGAAGCCTTGTTTCATATCAGCAAGGAGCTTCTGGCAGTTCATATATTCTCTGATATGTCATCGCAAATCCTCAGGATTTCCATCCCACATGGTAGCTTTGAGCTCTTCAAAGAGAATATATACATTGGCTGCCACATTCATGTTTTGGTACAGAGTGAGAACAGCTTCATAGACACCAATAGCCATTGTGCATTCTGAGACCTCCATGAGGATGTCATCTTGCAGTGTGTCACAGATGATTCCCCAAGCTTTGCCATTGCATATCATTGATTGTTGAGCTGCAGTTAGTGATGTCAAAGTCCAGTTCAGTCCGGTTCTCAGACCTTTTTCTTCAAACCCAGAACTGGACTTTAGGTTTGGTTCAGCTGAATTCTCTGAACCATGAACTGAACCTAAGGTTCAGGTTCAGATAAGTCCGGTTCAGGTTCAATACATGTTCAAACCATGAACTGAACCTAATTAGTATACCATTAAAAACAAGTCTTAGTTGTTTTGAATAGGAACTAATTAATGTATATGACAATATCAATAACAAGAAAAGCTCGCACAAGATTTATTCATGAATAAGATCACAAAGGAATATGAACACTATCATTACAACTCCTCTGGATCTGGCAGCTCCATCTCCACATCTACCTCCGTCTCCTCAGGAACCTCTTCATTGTTATTCAGCCCATCACCATACAACTCTGCAATCAGCGAATCAAGATGCCCAGCTGCTTGCTCAGAAGCAGAAATGTGCCCATTTCAATAGGCACTTTTAAGAATTTGAAGAGCACCAAAGATTTCAGGTGTAAGGCGATTACGACGAGCGATGTCTGTGATACCACCACTACTGAATGCCCTTTCAGAAGGGGTAGCAGAGCCTTGGATCGCAAGGTAGTTGTGTGCCATGTGTTTGAGTGTAGGATACTTCCTGTCACTTTGATGCTAAAATAGCGGTGAGAATAGCAATGTAAAAATAATGAATCACTTACACCCCACCAACCAACAATGTCCACAAGTTCTTTCAGCTCTAGACCGGAAGATAAATATTGTTCTAATTCAGCACGAGGATTTGACAGTGCCATTTCTTCTTTCTGGAACGATTGTATGGCGTCAAGAAGATACGAGCTGCCATAAATACTGAATTTATCTCCTTTACTGGAGGACACAGTCTTTCGAGCTGGGATATATGAGTGAGTGACTTATAAGCCTTAAGTGAGTTACAGAAACGCACATTTGTTTGCTGAACCTGCACTAAAGTCTTCAGGAGGCTTGTAATATTCATCAAACTGCAGTATGTCAGTAAATATACCAATACGAATCTTAAAAATACTGCTTACAACAGCCTCAAGTCTTCGCATTCCTTCCTTGTACTCTGAATTCTTCCAGTGACAATGGAAGTATATGTTCTTTATTTTTGGATCAAGAACTTGATAATGAAATAATAAGAGATCAAGTAACGAAATTAAAAGAAGATAGCATACCAAGACAGATAAAGTAGGCCGTAGAGGTATCCTCTACATGATGATACCACTTCTTAAGATTCTGAAGGCCTTGTTGTATTGCTGGTTTCACATCAGTAAATTTAGGATGGGAAACCATGGACTCCCAGCGCTGTATAATATACTCAAGGCTGGGTATAATGCACCAGACAGTGGGTGAGTGCACTTTAGAGAATGTCTGCTGTAATTTAGCAGGTTCCTGGAGCTGATCTGATCAGTGACATTGTCTATTTGAATAGGATGACGTTGTTGAGCCACCACTGAATTATAACTTACACGTAGTACTTCCTTCATGACATCAAGTCAGTTCCAGTCCCTCTTTGTGAGTTTGTAATCTGAATAGAGACGTTCCTTTGGAAGATTTGGAACTTCCTCACTTTCGTCAGCAAGAAGAACAAACTGATCTACACCCTAATACAATGTAAGAATGCATGTGCATAAAATTCTGTAATAAATAAATATGTACTTTTCTCAGGAGGGTGAAACATTCCAAGAACTTATAGAGTGATGCCCATCGTGTACGAATCCAAAGTAAAAGCTCTAGAGGATTGATATTGACTTGAGAGCATGTTGACTTGAAGTAAGCTTGGGCTTGAGGAGATTTATGAATCTGATAAGCCAATGTAATTAGAATGATGTAAATATTTACTATGGAATATACTCAACGTACCTGCTTCACTAAAGCCAGTGCTTTTCCAAGTGAGTCACCAGGATGGAAAGTGTAGTCATCATCGTCATCACCTTCCATGGCCACCTCACCCTTGCTTTTGGCCTCCACTGCACCCTCATCTTCATTTTCTGCCTCGAGATTGATTTCAACAAGTTCCTTGTCGAGTTCATCTAAATCAAGATCGCCTTTGTGACTTGACTTCTTCAGAGCTGCCTTGATCTTTTACTAAGATTGCTGGTAGAAGTGGAAGTGACTGTTTGAACAAAGTGCTTTGTGGAAAGGTGAATTGCATGCTCCATACATCTACACAACAATTAGACAATTAACTCATTAACTAAAATAGTAGTACTTACAAGATATCATGTTCTTTTGCGGTCCACTCGATGTCATTGAAAGTGAGAAGCTTCTTGAGCTCTCAGATTGTAGTCCTATTTACAGATGCTCCATTGCTTGTAATCCATCCAAGCTGTATATAAAACTTTTAGTGGGAGCTACAACTGACAAATAAGATTAACATACCTTTCCATGAAGGTTATAACGGTTTATTGTGTGCAAAAGAACACCAGCAATGTTTACACCATTGTGGCGACCCTGAACAGTTTCAAAGGCAAGCTGTTCATCTCGAAGCTCCCAATCATTTGGTTGGTCCAGCGGTGAGTAGATGTAGTGTCCAGTAATTGATATGTGGGGATCACCACTTGCAGAAGTCCATAAGTCGAATGTGAGTGAAGTCTTGCTAGGAATGCTATTCACAATATCTTTAACAATATCCATAGCAATAGACTCTCGCCTTAATATCTTGGCTTGCAATGTATTACGATGGGGAATGTCACTTTCAGAGACAGAGGGGCGACAGTAGCGAATGAGACATTGAAAGCTGCCTCTATCGATCAATTGAAAGGCCTACAGCAAACAAATAAGTAACTAAATTAGAGAATTCATAATATGTTAACATACTTCATCTTCACATACAATCATTTCAATGATATGATCAAATAAACTGCTTCTTGAGAAGGCAGGGGGCTTGGGGGCTCGTATTACTGAAGAGTCAAGTGTCCCTTGTTGCATACTACTGTGCACAATTAAGAATGAGTCTGATAATATAGTTAGATAGCTTACCTTTCACTTGCTACTGAAGTAGCTTTTGATAGGGCATGAGCATTGGGCTCTATACCAAACTTCTTGCAAAGCTCGATATACGTATCAGCATGTCATCTACAGTTAATATATGGTGTTAGAGAATAGAAACCCTATAAAAAGAAGGACACACCTTGCAATATGTGTATGTAGAGTACTAGTGCTTCCAGTAAGGAAGCACTTTGGGTTATTTGGGGTTTTTTCACTACAAGACTCGTTAAGACAAAATCAAATGTATTACACAAAGTAAAACTCACAGACACAACATACACCAATGGCCATCATTAATTTTATTGGTGTTCAGATTTCTGTATGTTTTATCACAGCAAAATATCAACCAAATATCGGCTGTTAAGTCCTCCTTATGACGAGGAAGGCCTTCCTAATAGACAAAAAACTTCAGTAGTTAGCAGATAAAACAAAAATTAACTTCATACCGCATTGTCGTTGTCACCCATTTCCTTCAACTTCTCATATGTAAGATCTGAGTTGTCTGGCTCACTCAGTTCCTTCTCCGTGTCCTGCTCAGAATCGGATGCATCACCACTATCGGTGTCAACGACCACAGACAACTTCTTGGGAGGCTGATGCGATGACTTCGGGCTTCCAGAAGCAGGGCACTTCTTCCGTGGCTTTCTCATGCTCATTTCAGACTCCTTGGCTTCAAGAACACGCTGAGAAGGCTTCGATTTACGTGTAGATGTATGTAGTTTGGTAGTCAGAGCCTTTCCCTTCGATTTTGAAGCTTCAGTCATGGAGCCTTCAGAGGCTGAAGGTGAGGCAATTGCCATGGGGAGGTCATCATCCTTGTCAAAGAAGAACTCGATCTCAGATGCATCCTTCAACATCCCATTGGCATTTACAGCACATCCAGCATCAGAGACACTCAAAGAACTGGGAACTGAGTTGTTGACGGAGTGGGGAGCCAATTTGTTGGAAGAGCAAGACATAGTAGTAATAGAAACAACTGTAGTTTTATATTAGTACTGGAACAATAAGTACAAGGAAAGTGACATACTGTGTATCGTTTGAGATGTATGTAGCAGTGTAAGTTCGTAACTTGCATTGTGGGTTCAAACGAGCTTGAGGGTGCACATTATATACATTTCAGAATGTATACCTGACTCATAAAGCTGTGCATGATCCAGTGTATGATGGCTGATAGACTAGTAAGCACAAAGTAAGCATAGTGCCAGAATGAATGAGGAATAACTTTAAGTACGAGTTGCCGTTGCATAGATCAAGAACTCCCTGTGCAAATGAGCTGCCGAGGTGGTATATCCTTCTGCAAGAGTTGCCATCTGATCGAACCATCGCAAATGTCGGGAGGGTGTCGGGAGGGTCATCCATCTGTAAGAGTTGCCAGTGTGCCAATGGATCAAAGTCGGGATCAAGAAGTACCAATGAACTCCAGAGTCTCATTCAGGAATTGGCACGTTGTATGCTGTGCAGTGAGATCGAGTTACATGATACATCTGAAGGTGCTGCCAAATAAATCAATATTTGTAACACTTTACTAAGGCCTTTACATTGTATTACTGAGTATTTACAATGCTTTACACTAATAATCCTATCGCAAAGAGCAAAAATCAGTCATTCTCAGCTCACATTTGAACAGGTTCGCAGATTTCTGAGATTAGAAGAACCGAAAACCGAACTTAGGGTTTGGTTCTACTGAAATCGCTGAATGTTGAACTGAACATCTGTTCAGTTCTGCAGTGGTTCAAGTTCGAACCAAAGTTCAGAACTGAACATTGACATCACTAGCTGCAGTGTATCCTTCAGTGTTGATGATCAGTGAGGTGACTGTGGGGCTAGGCACATCAGTTGTGTCTTCTTGTGAAGCACTGGTTGAGGTCTTCCCCTTTGGGTTAGACATAGCCACCAGGACTGTTGGTATTGCAGTGAGCCAATTTGGGTTGATGGCCTCATAACACTTCTCCCTCTGAAGCTTTGCAATGAGTTTGGTTTTCCATAGTTGGAAATTTTCAACCCCTGTGAGCTTTAGGCTGTCCAATGACATTGTAGAATGTTGGAGTGGGGAGAGGATTAATCATGAGTAGGGGTCCTAGGCATGTAAGATCTTAATGGATCTGATGTCAGTTCTTGAGTGGGGGTATTACACCATGGGGCCCATAACCAGTGAGAAACCGAGATCTAGATGGACACCAGTAAGTGTCTCAGTTAGAGTGTAACAGACTCGATATATTAACTAACCTAGATGGACACCAGTAAGTGTCTGTAGTACATCAGTACATAGTTAATATAGAGTAGAATAAAGAGTTGCTCACCTCAGTCAGAGTGTAATGGACTGAGGTGTGTGGATGAGAAGATTGAAAAGATAAGGGGATGTAAATGATTATGTAAATATAGGGCTGCACACTGTAGCCGTATATATGGTATATGGTACAGATTATGATGCCTGCCATACCATACTGTACCCAATTTTCAAGTGGAGTGATACAGATGGTGTATGGTATGGTTCCAGCTACATACGGCCATAAATCTACAGCCAAAATGGTTGGTAAAATCAAGACAGCACACTGCACAACAGTGAAGTTGGGAAGTTGTGATGAAACACTGACAGTAAGAGTGCACTGGGAAGTTCTGCAGCAAGACTTAGTCAGCAAGAACTTCCCATGGGCCACAACTGAAGTGCACTGGGGAAGCTCTACAGCAAGACCTAGTCAGCAAGAATTTCCCACCTGCAACATGGGAAGTTCCTAGGGGGGCCTCAGGGGTAATTAAAGTGTCAAAACAGATGGCCTTTAGGGCCTTTACTAAGCAAGAAATCTGCTGCCTGAGGTGGTAAGCAACTGTTCAAACATTCAGATAACATTCCAATCTGATGGCAATGATATTCAGATGAGAATGTAGATAAAATCCTGACTCAAACACATTTTGTCCTGGTGCCAACATGTTCCTGAGGTAAGTTGTAGAAAAAGCAGTGGACCAACCTGGACCAACTGATTTCACACCAACAATGTTTACAGCATTATTACGTACTTATGTAAGTTCAAGTTCAAGTTGCATTGCACAAATTACAGCTTTGTTACAGCTGACCCGCCTCCCTTTTTCTGGAATCCTTAAATCTGTTAATGTATGGTTGGTTACCCATACAGGCTGCACAACAATAGGCTACACTACATGGCAACACTCAAGTCCCAGGCTCTCCCTCAAGCACCCAGCATCTTGCGGAAGTCATCTTGACCTTTCCCTTGTTGCGGAGCCTTGGATGCAGCAGAAACGTCATTTGGTGCGCTTGCGTTCGAAACTGAGCCAGCTCCAATGGCAGCTCTCGTATGACCAAGTCCCGCCCTTGGTCGAGACGCTACAGCGCGTCTAGGAACAAAGAGCCCACCGCTCGTCGGAGGTGCTGCCGTTTTACGCGATGTAGTTTCTTCTGTCACCTCCAGAGTATGACCATTAAAAGTAATTGGCTCAGACCGTAAGACCAGTTTTCCCGCTTCCTGTGAGAAGCTATCAGTTCGAGGCTCAGAGCAACTAACATCGTACATACTACTGCATTCTCCAACTCTACAACAGCTTCACATCTGTCCATAAATACTTCCACTCGTTTGACTCGGGCAATCTTCTCAAGCATTTGTTGCAGAAGTCCTTCTTGGGTATCTGGAGGCAATTTGCGGATGCGCACAGAACGTACGCGTGTTTCTGCCTGGCGACTTAGACCCAGTTCCGAACTAAGATAACCATTGGACGAAAGTTGTGTTTGACTAGGTGGGTACGTACTGATGTTTGCTTCTCACTCGAGGATCTGCAAGTGTCACAGCAATCCTGCGCTTTTTGAGTTCATGATTGTTTGCAGCGAGTGCCGCTTGTGCATCTTGCTGTAACCTCTGTTAGTAAACGAAATGCAACAGGAGTATGACAATATCCAGCGCACCCCTTCTTCAAATTCAACAAACGCATAACCTTTAGAATGCCCGGCCTCATCTGTAGCCATCCTCACTTCCCTCAGCTTTCCGTACTGTATAGACATGGGTGAGTTCAATAAGTGGAACATAAAAAAAGAGCAATTACGAACTGTTGTGAAAACTTTCTCTAAATCTTCCTTTGTGGTGAACTTACTCAAGCCTGCCACATATACCTCTCTTTCATTAGCATCGCGATCCGTACGTTCTTTTCTGCGTTCGGGATCAGAAACATAAACGTTCAACGTGACCTTAGGCTCTAATTCACGACCATGTAACTCGAGAGCGCGTTGAGCGGAGTCCTTTAGTTTTTTAAGAACCGACATTTATGCCACAGCATAGAGAATAAATGACATACCGTGGAAGTGAACTGCACATAACAGAACCTACGCGTACTCTTAAACTTCTTACTGGGCCAGCGCGTTTCGAAAATGGTACCATACTGGAGGTGCGTGAATCAGCAAAATATCTTATCAGTTTACAAGCACACTAAACCTTTCCGAACAGGTTTCTCATAAACGTATCATCCGAAAACTCGGGGAAATTGGTAACATAAAGCGTCGATTTCCATGCCATGTGGACAGAGATTTCTTGATCACGGATACGTTTCTTGTCCTTTGTAAGTGCTACAGGTATGTCGTCCTACGAGAAGATTATTGGCGTGCAAATAAAAAATAAAAACAAACAAACTCTATTGAAGAACTCGACAGTAGCCACCACAGTGTTTGGTAAATGTGTAATTTTCACTTCGCGTATTTTGCCGCACTGTAAAATCATTAGTAAGGTCAGATATTTGAATTACAAGTGAATTTATCACATCTTTAAATAAGCCTTTGAGATCATCCTCTGTAGTACTTTCAGGCAAGTCAGCGACGAAGATGGTTGTATTTTCGCGATCACTGTGGGCAATTCACAATTCTTTGAGAAACGGCCGGGTAAAATTTAGTATTACTAACCGCTTTAATGGAGGAGGCTTTTGATCTACCGTGTCCAAGATCAACATTGCACGTAACTTTTCGAAAGAAATCACCCACCAACTCGCGCCCTTTTGTGGGTCTCGGTAGTAGACAGCTCATCCCCTATGCTTCGTTTCTTCCCACGTTCAGAAGCTGGAGCTTGCAAATTAATATCGACATCCATAGAAGCTTCCAGACCTGGGACAAGAGCACTAGGTATTGGTGCTTCGGTAACAGGTACGTTGGCTTGCACCTCAGCGGCCATCTGCATTGCCTGGTAAGCAGCCCTTTCGGCATCCTAGAGACGTATTAAAACTTGAACCCTACCCCAACCCTCGATTAAACTAACCTTCGCCCTCTTTAAATTGAGTTGAGTCTGTGCCTTCCCAACTTTATCTAAACAGGTTTGTATCTGCTCCACGCTTCCATGCAAATGCTCAAATGAGATCCATGCTTCCCATATAGCTTCCGGCCAATCGATTTGTTTCATATGTACTTCATTGAATACACTACGTGCATCGTCGTATCGTGCATTCTTGCTACATGTGCTGTTAGATTCGCAAAAACCTAGAACCCTGATGACATACATGAGAGCGTCTGTGAATGAAGTCCAGACGAGATAACTAGATCGATATTTCTTTGACGAGTCTTGCCATACCACAAACACATTATCAACAAGCTCCGCCTCTTGGTACTGTAAATGAGCATTAGTCAGGATAAGAAATCAAAATTAATCCGAAGACCAACGATTTCGGCGATATATCGTTCCAAACGCAGTTTTGCATCCCCAGCCTTGGATGCTGCTCGAATCAGCTTAACATCATTGATTACTGAGAGACAAACACACCTTGATGGACCATCTCGATCCCACTTTCCAACACGCCAATAAGGGTAGCAAGGCCATCTTCGTCAGCAGTCCCAGCCTCGATCTTCCGCTTCTCATATCCTGCACGCGCAAGAACAATAGGAACAATCTGCTCCACGTCTGACTGTAGAAGATTCGTAGCAAATGCCCGAGAGTAAATATCTAGAATGCGCCGTTAATGTTGTATAATATTGGATGTAATAACAAACACCTGCTACTGTCTCCCTTTCTTCCATTGGTTCATCATCGCCGTCAGGTGATGAAATTTGTTCCTATCCCGATATGAGTTAACGCATGTATCTTCTGAGCGATAGCATACCAAGAACCGTATATATCTTGCCCACACTTCTCCTGAGCCAGGAACACTCCTCACCGCCCTTCTGTAGGCGGCAAGTTCCACTTCACGTCCTGCATCAAATATTCTCTGCCCGCTAACGTAAGTCTTTATAATCCCGATATCCAGTAGGCGCATACCAAAGAATCCATATAGCCAACCCAGAACATCCTTAGCACTTCCTCGGCATTGGCCTCCCCACCCCAGCGTCTCCTCGCAGCCTCCGCAATTGCACGTTCAAACAGAAATTTTATGACAAAAAGGTCTGGATACCTTATTCTTCGTTCAGACGCAATATACTGTGCATAGCTTTCCAGGGCATAACCAGATTCTTTAAGTGTGGCCTCATTACGTTCGCGACGCTCAAAAGCTTTTGTGCCTCGGGACCGAATTTTGGATGCAGCTACCATGAGGTTTTCGTAATCACCAGGGGGTCGGTAATTAGTAGTGAAGGATGAATAACTTTGAGAAGTTTCATCAGAATCTGTTCACACGATGAGCATGCGATAGCGAATGAAATTACACCAATATACTTAAGTGGGGTTGTTCCAGACGCTTAAGATGCATGACTTGTATACCATCAAAGAGGTCTTGCCTGTACGAACATTATAAATAGACCAGTCTTGCATGGATACAAAGTATACCTTTCGGGTGCAGGTGTAGATTGGAGCCTTTCTACTTCCCAGTCTCGTCGAGCATCCCATAGTAAGTGACTCTTCGAGAATAAGTGAGATATACACCACGAGATGGTCGAGTGTTGCATACCTTCATCAAATGGCCAATTCCTTTCTCAACAACGCGTTCAATAGCCAGTCGCGTCCATTCGGTGGAGAATACATTTCCAAGCTCTTCTGGTATTGGCGTTGGTTCTTCACCGTGATACTCCGCGTGTTTGTTGATGAGAAATTGTACATGCTTTAATAGAATTGGAATAGCTAAGGTCACAACGGGCGTCGGCATCGTCAAAATGGTGATGATACGATACTCACATAGGTAATCATTCTCTGCCCTTTCGTATAATCTCACAAGCTCTTCAACACCTTCTTTTGTGCTTAAATTGACCGCAGCCTCTTTCGCTTCTATGAGAGGTAACCACACTTCTTCGCCAACGGCAAGAAATTCAGGTACCATCTCCAATGCAGACTGCAGCTCTGCTTCCATCCCGTCTAATGACTGCGCAAGACGAATGTGCTCGATATGAAGGTTGACATCGTAAGGATTTTGTTCTATCTTCGCCAAACTATCGGCAAAGGCGTTGAGAGACTCGTTGGACATCACGCAGGGAGTGATGCAGGGAGCAGTAAGAATAGGTTGCAGCGAAATAAGAGTGTAGGACAGCAGGTACTTGTAATCAGTGCAGTAATACAGCAGAGTCGTTACTTGTTAGGAATGGTGTACTGTACACTGGTAAGTATACATCGCAAGTACATATGCAGTGTAGGTCGGTTAGTACGTCTCACTTTGTTAGCCATCAGCGACGTCGCCAAATAAGTTACATCGGCCCGGTGAATGACACATTCTTGCTTTGGTCTTGCTTACAGCATATGTCTATTACTTAATATTTACATAGGCGTATTTAGGCTTGCACGGTAGATTGGTGCGCAGGTTCGTTGCCTTAATGTTGTCTGCTGCACTTGCTGTACTTATGCTTATCATTGTAAAGTTCCAAGTTAAGTACTTGGATTCTGAAGTTAGTAGTTCCAAATTACAGATTTCATGCACATACTCAGTCATAGCCAACTGTAACCTCTTTGTTCCCTGGTCTCATCCAATAAGATCCACGGGTCCTCAAGATACTGCTTTTTACTAATAAGTCTGTGCAGGAGGTTTGTGAGCCGGCGGCACTATCACGATGCCGGGCTGATGCACTCTTGTACTTGGACACAGCCACCTCCATTCCTATAGTCTGTGAGCCTCATGCGCACAACTGTCAACAATTGTAGATGCCCATTTCCGTACGACTTCTGCTGTCAGCTAGTGAGTCTATTCTTTTGTTGCCCTCTTCCTTTGCCCTCCTTGTCGAGCTCAATGTACCCAGAACTGTGTTCTCTTTTCTTTTTATCCACATTCTTTGTATCGTTAAATGGAAATGTACTGCTATCTGCCATTCGGATCGTCATTTCCACTTCGTTTTGTCTTGGTCGCTGAACCACCCAAGCACAGCAACTCGACCTTTGTCAAATAAATCTCTCCGATCCTGTTTCCCCGACTACTCGGCTCCATCTCCATTCTGTTCGAACCTCCCCTATCCCAATTATCTCTCTCACTTCAGTATTAGCGATGTCATGGACATGGCCGATGCTATATATTCAGCACTTTCTCCTTTTCTCTTCTTATGCGTGCGAGGTAACTTTCTCCCGCCTTCCACTTACCATGCCCTTCACCCTCAAGAAATCTTGCAGGCGCGTGCTAACCTTTGGTCGCACATTAGCTGATGCATTGAAGTCCAAGTTATCGAGTCCTACGTGAGTCTTTGGTGTTTCTTCGATCACCGTCTACCTACACCTCATGATCAATTACCAGGTTCTCTACTAAGCAAACATCATGTAGTCCATTCGGTCCTCAACAGATGCATTCGCCGCCTAATCCACTGGATATTAGTCGACCGCGGCACCTTAAGCGTGCTCCCATTCCGCCATTTCACGTTCAAATCCACTTCATCCACCGATTACCTCTAGAGATACTCGCGCACATATTTGTGTTAGGATCTCTTGATGACCCAATGTTTCCCGTTTTCGTATCCCACGTATGTCGAACGTGGAGGCAGCTTGCTCTTCAGACACCCAGGCTATGGCGTCAAGTAACCCTCACAATACCCAATCACCATATGTGGCGGGAACGAATATATCGCGCAAAAGCATGCTCCTTAGACGTTCGACTCATTCCCAGGCGACAATGTCGAGGCGGACTTATAAAATCTCAGCTCCTTGACGTGTATACCGTTCAGTGGTATATGCACGTCGCTCAGTCATATATCAACCGTTGGCGTTCTCTAGAGATATCCTTCATAGAGTACTCACCTTATCTCTGGAATGCTGCACTTTCCGGATGCTGCTCCCATAATGGATCACGGGCACTTTTACTCGAGGAACTCACCCTTGTCTATCGTGCTAATGACGACACCAAAGAGTTCTGCCTGTTCTCAGGATATGCGCCGAAATTGCGGCGTCTCACAGTCGACGGCATTCGACTAACATGGCTTCCATCCCTTTTTGGAAACCTCACATTTCTTGACTATACCCACCATGGCTTTACAAGAGGGCAGGAAGCCGTTTCTGACGTGCTTACCATCCTCACATTTTCTGCCCGTCTTAATGAACTGCGAATTCTCTTTCCTCAAAAGCGATCGCTTCCGGATGTGTATGAGGCTCAGCCACAACATACTTTGGCGCCTACCTCATTGCCTCATTTAACACACCTCCAGCTCAAAGTCGATGGCTCGGACATCCCATTTGAGCTGGCTCAACTCGTCAACCTTATGCATACACCTTTACTAACATCCCTCCAACTTGTTGATGTATGTCACGGATTTCATGCATTCCCAAACCTGAAGTCATTCTTTTACGTCTATGCGCTTCCACCATCCTTGAGCATGGTGGAAATAAACGATGGATGGTACGATCCACGAATGGTATCGCCCATGGTTCACGCATTATCATCAATGCGGCAGATTATTATTCGAAGACCGTTCATGCCCAATCAAATACTTAACATTAATCCCAGAAGCCGGAAAGGCTCTATCTGGAGAGGCGCTAGTTTTCATGGACACTTCCACATTCATTCACTGGACGTTCGATATCTACACAAGCGTTAAACCACTTACTTTATATATAGCATGTAAATGTAAAATCATCAAATCTGTATTATAACGTAGCTCTGTACTACACCTTTACTGTACTTGCCTATTTTCGGTGCAGTAACAGAGAAAGGAGGCATCTACTTAAGCGATGGAATGCCAATGCTGATTCACTATCCGGACTCCGGTCCGTCATGCTCTGAACTCTGTTCCGCGGCCCGAAGGAATCAACCTACTTAATGGACTGCAGGAACAATCGATAGAGCAATATCCCCCCCCTATCTCAGCCAAAGCGAAATGTCTGCAGCAGCTTCCTACCGCCCTCAAGTTGTTAGCGACCTTTCAGGACGTGTCGCGCTTGTGACCGGTGGAGGAACAGGAATCGGACTAATGATCTCTCAAGGCCTTGCGGCGAGCGGGGCGAAAGTGTACATTACAGGTAGACGCGTTGAGATCCTGCAGAAGGTAGCTGATGCATGGGATAAGCAAATCGGCGGGGAAATCATTCCGTGCGCTTGAATTAGCTTCGTTCTATGATCTATCTTCGTGCTAAACATTTCGTGGAAGAGTTCTTATGGATGTAACGGATAAAGAGAGTATACAGCAAGGAAAGAAGGTTATTGAAGAGAAAGAAGGAAAGTTACACATACTTGTGAACAAGTATGTATGTTTACTCCCATATTTATGTTGCAACTACCTAACATCTGCAATCTAGCGCTGGTCAAGTAGGTCCGGTAACCAAATTCTTCAATGATTCAAGTGCTCCAGAGCATAAAGACGCGGAGACACTTGGACAAGCTCTGTTCGATAACGACGATTTTGAGGACTGGAGTCAGCTGTATAAAATTAACACGTTTTCCATCTACTATGTAAGCAATGCATTCCTGGGACTTCTGGCCAAGGGTTCGCAAGATGTCGAGGGATACTGGTCAAGTGTGATCAATATCACGAGCATCAGTGGTGTGATTAAACTCGCTCAGAACCACGTACGTCCCATCCCGATTACGCATACGATCTTCCCCGTTCCTAATTTTTGTTATTGCAGTTCTGCTATAACAGTGCAAAAGGGGCCGCCTCTCATCTAACAAAGATGCTTGCGACAGAGTATGCACTGAAAGGTCTTCCCGTGCGCGTCAACTCGATCGCGCCAGGTGTCTACGCGTCAGAGATGACTTACGACACCATTACCGCAGCAGAGGTTGACAAAGTTGGAAAAGGCATATCCCCAGTGCCCGCGCGTCGATCTGGCACGTAAGTAAACCTTCAGAACGTCATACATGGTTTGCAATGCTAATCAAGCTTGACCACAGCGGTCAAGAGATGGCTGGTACTGCTATATACCTAGCGTCACGAGCTGGCGGTTATACCCATGGACAAGAGATTATCATCGACGGAGGATATGTCTCTGTGAATCCTTGAGTTTAGCTTTCGGTTTTCACTGTGGTGTGTAATTTGAATTTTTAATTTTTCTTTGGCTGTTTGCGTGAAAGTTGCAGATTTAGCACTAGGTGATCTTTAATATGTCCATGTCAGTAGGAATGTGACTGCAGTAATTTACGCTCCCCATGGGGTCCGTACGGACTTTTGGTAGTTCTAGGTAGTGAGAATATTACACGGATAATGTCAAGGACATGCTACGTGCGGAGCTAGAGAACGAATATGACGTTGAAGACATCGTTTGCTAATTAATTGTTTATGTCCGTTGGACGGCTAGACTCTCCCTGCCGCCCTGCGAATGTAAGCTAAGTAAACGGAGCATGTTCAGTCGGTGGGGTCACAGGTATATTTTTAGCATTTAAGCAGGACTGCGCAAAGATCCTAGTATATCATGACCCTGCCCTGGCTCAGTACCATACACACCAGTCACGTTGGGGCTTTAAGTGAGATTTTTAGTCCTCGTGTTCTTGAACGTGACGATCCGATACCAAATACCATATCATTAAGAGTATATCTCCGTTCGTAAAGACATAATTAGGGAAAAGATTGCTGAGTTAGAGGGGAGACCACGTTGAAGTGGTTAGCAGCACCATACAGCGCTCGGTGGGATGGCTCTCCGAAAGCCTGAAGGTGATATAGTTGTCGTCCGCAGCGCAGCGAGCTCCAATTAGCGGCTTGCAGTATATAAGAAGTTTCAAAGTCCCCGAAACGTACGAGACTGAGAGCGGTGTACGAGACTAGCATGGGAACGTAGCATTTTTAGAGATGAACTTATGCAGCTTTCAGGGTTGGTGGGTCTCCTGAGAGGCGCTGGAAGAGAGCCAAGTTTGGAAATAGATCAAATTTAGACGGAGACATGAGCCCGAGGTATCCGGGCAAGTTGAAGTTGGAAAAGTTGAATTTGAAAGTGTGAGTGAACGAAGTGCAAGGACTATAAGAAGGGATACGAAGGAAGAGGATGGCACTGGAATGAAATGCAGGCGATGAAGAGTATGAGGTGATTGAACAATGATGGAGATGGCTGTGAGTCTGAGATGGAGTCTTCGAGTAGAAATCGTGCGAAGCCATGTTGGACAAAGTAAGCCGAGAATCACAACTTTGGCGAACATTGAACAGGTGCCCGGACGCCTGATCCTCCTTCTCTTCTCCTTTTTCTTTCCTGTCCCTTAGGCCTTATCCCTCATGTCCCGCCCTTCACGACGAACCACGCCTCAGCCCCAATATCCTGCTCAGCAGTATGCCCCAGTACCCCAGACCAGTCCTTCACGATCAACGTCATACCAATATTACCAGCACTCACCTCAGCCCTCGCAATCCTACCAGCATCCATACCAGCAGTACCAAGAAGAGCAGCAGCGTCAAGCGCAACAACAATACTATTTACAACAACAACAGTACCTACAACAACAACAACAACAACAGCGGCAGCAGCAGCAGCAGCAGCAGTATGAACAACAGCAGCGACAGTACCAACAACAGCCCAATGGCCCCCGCCCTCCTCGTCGTTCAAGCTCTGGTGCCTCCAGCAGAAACTATCAGTCTGTTGCCGGAAGGGGCGCTGTAGCGATGGGTGTTGCCACAAACCAGATAGGCGCAGGCTATGGGCCATATTCTGTATGTCGCACCCCTTCGGCCACCCCACGAGGCTTTCGCGCTCATCCTTTCACAGTATAACCCCAACCATGCAAAAGAAACTGGAATGTATGCAAACTCAAGGTTCAGCGCATCTCCTTCAGAGACGTCCATAGTCACCGCACCGACACAAGAAAGAATTGCGCCCGCAGCTATGGGCCCCACGAATACCATTCCGCCCTACTTGCAATGGGAAAAGGATCCAGATCTTGATGACGCACTTCATAATCCTGACCCGCGCTTTGATAGTCGTTTTTCTGACTTCACCCTGTTTTCTGCTAGAGGTTGGATGAACGTCGGTGCGCTCATCATCCTCGTTACCGGCCTAATTACTTTATTTGCCGGTTACCCCATCATCGATCACTATAAACATCTTCCTGGAAAAATTACTGGTTTTAACCTTGGAGGTATCAACAGTAGTGGTCAAATACCCGACCTACCAGGATTACCCAAACTTATTGATTCAGAAACACCGGACTCTGCCTTCACAAGAACTGGTTCTGACGGCAAGAAATATAACCTCGTCTTTAGCGACGAGTTTAATACAGACGGGAGGACGTTTTATCCGGGTGAAGATGCGTTCTGGGAGGCAGCAGACCTTCATTACTGGTCAGTAGTTCTTGCGAAAACAAACAAATAATCAATGTGGTTGACAATCATTACAGGCCCACTGGTGATCTCGAATGGTATGATCCTAGTGTAAGGATTTTTGTACATCGCCTCTTCATTGTTCGTCATGCTCACTGGTTTTGCAGGCTATCACAACAAAGGATGGCAAGCTAGTCATTACAATGGAAGAAAAACAGGTTCATGATCTTAACTTCATGAGTGGTGCGCTTTCCCATATCAAAGCCACATTGCTCAGATTGCTCACCTGATTTATAGGAATGTTGACATCGTGGAATAAGTTATGTTTCACGACAGGTTATATTGAATTATCAATAAGTATGCCTGGAACTCCTCAAGCGCCAGGTCTATGGCCAGGTAATCCTATCTATTATTTTGGAAAGACCTAGTCACTAATGTTCATTCATAGGTGCGTGGACGCTTGGCAACTTAGTAAGTTTATTCTATAACTTGCTGCCTTCCTGTTCCAATTTTTGTCGTGTAGGGACGAGCTGGATATGGTTCTACGACAGAAGGAATGTGGCCTTACAGTTATGACGATTGTGATCTGGGGACGTTTCCAAACCAGACTGCAAAAGATGGCACTCCACAAGCTGCTGCCACCGGATCCGATCGCGGTGGACCTATCAGCTTCCTTCCAGGGCAACGACTATCTGCTTGCACATGTCCAGGATCTGATCACCCGGGACCCTCCACAAACATCGGTCGTGGAGTACCTGAGATTGATATTATTGAAACCGAAGTAAATGTGTCTACTATTCCTTTCCAAGGCCGCGTATCCCAAAGTTACCAAGTTGCTCCATATAATTTCCAGTACACACCGGACATCAGTGAACCTGCAACAACGATATATGATACTAGCATAACCGGCATGAACACTTACAAGGGCGGTGTCTACCAGCAGGCCGTCTCTGCTCTCTCGAATATTGATTCGCAATTCTATAGCGGAAATGCATATGCAACATATGGAACCGAATACTGGTCTGATCCCAATAATCGGGATGATGGTTATATTACTTGGTACAGTAATGGGCAAAAGACATGGACGATAACTGCTGCAACTGTTGGCTCCGACTCTGTTACGGAAATAAGCAAACGCCTTATTTCTGAGGAGCCAATGGTAAGAAATGCAATTATTCAAAAATATCTTTTAGCTAACAGCAGTCTCTAGTATGTGATAATGAACTTAGGAATGTCCCCAAGCTTCCAGAAGCAAGATTTCAAACATTTAACATTTCCGGTCTCAATGTTTATTGATTATGTCCGGATATATCAACGAGAGGGCGTGAAAAACGGCGTAACCTGTGATCCTCCCAATCGACCTACTTCTGACTATATTGAAAGGTCAGTTTCTTTTACCTTCACCGTGAATACCATACCAACATTGTCTTAGGCATATGCAGGCTTATACAAATCCTAACTTAACGACATGGGCTCAAGCGGGGAACCTCTTTCCCCGCAATTCCCTGTATGACGGCTGTTAAGCTTGTTGGATACTTCACGACCTCTATTGGATTTATGAACACCTAACACACCCCTGCATCATCTTTTATGATCTGATTGGCATACTTACGAACAACTACGCATTTACAACACTGTTACATTAGACCTGGCATGACCCTGTACTTAGTAGCTAAAAGCACACACATTTTATGTACAAGTTCGTTTCTTTTATGCTTCAGCACACTGGTGGTTGCATTTTCGTACGTCATTTTCTTATCACTGGATGAGGATAATTTATACAGCTTATTATTCTTTACGTTTTAAAATGGGTATGTCGTTCGAATGAATTGTGTATTTTTAAAGAGCAAGGTCGAAGACGTTCTGTACGGACGGCGGTAAATATACGTACTTACTACATACGTAGCTGTAAGCTATAGGCGAGATCAGCAATGAGGGACATGCAAGTTTCCTTATTGGGACTCACTACAAACCTCATCGACACCAGCATTCCGCCGTTCACGCGCTTTCGAATGTCCTCCCTATCTTGCCCATTGCCTAAATATCACTCATGACCAGCAACCAAGAACGGAATGAATTGACATCGATGCATGGACTGACCAGCAACGGTGCTCCTCGCAACTTCAGAGACGCGTCCGGGTCCAATACGCTGTGCGTATCGCTCGTTTATAGTTTCATCCTGGCGGCACCTCTACTTAATGTAATTCACCAGATGGAAAAAGCCACCGACTATAATTGCTACCCCTGTAAATGTAATTGTTCTTATTTACTTGCTGAACTTCGTGCGTCTGATCTACTGACAGCAGCGCACACGTAGTGAAGCAGAGAAGCATGATTTCTCCAATCGCATGATTCAAAATAAACAACTGAAGAAACCTTTCGGGAATGTTACTTCGCGGAGGATGAGCAATTATGCGCCCAATAAGCGGCAGAAACTGAATACCGGTGCTAAGAGAGGCGAGTGCCCTAAACATCACTTATGAAGACGCTGTTACCAACTTATTGTAGAAAAACCGACAACTGCTACACATTCCAGTGATGATGATCTAACGATCCCTCCCAACAATCCGTCAACTGATGACCTTAACATTGTCGGCGACCACTTATCCTTTAGCCCTCCAAGTGGCTCGAGTTTAAAACCCGGCCCGTCTCTCATTGTACCGGATGGTACAAATACCGCATGGCTAGAGAAGAATCGCAAATACACCTTATCAACTGAAAATGCACTGGGAGGACCAGTAAAGGGAGAGGATTCTAATGACGCTATTGAGTCTGATGACATTGTCGAACTTCTGGTTCGTCCAGGGATCGTCAAAGATAGGGTGACATTTCTCGAGAATGTCCGAAGGACTTCGACTGAGAATCCTCTCATTAATCTGAAGACTGGTAAAAAAATTTCGAACAGAATTGTGAACGGCATGAAGCCAAGAGGTCCACAGGTAAGTACGACATGTTCTGGAATTATTGAGCTATTCTATAACTCGTTGTTAGCGCAAGCTACCTACACTGCCTGAAGACGATATGACATCCAGCACGCCATTTAGAAAGTCCGTTAACCAAAGCAAGATAATACCTATAGCCGATTTCTTCATTGGCCATAGGATCTACTCAGAGGCAGATAATAGGGAAAAGGGACGCCTTTTCTTGAAGTGGGGAATTAATTATGGGCTTAACATCCTTCAACGCGTTCCTACCGGAGCCCCTAAAAGTCTTGCTTCGTTTATTCCGTCGAAGCATTTTGTCTCGATGACAGTATGTTCTAGGTGTTTCGACTGTGCCACTGCTTACGAGTTGTTGTTCAGTATACAGAGGACCCTGAGTCATGCAAGAACTATGTAATACTTAAAGTTGGCACTCGCACAATGTATGATAGTCATGCAAAGCCAGACATACCAACGACATCCTTATTTAAAATGGGTTGGTAGCGGATTTGTGAAGACCCACTTTGTTACTCATCATCAATAATAATAGGCGACGAACTAGCTGGGGACCTTGTGTTTAAGTTCGACGATCAAGATAAGGACTGGTCTTCAGTGAACTACGGCCTCTTTATCGATTGGTTAAAAAAGGAAGTGGACAAGGTCGATTTAATTCGGTGCGCTTTATTACTTCTCTATATATCAAGTTTTATGATAATTTCTTCAGTGGATATCCTGCCGCTAAGGCGCTATGGGATGAAGCAGAGAGGAACTGCAGCTTTAGTGAAAGTCCTAATCGCAAGAGTCATCATTCTACGTCAGAAGAATCAAACGTTGATTTTTCTGATATTAGGGCAGTTTCACGTGCCCCGAAACGAGTCCTTCCAGAGAACGATGTCCCTTTCAATACACATGCCCTGCTTAGATTTGAAAAATCAGGATCGAACACCTCAAATGTTCCGCGAAGATCACTGCGGAATATTGCTACCTCTACTAATCTGAATTCCCCGGCACGAGATGCAGACGAAGTGTACGCTGAATTTTATGTGTAGCTGGTAGGATGCTGACCCTGACACAGGATTCTGGTGTATCCTCAAGGTGTTCCTGGAGCGGTCAACATAACCAATGCAGATCTCGGGCGCTTGCAACCCGGGGAATTCCTTAATGATACCCTGATTGAGTTTGGATTAAAGTCAGTGCTATCTTAATTTATCACGTTCCGATATGACTAACGCGATAGTAGGTACTGGCATAGGGAATTAGAGATTTCAAACCCGGAACTCGCGAAAGACATTCATGTTTTCAGCTCTTTCTTCTACAAGAAATTGAACAAGAAAAAGTAAATCTGAAATTTCATTATGAAGTGTTACGTTTACTTAAAAACCAACAGGACTGAAGAAGGATATGACAGCGTACGCAAATGGACTTCGAAATTCGATCTCTTTAGCAAGAAATATATCATTATTCCTATCAACGAGAAGTAAGCACTCAACGTCGTCGTCATTTTGAATAAACTTTAGCTGCTTTTGCGCAGTGTACATTGGTATCTGGCTATAATATACGAGCCTGAGCATATCCTCCTGCCGCCTCCACTCCCTGTAACCACACCTACGACTCGGAAGAACATAAAGAAAGCTACTTCGAAAAAGCCCTTGTCAAGGTTACAGATTGAGCACGTCGAGACTAGTAACGACGTCTCTGTTGTTGTTCCCAAAGAAACTACCCCGGAGGCAGAATTGGCCCCTTCTGTATCCGGTAGGCCTGACACGGAAGACACACTAAGTTGCGTTGATTTTCAAGCCACAGTCGTAATATCATCCAATGGTACGACAACAACGAAACCAGGCATCCCGGGCGACCTCGTTGCCGTTGGGGAAGCAACTAGCGTTAACATTGATGGCGCCTCCTCACCACTGAGTCCACTATCTGACAATATGGATTTTGATAATGAGGGATATATGTCTCGCATACCCCGAGCGTCTTCACTTACTGTATCTGAGATGGAGATAGAACACACAGCATTGAAAGCCCTCTCTCGGACGGTTTCTTCGGAACCGACGGACCACAGTTTGTAATTCATTTTCATTCCTCAGAATATTCACAATTCTCTTTCCAGAGGGTATGCCAATCCCGCCTGCTCAATTCTACGCTCAACTGGTACCAAATGATAAAGAAATGGCCGAGGTTCATTCGAAAGTAACAGTGGATGATGATTCTGAAAATGAAGTTATCGTTGCCAACGAGGTTCAGGCACCTAAGTAAGTTTTTGCGATTCATTTGTACTGGGCAGCGCTAGAATTTTACAGAACATATATCTTCACAATGGATTCTCTTGGCTCCCGCCATCCGCAGGCTGTGAGGCAACTTGCGCGATATTTAAAGCTCGAGGCTCAAGACAAGAAGCATCTGAGCGAGGATTTAACAAGTACTGCTATTGGGAAAGTTGCTCCAGTGAGTCTCCTCGTTCAGATCTTTTCCCACTACTTACAGGAACCTTGCATAGGTTCCCTTTCAGCCCAATTATTGTGACTGCGGAATCTATCTACTACATCTAGCTAGAACATTCATGACCGATCCTACGGGCTATTGCCAGAAAATACTTGTACGTTTAAATGGATTGGTGTGTTTTGTTAGTAATGACCTTTACCAGGAAACGAGGCAGAACATGGCTAATGAGGAACGTCAGCAAGTATGGAATGATCACGAAGTAGCTGACATCCGAGCGGTCTTGAGCGATCAGATCCAGCAACTGTCTGCTGAGTGGAAGAAGGAGCGTGCAGCTAAAGAAGCCAGGAAAGAGAGTAAAGCTGATCCTGAAACGGTGGAATCGTCTGATGATGAAATTGACATTGTGGAAACCACAATACCCACACGATCCAAGGGCCCAACTCCCCGCAAGAAAGCGGCAGCACGACTACGATAATATTCTATGCTTTGATATCTTTCTTCACACTCCATCTTTTATTTTTGTTCTCATTCATCATTATAACTCATTCTTATCTTGTCGCATCTGTTCTGGGAGCAATGACTGTAGCATTTAGCACGCACTTTAACTTACAATACGTCATTTACATTATTATTATAGTAGGATATAATATATCACATAACGCCCTAGGACCTTTGAGGTATAATTCACGCAAAAAGCAATTCAAAACTGTATGAATAGTAATGATACTACTTCTTTTTGACAGATTTAATGCGTATTTGTTCATCCCCAATAAATATCCCCTGCATGTTATCAGCCATCTGGAGTAGCATAGAGGACTAAACGACTACATACCTTGCCTTTGTATGGTTCAGGCTTCCTGTATGATCTTATTTTCGCAGCAAATAATCCCAACAAGTGCTTGTCCGTGCAAAATAACGTAATCTTGGTTGGTGAAGGAACCTCGCACTTGATATGTGGTGGGATGGGTACCATAACGGAGTGTGAATAACCCAGTTTCATATTTAACCTCTTGCCGTTCCCACCATCGGTGGTTCCTCGAGGATCATCTTCAATTGCAGCTCTGTATCCAACACCAACAAGGTATAACGGTACGCTGAATCCCTCCGTCATTCCAACAATTGCATTGGCAATATGAGTACGCGTCGTTCCCCACATCTGCCTCTGCACCTTAATTTCTGGATCTTGTACGGATACGCTCAGGGTACTGGCATCAGGAAAGTCAAGCTTGACGAATTCGTGAAGTAGCACTGAAGTAGAGCCGAGAGGACCCGTAATAGCAACCTGGTTGGAGGTAGGAGCAAGAGTCACGGAAGGAGGGAATTTGATGGGTGCACCCCCAATGTGGGCAACATGCTTTTGTGCCCGCGTTGTTGTGCTGAAGCATCGAGCAAACGCGCCGAGTTGCTGAGCTCGAGGAAGCATTGTTCGTTGTAAAACCAAACGCGTACCGAGATGGCTCCTTGTCGGAATGGAAATTTTGTAACTCCGTGTTTTTATTAGGAGCCCGTCCTCTAGCCAATCACCGGACTTCGTCAGACGTCCTGCTCAGGCTCGCAGTTGCAAATGCAATCAACTCAAAATCAACTTTCATGTTGCTTTCAAGTCGCAATCACCAAACTTCCAACAAACTTCGACCAAACTCTCCTTTCATATTCACTCAAAAATTAAGGACTTGTCGTTGTTATTGCTACTACTATAACTGTAAACAACTTTGCAAGTTAAGATAATGATGCCCCAATTAGTGTAGGTGCCATGCAAACACCGTCTCTCGTCCTAATCTTGTGTACGCTCTTCGTAGTGGGATTAATCCATGCAGCTTCGCGTGTATCAAGAGTGATGAAACCTGTCCAAAGAGATAACATACACTCATCATTGTATAATGATAAAAACATACCAGGTTGGATGGTCTCGAAGATTTTCTTCTTGGGATTTAGCTGTGAAAGGGGTGTACCATCTGGAAGGTCGCGTGAGTATGATAGATATCAAAGCTTAAAGGCAACTGTTAACCCACTCTCATATTCTTCTCCCTCAAAGTATACACGCTCTCCAGGCTTAGACCCTGGAGGTGGTTGGATTAGTTCAATTCCTCCCTCCTTTCCTTCCTTTGACGTCCCCTACAGGCAAAAACATGAACATATGCCCTGCATCATGTAACAGTCCATAGTCCACCTACACAAAGAACCATAGCAAAACTTTTCACCCCACGCATATTAGCCGGCTTCAAATTACACTTTACAAGAACAATTAGCGTCAACCAAATAGAGAACTGTCCTTCTAAAAACGAACCACAGCAACGAGATACTTGTCACGCATTTGCTCAATAGGAATATAGTTTACGAGACCAGACACGACCGTTCGGGGACCAGTTTCTTCGCCAAGATCTATTTGCTGCTCGGAATATTAATATAACTCTCGACGTGCAGATAGTTAACATTACCTCAACGTACAAGCCATCGGCATCCGGATGTTTAATGACTTTTGAAAGTTTTCAGCATCAAAGTGCACAAGTGTAGCGGATCCTAGCTCACCATCAACGATGTGGCCGACACGAAGGTCAATCATAGAGGGAATTGGCTCTCCCGCGTCCTCTGCGGCTGGTGCTACCTTCCCGCCCCCGCCCTTCTTTGATCCTTCTACATCACCCTCCTTCTTTTTCTTTTCCTTCTTCTCCTTCTTTTGAGTGTTCAATGGTGCGCCTTCGGTGCGTGCAGTAGCAGCCTCAGCATTTGGAGCGGGTACAATTTCTTGGGCAGGTGTTTGTGAAGGCCTCTTCTCCTTCACCTTCACAGGTTCAGCCTTACGTTCTATTGCCGGAGCATTTTCTAAATCAAAAACCACAGAGCTAAACCGAGAACCAGCAGATTCTTTGACAGAAGGCTCAGACTGAATGTGGTCGAAGTAGCGGGTGACCGAAGGATGCGAGTAGTATTGAGAGGGTTGGAGTCTCGACTGAGGAATCATCCAATTCGCTATCAGAAAATGTCTGTAGTTTAAGTGTATCAACATACGACAATAGGATGTAGAGTGCCGTAGAGCGCAGCATCGGCTGCAGTAAAGTAATTTGTTGCAATATAGGTGCGAGAAATAAGTGAAATATCCAAGTTCTAGTAGATCTATCTATCAGTATGAAGTGACATTGAGAAAACTATTTCGGCGTACGTTTAAGTTGCCTTGAGCCACTAAACTTGGCTCACCCACCTTCTCGATCCAAGTCGCGACTTCAGCTTTGTCTTCCTCCGATTCACCTACATGCTGAGAGCCATTTTTTGTGACGGAAAGAACAAGGTCTTTGACGGGCGAGTCTAGTTTCTCAACAGCAGCGCTGAAGGTCATTTTGCGAAAGTGGGAAGGTATCGATATAAATCTTGGAGAGGATCGATAGAGTGCCCGAGTCAAATAGATTGCACTCATTTGAGCGGAAGAGGGTCATGTGATGCAATCTCAGCGCGCTGCAAAAGTTTTGGGTTTTGATTCATGCTCTTGTAATCAACCACTAGGTCCACTACCCTTCCGTGTTTTATCTTTCGCTATCCTCTTTATTTCCACCACTATCCCACTACTTAACTTCACACAATAATATCTTTAAAACGGCAATCTTGTTGTCTAGTCTCAAAATATGTCCGACGTAGACCCTCGGCGGATCGTTCATGTAGAGGCAGAGCGCGTTAGCCATGTATCTAGCACCGACTATCCAGGTCACTATCCAGATGAGGACCACAGCTGGGATTTAGAGAAGTTTAAACAGGTGCGCGTGAAGTCCTCTGGCGTATTTTATAACACCTCATTCACTCACGCTCACGCAAGGGCAGAGTCTGAAAGTTGAAGTGACTCGCCTTTCCAATCGATCCATAGAGTTCGATCTTGTGGGAGTTGATGCTTCAGTTGCCAATGCGTTCAGAAGAATTATGATTGCTGAGGTGCATCACTAGTCTCTTGGTATTTATCGCTTAGTACTTACTTGATCCAGGTTCCAACAGTCGCAATTGAACATGTTTATGTCTGGAATAATACTACAGTCGTTCAGGACGAGGTGCTTGCTCATCGTATAGGCTTAGTGCCGTTGGATGTCGATCCTGCCTTGATAGAAATGAAAGCCGGTATGGTTTTGTCCAGTCCACCCACCGCATGCTTGCCTTTTTACTTAAAAAAAATAGACCCCACAGACACTGCAACGGATCGGAACACTCTGGTTTTCCACCTGAAGCTTTCTTGCACCCATAATCCTTTGTATAAGCCTCCAAAATCGTCAAAAATTTCGGCCCTTCATGTAAAATCCGTCCCTTCTTCTGGTGTTCCAATTTCCGGCGTTGTTCCATCGGATCTACCTGCACCGTCCCCCGATGAGCTTTATGTCAACCACGAGTTGAAGTCAGGTCATCTTCAATGGCAACCAGCAGGAGAGCAAGAAGATGTTTTTGGGAACACTCCTCCTGCGCCCGCAAATAAAGATATTGTGTTGGCGAAAATGAGGCCCGGTCAGGAAGTTGAAATAGAGATGCATGCCGTAAAAGGAGTGGGGAAAGATCATGCAAAATTTAGTCCCGTTGGTCAGTAGCGTACATGCTCAAAATTTCTTTTGTTCCCCAACTTAATGACGCTACTGATTTATCCGTTATATAGCTACGGCATCATATCGCCTGCTCCCGCTCATCAAAATTCTCCAGCCCATACCTCCAAATCAGGCAAATAAATTTGCATCATGCTTCGCACCTAGCGTTATTCGCATTGATCCTAAGACAGGCGAAGTGTCAGTGGACGAGCGAAATGTGAGAAGAGATACTGTTAGCCGAGAAGTACTACGACATTCCGAATTTGTGGACAAAGTGCAGTTGGGAAGAGTAAGAGATTACTTTTTGTGTACGTATTAGTCCACTGGAAGTTCCTCCTTTCCTTTCAAGGCTTATATTTTTTTTCATATTGCAGTCAGCGTCGAATCTGAAGGTCCCTATGCTCCAGAGCGTCTTCTTCCCGAAGCTGTTAAAGTAATGCGAGGAAAACTTGCAATGATCAAGAAAGCCGTTGTGTCTTTGACTCAGGGCGAGGGCGAGGGCGAGGAAGATGCTGAAATGGCAGAAGGATAGATGGGAGACTAAAAGCTTGGTAGGTAGAATTGTTATTGTACTTACAGAGTTCTATTTACTTTGATAGCTTGTGAAAATTGGGGGAGACAGATTACGAACGCCACAACTGGATAACTCATTTTACCCCTGCCTAGCATCAGGACGGTGTTAATACAGGCTACGAGCAATGGTTGTGTCTGCTCAGTTATCATATCTGCCGCTTTCTCCAGTAAAGTTGTTTCCAACTTTCTTCACTAAGAAATTGCCGTAAATTACAGAAGGGTAGTCCGACCCCTCTGCTATATTCTCCTTTACTTTGATACGGCGCGCGGCATCTAAGGGTTTGACTGTAGCATCGAAGCTGGGTTCGTAGAAGAATGGTATGCTGTAAACCGGTTGTGAATGCCACTAGTCAAGGAAATATTTATTACTTACGAGACGCTGCGTTTCGTAGTGAAGGTGAGCATACATTAACCGCAATCGTAACGAGCAACTCACCGATAGTTAGATCCTCTGTGGACTACCCGATGCAATGTGGACCGATACAGCCCATTCGTCCATACTTCCCACACTTTTAGCCGCAAGTCAGCATAATTAGAGACTTAAGTACATACCAAAACGACGAACGCGAACTCACTTTCTCCTATGTTGCACACAATACAGCCCGGAATAGGATCTGCATTGATCCACACTCCTTCGTCACCCCCCTGTTCATCGGGTAGTCCTGAAACGTCTGATTGCTGCACAAGTCCAGGCTTCCTAAGGAATACTTGCAGTGCTGATGGTGTTGAATCTGCATACAAGAACCTAATAGTTTAAAATATATGGATGAGGAACATAAAATATTTCCATATCCTTAGACATACGTCAGACAGCCGTAATCTCTAAGGGATGGTTAGCTCTGGGGCTTTAAATGGTTCACACATCGTACTTATGGGCCCCACAGGAAAAGCCATCATGGTCATTTGGAAGAGGTGGATAACCTGGTGGCGAATTATAAATAGCGTTCACGCGATATAGAGACCCACTGTACTTACCTATAATCCTCATCACCCAGAAGCTGTCATCGACTTGACCACGCAGTTCTTGCCATTCTTCACGCGTCATACCCAACCCATTTGCCATCCTGCAAGGAATCATTAATCAATCATCACAGTCACTACCTGAGAACTTAAGCAGCTTACGCCTCCATGACGATCATTCCTAACATCTTCATCTTTTCTATCCAAATGTTATATTTCTCCTTGAATTCTGGGATCTCCGGCCATTGATTCTCGCCCCAAAGTGGCTTAGTCTTATCAGAGTTCTCTACCGGGCGATAGAAGTCGATTCCTTCGTGATTATCCGCTTTACCGTTTGTCACGTTTTCCTTAGTCTCGCATAACCTGTAGGTATATACATTAACGTACGCGTACACGATTAGAAGTATAGATAAAACCTCTCGCGTAGTCCTGATTCTTGAGAGATAACTTATCTTTCTCTTCCTGAGGAAGGGTGAAGAACTGGCGGGCAAGCGTAGTCAATTCTTCAGGCTCAGAAGGGTTAACGTAGGCAGAGATATCGAGATAAAAGAAGCCATAGCTGACACAGGCATTGTGCAGAGTGGTCGAAGCGGCTGCACGTGCCTGGGTGTTGCTTTGGCCGTTGGCGAGAAAGGGTGCAATGCTGATGATAGGAAGTGTACTGGGCGTCATGACCGTGTATAGTGATAACAAAGAGAAGTGGACCAGGGAATGACTTATTGATAGATGAATCGGAATTAGGAACTGGGAGTAGTACTTAGATATGTACAAGGCGTAGATAAGGTCACATTACTCGTCCAGTCCAATAATGATAAAATAAAAAGCTATATCAATTCGCAGTGTCCCACTTCAAAAAAAGACTGAAAATTACAACGTCATCCACAATGTATCCCGAATACTTTTCTCAGCACAGCGCATGTCTACAGAAAATTTCTTGTAAGCGTGCCGCTCCTCAGCCAGGACGGTCGCTTTGCGAGTAGATGGTTCGGCCAGTACTCTGAGCAGGACGGCCAAACGGCGCCGCGGGACCTTGAAGAAAACCGCTCGCAGGGCCGGTGAAGTGTCCTGGCCACGGAGACTCTTCATGATGGTACGGCAGGGCTAAGGATGTTTGATAATTTCGGTGAGATGGAGGGGGAATGTCAAGATGGTCATCGTACGGGGTTCTTGTTTCCGACCGGGGCAAAGAGGACGAGAGTCCATTGGCGGCCGGCGATGCTCTGGACACTGAAGTCGCGGGCGTGTCTCCATTGCTGGGCGCACTTCTGTGACTTCGAGTGTCTGTTCGAGGAGCAAGCTCTTCTACCCTAAGACTTCGTGTGCCGTTTACAGTTGCGTTTGATATCGATGGACCAGCATGGGATACACTTATTCCGTTCACTTTTTCGATACCATTGCTGGGAGTAACGGAAGGTTGAGGTGTGCCCTTTTCCGCCGGTAGTGACTTTTCGGTTGAGGGGCCAGGTTCAGGACTGCCACGTTCTCGTTCTTCGCGCAAGAGTAACGCATCGTGCAAAGAGATGGGTTGGGGGACAGTGTCTGGAATAATGTATGAGAGAGCCGGATATGAGTAAACCGGAAAGGGCTGACCCACAAGGAAATTCAACTCTCTATACCGTTTTACTGCCCAGGCTAAAGGATGTATTAGTTGTGGCTAGGTTGTTCTGGTTTAATCAGAAGAAACGCACCCATATCTGGATAAGTGACAGAGGTTGGTCTCCGTTCTGTTGCAGACTTTTCGTGTGCTGCCAGAACCATGCGTTTTATGAATTCTTCCTAGAAGAAATGGTATGAGAGGCGTTAGAAAGTCTTATTTTGGGACATACAGTAGCAACAGACAGAAGGAAGAAGCCTTCTTTCGACAGAGCCAAGTCGCCGGTTACACCTTAAACGTTTGTTACTATGGAACACATGTTGCTGAAGGCAAGAAAAGCAGGCTAGTACCGTCCGCTTGGATTATATTTTCCATGCGTGCTGAGGGAAGAAGTGACTGGCCCGGTGTGCGTTGGCCAGCTCTGACATTGGTGGATGTGGCAGCGGAATCGTCATCCTGGTCGTCGAGGTCAGAGTCGGAATCAAGCTGGTCGACTTCGTCCTCAACGTCAGACTCGATGTCAGCGGTGGAGGAGGGAAGATGAAATGGGGGAGTGGGTGAGTGGGAGGACATGGGAGGAGGAAGAGGGGGGATGGGAAGAGCTGGGAAGGGACGTAAGGGGAGATTGAAAAGGGAAGATGGAGGGCAGTACTATTCGAGGATGCTCCGAAGGGTGGCTTGCAGACCGGTTGACGAGGGGGCCAGGGCTTTGTCCATGTGGGTGGGACTTTCACGGCGCTTCACGATCACGTTCAAATCTTTTGCCTCAGGACGCGTCAAAAAGTTTCATTTATCTCTCGGACTCTTCCGTCTCTGAAACAGCATACATTATACTACTACAATGTGTATCGATACAAAGCGAGTCCTAGTCGATGGGAATCGTCGTCGTCGCCTTATCCTCTGCCTTCTCCACTGCAACCGTAAGAACACCGTGGTCCAACTTGGCGCTGACCTTAGTCGGGTCAACAGGTCGAGGAAGCCACACTGTCCGTGTAAAGGAGAAGTTGCGGGTATATGGGCGCTCAGAAGAGAGCTGGACCGCATTTTGTTGGTCTGATTTGGACACAACTTGTGTATCTGTTTCTGCAGCAATCGCCAATAATGAATGCCTGTCTAAGACTGAAGACCACAAGAATATAAACTCACTTTGGGTGGGTTCTGCACTTTGCTTATCCTCTGTCGGGGTCGCCTTAGGTCCTTCAAAGACCTTACCCTCTATGGTAATGCTCCTACCGCTGTCCCCGATCCGGACTTCGAGATTTTCCTTCTTTATGCCGGGCAGGTCAGCGTCAACAATGTACTGGTCACCTTCCTCTCGCAAGTCTACGGCAGGGCGAACAAAACCCCCAGTGAAAGCGTCGGGCGTTTGGAAAGTGGAGGGGATATTATATAAGGAAGCAGGAGTGCGACCCAGAGGCTCTTCCAGGAGTCGGAAGAAGGGTCGGAATTCATTGAAGAGCTGACGAGAGATAGACATGGATTAGAAATAGTCAGACGAGGTTGTTCTGAAGACAGGTCATGACTGCAGTCATGGTTTATATACGCAAGGGAGCGGGGATTCTGGAGCATGTCGGAAAGTCCTAGAATGAGCACAAGACCATGACCGCGGTCGAGACGATTTATTTGCGGTGATGCAATGTTTCCATGTCACAGTCACAGACTCACATTCCACTGTCCAGCGCTTCCCCCACGTGACTCATCCCTAATTATCACACATTCGTTTTGCCCAAATCACATCGGCGTCTATTCGTTTATCTCCTTGCACTTGTCTTCCCTTTATCCTCCTTTATTTTTATTTTCCCCCTCTTTTTCCTCTTATTTTATCGCAGGCAGTGATATATTTTTATTCCACTCGTTCCCGTGAGTAAGATGTGTTTACCTACCAAACGTCACCGGTTCACCCTTTGATCCATCGCGACACGCCCAGGTCTCCTTGCTTCCGCATCTCACTGTATTATCTTGTTCTTTATAATCTTCTTCAATGGTGCGTACTTCCGCCCATTGTCTCGATACCTCATACATATTACCCCACGAAGCCTGTCTGCAGTGATTGCGGTGGGACTGTAATCGAATATGACCATGCTGCCGGTAACGGTTTCTGCGTCAAGTGCGGTACCGTTGTGGAGGAAAATACTATCGTAAACGAAATTGCCTTCGGGGAGTCTTCTAATGGTGCTGCCATTGTACAAGGATCGTTTGTTGCCCAAGGAGCAAGTCAGTCGCCAACTCACATGCAGAAGTCTTTTGCTCTGACTCTTTGTTTCAGCACATGCTCGTATGACTGGCCCTTACGGAAACCGGGGGAGCAACGAATCTAGAGAGCAAACTATCGCAAATGGTTCGTGTTCTGTATATATTTCACTTCTTCATCTCGTTCCTCTACCTGGTGGACAAAGGACTTTTGTCGAGGCTGTATTAATACCAGTTTTCAGCGAGCAAGAAGATTCAAAGCATTGCATCTGTTCTCCGTCTATCTGAAGTTGTCTGCTTGGCAGCTACCCGTTTATATACCCTCGCTGTCGAACACAAATTCACCAAAGGGCGAAAGAGCCTCAATGTCGTGGCAGTGTGTCTTTATGTAGCATGCCGACAAAAGGAGACACGAAATTATATGCTTATTGACTTCTCTGATCTTCTACAGGTAATAAAAATTTCGGTAGATTTCGTAAATGCTTATTTTCTTTCACAGGTAAATGTCTTCGAGCTCGGTCACACCTATCTTCAGCTCGTCCAGACACTCAATCTCCGGTTGCCACTTGTTGATCCCTCTCATTACATCTCTCGGTTTGCCGCACTCCTAGAGTTTGGTGATGAAACCCACAAAGTTGCAACAGATGCTGTTCGGTTGGTCCAACGATTCGACAGGGATTGGATGACACGAGGTCGAAGACCTGCTGGTATATGCGGAGCTGCACTCCTTCTAGCTGCACGAATGAACAACTTCCGTAGATCAGTGGAGGAAATTGTTCAAGTGGTTAAGATCGCCGATACAACATTGAAAAAGCGTCTTGATGAGTTTAAGGCCACACCTAGTGGTAGTCTTACACTGGCAGACTTCCGGAATGTGTGGCTGGAAGAAGAAATGGACCCACCAGCGTTCACGAAGGGAAAGGAACGCGAAGACAATGCACGCCTGTCTCAGCTGGAGTCCTTGGAAAACGGGGATGGAGAAGAGGAGGAATACACAGAGAAGAGGAAGATAAAGGTCGGTGGAACAAGAGGGAAGAAAGGAAAGGAAAGGAAAGGAAAACGAAGACGAGGTGCAGAAAGTGAAGAGGAAGGAGAAAATCCTAAAGACGTTTCCGAACCAACTGAAAAGTCTGAGCCGTCAAGTCGTCCTGCAGTGGACCCATCGTTGTTAAACAAAGGGATTCTAGCTGGAACTCAAGAGCCGCTGTTTGGACCAGATGGCGATGATGAGGAAGAGGATCTTAGCAATATCGATCCCATCCTTCTTCAACCAACAGCAACAACCAGTTCAAAAGATGTCACCGCTACATTAACATCAACGCAGGATACATTAGTAGATGAAACTGTTTCTACTGTGCTAGCAGAGGAAGTTTCAACATTTCTTGAAAATGAACAGGGTTCCATGTTAAGTGAAGCTTTGACCGAGGCAGAAGAACGACGACGTGCACAAATATCCGTAGTTGACGAGCTTATGGGACTGGATGAGGAAGAACTGGATCGCTTCATTCTCACTGACGAAGAAGTGAAGATCAAGGAGCGAGTCTGGGTTGAGCTAAATCGGGACTACTTGGAAGCACTTGCAGGTGAGTTCAACTGTACTCATCAGAGCCAAATGTGCTCGTTTCAATATTGTGTTTTTTGCTAACTGGCTTTCTTCATTTCCATGTAGCTAAAGGTGACCAAGATTCGTCAGCAACGACCAAGAGCCGGAAGGTTCGTATCTCGCCTGTTGAAATCTTTTTTCTGCTAGCTTTTATTCTACTATTTACCATTATTTATCTTTTCGGTAGTAAGTTACTGACTTGGAACATACTTATACAGCGTCGAAAAACGAACAACAAGCCTCGGGATGCTTCCACTCCAGCCGGCGGGACAGCAGCGGAGTCCGTACGAAACCTTATCAAGAAAAATCCAAAGTATAGCAAAAGGATTAATTACGATGCTTTAAAAGATCTGTTCGTGGATAGTGGTGGTCTCCCGTCAATCGCAGCGGATATGACTACAGGGATTGACGACAAGGACGACGCGGACCTATATACGATGAGTTTGGACGACAAGAGTGATACGGAGGGCATGTCGATGGTTATTGTCGAGGAGGCTGGAACCGTTTCTGGTGCTCCAGTTCAGCTGCCGCTTGGTCTTGACGCAGACGGTTATAGTGAAGACGAGAAGGGTGATGATGATATAGAATGGGACGATCCTTATGAACAGGAAGTGTAATGGAAAAAGAAAGCTTAATAACCCAAATGCTTTATATCTTGGATCTTTGTACTCAATTTGTACTTGTGCAGTTCTTGTTGAAATCATTTACCATATTTAGATTGTTGCATTGTTGCATACATATTACAGTAATACAACCTTCACGGATTGTACAATGAAATAGCCTGTCAAAACTATATATATACGTACAAATGTAAAAAGATTATTTCCTACCTAGATAACACAAATAATGGGTATTGTACATTGATCTTTATGTAATGTATAGTTAATTCCCAACGGGTAATTCTACTACCCATTGGGCCGCAACTGGTTGCTCTTGGTCTTCATCATCCTCGAACTTAAGTTTATACATTGGTGGATGCTTCAGAAAGTCAGACAAGTTGGTCAGGATGAGGGGCTCTAACTTAACTCACGCGGCCTCCATTCTGTAGCTCCTTCGGAGTAGCTATTACTTCTGCCCGATAGAAACAGCTGGTATCAGGATATAATGCCATGACCGTTGAGCCAACCAGAAATTGGGGATAGGAATCTACATGGGCTGGACTTCCAGGAGGTGCATCAGGATCTGGCAAGGGTATCATATTCTTAGGTGTTGCAGTATATATTCTGAGTTTCATTAATTAAGGTAGTTAAAGCTGAGTGCTTAACACTACTCACGCTCCCGGCTGTCCGTCATCCTGTGGTTCCGGATCCTGAACCTCGTATCTATGACTGTGTCAGCGGCCGCTAGCGGAGTAGACATAAGGCCATACCTATGCTTCTCTGGGTTAATACAACGAATAACGACGGCCACTATCCAGGTCGTCTCTTCTGCATCGCCACTCGTTCCATTGGCATTCTTTTGGGGAGGGGGGTGAAAAACAACTTTGCGTCCCTGTTGAAGCTGAGGTTGCCGTGCCAATGTATCACGCCTTGCCTTTGCATCCCGGGAGAATGGCAACAAAGCAGGTCCAGTAGAGGTTCTTGGCGGGAGGGTTATTGAAACACCTCGGCTTACTGCTTGACTCGGTGCAGAGGGCACAGGTGTTCCGGAAGGTGAAGACGCCCTTGGCCGTTTGTTCCGCTTCTCTAAGTAACATATGTGGGTAAGAGTTTAAGTTTGAAATGTCGCATGTATATGTACCTGAAGGAACCTCTGGGCTTTTCTGAGGGCCATCAAGACACCGACGCGTTCGATGGCCTCCTCAATCGCTCTTTAATATATGAAAAATGCTCTGAAACAATGGCAAAACATAATACATACTTCACTTCTGCAGTGGCTGCCTCTTTAAGTTCTTCGAGGCCGTGCGTTAGTCTTTTCGCGTTAGTTTTCACGCTTTCGTATCCTTCAGCTGGAATGATATCATCTGCCGGCCAGCTTGCTATGGACCTATTGACACGACCAAGTATGTTTGAAGTTGGACCAGTGGAGAGCAACTCGGACAACTTTTTTAGCGAAGTAGCAGCATGCGACCAGCATTCCAGCTCTGATGTAGATGACTTGGTATGTTGAATGGTTCAGGCGACGATACAGGACCTACCTTCAGACGATGCGGGACGAGCAGGAGCACCTCTTCGCCTGTCCATGAACTGCGACTGCAGACTGTAAAGTGGCGACAACACTAGACAAAATGGATCACAGCCGAGATTGCTGCATGTGTAGATCAATGCAGCGTTCGAAATGTTTGCATCCGTGATTTACTTTTATGTTCGAACTCCGCCCGGCGCCCAATACTTGCACCAAATCCTAGTCAGTACTTATTCTCTGAGTTAAGTAGTAAGTACGTGAATAAGTACTTTACAAGGACGGTATACGCAGTAACGCGCTCATATATCTGTCCTCCTATTATTCTGTATTCTTACTTTTACACTTACTAGCAATACATATTTTTGATATGACAGAAATGAACACACAAGTAGTTACCCAAGCAGCTGAAACTTCACTAGCTATTAGTATTACTAGCGTCAAGAGTTTGATGAACTTCAGCTCCAGATGTAACTGCAGCTGGAGACAATTTTCGGAGTGACACATCATAAACAACTACAGTGAAGTTGAACGAAAAGATATAGACAGAGTACAGTGGAAACTAATCACCTTCTTCTATCTTTTTAATGTCGTATTTTAGGCTGTCGAATCTGCGGCGCAAGATGTCATTCTTTAGGTTCAGCTAAGGAAATGGGAAGTCAAGTTATATCAGCGAATGTACAACTCGAATTACACACCATCGAAAAGCCAGCGAACAAATCTTTGACGAAAACTGATATTCTTAAAGGCTCCTCGAAGTTCCCCAGAGTAACAGCATTGACCGCAAGTCGAGACTTTATTTGAAGATAATTTAACGGTCAACCCACAAATAAAAATTAACACAAGCCATACCAATTCGTTTATTAAAGTAATGATCCCATGTAGATAGTCTTCCGCCGGCAAAGCCATTCGATCTTTCCATTCGTCTTTGACTTTTTGGCATGAGCAAGATATTAGCGTAGAGGGCGGGGCCTCACCTCCAAGTAGTTCAGCTACGCGAGGTAAGGGTATCAATGTCCCGTCTGTGAGATATTGAACTAAAGCCGCCGAAAACACCGCCGTCCGAAGCGAATTAGACCACATATCTTTCCATCTCCAAAATTGATTTTCTGGGATTATGAATGCCAGTGCTGTAGTAATATGTTTACAGCTGAGGAGTATCGGTTTCACAGAGTCCAATAGTATAGGTACTGGTTAATAATCACATTTAGTGTTAGACGAAGGGTAGGTGAACGGTATGCTTACTTTGGTCGGAGGGCGTAGAATGAACTTTGTTCAATAAGCCAATCATCTGCCGCGTCTTTTTGTCTAACTCGGTCACTTGGTCCTTGATTCTCTATGGATGCGCATTGGGAATGCAAGTTTCACCATGAAGGGGACTTTGAAATCACCTCTCGGAGCTCGACATCGCGATCCAGTAAGCTATTGATAGCTTCCAGATCCCTAGGATCCATTCTAAAAAGGTCAATATTTTCCCTCCAAATGTATCGAAGATAATAGCGTACATATATGGTGAGTTTGTATCTAGGGGTGGACGTTGTCAAAGTCTGGAGTCTGAACAAAATTAGAGAACAACTCTGCACAGTGCACACTGAATCAGGACTCAGATTCCAGACATGTGTCACGCACCACGTGCCAGTCGCGTCAAAGGCTAATTCGAATCCTGACTTGAAGTTCTTCTGTTCACATCTTACCTACTCTCTCCGACAGCCATTCCTTTCTCTAAGTCGTCTTTCTGTCAAACGCCTTTGGTTTCTGCACCTATTTATATTATTGTACCAGGTTTGATTTCGTAACCATAGTCTCCCACCCTTGATCCTGCATGGCAGGTTCTACTACCAACAATGTCGAAAGGCTGCTCGCCGATCTTCGTGATGCACCCATCGATACATCTGGCCCATCCGACGCAGTTTTAGGTCAGATATATACCTACTTAATGGACAAACCCCAAACCTCTTCTGGCGAAGTTCATTGGTTTTGTTCGAAGGCCGACCCGATTGTCGTGGAGGCTGCAACGTTCCTACTCCGACTCTTTGCATATGATAGTCCTCAAGTGCAGACTTGGAAGCAAATTTTGGATCGTTGTTTGAGCAATTGTACGAGATGCATAATATCTTTCGAAGCAGCCAAGGTATCTTCGCGAAATACGTAAGTCTACTTGAATAGAGTGCGTGAAGTACATTAACTTTGACTTATTCCTATTCTTTTGGCCATAATCACAGATATTTTGGTGCTTTTCATGATGAAACACTTACAGGGTTTTTGAAACTTTCGAAAATTGGGAGCTCGCGATGGTTATAGAGAAACTCAATGTGGCAGGATTCACTACCCAGTCATTCAACTCAGAAGTCAAGAGTATTTCAGATGTCTCTTCTGAGATACTGTATCGTATGCTCTCGAACCGGACAATCTTTAGCGACAGCCGAATATTATCCATCATTTACAAGTATCCTCCGAATGGTGATGTTTCATCCGCTTGGCCATCGGGTTTGGTTCCCCCCGGGGTGTTGTTACTTCAAATTTCAAACAATCCAGACGTACGCCTCTGGGCTCAGCAACAAATTTTGAATTGCTCACTGGTTCCAATGGAGCCTCAAACCTTCACTTCAAACTACCTTGCAGTCTTAAATCATTTCATTCTGGCTCTAAATGGCAGCCCAGACCTATCACTGAGACTCACCGGGGATGTTTCTGAGTTGTGGAAAGGACTTAATTCAGTACTGAAGCTTGTTCCAGTTGAGATATTTAATTCAGTCATACAGTCAAATGGTATATGTCATATAGTTGCAAAACATTTGCCTGACAATGGATCTCGTAAGTGTTTATTCACTTCCACATTTCTGTTATTTAAACGTTCCATTTCTGGCATGTTAGAGTTCGGTGAGGTCCTTAAATGCTTCCGGTATCTTCTCAAGCGATTTGGTAGCATCTTCTGGTCGCAGAAGGATGTAGATCCACAGATATTCTTTGACTTTATTAGAGATAATCCTTCTTTATTGGATTTAATATTAGACGATGATTCTCCCTGGTGCATTTCTGTATTTATGGAGCTTCTTCACACCTTAAAAAAACATGACAAATATGAAGAAGTCTTTGCAAAAACAATAGATTTTCTGTGTGGGCAATTGCAGCATGAACGCTTTAAACGTGCTCGAGCTGCCAGTATGCAGTCTGCTACGCATGTACGCCATTTATTTATTTATTTTATCTAATGCCCGTTCCTAACTTCAATAATAGGCTCTCATATCTGCCACCAGAAAGAGCACCTCCGGTGTCGATCGGAATGCTGTTACAAATGCATTGGATAGACATGCAGAAATCCTCATTAACGTTGCATATGGGGCCTCTTACATTGGTACGGAATGGAAGCAAGCGCGTATTGCTGTGCGGTCACTGGTATCGATTGTACTGCGAGCCGATTTAGACAGGATTTCTACCGTAATTGCGAGAATGCGCGACGTCCTTGCAACTCTTGCAGCACATACAACGCTTGAACCACCACTCCAAAAGAAAAAACCACTTTTTCCTATATTTATTAGGAACCAGATGTGGAAAAAGTTATACTCTTTTCTACAAAGTGACGATAGCGAAGCTCTATCCAGCGTCATACAATTAGCATCTCGAATATCTCATATTGATGAGGTTAGAGAGGAGACTTTCAAGAAACTTCTAGAAGAAAGTAACCCAGGTGGCGGCTACGTTACGGGACAGGATGCAGTTGACGATATTAACAATGCATTAAAAACTGTACGGAGCGGTTTTCTTGCTGTAATATCAAGATTTGTCGATTCCAATACTTCCTCAACCTGTCTCAATATGCTTCGACACCCAGACGTCGCGAAGTCTGTTATGATATTGCTGGTATCACCAGTTGAAGAGTTACAAGCAGGCTCTCGAGCGCTTGTCGGAATAGCTTTTGATGTTGATGCCCGATTAGACTTCTTTCGTGCACTTCTCGAAAACGTCCCTGATGCTGCTTTGGACGGGATCGTGCAAGTTTTGACTTCGTATCTGTCTTACGCAACATACATGCCCGAAGCTTGTAGCTTATCTCAGTCACTCGTGCTCTGTTTGACCGATATCATCGAAGTCCTTTGTTCTGGTCCTGATGGGTTGTTGTATAGTGCACAATTTCTCCGATCATCTACCTCAAACGGACCTGCCTTCCGGCTTCCAGAATTGTGGAAATTGATGACTCAATCATTGTCTGTTATATTCAAGAGGTCCGCCAACTGGGCCGTTTTTTTCGAGAATGTAGAAATGACCGCGTGGCTGAGAGATGCTTTGATCTTTGGAAGAGATATGCTAGCTCAGAGGAGGGTCATTGAGACCGCTGCCGATTCACGCCATGTAGTCGCTTCCGGGGAAAAACCAGGAAAACTTTCTGCTGTGGGGAGAGAGATGGTGGAGCACTTGCAAGGGGTGCTATATGAACTACATTCCTGGTTGCGCCTTACAGACGAGGAACTACTTCATCAATCATTTGCGTTACTGGAATCATTACTGGAACTATTTCGAGATACACGCATACCACCTAAGTCAGAGACTTTAAAGAAGTTTAGAAAATTTGTGAATGCCGCTCGAGATAAAGGAAAGACCCGGCTTGATTTCAGTCGCATATTGCGGCTTGATAGTGCTCTTTCTCCATTTACAGCACGCGATGACAATATTCAGCAGCTTCCCGAGCTAGATGTCTCGACACGGACGAAGATTGATGTATCCAAAGATAAATCAGTGCCTATCTCTCGAAACCATACGACGAATGGAATAGTTTTAGATCAGGTACCTGGACGGAATATCCAGCCCATCTCTCGCTACTCGAAACCAACTATTAGAAATGACCAACGGCATTTGGACCTTACAGTCTCCACGCCTCCATTCCGGAAAACTGCTGGCGCGAAACCGTCTGCAACGGGTGCCGAGAAACCAAAACGCACGAGTCCCAGGAACGAGTCTTTTGCTCAGAAAGCGATAGAAATATCTTCATCTAGTGACTCTGACTCTGACGAGGAGCCGACCGAAGGTGGACTTGCCGCATTGACCAAGCTTGAGAATTCTGTTACAGTTAAAAAGCACGAACCTCGCAGGCAAATCAAAACGATTGATATACCAGTCCAGAGTAATGCTACGCGTATGAGGATAGATAACCGCGAAGAGAGGCGCAGAGATATGGCTAGGATGAAGCCCAATATTTCTGGTTTACACCGTGCTATATTGTCCTGGAATTACAACCACGACGGGCCAATGCCCCCCGATTCCAATATTCAGCTATTCCCGGTGCCTGATACATTCAAAGACTACAATCAGTATTTCAAAGTACTCGAGCCGCTTCTATTAGTAGAGTGTTGGGCTCAACTCCTCCAAGCAAAAGAAGAAAGGACAGAGAGTTACCAGTGTAAAATCGGTTCTCGACAATATTCCGATATTTGGATCGATTTGGACGTTTCGATTCTTGATTCTGTTCCCCGGGACTGGTACCTGACTGAGACGGATGTTATACTCTTACGCCACGGTGATAACAAGAAATGTATTTTAGGAAAGACCCAGAGCTATCGAGCCACGCCTCATGGGATTCAGGCCATCATTCGATGTTACATCCAAGGGAGCAATGCCGACCCAGGACTTCAAATAAACTCATTGTGGAGACTAAGTAAAGTATTCAGGTGAGCATGTCATTTCTCGTGTGCTCCACCTATGTTATTTACCTGGTAAGCCTGAGCACCCTTCATCGAGAATACGGCGCTCTCGTTTCTCTCCAGTACTATGACTTCTGCGATTCTATCCTCCGGCCCCAACTAACCAAAGCATCCAAGAAAAACCAGACAGAGCTTCAACAAGTTATGTCAACTTACATGGTGAACGAGCCCCAGGCTGAAGCAATTTTAAATTCGCTTGATACAAAAGGATTTGCACTTATTCAGGGGTATGATTATTATTATTTTGCTATTTATTATCTCACAAAGCACAACAGCCCTCCCGGTACTGGTAAAACTTCCACTATATGCGGCCTAGTTGGGCAATTTATGGCAACGCGGTCTCGTCCAGCGGTTTCAATACAAGCAGGGGAAAAGTCTAGGGAACCACCTCCTATAAAAGTTTTGATATGCGCCCCAAGCAATGCAGCTATCGATGAAATCGCTTCCCGAATTAAGGATGTAATTAAAGGATCAAAAAGGACGGTCAGAGTAGTCCGTATTGGAACGGAGAAAGCAATGAATGTTAGCGTCAGGGACATTTCTCTGGATTATCTGGTCGATCAAAAGCTCGACTCCAGTGAGAAATGTTCCAAAAACTCCAACAATGAGATCTCAATACTTCGTGGCGAACTGGAGTCTGTGAAGGGTTTAAGACAGCAAAAAATTGACGAGAAGAACGCCCTACTTGACAACAGTGCTAAAGCCGCGATTCTAGACATCGAAATTAAACAATTAAGTGCGAAGAGATTGCAACTCAACCAGCAACTCGATCGCATGAAAGACCAACAAAAGTCCGATTCGCGTACAATGGATGCCCTACGCCGGCAAACGCGGAAAACGGTCCTTCAAGAGGCCGATGTAGTATGCGCGACATTATCTGGTGCAGGTCATGAAATTTTAGAGGATTTGAACTTCGAGATGATTGTAATTGATGAAGCAGCCCAAGCGATCGAGCTTAGCTCATTAATTCCTCTAAAATATCGATGTGCGCGGTGTGTCATGGTCGGGGATCCTCAACAACTACCCCCGACAGTAATATCTCAAGAAGTGAGTTTTCTCTTAATATGGTTTCTAATACATATCAACATTAATATTGTAAAGGCTTCGAAGTATCGCTATAATCAGTCTCTCTTTGTCAGGTTGCAAAAGCAGCGACCAGATGCGGTACAACTACTCAGGTGCGTTTGCATTAGACAAATCCTTACTAGGAGCTTGCTTGTGTACTCATTTAATCTCGCAGAATCCAATACCGAATGCATCCAGATATAAGTGCTCTTCCCAGTCGTATTTTCTATCACGGACGCTTATTGGATGGCCCAGCCATGGAAGAGAAAACTGCCCAGCCATGGCAACATCACCCGAAGTTTGGTACATACAAGTTTTTTAACGTACAAGGCGTAGAAGAGCCATCGGCCCGCTCTCTCAAAAATCTTGCAGAGTGCAAAATTGCAGTAGCACTTTATCGAAAGCTTTGTGAAGAGTATTCTTCCACAAGCTTGGATTTTTCTGTCGGTATCGTTTCGATGTACAAAGCTCAAGTTATTGAACTGCGACGCCAATTTACCACACAATTTGGAAATGACATAGCGGGACGAATAGACTTCAATACGGTTGATGGCTTTCAAGGTCAAGAAAAAGGCATTATTATACTTTCCTGTGTTCGTGCAGGTCCTGGCCTCACAACTGTGGGATTTTTGTCAGGTTAGCTGTCCCTCTTTCTCGCTATGCGATTTTCTATTAGTTCCCCGTTAATAATACCCATTCTTAAGACGTCCGACGGATGAATGTTGCATTAACTAGAGCAAAATCGTCCTTGTTCATCTTGGGTAACGCCCCAACCCTCGAACGTAGCGATGAAAATTGGCGAAATATAGTTCTTGATGCTCGCTCTCGATCAGCATTGGTTGAGGTATGATAGAATCCGCTACTGGCCTGTTTCTCACTAAAGGCTATGCAGGTCAACTCGTCATATTTCACTACGCCAATTTCATATGTACCTCCTTCGAATCCAAAAACAAAGAAAAAGGCTGCTCAGAAATCAAACGCAGCAACCCCCACCCCAACTGACCTGGTCATCCCTCATGAATTCAAAACAAAATTGAATATCGAAGCACCTACTTCTCTGACCTCATCCAGTGAGACACCCGCGTCAGAGGATATTAAGATGCAGAGCCCGCTTGAAGATGCACCGGCCAACGCGACTGTGAAACAACTACGGGGTGTCAAAAGACCTGCTGATACGGAGCATTCTGCACGGCTGGCTCCCAGTTTACCACAAGTGGAAAATGGTAACTCAGTATCACGGCCACCTCCAGCAAAGCGGCCAAAACCAAAACAGCCCACTATGTTTATCCCAAAGAAGGTTAGTCATAAAATACAAATGAAATGCAGTGCTTTTAACAGCACTCGTAGCGTCCTAAGCCCTAATGCTTGACGAAGTTTACGCGAACGACGTGGAATCTCTCGGCAGTGTAATATAAATTGTAATATACGCTGATTACTTTACGACCTAAGATGTAAGGTTGGATTTCATTAAATACTTTAGGTAAATACGACACTCACTGGCCAACTACCAGAGAAGTCCAAATTGTTGATACCCAACTAAAGAATGGTAAGTACAATTTAACGTAGATCAATTATATACCACTTACAAAGCTACCTGTTGGGGTATAATAATCTAAAGCGATGTAGTATGTAGGTATATACAGAAGCTATAATAAGTAGTAGTTAAATGGACTAACGATAGAGCAAAATTGTGTTGCTATTGATCTGTAGTAGGTCCTGACCTCCAGGTCCAATGATCTGCAACTATATTAAAAATGAAATGCATGCAACATTAGACATAATGGTTACATTTCCATGACTGGCTAAAACCAAGGTACCACCTCCTGCTAACAAGTCGACATTGTCTTGATCAACGTAAGGTCCCTTCACGCTTCAAAAAGTAATCAGATTGAGAAATGGTTGCATTTTCAGGAAAATGCAAACTTTGTGGCCCGTCCAACCCTAATATTGTACGTGCTGTTGACACCCTGGCAGCAGTCATCCCATGACGTGAAAAGGTAGAAATGGCTCCTAAACTTGAAGATGACACTGGCTTCGATGGCACCATTGTTGGCTGTCCGTTCAGCCAAAGACGTGACGGTGCTGTCCTTCAGCAGGCCAGTGCGTGGATTCAAACTATGGATAATGCACAGGCATCACTGAGATAAAGAGATTATGCGCACAAGACAACAGGAACAAACTTTACGAGTTTGATTCCTGTCCAGAAGCTTCCTAAGAATAAGAACCATTTTTCTCCAACTATCATGCATGGATTAATCGTATCAGCTCCAAATTTTTGGGATGATAAACCGTCACTTGCCAATAATCAAGCTACGTAACGAATATTAGTGAGAAAGTTCCTCTATGAATGGAGGAATGTATTATACGAACTTTGGGTCTATAGCCTATATTGCCTAAATCAGAGAGCTTCACTGAAGTTGATGTAGATATGAAGCGTACATTATAGTCATTTGCGCTCGTTGTTGAAGTTACCAGTCCGTGATCCACCCAAGAGCCTAGTGAGCGTTAAGAGGAGCAAAGTGTGGTTCGGAAGAAGTGATATGAACCTGGAAAGCCTGTCTTGGATCTGGCTAGAAATATCGCAGACTACGGTAATAGCGGAGAACGCGTAAGAAGATAATTCAGTTCCTTCCGAAAACAGCGCCTACATTTTGCGAGCCAAAACTTGACGCGGCGTAATAAAGCTAGAACTGTTCGAGAGACAAGAAAACGTCATGAACAGAAATGTTTACAATAAATTCTCCATTTAAGTATGTGCAGTCTGGTGCCCATATGTTTCTAGCAGGGAGAAGTGTCATTATAATAGTTCAAAGGTTAAAGACAGACCAACCCGTTGGAAGTCAGAGTATAAGGATCAGTCCAGTTTGCACCTTCAGGCCAAACCTTTCCAATGAGCGTCCAATTGACAAGATCTGGAGATGTTCGGATTTCAATGCCTGGCGCCGTAGCTGCCCGGAGTATTGATGTGGTTAAGGGCGTACGCGTACGGCATGTATGCATATACGACGTACAAAAGACAAAAAAGAGCCCATGTTTATCCTGACACATAGTAGGATCATGAACAGCAGTATTCCCGGTTACATCGAAAGGATTAGGCACTGCTTGTGCAGATACAACGAAGAAAGCGGAAAGATAAAAGAGAGCTAGAGCGCCCCACATTTCGAGTAATAATGGTGATCAAGCATATAGTTGGCCTATTTAAATATTGCATAAACGACATAAGAGAAGTCAGACGACGACAATGCGGGGCGAAAGGGACCGCAGACCAACCGCAGACTGCCAGGACAATGCCAGAAAGCCTCGGAGGACAGAGCGTGGTAAATACATCCCAGAGATGGAAGTGATTACGTACACTGGTAATCACGTACATACATCATGCGCAATCTTATCGCAACTACTCCACATGAAATCGTCCATCGAAGGCCTTCTCCGGTTCCAATACCAGGATCGTAGCCGGTATTACTACCCCACCAACGCTTTTCCAACGTTTTTCACTCTAAGCTCTAACGTTCTAGCTTTAAAATTTAAGCTCCCGCCAACCCAGTATGTCTGCAACTCATAAAGCGGTAAGGTGGCATCCTCCGTCGTATGACATACGAGTCGAAGATCTTCCGGTACCTAAGTAAGATACTATTTCACTGCTGTAATCTCAACCAGACGTCCATGGGAACCCCTTCAGAATTCGAGAACCTGACGATGCAATAGTCAAAGTCGCAGTATGTAGTATTGACTCTTGCTGCCATGTACCGCCAGGCCGCATTTGACATTTATTCATTCCAGCTAGCTGCGTTGTGTGGTGCGTTCACTCACGCCATGGAGAGATATCTATGGGATTTGACCCATCGTAGGCAGCGATCTTCACATATATCGTGGAACTGAGGCAGTTAAAGATGTGTTAGTTCGTCTGAAAAAATTGATACAGGCTACACATTGACATATTTCTAAAGACACATCTGCGGGCATGAGTTTATTGGTGAAGTTATAGCTCTTGGATCTAGTTATGGTGCTTCGGCAGAAGATAGGCCGCCGTTGTATGCTATACTCAGGGTGGGCGACAAGGTAGTCTCCCCTTTCACTGTGAATTGTGGAGAATGCCAGTGGGTGGTCTCTTGCCGGTATTCACCTGCGGATTCTTACCGTTTCATGAGCCAGTGTTTGCCGCCTTGGCTATACCGCTCGCTGTCCCAGAGGCTTCTTGTTTGGATCTCCTGCCCTTGACGGAGGTCAAGCGCAATATGTTCGTGTTCCAAAGGCGGGAGGAACGTTGTTTAACTTGAGCAACCCATCCACCTGGTCCACCAGCTTGTCTGATGAAGCAAAGCACATGGCTTTAACGCGACTCTCGGATAGCTCCCTTCTCTTGCTTGCAGACATTCTTCCGACGGGAATTTTCGCTGCCATGCAAGCTTTAAATCATCCGAAGTTGGCACCAGTACTGACGAGAAAACCTTGGCCTTTGTGTTTCAGCGACACAGAGAACCTTGCGAATACAGCCTCTCTCACGCCAGAGGATACGATCTTGACCATGGCTATTATTGGGTTAGGTCCAGTTGGCGTCTGCGCCTGTGTAAGCTTACTCGACATGCTAGCTTCTCGAAACGCATCGTTCCAAGTTATAGCCATCGACCCATTGGAATCTCGAAGGGAGAAAATGAAAGCCGTGTATACAGCAATCGATGATACTGGAAAAGGTTCAGGAAAGTTCGTGGTTCAATCAATTGATGAAGCAAAAGGAACCGTAAAAGAATGGACAAATGGTGTCGGGTGCACAAGCATCTTGGAGGCAAGTGCTTAATGTTATGTCCAAACCCTCCGTAGTCTCACATTCCCACAGGCTGTCGGCAATAATACTGCACTCACTCTGGCGTATGAGCTGGTTCGAGCGTTCGGCGTGATCACTTCTGTCGGAGTCCATGGTTTATCTGCCGTACCCTTCACTGGTGCTGATCTCTACAATAAAAATGTATCCTTTGACTTTGGACGTTGCCCTGCACGCGCTATGTTTCCAATGGCATTCGACCTCCTAGGCGCGTACATTTCGTTCCAAATTTTGGACACCGTCCTCATAGATCCTTAGTCAAGCGACAAGATGTATTTGGAGGGGTTGGGCTACCTGCTAGCCTGATAGACAGAGTCGTCCAACTAGACGAAGCGAAGGAAAGTTACCGTGCATTTGACAAAGGTGAAGTTGGTAAGGTCATCTTCGACCCTTGGAAATAGGCGCGTAACTGTATCTAACCGAAGCAATTGATCATCGTTAAATGCTGTAGTTGTGTTGAAATTCAAGTTATTCGATGTTACAATGATTTACTATTCTTGAGAGGGCGTGGTAGAACTATACTATGGCAAAAAAAAACAGTGTATGGTACTTATGCCCGGTGATAAGAACGACAGACTTAGACAACGACCTAGTATTCCTGTTGTTAGAAACTACTTCACAACAAATATAAGTGAAGCTCACGGGCCAACCACTGGAAAAGTCCAGCCTGTTGATTCCCAGCTGCACGAATATGTCATGAGCATCCATGAAATAAAATTAGATGCTGACTCACATAGCTACCGGAAGATGTGTAGTAGTCTACAAAAAATAATAAGAGAAGGATTCAGGTGTTTTCAAACTGAAATGAGCATACGATAGATCAGAATGGGACCATCGCCGTCGGTCATTAAATCCTGGCCACCGGGACCAATAATCTAGGTATAAAAACAACTCAGCTCAAGTTTACAATCATATGAAAAAAAAAACAACTGACGTTATCATGAGATGACAAAACGAGGGTTCCACCACCAGAGAGGAGAGCAACTCCTGACTTGTCTACATAACTACTGGTCGGACTGTCCGAAATGTTCAGTGTAGTCCTCCGTGTAGCAACAACAACAAACCTCGTGGAACGTCCCACACGGATATTGTAAGTGCTTGAAGTGCCAGCGCAGCACTTATCCCAAGAAGTGAACAAATAGTAGTAACTACCATACTTGTAGATGACACTGGCTTCAATAGCGCCTCCACCAGCGGTACGTTGCGCGAGAGAAGTTACTGTGCTACTGGATAACTTCCCGGTAGAAGGGTTTAGGCTATGAAATTCTAAATAAATTTTACTAAGCTTCAAAGATAGATATTCTGACCTCATAGATTTTATTCCAGTCCAGAAACTGCCCAAAGAAAGGTACCATTTCCCGTTATCTAATATAAATTTGTTAGACTCCAATTCAAACGAGTTCAACTGCCTTACTTACCCACAAGCAAGCTAAATAAATACACGGTAGAATATACTTAGCTCAGAATCTGCGACATATTCAAAGGGGTTTAAAACTTACTTCGGGTCAATAGCCTATCAAAGGGGTAAAAAGTCAGCGCATCGAAAATACATTGATCAAAAGAGTTGAATACGTTGTAGTTGTTGCTGCTGGAAGTTGAAGTAATCAAACCTTCGTTGGACCAGCTTCCTGGCAAGCCGGTAGTGAATTTAGCTAAAAATATTGCAGACTATAGTTTAGGAGGAATGCACGGCATATAACTTTAGTTTCGGGCATGGCGACGACGATTTTCTGGACGCTTGCATTTTGGGAACCAAAACTGGATGCAGCGTAGTATAGCTGAAAAATATATCAACACGCTGAAGAATCAACACACGTATATATATTAAAAACATACCCAAAATTGGCCGTTAGCATAGTAGCAGTCCGGAGCCCATAAATTGCTAAGCCAGGAATATTATTAGATTCAGGCGTAGAAGGGCAGAAAAGGTTAAGTAGCGCTGACCCATTGGATGTACCAGTATAGCTATCCGTCCAGCTCGCTCCATTAGGCCAAACTTTTCCAACTAAAGTCCATGCAGTACGGTCAGTCGAAGTACGAATTTCGATTCCGACAGCAGTAGCTATAATAAAGAGAATTAAAATTGATAGATGAAAAACAAATAGTCTTACAGAAAATGAAGTATTTCCCGCTGCTATCTTTGCACATTGTGGGGTCATGAACAGCAGTATTACCAGTTACAGTGCCTGGTCCTACAACTGCTCTAGCGAGCCCCACAGTAGCCAAACCAACCAAGATATGAAGAAGACGCATTTTATGGAGTATCTGATTGAAAATTTTAAGCCAAAAATGCTGGTTTTAAATCACTGGTCCAACATGACATCAGTTACTGTTGAATTCTAGCGATATTGTTGCAGTTTTTACCACATGCCCGAGGTTTAAGCAAGCGCGGATTGACGGATAAGCCCCATGCGCATCTATTACACGTCGCTGAATGTCCAGCGTTTGTTTCTAAGGGCAAGCTGATAGCGACGTAGCCACACAGACCCAAGTGCGGGCCGCACCATCGGCCCGTCGGAAATAGCTTTTGCATCGCCATAGATTCAATCGTCGCCGAATTGTCAGCTGCTCAAGAAACCTGACCATGACAAGGCATAGGCGGTTACTGTCTAATTTATAAAGTTACCAGACGTTAGGATACAAGGTCCACACTGCTGTTGTACACGGAGAAATACTAAAGATTTGTGTCGGGCCGTTGGTATGAGCACCCTCCGCTCGAGACCTTGATAATTCTTCCCTGAAGTGTGCAGTGTGGCATGCATGTGTGGATGGATAAACTCACATGAAATTCAGCAAACGAATGTTCAGTAACGGGTATATACGCTCGTCATCAGCTATGGCACCTGTAAGTTACGGAAAGCAGTGGATAAGTTCCAGAGAACAAACTCAAAATCATGTGAAACATAAGTGTCATAATAAGAGAAAGTCCCCAAGAAACCTGGCATCGCGCAACTGAGCAAATCTGAGCACGAACACGAAATAATGCTCACCAACATAAGTATGGCAGTTTAAATTTAAGCAGGCAAATCCGCTGCTTCTAGCTCAGGCCAACCTGGAATGGCGATAACTTCAGGTAGTTCCTTCCATATTTTCACCCGCAACGCATCCACATCTTGTTGGAACGCCAAACGACAAATCTCGCAGAACGTAGGTTCCTTGTTAACTATTCCTATCACTTGCCGCATATAGTACAATGGACTGGTCTTCAATGTACATGACCTAGATAGGTGAGATGCCAGACGAGCGAACGCACGGTCACATGTCATCGCATTTGAACATTTGGGAGTAGTAGCTCGTTCCCCACAAAAGCGACGAACGAAGTCATAATTCAGGTAAAGTCGATGTTGGTACATCAGGGTATAGGAGCGTAGATCGTCCGAAGATAGAGTGCTTGCGGGTTTAGAGATGTGCTGTAATGCAAGCTTTGGGTGGTCTCCTCTGAGAATATCAGTTAATGGGTATATGGATAGGAAATAGAACGCGGAAGGAAGAATTATCGAGATGTTCACTTCTCTTGCAAGGTTGAGGACAAGCAAGGGGTGGACATATGGGTAAGATATATCGTCTACCACGGGCGAATTCAAGGCAGTGTCAACCATTGTATCGTGCCCTTTAAGTGTGTAAGCCCATGTTCGCACAAGATGTTGAATAGCCTGCGTTCGTAAATGATTAATGAAATATTTTGTAGAAAGTCTTAGAATTCCAGAGAGATAGAAGAAATCATCGACGTTGCGGTTGTTGAAGGTACTTTGCAATTAGATATAGACGGGAAACTAGGTTTGGCAGAAGCTTTAGGGCACTTACATACCATCATACAATGCCTTAACAAGGATAGAGAGTTCAACTGGGTGGTCATACATGTACACCACTTGACAGTTATCGTACATCTCAACTTCAATAGTAGGTGGTAATGTGAACATGTCTCGAAAGATTTCTGAATGCCTTGCCTATTCGAGAGAATTATATCAACTAGACTGAGTATATTACCTTAAAAACGTACGAGAACCCCTCTATGGAGTCGGAATGCGGTCCTTGAAGGGAGCTTATCTGTCATGAGTATAATGTTGCCATCTTCGAACCAGGGCTAAGATGAAAAGTAAGACGTAGAAGTTGCGTAGAAGAAATCAACTAGAGCAATTTGAGAGCAATGTTAGATAAACACCCACATCTCCTCTGCCGAGGTCCCGTGTACTCATTCTTCTAGAGCACGGCCTATGTAACACGGCTTGAAATCGGTGCAATGGGTGAATGAAGTAAAAACAAGGAGATCGGAATCAAAGCGTCACCGCTCCCCGGCGTGCCGTTCATCTTAGGCTTGTGGCTGTGATGGTACAAGCACTTCAGAGTTTACCAAGTCCTGCAACCCTCCTGTAGGCTGTGTTAATTGAGCACGACATTTCTGTTCGCAGAAATCAGTCCAAATGACTACATTTTCTTCGCGGCCTGTGAATCCAGGTACATTGAATAGGACTATCAAGAAAAATCCAGCACTATTCGGTGTTCCATTTGTGATGCTCATGGTTGGCGCGTCTTTTCTACTAAGCAACTTCACCCAAACAAGATACGACCTTCATGACCAAACTGTGAAGCAGGCATGACATCAGCGTTTTGTAATATAACACTCTCGGACTGATTGTTGTATGGCTTATTACAGGTAACGAAAGAGCAGGAGTTGAAGTTGGACAAGAACAGAAAGAAATTTGATATTAGAGAGGAGTATTTCGTGAGTAACCAAACCCTTGCATATGTTCGCCTTTTAATGCATTTTACAGCGCCTGAGTGCTGCAGCAAACGAGGATTGGGAACCTAAGCGCATTCAACGGCCGAAAGGTCTACCAGAGTGGGGCGTACCGCCGACTGAACCCCCACCAAAGGGAACAAAATGAGAATGCTACAAGTATGTTAGAAACTACAACAGTACTTCTATCAGTCCAATACCATTATATATACTGTTGAATAATTATATGGGACTTGTTAGTAGCAATGCAATACAGAGGTGAATATTTGAATATTGAATATCTGAATACTAATCCCAAATCATGTCGAAGTCGAGAGTCGAGATGCAACATTAACTTACAGTTAGTATGTATAGTGGAGTGCAAAAAGAATGAGCACACATTATTTTGCAATATCTCTGGAGAAGTTCTATATATTTCTAACCTGTAAAATGTAAAAAATAATATACCTTCTTGTCTTTGAAGTAGTTGTAAAACATTTCCTAAAAAGGAAACCCTCTTGATATATGAACAGAAATAAAAAGGCACACTTTTCAGAGGGGTTAAAGAAGCACCTACAGTACTCAGATCATACTATCCAGTGAGCTGAACAAGATGCATTTTATATCATAGAAATTGACAATGTGGCTCACTACAAAATAAATTTAAAACATGTCAATTTTTGGCATGATAACCAAAAATTTGCTAAAAATGGCTGAATTTTGGACATTTCTGATTTTTATTATCTAGTGATCCACTAGTCTAAATTATATGATCTAAAATATATTTTTTAGTTGATGGAGTACTATAACATATTTTTTTTCTGGGTTTTGCACTTAACCCCTCTGAAAAGTGTGCCTTTTTATTTCTGTTCATATATCAAGAGAGTTTCCTTTTTAGGAAATATTTTACAACTACTTCAAAGACAAGAAGGTATATTATTTTTCACATTTTACAGGTTAGGAATATATAGAACTGCTCCAGAGATATTGCAAAATAATGTGTGCTCATTCTTTTTGCACTCCACTGTACATATTTGATGGCGTCTGATCAAACAACTTTTTGTAACTGTTACATAACGTCGACCCATAAACACGAACTCGGTTTCGCGATAATTCAACGCATGGCCCTCTGATTCCTGCTTTACCTCTCCATTATACATATATTTCTTGCTTATGCTAATGCATCTAGCAGTGCGGTCCTCAGTCGATCCTGCAATAAATACTCTCTGAATCAATGTCACATACACCGCGTTCTGGGACGCCATCTCGCTCTAGTACCCCTGCTCTGATACGTGCCTCGCCTTCACGATTTGTGATACCGTCTCTACGACCATCACCCTCCTTATCTAGCCTTCATATTCATAGTCACAGCGCCACTCTAACCGACAACACCGGGGCCCCAATGTCAGTGCACGACAATACCTTGGATAGCTCTGCGTCTTCTGTCGTCAACTTCGATATGAACGAAGGCATACTCATCCAGGAGATCGAATTTGACACTGACGTCGCAGAAGGAGAAGATATCAGCGCTCCTGGACGCCTTGAACCCCCTAGTACAGATGATGCCTCCAAGAAGCTTCTGCGAGACCATTTGAGAAAAACTCTTAGCCATAGATCAGAGCCAGGTTTGTTATTAAATCATATAATGCGTCGTGTATGTCTATCTCACGAATTTCCCTCAAGACACTGCAAGCTCGCAAGCGCGTACCAAAGGTCAACAACTCGATTTCGAAGAAACTCTGGCTAATCCTGGTAAGCATGTATGGGGGGGTTCAATGTGGGATTTAATGGACGTTCTCACTATTCTGAAAACAGCACATAGATATCCTCCACGTGAATATTTTGTGCTAACTGACGCGGGAAAGCCAGTTTTCATAAGGTAGTGCTTCGTAATACTCAGCGTATACTCGCTATGATTGACAAGGACTGGGGTTTTAGCCGTTCCGAAGATGATGAACATGATAGCACTACGGCAACGATAGGCATTATTCAGGCCCTTATTTCCGTCTTCCTTGATGACCATGACAAATTACGATGCATCAATGCAGGAGGGACAAGAATTACATTCCTCCTGCGCTCTCCGCTTTACTATGTTTGCGTGTCAGCATGGGGTGAACCAGAGTCGGTCGTAAGTCATCGCCTTACGGCTGCGATAATCTCTCACACTTATGAAGGAAGACACGATCACATCTTGAATACCTTCATCTGCAAATCCTTAGCATTGTTACCGCAACACAACTTCGACGTATCTTTGAGCGTAGAACTAACTTCGACTTGCGTCGGCTTCTGAATGGTAATAATGCCAGTCTTATGATTCACATCGTTAATGACCAGTCATCATAGGTGCAGAGACCTTCCTTAAATCGATTCTAGGACGTTTAGAGTTTGATCTTGCCATGAGCATGTCTTCGCTCGGCTGTCTTAAATTGGACCCGAACGTGCGGAAAAAGATTGCAGAGAGTATGGTTCCTCCTGCCAAGTCGAAAGTTTGTCGTATGACCGGTATATGTGACTATCTTGCTCAAATTGTTTTGAAAGGACATTCTTTACGTGGTCATGATTGTTAATGATCGTGTCGTGGCACTTGTCCGTCCAAGGAAGCATTCAATACACCCCGCTGGTAGTGGTATTCAACATTTCTTTCGTCATAGTTATTAAGAAATTAATGCTAGATATTCACATTTTACTGAACACCATACACTCTCCTTCAATTTACAACTCCCCTGCATCGGCTTCTTGGATACCTGTCTGTTTACCAAAGTTCAACCCAGCCGGTTTTATGAACGCATACATATCGTTCATGCGTAAAGATGGCGTCGCTTCGAGCACCGCAATCACGCCGGCGATAGAACTCGCCCCGGTAGTACAAGAAAATAGTCCAGATACAACCCCTACCCTATCTCGTAAACAAATTAGTGATGATATCGACGAAGCAGGGATTGTTCTGGTTTGTATTAGCGGAGGTGGTGACTTGGAAGGCGTCCGTGCCTGGAGTGATGGTGTTCTGAAGGTGAAATAGGTGATCTTTATTGTTATACTATCTGAATTGGTTGCAGAAACTTCGACAAGATGGTACACTGGGCTCCCTCGTTAATGCCTACATTTCTGGACAGACGGAGTATTCAGTATCAGAGTTAGGAATACCAGGCTTGCGACATTTCGTTTATAAATCGCGAGCACAAGTACAGATCGCTTACCCTACATTTGAAGACCCTTATGATGGTGAAGATCAGAAACGAAGGTATGTCCTTTGGCGAAGTTATTTCACGTTTCAGGTAGCCAATGGCTCAGATACCGATAGACTAATGACATTATATCAACTCGTTTACGATGGTATCCATGCGAAGTCTGGACAGGAGGGGACATTGAAGTTGCAGTACATCAGAACGGAGACCGAAGCTGTTATGGGCTGGGTAAGTCAACCGCTTTTGAGCACTGTCAAATTACTCATTTGAAAATAGATTACGCAACCATTCGAGTTATATATCGTTCTTTCGCCATTGTTGCCCAAGAGCGCTGCTGTGGGCGCAGCCAATGCCGTCGCACGTTGGGTCAAGAAAGAAGAAGCAAGACTATTTCTGCGAGATGCACCTGTATTTTAATCTAAGATTATAGGTGTAAAACTAAAGACCACTGTCGGAAGTCAATGTGGTCTAGATCTTTATTCAATCTTTATTTATAAGACGTGAATTATTGGTGAATTAAGTTGAACTTATATATATGCAGCTACTTGTGCTAACTTAACTGGTGACTAAGTTCACAATGTTTACTTTCTGACAACGGTATTGATTTAGTATTGATTCAAGGTGCCTTGAAGCTCGATTGCTTTAATGTCGTTTAGCTTCTAGATGTTGTTGAATAAGCAAACGCCCTCGAGTCCGACTCGCCCTCCTGCTTTCCGCTAGACCGCGCCCATCTTATTCACTCAGTAGCGACTACCTCGCCACCAAGGTCATATGCACAATGCGTGGCAAGGTAAATATATTGTCACGGTACATATTGTACTTCACAAGTTTCACCATGCCGCCCTTTACTATGTACTAACACATTATTGTATTACACTGATATTATGCTGCATAGCACGCTCTGTACTTCCCCTGTATGTAGTTTACTCCATAAACCTGGAGTAAAGGACTTATAATGTATATAAACTCATGTACTTTAGCTAGTACACCTCAGCCGTTGTTCACGACGCTGAGGTGAGTTTCTTATTTGTACATACTGTATCATTTACTTACTGTTACCTAGTGATACTATCTAGGTTTTTCTACAGATGTATTTAGTGTGCTAAGTGCTTTTATGTAGACTAAGTTGTACCAGTTATAATTCCACAAAAAAAGTACATAATGAACCAAGTATCATGCAGTCACGTGAACGAATCACAGTAAGTCCGAATTTCCATTGCATAAATTAGACTATGTACGGCATTCAACGGTAAAGGGTTTGTTCATTGTTATTATACCATTATGTTCAGCCTTCTTGCGCGCGTTACGCCAGTAATTCCTCGTCTGACACGCTCAATAGCGGCGCAGACGACTCCTCATGTGCCTCGTGTACCTGAAATGACTGGTGTTGTCTGCTTCTTACTATTATCGGGCAGATTCACTTATGAATTGTTTAAAGTAGAAACCATTGCCACGCCTTCCGACTTCCTTAAAGCTATTGGACGAAATTTGCAGGGCAAGGTGTCAATAGAGGGCTGGGTACAGTTTTGGCATACTAAAGGTCGTGACCTGAAGGACACTGGAGTAGGGGTTAAGGATAGGAAGTGAGTTGTACGTCGTGGCAAACGTGTATCCTCTCATCGTTGTTAGGTACATTCTCTGGTGCATGGAGAAATACCGTAGAGGTTTCCCTATTAAAGAATTTGCACATGATGCATCGCCAAAGAAGACAATTAGAGGGTAGGTATGACTTCTTCCAGGTCGCAGTGCCCTAACTTCATTTTTTTTAAAGGTGGGGACCCGCAGTGCAAAATGGAAAACGGATAAGGTCGAGACGCCTAAAGAACAAGAAGTAGTAGAGAGACCTGCTTTGTTATTATATATTCTCTTAAATCATTTTATCGGAAATCTTCAAAAATCCCAACGGTGAGGTATACAAGCATGACAAGGTATTACGATCGAAATGCATATTCTAAATTACGAAGGTATCCAAATCCCAACGAATATGAACAAGGAAGCGATTATGGATACAGAAAGTTTATAACAAATACAACTCGAGGTTATGAATGGCGACATTGAAGTACATTCAAAAGAACCTGAAGGGGGCAAATCAGACTGTCTGCGCTGGAACTTTACAATAGACGAACTCACAAAATAGAAATATTATACGAGTGACCTCAGTCTTCTTCGGCGGCAGACAGGTTGCCTATGCAACCACATTTATCCAAGTGACGCTTCAATGCATCGCGACGGCTGAAATTCAACAGACAACCACCAATTCTCTGCCTTCCCGAAAACATATAGGGCTTCGAGTCTTCCGGGACGTCAAACCCGACTGCTTCCTCTAGAAGGGCACCCTTGCAAGACCATTTTTTAGAACGCAAATGAGTTCGCAGGTGACGCTTGAAATCGGGCATTCGGCGATTCATTTGCTCATACGAGCACACGGGGCAGATGAAGTCTGTCTGGTCCGCAGAACGAACTTTTAATGCACGGGAAATAACAGCAGACATAGCGGCATCTGCCTGGAGGTTTCGGGAAGGAGATGAGTTGCGTACTCGCTTGGTGGGGCGATTGGAGGACGAGGAGCAAGATGAAGAAGTGGATACGGAGGAAGTCGCGCGGCGGTAGGATTTGCAGGTACCGCCCCGACGCTTGCGGCTCGCAACGACGGGAGGAGGGGCGTACTCGCCATCGGTATCGTTGCTGTCGCTCGAATTCTGGACTCCATTGTCGGAAATGTAATCGACAACCAAGGTGGTTCCCGAGGAAGGGGACGAAGGGGTGATGAAGAACATATCCCTATCTTCAGGACAGATTTGACTCAGTGTCACAGTTGTTTGATTATTACAAAGTTCTATATCGTCGTAGGGCACAGAGGACGTCGTCACGTATCTGTAGGAGATACAAGTTAAAGATGATTCCAGAATAAGAAAGAAATTCTTACCCTAAGTCGTCACGGGAAGAATATGATCCCAAATACATGTCACATTCCATACTATGCATGGTGACCATGTCATTAGGTTCGTTAAGATAGAAAGGAAACATGTCGTCGGGGGGTTGAAGTGAACTGATCGGAAGAGGTCATAACTGAAAGACATTTTATAGGGCGGTGGTTGGACCTTTGGATAACTGTTCGCGAAGGCGCATCGTATGTTGTCGTGTGCGAGGGATCCTTGTCGAATATCTCCACTGGGAACGTAGGAGACTTACCCCCCGTTAATGTCACCTTGCTCCTTCCTCGAGGCGAGGGGTTCCTTTTATGGAATATGTGACAGGTCAAAGGGAAATGATCGCAGATTTCACCGCCTCGCCGACTCTTGTCTAAACATACTACAACAGTCTCCACCTCAAGCAGTTAACTACGCGACCGGAGTTCGACTAAGACCTAGTTTCTTTGTTTCCCCAGCGGAGAAGAGGAAACCCTCCGTACTGCTGCACTACATTTGTTGTAATCCCTACCAACACATCCAGTTAATGGGAAATTTTCCGTCCGGTGAATGGCTGAACTGGAGAACAGAGGGAAGACGCGAATATTAGATGTGATTGTGATGAGGGTGATTTCTTTAATGATACAGTGGTCGGATCAAAATGTGAAGAGAGAGCCTGGGAGCGACGCTCACGTGCCATGCGGTTCCGCCTCGAAAAGCATGATCAATCGGCGTTTTGCGCGAACACGTTTTCCATTATGCATGTCACGGCCCTCCTTTCTCTCTTGTTATCTGTAAACTTCATGGTACCAGGGAGACGTAAATATCGAGTGCTGTAAATATGCTGTTGGAAAACGAGGCATTGATTTTGCGTTTCGCGGAATTCTATCCACAAGTCTTCAAAGCTTTATTGATTCATCCATGTGCATAATCGTGCACTTATAGGCATCATTAACGTTCTCAGCATAAATCTTGATAAGAACAATATATGTAGACAGACTCTAGAGATTTCTCACTACACGTCATATTCCCCTCCTTAAAATCACCTCGCAGCCCTGATTCGATCCCAAACATAATCAACTGTTAAATGCCCTCGCAGATCAATCACACTAGGATGCGTCATCATGCAGAAGAACATATTCTTTCGTTGATAATCCAAATTTGATGACTGCTCCAGTTAGATCAGACAGCATTCACGCTAAGATAAAGCATATTGCATCGCACCATCGCTTGCTCGGAGTTCATAATACCTTGCAGCGGGTATTTGCTCGCCGTTTACATGTGTCCCATTGGTCGATTCCAGGTCAATTATGAACGGTCTGTTCCATGCCAATAATATTGGGCATGATAAAGTTGGGTAACAAATTATATGACTCACTTTATAACTCCCTTCGTGTCCCCGAACTCATTTTTCTCTCGAATGTATCGATCTAACAACCGTAAACTCAGCTTAAACAAAAATTCAAAGTTGTGACCTCAGAACACCTACATTGAATGACTGCGTGCTGTTTCGAACATGACGGATGATCCATGGGAATATCTGCTACAAGGTAGTCTCTTCCAATAAGATATGCACTCTGCCGATGTATATGCAGCAACTCTGGGGCCCGTTAACAATATCAGAATGTCTTTCGCACTGGAAGCAGACTGGATTAACATACCCACTTGTTCTGAATCTTTGAACACGTACAGTCGCCACCCGAGAACAGGCTTTCGAGCTTCTGGAGGTTCATTATACTTCAAAACCGTTTTAGTTCCATCTGCAGCTTTGACGGTGTTGGTTTCTGCAGCGAGAAGACCCGAAGGCGCGAAGTTAGGTTTCGCCTTATCCCGTTCAGTGGGAGAACGCGGTGCGGAGCCTGAAGGTGACCGTGATCGGGGGGCACGTAAAGGCGGTGAAGCAGAACGTCGATGACTACGATATGAACGACCAGTATGCCCTCTATCCATGTCTCGGTCATTGTACCTCTCCCTGCCCCGTTGCCGCTCCCTCTCCCTTTCTCGTTCGTTGTACCCATACCTCTCCTCATCCCCCCTTCTCCTTTCCCCTTCTTTTCCGCTTCTCCGCGAGTCGTAATTGTCTCGTGAGTATCGCCCCTCGCCGCCTTCACTTTTATCGTGACCCTTCTCTGACCTCCGCTTTAATGAATAACCGTCTCCTTCGTTACGAGAATCATATTTGTGGCGAGTTGATCGTGGTGAAGGTGATCTTGAGTCTTTCCCCATGATTTTATCGTCTTTAGTGCAATATGCTGAGTAGAATGTAAAAGAGCCACTGATATGCAAAGAGTTTGTGAAAGAATAATGAGTGGTTCGTCCACTAAATTACAGTAGTAACGTTGTGGTCACGTGGGAAATATTCCCATTACCTTTTAAGGTAGTTGGGTTATAGGGACCGTTTGACGTCTTAAAAAGGAAATTCTACCTGTTCCCAGTCTCCTTCCCAGACCCTATAGGATGTCTTGATCCTAGAGCGGTACAGGTACACAGTTGTTATTCCTAGTTCTACGAGTTATTTGGGAAATTCATAAGTTGTTTTGATTGACCAATCATATCACTTTATTTAATCATTCCCTTTTTGGAAATGGATACTTTTGAACTTTAATTCGGTGAGACATCCTATAGGGTCTGGCATATAACATATACAAATAGGAGGGTCAAACTGACTGCCGCAGAGGCCATGAAATTCTGAGTTTGAAATCTACTGTTTCCAAAAATAGATGAAGGTACAGTATCAATGATTTGTGATGGCATATCGCATTGATTGACAAGATTAACAATCAGCAATGATGACAATGATGGACAACAATGCCTTTAGTAAGCCCTGTGCTTTGTCTTCCTTGAATTCATCTGACATGTTGACATTAAATCATATTATTTTTTTGTGATATGCAGGTGGAATTTGTTAGCACAGGTACTCCTGAGTAGTGTTGCCGCCACTCAGCTCAGCTCAGCTCCTGCTTGGCTCAGGGTAGCTTTTCTCAATATCAGCTCAGCTCATTGCAACTCTGCCTGATGAGCTGCTTGAGTGGCTGCTCAAGCACAAATATAAGTGGGTTGTTGAAAAGTAGTAGGCTGTGAAGTAATAAACTGTGTTTCTTGTGTATATACCTGTAAAAATAGCTAGGAATCTATTATACTTCACAGAATGTTCAAAATTATTGTGCTAAAATGATTTCAGTGGTGGTCAGATAGCTATCTAGCTGAATTATTTGGAAAGAGAATATGAAAATAAGCACTTATGTAGTAACATTATTATTAAACGACATGTCAAACTTTCGACCCTGAAGGCCTGACATCCCAGACGGTCATTGATTGTTCTGACTTCATTTGTCTCTAGTGCATAAGAGTGCATAGTGTTGCTCCATTAATCAGGGAGAATCACATAGTGTTTGTTTTTAACAGAATAATTCGCAAATATTTGAAGAATTGCTATGTAAGTAGTAATAATACTGCTTTCAAGTTGAATTTTCATTTACATCTGTGTGAGCGGCAGCTTAAGCTAGCTCAGGACTGACATGAGTGGTGAGTGAAAATGCCTGCTCAGCTCACTCAATTTACCACTCCGCTTAGCAGCTCAGTGGCTCAGAGCTGAGCCAGCGGCAACACTACTCCTGAGCAGTGATAGATTCGTTTATGTCATCAAAGAAAAAAAGGAATTTTGGTAGTGACAGATCTCCAACTTTCCAATTGTTTGGAATGAACTTCAAGTCCTTGAATTTAGACAGTGGTCTCAAGATCTTTTAAATACCAAAGAAAATATTGGAACATTGGGTTGACTTTCGGAAAAATGCAAGGTTTTACAGATCCTTAGAATATCACAGACCTCGTTCAGAATATGCTTTGGAAGTGTTGTGGACATCACCAAGATTGGGACACCTTTTGGTAAGATATCTCTAATACATCCCACTTCATTGTATTCAGGCCTGAACGCACTCCAGATTTAGACATAGTGCACCTCATCAATGATAGATAATGTGACTTGTGAAGCTCCAATTCTGGAACAGTTTCTCAAAACCTCCTTTGCTTTTGACCAATTGATCCAGGCTGACAACAATTATTTGGTATTCAAAGTTCTCAATAGCCTAAGGTATGATAAGTGTCCTTTACTACAAGTGCTTATTTATACTTACCTGAAAGTTTGCAGCTGTAGCTGTGTCTCTCCCAATGAATATACCCTTTTTCCCTGCTTTACTTAGTAAATCCACATGTTACTTTCCCAGTATGTTGAGAGGTGTGATAATTACAAGTATGCTACTTGCTGGGTGAAATAAGAGCAGCATCCAGAAAGTCAATGTCTTTCCAAGGCCTGTTCTAGCAATTGAAATGACATTGCAATTGCATTTGAGAACTGCTTGAACCACATTGATTTTTCAGAGACATAGGCATATACCAAACTTGGCTAGCAGGGCAGACATACAGCAGTCACAAAGGTTTACATTACAATGAAATTGTGTCACATCCTGTTCTATTCCACTAGAGACAAGAACCTCGGAGTAGATAGTCTAATAGCGGAGTAACTTGTACAATGTTAGTAGGGTGTGTGGAGATAGTGAACAAGTACAGGAGTAGTGGAACATTGGCTTCAACTTGTGTGTTGCGCCCCTTGGACTTCCAGTTCCGTATTTAGAACAAAGCGGAGTAAGTGGCAAATTAGTGGAGTTGGCTCAAGGCCCAAGTGGGAGAAGGGTGTAAACATAGTTGATTTGAAACTGAAGTTTATCTACATTACAGGAGTAGTTTATATAGTAAACTACTTTGTCCGAATGCATACGGAGTAATGCCCATGGGTATGTGGCATCCTAGGGTTAAGTAAACTCCATGAAATGTAGAACATGGTAAACTAGTAGTACACCTCTAGATTATAGTCATAGGAGAAATGGCCGCGGCCAGAGAATGAGGTAGTAATATTAAAGGGAAGGAACAAGTAAACAGTTACAAGTAAACATTAGTAAGGAAGAGTTCAATATATAACAAGTATACATAGTCCGGAGGAAATATACTAAAAGTGGAGTAAACCCGGAGTTGACTCCAATGGTACAGGGATTGTCATGGATATGACAAATTGATGCAACTTGGTGCGACTTCTCCACCCATTAACAAAAGTATTCCTGAATATTTGTTTCATTCCTGAGCATTTACTTTCAGACTCAGAATGATGTTGGCGAGCTGGCGATCAAGGTGGCTGTGGTGTTTGTATATGTTATATGCCAGACCCTATAGGATGTCTCACTGAATTAAAGTTCAAAGTACCCATTTCCAAAAAGAGAATGATCAGATAAAGTGATATGATTGGCCAATCAAAACTACTTATAAATTTCCCAAATAACTCATGAACTTGGAATAAAAATTGTGTACTGCTCTAGGATTGAGACATCCTATAGGGTCTGGGAAGGAGACTGACCTGTTCCCTCTTTTCTGGTTTCTGATTGGCTGTATCATTTTGGAAATTCACATTTTGTCATTTTTCGTCACATTTTCCTTCCATCTTCCTTTACTCAGGAATTGCCGCCTGTGTTGGCAAGAACCTTGCTTGGGGAAGGGGACATTTGACCAATAGCAGGAGGTATGTAACAATACAAATATATGATTATTAATGTACATAAGTATAGTTGAATTATGAGTCATGCTTAAAATTAAAGGTGAGGTACAAGTGTTAGTGACAGACAAGCAAAATGCTCAAAGTCGAACTCAAACAATGAAGAAAGGAAGGTGAAGTGAATCTTATTGCAAGTCTGGAATAAACTAGCACAAGAATAAAGAATATCTAACTAAAATGACCATATTTATAATAAGAGTCCATGAGGAAATCACATGTAATCTAACCTACACTATAATGCATGTTTACTGTGCTTCTACTGTGCAAACTCATGTACTACATATGTAACAAGCATGGCTGAACTGTGGACTGTGCCTGTAGTCTTGATGAATAATGTGTGTTGATATGCATGGTATCTGCATTGTATATCAGGCGATATGTGTCAGGTGACTGTGATAAGATAAGATATACAGATGTTATATCCATGTCCGGATACATCGTGCCGACGTTCCCACGTGACCTTCTAACATACCCGGTCCGTTCCCGGAACGTACCCGCTTCGGGTTTACACTTCCCGACGTTCCCGCCCGGGAACGTACCCGGAACCCGTCGGGTTTTCTATCGGATACTTCGGATACGTACTTTCTCTTATGACGGCCTCACCGCGTCATCATTCTATTACTCCTCTCTTCCATTCCTACTTATACGTTTCATTATGGCCTTTGTAGATTAGTTCCTTATTCTTCATTCTGAGCGCGTCATTTGCGCCCCTACTCCGCTTTGCCAAGACTTCATTTCCTACTTACTCCTTTGACTTGTCCTTTGTATAATACTTCTACATTCGTATCTACAGGTTCCTACTTAGTATAAGTAGTCTTCCAGATGTAATAGGTAGTCTTTAGTATTCGTATCAACTCTGTACACTTTCTTCCTACTCTAAGTTCGAAACCCGCTCCGGGTTTTCCTTCGGGTTTCTCTCCCGCTACCTAGTGTAGTGGCGAAGCCTTCTCTTATACTCTAGAACGTCTTCCTTTGTTACATATCATCTTACTCGAAATACGAACCATTCCCTGGGGATATCCAGGCGGCGCAGCACACAAGCTGAAGCCACGGTTCTTTCCGCACTCCCGCTCTACGTTTCCGCACCCGTACTCACTTCGGGTTTCCGTTATAGTTCTCCCACACCCTCCGGGTGTCTTCGCAACCACTTCTAAGCAGGAAGAGAATCGGTACGTAACAGTATACGAATACTGATACCTTGGATATCTCTTTATCATGGCTCCAACTGGGACTTCGGTTACTCGCACAGCGCATACCGCTAGTCATACCAATGCTGTGGGTGCTCGTGCCACCCGTGCAGCTACGAGGCAACAGCCTCCAAGGAGTACTTCAGGTTCTCTACCTTCTACACCGTCTCGGGTTACACCCAGCCCAGCACCACCTCCTAGTGCTACTTTCCTGGGTCCACCCTCGACTTCCGCTCAGCTACTTTCTGTTCCTGCAGCCGGGAACCTTGGATCCGCTCAGGCTCCTCCGGATGGCACTCCACCGCCATACGGTACAGTCGCAGCAGACCGGGACACTCCCGAGGGTCACGGCTCCGATGGTGATACCATTGGACCGCCACCTCCACCTCCTTCTCAGCCCAATCCTCCGTCTCCACCATCCTCAGACTCAGGGGATGATGGTGATGAAGATGATGTCGACAATCCCAGGCGCACACCTCTTGCGTGCCACTCCCGGGAAGACCGGCTTGCTGAAGCTCTTTTGAGAGTTGCGGAATCCGCCCGGGGTACATCGGGAACACGTCGGGAACGCAACGTTCAAAAGCCAGATACTTTTGACGGTTCCAGTGCTGAGAAGTTGGAGCAGTTCATTACTCAATGCCAAATTTACTTCCAGAATAATCCTTCCCAATACTCGGATGGACATTCCCAGGTCAACTTCGCTCTCGCATATCTTCGGGATACCGCGCTTCAGCTCGTTATGCTGACCCTCTCCAATCCCTACGCTGATGATGAGTTCCTTCACTCTTGGGAGGTTTTCGTCGTCATGCTAGAGGATAACTTCGGGTTAGCGAACCCGGAAGGGGATGCCAAGAATGATCTGGATGTCCTCGTTATGAAGGATTCACAGAAACTGTCCAAGTATCTTGTACAGTTCAACAGGCTTGCACAGCGCACCGACTGGGATGATAAATCCTTATGCCACCGACTCTATTCCGGGTTTCTGGGTCGCATTAAGGATGAGATCTCTCATGTTGGGAAACCTACCACAAAGCGCGGGATGATTAAGCTAGCTCAAGGGATCGATAGTCGGTACTGGGAACGCCAGTTCGAGCGTACGCGGGAATCCCACCAGCCTCGGGGTCCGCGGGTTCCGGATAGCTCTGTTAAAGCTACTACAAACCGCCCCGCAGTCACCCCGGTGCCTTCCCGCCTCGTTTCGGGTCAATATGCGCCACGTCCGAGTTATCCCCACCGTGCTGGTAGTCACCCACCTCGTTCCTCGCAGCCTCCCCAACAGCGGAGGCCGGAATTGAATGACAAGGTTGGTCGAGATGGCAAACTTTTGCCACAAGAACGTCAGCGTCGCATGGACAACAATCTATGCTTGTTCTGTGGTAATCCGGGGCATTGCGCCAAAGAATGTCCCTGCTCTGCCTCTTCTGCGGCTAGAGCCCGGGCATCCGGAATATCCGCTTCGGCTCCTACGTCGGCTTCTGTGGGTCCCTCGACCCGCAGATCCGCGCCTCTTTCCAACCCGGCTTCGGGTTCGAAAAAATAGGGAGCGGTCCTCTGGACACCACACAAGCCGAGGACCGCGTTGTTCCCCCTTGTGCGCAGCCGATGCAGGTAAGACTCAACGCTTCCGCTCTTTCCGACCCCAATGCCCTTCATATTCCACTTTGTAGTACCATCCATGCTCTCCCTACACCCTGTACAGTTTCATATAGCGCTCTAGTCGATTCGGGTTCTACCCATTGTTTTATGGATTCATCTTTCGTTCGGACACATGCTATTCCTACCTCACCTACTCCACCTATTGCTCTCAGACTTTTCGATGGCACCACCAATCATGTTATAACCGAGTTCGTTACACTGCCTGTACTATTCCCTACCGGTGAATGTATTACAGTCGAACTCTATGTGACACCTCTTGATTCCGTGTGTTCTGCAGTCCTAGGATACAATTGGCTCACCCGCTTCAATCCGTTGATTGACTGGGTATCGGGCTCATTAACATTCCGGACTCCAGACACTTCCAAGCAACTTCCGCTCAAATCCGGGATCTCGGAACCAGGTTCCGCTTCCGAGGATCCATCTCCGGTCACCTCTGATGAGTCTCTGCCACCTCCTCCTAGCATTTCGCTAATAAACGGTGCCGCCTTCTCGCGTGCATGCCATTTAGAGGAGCACAGACTTTCCGTATCCAGCTTGGTGCTGTCGCTTCCGCCGCTGCCCTCAATCCAGAGGAAGCTCCGGATCTCTCTTCAATACCGTCTGAGTATCACGAGTTTGCTGATGTATTTAGCAAGTCCCGGGCAGATACACTTGCCCCTCACCGTCCCTACGACTTAAAGATCAACCTAGAGGAAGGTGCTTCACCTCCTGTAGGTCGGATCTATTCCCTTTCCCAATCCGAGCTTTCCGCTCTTCGGGATTTCATCGATGAACATATCCGGATCGGATTCATTCAACCTTCGCGCTCTCCGCATGGGGCTCCCCTCCTTTTTGTCCGCAAGAAGGACGGATCGCTTCGGCTTTGTGTGGATTTCCGCGGGTTGAACGCTATTTCTAAAAAGGATCGTTATCCTTTGCCACTCATTTCAGATTTGCTCGACAGTCCCCGTCGTGCCCGTATCTACACCAAGATCGACCTGCGTCATGCGTACCACCTGGTCCGCATTGCCGAGGACGATGAATGGAAAACCGCTTTCCGGACTCGCTATGGATCCTTTGAATGGCTAGTCATGCCCTTCGGACTTTCCAATGCACCCGCAGGTTTCCAACGCTTCATGAACTATGTTTTCAAAGACCTTCTTGATGTGTGCGTCATAGTTTATTTGGATGACATCCTTATATACTCTGATAACCTTGCGCAACATCGCCAACATGTCAGGGAAGTTTTGCGTCGACTCCGGAAGCACGGGTTGTATGCGCGCGCGGATAAGTGTGAGTTCCACTCGGAATCCGTGGAATATCTCGGATATATACTATCGCCCAACGGTCTCACCATGTCTCCAACAAAGGTGAAGACTATTCAAGAATGGCCGGAACCAAGGAAAGTAAAAGACATTCAATCCTTCCTTGGGTTCGCTAATTTCTATCGGCGTTTTATATACAACTATTCCGACATAGTTGTTCCGCTCACCCGCCTTACCCGGAAGGGTAATCCGTGGAACTTCTCGGAAAAATGCTGTTCCGCTTTCACTGAACTTAAGGACGCTTTCACGTCGGCACCCATTCTTACCCATTGGGTTCCCGACAAGCAGCTCATCGTGGAAACCGACGCTTCGGATTACGCGTTGGCTGCTATCCTGTCTATAGTTTCCGATGATGGCGAGATTCACCCTATCGCTTTCCACTCACGAACCTTTACACCTCCCGAGTTAAACTACGACACCCATGACAAGGAATTGCTTGCTATCTTGAAGCATTCCAAGTCTGGCGTCATTACCTGGAAGGTTCCGGTTCACCCATTGACGTCGTCACAGACCACAAGAACTTGGAATACTTTTCCACAACCAAGATCTTGTCCCGACGACAAGCCCGATGGTCCGAGTATCTTTCCCAGTTCAATCTAGTTATCCGCTTTCGACCCGGAAAACTCGGGGCGAAGCCGGATGCTCTGACTAGACGATGGGACGTCTACCCTAAAGAGGGGATAGCGACTACGCTAAGGTCAATCCGCATAACTATCGTCCAGTGTTCACACAGGAACAGCTTATCACTTCTCTCCGAGCAACATCACTTATTGTACCCGCTCTTCGTGCTAGTATCATCATGGACATTGAACAGTTACATACTGACATATTATCAGCTCTCCCTAATGACCCGGTCGCAGTTATCCGAATGCGGACTCCCGAGAATCGTTGGACTGTAACCCCGGACGGTTTCCTCCGTCTAGATAACCGGATCTATGTTCCGGACTCCGGAACCCTTCGGCTTCGGGTTTTACAGTACAAACACGACCACCCGCTTTCAGGACACCTTGGACAGAACAAGACCCTCGAGCTAATTCGACGCGAATATACTTGGCCGCTTATACGAACGTTTGTAAAGGACTATTGTAAGTCTTGTAATACTTGCATGCGTTCTAAACCACAACGCCACCGCCCGTACGGAACCCTGAAACAACTTCCGGTTCCCGGACGCCCATGGCATTCGATATCTATGGATTTCATAGATCAACTTCCAAAATCATCAGCTTCCAAGTATGATTCTATACTCGTTATCGTGGATCGTTTCTCCAAGCAGTCTATCTTCATTCCCACTCATACCACTTGCTCTTCTTCCGACCTTGCGCTTCTATTTGTACTTCATGTCTTTTCCAAGCACGGAGTCCTGGAACACATCACTTCCGATCGTGGTTCCGAGTTTGTGTCGCATTTCTTCCGTTCCCTCGGTACAGCCCTCGACATCACTTTACATTTCACCTCGGGTTATCACCCCGAAGGCGACAGCCAAACGGAACGCACAAACCAAACTCTGGAACAATACCTTCGGGCCTACTGCAACTACCAGCAGGATAACTGGTGTGATCTCTTACCTCTTGCTGAATTTGCTTACAATAATGCACCGAGCGCAACCACAGGAATTTCACCGTTCTACGCAAACAAGGGTTATCACCTGAACCTTGCGATACATCCGGAACGTGATCTCACTTCTGCTCGTGCCCGGCACTTCGCAGTAAACCTCGAGGAACTTCACGAGATGCTTCGGACCGAAATACTCAGTGCGCAGAAACGTTACCAAGCACCCGCCGATGCGCGTCGCAAACCCGCACCCGCATTCCCCGTCGGGACAAAGGTATACGTCAAAGCCGAGTACTTCCGGACAACCCGACCATCCCGGAAACTTGCAGAAAAGTTCCTAGGACCTTTTGAAGTCATCGCACTTGCCGGATCGCATTCACGTACCTTGCGCCTTCCAGAACAATTTCGTGCAGTCCACCCAGTATTCCATGTATCCATGCTTGAACCCAATACTGAAAATACTATCCCAGATCGCATTATTCCTCCACCACCACCTGTCCAGGTTGATGGTGATATTGAATACGAGGTCTCGGAAATATTGGACTCTAAACTGGATCGTCATTTGCGTTGCAAACTGAGGTACTACGTACGCTGGCTAGGGTATGAAGGGACAGATGAAGAGTTTTCATGGCTTCCGGCCACGGAACTGGAACATGCTACGGATATCATCGAAGAGTTCCACTCCCGCTATCCGGATAAGCCCGGCCCTACTCCTATTTCTTAAATTTCACGTTACTTATTATCCGCTTGCAGTTTCACCTTATACAAAAACCAAAAACAACGAATAACATCCAAAAAGCGAGATACAAGTACATTAATTCTTTGGTAACGTGTTACGACCATTTCCATCACTCCCTCTGCGTCTGCGACTCGACCCGAGCTCCTACTTCACCTTCCGACGCAATCCCGGAACCCGTAACAACTTCCTCATACGCATCCGGATCCCGGAGGCGTTCCGCGAGCAGGGTTTTGATGTTGGAAACATGGACGACGTGCTCGGATACTTCGGCAACTACTCGCGACAACTTACCAAGTTCGCCTACCACTTTGCGATTGGTATCCGCGAGGTTTCCGAGTTGAGTGATCATCTCCCTTTGCAAAGAGATGATAGTATCGTTCTGCAGCTGCATCGCGCTTAGGATGGATGTTGCGACATTCATGGAAGTGGACAAGGAGACCAGATTAGCAGAATCGTTTGCACTAGAGGATCGGAACGATGGACCCGCTACTGCGGATGAAGGACGGATAAACTCATCATCTGTGTCGTCGATCCGAGCCCGCTTCATGCTTTGACGAGACGACTGGCGAGATGGCGCAACGGATGGGGGACCCATCGATAACACTCAGTTCCCCGATCCTGACAGTTTATGCAAGGCACATCATGATAGTATCGTAGTTCCTTTGGCTCCCCAGAATCATCTGTACCCTTACCCTTACTATTTCCTATGTTTCCACCACTTTCCGCCTCATATCCAGAACCCGTCACGTCTCCCGATGCTTCCGACCCACTCCCGACACTCGTCTCCGTCGGATTTACGACCCGCGGCGTAACCGCGTTTGCCGCCGTCCTGGAACGAACAGAGGGAAGCGTTGCCGGTGGAACAGCTACGTACGCGGCGTTCTCCCGCCTTGGAGCCGGATTTATAGGCCTCGGCTTTGGTCTCGGCTTTCCGGAACTACTCCGGGATGCTGGAGTCGAATTTTCTGACTGTTGGTTGGCCGCACGATAGGCTAGGAAAGCAGCATAATCTTCCAAAGAAATATTTGCTAGATTGACACTCTTATCCATGATGGGGGTTAGAAAGGAATCAGATGCGCATATGTTCTCTTATTTGAACATCTACTGACCAATAGGATTTCTCGTATTATTTTTAGTTATATTTTCTCGCACACAGTATGACCTCGTGGGCTCGGCCCTAAAAGGGGGATACTGTTATATCCATGTCCGGATACATCGTGCCGACGTTCCCACGTGACCTTCTAACATACCCGGTCCGTTCCCGGAACGTACCCGCTTCGGGTTTACACTTCCCGACGTTCCCGCCCGGGAACGTACCCGGAACCCGTCGGGTTTTCTATCGGATACTTCGGATACGTACTTTCTCTTATGACGGCCTCACCGCGTCATCATTCTATTACTCCTCTCTTCCATTCCTACTTATACGTTTCATTATGGCCTTTGTAGATTAGTTCCTTATTCTTCATTCTGAGCGCGTCATTTGCGCCCCTACTCCGCTTTGCCAAGACTTCATTTCCTACTTACTCCTTTGACTTGTCCTTTGTATAATACTTCTACATTCGTATCTACAGGTTCCTACTTAGTATAAGTAGTCTTCCAGATGTAATAGGTAGTCTTTAGTATTCGTATCAACTCTGTACACTTTCTTCCTACTCTAAGTTCGAAACCCGCTCCGGGTTTTCCTTCGGGTTTCTCTCCCGCTACCTAGTGTAGTGGCGAAGCCTTCTCTTATACTCTAGAACGTCTTCCTTTGTTACATATCATCTTACTCGAAATACGAACCATTCCCTGGGGATATCCAGGCGGCGCAGCACACAAGCTGAAGCCACGGTTCTTTCCGCACTCCCGCTCTACGTTTCCGCACCCGTACTCACTTCGGGTTTCCGTTATAGTTCTCCCACACCCTCCGGGTGTCTTCGCAACCACTTCTAAGCAGGAAGAGAATCGGTACGTAACAACAGATTAGATAAGACAAGGTGTGAAATCCTAACATTACCCCCCCTTTAAAGGTCATGTCCTCACAACATTTCTATGATTGTTGGGGGTAGTAATAGTCACAGATAAAAAGAAGAAGTGTCGGGAGGTATTTGCCGATAAAGAAAATGGCGAGGGAGGAGGAAAGGATAATGAGACAGTAAAGAATGAGGATTACTTCATCAGAAAACATGATAGTAGTTTGGAATAATGAATTTGGTAAAGGAATGTCATATATTTATATATTTTGAGCTTCCAGATTTTCCCAATGGAATTTGTTTAGTAAACTCTTGGCTCCTGTTAGTGCATCAATTGGTTCCCAAGTACAATCTTCCATTGAATAACCTTTCCATTTAATTTTATATAGAACACATTTTTGGTTCTTTTTCCATGCTAAAATAGACTCTACTTTGTATTGTTCCTGATTGTCAACCAGAATAGTGGGTGGAGGTTTTGGTCTTTTTTGAGATGGATATTGAGCTGGTGTGAATTTAGATAATAATTCTACATTAAAGGTTGGATTCTTTCTATTCCATGATTTTGGTAATTCAAGTTTATAGACAGATTCTGCAACTTTTTCAATAATTTTAAAAGGTTCGTAACATTTGTCATCCAGTTTCGATACTGGTTGATCAGATTTAATATTAATTCCTTCTAGGTAAACCTTATTGCCAACTTTATATTCAGGTGCTTCCTTTCGGTGTTTATCATAATAGCATCCCATTGTTTTGTTTGCCAAGGATAAGGCTGCTTTTGCATTTTCTCTTGCCTTTTCCATTGTTTTAACAAATTCTTCAACTCCTATGGCTCTTGTTTTCCCTGACAGTTTTATTCCAGTGTATGGATAATATCCATACATTAAATAAAAGGGTGTATATCCTGTTGTCCTATGAACAGTATTATTATAATTAAATTGACAGACATCTGTTTTTTGGGCCCAATCATCTTGATCATAGTTTACATAAATTCGCATATATTGTTCTATTTCTTGGTTTACCCTTTCTGTTTGCCCATTTGTTTGGGGTCGGTAAGCTGTCAATAAATTCATATGAACACCAAGTTGTTTTGTCAATTCTTTGGTGAAAAATGAAGCAAATTGGGATCCTCGATCACTAATTACTCGTTTTGGAACACCATAATGTTTAAATGCATTTTGAAGGTATTTCTCAGCTACACCTGCACTATTAATTTCTTTGTTACATGGTATAAAGGCCACCATTTTCGTGAATCAGTCAACAACCACCATTAGAAAATCAAAACCTTCTGATAATGGAAGTGGTCCTACAAAATCTATAGATATTGTATGCCAAGGATGTTCAGGTATGCTGTTTGGAATAAGTTTTCTGACTGGAGCGGATCTATGAATATTCATTCTTTGACATGCTTCACATCCAGATATGTATATTTTTATGTCTGCCATGAGTCTGGGCCACCAATAGTCTCTTGTGATGAGTTCCATTGTTTTGTATTCTCCTCAGTATCCAGATATTTCTGAATCATGACAGAATCTGATTATATGTTCCCTTAGTTTGGCATTTTTAGGGACATAAACACAATCCTTCCATGTAATAATTCCTTCTGATGTTTCAATCCATTCTTTAGATTCAAGATTGAGCATCTTGATTACTTCCTTGTCTTGGTTTTTTCTAGATTTACGAATTTGTTCCATAATTTCTTTGTCTTCTCCATGGACTTTGTATGTCTGTCTGAAATGTTCTGGTTTAAGTAATATAAGATTTTCATTGTCTTGATCCCCTTGATTATATCCGGCTCTTTGTGATAATAGATCCGCCTTAGTCATTTGGTTTCCTGGCTTATGATGTAATGTATAATGGAATTCTTGTAATTCAGTATTCCATCGTGCCTGATGCCTATTTAACTTTTGTGGTTTCCTAAAATATTGAAGATTTTTATGATTGGTCCAAATTTCAAAAATCTGTTTGGCTCCTAAAAGATATTGTCTCCATGTATCTAGAGCTCTCATTATAGCAAGCATTTCTTTATCATAGATTTTGTAATTTCGTTCTGTTAGACTTAGAGCATGAGATAGAAAGGCGATCAGTTTCCATTTCCCATTGGGTTGTTCCTGAGATAGAATAGCTCCATTTGCAAAATCTGATGAATCAGCTTCTACTCAATATTTTCCATTATCATTGGGCATGGCTAAAATTGGTGCCGATATGATCTGGTCTTTGAGTTGAGAAAATGCAAGGGCCTGTGATAATTCCCATTTCCATTCATTTTTACCTGTAAGTTCATGAAGTGGCTTAGCAATCTTAGCAAATCCTTCAATAAATCGTTGATAGAAATTGATGAAACCTAAAAATTGTTGGAGTTCTCTTTTATTATTTGGAACTGGCCAATCGACTATTGCTTTAACCTTTTCAGAATCCATTCATACAGAATTCTTAGAGATAATGAGACCAAGGTATTCGACTTCGGCTTTTTCAAAGAAACATTTTTCCAGTTTAAGATATAATTCATGTTCTTCTAGTTTTCTAAGAACTCATTTTACCATCTTTCAGTGTTCTTCTAAAGTTTCTGTGAAAATAAGGATATCATCCATATAAATGATTACAGTTCCTTCATTAATTTCCATTCTGAAAATATCATTCATCATGGTTTGGAAGGTGGCTGGAGAATTGGTAAGACTGAAGAACATGACTAAAGGTTCAAACAACTCTTGATTGGTTTGGAATGCTGCATATTGTTCATCTCCTTCTTTGATTCAAACATTATTGTATCCCCATTGAATATCCAATTTTGTAAAGTATCATGCCTTTTTTAATTTATTTACTAGTTCTTGCATTAATGGTAAAGGATATCTATTTTTAACTGTCATTTCATTTAACTTTCGATAATCTTGGATTGGTCGAAGTGAACCATCTTTCTTTTTAATAAAGAAAAATGGAGATGCCCAAGGTGATTTTGAAGGTCAGATGCGTCCTGAATTAAGATTTTCATCAAGGAATTCATCGAGTTGTTTTTGTTCATCTAGATTCAGAGGATAGATCTTACAGTCAAATGATGTAGCTCCTGGTAATAATTCGATGGCATGATCCCATGGTCGATGAGGTGGAAGTTTATCAAGTGATTCCTTCACAAATACTCTTTCAAACTCATGATAATACATTGGAATTGTTTCCTTCCAGTGCTTCTTTGGTTTTTGCTGATTTTGAGCTTCAGCTATCTTAGAAGCAGTTGTTTGGAATGCTCATATTTCAATTTGTTCAAATAGATTTACTGCAATAATTTGATTGTCTGTTTCTAGATTAATTGGCTCATCTAGATCTGATTCATCTTCTTCTGGGTTCATCATATTGATTAATGGAGTACACTCTATTGGACAATGTGTGAATTTGATTGATCCTTCTTTCCAATCTATTTCTGGATTATGGATTTTAAGCCAATCATGTCCAATGAACATAGAAGCTTTTCTGAGATTAGAGACAGCAAATTGAAGAATTTCCACATGTCTTCCAAGTCTAACTTTAAGTTTGACATAATCAGTAATAGCTCCATCACTGTTTAAGGTTCCATTGGCGTTATATACAGGAGTAGGACATGGGAGTTTCTTAGTTGTGATTCGATTATTTTCCACAAATTTTCGGTCAATGCATGTTCCAGTACTTCCACTATCAAGTAATGCCTTAAGTCCATAAGTTCATTGAGTATCCAAGGTGGTAATCATTAGATTGAGATCCATCTGATTTCCTTTAGATCCTCGAATGAACTTTTTGGGTCCTTTAAGTTCTTTTAATGCTTTAATTACATCCTGATCTGAAAGATCATTCAGCTCTTTAATCGTTTTTGGAATTACTTCAAGTTTCCATTTCGGGTGTGTCCAAATACTAAGAGAAGCCAAGGCAAGTTCCAGGGTTTGGTCTTTTAATCTTTGGTTCTGTCCAGGGTTAAAGTTCTGTTGAGGGTTCTTGTTCCTATAAATATTCCTACATTCTCAATCGATTTCCTGTGCCGTTTCATACCATAATCATAAATTGTCTGGAGTTCCATGCATGACAATCATTTCAAGTATTCTAGGATCTAATTTATCCTTATACTTTCTGATGATAGCAGTGTCATTATATCCTGTTCATCCGGCAATAGCTGCGAATTTAATTGTGAATTCTTCAACTGTCCATCGTCCTTGATAACAGTTGTCGAGTTCATCCTGAGCATCCTGCATTTCTGAATATACTCCAAAGTAATGTAGAAAGTCATCCTTAATATTTTCAAAAGTTTTCCCACTTGGTTGTTCCATAATAATCATTATACAATCAACCCAAGCTGATGCTGTCTGATTTTTAGATCCATCTATAAGGCTCAACATGAACCTTATCTTCATTTCATGTTCGAGGGGATTGACTCAAGATCTGGTGAAATATGATTCTAATGATCTCATCCAAGCTCATGCATGTTTATGATCTCCTATGAATTTCTCAGGCTTCTCGATCTTGAGAGCCCTATCTGTTACTGCATCCCTTTGTCTCCTAGCCATTATAGAAGTGGCCTCGGCAGTTTCCATTATGGGTGCATGTAATCCAAAAATTCCTCTTCCTACAAATCAGATTGTGTCTGTGATAAAGTGTGCCCAACCTCCTTGTCCAGATGGATTTGGAGGATTAGGTGGTGGTGATGGGGGTCATGATGGGGGAAATTGCAGATTTCCTTTGGGATCAATTATCCCAAAGGGTTGTAGAGGTGATGGGGCTGTTGGTCAAGCTGGTGGTGTGAGGTGTTTGGGTTCCATTATAGATCAAAGTCAGGATAGGTGGGTGTGGGAAGGTCTCTACCATCATTATGAATGGTGTTTAGAAGGGTCTTGTATCTGATTGGAGAATAGAAATCCTGTTCAAAAGGAGATATGTATTGTGTAGGAGTACTGAATCTCAATCTGTCGTCGTGTCCTGGTTCGGTGATAATAGTAAGGATATGGGGAATGGGGATGTCAGGGCAAGGTGTGGGTAAAGGATAGAGAAGGGTTTGGGTGAGCAAAGAGTAGATGTTAGGATCGAAATTTGAGTCATTGGAGTCCACCAACACAGCTCTCAAATTACAAGTGTAGGGTGTAGGGCAAGATTGAGGAGTATAGATTGGTGCAGAGGATGAAGGAATGTGATAGGATCGAGTATGGAGAGTACAGAGGGTTTGGGAATGGGTGATAGGTGCCAGAATGGAGGACTAGGTAACAGATGCTCTTGAAGGGGCTCAGAAACTAGCGAGATGTCCTAAGTTTCATGCACACCGATTTGCAGATAGTACCAGCTGGGGCAACACATGGTAGCCTCCCCAGTCACTGGTGCCATGCCAAACTCAAGGCAGAGGGCCTAAGATGTTCAGTAATTCGGAAGTGTCAGGCTCAACATTACACTATCCTCTCATGTGTCCAAGCACAATGAACAAGACTATCGAATGGGGTGTACATCTAGGAATCCGAAGGTCCAAAGAACAGGGAACGAGGTATAAGAGAAAAGTTTGCTGGGGGTCGGCAGGAGAGAGTTCGAGGTTGAGAAACAAGGTGGATTATTGTGCTTTTGTTAGCAACAGACAAGCAAGATGCTTGAAGTCGAACTCAAACAATGAAGAAAGGAAGGCGAAGTGAATCTTATTGCAAGTCTGGAATAAACTAGCACAAGAATAAAGAATATCTAACTAAAATGACCATATTTATAATAAGAGTCCATGAGGAAATCGCATGTAATCTAACCTACACTATAACACATGTTTACTGTGTGTTACGATTATCAATATTCCGAGGAATATAATCGTACAAGTCAAAGTCACGTGACTTAATTGATCCGAAGAACAAGTTAAATCAGTTTTGAAGTAGTTCTCGTTACAAGACAAGAAGCTTAAGTTAAAAACTTAAGTGTTCAAAGTCAAGTAAGAATCAAGTAGTATTCTTTAAGCTGAAGCTTGAGCTCTACAGCCCAAGTCTCTACCGTTTAAATACAAACTAGTTCATACTAATAATAGATAAAGTATGAGTCAAAGAAAGTATGTAAATGGCTGCACATTAATAAGGCGCAGTATAGAAGTGTGAAAAATAAGTAAGTATAGTACAATGACTTGAAGAGAGTCATAAAGAAGTAAAGTATGAGAAAAGTAAGTATAAATAAGTAATGACTTACACATAGTCATTGTGAGTCATAAGTATAAATAAAACTGTGTAAAAGTAAAGATGTTTGGTATCGATGGTCGTACCAAACATGTCAAAGTAAACCAATTGTAAACAAAGTAAAATAAAGAAAAATCATAACATTACCCCTTCATTAGGAAAAGAGTTCTCCTGAACTCGATTATTAATCATACGTGAAGTCGTCAGCCGTGTAGTCGAAGTTGTCGATCTTCGCATTCTGTCGGTCCTGGAACCGGTCCCATGCAAGTTGTCCCGTCAATCCGTCGGGATGTATCACTCCTCTGATGTAGTCCTCCTCTGTCTTGATGGTCTTACCCTTTGACCCCTCCCGTCTCTTTGACCATTGTCTAGAGATCCTCGTAACTCCACATCCCCGTTCCTTATCCTGTTCTGTCCATTGTCTACTCTCTGTGTAGCAGTATCCTGCATCATTGTCGTGGCTCGCGCAATGTTCTCTACCGCATGAAGGAGGGTCTCTTGGTCAATAGTGATGTTTCTCCATGTGCTTGGAATGAGTGGTGGCGGGATGTAAGGTGGTGCTGGAGTTGTTCGATAATGTGTATGCGGTACCACGTAGTTGGCGGCAGGAACGTTCGTAATGTCCTGGGGCATGTCTCTGACATCCTCTGCAGAAGTAATCAGGACAATTCTTTCGGGTATGTCCGATAGTGCCGCATTGGTAACATTTACCGGATCTGATGGGCAGGGGTGAGGTGTTAGTATTCCGAATAGTCCTACTCTTCCAGGGATCGTTGGAATCGGTGCGAGGATCGGGGCAGAAGGCAACTCTGATGTCAGTTCCCCAGCTATATTTGTCGCAGATGTCCTGACATTCGCTGGGGGTGGTGTAGGAGTCGAGGGAATCGGATCTTGGAAGGAGGTAAAAATGGCCTCCCTCAGGGGTGTCCTCAGGGTGATCGCGAAGTCCGGTCCAAGATTTACCCAAGTTCCTGGTAAATTGGGAGGTTCCGTTTGGATAGGTTCCTCTGTGAGTAAGGGCATAACGTATATGTGAAGGATGGGACATAGGTAGAACGGTACCGGGGAGATCTTCTATTCTGGCAGTTTGCATGTATTGTGCCAGATTTAAACTGAGCATACTTCAGAGGGCTTCGTCTTGCATACGTCGGCTAGAAGCTTCCGCTTCCATCGCATTTCTGAAAATGTTGAAGCTTCTTACTAAGGCTTCGCCATTTTCGAGGTCGAGTAAGAAATGTCGAGTAGAGTCGAGGTGTTCTTCGGCTACATTGAGGAAGATTTGTCGAAAATCTTCAACCCTGTCTAAGGGTTCGTCAGGGTGTTCGGAGATGTAACGAGTGTGTCGGTAGTTGGTGTTCGAAATAATACGAGGGAGAGAAAGAGGTTCAGTGGATTGTACGATGAAAGAACGGGGGTTGGAAGTGGATTCCATACCGGTAGAAGAGGTGGTGTTGATGTTGTTGGAAGACATGTTATGAAGAGAGTACGACTTGGTTAATCGTGGTTAGATTGTATTAATCTGTCGTTTCATGTCATTCCAGCTTTCTTCTTATACTCTTCGAGGAGTTCTTTTGCATTCTCCAGATATCCCTCGTGTACCCATTCGTCTTTTGCTGACGAATATCCTTTCCATCGGATCCTATATTTAGTTACTGGTTCCGATTTCTGGTTCTTCCGTTTCTTCGGAGTTCGATGTCTGACGATGGCCTCTATTTCCCATTCTGGTTCTTCTTCTATAAGTTCCGGGGGGGGTTCTAGAAAGTTCTTTCCATGTACAGATGTTTCTTTATACAGTTTTAAAAGTACCATATTAAAGACGTTATGAATGGTCCATTGTTTCGGGAGTTCTAATCGATAAGTATAGGGTGCTAACTTTTCGATTATCTTGAAGGGTCCTTCTCATTTTGGTGCCATTTTCCTAGATGGATAAGCGATGTCAAGATTTTTGTTGTCCAACCATACCAAGTCTCCAACTTCGTATTTCGTAAAGCCATGTTTTTGGGCTTTGGATGTTTTCTGTTGGGCGATTCCGATAAGGGCTTGTGCTTCTTTTCGTGCTTCTTCCATGTCATCCAGTCTAATGTCAATTTCTTTGATGTAAGTGGTGTCTCTTATTGTCGGCGTTAGTACTGGTTCATATCTGTGAATGAGGAAGAAAGGTGAATGTTTCGTAACAGAATTAATCTGAGCGTTTCTAGATATTTCTGCTTCGGGGATGTGGTTTGCCCATTCATGTTGTCTTGCGCTACAGAAGCATCGAAGGTATGTTTCGATTTCTTGGTTCATTCTTTCCATTTGTCCGTCCGTTTGAGGGTGGTAGACTGTTGATCCTTTCCATTTAATACGATGATGTTTGAGGATTGCTTGGAAAATTTCGGCCGTAAATCTTGGATCTCGATCTGAAATGATAGCATTTGGCCAGCTATATCTTCGATAGATAGTCTCTCGGATTAATCTTGCTGTTCTTTCCGCATTTAAGCCTTTCATAATGCAAGGTTGGAAAATTACTCCCTTTGTAGATCCTTGGTCGACCATGACCAAAATAGCATCATAGTCCTCGGATTTTGGTAAGTCCGTTATGAAATCTATGGATATCTGTGAAAAAGGTCGTGTTGTTTCAGGGGTTCGAATTCGGTTTATCGGTGGTTTTGGCCTTCTGTCGTAGTGCATTTGTTGGCATGTCGCACATCCTTCAACATAGTTTTGGATGAAAACACCCATTCCTGGCCACCAGTATTCCTTTTTGACGAGTTGTTCTGTTCCCCATCGTGCATGATGTCCACCAGGTAAGGAGTCATGATGAAGTTCGACAATTCCTTTTCGAAGTTCTTCGTTTTCTGGAACATATACTCTATTTTTGAAGAATATAATTCCATCTTCCACCCTCCAATCGTCGAGTGCTGATCTAATTGGTGGGAGGTCTTTTGCTTCTATTGCCGATAGAATGTTCTTTGCCAATTTGTCTTTGTCCGTTTCATCAATTACCAAGTCTCGAAGTTCCATTGACAGAAGGTTGATCGAAATGTGAGTATCTAGATGTTTGATGAACCAATCATCTGGTAGCATGATAACTCCTTGATTTTCGAGGTCTTTTTCCGGCATAAAGTCCGATCGTCTAGAAATCATGTCAGCTTCTATGTTCTTTTTCCCAGGAATGTGTCACATTCCTATGTCGTATTGTGAAAGAAGAAGGTGCCATCGAGCTTGTCGTCGGTTCATTTTCTGAGGTTCCATGTGATATTTCAAATTCTCATGGTCTGAGAATAGAACTATCTTATTCGGGTGTCCTTCCAGAAGATGTCTCCAAGATTTGAATGCGTGGACAATTGTGTAAAGCTCCTTATCGTAGATCTGGTAGTTTCGTTCGGTGGCAGTAAACATGTGTGAAATATATCCGCATGGTTTCCAGAATCCATTTTCGTCTTCTTGTTTGAGAACGGCCCCAGTTGCATAATCTGATGTGTCAACTAGTATGACAAAAGGTTTCTCTGGGTTCGGCATTCTTAAAATAGGTTCCTGTAAGAATGCTTTCTTTAGTTCGTCAAATGACTTCTGTTGTTCTTCACCCCAGTTCCAAGGTATTCCGTTACATGTCAACCGAGCGATTGGTTCAACTTTTCTGCTGTAATTGTCTATGAATTGTCGATAGAAGTTGCAGAATCCCATGAACGATTGTACTTCTTTGACCTTTTTTGGTGCAGGCCAATCGGCAATTCCAGCGAGTTTTTTGGGGTCCATGGCAATTTCATTTGGTCGTATGATCATCTCTAAATAGTCGACTTCTTGTACTTCAAAAAAGCATTTCTCCAGTTTTGCAAATAGCCTGTTATCTCGAAGAATCTGAAGGATTTCACGTGTAATTTTCCTGTGAAGTTTTAGATTGTCTTTAGTAAAGATGAGTATGTCGTCTAAATATACTCGAACTAGTCCTTTCGCAATGTAGTCTTCGAGAAGATGGTTGATCATTCTCATAAACGTGGCCAGGGAATTGCAGAGTCCGAAAAACATGACTGTTGGACGAAAGATGCCTTGTTTCGTGATAAAGGCAGCTTTTGATCGGTCTTCTGGGACAATTTGAACCTTATTGTATGCTCCGCGGAGATCTATTTTTGTGAATAGATCGGCATCTTTGAGGTCTTCCATAAGTTGTTTAATATGGGGTAAAGGATATCGATCTTTTATAGTTCCTTGGTTAAGGTACCGGTAGTCCTGGCATGGTCTCATGTCTTCAGTGTCCTTTTTTCCTACGAAGAAAAATCCAGCGGTGTTTTCGGCGTCAGTGGAGTCGGGAATAACTTCCTCAATATATCCTTTTCGGAGGTTTTCATCAATAAATTCGTTCATTGCTTTTTCCTCTTTAATGCTGAGTGGATATACCCTACTTTTTCGGGGTGTGAAGTCTTCTTTCATCCGTATATGATGATCCCATGGTCTAGATGGTGGAAATTCTTCTGAAGTGTCCTTGTCGAATACGTCTCGGTAGTCTCTAAGATGTTCTGGTACCATCTGTTCAAAGGTCTTCTTGACCTTTTCAGGTTCATGAGATAGCCGTTGCGAAATTGTCTGTTTTACTCTGATCGGAATTCCATATTCTTCAAATAAGGGTTCCTTCGTTTCAAAAGACGTGCCTAGTCCGTGTTCCGTAAAAATAGGGTCTTCGATTTCTGTCAAGAAAGCTCGTAAGTGAAAGCTTTCGATTGTCATTTCTTCGGTGTCTTTTTCGAATTCATTTAGTTGCATCCAATATATTTCAATCAGATTCCAGTTGTCCTGTATGGGTAAGTCTGGGATTTCAATCATCTTTTCATCAGGGATTCTTGTATCCTCGAGAGAATACCTGTAATCTTGAGGGAGCGTTTCCATCTGCTCATTCTCTGATTCGTCGAGTATTTCTTCTATTGAAGCCGGTTGTCCTGTTTGTTTAATTTCCATGGGTTGTTTTGCCTTGTTAAGTTCGATCTTCATTCGAGTTATTTTGACAGCTCGGGCGAGTGTTTGTCCTAGTCTAACTTCTTTGTCGATATGGATCTGGTTAATTTGAAGTGTTCCTTTTTCCCAATCGATTTTAGGGTTACTTCATCAGAGAAAAGGATATCCCATAATGATTTCTTCTTTTCCAAGTCCGGAAAGATAAAATCGGGTTGGAATTTTGGCTGTTCCAATGTTGATTTGATCTTCAACGTAATGGGAAATATAACCTTTCTTGTTCATGGTGCCGTCGGCATTTAGAACAGGAACTAGACTGTCAAGTTTCTTTGGAGTGAGATTTAATCTACTCGCCGTTGACCGACTCATAAAATTTCCTCCTGCCCCTGAGTCGATTAGGGCAGGAACTGTTTCCGCTTTTGAAAATGAAACTGGTACTCGCATAGTATTTCGTTCTATGTTAGCTACAATTACATTTGATATAACAAGTGGAGGTCCTACTGCGGATATTGTAGTCCTCCTTAGAGAAAACCCATGTCTTCGACTTCTTTGAAGGCTTTCGTCTTTTCGTCGCCTTCGTCCATGCTTGCAAAAATGGCTCGAATGTATCTGCTGGCATCCGATCCTTTCGTGAATTTCGGGGGTTGATTCGAATTCTGATATCCCCTATTCTGGTTAGTGTTTGAGCTGGAGCTCTGGTTTCTATTGGAATTTCCCTGGTTTTTCCCTGGGCAATCCTTGGACATGTGTCCTTTGTTTCGGCATTGGAAGCATTGTCCTTCTTTCATCAACTCTGTTCTTTCTTCTACTGTAAGTCGATTGATATCAACTCCCATTCTGTCCACATCCATGGCGAATGGATCACGTTGTTGTCGTTGTTGGGGTCGAGAAAGGATGGGTCTTCTTCCTTCTCTATTCTGGTCATAATGTACCCCTTCTCGGTAGTTTCAATCGAATCGTCGAGCATCTGCCTTCCATTCGTCCAGAGTGGTTGGGACTTCTTTTTGTCCGTAGACTTGTCTTCAAAGTGGTTTGTTCAGACCTTGTTTGAAATAGTCTGTCAGGGTGTGGTCGTCGTTTTGTTCGGAGAGTTCTTTGAGTATATCAAATTCTGTAATATATTCATCGGCAGATCGTTTTCCTTGTTCAAGTTTCTGGAGTTTGAACCATGCTTCGTCTTTGGCGTCTACTGGATCAAAGTTTTCCAAAAAAGGATTTTTTGAAATTCAACCAGCTTTCGATTCGTGGGGTTCCTGCGTCATTGTTGAAGTATTGATTATACTTCATTTGTTTCCATGCTCCTGCTGTTCCTCCTTCGATGTAAGAGAGTGCGAATGACACTCTAGCTTTGTCGGTCTTGTATACTCCATCGTTGATGTAGAGATAGAGTTCGACGCTTCTAATCCAATCTTTGGATTTCCGTTTGTCGCTGTTAAACTTAAATGGTGGATTAAGTTTAAGTTCTTTCGTGTTTTCTGTGTCATCAGGGTTCGTGTTTTGTCCAAAGTTTCCTGAAGGATTTCCTCCTCCTCCTCTGTTTCCTCCGGATCCACTAGGAAATCCAGGTGGTGGTTCACCAAATCCTCTTGGGGGGTCACATGGTTCTTCTCATTTCTTTCCTTCAATTCTAGCAGCTTTCATAGCTTCCAGAAGTTCTTCTTCGGCAATGTTTCTGGGTGCGTATACGTCGGTTCTAGTTTGATCTTCCATGACAATAGTTGCCATTTTTTCTGATGCTGTTTCGTAGTTTTTGGTTTTGGTGTTTCTGCTACTTGGTGTTTGTTTTGGTGAGGCTAGTATTTGCCTGAATAATTCTTGTGCTGCAGGTGATATCACCTGTTCTGTTAAGGCAGGGTTCGTTTGCGTCGGTGTCGGTTCTTCTGATACAACTGTTAGGGGTGTGATCGATGGTAGAGGTACTATTGATTGATTTAATAGTGTTGGTCGTCTTTGGATGTCAGTAATTCGTCGTCTAGTTGGTCGTTCGGTGATGTTTGCAAACGGGAATATGCTTCCTCCTTCTGGTGGCGATACAACGGTTTGTTGTTCCCTATGTTCTTCTTCTTCAGAGTCAGAGTTGTGCCCTGTGGGGGCTCTCCACTGTCTGTAAGACATCGTGTGTTTCAATGTGCTGCACTGGATAGTGCAAGCATTTGGAAAGCTTCAGCTTTTGTTACGATTATCAATATTCCAAGGAATATAATCGTACAAGTCAAAGTCATGTGACTTAATTGATCCAAAGAACAAGTTAAATCAGTTTCGAAGTAGTTCTCGTTACAAGACAAGAAGCTTAAGTTAAAAACTTAAGTGTTCGAAGTCAAGTAAGAATCAAGTAGTATTCTTTAAGCTGAAGCTTGAGCTCTACAGCCCAAGTCTCTACCGTTTAAATACAAACTAGTTCGTACTAATAATAGATAAAGTATGAGTCAAAGAAAGTATGTAAATGGCTGCGCATTAATAAGGCACAGTATAGAAGTGTGAAAAATAAGTAAGTATAGTACAATGACTCGAAGAGAGTCATAAAGAAGTAAAGTATGAGAAAAGTAAGTATAAATAAGTAATGACTTACACATAGTCATTGTGAGTCATAAGTATAAATAAAACTGTGTAAAAGTAAAGATGTTTGGTATCAATGGTCGTACCAAACATGTCAAAGTAAACCAATTGTAAACAAAGTAAAATAAAGAAAAATCGTAACACTGTGCTTCTACTGTGCAAACTCATGTACTACGTATGTAACAAGCATGGCCGAACTGTGGACTGTGCCTGTAGTCTTGATGAATAATGCATGTTGATATGCATGGTATCTGCATTGTATGTCAGGTGATATGTGTCAGGTGACTGTGATAAGATAAGATATACAGATTAGATAAGATAAGGTGTGAAATCCTAACAACAAGGCCATTAACAACTATTGGGTGAATCTCTATTTTTTTGCAGGTGATAGTACCAGAGATATGGTTGTAGTGGATGGAGGAGCATGTCATTATAGGAGGGGTTGTGGCAGGAAGGAGAGGGAAGAAAGCTAAGGTGGTGTCACGATACTCACAAGTGGGGGATGGATAGTTCTAATAGCAATGAGATCAGTGTAGTAGGGATTACACAGTGGTACATTGTTGATGGTAGGCAAGTGGATGAATTCAAAGTTCATTTTTACAGTTGTGTTGATGAGGTGTCAATATTTGGAGGGTTGGATTTTGAGTCCATTCATGTCATATATGGTGGATGACGTTGTGAGTATTATAAAGAGTGGCATAGCTTAGCAGAGGCCTGTGTGGTCATGGGCCAGTTGCACATGGCAGTTTAGTCTATAGGAAATAATTAGAGATGAAAAAGTGATGTGAAGTTGCATACCACTGGTGTTATTGTTACCAGGCTAGTGCAGAGAACTGTCAGAACTGGGAAATTAAGAAAAAATGAAGAACCTTGAATAGTTTGTATTTTATTTTGATTTGGGGAGAAAGAGGGGGGACCAACCATGATGGATTGTTGGTGAGTTCTCCTGGATGTAGTAGTTTGAGCAAGGCAACTTCTTACGGAGGATGATCAACTTGAAAGAGCTGCCACCCAAACAAGGGTGTGGTGGCAGTACACCAAAAACTTTGACCAACAGTACAGGTTCAACAACACTCATCAGCAAATGCAGATTTTTTTGCATAGCAGGGCATAGCACATCTTCTAATCCCATAGCAGCCCATAGGAAACTGACATTATGTAACTAGCCAACAGCATGCTATAGCAATCACTAGCATGTGCACTTCATTATATAGTCCTGTATAGCAAAGTCATGAAGCTAAGTAGCTTTTCATGGTGTTCAGACTTGCTATATAATCCTTTCGTTATATGATGAGCTAATTAGCATCACATAGCCCAAACTTATATGCTTAAAGTCCTACATAGTGAACTTCCATTTCTTGACAACCTCTACCAAGTCTTCAGAACCATTCCACAACTTCAAGTGCACACATGTATCTCAGATGAACTCACGTGAACCATAGCCAATGCATTGGCTCCATCACTGTGTTCACAGAAAAACTCAATATCAACCTTCCCCACATCCATGCTTTTCCTGCCTGCTTCAAGACCTTCCTTTCTTGCCTTCATCATCCACTCTTCCTTTCTCTGTTGCTCCCTTACTCTTTCTCATTGCATATCTCTATTTCCCTCCCTTCCTCATCTTCATTCTTTATGCCTTCATCCTGTTCTCCCTTTCCCGTCACCTCGTCGTCACTGCTAATGTACCTTGCCTACAGGAACCCACTGTCTCCATAGATGTGCACCTCTACTTGCACCTACTTGATGATTGATAGCAGGCAATATACTTATACCAAGTGCTGACCATGTGATACCCAAACACACAGCCAAGATGCAACTCTTGTTCTAGACGAGAGGATATGGTGGATCAGTGAGTTCAATTTCGACTTTTTAGTTTGAATGAGGGAGAACCTGGGATGGGAAGAGGATTGTCATTGGGGAATTTGTTATGTGCCGCTGCGAACCTGGGCCTGGGATAGCTAGCCAGGTCATGATGCTCTGTAGCATCAGACTTCACCTACTATTGCTGTCGGCTGTGCACTGTGGATGGATGGGCAACAACATGTACAGGTGTGTACCGTCAGATATGTGACGGATTTAGCATCCCTAATTTGTGATAAGGAGTGTGACTGGAGCTAGGCAATGGCTTTGGGGGCACTGGATACAGCTAGTGAGCATCTGCTCATACCCCTGGTGGTTTGCATTTGTGCTATATTTTATCTTCCATTCCCCCATTCTTGTTTTTCTCAGGAGAGCAACCCACACTAACACACATGTGCACTATGTATAGAATAAGAATGGGAGATGCCCACCAAACTGCCCTCCTGTATGCAAGACTTTGGACATTGTTCCCAAGGGAGACCAGGTGTAAGGATGGACTGGGAGACACTACCTGCAGGGGTATGGGCTTCAATGGCATAGGGTGTATATAGTAGGGACAAGCAGAGCATGGTATGTGTATTTTGCCATCATTGTTGGTCCCTTTAAGATCTTCTGCCCTGTCTTCTCCCTCCATTGTTCTCCTTCTACTCTCCCACCCATTGATTTGTTTCCCTTTCTGTGTCTCCTCCATTGACATCCACATTTCATTGGCACTTCCTCTTGTCCATTTCCATTGTGATAATCATATTCCCTAACAATGTGACTTACGCTCTCCTTAGGATTTGCCTCCTCCCTACGAGTCTTCACTATGAGCTCGTAAGCCTGGGTGATGCTAAACACCAAAGAGTCCTCCAGCCTGCGATGAGCTACAGTTAGGTCACCCAGAGAGAGTGGAGGTCATGGCATACAGGTTCATTCATTGGAGTTGATAAGGTGATACAAAAGGTACTTATCATTCAAACTTCTGGGATGATAGGCACAGATGCATAATGTGGATCATTCACCCAGATGGAGCTCAGAGCAGATTCAGCAGAAGTGTGGATACATGTTCAGTCACTGGAGTCTCACACATCTTCGGATAGGGTAACATATGTGAGGGTTCTAACATCAGCCACATCAATGAGGACCCCATCTGAGTGCAGGGGCTATTAGGAGGAGGATGCATAAGGTTGAGGATTGTCTTGAGGAGTCCAGGGTGCAAGATATAGGTCAAGTACAGAATGTATATTACAACAATGAATGATGGAATCATGGAATTGGATGGGCATATACAGTTTGAACTCATGGGAGCTGGTGGCTCATGGGCATGGCATGTGTCACTCATATTCATGCTGGCACTGTTCAACTCTTTATCTTATGTTCCAGTCCACCCCTCTCTCCTTCAACTGTACTTTTATTATATCTGTTCTATGTGTATGTATGTCTAATCTATAATTTAAAAATGTTAAACATAAGCAAGAAGCAATATTATTTTCAAAATACACTAGCATCTGTATGACTTCCATAGCAACTTACAGGGTGCTCATATGACTCTATAACACTCCATAGTATGCCGCTAACACTCCATAGCAACCCATAGTATGCCATACAAGCTATATAGATCTTTATGGCGCAGGTAGGAGCCTATGTAGCATCTGATAAAGGGGGGTCTTGGTTATGGTGCTATGGCGCTATATAATGCTATATAGCACCAAAGAGCAAACCCAGACTTTGCTGATGCTTCAATAAAGAAAATGAAAAATAGCATAAAATAATGCCTGCCAGTGCTGTAATATTATAGAGTCATTGTAGAACAATGTAATCATTAATGAATACTCACTTACAATGAACACTAATCACCTAAAATGTTGAGTGCAAGTTTCAGAGCCCCTGCAGCAGGAAGTGAAAATGACATGCATTAACACAGATGCTGGAACACCTGACACCAGCTATGAGCCTACACCCACCTATAATAAACAGAATCATGCAGACCATTGACTGCAAGTCTCAGAACTGTGCAGTGGGAAATGAATGGAAATGCACAACAAACTTACTATCAAACAATACAAGTTCAACAACTCATTAAAAATAACACCTGTCAGAACTGTCATGTTATATAGTGGTCGCAGAATAATCCAATCACCAATTAAATATGAACGCCCACCTATAATAAATAGAATCACGTAGACCATTAAACGCGACCCTCAGAACGGTGCAGGAGAAAGTAGCGAGGCGCGTTAACACAGGGGTTGGAAAGCCCGACACCAGTCACGAGCCAAATTACGAAACCAACTTACAAAACTAACGTAACACATCACGCATAACGTCACGCAATATGAAAACGGCCCTCAATTATCGCGGGCGAAAGACCTTGCCAAGCAAGGTAATGTTGCGTTTTTCGAGTTCTTTTCACAGCTCGCTCCGTAGCTTGTTCTGTCTTTCCTTCAAGGTTCATATATCATATTTAGTTCGTACCATACTTTGTTGGTCCTCGTGGCCAAGCTGGCCGACGAGTCTGGTTTTGGCCTTCTAGCGCGACTTACTCTGTCTCATTGCGTTCCGTGGTTCTGGTGCCACTCAAGTTCCTTCCTATGTCAATGTCGTCGTTATTGGAAGTGGTATTACTGGAGTCTTACAAATTTTGATTTCAACGCCCAAGGATCGTCTGGTGGTCGCAGAAAATGTACAAGTATTGAGGTCCGCTGCAGGTTGTCATGCTAGAGGCATGCGATGTTTGTTCTGGCGCGACTAGGGGGTAAGTTCTCTCGCGAAAACCATTATCATTATTGACGTTGGTTTGCTTCTATTCAGGGGATGGTGATGCTGTACCGTGATTACCTGCAATTAAAGTATAAGTATGGAATGCACATGGTTATGCTGATCATCCGGTTTCAATTGGCACTTTTGTCACAGCTGCTTTCAGTGGCCGACCATGAAGGCTTACTCGACCTATTTCGGTGCAGGGTGGTGGAGGTGTTCAATAACCGTTGAACCTATCCAACATTTCACTCCTCTTAAGCCAAAAAGAAAGCATCTGTTGCTAGCACCTCCGCTGTATCCGACCTTGAACCCGCAGCAAAGAAAGGATGCCACAGCGGTAGTACTCCGATGAGAAACAAAGGAAGGTTTAAAATTTTTTACTGTTAAAACCTTTTCTTAAATCTCTTTTACTCTTTCTTATACATTACCATAAGCCTTGTATGTTGTATTAAAATTGTAATATATCTCATATCGCCTTCTAAACCATTAGTTCCCATTAAAAGGTAGTGGGCGATGCCACTTGCCAGCCCTATTCCTTTATTCTGTACTATGTACTCCTAGCACTTACTAATAATAACTCTTCTTATAAGTCTAGGTACGACCCAGCAAGATCATCGTTATATATTGCATGTGGACTAAATACTGTGCCCAACTTATTTGGGTTTTCTCAATGCATGATGCACCTCAATTCAATCGGGACTCAAGCAAAATATATTAAGCAACATCTTGATTCGTGCACCATCCGACCGCAATTTCTAATGCATTACTTATAAACTGAAATACCTACAGAGCTTAATTAGCAATTTACCCTAAAAAAATATGCTATTGACGGCATGCGTGTTACCGCGAAGCTGAAGGTGAAATAATCCTGAAATTTGTTTATTTCTGTGGCCCCTAAAGCAGATAATTTCACATTGAAATATGATGTTCGTAATGAGCCCCCCCTATACGCATTCGAGCATCGCCTTTCCACAGAATTTCCGCACTAATAGTGTCCCCTAGTGTCTCGCAGTCGCCAGGGATCGGAATACTCATCGACAAACAATCAGTATATACACAGTAAAGGAGCTTAATCTGGATGCAAGGAGCGTACATAGCTACCTGGCCTCAGCTTCAAGGATCCATGTCTGAGCTCACGGTGAAGAGTTAAGATAGACACTTAAATGATGAAATCCGGAGCGGCGAAGCCTATATTTTAAGCAATGAGATGGAACAGCAAATATGGCGAAGGAAGAAGGACAGGAGTTGCCGGCTACCGGAGGTGACTGGGGGATTTTCAAGGTTCGAAACTGGGGTACATGAAGACAAGTGACAAAATGGGCCACGCGAGCACATGTGCATGGGATTGATGCAGAGTTGGGTAGAGATTGCCAGGCTAGACGTGATGGAAACAGAAGGGGTATGTCCTCTGGTTGCAAGGAGGTGGGAATGAAGAGGCGGAAGGACGAGCGGGTGGAGAGAACGGACACAGGTGAGGGTATTTAGCGAGATGAAGGGGGATGCGGAACAAATTGGCAATGAACGGAAAAGGCAAGCGATCGGCGGTGACCGAGCTTGGATGCTTGTTTAGGAAAACATTGGGAATATAACAAACAGGTGCCAAACAACTGGTCAGGGTATCCGGTGATCCTGGCCAAACGCTCAACAGGAATATAATGTGAATCCACTTGCACAACTATCAAGTCTCTCGTTTCTCCTCACCTTCCTTTCTTCCTTCATTCGCCCGCTGTATATGTTACTCCTTTGTCCAGTTTAACCCTTGTCTATCCTATTAGTATCTCTGCTCATGCATCATGTACGGCCTTCATCCTACCAATCGACGTTCACAGTCTCCAAGCGCGTCCACTTTCTCCCAAGTCCCACCGTCTGTCCATCATGCTCCTCATATCCCATCTCACCACTCTATCCCTGCCACATACCAAACAGACAGCCTGAGCAGAAATGCCTTTTATACTACACCCCACACTTTCCCCCCTCCAAGAGAACACGAAATCTCGCGCTACTCCAATTCTGACATCTTTTTCGACGAGCGACAGGCTGGCTCCGTAGTTCCTCCTTTCAATCAATCTTACGACAGACACCACGCTGCAGTATCATTACCTCCTACTGCAATCCATCAGGGGGAAGCCAGTTCTCGAAATCTGCATCTCCTTACTACGTCGAACCTCCGGCAAGCGGAAGATCCACCCACCTTGGACGTATATAATCTCAGCACCCATGGTTTGGAGCATTATTCTGAACCCACTTCATCCATCACAGCTACTTCCGATCATTCTGGTGATTCTGATTTTTGGCCAACTGTAGCATCTGCTCCTACGGCAACGGGTCCGTCTTTGTCCTCTGCGCGAGATCCTCCAAAAGCACGAAAAACTCGGCGTGAGAAACCTTATATCGCACTTGCTCCTGATCAGCCTCCTACAACCCAGGGTAAACCGCGAACGCGGGTTTTCGTCGCATGTTTACAATGGTAGCGTTTGGATCCCAGATTTAATTTTCATGATAATAACTTCCTATTTCAGTCGCACCCGAAAGATTCGTTGCGATGGCGCTAAGCCTATATGTCACAATTGCAATCGTCGCGTTGGAAACAGCGAGTGCAATTACGACGCCATTCCAAAACGTCGAGGGCCGGATAAAACACCAGGAGCACGACAACGATTGGCAAGAGATGAAACAGCCGATGATGCTCCACCGCGTCGTCGTCGCAGAACTCGCGAAGAAAAGCCTTCTCTACAGCAGCAATCTAGTGCTTCACCAGACCCACCACCCCCCAGCCAGGATGGACGTATACCAATCGCATTACCAAAACCAATTGTACTTTCTCCGACAGTTACTAGGAGCCCGGAACTTTCGTATCTAGACAGAAACGATCGTTCTTCGTGTATGTCAAGCCTTGATACACATACTATCCACGAAAACGAAACATCAACCGCCTCTCGCGGGGTACTAAAAACATATATTTCTTCAACTGTAAGCTACTTGTGAATGGGCGAACTGCAGCTCATTGTTTATTCAGATGCCATCTGTTTATGTCCAATCTCTTGATCCCTTTGCGGTAGTCCCGGATCCACACCCCGCCACCACCCAAAGTCGCCGAATAGTTCAAGTCGACGGGGACGATAGTGAGCAGCAGAATTTGGGAAAATCATCTCTTGGTACTCAACCATCTATGGACTTTACACGGAAGATATGGTGGGACTCACTACTCTCTCTCTATCTCTCACCGAGCTCGAAACATCTTCTGGTGCTTACAGCTTCGCAGAGGGATCTCGCTGCTCAGCAAGTCACTTCAGACCTTCGATTTATTTTTAAAGTTTCGAATTATTGGTTTGCCTTTTTTCACGCACCAACATTTTTCGGCAATTTCTTCGATCCGCGACGCAGAGAAGATATGCAACCAAGTCTTATTCTTGCTCTTCTAGCTATTTCTACGTTTTGGAAAAGTTCGGAGCTGGAACACGGAGATCCTGGTAGACAAAGAGCCTTACGTCTTAGAGAAGAGGCTCAGAGTGCGTTGGAGGCAAGTGTGAATGCAGGATGGATTGATGAGAATCTCGCTCAAGCTGCCTGGGTTAGCACTTTTATGTCTATTAGATATTCATTTATTGATTTCGGGCAGGTTTTGTCACTGTTTGAAGTGTGCACACATCCACAGCACTCAACAGAGAGATGTACTTCTTCATTGGTGATGCTAGACTCTATCATACGCATCCTGCACTTGACATCGGTTGATGCGGGAGACCCACGAGTAATGTCTTTTCCTCGAGGAGCTGTTCCAGCAGTGTCGTCTACAAGAATCCAACGCTCTGTATCATGGGCCCATGATTCTTCTACTCGTGTGGGCGTAGAAAGTAATTTCTCGCAGGAAGATAGATCATCGGAAGAAGGATGTTCATGCAAGTCGCTGACGCTGGGAAAACATTGGCCATCCGCAACAGAACACACACCCTTCTGGAGTCCTACCCCAGCATGGAATGATGCATGGACTGAAGCTGAGATAAAAAAGGAGTCGTGTCGCCGTTTATGCTGGAGCTCGATAATCATGGCTGCGGGACACATATCATATACTACTGCATGCAAAACAAATGTTCCAGAACTATTTATTGCTGACCCTGCAAATGTGAGTATGGTTTGGAATTTTATGCTTATACTGACTCATTCGCATTCGTGCAGTATGCTTTACTGTTCTCTGGTGAGGCCATTGCATACTCCTCCTTGCACAATTCTCTTCATTCCTCAAGAGACACCATCTGGGCTTTGCATGATCAATGTGTGCTGTTATGGAATAGTTGTATTCGTATGCGTGGCGGTTTTCACATAACAAATGATAACAAAACACAATTCGCTGTTAAAACATGGCTAGAGGCAGATGCTCTTGAGGCAGCTTTGAATAGACATACGTGTGGTATCGAACGATCTTTCATTTATATTGCGAGGGAATATATATTCAAGTATGCATGATTTAACAAGCTGATACCCTCTTTCTGAAAACTTACTTGAATGTCTTTTAGTACCCGCATGTTCATTTCACATGAATTTCGGAAGTCTATACCTATTCCGACAGTGTACGTACCATAATTTGTCTCGATTAATATTACATATCTAATCATGGCTAATAGAAACTTCAATGGGATCCTCCATCGTGATAAGGCTGAGGAATGGCGTAAGTGCAATCTATTTCATTTCTGTAATAACTTTGACATTTTAATTTGTTGCTAGTTTCGCATCAAGCTTCTGTCGCGCATCGTTTTATGTTCGGATTGCACACTATTACTGGAAATACAGGAAACATGTTATCCAGGCGCCCGTTTTTTGTGTTTTGGTTTATGGCTCAGATTTCTCGGTAGGAACTTAATGCATTTATGCGTAATTTAAATGTCGACTGACTGTCTGATTAGAGCACTATCACTTTGGCATTGTGATAATACCCTTATTGTCGCATTGGATGTCTGTAAAGCATTCTTAGCTCCTGTTGACTAGTTAGTCTCTAGTTACTCCGTTATTATGCTGTAAACTGACATCGACACCATAGTCTTAGTGGGTTATGGCCATGTCGGGGTAAGACTTCATTCCTTGCAAGTAATTAAATGCTAACTATTTGCACAGAGCAGCGGCGTCGATATAGCTTACTACGCGAACAGCTCACAAATGCCTGCCGTGCTGCCGGCATTAGTCCACCACCACAAGCCAATTTCAACACATCAAAAAGTCTCGTGTAAGTTTGATTTGAGTAGTTATAACTTGTCCCCTCTGTTATTTTTGGGTTGGTAGCTGTGAATCTGGATATTCAAGTAGAGTCACAAATGTTTCAATGTAGTAAATAAATTCGTTCTTTATTATTTGCGGTAGCTATGGTGTAACAGTGATTGTGGCAGATGCCGTGCTACAATAAATGAGTATTTCCTAAAAAGGAATGTGTGGCATCCTTTAGCAGTGCGAGTGGGATATACACAAACCTTGCTGCTTGCTACTTGCTATGACTGACGACTTCTTAACACACTCCAATCCTCTTTCTATGACCGAAAGCATTGCTGCATCGTCGGCGCATCCACATCTAACCACTCTGAAACGAAGGGCCCCCGAGGACAATATAGATGACGATATCAGTCCTAAGAGGATGAAAGAGGATCAGGACTATGTTCCTAAATCATGTATAAATGACGATATTACTGAAAGCTCTGAGCTGGTAGATGGATTAGCTCAAGAACTTCAGTGCGCATGCTGCTCAGAACTGGTATATCGACCGGTTCTTGTTATGCCTTGTCAACACTTCTTTTGTGGAAGGTGGGTTAGGTGTTAGAATCAAGCCATAGTAGCCTCACCTTTTATGCTATTCAGCTGCGTAGTATTATGGGTGCGAGTGAGTATGCATATTTTATACGTGAAACTCTTTGCTCCGGTCTTCGAGATGCAGAGTACAATCAATGTACTTACCCATGAATTTGTCCGATTATTTACATCATTCAAGTTCTCTCCTATTCGAGGACTACACTGACTACGAACTTTTACAGAATGGTGGAACAAATTGTCCAGCTTGTCGTGGCGAGTCAAATGTAGTCATGCCTTTCCGCGCCCTACAAGGCGTCATTGATACTTTTCTACGAGCTGCGCCTCATAAAACTCGCACCGAGCGAGAAAGACAACAAGCAGACGAAGTGTACAAAGCTGGCCAGTCATTACGCGTAAGCTCGCCAAGTTCCTCTGGTTTGTCATGTAAGTTCTGAATTCCTTTAAGATACCGACGCCTCGAGAATCGTCACCCGACCCTCCTATCAATGATAGTTCAGATTACGCACGCCCCTGTCCTCACTGCTTACCTGGAAATCATCATGGTTATACGTGTCCGCAGCCTATTCCTGATCCTACTACAGATCTAGAACACGCGTGGCATATGGACGATGGTCTTCCTCCTGGCCACGGCCAATGTGGTAATTGGTACGCTATAATTCACTCATTATTGCGCGCGGTAACGCTTAATTATTATCCAGTGAGAATATACTTGCACTTGCTGCTCCATCGACATCGAAATGCGATATGTGCCAGGTTATGTTCTGCGGAATCGGTATTCAGGGCCGTTGCGTCGCTACAGCTCTCGCAGGTGCACAACTTCATGGGTTGTCAGACCTAAGTGATTTTATCCAGTCACCTGCTGTATACGATTGCTTTGGCAGTAACGCTGTTGAAGTGGACATCATGATTGAGTATCTCAGCGCGCAACGATTGAGTCCTCGAGAAATATATCAAGAAGTTCGTAGTTCGCCGCGATATCCTGATGTCATTCTTCTCTAACCCACATTGAAACAGATTGTCGCTCATATACAGTGTGAGCCAGGAGGCTTTTGGCGCCTCGTTCAGATGGATCTCTTCCGTGATATTTACGATAGCGTTCCGTCGGGAGTTGATCCAGGCCCTAATGCACCTCGGAATAAAATATGCCGTCACTGTGCCACGGAAGTGTTTCTCTGGGGGTTAAAGGGGTGGTGGGTACGCGAACGGCGGAAAGGTTCTCTCTCGGGAAATACCTTCAATAGAAAGGACTGTCCAAATGGTATCAATTGCGATTGTCAGACCGACTCTGGTATGTAGTATTTTATTGTTGGATCTATTTATATTTAACTTCTGGTATATGGAACCCTTAGTGCATGCGAGGGAGTGTGAGTCACCCAATTGTTATATAACTTCAGAGTTGAGATGCTTACTGACAATTTCCAGTTAACCACATATTTTCTTTTGAAGATTCTGCTCCCCAACCAGAAATACGCGCGCAAGTCTTAGCTCCGCCGGAAGTACATAACCCAATTTCTTTCGTATCCGGGGGAAATGTCACGGTTAATCGTTCGAGTACAAGCCAAGATTTAGGAACCTCAATTTCAATTGCGCCAGGTTCCGGGCCTGAACGCTATCTTCTCGACGTGCATGGGGATCCAGGAGCACCTTCTACCCCCGATTTCCGGGATGCTGTCGATGCTTTATCATGACATTGTTTAGCCTCATTCGTTACAATCTTCTCATTTCTAGAATTCATACATAACATTTATCTTACGTTATAACTAACATCCAGCGGGTGCGATGGACAATAATAAATAATAACATTTTCACAGAGCATAAACAACCAATGTTAATATTAAAAATAACAATTCGACAGGACTATACATAATACAACTAGTCCAAGTTCAGAAAACGGGTTACAATATGTATCTACAGATATGATAGTGTAGTAAGGGATATTCATTCTGTAGGTATCTGTGAAGATGGGCAGAAGATCATGTCGTGACTAGGAGATAGGTCTGAAGGAGAGCTCGGCGAAGGCAATATATGAAACCGAGCAATTATATCTTCCAAAGCCATTTGCTGTCCTCTGAATTCTAGTGAACTTGATAACCCCGTCATGGGGAGTGAACGATGAAGAGACTCCATACTACATATAGGGAAAAAGACGTGCCTGCGGAACAGGTGAACGATCACTGACTGAACCTTGATCGTTCCGGCGAGCTGAAACCGGACAACGAGATAATGCTTTGTGCCGTGTGTTGCCTTGATGAAGCAAGAAGCACAAGCTTAGACATGGATGGCACTAACTCATCTCTGACCCCAGGCCTGTCGAAAGGCCCTGGAATAGCCTTTTCTTCGCATTCTTCCAATGCAAGTCCGTCAGCTCGCGTATCTGGACATGCTGTTAAACAAACATCCGTACTTGGATTTAGAAGATGCTTACTGTAGCCTAACACTGTGCTGTTACTCTCGCCCAAAGTGTTCCGTTTAGCATCAGATGTTCCTCGAGGGCGAGAAATATATCTGTGATAATTTGGTGAATCGCCGTTACTGTGGTTACCACCTCCACTCCCACTTCCGTCTCTAGCATCCTTCCTTTTAGAATGAGATTGAAGCTTCTGCCTATATGACTAGAAATGCTATTAGTTAAAGCAACCGCGGTGAACAGATTCTTACCATAACATTTCCAAGTGCTCTAAAGTTATCCCAATACCGTCAGAAAGTGAACGTGCGCACAAAAATAAGATACTATACATACCGAATTTGCAAACTTCTACAATTGCACAATGTCGCAATCTCATAAACGCCTACAGAGGTCTCGTTCGTAAGCGTCTTGTGCATGGCGTGTTTGACCAGCAATGTCAGATGATCAATCTTGTAATTCGTTGCCAACATCAGCAACTGGCTCAGCACAGCTGGAGCATGCTGTAGAGGAGTGATAAGTCCCATAGAGTAAAGGTATTGCAGAAACGCAAGTGTGACGGGATATGGTTCCGAGAGGTAGAAGGAACGGGGAGTAAGCCTAGGGTCCAACTTGTGTTCGTTTGCTGCACTCATACCAGGAATTTCTGGAAGAGGTTGATGCATGCTGGACGAAGGAAGTGTATCCAGCGTAGATAGAGCCAGCTGGAGAAAACGCGTTCTCTGCTCTTTGAACCATGGCCACCTGTCCTCCAACACCTTGCGCGAACAAGCAATCTTGCGACCATCGTCGCAAATGACCTCAAAGTCAGTAATGATGCGCTCTTCGAAAGCAGCAAGGCCCAACTCTTGCATTCGGATATCAAGCTTCAGCGGAGGGGGCTGATAGATTCCAAACGCCTCAAGATCAACCACAGCGACATGATCCCAACTCAGCAATCTGCGATTATAATCATCGACACGATTACCGTCCTGGTTTCCGAATATAAGGAACCTGTTAGCTTCTGCCCAGAGACAACTGCGAAACCATGAACCTGCTTGGATGACCCTTCCGGGAACAATGCGAGACCAGGTCATGGAGATCAGATTGAGAACCCAAATAGAAAAAGTTTGGTTATTATGGGTGAGGTATGTTCCTGCAATGATGAGGTGGGTACCTTGAACAGCGCCAGTAGGGAAGCGGAGGCCAGGAGGAAAAGTGTTGCCTGTTATGGCTTGAGATCGATCTTGAATGGTGAAATCGCCTTCGAGAGAAGAGAAAACTTCGAGTTCGCGCTTTACATCTGTGAACTATGATGGTTGTCAGTATAGCAACACTACAGAATCCAATTATCGTACATTGTAATTGCTGAAGAGGTAAATATCACTTGGATGATCTTCCCTAGGAACCACAGAGTATGATAAGTGAACGAGTGATTCAGAAGGAGTAGCCTCAATAGAGGGACCGGGGATCTTGTCGGGCTTGAAGCGTGCTCCAAGAGGACCAATGATAGACGCTAGATGAGTGTTTCTGATTTCATCCTGTGGCAACCTTACGGTAACATTCGAAGATACAGCCACACTGCGATACGTGCTACAATGACGGGGGTAGTGTCTTCGCTGGACCCATGTCTCGGTAGCGAGATCAAAGACACAAATATCATCAAGCCAAGTGTCGTAGAAGTCTTGGCCACCTATGATAAAAAGACGACCAGATGTGACAGAGGAAAGATGTGTATAACGACCACGTGGCACGAGATCGGAGTCGGAATGAGCGAGCGAAGGTGACAGCCAACGGCGAGTAGTGAGATCGAAGAAGTGGAGGTCATTGAGAACACATAGGTTGCGTGGATTTGTGGCCTCGGGTTGGCTGCTCATACCGCCAAATATCACAAGCTGGTTATTCCCTGGATAGCGACATATGGATGTTAGTATGAAATTTGAAATATTGGAAGGTCGGTAGATTGATAGATGGTGTGAAAGGACTAACAGACATCTGCGCTGTGAAAGTATCTCGGCTTAGGAAGGTGGTCGTCTGAGAGATTATAAATCTTCTCCCATACGAAGGTGCTTAGGTCGAGCATGTAGAGGTCTGCGACCATCCTCCGTTCTGTTACTAGGCGGCCACCCTGTACATGAAGCTGTGATGAGAAACAAGCTGGAGAGGCAAGACGAGGGATGTACGAACGAAAAGATAGATCTTTGAGCCGACGAGAGTGGAGGATGGACCCTAAATGAGCAGAGTGAGTGAAGGAGACGGAGTGGCAGGAGGTAAACGTACGACGAGCTTGGGGGGAACATCGCCGGTGGTCTTTCGACAACAGGTGGCAATGTCGAATATTGTGTTTTGCATTTAGACCAGGAGGGCATGAAGGGTGGTGGCAAGGAAGGAAAGGGGAATAAGTGGTGTAGTGCATGAAAGTGTAGGCGTAGTGATGATCCCAGTGAGAGGCTATACCAGGTTGATACCAAGTGATGAGGATATTGTAGTAGTAGATATAGTTATAGAGTCTACTGCACCCTTTCGACCAACTGTTCAGTAACGCATCACACGATGCCATGAACTTGAACAAATATGCGTTTCGTCACGCGTCACAGCTCCCCATGAACAGAGGTACAAGGAAATATTTAAAACCATAAAATAAAATCATCGCTTTTTGTGAAAAATTTAGCTGAAAATCGTTTAGTGATGAACAGATCTTCAATTTGTCACGCATCACACTGATACTTGAAGCTTGAAGCTTGAACAGAGAGTCCAACTGTTCATCGTCGTCACAGCGTATTTCGACGAACAGTTGGTCGAAAGGGCACAGTAGTATTACTAATCTACATCTTATCTTATCACAACTAGTCTAGGCTAATGATCGAATTCCTCACTGACTCGAATGTCTCTCAATAAATATCAATTTTTATATAAATTCACTTTTACTTCCTCTACTATCCACCGCCACTTCTCTATGGACGTCGTCATCTCCCAGCCAGCCCCCGATAAGCTCAAAGTCCTTCCCCACAACCAATACATCACTTCCGATCAGCTCTCCCCCACTACCGTCTCCCCTTCCCCGCTCGACCAGTTCCGCACCTGGTTCAAACATGCCGTCGATGGCGGGAAAGTCCACGAACCAGAAGCCATGTCCCTCTCCACTGCCACCCCCAACGGCGTCCCCTCCGCCCGCATCGTCCTCCTCAAACAAGTCGACTCCCGCGGCTTCGTCTTCTTCACAAATTACACCTCCCGCAAATCCCAGGAGCTTCTTGCCAATCCCCATGCAGCACTCGTTTTCTACTGGCGTGAGATTCACAGATCCGTCCGCGTCGTCGGAAGGGTTGAGAAGATCCCCAGGGAAGAGTCAGAGGAGTACTTTCAGAGTCGCCCGTTGGGGAGTCGCTTGGGTGCCTGGGCTAGCAAGCAGAGCTCCATTATCGGAGAGGGTGAGCTCGATGCTCGCCTGAACAAGGTCGAGATGCGATTTAGCCAGCAGAATCCATCTGACCCCCAGGTTCCTACTCCCGAGTTCTGGGGGGGCTGGCGCGTCGTACCAGAGTATATCTTTCAACTCTCTCCATTTTCTGCATTCTTACCATACTTGTTATAGTGAGATAGAATTCTGGAGTGGAAAGCCATCTCGCCTGCACGACCGTGTCCGATACCTTCGCGTTGAAGGCTCATCCGACGACCAACCTCAATGGAAAATCGATAGACTTGCACCTTGATACCACCCACAGACATCGGACGGAATGCTACAGATATCTATTGGAATACTAAAATGCGGAAATGAAATTTATGTACTATCTTTAGAGTTGTACAATCAGAACCCAAGGAACATGCAATACCATGTAATCCCGACTCATATCGAAGAGGACAAGATGTTAAATAAGTGTTAAGACTACCTCAGCTTACAGTAAAGAGGCTGTGAGCTTGGGCAAAAGACTTTACAACGAAACCATTTTTAACGAGTAAACTTCCTACACAATGAATCCTGAACTATATGACCTCTCCCCTCGCTGCATGCCAACAAGACCTTGCCCACTTCTCCAATTCAAACTTTGCAGCCTTCTCATCATCCTTTACCCAATGCTTTAGCGCGTCTCCTTGTAGTGCCCTTCCAAATGAGAACGTTAGGCGAGGGAGCCGAGCAAAAGGAGTCCCCGGCGCGGAAGAGTTGACGAGTGCGTTGACGGCTGCCAAGTACTGTGTTGCCACTGCGGGGGGGAGTCCACCTATGCGGGCGTTCGGTACACGTTTCTTGAAAATGGGTCACTAACTCACCAGACAAGAAGGCAACTCCTGGAACAGCAGCTGGTACAGTTCGTGAAATGACAGTCAGCGCCGCCAATGCAATATCCTCCGGGAGCACATTTGAACGCGAAGGGTGCTTTAACCCAGGTTGAGGGAATGAGGGCTTGATCAGTGATCCTGCAGTGGCCTCAGACAATCGGACGTATAGATCGTAAGGAGCGCCTACCTTCTAGAAGCACGCCGTGCGCCTTCATCCTCTCATAAATCAAGCTAATAGCTTTCTCATGCACTTGAGTACTCCTCGTCAAATCGGCGTCTCCGTCGAACATAATATCTGGTTCAACGACAGGGACCAATCCAGCTTCTTGGCTGATGGCAGCGAACTGGGCTAACGTATTCGCTTGAATATCTAGAGACAACTGGCTGGGCAACCCAACGGCGGCACTGGAGCAAGCGACTTGGACACGCCATTTGGAGAACCTGGCCCCCGCCGCGCGCGCGCGTTGCATCTTGGTAAGGAGGTCGTCGAGACCTTGGACGCGGAATTCTGCACGGAAATCCTCTGTTGACACTGGGATGGGTGCTAATTCACCGTTTGCGCGCACACCAGGGATGATTCCTCTGTCAGTGAGCAGTGGGCCGAGATGGAAGTCATGCAGGGTTTCTGCGTACAGAATAACCCCCGACACATATTCTATCGACATGTGAGCAAAACAACAAAATCATTGCTGTATTAACAAACCTGCTGGGATGATTGTATATGCGAATTCCCTCCATTTTTTCCTTCTTTCGCGATGCTGCTCTTCAGTCCATTTCATTTCCTCTTTCTCGGAGACTCCATGGTGGTCGTTGCCCATGGCAGCGTCGAACACGGACTCCATGACGTCGGGGGTCTCGTCTGTAGCGTATATGCCTTTCCCTCTGGGATGGACAAGGGCATTTGCAATGTCCATTAGCTCTTTTGCTACAAACGCAGATTGATAGGGATACAGGTGGACATCGCGGATTGTGGTTCGCTGGGCTATGAGATCAGGAACAGAGAACAGGTTTGTAGGTGTGCTTGCCGAGTTGATCTCTGTGATCTCTGGCATGGATGGCGAGGATGATGGTTAGTTGTGATATGAAGCGCGGTCCTGCTAGATTGCTAGATGAACTACTAGTAGGATGAGAATACTAGATCTATATATAAGTACAGGGGCTCTGGGGCGGGATCAGCTGGTCTCAGCCTGATCATAGTGGAGTTGTGTTGTGTGGAAACGATCGCACATATGAGGCAAAATGGAATGAAACCGACGCGTCGACGCGTACACTAATCCTCCCACGACCCATTCTCTGTCTTCCATCATCATGTTACGAGCACCTGCATTCAGAGCATCAGCTCAGTTGCTCCGACCAAGACCAACCTATTCTACTCGACTTTATGCCACAAGTAATTTAAATCAAGCCAACAAACTCCCCAAACCCGATCATGGAAAGGCCAATGAGGAGGACAAGGATTTCCGACCTCCCTGGGTCTACACTGCATCCAGGCTGACCAATTTCGTCCTAATTCCCGGTATGTTCTAATGCTTCTGACTATGTATATCCACATCTAAATTATCTCTTGAAATGCAGCTACTTTTCTCTATGCAGCGTTCGTTTACGACTGGGGAGAGCATGATCATGTTTTCCAACCGGTATGCGCGTTTCTTGATTTGAGAATTTAATGTTTACAGCTGTCCACGTACAGCTTCGTCGTTGGGCAATGGAGCAAAAACAAACATACTTCGTCGGCGCTCCCAGCGAAACTCTTGTACTAGCTGCACCCCCATCTTTAGAGCCTGCAGAAGAAGTTGCTTCAACATCATAAACGGCAAAAACTTGAGTGCATGATGTTGTACACTTCTATTCCCAGAATTTCGCATGGATTTCAACACCATCATTGCTCCTTTCACAAAATACCTGACAATCTGGAATATACTAACGTGCTTCTACCCTTCTATCCCGCTCAACTTGTTTCCAATCAACTCGAGAAATGTGAGTGGTGGATTGGACAGGAAAAATGTCAAAAGGTTGGGCAGCGGCGCCCTGGCATTGGAATATGTGATTGTACTTATCATATAGCTTATAAGCAAGTAGCATAATAATAGCTTCTTCAGGAAGATCTACTGCATTCCATAGTATGATAACGCGTCTTAGCGCTTGTCGGAGGGGAAACAGACGATCTAGCTCTGGCGTCGACATATATAAACCCACCATCTTTTCGGGAACTCGCGGGAACGAGGCGTGATGATATTACTTAGTACTTGACTGGTTTCTGCCAATACCCCCATCCTCAGTGCCAGTATGGAGCCCAACGAGCAACTGAAGAAGCTTAAGGACTTGCTCGTCGATATGAATAACAGTCTCAGCGAGTGCTCACAGGCAGCCCGAGTGGAAGAAAAAGATGACACAGGCAAGTTCGACGACGCACGGGGGCGCTTGGAGAAAATCATTCTTCTGGGAGAGGAAATACGACGGCTGCAGGAAAAGAAGAGTAACGAAAATATAGGTACGGCATCATCCAGTGGAAAGAAATAATATGCTTCTGCATCGTGATCATACGCTCGATAGAGACCTTATTGCAGATTGTTCGAGAAAATAACGAAGCGCGATGTGCTGAACTAACGGAAATGGTGCAAGGTACTTAAGATTAAATAAACCATGCATAATGTGAAGGTACGAACCTTTGTAACACTGAACAAGAATCCGGAATGCGGTTGACGTTCAGCAAAAAATACTTCTCAGTGAAATGAGTGACAGGACTCGCCAGAAATGATAAACGACAGAGAAAATTGTCAAAGCAGGTTGGAGTTGGCTCCTAAGTAGAAGCAGACAGTTGAACAAGGGGGTCCGAAGATTACGAAAAGTTACATCGGGTCGTTTTAATTTTTAAGCAGTATGCTGGGTACCCTCCCTCCCCTCCCGCGGGAATATATTTCCGTATATAAATATTATATAAGCATATCATGTGCACGGATAAACTGTCCGATCTTGCCGACAACTTACCAAGTCAATCTCTACCCACTGGTAACTCTGATTCTCAGCATCTGTGTTTCGTGGTTTCTTATACATTGCATGTACATCAATGTATGATGTATTCAAGTCCAATTCAAGTGAGCTGTGTGAACTGATGGTATGTTAATGTTAGTTTGCTTCAGTATGCAGTTAAGAGCACTGCGTACTTATGACTGATGTATTTGGTTTTGCAGTTTTTACATGCACATTTAATAATTATTTATTCAGATATTTCCACCTCTGCTATTTTTTTATCTCAAGTAAATACCTCCAGTGTCGCCATGAGGTCATTTAGTTTGTGCTTGCAATTGTTGCATTCAAGATGGTCCAGAACAGTTCTTGCATTTGTGGTGGTATCCAGCACAAGGGAACTCTCGGTAGGCTGCTCCTGTGAGCATACATGTAATCCAAGGTCTTTAAATTTGGTGAATTAACTTGGCACAAGTTTATGGCAAGTTTGTAAACCCATACTTACTGATTCTTGTACCCCAGTATTGTTTCTTTCTTCATCCACTTCAGTTATGCTAGCCAATGACACCTCTTGTGTGTGAATAACTATCTCATTCTGATCATCGACATCAGATGGATTCATGGTCAATTAATCGGTAGTAACCTAGACATTGGGAGGTTGTGTATGCACACCCATGGTAGATGTTGAAGCTTTGATGAGAATATGAGTTATACTAAATCCAAATTGGGTATGGCACTTACTCATTTCTTGTTCTGGTACTCAAGAATTCACTGACCTCGCCCTATTCATCATCACTATACCCTATATATGCATTGGTACGTGTAGACCTCTCATATACTTCATTATATGATTCGTACTCTTGGTTTTGTTCAATGCAAAATTTTTCTCAAAACCTCGTCAAGTTGTGTGTTATTATCACTGTATGCAGGCCTTATACTATGTGCTTCCAATATGTGAAGCGAAGGCTTCCCCAAGTTCTTTGACTTGCACTGCTTCATAATGTAGGCATTTTTCACTCATTTCAAACAATTCAATCCCATCACAGCTTGTAAATGTGCATTATATGTGATAATTACCTTAAATTATGACTGTAAAATTCTAATATGAACCATTTTCACTAATTTGTAAGTGAGGTCGAAACAAAATTTAAGAGGGCCTAAGGGGGGGTCCCTCCCTAACCCTATGTCGCTCGGCAAAATCTTCGGACCCCCTTGCAGTTGAATTATTTAATGACTTTTGTGTTAATGGGCTGTAGTGCTTTATATTCAGCTTCGCATGAAAAAATGCGTAAGAATCATAATCCGTGTCAAGCTTAATCATCATTGATGCATTGATGTGCTATTGAAGAAAGTAGACATTTTCGATGTAACCACTGCCAGAATGCCACAGCCTGAGCAGCCGCGCCGTTTGTGACGCGGTTAAGTACATATCTGCTGTAATCACGTGACACAATAGGACTCGCGCGTGAGCTCAGCTCAGTTCAGAATCACGGAGGTCGCCGCCAACGCTGAGCGAATCTTTGCAAGACTGAAGCCCAGGCTATCATCGTAGAAGTGTCTTATATGAATCGAAACTCTGCAAACAAGGAGTCAGCTCTGCGGAACTCTTTCAAACCACCCTTAATAACCCCCTCTGCTTCACCACCTCCTTGGACTTCTACTAGCATATCTGGCAGACATCCTGACACCGGCCTTCCACCGTTCAAGCGTTCACGAGCATCCGCTACTCCCCACCCGACCTCATTCTTCATGTCCTCAACGACTGCCGGACATGAACCCGGTACCGATTTTCACAAAGAGCGGCAAGCCTCAGCTATGCGCCTACTTGATGTGTGGTCTAACCTCGCGGAACGTTACACGCGTCGTCTAGATGAAGACGACATTGTCGACCTTAGGACACTTGAAATCGTGACGGATAATGGTGTTATGCGCGGTATTGGGAAGGTTGACTTTGGTAGTATAAGTGAGGCGCAAGAAGGAAACCGCGGTAATGAAGGGGAAGGCGAGGATGAAGAAGAAGAGGATAACGAGGACGAGGGTGATGTCGACGAACTGGATACGATCACTAGGGCGGATAGCGATTGTTACGAACTAGAAGCGCTGGAGACTCAAATTCATGCCAGAACCATGCCACTTGTTTCATCACTGAACCCCGTTGACGCGGAAGATCTAAAGGAATTCATGGAAGCAGAGAAAAGGAGGAAGGAATTATGTGGAAGTGAGCCGGAGGATGAAATTGAACATACAGTTGATGTTTCCGAAATGAACGAGTCATCCCACGACCGCGGTGATTCTTCAGCGCATGCCACTGACATCGAGGATGCAGAAGATACTGAAGGCGACGAACTCTCCGACTTAGGATCCGATGATGAGTTGGTCAACAACTGGGGCGCAGATGAAGCTAGTGCCGTCTACGAAGTCACGAAACCAGATGAAAATGCTTCTGAAGACGACAGTGAGATTGAAATTGTCGAAGGACCCATATACAAGCCCGAAAAACTCAAGAACCCTGGAAGGCAAAATATTACAGAAGGCAACCTGCAGCTTCAAACACCACCAAAATCAAGCTCTTGTGTTCCCTCCGGTAGTAGCCCTAGGTCTGGGTTCTTCAGTTCCCTCCCGCCAAGCTCCCCACCTCCTCGGAGTCTTTCACCATTTGAAGCAAGGGAATCCTCTCCAACACCTCCAACATCTCCTGCAGTTCTTTCAAGCTCTCCTTTGAGGTCACCGCACGTAGGACTACAAGGGCCGAACCCAGCGAAAAGTGGATTGCCTCCAAAAAACAACCGGTCAACAGACAGTTCAAAACTCCTTCCGAATAGCATACACTTTCAAGTAAATAGCCATTCAACCACCCAAGTATCTAAGCCTACGAAAAATGCAGAAGCCGGTCCTTCAACCTACCGCCCCCATACGAAGACACCTGATAGGGGGGTGAAAGCTGTACATTCTCATTCTGAGTTGGGGTTTCAAGCAGCTCAATCGTTAAAGCCCATAATGAATGCTGAAGCTGGTCCTTCAGCACATCGTGCTAGTGCGAAAATGCCAGTTCGTTCAGCGAAAAACTTGCATTCTGAAGCGGATCATCATAACATTAATCCGGTACTGAAACCTACGAAGAACGCTGAAGCTGGTCCTTTGACTAACAGCACCCGAGCAAAGACACCTTCACGGGCAATGAAGGTCATGCATTCTGAAAAAGATTACCAGAAAGATACCCCGAAGCGCACAGCGAACACAGAAGCTGCTGTTATAAATGTCCATATGCGTGCGAAGACACTTACCCGAGCAAGTGTGAAGCCAGAGGTCGTTATTGAAATACGCAAACCGTTTAGTCCATCTAAAGTTGAACGTGAAGGCTCTTCCGAATTTGAAGACTTACCACCGCCTCCACCAAAAATATCTCGTTCTACGCCATCTGTGCAGAAAAGAAAGCGAATTTCTACTTCTTCAGAGTCTGGAGATTCCCCGCCGAAACCTCGTTACTCTGGAGCAAAGCGGGGCGAAGGCAAGACAATGAGTTACCATAGAAAAGGAACAAGCAAAAATGGTTCCAGTTCTGGCTCGGAGAGAGGTATGTTACCCCCTCATGTCGATCATACATTATAGTAATTATTTCTATGTTGCTCAGATTCATACGAGAAGAAACGGTCAACGAGAGGCCGGTCCAAATCTAAATCATTGCATATTTCGTCAGATTCTGAAGAATCAGAGGCCAGCTCATCTGGCGAGTATTCGCAACCCCGACATTCACGAAGCTCACAGGCAGTATTTAACTCCATTTCTCCTTATTCATACATGCAACCGCCTTCTACACAGCATCATCCACACCAGTATCCTCCGCAGGTTTATCCCCCTATACCGGATCCCCGTGCTCAAATAATCGTTGCACATGCAATGCAGCAGTTATCAGCCCTTGTTGGGTGGGGTACATCACCTGGTATTCCTTTCACTCCCTCACGCCGCCATGGACATAGCAGTCCTGGGTTAATGTATTCTACTCCGACACATCATGTTTTCCCGTATATGTTTGACCCAAACATGTCGAATGCGACCTTACCCCCTGATTCTCCAAACCTTCAGTCGTCTCCTGATATCGCACCAAGAAAAAAATCGCTTGTACGGAGAAGCCGGTCGAGAGGCAGACGTGTCTCTTTCAAGGTTGACGATAGAGATGACGGTGATTTAATAGATGTCCAATCAAGTCCAATACGTCCGTCACTGGCTCGAAAGCAGATGGAAAGAGCTGCTTCGAGAGGAAAAGGAAAGGCGAAAGCTAAGACTGCTTCTGATGCAGAACGAACGTCAGATGAGGGGGAGCTATCTGAACTCGAAATTAGAGAGACTCGGATTCGAAGTCATGGACGGAGGGGCCAAACGCCGGGCCCTGCTTCAGACGGTGAGCGTAGCCGCAAGCAGCCCAGACGGGGAAGGAAGTCGATGAGTGTTGATGTTCGATAGGCTACGCTCCCCCACCATGTAATAATATATTGTAATTTGTGTTGGACTAGCTAAGACTATTTATTATTATTACAATATTTTTATGCTTGTTCCGTCTTCCGTTCAGTCACTCGACCCAGGACCCCGGTTTATCCTAATGGAACTTAGATCCTGAAGAGTGGATGTTTGTCCGGACAGATTTTTGGCTTATTATTGAAAAATGTCCGCTTTGGATCTAAGTTCTCAAATGCCAAATTTTGTCCGGATTTAGCGTTCTAAGTTCAAATTTTGCGTTTTTGCGCTTTTTCTCTTCTAAATCTCGCAGAAATGTTCTTTTAATGCTCATAATATGGTTCATAGCACGAACGAAGTATATAACTTTAGTTTCAACTCCGTAAATCTAAATGTTGTCTCCGAGGTCATTACTATTTCCTCCCCTTGCATTGAAAGCTTTGATGGCCACAGTTAGACACGTAGTTTGAGATTTGAGGTTATGGAATATATCCATGTACACCTTGTTGATAACCAGACCAATGGTTGATTGAATGGTGACGACAGAGAAGGGAATAACCATCATGAACCGGATAGATGGTATCAGCTGAAAGTAATAATTGCTGAGCATGACCTTGGGGGTAGCAGTAAAATAGTTAGCTGTCTGACTCGCGAAAATCTGCACACCAATTGTTGTAACAGCAGATATGGATGAGGAGTCAGTTATAGCAGCATGTCTCCCATGCTTTCCAGCAGACAGCTCGCAACGGACAATCCCGGACACAGTTGCATGTGATAAATCTTAGCGGGTACGAAAACAAAATCTCAAAACAAAACCACAACGTCGACATTTGAACACAGAACCTCACCGACATCGCTAATTTTAAATAACTTACACTCCAACCACTGAGATATATGTCCGGATAAAAATTCATTTTTGTTCGGGAATAGTATGTAAGTTCAATGGTCTCAGAGGCAAAAATTGTCCGGAATGCGTTCTAAGTTCGGGGGCCTACGGCCCCGATTTTTGTCTGTATTTGCATCTAAGTTCTCTTAGGATAAACAGTAAACAGGGGTCCTCTCGACCCTCGTTGCAATTAGTGCAGCCCGAATTAGGTTTGCGAACTTCGCAAAAGCTAATTCGCATGGCTAATTAGCCTGCTAATTAGCAGGTGCTCTGAAAAGCTGAGAAATAACATGCGAAATAGCGCTAATTAGCTAAAAATTATTTCCAAATTATTTCTAGCCTTAATGGCACTGACTACTGACTCCACCCAATATTATAACAGTATCTAAGTAATATTGTCGACCAGTGAGCGAGCTCCTGTGTTATACATTGTCATCAGTAAATGGTAAGAAAACCTGGCATCATTGTCATTTGTCAGTGGTTGCACACATATTGCATGATTATGAGCTCGGTATAAGATATTTGTCTGCCATGGTGACTATCATTGGATAGTAGTTATATTACTCACTGATAGTGGTTAAGATCTAGCTGTCAAAATGTTTTGTTATTCCAGTGGCTCCATGGCTGATGAGTGAGCAATGTCTGTGGTGACTTGACTGAATGGACCCAAGCATAAAAGCCTACATGTCACTATTATTGCCAATCACCTTATCATTCATCAGTACCATAAAATGGTGAGCAAGAAGGTAGGCTTACTACAGTTGCTTTGCCATAGTATCCAACATGTCCTCTAACAAATTCGTGCTACACTTTTGAATAAGAAAAACCCAAGGGCCAATCATATGTCGAAGACTAAAGAAGCAAAAACTGTGCAGCAAACACTTCTTCTACTTTTAGTACTGATCTTACAAACTTGACAGATACTGCTCCTCCAATTCAGACCATAATGATAGTGGAGGATTGGCTAATGACATAGATAGGATAGACTAGTGATGTGGAAGCAGAAACAAGAGACATAGCACTGGCAGTAGATTTTTTTATTCACAAGCAAACTGTAGAGTACTGAGTATTCACTTAGTATGTTACTCATTGCAGATGTACCTGGTACCCTATATGCTGAGTAATGTTAATTTGCATGCGAAATAGCACCAAATTTGCTATTTCACATTGCTAATTAGCATTTTTTCGTCCAGGGGGCGCGCCCCCCGGACCCCTGCTAATTAGCACTATTTCACAGTGTGAAATAGACCCCTTCTAGGCAGTGACCTACATTGCATATGCGAACCAGCTGTGGGACCTAATTCGGGCTGCACTAGTTGCAATCACATAACAGAAGTGGGATGAGATTTAGACAAGATTTCTGTTAGTATCACGTGAGTAGTTAGATCTGAGATCCATCGAAAGGAAATTGCTCTGACCGTGGTTAATACTGTACAGGTTCTTGAATCCTACTTCCATCCATTTTCACCTGAATGCCCCTTCAATTTATACCCCTCTTTTAAAAACAGCTAAATTTAGAAGCTCTGAAGATGCCTGTTCAACCACGAGAGCTATTTAACACCAAGGGAAGGCAAGGTTCCAGGAAAAAAGGAAAGCAAAGGAAACAGAAAGCTCATGATGGTCCCGAAATGCAAGAAGATTCAAATGCCGATATTATAACACCAAAATCAGACGCTGAGAAGGACAAAGAGCGAAAGGGAAAGCTGTTACAGGAGGTATGTGGCAGTGATGTCCCCGACGTGAAATAGGGCTCGATTGTTGCACAGTTAGCTGCTCAGTCGGAATCCAAGTGGTCCAGTAAAAAAAAAAAGAGATTGGAGAAATACATTGTAAGATGGAATGATGTATCGGTTACACACATATCTTACGTACTTATTGTAGGAGAAAAAACTGAAGAAAGAAGAACGTGTTCTAATATTTGAGAAATTACTGTATGTCTTGAGTTTTGTCCTCAGAGTAAACTATTGACAGCTTTCAGCAAAACACAGGCTTCACTTCCATCGTCCCTTCTTCAGTCATCGTCAACATTGGGTACTGGTAGACTTGCTACGCACGAGGAGCTCCAAGCTAGGTCAGAGGATAAAGATGTGAAGCAGGCTCTTGACGGACGATTGGGAAAGAGGAAACGTCACAGAGACGCTTACGATGTTTCCGGACCTTTAGATGACAACGATTCTGACGACGCCTCGTTAAATGGAGAAGGAAGGGTAGAAAACGAGGGCTCAAAAACGGCCAGTGGGAAAGAGGTCATTGTCGTCGAATCTGCATCAACTCAAATCAGTAAATCAACTGTAACTTTGCCTGTAGTGGGAGGTGCTCTACAACGTAATCCAGACGGGTCAATAGTGACACCTAACATACGGCCAAGGAAGAAAAAAAGACTAGTAAGTGATGACGTATGTTTATTCTTCAACATGTAACTATATTTTTCTCCCCTGAAGTCAACTAGAAAGGGCTGGGGCCTGGCTAAACCGCATACTTCTTCTGCTGGTGAGGACTCCGATACTTCCTTTGACAGTTCCGACTCCGCATACGATTCAATGGAGGACGACGCGGGATCATGGCACGGGTTTGGAAGTAATACAAAAGAAAGTAAAGATACTTCATTAGAAAATGCGCTGGTTATTAATGCAGAGGGAAATCGTGAAGCTGGAGAGGATGATGATAATACGGATGAGGATGAGAAAGAGAAAGATGATAGCAGTGAAAACGATGCGAGCGGAGTGGACGAGGACGAGGACGAGGATGAACTCGCCAAGAAGAGATCGCTGGGGTTCAAGGATTGGGCAATGAAGCAACTTAGTGCAACTAAGAGCTACATTACCACTCCTGGCGCTGAAAACACGAACACCCCTGCCGAACCACTACCTGTAGGGAAAAAACCAATACACGACAGAAGTCATCCGGGAGAGATGCGAGGTCCTCTGGGTGCGGATTTGCAACTTCCCCAAACCACATTTTCACAGCGTCTTCTCGCGAAAGAGAAAGAAATATCAACATACATAAAATCCATCGAGGTCAAGCGTCCTCCTGACGTTGAAGAATCTAGGCTATTACTTCCGATTGTTACTGAAGAGCAACCAATCATGGAAGCTGTTCTTCTTAATCCGGTGGTCATTATATGTGGTGAAACTGGTAGTGGTAAAACTACCCAAGTACCGCAGTTTTTGTACGAAGCTGGGTTCGGTACTCCAGGAAGTGGTATGCATAGTTGTCTACGGTTCTTTCATTTTTCATAATGCAGCTACTCAGAGAACCCTGGTATGATCGGTGTTACACAGCCGCGTCGAGTGGCTGCTATGTCGATGGCTTCCCGCGTTGCACATGAACTTTCGTTGGCGAGCTCGAAAGTATCTTATCAAATTCGTTACGACGCGACCGTTTCTCCCTCGACTTCCATCAAATTTATGACAGATGGCGTCCTTCTGCGGGAGCTGGCAACTGACTTCTTGCTCTCCAAGTATTCGGTCATTATCATCGACGAAGCGCATGAGAGAAGTATGAATACCGATATTCTCATAGGTGTGTTAAGTCGTGTGGTCAAACTTCGCGAAGAGATGTGGAAAGAAGGCAAGGAAGGTGCGAAGGTACGTTTCAGATTCTGTTTAAGCAAGCAGCAGGCGAGTAACATTTAGCTTTTCAGCCACTAAGACTGATAATCATGTCTGCTACACTTCGGGTCTCGGATTTTGCTGAAAATAAAACACTGTTCTCTGCCCAACCTCCTGTAATAAATGTTGCCGCTCGTCAACATCCGGTTACAATCCACTTTAGCAGGCGAACATCTTCTGATTACATATCTGAGGCCGTCAAAAAGGCCTCGAAGATTCATGCCCGTCTTCCTCCAGGCGGTATATTAATTTTCTTGACTGGTCAGAATGAGATCACTGGTGTGTGCAGGAGACTGGAAGCAAAGTTTGGACGCAGAGCTTTGGAAGAAAAGTCGAAACGGAAGGAAGGTCTTCAGGCTCGTCTTGCACGATTTGCAGAGCAAGAGTTTGCGCTTGAAAAGAAGAACGTCTCACCAGCACATGGTAAGCTGAGTCATATTCTCGGAATACTCGTAGCCTCATTTATTTTAGCGGATGTCGAGACTGAAGACCTTGATCTGGGAGATACCGCTCAAGCAGAACTGGCTATGGACGTTGACGATGGGATGCAGGAAGATGATCCCGAAGCATTGGACAGTGATGAGGAAGACGCTGTTGATAAGGAACTCGGTATTGATATGGAGGAATCGGAAGGTGAGAATGTTATTTGCTCGTTGTCAACGGAAACTGAACGAAATCATAGTTCCAATGTACATCGTTCCACTCTACTCGCTACTGTCGAGTGAGAAACAGATGCGCGTTTTCCAGCCTCCCCCACCCGATGCTCGCCTGGTCGTGGTAGCAACTAATGTTGCAGAGACGTCGCTTACTATTCCTGGAATCCGTTACGTGGTTGACTGCGGCAGGGCCAAAGAAGTGAGAATTTTACTTTGATTTTTTGAGTCAATCTAAACCTTCTTTGAAAAGCGTCGGTATGATCTGCAAAACGATGTTCAAGCCTTCCAGGTTAGCTGGATTTCTAAGGCATCCGCAGCACAGCGAGCGGGGCGAGCAGGGCGTACCGGCCCAGGTCATTGCTATCGTCTCTACTCGTCTGCATTATTTGAGCACCATTTCGAGCAATTCTCTCAACCCGAGATTCTTAGAATGCCCATCGAGGGCGTTGTCTTGCAGATGAAGAGTATGCATATTGATGCTGTGATTAACTTCCCTTTCCCTACTCCACCCAACCGGAGTACTTTACAGAAAGCTGAGAAAACACTTGTGCACCTAGGTGCGCTGAGCAACGCTAATACTGCTACCTCAGCGCCTGGAACTAATGAAGTTATAACTGCTCATATCACGCCCCTCGGAAGGAACATGTCACTCTTTCCGCTTTCTCCTCGGTTCTCGCGCATGCTGGTTAGTGCACAACAGCATGGATGTCTTCCATACATCGTCTCTATCGTCTCTGCGATGTCCGTTGGAGACCCATTCTTGTATGAGGAAGCTATACAAAATGATTCTGACGACGATGAACATGTGGATACGGATAAAATTTCTAACCTGAAGAGCGAGGTCGTCAAGGCGAAAGAGGCACGACGTTTGCGGCGGAAAGCATTCTATGAGTCCCAGCATGTGAGCATTTAGATGATAATGCACATGTATGAGTGTAACCGTAATGTCACACTTTAGATCCATGGCTCGTTAGGGAATTTTGCGAGCGACATGTTTAAAATCTTGTCAGTCGTCGGAGCCTACTCGTACGCTGGTGGTGGCCAGAAATTCTGCGCAGATCATTTCGTTCGGCCGAGGGTGATAATATCTTTTTCTATTTGTCAGCAGATTTTAACATTTTTCCTCAGGCTATGGAAGAGATACATAAACTTCGGGCACAGATAAGCAACATCGTGCAAGTAAATTTCCCCAGCACCGATGCTGGTTTCTCTCCCAATCTTAAACCTCCTACCGAGCTTCAGGTATGATTATTGTGGCTAACGAAATATGTTGCTTGTACTAAAATCATTTCTAGCTTAAGGTCATTAGACAGCTTCTGACTGCCGGCTTCATTGACCAGGTAGCCTTCCGTAAAGAACTGGTCGATCGTGATCATGCTACAGGAGTCAAGTATGCCACCGCCAAAGGCGTTGCTTACAAGGCCATTGGCGTATCGGAAGATGTGTACATCCACCCATCGTCTGTTGTTGCAAATTCCACTCCCCCAGATTACGTCGTATATCATGAAATAGTTCGAACAGGTCGTGCTTATCTCAAAGGTGTAACCGTGGTAAACCCGTCATGGTTATCGTCTCTTGGCAAACCTTCTCTCTGCACATTCTCTAAACCTTTAAAAAACCATGCAGGCACACTCATGGTTATCCCCAAATTTGGTCCAGAGGGCTGGGAATTGCCAGCAATAAAGGCGTAATCATAATATACTATGTACCTGAACGTAAACTAATGCTATGTAGATATAAGTAATAGAGGAAAACATCAGGAAAGCAATGCAAACAGCGAAATATACAATTTAATGAGGTGTTACGGTGTTGAAAGACTATTTATTCGCCATTTTCAAGAGAAAGCGTTCAGTGACGGCTTTTCCTTTGTGAAGGTTGACTAGGGATATGCGTTCGTCGGGCAAATGGGCTTGATCCTGGAGAAATATTAATATATGCAATGTTGTATAAACAAAATAATAAATATACAGAGCTTTGGCCCATTGGAAGATGCAAAGCATGGCAACCGAATTCCTTTTCAAGATAAGGAATAGAAGGAATAGACTAAAGGAATATAGTGTCAGCGAACGCACGGAAATTACCGATTTAAATCCCATACCCCTCCTTCTCGAATACGCAGAGGCTCAATACCCCATTCTTCTTGTACGGCGCTTTCAAGTCCTTGGAACCAAGGCCCATCTAATTGACCCAACCACCAATCAGCAGTATGCTCGACATTGACCTAACTTTACGTAAGTTACTGTTTAAACAACACAGTTCTTTCCAACTTACTCGTAGTGTGTTGGGGCTTTGGAAGGCTTCGAACGAATATTTGAGGTGATCGCATAATGACTTAACAATTGTATCGAGGTCCTGATCTGGAACAATACGAATTGATACCTGTGCTTTTACTGTTCCTGGTATTACGGTTGCATCTACAGGGACTAATCAATACGACATCGCAATTCGATACATAAAACGCACTCTTCGGCCCAGAAACCTCCAAGCTATGAATAGTTAAAGATGGTTCCCGCCATCTTGAAGCCAAGGACGGTGCAGGGGTATGTGTAACTTCCGAAAGCAGCTTGTACAATTCCTTTTCTTCCTCCGTTTGCGGGCGAACGTGGTCATCTATAACGGTCGTGTCAGTTCCTTAACTGGCATCGATGATATGTACATACAAAACGCTGGTATTTGTACGCGTCGTTGACCATCCGTCAACGTTGATAATATCTTTATCCTGTAATGTTAGTGTGAGCTCCGAGCCTAACTCGCATAACAATTTTTTTTGCTTACATATCGGACATAGGTTCCGTGGTCCCTCCCCCTTCCACTCCCGAATGCAGGTCTGGAAGACCGCTTGAAATCTGAGACAACGAAAGCTTAACAGTGCCCGTCTCCGCTATCTTTGGGACGGTAATTTACCTCAATGGCACAGTGCACAACCCCACGTAGCCCATACGTGATGCAAGGTCTGTCTTCTGCAATCCAAGTTGAATTACTCACTAAGATTGCATCTATGTCTCCTATGAGATCCTGAAAGCCGGTGATGGATCAGTATCATTCTACTCGTGTGTAACACCAAGATATTAACCTTGTGTTTTCGGACAGTTTCCCCGAATCCGGTGCTTCCGCATTCTTCCTCGCCTTCAATCAGAAATACTAAATCCACTTCCAGTGCTCTTCGACTCAGTAATTCCGCAGCTGCACACGCAACAGCCATAATAGGTCCTTTATCGTCAGTAACACCACGGCCATATAGGTATCCGTTCCGTCCAGTGAGAGTGAAAGGGTGTGATGTCCATCCTTTCGGAGGGGCGGCAATGACATCGTAGTGTCTATGAGGAATGGTTGTTATCTGAGGTATGTATAACGACACGAAGGCCATACCCATAGAACAATATCCGGGGCTTCGGTTGACTTCTGTGCGTGCCTTCAAATGTGGCTAATACTATTGGATTGTTACCTTCACCTGTCGGCAACTACACTGTACAGTTAAGCTGCGGCACACGTTGCATCTATAAGAGTTCTTACCATTGCAGTATGCGCTCCCAACTGTCCAAGGCACTTCTTCAGCCATATCGCGGCTTGGCGGCAGTCTTCTCGGTTAGATGCATTGCAGCTTACGCTGGGTATGGAAACGAATTTGGAGAGTGCGTATGTCATGGTTTCTGTCATGCATCCCGACTTGCTAATACAAGACGTCACTCCGTCGTTTCCTTCATCCATCGTCACCTTCGGAGGGTTAATTTCCCAAACCTGACATACTTCATGAATATTATGAAAACGGAACATGACAAAAATGTTCCAAACCTTGACATGGTCATCGTTCGCTCCAGTAACTATACAATAACCGCCTTGTGGTCCATTTCGTTTCGTCACTATTGAGGATAACACAATCCCATCGTGGGCATTCCAAGAAGCAGTGCAGTCGAAAGAGGAAGACCAACGCTGATGGAAGTGAGGTGAGAGGTATTGAAATGTGAAGAGTTACATAACATGTACTTTGACCCATCCATTTGCAGAGCAAGTGTACAAATCTGATCCCATTAGCGACATCGCTAAAATATCGACTCCCTGCACGTAAAATAGTAAGATACTGATGTGCGAGAACTTCTAGGTATGTACCTCTTGTACGATAATAGTCCGAACCAAAGTTTTTGTCTCTAAATCGAGCACTTTGACATAGCCATCCTGACATCCTGCGTATAATGTTTCTCCTCTCGCTACGATAGCAAGAATTGCTCCGTGATTACACGTAAATTCGTGGTTAAATTTTAGGCCATTAGATGTGCAATCCCAGAGCTATTCAAACATCAAATTAAATATTTAAGTACCTATCTCGTGCCAGAGACGACGAACCTTAACGGTCTCGTCGCCGCTCCCTGTGGCAAGTTGTATGGCGCCATTACTTCCAGTTAGTAGCACCATACAATAGACATACCCCCAGTGCGCTGGGTCTATGACATTACTTTGTGGTATTGTGAGAAATGCCTGGGGCACGGGAGCAACAGAGCTTTCATCTGAATCTGGACTACCTCTTCCCGTCCTCGCCCCATTATTCGCATAAATATCGGCAGGTCTTCGTTCATACTGCGGGTAACTATCGAAAAATTTGTGTACTTTTCTTGTTCCGCCTACTGGAGTGGCGGTTCCGGAAACGGAAGAAGTTGATGATGCAAGGTCAGGTAAGGGAATAGGGTGAGGCAGGTCGCGAAATGAGTACCACTGTAAGGAAGTGTTTTGACAACCTATGAAGATGGTTTGCAGAGACGGTAACCAAGCAATAGAAAAGAGGTCGCCTGCGCCAGTTTCGAGGTATGGGTCGATAACGTAGAGGGGCTCTAACGATACTGTTGACCATATCTATGTACAATTATGAAGAAAGCTAGTTAATTTTGGAAGAAACCTTACTCTGACGGTGCTATCCTCTAAGATTACTTTCAACACCGGGATAAGGATATGGTGACAGGAAACACACCTGAAGAACTGAATAACCATTCTTTCTCCTTCGCATACTCCAGCGCAAGTACACTACCTGTGTGTCCTCTTAAAGTGTGCTTTAATATAAATTCTCTCTTATCCCACACCTACACCATTGCATGTAAGTTGACGAGCATGACAAAGGACCTGGGTGCGCACAGAGATAACATGATTCTGTGTTCCCGAAAAGATGTAGTTTTCACTTGCGGCTAAGCTAAGAACGGAGCTACGGGTCTCATGTAATGAATGAATGAGAAGTGGCGCAGAGTGGTCGGATTGCAGATCGCGGCTGAGAGAGGCTGGTCGCAGCATTAGCAGGTGCAAGTGGTGGAGAAGGATAAATAATGAAGTGCGCACGGTGGGGGATAGGTGGGGGTGGCAGTTGGGCCATTGTTGACAGGGACACTACTGAATAAATTCCAAGCCTTGGAGAAACGAGACTGAGAAATGACCTCGGAAATGAAAGCACCTGATGCGGAACAGGCGAGCAAGGCCAACGGGGAAGTAGATGGGGCGATAATGCGAGCTTTAAGCCCGTAAATTACTGGAAGAGGATTTGAGATATGTTTTCTGGAGAGACTGGCCTAAGATGGAATGCTGCAGAGACGTGTCAGAAGTTAAGCTAGAGTCATTTCAATTCGCCGTGTGACGACCACTTCGCTGTCGATGGCGCGATTCCAGCCCTCAGAGCCAGCCTCAGCTTAGCTTCCTGTCCTTTCTGTGGGTCCATTCTTATCTTGGATAGTTGTGGTGCTTATTACAGTGTTGCTTATTGTCCAATACGACAAACAAGCACGTCCAATATCTTGAGAGAAACTTGGAGAAAACCGCAACAAAATTGTTATTTATTTATTTATGTAAGTGATCACCGGGTCTCTGGCCCGACCCACCCTCGTGCTTCTGTTCTGTCCAACACGATGAATTACGAGCTCACTCTTTGTTTCCGTTCGTCATGACCTTTTCTCAAACCAACAACCATCCCTGCCCTTCCCGATTTCGCTCCCAGCCGGCATGGACTGTCCTCGAGGGTGAGTTGTATTGTTTGAAGCGCAAATCCGAAGGCCCCACACTAATCGCCAATCATTCGGCGTGGTATTAGATTCTTCCTCCTCCTCTAGAAGTAATTCTCCTATACCTGGCCTCACCTACAATGCGGGCAGGCAAAGCAGTACATCTACGCATCGTCAAGCCACTACGTCTCAAAAGCAAATTGCAAAGAAACAAACTACGCAGTCCGCAGCTAACAACAAGAAACCCCTTAATGATCAAAGGTGTACGTGCTATTACCAGTGACCCCAGCCCCATGACTGTCGCCACTGCAGTTTAACATCCCTTCCTATTCAGCCACAGATAATGCCCTCCCCAAACCTCCAACGAAGTCGCTTGCGGCCTCGGCCCCAAAGTCTACTCCAATCACGCGCCATCTTACTTCAGTATCTACGCCTTCTCACTCACCAAAGCAATCCAGTTCTGCTGCTCGACCATCTACAACAGGTCGAAAGCGAAAAGCGCCAATATCAAGTGATTCGGAATTGGATCATTCCCCACTACGGCTCCCCACCTTGACTGAGTTGCTTGCGAATAGGAAGAAAAAGAAAGCCAAGGGGAAGGGGAAAGAAGCGCCAAGGAATTTACCACAGAGTATATGCACATTCTCTCTATATTATTTCATATTGCTTAATATGTCCAAGGTGGTCGCCCCATGAAAATACGCAAAAGTTAGTTTCTTCACGTTTCCTTTTATTCAGAGCATTAACTACGTTGAAGCCACACTTCTTGCCACCGTCAATATTGATGATTCGAATGACGAACGTCAAATGTGCCAAAAGTCCAAGAAGATATCATCGGCGTCAGTCACAGGAGTCATCGACCTGTGTTCGGATGACGACGACTCGCTGACTCGTCCCACAGTAAAACCACAATCGAAGTCTTCTCATATACGAGAGGAAGACGGCGTTATTGTTCTTTCAGCGGACGATGAACATGACTCCTCTCCCTCCCCTTCTGTCAAATGTAGAATGCAGAAGACTAGGATGGGTGTATCTAAACCGTCTTCTCAGCTGTTTTCCTCTCATACACCTAATAAGTCTACGCATTCACGTATCAAGAACACATTAACAACTCCCCGAAAATCCTCCCTCACTCTGGTTATGAGAAATCCCACGTCTTCCATGCCCTCCTCCCATTTGGATCACGAGTTCGGAGATCTTTTGGATTTTGACGATGAATCATCCCGATCCACCGTCTTAGCACCATTCTCGAGTACAATGTGTCAGCCCGATAAGTCGCGTGTTGAGGAAAGACGAAGGATGGAGAAACGTAGTGTAAGCGATAGCGATAGAACTAATGTTGCTCCGAGCCCGAAGAAGCTACGCAAGACGCCTCTTTTCTTACCTGATATCTCTTCCAGTGATTCTCCTTCACCTAGTTCAGCGCCAGTCTTCAAGCCGAATGGTTTGTTAGGTACCTCCAAATCCAGTGCGGTAATTGATAAATTATTACCGGCGCCTATGACCGTCCAAGCCCCTCCGCCTCTGACTTCGACTTCCTCTCAGCCTTTTCGAGAAACAATATTCGGGCCTAAACTCCCGCGAAAGCCTCCACCAGAGGATATTCAGATGATTGACCTTGATTCGGACGTCGAAGAGCTTCCCCGTCCGAAGCATAGTTCAATATTCGCCTACGGGCCTCCTATAAAACTGAAATTGGATATCAAGTATTCTGATAATCCAGCTATACCACCCCTATTGTCGCCGATATGGTATGCTCGAGCAATTAGCCACTTAAATCGAAAGAGGAAGAACGTTACGATATCACCTTACTTCGCCAAGCACGACGCTCGAGAAGATGTGAGTGCGGCGTCGGTTGTTAAGCGCAATAGTAGCAATTCGCTCAGTCCAGTGAAGATATCTCCAGTGGATCTGGTATCCTCGAATGAATCATGTCCGAAGGCTGCGGATAAGGGTAATATTGCACCCTCTCCGCCTAGGAATGAATCAAGCTCGAAGGCTGCGGATCAGCAGAAGGACGAATATACTCGCTCCTTAGTTGAGATGGCCCGCCGAGATGGTCAGAAACTTATGGAAGTCGTCCGAATGAAGAGTCTGAAGGCCCGAGGTAACGTCCTCCAAGTAGCATCTCGAGCATTGGTCTGACGAAAAGTATTCGCAAGCCATTAACTCAAACATGTCGGAGCCTTTGCTGCGTTCTAGTTCGGCGGCTTCACAAACTACATCAAGTAATACACTTAGTACTCCTCCTTCTGAAAGTGAAGTCAAGAATGTAGAAGAGATGAATTTTGTACTGACAGCTGAGCGAACTCTGGGCGTTTCTACATTGCGCATATCTTCTTTAATACCCGGCAATGAGGAATCCGATGCCGAGTCTTTGGACGAAAATTTGGAACTTGCCTATCCAGAGGAAGTAACTGTTTAATGTACTTGACTCTTTCGACGGTAATTTTTCGTTCCTTATAGACTGTAACATGTGTCCTATCATATATGTATATTAGTGTACAACCAACTACAACTGGCGGCTATCAATTATCTCTGTCATAATACAGTATTTACTACAGATTACCTGGTTTCAGGCTCCAAGAACTGGACAGCTGAATCTCAAGAATATGTACTGTCAAATGCAAGTCAAATGGACACAAGATACCGTAATATTGCGAAGAGATAGATATGTGAATGACTTCATCGGTGCTCGGAAATCGGGAAATCGAATTGTGATGATTTACAACGGATCAAATTCAATTGATCACTACTTACAATGACATAAGTGTGCACTGGTGCACTGACGGTGACCAATACATATTGTAACGTACCTAACATCGCACGTCATGAATCGTAGGCATATGAATATATATATGTATGTCGCTGAAGACCATCATTTATCAGTTCTATCGCAACAATATTGTAAGCATATTATAGTACTTCCACGCTCTGCCCACTTGCTGGCATGCACAGTGGCAACAAGGAAGCTCCAGCCTACAGCATTGAGCATCGAGCATGGCTGCAAGAGAGAGGCTTATATTGTGTGACTTATACACTGAAGAGACTGGTCAGCAATGAACGAAGGTTGGCTTTCCTTTGACAGTCAAGCCGTTGTCCGGTGTTTTTACGGGAAGGTCTTCGACACTTGGAAAGGCTACAGTAATATACAGTAAGTATTATGATATTGTCATGACATATTTGCTCCAAATCCTTCTCATAGGCCGTGATTCTAATAAGTATTACATTCAATATACAAATACTGATACATCCCATTACTATTCTATGATGCTGACAGAATCCATGAATCCAAGAAAGAAAGCTGTTTGCGAGCATTATTATCGAGAGAATTAGAAGGCGTTGGAATGGCACGCCATGGTAATATAAACATTCTGCATGCAGGAAGATTGAACTATAAAATGATAATTTCAGTTTAGTATTCTATCACCCAAAGAAAGGTCTGGTCCCACAATCACGGTCATATGGAATCGAAACTATAACGGGATGAACTGGATACAATACTTTCGATAGAGCTGCGAGAGGACTAGAATGTTAACAGCGTTATTACCACATTAAACTCGGCAAGCGCAATAGAAAACGTGCCGCAGACTTTGAGTTCTTCATTCTTGCAGATTTCGAACTTGGGATTTCTTCCAACTCCACTTCGTTTGGACGAGTCATAGACTCCGGTTCAACCAACGGAGTGTTAAGCATGACAGTGAATGCGCCTATGAAGGACGACAGATATGAAGAGCGGTGAGAAGTGGTTCCGGGCATGTGAAGGTCTATCGTGGAGATAGGTGTAAGAGTCGTAAGAGAGCGTGAAAGGAAGAGATAAAGCAGGCTGAGGATGCTGTAGGAAGGGTTGACGAAAGTGGCGAGATTTTGGAATTTGAACAGAATTGAACCCATTCCGTCTCGGTCCGGTGATAGCCGAGGTCTGAGTAGTTGCGTCATCTATTTCTCGATCGATCGGATACATTGCCGACAATGTCCGTTTGATGTCCGTCGCGTGTCGACAGATTCGATCCCATTCCCTTCGACGTTCGTCAGCGTTCGTCACCAGTCGTCACCATGTTGGCAATGTCCAAAATCGCAATAGTAACCGGTGCCTCTTCTGGGATAGGACGTAGCGCTGCCATCGCATTATCGGCTGCGGGCTGGAATGTCGTCTTGACTGCCCGAAGTGAGGAGGCGCTAAACGAGGCTGCAAAGGAGTGTCGAACACCTTCACTCGTTGTAGTAGGAAATATCGCGGAAGAAGCTTTTGTAAAGAATCTATTCTCGAAAGTAATAGAGAGCTTCGGTACATGACTTGGTAATATGATCATATCTCGTGTTAATTATGGCTGCAACAGGAAGACTCGATCTTTTATTTAATGTGAGTTTTGAGCGAACACATAGCCTTTTCTTGCCCTCGATTACTTTATAGAATGCAGGAACCGGCGCTCCTCAAATCCCAATCGAACAGTTGTCATATGACTCATTCCTAAAGGTTATCAATGTCAATCTCGTAGGTCCTTTCTTGTGCACCCGCGAGGCAGTTGCGATTTTCAAAACACAGTCACCTCCAGGAGGTAAGGTATCTTCAATGCCGTATTTTCATACCTCCCAAATCCGAATATACTCCAGGCAGAATCATCAACAATGGATCGCTTTCTGCGCATGTCCCAAGACCACACTCTTCCCCGTACACTTGCTCAAAACACGCAATTACCGGCTTGACAAAATGCACGGCACTCGATGGGAGACCATTTAATATAACCTGTACCCAAATTGACATTGGTGGGTCTTAATGATCTGCTACATTACTGTTTATGCTTACGGAGAGTTATTAGGGAATGCGAAAACGGAGATGTCCGAACGACTTGAGATCGGTGCCCTTCAACCGGATGGACGAGTGGTGCCAGAAGCCAGGTTTGATGTCGAGTACGTTGCGAGCACAATCGTGTATATCGCGAGCCTCCCGAATGATGTGGCTATGCTTGAAGTAAATATCATGTAAGATCTCCCACTACCTGTTCTGGGCATATATGAAGATGAATGATAATAGGGCTGCAAAAGCACCATACATTGGAAGAGGATAGGCAAGGACTGACTCATATTTCATGGATTTGTACTCGTCAGTTCAGAGAGCATGCTTAAATCTGAAAGTAAATAACCATTAAAGTACACTAACGAGAATAAAATATATGCACGAAGGACGTTCCAATTGCTAGCAGCCACAGCACTATGAATTGGCGACACCACCTGAAGCACCTATTGCCTTTGGCATTTTTTTGTCCCCTGTCGCAAGTTGTTCCAGGTCGGCGGGCTTGAAGTAGTGAGGAGCAACTTCGAGTAGCCATGTTGGCTTGATCTCCATAATTTGTCTGATAAAGCCAGTTGGTTACTAGTGCTGGTGTAGTCACGTGAAAAAAACTTACCGCATGTACGACTTACTGGTCATAACCAGTTCGTAATAGAGAACTGTTTTAACTGGCGGCTGATGTTGGAATAAACTGGACGAAGGATGTATATACACGGTATGATTCGTCTTCAAGGTCCGGTAGGAGTCACCGCTCTTTTGGAGTTGGGCCTATGAGATAAAAACAAGGTAAATATTCATTAGTAGGGGCTGTAAAGTAGATACTGACCGTATTATAGAAATATCCCGCAGTAAGTGCCTTCTGAATTGGTGTGATATCGTTTGAATTTGGATTTGACTGTATCACGATTTCCACACGCTCACAAAGACCAGCTAATTGGTCGCGAATATCTCGAGCACGACTCAAACTCTTGAACTGAAGGAATTGCTCGTAACAGAACTGTTGCGAGTAATTTGTTTCAGCCCACTGCTCCCACACATTCAAAAGCGTGAAGTGGTCACCACCAGTTCGAATGAAGTTCTGGCGTGCTTGATCAGCATGAAGCTTTTTATCTTTTGGACGGTAAAAGAGAGATCCAGACTCAGAAAGCATGGAAATAATAGTTAGAACTTCGTCGGTGCATGTGTACTTCTCGCTGGCGATGATGGCCTTAGATAACATAGGATCGACGGGGAATTCGGCCATTCGACGACCTAGCTTGGTTAACTCTCCTCGATCGTTCAATGCACCGAGGGCATACAAAAGTTCAAGAGCACGCATTAGTGTCTCGCCAGGTGGAGGGTCCATAAATTCGAAGCCAATAAGGTCATTGATACCAAGTGATTTAAGAAGTAGGACGACCATTCCTAAATTCGTACGTTGTATTTCAGGAACTGTGTTTGCTTCGAGTTCGTTTGCGAACGCCCACTTTGTATAAAGTCGGAAGGCTTTTCCTGGTCCGACACGACCGGCTCTTCCGGCTCTTTGGTTGGCAGAAGCGCGTGAACACTGAAGATTATAGTCAGTTATGTTTTGGAAGGGATAGTAACATTAACTACCCACAGGGACGACGACAAGAGATGACATTCCAGTTCTTGGGTTATACGAATTTTGTTTCACAAATCCAGGGTCTATCACAAACACGACGCCGTCTATTGTGATAGATGTCTCAGCGATGTTCGTTGCCAATACCACCTTTCTTGCGCCTTCTGGCGTAGGCTCAAAAATCTTAGCTTGCATGTCGCTCGGTAAGTTGGCATAAATTGGACATATAATCAACTCTTTGATTTTATTGCCTAGCGCGCGAGCCGTTTCTTGCAGATTCTCATGGCAAGCTTCGATTTCTTCTTGCCCAGTTAAGAAGACGAGAATATCACCTTTGGGTTGGGTGGTATGGATTTGAAAGACGGTTGTAATTGCCGCATGGAGATAGTTGGCTTCGGGTTGGGGAGTGTAGTGGATGTCAACTGGGAATTGCCTTCCGGGAACTATGTGACTTTTTGTTAGTTTGAGTCGAAGTTAGTAATTTCGGATATACTCACCATAAAAACTTGGGGCTCCGTCAAAGTAATCGCTGAACTTGTCAGCATCCATAGTTGCACTGGAAATTAAAATTCGTAGCTCGGGCCGGAAACGGGCAATATCCTATTCAGAAGATAAATTAGGAATCTGAAGAGGGCAATGTTCAAAATAACAAACCTTGACAAGTGCAAAGAGAATATCAGTACTGAGCGTCCTCTCGTGGGCTTCGTCAATAATTAAACACGAATAGCCAGCTAAATCAGGCTCCGTCAAGAATTCTCGCAGGAGCATACCATCTGTCATGTATTTCAAGACGGTTTTGTCACTCGTACAATCTTCAAATCGGATTGAATAACCAACTTCATAACCCACCTTGCTGCCCATTTCTTCGGCAACACGAGCAGCGACGGACATTGCAGCCACACGGCGGGGTTGTGTACATCCAATCTTGAGTCCACCTTCGGTGAAGCCGGCCTCATGAAGGTACTGGGGAAGCTGAGTGGTCTTCCCAGATCCCGTCTCAGCTACAACAATGAGAACTTGATGTTCTCTCACTGCCTCTATAAGCTGTTCCTTGTACGCATATATCGGCAGATTCTTTCGCGTTTCTTCAATCGTCCTAGCTGTGTATGGCATTAAGACCCTTTAAACAGCATAAATATGAAAATAGACTTACCTCGCTTTTCTGCTTCATCTATCTGAGCCTGAAGAAGCTTTTCTGCGGGACTCATTTTCGTTCCTGGCAGAGAAGATTCCATAACGAATTTGATAGTTTGGCTCTCGTCAAAAACGTATTCGTATTCTTCTACCATCTCTTTTTTGTCCATCGCTCCGACTTTGAAAGTACTGTGCTGCGTCTGACTGGCTTCCCATTGGTCTATGTCGGTAACGAACTGGTCATCCTTCGGTTTCGCTTCCTCATAGCGCTTGTATAAGGCGTCCTGCTTCTTCTTTTTGTCTATTTTGCCCTGTTCGGTGATGTAATCTTCCGGAAGCATGTAGCCTTCCCATTTGTCATTGATCTTCAATCTCTCCTCAACTATTCGCAACAGCTCCTTCTTGTCCTCTAAAGCCTTTCGCTCTTTTCTGGAAATTTTCATCCCAGCGAATAGTTGTTCGTCGTCCTGGATCTCTTTTCGAAGAAGCTCGATTTGCTGTATTTCACGTTTGGTTAGGTATTCCTGTCTTGAGTGTTGCCTCAAAGAAGGAAGTGCGAAACCGCGTGCTTCAGCGTCGTCCGCCAGTTGCCGCCGTTGTGCCGCCTCAGCTGCAGCACCCGTTTTCGATGAGCGATCCTCAACAACCTTCTTAGTCTTCTCCCGATCTCGTTGCTTCATGCGCTCTGCAAAGTCGTCACGGTCGCGCAAGTCCTGTTGTCGTTCCCGCTCTCTCCTACTTTCTTCATCCTCTCCTGACACTTCCATTTCGACAGTCCCGTCTAGCAGTTCATCTGCAGCATCATCTCCTTTCCACTTCTTTCTCGCTTTCTCCTCCTCATCGCTCTCCCACTCGTGACCGTCATATTCTCGCTTCCGTATGTGCCTTTCAGGTTTCTCCTTTTCCTTACCCTTGGCCGAAGATTTCTGTTTTTCCTTCTTCAACACCACGACATCGTCCTGTTCATCGTCCATTATGAGACCAAATCTCTGCGAACTGAGTGCTTTGGCATCTTTCTCTGCTTGTTTGCGTGCAGACTCTGCAGCCGAGCTTCTTGACTTGTGTTTCCGTGGAGCCCTACTGAAAACTTGACCAACGAACTCATGTGCGTCTGAGGTATCAGGCAAACCGGCTGCATGTAAGGCTTGAAACAAGTTTTCCGCGGTTTTTGAAGATGAAGCTAGAAACTATGGTAAACTCGATTAACGTGTCTGATATATTCAAAATACATACCTTGAGCTTTTACATAGTCAATGGTACTTCGATCAGCAATGTTAAAGAACTATGGGGGAAAGAAATAAGTTGGTTGTAACATGCATGATAGTAGTCTACTTACGCGGAGAACATTATCGCTGATGTATCTTTCTAGTTCAGCAGACATAGAAAAATAGAAACAGAGAAGTACTCGTCAGACCTAATAGCAAGTTGACGGAGCCGGAAATGAAAGTAGGCAAGCAGTATATACCTATTGCGGGGTGCGCGGGTCAAGCACGGGTACAAGAGAGTTGAGTCAAGTGTATTCACTTGTTTGGAGCTTGGAAACAGATCATTCAGAACTACTTACATAAACTTGTACAAAAACATAAGGACGCTTTCGATACAAAAGGATGGTTTTAAAGCATTACTTATACTATGTACGAAGTACATTTCACACTCATACATTACACAAAATGTCGTGCAAAATTACGCTAAGTAATGGTTATTAGTCCGCGACATTAGGAATGGGTATACCTGCAGCCACCGCCACTTCGATTATATTTTGAGCCTATAAATATTAAAGAGGACCTGGAAGCAATATTTCGTGGTCAGGGAATCACCTGTTTAAGCATTGGAGCGTCTATCATCTCTCCTTCAAGGCCAACAGCTCCTTTCTCGGATTCATGCGCACGCTTCATCTTCTGTATAATCTTGGCGGCGCGAATGATTTCTACAAAGTAGCTAGGTTTTACCGGAGGGACAGCAAGGTTCACTAACCACTTACCTTGTTCAGTAGGAACAAACGTCGACTGTATTACCTTAACCTGGGTAGGGTGGATGGCTTGCTAGCGGATACTGTTAGAACTGAACGTGTGATAGGCAAGTGTATAGCTCTCACTTTTCCTGTAAATCCCAACTCTCGAGCATCTATACACTCATCTCTTAGAGTTTCTAGGTCTATGTAGTTAACGCAAACCTCGTTGGCCGCTGGTGAGTCAATCGCGAGACATGCATCACATTGTATTTACCATATCGATGGCTCCAAGTCCAAATGCTTTTGCAGCAATAACGATTTGGGAGCGAGTATAAAGAAGCTCCCTGCGCGAATGCGTCCGAACGATACCTGTGTCTGCACAATCTATACGGGTACTTATTAACCTTGTATACTTATATGACGGAAGGCTCGCGCGAATAACTCACAATCTTCCGCTGCAAACTCCGTAGCTAGCATTGGTGGATGGTCATTAGGGTGGGGACGAAAAATCTTACTAGCAATGCACTCAATTTCCCTCCAGATTCTTGACCATGTTTTGACGTCCAGTTAGCAATACTTCCTAGATTCCACATTCCTTTTGCACTTTCTATGCTTGGAATTATATTCAAGGCTGGTTTCCGAGAAGTGCTCTGGAATATAGCATGAACGTGATCGGATACATAGTCCAAGTCTTGTGCAGAATGTATCTTCGGGAGAATGAGGCTTCTGACAGAGGGAACTGATATCTAGCAGGCTTCAGCAGGAGCCAGATTCGCGCAGAAACACATTAATTACTATTTGTGCTATATCATCACGAAAGAAGGCGGTTCCAATGTCATTCACGCGCACCGCAAGGTGCCTGGGATCAGGAAGGTCATTCCTCTACAGAAGACAATGCAAGTTGAGATCAATGTAAGTTGCCGGATTAGAACATACCTGCAGAAAGGTCCTTAAGCGGCTCCGCGCATTCTCTTTATCCTGAGTTAATGGAGAGACACTATCCTCAAGGTCGTAGGTGATTATGTCTGAGCCGACTGTGATGGACTTCTCAAGCATTCGATCGGATGAACAAGGAACATAGAGGTAGGATCTCTTTAAAAAGGAGTTTGTAGACATATTCCGGCCTACATGTGACCGTAGGATGCTACTTGCACGCATCTTATTGACTCTGAAAGAATAAAACGTCAAAGTTGCGACCAATTTACGACAAGATGGAGGTGAAGGTTCAGTTGTGCAAGCCGGGACCTGTTTAACCGTAGTCGTGTGACAGCACGGATGCTTTTGCTTAAAGTTATAATAGGGTCTCTATTCTTATCCCGTAACGTGTTCTTGCCTCTTGCTTTTCTGAACAAGGTCTCTAGCTATATACCCATTTACATTTTCAATCTGACTCGTCGAGGCATTCCCATATGGTCCTTAGACTTCTGTCGCGTAAACACCCAGCTTGGACGCGTGTAGTCCTTCGCCAGCATGAATCTCGACGTAGGTACGAAACCGCGAGCAAGCCTCCAGAATTCGCTATTCCTTATGGTCCTGGAATACAGCCTCCGTTGAAAGGAATTAAAATCTTGGATCTCACTCGTGTATTGGCCGGTCCAACTTGCACGATGCTGCTCGCGGACCTTGGAGCGGATGTTATCAAGGTCGAAGAGGTTACTCGCGGAGATGATACTCGTTAGTTCCTGACAGCGTCATAAGTGCTTGCAATGCTAACACATGCTTCCAAATTTTAGGGTCATGGCATCCTCCTTCCGCGCCGATTATTCCCTCTGCACCAAATGTATCTAACCACTTACCTCCCGAATCTGCGTACTTTATGGCGGTAAACAGAAACAAGCGTTCAATTACTGTCAATTTCAAAACCCCGGAGGGGTTAGATATTGTCAAGAAGCTTGTGAAGTCGTCAGATATACTCGTAGAGAATTTTGTATCCGGAAAGCTCGCAACTATGGGTTTAGGATGGAACGATTGTCATAAAATTAATGAGAAATTGATATATGCTTCCATTACAGGTGAACTTATGCTTTGTGATACTAGCTGTAAAGGCTAATATTTTCTTAGGATACGGACAAACGGGTCCTTATAGAGTAGCCGCTGGATACGACGTCATTATCGAAGGCGAAGCGGGTCTAATGCATATGTAAGTGGCTTTGTGAATAATCTATGCAGCGCGATATTAGAATTAGATTTAAGCACAGGAGAGCCAGACCGTCCTCCGTGTAAAGTTGGTGTGGCTACCACAGATATTGCTACCGGCCTTTACGCACACGGCGCGATTATGGCGGCTCTTATTTCTCGACAGCAAACGGGGACAGGTGTTTGGATAGACTGCAATCTCTTTGAGACCCAGGTGAGTAGTGCCTAGGCAAATTTGATAATCGGCACTTTTAACATATTGACGGATCCGACGAAGATAGCAGGACTAGCCAACATTGCCTCCAATTACCTAATAGCTGGGCAAGAAGCCTCTCGCCATGGAACCGCTCATCCATCTATCGTTCCTTATCAAGTTTTCCCCTGCAAAGATGGATTCCTGATGATCGGTGCTGGCAATAACAAGCAGGTGAGATGAAATGCTATATATCCAGATTGCGCTTGCTCAATTTTGGATTGCCTGATATTACATCGATCTGTGTCAACCTCTTATAACTCATCGATACATTCGTGGGTGTATTTGTGATTGTGTTCATTTTCTCATGGAATAGTTCAGGCTGCTCGCGGAGAAGGTGTTGAACCAACCATCATTGGCAGATGACCCCAAATTCTCGACGAACGAGGCACGCGTGAAACACCGTGCAGAATTGGTGGGTATCATTTCTGATACGCTACTGAAGGAGAACAGAAACCATTGGCTAGAGCGCTTTACTGGGCTAGGGTACGTCCATGGAAGGGCAATTCTCTCGTCCCTCTGCTTTCGTCGGCGATTTAGGAGCTGATAGCTGACATCTAGTGTTCCATTTGGGCCGATCAACAACATTAAGCAGACTTTTGAACATCCTCAGGTAACATTTTTTATCACAACGATAGGGGTGTGATCGGAGCTGATCAACTGATTATGGATTAGGCGTTAGCACGCCAGGTCACGGTGGATGTGGAGGTGGGTTGAGACACGTTAACCTACCACGAAGTGTGGTCTCATTAAATAACCTCAACAGCATTCACGCGCGGGGAAAATCAAATTGGTAGCACCAGCTGTTGCGTACAACGGACAGAAGATGCCAGTAAGGCTTCCTCCGCCTTGGCTTTCGGAGCACACGACAGAGGTGAGTGAGAAGTTGTTAACAGCTTCAGGGTCTACGTTATGACATGCGACATGTATAGGTAATGAAAGAACTGGGATACGCAGCTGAAGAAATTGAAGAACTGAGACAGAGAGGTGTAATCTAAGAGTAGGGGAAGATCCGGGAGTGACAAGGCCTAGAACGAGTGTATTACGATGGTGATATATGATAGGTTGGAGAGCAGAACATAGTAGGTAATTATCGGATGCGAGTGAAAGTGCTACTGGATGATATTTCAGTATGCCGTAGCTCTAAGTTTATCAGCAAATTATACTGGAAAGTACAGTGCAAGCTTACAGCTACTTACAGGGGACTGTATGAGAACGAGTCACATGAAATGTGAAAATGTGACATCATCGGAGTGGCGGATGAGACCGAAAAGGTGACCGGGCAGAGACCTTTTTGGAGAACGGACCGTTTAGACACCATCGCTTTTGATAATCAGTCCTGTACTCTGAGAGCTGTCTCGTCCCTCTCTGGTCGAATCCATCTTCTCTGTGTCTCGTCCTCTTCCTCGTCTCTCTCTCCTCCCCTCCCTTTACACAATCCACAATCTATAGTCTCTTTGAATGATCATGCCTGTGTCCGAACGTTCTGCCGTCCCATCCGACATCGATGATTCCTTGCGCACCTCTCCCCACAGCTCGAAGTCTGTCGCCAATGCACCTGAGAAACTAGACAAACTAGACAAACCCACTACTCGCAGTCCTTCCCCTTCTCGTCTTAGTCCCGCACCCCCCTTGACTAAACCAGAAGCAGAGATCAAGTCCCACCCCGCTCCCGCTTCCCCCAAACCACAGACGCAAGAAACAAAGCCTCCCCCGCTCCCATCCCCCGAGAAAGCTGAAGAACCCGCTGACAGTGACGTAAGCTCATTTCGTCTATTTTTCTCCTACTCGTTTTCTTATGGCACTTCGGTCGCTTAACCTTCCTTGTCTGTGGTTATCATCTACCGCACCGTTTCTTGATAAAAATTGTTCCCTAACCATTTTCTTACATAGGCTCAATTTTCAGAAAGTATAATCGATATGGACATCTTCCAGCAGATCCTCGATCTTGACGAAGACACACACGAATTTTCCAGAGGAATGACTCTGGAATACTTCAGTCAAGTGGAGAGTACGTTCAAGGAAATGGATGAGGCCCTGTATGTGATGTCATCCACCTTTGCAATATCACCATTCTCACATCAAGCTTGATTGCCGCTACCCTAATAGAAAGCAAAGGGACCTTGTACAACTATCAACATTAGGCCACTTCCTCAAAGGGTCCTCGGCTGCTCTCGGAGTTGCAAAGGTGCAAGCCTCGTGCGAGAAGATTCAACACTACGGCCAACTGCGTGACGAACAAAAAAACAAGGACTTATCAAAAGAGGAAGCCCTTGGCTTGATCGGCAAGCTGCTCTCACAGGTCAAGAAGGAGTATATTGAAGCAGAGCGGTGCTTAATGGAATGGTATGCAGCAAATCCGGATCCGGAGTAGTCGCTTCACTAGAGTGTACGAGCTTGTTTGGAAGGTGTGTGGCGTCGAGGCGGCGAGTTGTGAGCCTGTGGAAACTTTAACGGAAGCAGCTGGAGAAACGACTTCCTGGACTTTTTAGAATTCGAACCCATTGAATCATCTGTTTTTAACCTGATCACCTTCGTGTTGCTCAGAAAAGCATATCGGCGAAGCATTCCATGGACGAGGCTGGGAAGGACGATTTTCTGGGAATTGTAGCTTCACTTGATACCCAATGCGCAGGTCTTGACATTTGTAATGCCGACTGGATAGGTGGTTTTCCGGTCGCTTTATTGTACGCCTTTTCGTGATTTTATCTCGCCCTTCATTTACGCTGGCATGCACTGTTTCGCTATATCTTCCAATTTCACCGTTTCCACCTTCCTCTCATTTTTATTATTTCTTCTTTTCTACTGTTTCCATAACGCGCAGTTTTCTCTCGGAAATCCGTCATACATTCAATTACATGTCTTTGCTATCGTCTATCATTTTCACATTTTTGTGGGCCGTATGTAATAGTCATGCTTCCCAGTGTATCGCTGTAAGTGACGTCATATAGACCTTGTCTAGATTGAAATAAGTTGGAATTAAGTATGTGTCGCGCTTCACGTGATACCGATATACTTACACTGACGTGACGCGTGCCGCGTGCGTCGCGTCGTCGAAAGTTTAATAATATATAATTGTAAGCTTTACCAAAGCTTGACAACAGCAACTCAGTCATGAATATGAATCTCGAACTATCGACTCCTTCTCATTTTCCCGCCTTTCCGTATGATCCACCTTATTCAATACAAGTGGATCTTATGCGGCATCTTTATACGTCCATTGAGAAACGTGCTGTTACAATTGTTGAAAGTCCTACGGGAACTGTGAGTAAATCGTGTATACCTCGAAATACATTTGCTCACAAAAGTCAGGGTAAAACACTTACTCTCTTATGTTCCTCCTTGACATGGCTATCGGACGAAAGAGAGCGAGCCAAGAAAGGAAAAATGAAGGCGGTAGCTGGAGATAGCGAAGAGGCCATGAAGGGTGCGACTTGATTTCTCGCTTTCAGCACATAATTGACAATTTAGCTTGTATAGCCAAGGACTGGGTTATTCAACAAACCATGGATCGTGTTAGGCGGGAGCTTGAGGCTGAAGAGGAAGCTTATGAAGTACGGTTGGCGGAAGCCAGGAAGAGAGAGGAAAGTCTTAGACGGATGGCAAAGGCGCGCGTCGTGAAGAGACAGGTATGTTTATATTTAATGAATTACAGCACATCTATATATGCTATATCTAATAGAAACACGAGTCGAAGAAATCAGATGATAGCGAGGAAGAAAACGATGATCGCTTCCTTCCGGAAAGTCAGCAGTCTGAACCATCAAAAGAGGGTGACATTAGTATATCTCCTGCTTTGCGTGCGCTCATGGCTAAGTATGCATCCACTGTTTCCTCTTCTTCGGTGACATTGTTATTGTTGAATCTTCTCCGTCTTTCCTTCTAGAGTTGACGGTCCGACTCGAATGGAAGAGGAACAAGAGACAACTTGCACTAAGATCTATTACGCATCTCGAACACATTCGCAACTTGCGCAAGTACTCCCCGAACTTCGCCGACTAAATTTAAGTCGTCGTGTCTCTGTTACCGACCGGCACGCGTCGTCCGATATACCTTCACACCTATCCCACAAACGTTCTTTGGATGAATATTTGGAATTGGATTCTTCGAATAATTATACGAGGACGGTAGCATTAGGATCGCGAAAACAATTATGCATTAACGACGATCTAAAGCAGAAAGTAACTGACATAGACGAGGCATGCAGAGAGAGACTAGGCGGTAAGATATTACTCAGTTGACATTAGAAACTATTTCTCAAATATAATGGCTAGAGACCGGGGACAAGCGTTGCCAGTATCTCCCACCTTCTGGAGACGAATTTAAAATGCTTGACTTTCGAGACGAAATACTGGTTTGCATTCTAATGTGATATATTCACATCGCCAGTATCTTCTAATACTACTTTATAGGCGGCACCTAAAGATATAGAAGATCTTGCTGAATCTGGACGACTTTCTCGTATTTGCCCGTACTTTGGCTCTCGGAAAGCAATTCCACAAGCAGAGGTATGTTTAAGAGGTAATTTGGAGGTGGTTAACTATTCAATTAACTATCTTGTTACTTGTTATAGCTGGTAACCTTACCATATAACTTGCTACTTCAGAAGAGTGCTCGCGAGGCACTCGGTATCCAGCTTAAAGATCAAATTGTCATCATAGATGAAGCGCACAGTAAGTTATATAAGTATCCACATTGTTCAAGATATTTTCTCTTATATATTATTAATTGCAGATCTTATATCAACGTTATTATCGCTATCCACAACACGGCTGAGATATTCTACTTTGGAAACGTCGTTCTCACAAGTTTGCATATATGTATCGAAGTTTCGCAACCGCTTATCTGCATCTAACATGCTCCATCTGAAGAGATTGGTAGTATTTCTGGATGCCTTGAAGAAATATGCTGGTGAATGGAAGGAGTCAATGTTAAAAGGAGGAATAAAAACCAAGTCAGAGGTGATGACGGTTTCAGAATTGACCGAGCGACTGGGAAAGAAAGCTGCCGCTATCAACCTGTTAGAGGTAGAAAAGTATCTTAAGAGCAGCAAGGTAACTACTTATATATGATTAAAAGGTTCATTTAACATGTCCGTATACTAGGTGGCCAGGAAGATTGCAAGCTACTCTATGAAACAGGCTGAAAAGGAAGCAGGTAATGTCTGTGTCATGTGAAAATAATGCGTTGATTAAGAATGAACATAGACCCAAATGTTAAGGCAACATTTCGGAAGGGGGCTATTCCTCCACTGCATATAGTCGAAGAATTCATGATTTCACTCACTAATACCAATGAAGGTTAAGCAAATTTCCGATTTATTGTTAATTTGATGGCGTTGCTGATCGTTTCATAGATGGACGTGTAACATTTACTATCGAAGGGCCGGGAAAGGGTGATATTGAAATGAAATACCAACTCCTTAATCCATCGCCCAATTTTATGGAGGTAGTAGAGGAAGCAAGGACAGTCATCTTGGCAGGCGGAACAATGTCTCCTGTAAGTATCCGCACAGGTTATTTGACTCAAACTTAACTGTAGCCTGTCAGATATCTGACGTCGTTACTCAACTGTTTTCATCCGTTCCGTCGGAGAGGATTACTAGTTTCTCATGTGGACACATAATACCGGAATCAAATTTGCAGACGTTGGTAGTATGTAAAGGCCCACGAGGAGGTGAGCTCGAGTTCAAAGCAGATAAACAGACAGATCCAATAGTGGCAAGCTTCTTTAGCATTCGGGATTATCATATCAGTATTGAAATCTGCTTGTCTTTAGGTTGCTGAGCTGGGTCAGATCATCCTGAATTTCTTGAACATTGTTCCTGCAGGCACCATCGCCTTTTTTCCTTCGTACAGCTTCCTCAATCATGCCAAAGCTGTCTGGTTGAAGAGCGGTATATTGGGAAAATTCGAGGGCAAGAAAAGGGTACGGCTCTTGCCCTTTGCTTCCATGGTCTCATTATTCACTCGTAGACAGGTGTTCTTTGAACCTGAAGACTCTACCGCTGTTGAGACCGTACTTAACGAATATGCTGCAGCAGTGCAAACATCGTTAGTGGTAAATATATTTATGCTACAATGCTGAGTTACAGTCCATACGATGATGCTTTAACAGGCAACTCCAAAGAAAGGCGGTGCTCTGCTTTTCGCAGTCATCGGGGCTAAACTATCCGAAGGATTGAACTTTGCGGACGACCTGGCTCGGTCAGTCATCATTATCGGACTACCATTTGCAAACCTCGGATCGCCTGAGCTGCGTGAACGTATGAAGTACGTCAAACGACTGGAAAAAAAACGAGGCGTAACCAGAGAGAACGGCAAGAAAGACGCAGCCTCTGAGCTCTATGAGAACATGTGCATGAACGCTGTTAACCAGAGTATTGGTGCGTGCTACTTGCAGGGTTCCGTGTTTAGACTTCGAGGCTTCCGTTTCAAAATGAATGCCAAGAGTCGAAACACAGAATACTCCTGGTTCGAACATTGATCATCTATGCTTTATTTTAACAGGAAGGGCGATCCGGCACAAGAACGATTGGGCATCACTTATACTTCTGGATCGACGGTACTCCACACCTTCCATACGAAACAAGCTCCCGAAGTGGATTGGCAAGAAGTTGACTGTTGCAGAGAATTTTGGCCAGACGATGAAAGAGATGAGCTCATTCTTTCGCGGCAGAAGTTGAGCGATATATATCCGGTTTTGCGAAGGTCTAGGATCTTCACCTTCGGACCGTGTAAGTTTTTGGCTATCATTGGTGTACCTGCCAATGGAAGTTCTGACTCGCGTGGTTACTAATGTCTTGAAGCACCAAGAGAGGCTGACAATCACTGCAGCAGCTTGGAAGTCGAGAGACCAAAGTCACTGTAGTTGTAACGCTGTTATCGTTCATTATTATTGCGACCACTACTGTATCTACTGTATACCATCAGTGTGGATTCGGTTGGGGCATTTGGTAATTAACTGGCAGTGCAACTATAAATAGTCCCTATCAATCCCATTCGCCCTGACATATGTTAGTAACAGCGGCCAGGTTTGATCATCAAGTGGAATGTGTCATGTAGCGCCAAGGGCCTTAATAAATAGCTGGCGACTATGCAGAGTGGGTTCTCTCTAGTGCTGGTCGCTCATCATCACCCCGCGTACTTTAACAGCCCGGCAGTGCCTTGCTTGTACTAATGTACATTCTACATCTCTCTTTCCTTATTCTGGGGGCTTTCTCGGCTTTGGGGTACGCTGCTCCCAGTTTGGTGTCGCGACGATATGATGCTGTGCGTATACACACGAGGAAAGTGTAATATTTAATTTATGTGGTGAATCTATATAGGACTATTTCTTCGCTCGTCGCCGATCACATGTGGAAGTATGTCATAACACGGCAAATCTTGGGCGATATAAAATACGTATTTTGTCTCAAGGGTACGTTCACACTTCATTGCATGCACATAAGCAACCAGCAACAATACAAAAACAGATGCGGAAATTCAAGAAAGTCACTCGGCAAAACGACCGCACAAGACTGTATGACGAAAGGCGGCACGGCATATCTATGCCACCTCGAAACTGGGACCATTTGCGTTAATGGAGACTGGTTGAGAAACTCGACGCTGGTCGGGGGAGAGTGTTATGAAGGTTAAATTGTGTATGTCTATATTCCTTCCAGTGATGTAATATAATTCTATAAGCGGGGATACGATATCTGGGAAAGGGTGTCGGTGAATGAAGACCAACAGAAGAAGTGTGCATACCTCTATGGTCTAAGGCGCAAATCAATAAAAACTACTGTGTCGTCCTCAACTCTCTAATCTCCGCACCAAGCTCGAGAGCTCGCTTTCCTTCTAACCATAGCATCGCCTCTGTTTTTTTCTTTCGAATTAACACTTTTCACCCCCTAGAGAACATAGTGCATACGCACCCTTGTAAGTCTTCGGCACAACCTCCCTCCTAACCTTAGGCATCTTCCCCTCCTTACACCAAGTAAACCTGAAATTATTTGTGGTCTGCTCCAAACCCGTTTTGACATCCACCACATTAGCTTGCACGCCGACGTGTATCAAGGAGGGGTACTGCGGCGACGACGTAGTGTGGAGTATTTGGGATCGGAGGCGCAGAATGCATCCGATAGGCACGGGGCGGGCGAAGGAGATGCCGTCGAGGGAGAGGAAGCGGATGGAGCCACGGGTGAAAAGGGCGGCGTTGCTGAAGCCTAGCTCGTAGGCTAGACGCATCAGGTATCCACCGAAAATTTTCTGGTGCACGCTGTCGAATTCATTGTTGATAACAATTTAGAGGTTAATAAGACAACGACGCACTTTCGTTCTTGGGGGAACATCAAAAGACACTTTTCCAGTAAGGTGTCACCCATCCATACCCTCTCAACGCCAGGCTCGACTTGCTCTATTGCCTTGTTCTCGTCCTGTCCGTAACGGAGGAAGAAGCTGTGAAGTTCCTCTGCTTCCTCTGAGCTTGGGGGGACGCGGGAGAGAGATTTGAGAGCCTGTGACTGACGGCGGTCCTTCAGGTCTGGAATGGAAATTGAGAGAAAAGGTAGGAAGTGGAAGGGGTGGTGACTTGCGTTCGCCTAAACTATGCAAAGCGTGTTCGGCGGGGGTGGCGATATTCAAGGGATTCACTTTCCGTGCGCGATGAGTGCTCGAGTCTCGGCACACCATCGAAAAGCGACCTGAAGAGGATGAGGAAGGCGTTGTACGCATGCGGGGATGTAACGCACCAATCATAATGGTCTGGTCTGGCTTTCCGCTGTTGATGTTCTCCATCTTGACGGCGACCTCCATGGAGCTCCTGCCTGCGTGAACAACGAGACCGCTGATCCTTATGTCTCGGGAGGGATCGATGGGTGAAAGCATGTCGAGTCTAGATGGGGGATGTTGGAAGAGAAGAGGTGGGGGAGGAGGTTTAACTACCTGTCGACGGAAGCGGTGACGATGTAGAAACCGCGGTCGTGTATGTTGGCTTGGTGGTGCACCTGGGGACCCAGCATGTGCTGGTATGCGATGGAGCCAGCGAGGGAGTCGAGGTGCTCCATGAGTCTGGAGAAGGACTGAGGGAGGTAGATAAGATAAGGGAAGCAGGGACGCACTTTCCCATTCGAATGCCGCCGGAGGCATTGATGTACTGGTCGACGAGCTCGGAGGAGGCGGAGAAGGGGAGAACACGTTCGCAGTAGGAGTCGTGCATGTTCCGCGGGACGAGGGGGTCCTGCGGGGCCGGGGACGGGACGGGGTCGGGGGATGGATGGCCAGGCACATTAGTGACACCTGGCTTCGGTGCCGCGTTCAATAAGGTTTCGGACCAGAGGATGGGAGAGCGCATTGGCATGGGACTGGAGGGACATTATTATTAGGTTGAGGTTATGTGTTAGATGAGAGTGAGAGTGACTTGTTGAATGCCGGATTGGCACGTTCCTCTGGAGAGAGATTAGATGGTGGATGGTTGGGGAGGATGGAGAGCACTGACTGACTACGCTCAAGAGGCTGTCGACGGAGGAGATGTCCTGGTTCTCCTCGACGACTGATCTGGGAGGGGCGAGGGGGTAGCGTGGATGGGGCGGACTCGGGGGGCACGGCGGAGGAGGCGTGCAGAGAGCATGATGGTGGAGAAAAGAAATGTCGAATAATAATAAAATTTGCCATGGAAAGAGAGATACCAAATTAAGTAATTGGCTGTAAGTAGTGTGATGTGGGTGGTGGCCAGTGTTTGCTTCTTCCCTTCGCTCGTTCGAGTCCATGGGCTTCTTCTCTTCTCGCAAACCAGACGACCCAGTTCAAGCCACAGCGTCGACGTCGTCGGGAGACAAGTCAGTGGTGCAGTCGATCCGTTCTCGCTTCGTGTGTATTGTGTCTCTCGTGCTTTTCATATGATCTCACCACATGTCCATTACTCTCTCGTTTTCATCTTGGCCACTTATGGCATATCTGCGACAGTACGGCAAAAATAAGGGCAAAGAGCGCGAAACGTTTGTCGTCACCGCCGCTTCTGCCGCCCAGACCCTCTCGAATGCGCCCCCGACGCCCAGCCCGCTCAGGACGTACCCCTCCTCCTCCAGCATCCTCCGAACCACCACTAATAATAACTACGATCGTGATCGCCCCCTCCCGGCCACTCCAGCAAAGAAGAAGCCCTCCTTTGATCTCCCACCGCCGCCACCGCCCTCCACCTCCTCCCGAACACGCCCCGACCCGCCCCCAACCACCCCCTCCCCGCGCAAGCCCACAGACACCGTCACGTATGTTCTCCCCCTGACCCACCCCGTGTCCTCCTCATCCTCCCCCAGCGCCACTCTCGCCCAGAGACTGAACGAGCTCGCACAGGCCAACTCAGATGGCCTCCTCAAGTACGCTTGCCTGTCTCTGCCCTCCACCGTCCCACTCATCTCCCCACTTTCAGCGACGATGAATATCGAATGCTCAGGCAAAACCTCTTTGAGCGTTTCTCAACCACCACTTCAGTACCCACCGAGTCTCCCGTCGTCCCTGCTGCCAGACCAAGACCCAGGAAAACCGGCCCATCCGACTCTAGACGTAAGCAGACACACCTCATACGCGTGGTTCGTCCCTCTCACACACGAGGCTCCGCCTTTGTATATATAGCAGCTTCACAATCAGTCTCCAATTTCCACGTCGAACTTCCCCGACCATCATCTATTCACTCGTCACGCAACTCTATCGCCTCCAATGTCAACGACATCTTCCGTCGCGCCACTGGCCGTTCAACCTCCTATGACGCCAGTGAAACCTCCAGCGTGTGGTCAGCGACCTCCAACAACACCACCAGCAAGTTCAAGCTCCCCCGCGTGCTCTCCAAAAAGTCCAGCAACTCCTCCGTGCGGACAACTCGCTCGCAGGCCGATGCCGTATCCATCACCTCTCGTGCCGCCGGGTCTGAGCGTGACGTATTCAGCGGCTCACGCTCTGTCACGGGCAGCATTCGAAGAACAGCACCGCCATCCGCGTTCCGCGCCGTAGCAGGCGATAACAAGTATGCACACAGCGTCGCCAATATCTACGACGAAGAGAATCTCAAGACGTCCGCAGAGATCAAGCAGGAGATATTATCCGTAGAGGCAGAGGCGAGGAGGTTGATGGATGCCTTCAATGGATTGGAGTTGACCGCTCTGAGCAAGATTCAGCGACACCATCATGCGCCTGGAAGACTGCCGCCCCGGACGCCTGAAACCGCGAAAAGCCAGGCGAGCTTCTTGGATATGGGAGATGCGCGAAGTGGAAGAAAGGTTCAGTTGGGTGTGGACGGTGACGCCGGTTCCATTCGATCTGCGACGTCAACGGGTGCCCGATCGGCGTATTCCGTCAATAGAAGGACGGTCAGGCCCAAGACGAGCCTAAATGCTTCGTTGACCTTGAGTTCCGTGTCAAGACCCAACTCGCTGCACAGGAAGAACTCGTCTTCGAGTGTGACGTCAGAGAGGAAGGCAGCGATGCGGAACAACACCATTGCGCCGCCTGTTCCTGCCTTGCCAGCATCGGTCGGGCATTTAGGGATTGGCATTGGGAATAATTCAAGTGTGAGCCTGGCGAGGAGCGGACATGTGCCGATGAGCAGTGTTCCTGAGGACGGGACCGAGGTAGGGGGCGATGAGGTGGAGGAGGACTACGAGGGAGAGATGGATGACATTAAGCAGAGGCGGGAGGAGGTGCGGCTTCGATATGAGGCGCGGCTGGAGTATCTTCGCGCGAAGCTAAAGGGCGCGCAGCTGCACGAAAAGCTCATGAAGAAATGACCAAGATATGTTTTTGTTGATGACATAGGTTTATTTATATCCTAGGAATAGATTAGATACCCATCATGTGACTCGGCATGTCCCGTGATTTTGCTTACGCTAGTGAAGTTAGTCATGGATCCCCCTTCTGGACGGCTTTGGTGCTTCACTTTGACAGTTCCCCACCACCTCATCATCATCCTCTTCCTCGTCGCCACCCACGATGTCCAACTATCCTTCTTCAAGGACGGACAACGACGACGAATCTCTCGTTCTATCCGTCACCCCCACTCCCCAGGGCTCTCTTTCCAACCTCAATCCCCGTTCCTTCAGCCAAGGCTCGCACCAGCCACAATGGTCTCCCATCGACACTCCTCACCATCACCACCAAGGAACCTCTTACTTCCCTGCCCCCGTATCCCCCGGCCGACAAGGTCCAACTCCCATTCTCATTAGAAACAGCTCCGCCCATTCCACACAGCGACTCGGTCCCAGGAGCAACAGTATCAGCAGCTCACATGCCAGTCGATACCGCGACGGCGATAACGATGGCCACCCTGACGAAGACGACCCAGGGCGGGAGAGCGACAACGGGCAGCGCGGTAGCTCGCATACAGGCACCACATCTCGGCGGCGCGGAAAAGCCGCCCAACGCGACGCTGTGATCCCTGATGATGACGACTCGGGCGAAGGCGACGACTCCTCCGGCAATGCCAATCAGAACGATGACGACCCCATCACTCTCAAGGAGCGTCAATCAATGATAAACGTACACCATCCTTTCGGTCTGCCTATCTGGAAGCCTGCATTGTACAAGAAGTCGCGCTCCGTGACGCGTCATGCTGACGAAGCACTGCATTCCATTCCCTCTGCTCAGGCAGAGCGGCATTTACTTCCTGGAAATATATTTTGGGTCTTGTTGTTTGGCTGGTGGCTGGCGTGTGCATGCTTTCTTGTGTCGGGAATATTATATATCGTCCCGTTCGGTGGCAATCGCTATGCAACGCTGGTGTTTGGGTTGGGGTGGTACCTCGCTTGGCCATTTGGTAAATACGTAGAGGGCGATCTTGCGGCGTTAGAGCAGGACGAAGAGGACGAAGAGGACGAGGACGATGACCCCACTGACGATGAAGAGAGCTCTTCCAGTCGTCGATGGAGTGGCGGCTCAGAAGGTACTGAAACCATTCGTGGTGTTCCTATCCCCGAGTCTCCTGCCGTCACTCGGGAGACCTCCGCCGCCTCGCGTACTCCTGCAATGCAACATGGCGCAACTGTCTCTTGGCAATCCGACGTAATGTCAGGTGAAACTACCGCCCTTCTCACCCGTCACCGCGAAATGCGCATTCCCCTCCCGGTAAAGTCATACGGTGCCACTCCCCTCCCCGCCTCTCCACCACTCTCGACAGCAAGCAGTTCTTTTACTGCCATAAAAGAGTCCATCGCGAACGATTTCATAGGCAAAGTATGTTTCTGGCTTTTCCTTGTCACCATCATTGCTCCTTTGATGTTGTTCGTATGCATGGTGTGCTGGGCTTTGGTGGTGACCGTCCCGATGGCCAAGTTGAACTGGGCGTTAATTAAGCACTTGTTTGAACATCCGACTTCAATTAGATTCTGCGCTGCACCACCAGTGGTGGTTGTCACCGCTGCTGGGAACGAGGAACGAACGCCAGGTGCGGTCGAGGAAGGAACACCCGTGCCAGCGCGGTTTTCTGTAAAACACCCTAGATTGTCTGAGGGTCAGCTTGCCCCTTCTGGATCGCCCACATCCACTGTTTTGCTTTGCGTGTACCGCGCTGTCGGATGGCAGTATTACAAGTATACAGTGGGAGGTGTGAACATCCTGTTTGTTAACCTCCTCCCCATTGTATTCTTCGTCATATTTGATGGCTTCATTCTCATGCCCATGGCAGAGAAGCTTGAGCACAGCGGCAAGCATGTTCCCGCTTTCTTGGCAGCTCTTACATCGCACGGTTTGATTTTCTTGTTGAGTTTGCTGAGCGTTATTCCCTTGTCTTACTTTATCGGTATGGCCGTCGCCTCCATCTCTGCACAGTCCAGTATAGGAATGGGTGCCGTCATCAATGCAACGTTCGGTTCAATCATTGAGATCATCCTGTACTCTATCGCCTTGACGCAAGGAAAGGGACATCTAGTGGAAGGATCCATTGTTGGTTCTCTTTTGGCCGGTGTTCTTTTGATGCCTGGAATGAGTATGTGCAGTGGTGCTGTGCGAAGAAAAGAATTCAAGTTCAACGCGAAGAGTGCTGGTGTGACAAGTATGATGCTCATCATGGCTATCATCGGGGCTATTGCGCCTACGCTTTTCTACCAGACATACGGCAACGTAAGTACTTACGCTTCGAAGGTTCTAGTATTTTTACTAAGTGGAGTGTGATAGTTCCAACTTATTTGCAGCGGGTGTCCTGAGCGTACCCCCAATCCGGATGCTCCGTGGATATGTGACCACTGCTACTATAAGCATCCTGATCCCGTGGACGACCCGTTCTATCAAAGTACAGTGAAGACGTTGATGTATTTATGTGCTGCCGTTTTGCTTTTCGTGAGTTTTTTCAACTCCGTAGGTTTACCATCGCTTACCTCCACTTCCAGTCCTACCTCATCGGTTTGTGGTTCTCACTACGAACACATGCCTCGCAGATCTGGCAAAACCCACAACAGCTTCTTCATCCTCTCGATCTGACAAAGGAGCATCGTTTTTCTCTTTATCCCAGGTCGGGTCCTTCAACTGCAGCTCGTCCTGCCTCACTTCAACGCAAGCGGAGCAATGTATACGATCACGCCAGCGCTGCTTCCTCGCGTACGCATACACCCGCTCCTACTCGCGACAGTGGGGCCTCGCAAGGTCCGTTGTCTGCTGGAAGCTCAAGTCGTGCTCCGCAATCACTATCACCAGTCTTTCCTCGTCGCGTTTCTTATGCCACTGGAACTGCATATGCGCCTGTCATGGAAAGTGTTGATCATGCTGTGAAGAATACTGCAGGATTACAGAACATGCAACTCCCAGAACCTCTTACGACGGACGACTTTACCAGAGCAGTGGCAGTTGCTACTGTGAGCGCTTTGAGGCATCAGCAGACACACTCAGGAAGAGCCAGGACCTCTGCGGCTGTGGAGTCAGAAGGCCAAGGACATGGTGGACATGATGCGCCTTCCTGGAGTCGAACGACTAGTGCAAGTGTGTTGCTGGCTTGTACGGCACTGTATGCCGTTATTGCTGGTACGTCATGCTAGGGACTCCTTTGGGTCCTAGCTTGCTGACTTTTCAACAGAACTATTGGTCGATGTCGTGGACGTTGTCCTGAAAGGCTCAGGTATTGACGAAAAGTTCCTCGGTGTCACTTTGTTCGCACTTGTTCCCAACACCACGGAATTCATGAACGCCATCTCCTTCGCCCTCAATGGAAACATTGCTTTAAGTATGGAAATTGGCTCTGCATATGCTCTTCAGGTCTGTTTGCTCCAAATCCCAGCTATGGTCGCGTTCTCTGCTTGGTATAACCCAGAAAACATGGGCGAGGTCGCCAGCACTTTCACGTATGTTTTAAGACCTAACAATTGTATAGTCGCCTAACATTACTATAGCCTTATATTCCCCCGATGGGACGTCATTGCTCTGGTTCTATCAATGTTCCTTATGACTTACACGTACATAGAGGCAAAGAGCAACTACCATCGAGGAAGTATTCTTATCATGAGGTATGTTTCTATCTTGCTAGGATAAATTTTGGCTCAGTTGTTTTCATATGTAGCTATCTTGTCCTCACTGCCGGTTTCTACTTCGCCCCTCCATCTGCTGTAGATGTTGACCAAGGCCACGAAAATCCTATGAGCCTTCAGGAATTCCCTGCTTTGACATTCTTACAGTCAATCAGGATGTACCTTCAATCCTTGTAGCTTACACAAGCCAGATTTTTATCATGTTCTGAGCTAAATTCAAAACTAACGCTATCAAACTTTCGGGACATTTTTAACGATTCTATTTATTCCTCCCTCTTACATTCTCTATACTGTTACTATACCCTCTATATCTTCGCTCACGGCCCATCATGATCTATATACCTTGCATTGCAATAATCTCGTACAACGTACAAACGTACAATGGCGTGTTCCCTTTTCATCTCACATCCTAGTATTCCATCAATGCAAACCTTGCAGATTTTCTAACACTTCCTGGAGTTCATCTACTCCGATCGTAAGTCGTTCTGGTTCGCTTTGCCCGGTCATGACTTTGTCCACTTGTTCTTGCGAACCAATTAGGGCGAGGAACTGTTCCAAAAAGTCGCCATCCATGAAACCGAACGCCGCTGAATCTGCATCACTCTTTCCCCTCGAATTCCTTGGTGCCCGGAACCTTGAAAGGTGATGAACGTAATGAAACTATTAATCGTGATATATACATTACCTTGCATGGCTTACCCCGCCTACTGCTGGAATTACACTGCCCAAATTCCTCTGTAATTCAGTTAGATGAAGAGATAACTGATCGTCGGTGATTCCGATGACCACGCCTATGTGGCCAGATGAAGTGAAAAACACTGCCTCCTGAACTAAGGAGGGATGGTTTGAGGCATCAGATGATGATAGAGATCCTTCAGGAAATATGAAACGTGAGGGGCTATCAACGTTACGAGGAAGATATGAATCTCACCTCGGATGAATTTTGTGACGAAGTCCCCTAGATGATAACTACCGTCACGTTCAAGGACCGCCCTCCCTAAGTTCTGAGAAAGGGTAAACGTAAAAAGGTTGAATGCATCCTGAGAAAGGCGCAAGACAGTAAATATATCAGAAAACGCTAAGGTCATGTCCAAGCATACTTACATTCCCTCCAATGACATGGTCATTGCTGAGAGCCTCCACACTGACTGGCCAAAGTGGTCCATAATCTCTCGCAACCGATTTCAGCACTGAATCTCTGACCTTCAGCAACGAGATGGAGCTAATCTGATCCGCAGCCACAATGTAATCTTCGTATACCGCAAGACATACCACCAAATAATTGTGGTTCCACTCAGACAATTGTTTTAGTTCGTAAGACGGTGAAGGCTCATCATCTGTCGCAGACAGTTGAAACATTATTACCTATTCACGAAGCAGTCAGAAAGAGTCACTCATTTACAACACAGTCTCTGTACCGATGAGTTAACCGCAGCAAATATCTTGTCTTGGCCAACCACCAGAGAATATACGCATCCTTTAACGGGGATAGAACAGACCTGGGTCAACGCGACGTTATTTTCACCACCGGCTTGGAAGGGAGTGAAGACCAATAGTCGACCAGAAGATGGCTCTTTTTCTCCCGTCTTGTATGTATAAATACCGATGCAGAAGAAAGGTTTTTGTTCACTTCCCGTTGACAAAGATATCGAAGTAATGGCCGATATTTCTTCATCAGGTGCACAGTTAAATTGACTGAGCACTGAAGATCTTTTAACAAAGCAAAAATAATGGACAAATGGCCGATATTACCTGAAAAACTGGTATCGTCTACCACCTTGAAGCAGCTTGTAGTAATCTCTACTTCCCCAATTCTGCCTGGTTCCGTCTTTGTACAAGCTAGGCCAAAGAGCTTAAGGTTATGTTCATACACAATTCGCCGAGGGTCGTCTGGACCAAATGGAATCTAGAAGAACAAAGCATATTATTATTTCATCCAAAGGATTTTGAGTGACGGGGGGTATTTACCGAACGAATATGCATCTTATCCAGATTGCGCGCACGTCCTATACATAGGTTCTTGGAAGTGGCGAGGATTAATGCATTGCAGAATGATCGCGTATTCAATCGAGACGCTGATATAACACCCTACGATAAGGTGAAAAGATGTTGGTTAAATGGCGATAGTCGACGATATGGCAACTGACCTTCGACATGATTGGGTATTGCGACAAACGTTCCTTTTCCCATGATAACATTGTAGAACGATCTCCACTGGCGAGAACGGCAAGTTTGCCGTCGGCTTCACATGAAGTCAAGCTAACCGGACGATTTCCTAGTGGAATTACTTTCTTGTCCTTAAGCTCTCTAGCACCGCTTCCAGTCTTCCAATTGTAATAGACAGCAGAGCCATCTCCTAATCCTACGAGAAGGTATTCACAACCTTTACCCTTGTCGGTTCCAAAGTTGAATAGCATCACGGATCGGACAACAGCCGGGTGAGGCTCAGATCTCGTAACAGAAACGAAGTGCTGTTGCTTTATACGGAATACCTCGACCTCATTTGTTTCCCAGTATGCCACAGTGACATATTGGCTGAATGGACTGTGTGCGTTCGAGGGTTCACAAGAGACCGCGGAAATTTCATTCGATACCGGTGAACTTCAACGGTTTCTCAGTACAGACTCTTATTTGAAAGAAATGGTAGGACGTACAAAATTTGTTCTTCGATAGCTTTATTTGCTACCTTCAATAAAACGAGATAGCCTCCTGTCAAGGCTAATACTACCTGAGTACGGCTCGCACTGGCACAAACCACTTGAATGGGTCCTTTCACACTTTCCAATACTTTCGAACCAGGTTGTGGATATTGAGCAATTCGAGAATATCCCCCCAGTGCATGATTAAATTCAAGTAGTAAAACTCCTTTTGGTGTCACCTGTACTGCTATGGCAGAGTCTAGGTATTCAGTTGTGCCCGGTTTCGCCGTGAGAATGTTGGAGAACGTTAGTGTGGATTGATCAGTAATTAGATCCATCCCGTCCTTCATATATGTGATTGCGGCATTGTCGCCGTTATCATCAATCCGTAACAGATGCGTCTTGTGTAGTGTCGAGGCAAGAATCTTCGAATCATGTACGTCATTGCTCGTATTTCGTATTGGCCAAAGCCGGACGACATCCTCTACGGGAACAACGGCTAGCTCTTCGAAATCCGCGCCTTTCCTTACAACGTTGATTGACCCAGAGCCATGACCTCCTGAACAAGTTATAATTTGTGGCTGGACGGGTGGCAGTTGAAGATAGTCAAATAAAATAAAATAGACTTCATACCTGACCACTACCATCTGTATCGACCATTGCGGCATCGATAATGGGAGCAATGTTGCTATACGTTTCCAATACATTGATAAATGTGCCCATGGTCTTAATAACGCAACCTTTAGAAGTATCTGGTGTATCATCATCATCGATATCCATATCGTCTACAGCAGCCTTTCCTTTGCCTTTGCATGCTGTTTTTGGTGAGATCAAATGATTTGGAGAGAAACTTATGATGGAAGGTGGAATTGGAAGCGTAGGTGTAAGATGTGCAGCAAGAGGGGTCTCGGAAATCTGGATTAGTTGCGAATTGGCAAGATGAGAGCCAATGTAAAGATACTGATTGGTTAAATAACTAATAGTTGTTGGAGATGATGTCTGATAGAGAGATCAGTACAGCTGAAACATCTTATACGGAACGGCCATACTTCACCAAGTGGAACTAAAATAAGTCCAACATCTTTCAGGTTGTCTGCAGATAACAAGGATAGTTTGCCATAGATATCTCCAATAAAGAACTTCCGGGAATCAGAATCCACCGCGCACCACCTAAAGGAACGTTAGTTCAATATCGCGCATGAAAGCGACAAAAACATCGTACGCGGAGATCTCATTCCACGGCCATTCTACGCTCGCACTAGGTTTTCTTTTCCTACTTTCTCTTTCACGTTCCTTATCTTTAGCCTTTGCAGCCTCAGAAATATCTGTGCTCTTTTTCTTCTCTTCCAATCTTCTTCGCTTTCCTCTTTGTTTCTCCCTTGCTTTCATCGGTGCCAGTTCAAATAGCAGTATCTTCTTACCTCCGACGACGAAGACACCACCCAAGGACTTACGATCGTCGTCGTTGTCGTCATCGTCATCTTCCACATCTGGTGCAGGAACAGGAATTAGCTGGGGAACGATATATGTGGGATCTGGTATTATCTTATTGGATATGGCAGTTGGGTTGAGTAGTGTAGATGGTTGAACAGAGAGTTCAAGGTCTGCGACGTTGATATCGCGTGCGTGAAGCTGAATGCGACCCTGGTGGTCGAGATACAAAATAGCCAGAGCGTACTCCTCCTCAGACGTCGGAAGGAATGACAATGACAATACATTTAGCTCAGGCAAACTGCGAAGTAAAATAAGTAAACGGATATGATCAATGCAGAAAGTCTAGTCGCACGTACGTGACATCGAAGTCATTGTCGTAATTTCCTGCGCGAAGATTGATGAACTTTAGCTTCCCAGTATAGCAACTCACAACAGCAAGCCTTCCTGAAGGATGAAGTAGGACATTGTTGAAGAACTCAGCAGGGCGAGGTGTGCGTTCATACAAAGGTAATTGCTTCTTGGGTATAAGCTCTGGGGTTCCACCCTCTGGTTCTGTGTACGAGAAGAATACTAGCTCAGGATCTGGATGGGCTATGAAGAGAAGGAGGTTCGAGCGAGATGATCCCTAACATGAAGATACCAGTAAGTCGCAGCGTGGTGAGGAATGACAGTAAGCATGTACGGGTATCGGAATCGCCTTGACAGTCACCACTTTCCCCCATATCTCAGTTCTCAACTCAAACTGCAGTCCTTGCGAGGTGATTGAGTAAACCTCTATCCTATTCAGTTTTGCAACCACAAGATGTTCGACATCTCTGGCACCGAGCCTGCATTTTACAGAGGCAAGAACGGAGGAAGGTGAATGGAAAGTCGTTACAATCTTCATGAATAGGTAGTTCGAGAGAAACCAATCGATTTACGCAGTGGTATACTTTCCCTGTGGTGGAAGTTCAGTAGGTCTGGGGAAACATGATACTTAGACATTCTGATTCGGCACCCATTGCGTATTGGTGCACTTGCTTCCGATCGTGTCTTCATCCGGCTAGCGACTGGGGGCCGGTATGCCGGACCTTTAACTCCTCTACTTAACCCAGGGGGCTGCCTTCCGAGCAATTCGCGAAAGTAGCAGGGGAGGCGTTACGCACTGTGACACGTCTCGGATATGTCCGCTAATTGATAGGCGATCTATCACATGACCTTGTGAACGGCGTTAGGGTGCCATCGCGTCGATTGTGCATCGATTGATTCTGATATATCTGAATGCGCTCCTTGCGCGCTGCCAACATGTTGCACCACTTTAGTAGTTATACATATGTAGTACTTAGGTCACACTCGATAGCTAGTAGATATAGTTAGAATTAAATTCAATCTATGAGGGACAACTTTGGTTCTTGAATCAATATAAAATAGATGGAACATGTATTAAATTGCTGTTTCTATTCTTCCTCTCATCGCACCATGCCTCGTTCTCAGGTCAAGCATGCACTAGACCCTGTTACATTTTACCTGGATCAAATAAGAATTATTACAACTATTACTTAATGCTGAATCTGGAATCCATTCTGTTGTGTGTAACAGATGCAAGGACTCAGAATAGGGGCATTCTGCTCACTAGGGTATATGTAATTAGTATCTAACATATATGTATATTAGATTGATGTTGAGCCATGTGAATTCTGTGGTGAAGAGAGAAAGTGTCTAACAAGTCAGTATAGAAATGAAGTACAAAGCTGCCTCTACCTTCAAGCCCTCAGCAAATCCATGTACAAATGTTCCAATCCATTGTATATTATGCCCACCATCTACCTCTGGCATTCCAGAAACCATTTGGAAGTACAATACAGTTAATCATCTTATTTATAATTTAAAAGAAGACCCTTTACAACCAGGGAAATATGTGAATGCAGAAATCCCTGGGCAAATGATGGTGGATATGTTTATCTCAAAGGATGAAGAGAGCATAATGGGTATATCAGATGAACTGACTATTTTTTATAGAAATGAAAATAGGTTACTGAATAATGATCATATTACAACTGTTAAACAGAATTTGAAACAAGGGACAGACAAGAAAAGGGAAAGATCTCAAACATCAAGTTCAGTGAAAGTTCTACCAAAAGGATAGAAGCAGAAGAATTAAATATATTTGTAATATACATATATATGTAAATTAATATAGGTCTAATTAATTTTTAAGTGTTACAGTTGTTTTGTTGCGATGTGCAGAGAGTGAATGAAATGCATGTTCCAAGCGTGTTGTGTGCTATAATCTTAGATCTATCAGCGGCCGGAATGTGTCACATGACTAATGAGCTAGCGGCTAGTGGAAATATCCAAGGAGTGTCACAGAGCGTAACGCCTCCCCTGCTACTTTCGCGAATTGCTCGGAAGGCGCCCCCTTGACTTAACCTCTCTAAATACTTCTTACACTCATATACTCATATGATACACGATTTACAATTCTTGCTTGCATCGTCTAACTGTAAAATGAGTAGCTGGTTGCAACACCACCAGTTCTGGAACCACTTTCAGTCCTCAGGCCACCTGCATTGTCCCGTCTTCATTCATTATAACATCTCCGTCTCCCATAATAACATCTTGACCATCAGTTACCTCTAAATTCTTTGAAGTGGTGACAAACTGATCCAAAAATGTTGAACCACTGCCCTTCTGCTGGTCACCTTTTGTTACCTTCGGTTTCGGACGTTTAGGTGCTGCATCGGAGGCCATCCATGGAATAACGTCTATTTGGAGATATTCTAATGTGCAATGAAAAGTAGGAACGGGGAACCTACGTACCCTCGAGGAAAAGAAATTCATCTGCTTTTCTTACTACCGTGGCTTGAAAGAAACCTGTAAGCAGACATTAGTGTACAGGACTGAAAACGACATACCAATATCCTTGTGTTGAACAGTGGCTCTTCGCTCCCTACTCGCCACCTTCTGTGCTGCCGTACACAGTCTCTTTATAAATTCCTCAGTTGCAAGGGATATCAGGTAAGTCGCTTCTTTTGCTACAATGGGTATATCCTATTCATATGGGATTCAGCACGCGTCTATACATCCGTAAGTGCGCGAACCTGATCTGCTTTGATGATTTTCTGCACCCTTGAGAACGGAAATAACGATTTTCCAGGTTCGCGAGTGAGTTCAACTGGCTCTCTCTTTTCACGTTTCTTTTTGGCCACAGGTATTTGGGAAGGGCCTTCGACCGGCTGTTCTTTTAAGGTTTCTTCGTCATGGTAAATATCTTGGTCCTGTGTTTCTAGCTGAGATTCACTATTATCGACTTCTGGTGGAGGCGTCGGCATGATCAGACATGGGGTAAAGCAAGGTGTAGCCACCTAGTGATGTGACAAGTCGCGTTCTGATGATGTCACAATATGTCACACACAAACATTGCGTTTCCGGTCAATCTTCGGTATTTTAATTTTTCTTACAATCTTGTAGGCTCAACAAAGCCCGTCTCACGATATCACGTGGACCCTTCCATATGTGGACACCCGAAGGGTACGTCGTGAGACGCCAAGGTGGACGGATTCACTCACGTGGATATCTTGGGCGAGACTAACAATCTTGAACGAATTTTCTAATTCTACCAGATATATTGTTTATGTCCATCGTATCAAAGCTGCACACGAATTTTTGCCACCAGCTCGTCTGCATCGTCATCATCTAGCTCTTCACGGGACTCGAACTCCTTCAGATGCATTTCCCTCACTGTCAAGGGAGCTCTTCCCCCGACGGCCTTGTTGGTATCCTTGACACCTCCTCCGGCACCTGGTTCGAAGGTAGGCGCGGGTATAATATGATAATGTACCTGTAAAACCAAGCTGATGTTTTAATTCGCGAGCGGATGAAGCTAGACGTACGTGCGGTACCGCTTGAGCGTATTCCTGATTACAAACAACATTCAAACCGGTATTTTTCATGGCTACGTTGACTGCCCAATGACGAAAACACGGCACTCAAGTCATATGCACGCACCTAAGGTTAAAGCTCTTGCAACCTTTGAAACTGCTTCGCCTATAGCGGCAGCATAGTCTGGTGGCAGCTCTGAGAGTCTAGGGACATGTATTTTGGGTATCACAAGGGTATGTCCTCTCCTGAGTGGTAAGATATCTGTGAGAGATTATTAAATAAGTTCTCTGGGAGGAAGGTGGTAGGTTGCATAAGGCTTACCGAGAAATGCCACGACCTTGTCGTTCTCGTATACTTTCCATGAAGTCGTCTCGTTCTTAATGATGCGGCAAAAGGGGCAGGAGTCGTCTTGTTTCCATGCTTGCGGAAGCATTCTTCCAACATGAGACTTGATGATAAAAGAAGTCATTAATAGTGCTAGTAAAGTGAATGCGGGGTCGAACACAACTATTGAGCAACCAGGCCGAAACAGGCGTTAGGGTGATGACTTACTCGCACAAGTTTAGACAGATTTAGACGCCCAAATAACACTTACGCGACGATGTACGCTTTTATACGACTTTTATACTTACCCCTAAGTGTATCCTTTCACAATGTCTCGTGGTGAACGTGTCTCGGTAACTGGAATCATCTCCTCGTCAATGCGCGATAACTATGGAGCTTATGGCGTAGACGAAGTAAGCAGCGCTTGCTTCGCCCCAGACTTCTCACCTCAAGCTGTCCGTTATACCAAAGTACTACAGAAGGGTTGGCCAGACTTACAGAAATCCTCACTATCCAGGAATCCGCCAGTGCTTGTTTGCTTTGTTTAACAGGTGGTGGCAGATGGAACATCCCACTATAACCGAGGCAGAGCGTACCCTGGCGTTATTCGACATGGCTTGTGGTATGTAAAGAGTACTGCTTCTTCTGGTACTGCTGACTATTATATAGGCAGGTAAAGCTTGACATATTTCCACTGTGACGATAGTCCGCTCATGAGCTTAGTGGGGAAGCTACACTGGCATTCATTGAATGGTGCAAGACAGGCAAAAGACTATTTGCGGAACAATCAAATCCTGTGAGCGATACACCTGCGCGACCGCGACGAAAAGGACAAATCATTCCTCTTCCGCTTGGAACTGATTTTCCTACACCGTTGATTATGGCTGCTGATCCAGTATGTGTAAATTTACGTACATCACTTCTCAATACAGAATGACGATCCCCATCTCTCATTAGTACACTTCTGTTGCGTATCAGGATCGAGTGTCTCTACCTTGTTCCGCACTATCATTCAGTGATATTGCGGAAGGTGCTCTACCTGCTCAGGTTTTCAAGTTATGGAAAGAACCTACTGATATTGATCTCAACGATGAGCATAATTCAGGGTCTCTTACCTCTGGAACAGGTTCATCTGACGAAGAATCAGCTTCATCCCAACGAATCGATTTTATCGTTTGTTCATTTGCTCTTCACTTGCTAGAAACCCCTTCTGGTCTGTTCTCTCTACTCTGGGAACTTAGCCTAAAGGCTCGGTGGCTTATCATATTAGCACCACACAAAAAACCAGAGGTATGCAGATGCTATATATGTGTGTTGAAGCTAGGCTTTTATCCTTCTTTTTGAAGTTAAAAAATGGATGGGGATGGATGAAATGGAATATTGTAGAATGGCAAGAGTGCTCTATGACTGCTCACGAAGGAGAGCTTCTTTACGATAGGTATGCAGTTCAGTTTATCCATCATTTGCTTCTTCACGCATCTCTGCAGGGTGCATTGTCGTATATACCGAAGTGTTAACGTTTGAACGAAAATCGAATCTCTCACTTTTTATCTCATTCTTTACGTCTATTCCCGTAATGCGTGTAGTTTGTTTTAAAGGTATTACTGTTATTATCGACCGGATAATATAGATCCAACAACTCCGACAGCGAAAGCGCACACTCCAACGGCTGCTAATTCTATCTCTCGCCGTCTCGGCCAAACTTCAGGATGGACGACTTCCTCTATGACCGTCTTCTTTATCGGAATCTCTATTGTTTCCCGGGTGCGTTCAGGTATTTGTTCCGGTATAGTGTCAACCTTCTGCGAGACATCGATCAAGAGCTTCATCATGAGTCCTTCTTGCTCCCTCAGCTGCCTCTCTATTTCATTCATACTTGCGTCTACCCGAGTTGCGTTCTCTTTACTCAAATCTTCTATCTTCTGCTCAAATGTTTGAGCAAGGCGTCTTCTTTTCCATGGCTCCACCACAATGATCGCGAGCAAGAAGACGAACAAGTTAAGCCCCAAAGCAGCGAGAGACCCGTAGGTAGAAGCACTTCGAATCTTGTCGGACCAAACTTGCTCTTCATGGTATCGCGCAAGGATAGAGCGCATGAGCTCGCTGAATTCACGATCGACAGCATCTTCAGTTTCGTCTACGGCTACTTTTGCGCGTGCTTCTTCCTGCTCATAAAGGTGGTCTTGCCGGACCAGTCTAGTAAAGCGACCCACGTCTTCATCAGTCCAGATGGATTTACGCTGCAGAAGCTCGTTGACTTCTCGTTGCGAGTTTGAACGCTGCACTACAGCATGTTCATATGTTGTCTTTGCATGCCGAGCTGCTTCTCGCGTAGCTTTTATTCGAGATTCTGCACCACGCGTTGTTAGTTACACTGTAGACACAAAGTAGCCGTGCACACCTTGTTCTACCACCTTTCGCTTCAGTGCTTCGATTTCTTCGTATCCAGTGACCTTGTTCAGTTCAGCTCCCAGCTTCGAAAAGGTATATTTAGTCGTTGTTGTAAAATCGTCTGCACGATTTCGAAATGTCACACCAGCCTTCTCCGTCCACTCCCGAATACGTTGTTTAACAAGTTCCAAATCGTAAGGTCCAAGCGTAGCTGGTGATTTCGACGGTTCCTCGGAAGCGTTTGGCGAACTTGGTTGAGGTGCGGGATCTCCTAAGCTATCTGACGAGGTAGAGCTACTAAGGTGATATCCTGCGGGCGGGGGAACGGAGGAGACATCCTTGGGTGCGTTTTTTCCCTCCGACTGAAGCTGGTCTGGCAACGCAGACCGGGTTGGAATACATCTTGAGGACGAAGAGGCGAACTGGCGGACGAAAAGTGGCCTGGATATCGACGTCCTCAGCATACCCTGATGCAAGTCCTCAAATGACAACGGAGAGCGTGTACGGAGCTAGAGCTTCGGAGGTAAGTACCTCTTACGGGGTTTAGCGAACGCCCGCGAATGCTGTATTTCATTATTCATTTTTCACATCTAATCTTTTCCCTAATCTAAAGTTTTGAACTCTGTTCATACCATTATTCCAACCTTGCAAGAATCTATTCCAATCAAGTCTAGCATGATCACTGTAACTAGCTCCGGTCCCATGTATGTATCGAGAGATAAAATATAAAAATGGTATGTAACAAAATAGCTGGTAGTACGAGAAAGATATATCAATAAAAGTGATGTATCCAGATACTCCGTCATTAATGTGGGGGGAAAGAGTGAAAGTTACGCATAAGGACATTAAAGAGTCATTATTCCAGCTTAACTCCAGACATCCAACATGAGTCGTGATCGCTCTTTGAGAAGCTTGAGCTCGGCGGCTCCTTCAACTTCGGCCGATCCACCCTTGGCTTCACCCAAAATCCTGGATAAGATCTCTTCGACCTGCTTGCTCATGTTCTTCGCCTCACCGCAAATGTACACGTATCCCTTGCCATTGAGAATGGCATCAGCGATGTTCTCGTGGTCATCCCATATAAGATCCTGAACATAGATCTTGCTGCCATCGGGTTTATACTTCTCGCGAGAGAATGCACAGTGCATAGTGAATTTACCGTGAAGCTCTTCCTGGAATTTTGGCCATTCATCCCGATAGAGAAAGTCTTCGGTGGACTTGCGGCAACCGTAGAATACTGTTATACGACCCCAGTCAGCCAGAGCATCAGGCCCGTTTTTCTCAATAGAGCGGCGCGCAAGAGCAACCCTTTCTTGGACAAAGCCGCGGAATGGAGCAACACCCTGTTACGAGAGATGGTGAGTCAAAACTCCGTTAGAGAAACATGAATACTCACGGTACCAGGGCCGATCATGATCACAGGACTCTTGGGGTTGGTCGGTAGCCTGAAGGTAGAACGTCTAACATGAATAGGTGCCTTGTACACAATCTCTTCCTTGTACGCGCCACGAGGTCCTTCAATCATGTACGAGGGCATTGACACATGCTCGGTACCAGAAGTGCTGAGGAGAGGGGCTTGTTCACCGTTCGAAGCATACTTGAGGTTGAGAAGGAAGTTGGAGCCAACGCCATACACCCATTTCTCGGGAACACGTTCACTGGGAATAGACTGGTACTTGAGAACGACGCAGGTAACGTGGATGGAGTTCGGGTGGAGTTTAGGGCTGGAAGAAATAGAGTAATAGCGTGGTTGGAGACGAGGGATGGCGGAAACAATGATATCAAAAGGAATGGGCCAAGCGGTGGTGTTTTCCGGTGTGGGAATGACTCCAAGATCATTGCCAGCAGCCAATTGCAGAACTTCACCAAGTTTCAGGCATCCACCTGCGATAACAGTGTGATACTCATCCTTGTTAGTATTCAAGTTCTTGAGGAAGGCCTCAGCTTCCGGGAATGGAGCGAACTTGGACAATGCACCAAGAATTTGACGACCGGTCACGGCACTAATGTCAATGTAGTGACGAAGGACAGTGGCATAAGTAGTAGGGACTGGGAATGGAACTTTGGCAAGCGCAGGGTCGAGAGATTCGATGCCAATGACAGTGTCCTTCTTATGATATAAGCCAAGTGCGCAAAGAAGGCGATCGACTTCTGCATCCGGGTTGGTTGGCCACACACCAACGTGGTCACCGTGTTGGTAAGTGATGCCAGAGCCCTCAGTGTTGAGTTCGACATGAACACAGTTCCTGTCTGCAGTATCCTCGAAAAGCTCACGTGCATGGGAAATGGGAGCCGGGAAAGGGTTTTTTGCGTCGTGGATGCCCTTTGTCTTAGTAAGGGCACGAGCAGAGTATTCACCTGATAAGGAAGATTAGCGGAAGAAAAGCCGAGGAAAACGGTTAATAGAATTACCAAGATAGACTTTTTCAGGAGGGTGGGAGTCAAGCTCCGAAACGACGAAGTCGGCAGTATCACCGCCTTGACCCTCCTCGACGCCCATAGCAGTAGCGAAGGCTTCCCACATGCCATCTTTCCACTCCAGATAGTCTTCTTCCATGCTCTTATCGTCGTCACCTTCGCCACGTTCACCAATACGGATAGCGCCGAGCTTGGCCAATTGAGCATCAACAGCACGACCGATAGAATTGTAATGCTCATAAGTCTTGTTACCCAGGCCAAATACAACATACTTCAACCCGTCAAGCTTCCGCTCACCGTTGCTAAACTCGAAGGAGTCGTCCTGCAAGTTTTGCATGAGCTGAACTGCGTTATCGGTGGGCTCACCCTCTCCGTATGTAGCCATGACGAAGAATGCAGCGCAGTCCTCGGGAAGCTGATCAAGGTTCTCAAAGTCGTATTCCTCAGGATCACAGACGAGCGAAGCAAGACCGAACTTAGACTTTGCTTCTTTGGCCAGACGGATTGCATACTCTTCAGCGGTACCAGTTTGTGAGCCATAGAAAATGACGATGCGTTTTTTCTACAGAAGTACAAGTGTCAGATACATAGCACGCATTATGCGATATAGGATGAGCCTACCCCTTCCTTCATCTTTGTGATGAAGTCTCGTGGGTTACCTGACCCATTGGCAGACTTGTTGCTGACGACGGGAGCAACCTTGGGTTTTGAAGCAGCGAAAAGCTGATCCCTGAAAAGGTAGGCAGCAGCGAGAACGACACCGATAGCCAGGATAACAACATCTGAGGAGGATGAAGAAGCCATTGTCGAGAAGGACAAGGCTACTGGAAGAGCTGAAGAAAAAGTGGTACGATTGGTTTCGGGCATGACGGACTAGAGAGAGAGAAAGTTACCAATGGGAGAAAACTAGGCTCCGCTGGAAGAGGCGGGTATTAATGTAGAGAGAGAGGTAGAGAGGGAAGGTGAGATGGAGAGCTGACGGGAAAGTCGGACGTGGCTAAGTTGGGAGCCAGGTTGAGAGACTGACGAGAGTCCGTTGACAGTCCGCAACAACCTCAATATCCTGTGTTTGTTTGGTCTCGGCTTTCCCATACATTTTGATCGCCGAGACAGCCGTATGCCTCGGATCAGTTCTCACGCGAATACTCGTCCGAGCACCCCCTCGTCCGGACACACACCAGTAATACTCATGACCATTGCTCTCCTCATCTCGCTCCTACTTCCGAACACCCTCTCTATTTTATAACCATTGCATACCCCTATTGACAAACTATTCTACCCCTTATCTTCCTCCTGCCAACCGGCCTCACCGCCGCCTAGACAATGGACTTTGGACCTTGGTAAAATCTTGGTAAACTATCCGACAGCTTTCGAGTGACCACTCCCTACCGTATAGCATCGTACTATATATTATTATATTAACTGTACTAGAGTCTAGTACCCGTCTCGATCCCACTCCGAATGGCATTCAGACAGGTTTCATCCTCATTCCATCATATAGTGATCTTATCGCAACCCCGCTACTGAACATGCCATCAGTCCATCAGAACCCTGCCATCTGAAATTTGAGTCCTTTTTAGGGTTCCTCGGCAGCTCCCACAACTGTGCGCTCTCGAGTACCCCATGCTGGATGTACCCCAGGATGATCTAGCACCCGCTGCATTTCAGCCACCTCCTCCGTGTCGCCCCCAATTTCGTATGTATACCATTTCATCGCCAGCTGAGCCCATTTCATAGTAGCACTTTCGCTGCAAGGAAGCATCAGTTATGATATGGCGTCCGATCCGGAAGCAAGTTTGCGGGGAAGGAGAAAATATTTAACCGACTCACTCTCCATGGGACGCTGCAACCCAGGCGGCATCGGCCGCAAGACGTCCGCGCTCGCTCCAATATCCTTCTTCGTCTTCAAGCTGCCAGATTTTTCGTACGAGATCCACAGCATCACGTCCACCTATCTTATGATTACCCCACTCTGAAAATCGGCGATATGCTTCAGAAATGGCCGACAATCGAGCGTCGGAGGCCCGCGACGCCTTCTCGGGCAATGAACATGTCCGGCACGTGCATTTAAATCCATAATGTTCTAGCAAATACGCTCTATAAGTAAGAATCGGCGTTGGTCAGGTGTATTTGATGAATACATTTCAATCAATATACATGCCTTCGCTCGTGTCGTGGCTTCTTTGTATCCAGGTACGAGGTGAGCAGTTCCTGCCAAATGACCGCTACTGTTAGACGAAGCATGATGTCGGTAGGATGTGTACAAACCTCCCCCTTTGGTATACTTTTCAAGGCATAAACAAACAACTCTTGTTCTTTCTCTCTCCAACTATACACCGCATTGAAAGAGCTTGAACAACCATGATTAAGTCTAGCCATACGAGGGAAAATGCCAACCCCCTCCGGACCTGCAGAAACAGCATTTGTCTGGAATATTACTAGAGCAACTTCTGCTGGATGTTTCTTGGGGTCAAGATGTTCTGGAAAATTAACATAGGACAGTCCATAGAACGATTCTTGCTCAGTTATGTTGAGATTGGATGCCAATTGGGCAATCAAGGTTGTTGGAGAGGTAGTTACTGGAAATATATTGTTTACTTCGAACATTACACAGTTCATGCTGTATCTTACTTTGTCGTGGAACGACGAAGAGAGGTTTCTCTTGAATCAGTAGTTCTCCTTGCTTGTACGCCATTAGTAACAGATATCACAACCAAGTCGGCAACGATTAGCACGTACTTCTATGTTGCGCGTTGCAACTAGCCCTTTCCCTTTACCTGGCAGATCAACCACTGCAAATGGAGACGCTATGTTGTTTCCAGACTTCCAGTATGGCGACAAAACGTAAACCCAAAGTCCCCATGAAACCAGTACGAAATATGGTATCCAGCGCAATATAAAAGCCTGTACAATGGTTAAAAATGCGGTGTTATTTGTACTGTTTGGACGTACGATTATTGAGTCCAGGCGAGACTCTGATTCGACCGCTGGACTGGGCGAACGACCGCGTTTTGCCTCATCGGTGGGTCTGGACTTTGCAGCCACTCGATTTCGATTTCGACTTTGATCTTTGTCTTTTGCCATAATGCGGGTTTATGTAAAGAAATATAAGAGTGCTGAAGCTGAAGTACTTAACGTTGAATGCTGCGTCTGAACAGGATGGTAATTTCACAATATTTACTCCGTGGCCAAGTCGTGTTTTGGGCGTCTAATGGTAATGGTCTGATCTCATAAATTCATCAAATTTTTCGCTCAACGCGGTACTCATTGCCAACATAAATGCATTGTACAAATAAATACATTGGACAAGACAATTGCAACGTAAAATTCCTTTAAAAAAATATGTTTCGTAACATGCATGAACATTAATAATCAAAGGACAGTCAATAATAATCAATGTCTTTTAGGTTCCAACTTTCCGGATAACAAGGTAGCAAAGGTAACTGTGACAAGACATGTGAGGGCAACAGCAACGAATCCCGTCGTAACTCGAGCAGCAGGGTATAGTCCTTTCGTCAAGGCAGCTTGAATAGAATAATATCGCACAGCACCTAGATTACATGTTACCTATGTTGCAATCGCCGTTCTGCATGATCTTGGACGCACCGATGAATAAGACAACAAGTCCCAATCCCACTGTTGTGGCGCCTAGTGGAAGTACGAATGTATGAAGTCGGTGCTCCCCTGAAGATAGCTTGGAAGAGGCGCCAGCTGCTGTAAATAGCTGAACCAGGGCTACAAAAATAGGTCAGCTATGCTCGAAGAAGTTGACGATTGAAATAGTGGCGTACCAACGCCAGAGGAAGCAATAGCTAAACTTGTCCTCATGTATGCCAAAAGGTTCGCTCAGATGCTAGGTGATCACGAGCAACACTACCACTGTTGTGTAGAGTTAAGGATATGCCTTCGGGTACCAGGCCATCAAATGAACTCCAGAAGGAAGAGGGCGCAGAATCCGCCAGCTCCACTTGGGGACAGTGACCATCGTCATCACCCTCAACTGTGAAGCCCGATGAAGATGAGGAGCCAGCTGTTGAAGATTCCGGATTTATGTCGTTTAAGCCATTTTCGGGGTCGCATACAGGACGGACGAAGTCAATGGTTGAATAATTCAGAGTATTTTTGGAGGATTCCTTGTGCAACAAAGGGCTATTTTCATGACCGACTGGATCAGTACTGTTAACAGTACAGCGAACAATTGTAGACGTTGCACCGTTGTTAGACCCGGAGGAAGCCATTATATACTCGTAAAGAACGGAAGAAAACAACGTGAAGAAAGCACGTTGAACGCGGCGTCCTGGTGGTTGAAGTTTGAGAACACAAGCGTTCTTATACTTAAAGGAAGTGTAGAACCAGTCCCGAATAATGGGAGTTTGTGCGAAACTTGTTCCATTTACGCGAGCTTCTACGAGTATAAGTAGGATGAACTCAGACTCCAAACCAGTCGCTTTTCGCGCGTTCAAGTAGGCTAACGCCGTTATATCCGAAGAACTTGAACTTGAACGCGCTACAAGCGACTGGCAAAACTTGTAAGGTCGGTCACGTGGTTTCGTTTCCCATGGGCACTCGAGTCTCGGTTTTATCTTGAGTGCTTGCCACTTTCGCCAACCACATACATAATTGTGTCTGCAGCTCAGTGGCCCGAAAATGTGCAATCATATTTTTTAAATAGTATTTGAATTGTATGTAGAGTATATAAAATGGCTTTATTTGTAGTGTAACCAAAGTGTAACAGGACAATATCTATTTTATGCTAAAATAATTCAGAACTTGACACTAATAATAACTGTCCAAAATACAAACCAATATTTGAATGAGTTGAATGAGCTGAAGGTGGTATGTGTAGGGGAGTTTCGTCATGACAAAGACTTTCTGCAGGTCATAAGTTAATTTAATTAGAACGTATTTAACAATCACATACCAATGTGCTCAAAGGTCATCAGTGCCACATCCTGTGTCCTGTGTATTTTCTTGCTTCAGTAACCGAGTTTAGACTCAAGAGTGGGGCAGATTGTTCAATGTCCATTCATGACGATACTTTTAGGGTACTTGTTAACTTAATCAGCATATTCTAAGTCATCTCGACAATGTAATACATCTGGATCTCATTCACATATAAGTTTTTAGTTTAAATTATTATCAGGTGTTCAATTATTTTATAGTAGTATCAGTTAGATTACAATTTGGTGACAGTCTCAGCTGTCAATTCTAAAAAACCTTAGACACAATACATAAATAAAAGTCATTATATACTCTACATACAATTCAAATACTATTTAAAAAATATGATTGCACATTTTCGGGCCACTGAGCTGCAGACACAATTATGTATGTGGTTGGCGAAAGTGGCAAGCACTCAAGATAAAACCGAGACTCGAGTGCCCATGGGAAACGAAACCACGTGACCGACCTTACAAGTTTTGCCAGTCGCTTGTAGCGCGTTCAAGTTCAAGTTCTTCGGATATAACGGCGTTAGCCTACTTGAACGCGCGAAAAGCGACTGGTTTGGAGTCTGGGATGAACTTGGCGATTGGTTTTAGTGCTTTCTTACACTCTGCACTGTGCAGCTCGGACCAATCATGAAGCATTGTTTACGCGGAGCTTGAATTTCAAAAGGGTTCGATGATCACCTAAAATAAGTAAATTGTCTCTGGACCCCTATTCACCGATGAGCGTTTGAGTGTCAAGTTGTTCAGTGGTACTAGGTGGTATTACGGTCCTAGTGCTCATATAACGACTCTATATGACGATTAGATTGTATTCCTATATTTACATGGTGTTATATGAAATAAGAAGAAAAGCTTGAGAAAAGTATCACGGAGGTTATTAATCCCCGTACATTGTCAAACTTAATCCTGTTTCTTTTCCTTTCTAACACTGAGAGTGTAAAGTCCACTCCCTAAGAACACCAAGGTAGCTCCAAGAATCAATTGTGAATTCCATTGATTACTGAACCACCAGACACTGAAGCAAAGACTTAATGCTTTCCGCGTAGTGAGGACAATGTTGGTTGAAACAGATGAAACTTGCTGTATATAAGTGAGTTTCAAATATTCACTTGCACTCGCTGTCATGCTTACCGATGTAAGACGATTGACGCCAGATACGCAAATTAACTGCGACACAAGGTTTGCCAAAAGAACCATATAGGCAGCAATGGCAGCGTTTGAAGTCGAGCGCGACAGGCTCTCAATACCTGTTCGAACGTCAGAGCCGAGAAATAGGAAACCCGGGAGAGAAAGCAAGTGCTTCAGGTGATTTAGCATCAGTACGGCATTTACGGTTCCATTAATTATATCGCAATACCGTGTACAACACGCCTTCTTTCCAGCAAGGTCCGTATATCTTGTAGGTCCGTTCTTGAAGTACGCCAAGATAGCCAGTGCAGAACAACGAAACCACTAGCATAGAAATACCAGTCACATACTTCCGTAGTTCCTCTGGTGTCTTGGTCAGCGCCGCCGCCGCCGAACGTGAGGAAGAAGGCCGTGAGAGCGTTGCAAGTATTACGCCGACGGTCACCACTGCAACTGACGCCTGTGAACACACATATACATAAGTTGATGTTATCACCTGAGGACAGAAGACGGACTAGCTGGGAAGGCGCGTATCGCTTCTTCGAAATGAAATATCCAAAAAGTACTGAGATAGGTAGACCTATAACCCAAAACATTACGATCAGGAAATGACCAAACTCAGGGTTACTCACCTGCTGACCGAAAAACTATTTGGACTGTCAATGGAACATTATAAGCAAAAGCCCAATTGTTCAGCAAAGACCCAGTAAGTAAGACAAGTACTTGAAGCCCCCATTGAGGTAAAGGAACTTGTCTGGGCCTGAGTCGTGGTAAATATCCATTATTAAATAAGAGGAAAGACGGTAAGGAGTGCAGGGTAATAAAGAGCATTTGAGAAAAAGTGAGGGCAGAGCCTGCCGCCAGGTTGTCAGACATGAGACGATATTAAGAACGTGGCAACTAACACACCTATCCGCGGACTCAATATCAATAGCTGTTCGTAAGCCCAGACGTTACTGCAGGACACTAGATCAACACTTCTGTCTTAATGCACTAATAGATTTATCCATACGTGCAGCATCCTCCGAAAACCATTGACAAAACCTATGCGATTTAATTAAGATAAAAAGATACCCTGACAACAAGTGATATCCACTTACTGCATAGAAATCAACAGTAGCTGGAAGGATCTGCGAAACGTTCACGACGCCTGCTACCGTCTTGGGTATAGGCTCATCGGATGGCGATTTTTTCACTGGTCTTGCTGTTATTCCCTCCCTCATGTCTGAAGGATGTAATGTATAAAAATATGTATCAGTTTGCCCTCACCTTAAATAACCAGCTGGGTGCTCATCGTGAAGGCGGGGATAGAAGTGGTTAGATCGGGCCGTGAGAACTCCGTCCCGGGTGACGTTGTTTTGTAAGGGCAGGCTTTGAAAATGTAGTCCGTCAGTGAGGCTCTCCCACCAAGAAGCATTGCTTGACGTCAATACTCAGGTGCATGAGAACAGAAAATACTTATGACCTACTTATATATTGTACATTTATTTAATCACAAAATAAAGAAGTAAGTATAATAGAAATTGAGTAGAAAGTCTCTTCATTATTCATAAAAACCGTCATCTCAAAACAGGGGTGGGAAGGTTAGAACAAAGGGCACATTACACCACCGTTGGTGCAGCCTGCGTTTTGGGATCCGGCACCGACTCCGAACCACCAGCCTGCTGAGATACTGCAACCTCTGATCGGGCCTTCTCCTCGTCAGCAATACGGCGAGCTTCTTCATGAATATCAAGTACTTGTTTGGATGTATTGGTATAGAATGAGCGGACTTTCTGTCCGAAAGGCGAAGTGATAGCTTTAGCGTAATACTGGATTCGATATATCAGATAAAGATTAAAACAACGAAGAAGCTGCACCTACGTCGTTAGCTATTTTAGACAATCCCTTTTGTTCATCGACCTCCTTTGCTTTTTGAACGGCGGCATCAACGGTGCTCTGAGCCTTTGCAGATACAGTTTGATCAGGTCCTAATGCGCGTTCTCCTACAGTTTTGTCGAGAGAATGGAAATAGTTTATGAATCGTTTGGAGATTCCCTGCTTGGCTGAAATATTGCTTAGACAAGCAGCATTCAATAAGGGGAAATCTACCCACTGTCAATCTCAATAGCACGCTGAAGAATCTGATCAGACAACTGATAACCCTTTGCAAGGTATTCGGCGGCAACTGACATAGAAAGAGAAAATGGAAAAGAGTGAGCAATAGATAACAGTACGCTAGGAAGGCATGGACATACTTCCTGCTCGAGGTTTGTCGGATTGATCGATTCCCTCGCGAGTAGCGTCATGGTGAGCCTCATCGTCGGGGTGAGCTACGTCAGATGCGACATTCAAAGTCGCTCCATCTAGAGTGCCTCCGTTGAGCTAGCGAGATGATTTAGACGGCTAACAACTTCATCTATAACGTTTAACATACCATGATCGCTGTCTTGGCAGCAGACGGCTTCTCAAAGTTGATTGTTGCGTGGCCTTCAGCGGGAGCATGATCGATGGAGGTGATTCTATTTCAACGTTAGTTAGTATTCAGGAATAGAACAAAGTCACTGGCGACTCACTTCCCACAAAATCTGTTAGAAGGACAGGGATGTGAGTACCAGACCAACTACGATGAATTGGTAGCTTACGTGAAGAAATCATGCAACTGAGCTTGAGTTGTGGATGGAGAGATTCCTGATACCTAGAGAAGAGACTTTGAACACGTTCGGATGCACAAATTAGACAGAACATACGGTGACTGGGAAGGTGGACATGATGGTTAGGTAGAATTTGGGTAGAATGTGAATTGGTGAACGGAGACAGGAGTAGCGCTATTGATAAACTCTATTAGCATGATGACGTCACGCATAGGACGTCACTCAGTCCGTCTAGGCCCCACGTTCTCCCAGTCTGAGTCTGAGCAAACGACAGCGGCCAGCCGCAGTTTCGCAGCAGTTGGGCTGGTCTAGAGCGCAAGTAGGGTTAGAGTTGGGTTAGAGGAAACGTAACTACGTCACGCTGGAAATTAATACTTCCAGTCGAAGTCCAACTCAGTTGAACTCGGCAACCATATTACACCGTATAGTAACAAATGCGAAATCGAATGTAGCACACATAGACGAGTTTAAGGCGGAGAAAACTGTACTTGTTGTAATCGTAGAGAGAGCTTAGATACAAAGGCTTCAAATTATCAAATTGATGGAAAGCTGGAAACAAAAGGAAAACTTCGTATGCGTACTCTTGCGTACTATTATGACGTGCACGTGATCGTCGGAGGCAAAAGCGGAAGTAAAAGTTAGGGCATAGGATTAGGCGGTGTATTTATTTATATCTTAATTAGCCACAACGACGAGCGTGGGGAGGAGTCTCTTGTTCTCGTTGCCCTCACCTTGCACTTCCACTTATTTACATCCCCGTCCATCTCCCGAAGAAAGTATTCACTCATCACCAGCATTCTATACACATTCAGGACTCTTTTCAGCATATTCAAACCGTCTGCAAACTGCGCATTTAAAGTGGAAAGGTCGTGAGGCGTCGTGGAGTAAACAGCTAGTAGCCACGCCAACTCCTTGCTGTAAAGTATTTTCTTCGTATGTTATTCAACTACTTATAACTTTTGGTGTTACCAGTTGAATCCATTTTAAAGACGCAGGGCGTCTGGACTCTGCACCCAGCTGGCAGCCTGACTGGAACTTCATCAATACAGAATACACCAATCACGAACATTGACAAGTGGCGCTGACAGCTTCGTGGTCAAGCTATTGTAGGTCACTGCAGTAGTAGCCTATTATAATCAAAACAATTATGGTATGTCCAAGAATATGACATTACATGACTAGTCTCAATCCGCCAACGTCTCCCTTTCTAGATGAACAACGACTGGCAAATGAGCTCATCATATCGCCTTCACAACGACTATACCAGGCCATCAAGCCCTATTGAAGTTCCTTCTTGCCGCAGGCCGGCTACCTCTTTCTCGCTCTCTCCAGGGAACTGGTCTTCCTCTTCGGAGCTGATTTTTGATATGTCTCCATTGTCACAGGAATATTCCTCCATACGCTTTAATTCAATTGCACTGCAATCGGCCCGCGAGGGACGTGAGCATGAACCATTCCTTTACCAGTTGCCTATTTCCGGTTCCCGTTCATACCGCCCTATCCAGTCTGATTCTCGGTCACAAGACTTCCCACAGCCAACTAACAATGTGGAGGCTCCGATCAGCACTGAGAATTATCAATGGTCAACCGTAGTGACTGCGGTGCAAGCTGAGGGTCATGCAGGAGAGACTGTCAAGGACGACTTTACAGTCTCGAAGGCAGCGCCCGAGACAACCAAAATAGTCGGCTTCTCGCCTATAATTCCCCATCAAATAGCTGGACTTCAGGCTGAGGAGCATGTAACCAAAAAGCCTCCTTTTCCTCCTCCTCGTCAATTGCCAGCTTCATCGTCGTCGTGGATTCTCGCTGGTAATTCTGGAGGCGGAGACTCTTCTCCCCCTAGACACTCCTCCGATGCTGGCATGCTTGACTTCAAGAAATACTTGCTTCGCAGAATAGATGAGAAAAAGTTCCGCCTCTTTACCGACGTGATGGCCTTTTAAAATAATTCACGTCATAATGATTCGACCACGCCTCTGCATTCGTCCGCCATGTTATCGTAGATCTGTTCAGGTATTATGTTCTTATTTCCAATTTCCCTACACGTATGTATCATCCAACCAAACACATAGATTTATATCACTTATTAGAATATTGACTCCCGCATACCTGCTTTGTTCTTATTACCACCATTCACTGCCGTGGTTACTATTTTTATACAAAAAATCGTTCAGAAATGCATTCGTTACATAATTATTGAACTCTGCGAATATTAGTTGACTCATACTTGCTTTCTTGGCGGCCTTACATCTCTATGGTTGGCGCGGCGCCAGCAAAAATAGCATATGCCGATCATTGCCCATTGTCATATAAGTTTGGGGAATACTCCGATGGTCTTACCTCACTACTTACTTCCTAATGGTGAAATTAGAGCGGGGAAATAACGAGCCTCAGATTATCTCCGGGCGCGGAGTACGATACTATTTTCCTAGTCGATATAATCGTTACTGAGTAGATGTCGAGGAGTTCTAAATCTAAACCATTATATTTTACCCATTAGTACTCTGGAACCGGATTCGGACAGCTACTTATGTTGGAGCATCAGCAACAGAACAAGATAAATTCAGCAAGCAGTAAAATAACATCGTCAAGGCCTCGTTGTTGATGAATATCTATAGCGTTGGAAAGCAGTTTGGCATCTCTCCTAAGCGGTGTCGAGGAACTTTTGGGCGAACTGGGCGAACCTGGTGAGACAGGGTGAGACCTGGTGCTGCAGTTCTAAATATAATTTCGATCTCGATCGCTCATGTGCATTGACCTTCAGGCACATCATTGGCGATCTCCTTCCTGATTTAGTTTCAAGGCCACTTGCCCTCGGTCACTATGAATTCTGAAATTCTCTGCTGGGGTTACTGCATCACTTGTGAAGCTCGGCGGATCAGCGAGAGTGTAGGGGGAATTGTCCCTGAAAAAAGATCAGTTATCGCTTGTGAACAGTTTGAAGGACCCATCACAGATTTTCTAGCTCAAGTACTACAGAATTTGGGGACCGACTCTTTGTGTGCAACTTCTGTAGTGCTTAGATCCACAAGCTTATTCTGCATGTTTCCTGCTTCCAGCCCATATTAGATAGAAACGTACATACCAAGCTAAAATAGACAGAGGACAGAATGGGATTATACCCTGAAGATCGTGGGTATCACTAAGTACTATCATTGAGAACAGAAAAACATATTTAGAACTTCTCCCTGATGACAGATAGTTTGCCTCCACACTTGTGGCGGTCTGCAATATAATAACTCGACGCTTTTGATAGATGATGCATTCAAGGCTGTACATCATGAACTCGTGTATACATCATTGACAGAGAATGTGATAAGCTTGATTCTCTTGATAGTATCGAGGATTGGATGTCGGCAGTAAGATAGGAGAATAGAACGTCTAGTGATGATGATAATGATGATCCAACACAAAGAAGAGAAGCAGAGAGAAGCATCGACAGGCTGTGCCCTTAGATACACTGACGTCTTTGGTCATGATCTACGCGCCCCGCACGGTGCTTAGATTGGTAGCATAATACATAGACTGATCATTAGCTTTCAAGTACTTCATTAATCATGAAGGGCTGTCACGATGCCATCATCTAAATAAGCATGTACATACCTCAATCATATTTTAAACCGCAGTACTTAGTTCATTTCATTTGAGGAAAGATGTATATGGAATATGTTCATCAAGCGAAGTAGTGAACCGTACGCATCACCGCCCGCTTACCAGTTCAGATTTGAATTAGTGGTTCAATTGGGTCGCAATGAAAGCAAGTCTCGGAGGCAGGCTTACCACCGTCCTGGTATCCGATCAATGGTGTAGTTGCAGCCTAATACTTTCAGCGCTGAAATCTCGTCTAAATTTACTTACCGTTGCAGGCACTTAAAAACCATTTCCAATCATTTGTACAGCTTTATTTGATAACTACAGTTTGTGAGCGTGATTGAAGCGTAGTATTGAAATATTGAAGCAGTTAGTAGTTTGGTGGCAGTATGTGTTATTTATTTGCATCGCAGGTATTTGCCAAATATTGGGCACGATCACGTGGATAGCATGCAGGTGACGGAGTTGCACATGTTGAATTTAACGGATACAGCAACATTTAACCACACACTTCAGTCTACACTTCGAGAACGGAGCTCCAGGGAAGCAGGGCAATGTCAGGTAGTCCTGCGAAGCCAGCATGGCAGACCGATGAGTTACAAGATGAATGGGTAGACTTGGAACCGGAAAGTAGTACCATTGATGAAACCCACGACTTGACCTATGGCACGCGTTCCGTTTCCTTTACTGCTCCTCTTACTACACATATAGCTACGAACAGTGATTCCGACCCCAATGACTCAAATTCACTCGCCAATGCATCTCGGGCTCTTGGGACGGTCGTGGTTCGTGAAGATGTTCCAGCTGCACCCCTCCTTCCAAAGACACCGGGTCGCAACAAGGGCATCATAAAGGATATCTTCGCACCACTTGCACTCGAACGAATGTTTGAACCTCCGTCTCCTCCTATACCAGGGCCATCTTCTAGAGGGATACAAGACCAGGAACATACCCATACCTCCTCCGCTGAGATACCGAAAATAAATTCAATTACTTCCCAGGATAAAGCAAATCTTGAATGCCGCTTTACTTTTTCCGTTCCCCGAGATCCGCCTTCTTCACGCCCAGGCATAGTGGAACGTACCGTATACCCTCAAGCCCAAAGTACACCTAATCCTCCCTTTTCTGCTCGGTCTGTCCCACCGGCTACCGATCCACGGCTGCGTTTGTTCCATTTTCAGTACGACACTTACACCCGCGAACATCTTTCAGCCATGGTGGATTCGATTGCTGTCAACACCCCATCGGGTGGGACTACACCCTCTACTACTAGCTTCAACCAAGGCTTATCTCGCGTATCTGAGGCCACTGGATTTACTGATCATATATCACATCTACGAAGTACAAAACGATTAAAACTAAGTCCTGCTAGTGACTTCTATGGAGAAGGTGCTGGAGCCAATGCATCTATTAGCCGACCTAAATTGTACGGGAAAGACTACGTTGGGGAGTCGAAGTCACTAATGCAAAAGATCAAGCTGGCGAGGGATTTTTCAACCATATCCACCGTTGCAGGCCAACCAGCTCCTAAATCACCTTCGTCGCCGGGTGACGAAGGATTATTGAGTTCGAGCAAGCATGATCTATCTCAAGGTGTGTATTATGCACTACGCTATTCTGAACGGTTTGAATGATCCATGCTAGCAGCATCAAGACAACCATCTTTTCTTGGAATACCAAGCAATTACAGCAACCCGACACACTCCGGCACTGTCACATCCAAATCTAGTTCCTATACCTCATCTTCCTACCGACAACAAGCTAATGCACTTATGGCACAAATTAAGAGCGATATAAAGGGTCAGAAACGAATTTTCTCCGGCGAAACTGATGTTTCAGGTGTCACAGTTACACCCACGGATGAATCTGAGGAAATAGGTCAAATAGCACTAGTACATGCTGTTGATGGCACGAGCAGAAGCGCAAAAGTTTCTTCTGCTCAGCGTGGTGCATCATCACGATCTAATTCATCTTGGACCGCGAGTAATAATCTCCAGAGTGTGCGCGAGGCTTCTCAAACCTTGTCTGATAGACTCTCCGGGTTTCGTTACGACACACTGCCGACCAAAATGCTCAGTCCAACCATATTTCTCCTGTACAGATTCCTGACACCCAACCAGGCTTGCAGCCAGTACTGACCTCGACCGTACCTTCGTACCCATCTTCCTCTGTCCGCGCTCGAACAAATGAAGACCTGAATCGGTTTGTTTCGTCTAGTACGGCGTCGGGGACGACTGTAACTGCTGGTAGTGCACCATCATTCGTAAAACATGCTGGACCGCCCCATCTGAGAACAATTGCTCCGGAGGACCTGCCAACAATACCGGACCGATTTGGTGACATGATATTCGACAAGGCTATGATGAAATGGGTCAAGAATACCGCTGAAGCTACCAGAGAACATGATAGATCTGTAGTCTCTGACTTAAGCGAGGATCCATTCGGTGACATTGAGAGTTTGCGGGACGAGAGGAAGGATGACGACGTTTCTCTAGATACCGACGTTCAACAGGCAAATCCTATAGAGCAAGAGGTGGAGGGTGCCGCAAATATCAACGAGATGACCCGGATTGATGAAAGATCTGAAGTCGACGACGACGAAGAAATTGAGCTTACAAGCTTTTCAACGGACGCATCGGCTCACGTTGCTAATGTGATGGCTGCCATTGCTGCACACGGTATAGAGGATAACGGGGACACTACAGACTCTGCAGATGAGCATGATCCCATAACACGGTCAGAAGTTCGAGAAGTAGAGTTTGATACAGACGAGGAAGGCGAAAACAACGTCAGTGAGCATATGGAACATGGGAACATATCCTCTGGTGCGGTGGTTATCACTCACAATACACCATCTCGAGCCCATCACAGTATGGCGGGAACTCCTGTCATTCGATCAGCTATGAAAAGCCGTACGGCAACACCATCGTCTGTCCTGAAAGATTCAAACCGTCATAAATATCAGACCCCGGTCCATACTAAGAGCCATCGTCGTTCGGTAAGTTTCTCAGATGGAAAAAGAGATGGGCCTATTCGGGGGCTCCACTCTTCGCCGTCTGAGAGCAATGTATCGTCTAATCTACCGACGGAAGGGGCTATCCAATCTGCACGGTCTAAGCGAATAGCAGATATGATGAATGCTCTTGAAGATTCTGGTCTGTGTACCTTACTCTGTTACCTTGTGTTTTGCTCATCATTCCAATTCAGACTTGAGCGATGAATCTCCGTCCAAAGCCAGCAGCACTTCAGGGAGACCGGAAGAAATTATACCTCTATCTTCAGTTTCCAGCGCTATCGGAAGTGGCTCATCTAGACGCAATATATCGAGGTCGCATAGTCGGCGGCATGTCAATGACGGAGATTTTATTAAAGCCAACGGGACATTCCTCACTGAATGCTCATTTGGTGTCGCTCACGACCGCCTTGTAGAGGTCATCACTGATGTACAGCCATTCGAGCCACATTGGGAAGCCTTGCCATCTATTGATTTGTCTGAGAAAAGGCTGGAAAGTGTTGCTCGCCTGAAGGAATTTCTGCCTCGTCTGGATGCATTAAACCTGTGAGAGATTTCCTAAAACCAGCATTAATTCCTTAACTAATTTTGGATTTCCTGACAGGAATTCCAACCAGCTCTCCTGGTTAAGCGGTGTCCCTGGATCCGTAAGGTCGTTATCTGTCGCACATAACCAGTAAGTTCTATTTTGAAGTCGAGTGGACGAGGTGTCCGTGGTGTTATGGATTTTTGATACCCCAATTTTTAGTCTCACTGGGTTGACCTCGTACAGCCACCTAGTTAACCTCGAAAATCTAGACATCAGCTACAATGACATTGACTCTTTGCGACGTGAGTCTTTGCGATAAGCACTGCCTGTTGCTAACTGTCATTTTGGTAGAACTTGACTCTTTGCGTCATCTGCGCGAATTAAAGGCAGACGGTAACAAAGTAACAAGTATTGACGGGCTCCAGCGCCTTGACGGCTTAGTTAAGCTAAGCCTTCAGGGTAATAAAATTCAAAGTATGGATCTGACTCAGTACCGATGGTTGGCCTATTTTTTGCCTTGAGAACATTTCATTAACACATGTGACTTTTATGCTAGGTCCCGACTGGAGATGCTGAATGTCAGCTGTAATCGCCTTGATAACGTTCGCGGGATTGCATCACTGCAATCGCTGATTGCCTTGAACTTTGGTGCGTACCGTCGGGACTAGCAACTACGTCCGACATGTCGAAAATACACTCTGCTCTGTCTAACTATTAACGCCAGATAATAATCAATTGGGACAATTGGAGCTCGATGAGCCGATGGCCCGACTGCGAATTTTGCGCGTCAGTGGCAATAGGCTGCAGCAACTTGAGGTCTCAGCGGTGCCTAATCTTCGCACGCTATATGCGGATAATAATGCCCTCTCAAGCCTAGTAGGGATGGGCCGTTTGAGTAAGCTAGAAAATCTTAGTCTGCGGAATCAGAGTGGGCGAGGATTGTAAGTTACTCCCCTTCATGATAGATGATTTTGATTCATGATACTGATGGCAGGGCCTGCAGTAACCTTTTGACCCGCGATGTTCGCGATGTGAAGCGTTTGTACCTCTCTGGTAGGTTGAGTTTTTTTTTTACTTCTCTTCATTTCATCTGCGTCACAATTTCACTAACTTGCAACTTGCGTGAAATTCGCAGGCAATCCTCTGAAGACGAATTTCTTGGACGATGCGTGCTACAACCTGGTATACCTGGAACTGGCGGCATGTCGATTAACCGCGCTTCCCGAGGGATTATCTCGACTGGTTCCAAATTTGAGAGTGCTGAATCTGAATTACAACTTTCTGGAGGACGCTCGGCCGCTGGAGGGGCTCACGAGGTTGCAAAAGTTGACCATCATAGGATCTCGGTTGAAGAATACGAAGCCTCTGATCCGTCTTCTTCAACGAATGCCGGATGTGGAAATGCTAGACTTTAGGTACGTTTATAGGATTCAATTTTTGTTCGGCATGTCGGCATGTCTATGTTGTTTACCGCCACAAAGATTTTAAAAGCTAACAAAAGATAATAATGTAGGATGAATCCATGCACGCTTGGATGGTATTTGCCACTTCTCGTAAAGGATGTGCCCGGGGCACTTCAGCCTTCTGAGGGAGGTGGGAAAGGGAAGGGTGAGAAAGTAGCGGCGCATGCGTGGCAAGAGCTGGATAGTAAATTCCGACGGGATCTGCCGGATGAATCATATATCGGACGACTTGCATACCGAGGTCTGGTCATGCGAGCGTGCCCGCGCATACGGATGGTTGATGGTGTGGGAGTATCGGAGAAGGAGCGCACGAAAGCTGATCAGCTATTGCAAGGGATTCTAGGCAAGAAGAGATCGCTGAAGGAGAAAGGAAGTTAGTGGGGAGATGATGGAGAGCTGGTAACAAGTTATTTGATCGAAACTTTGGACATGTTACATCACGATTTGCTTTGTGTGCCTGCTGCTCGGTGTATAGATTTGGATTATGTTTGGGACCCTGTAGGCGACTATGGAAAGAAGATGGATTGTATTGAGATGGTTAGGGTCTGGTCAGGTGTGTGTGCCGTAAGATAAGAGTGGAAAAGGATCAGGAGGATCAGAGGGTGGTAGTGATGATATTGGATGGAGTGAATGGGGGAAGCACAGCCATAGGGTCCCAAGTAGGAAGCGGTAATGCTAGGAAAGAAAGTTGGAGGGGAAGAGGGAAGGGAAGAGAAGAGAAGAGAAGAGAAGAGAAGGGGAAGAGGGGTGGGGGGAAGGGGGGAGAGGATCGACGGGGCGGGGGACGAAGAAAGCAGAGATAGAGGAAGAGGGGAAGTTGAGAAGACGGGGTGACGGGAGACGGGGGAGGGAGGAAAGGGGCGAATTAGGTTAACAGGGAGGTGAGTGCGGTACATAGAGTCGAGCGCGTACCTGAGAAAGGGCTGTAAAAGGAAGGGGGAGAACAATATAGCCATAAAAGGATACCGACGAGGGTCGATCGGGGATAGGATACGGTCATTAAGAGCTCGGACTGCAAAGAGCAGAGTTGTGACTGGGTGTGGCTGGATCGACGGGGCGGAAGGGATGGGATTGATGGGGTGATATGTCAGAGTTAATGGTCGGGAGTAAGAGAGGACAGAGGAGGAGCGTGTGGGTGAGAGGATTGATTGGAGTTTGAGATAGTTTGAGGTGGGAGGAGGTGGATCGGATCTGGGTGATTAATTGAGGAGCAGGATCAGGATCAAATGGGGGCAAATGGACGCGGGTCGAGTTTTGGGCGGTTCGGTAGTGTCGCGACGGGGTGGTTCGTTAACAGTGGATCTGTGATTTGTTTGGCTGTATTTGATGCAAAGACAAGAGGCGCATCGAGGAGTGAGTCTCAGTTATGTGGTTGCTAGCACGGGACGTAACATAAGCTAACATAATGGCGTTCCTAGATGCATTCCAGAGATCCTATTCGCTCCCGACTGGGTCGTCCATTGCTCCTCCTCAGCTCGGACTTGGCCATTTGCTCCTGTCCTTCCCACACATACGCGCTGCACAGGAATTTCCCTATCTAGCCCTCTCTGCCCTTAAATACGCTCCCGGCGTCCTCTCTCCAGAACATCAACTCCCCGCTCCCCACCCACCGTTTCAATGCCATCAGAGCAAGCCGTGCAGGGCGCAGACCATCAGCTCAACAGCTTCAACGTTGCCCAGCTCCAATTCGAATTGTAAGTCTCCTTCTCCACCCCCCATCACCACTACCACCACCACCCGCCCCCCACCGGCCAACGCGCGCTTGCCCCTTGTCAATTGGGTAATCGCCTGTCACCTGTCAACCGAGCCTCTCCCTGTCGCGTTTTCCTTAAATATCATTCGCTCCCGCCGAGTCCTCTTCCACCTCCAGATTATTATTAAAAAAAAACAAAGATCGTTTGCTGACTTTCCGTCTCTCAGAAGTGCCAACCAAAAACACGACGTCGACGCCATTTCTTTTCTACACGATCTGTCTCCCTCCGCCTCTCCTGCCATCATGTTCGTTATTTTGTATTTTCTTGCCCTCCAATGCTCACCACCCGCCGTTACAGTGCTGCCGAATCAGACCTGGACTACGAGTCCCGACGCATGTCCAGCTCTGCTACCTCCACTGCAGACACCGACAGCAGTGTTCTGTCTCGCGGCGAAAAGCGTGCACTAACCCCCTCGGATTCACCCCTCCCCAAAAAATCCAGAGGTCTTCTGGATCAGTCCACATGGGACGACGCTCCCGCCGGACACTCCCCCGCAGCCCACACTGACAGGACCTCTGATGCTGGCATCGACAATCCAAAAGTGCAACTTCCCTCTATTTTCACCACCTTCGAGGATAACTACCGTGGCGATGGTCGTCGCGCTTCCCTACCCACCCTTCACTCCGAGAGGCAGATCAGACACTCCCCTTATCCGCCTACTGGCCTTCGCCAGAATTACACACCATCTACCCAATCGTCCCTGTCCAATTACACTTTTCCTCCCACGAGTGATGATTCCGGAGACAAGCCTTCATCCCGGCCAAGGCTCTCCACAGACCTCAACTTCAATCTCTCCTCCAATTACGACTCCTCTCCTTTCCCAAATTCGAGCATCTCTAATGGTACGACGCCCTCCAGCTCTACCCTCTCCTCGTCCGCTTTCAGCTCCCCTTTAACCTCGGATTATCATCGTTCTGCAGGCCTATCTCCCTACCAGGAAAGCGATAACTGGAACGGCTCTCCATCTGGAATCACTCGACCCAGTTCAACTCCGGGCCAGCTTTCCAGTCCACCCGTCAAGTACGATGATGGTTTACGCCATGCTTCGTTTAGCGCCTCAATTCCTCAGGCACAAATGTATGCAGGCTCGGCTCGTATTTCGGGTCAGCATGATCGTAGGTCATTATCTGGGATAAAGGGCGAGCAATGGGCATTTCCCAACCAGGACTTTGTGCTTCCCTCCTCTAACCCACCTTTTTCTCCGAACATGCCTCCCGCTCCCCCGTCCATCGCTGTCTCGAGCTCACCGTCTCGTTCACCTCAGACCGTTCCGAGCTCCACCCTTGTGGACCGCCCCCAGCGTAAACGTGGAAAGCTTCCCAAGGAGACCACCGACTACCTCAAGTCCTGGCTCCACCGTCACTCGGATCATCCTTACCCCAGCGAGGAGGAGAAGAAACAACTCTGCCATGCCACCGGGCTCAGCATGAGTCAGGTGTCCAATTGGATGATTAACGTTCGTGTTTATACGCCGCCTCCATCATCGAACAACTGTGACTGACATTAGCTTTTTTTCTTTTTCTTTTTTTCCCCTATCTACTTACAGGCTAGGCGTCGTATTCTCGCTCCAGCTCATCGCGCCGCTTCGGGTCCAACCACTACTGCCCCCTTTCCGCCGACCGGCCGTAGTGCATCCCTCTCCACCTTGCTAGATCCTGTGGGGCGCCGATCGTCGATGCCTACCGATAGCATGCAGCTCTATCACCCATTGACCTTAAACTCCTTGCCTAATACGCCCGGTCACCACCATCACTCCTCAGACTATGCTTCGCGCTTAGTGGGCGGTGTCTCCAGATCTTCACACCACTTGGGCGGGATGGAGTACGGATCAAGTCGTCATATGGGGCTATACGGACAAGGTCCCCATTCCGCGGGACCTACCCATTCATCTCACTATCTAGCCTCGGATGTACCCCTTTCAGCGCCCCCCACTCTTCCCAACAATCCCTTCTCGACAAGTACGCAGTCGCAACAAAATGTATACCCATCTGTGTTACCCAGTCCTCGAGGCCACTCTTCGTCGCAGCAAGCACAGCCGCCTTACTATAGTAACGATGGCCAGCAGCACTCTGGATCGACGCCCGGATCTGGTTATGCAACCCCTCAATAATCTTTTACGAGAGTTATCTTTCTAACCATTTACCCCATCTTTCGTGGACGCTCTGTATATCCCCCCCTCGCCGCTTAATGTAATTATCTATACGATGTCGTGTTGTATATCCCCTCGGCCTTCATGGACTCCCTCTCTTTCCTTTTCACGCGTGAACTGTTGTGCTTTCGCCCGCATACCTCTCCTTACGCCCTCATGCCACTTTCTGTTCTGAAATGCTTTGTTTACTTCCTCCTTCCCGCCGCGTCGTGCCTTTTTCTACCACCGTTGATTTCGGTACCCTTATCCGAGTCGGGAAGAGCTCTCTACCTTACAGCAAATTGCACTTTATGTCTGCTGCCCCTGCTTTCTTAGATTGCCTCGCTTGGATTGTCGTTGTAATTTTTGGTCTCACAGTCCACATACGAATAGTAATTATTATAATAATATGTATTTGCCGAGACTTTTTTTGCTGAGCTTCTCACGTACATATTGTGCCCTAATGACTTTGGTCGCGTAACAAGGCAATTGAATTGAAGAAGCATCGTATCGATCACGAGAACAATCCACGACCCCTAAGGGAGGTCCGTGTGCAAACGCTGGGAAATACACAGATGTAAACCGCCTAGAACTAATTAAACCCGATAACGATCCGTCACCTCTACGATATTTAGCACAGCGGACCATCGAGTCTCGGAGACTTACTTGCATTCTACTGATGTAAACCCCCAAAACGCGTTTTCGAAAACGGGTACTAAGTTAACCCTGTAGTAAAAACGGTAGTTGTACATATCGTAACTTAGGAAAGAGAACGGAGGGAGCGGAGCACAGTCGCCTCTCGTTGAAACACGTCCGAGACGATCAAGAATGGATATATTGTGATGCGGAACACTGCATGCGCTTTTGTCTTTCGACAACAAACTCGCAAGTATAATGAAGAGCTTGAGAAATATACATGGTTCTCAGTACCACCGTACGTCACCGCCCCGCTCTATGGAATTCCTATGCAATTTAAAAACCAAACCAAAGCCGGGTGGTCTGCGAGACGTAATTTGCACCCGAGAAGGAAGCACCCTTCCCCAGACACTCGACTCTGATGCGGATTTGATGACCTGCGAAGGCAGTGATGGAGAAGTAGGGGCTTTCATTTTACAATTGAGCGGATGAAGTATACTTATTTCAGGAGCTTTCGAGCTTTCGTATAACAACACCGAATTTGATCTATTGATGACCGGATATTAGTACATTGAAGGTATGATACAGTATAAGCATCGCAACCACCAACTCTCCACCATCGATGGTCAACATCAACGGAAGAGCGCCAAAAAAAGTGAACCACAATACGTGCCAAAAATAAATAAAAGCCATCAATGCAATGTGAAAGCAGATATGGAATAGATATAAACTGCTCAAGAACCATATGTGCGCAACCAACACGATGCACCATACATAAAATAAACACTTGCCGTACTGTGAAGATGTAAGCTACATATTTTACATCGCTTGTGCTGGCCAGCGTTAAGATATTCCCTCGAACTTTTCTGATGGTGGCGAGAGAAAGGCGCACGAGATGGATCTGTTTTTGGAGCATTTTGATGACGGACAATGATGATCACAAGTGCTGTGGTGCGCACAACCCAGATGGAGAACTAGCTGTGGGAGAAGGCGCTTCGCAATACGCAACCGATACCAAAGGGAGTGAGGTAGTCCCAGCAGTCCGGGAAATATTCAAGGGCATTTGATTCCCCAGCCGCGGTTCTGACTTCACGAAAGGGCGCGTGACCACACTGAAGGGAAAAAGTACATCCTCAGTAAATGTGTTCCTCGAGGGACAGAGTCATGCCGTCCAAACCGTCCGCAAGGAGAGGAGCCGGGTGCAGTGACGGGTAAAATGAAATTGAGGGAATGAGAAGGAATAGAGCGAACAATCAAAGGCACCGAGATAGAGACAACGTAACATGATTATAAAGCCTAAAAAAGAAACTTACTTGACAATTTTTTCAATAATCATTGAGGTATCAATTTCGAACTCCATATCCTTTACCAAGACATACAAAAAGATCTTTATCCTGTAAAAAGAGACAAAATGAAGTTAGATAAAGTGAGGTAAGTCAATGAAATAACCAAATAACGGAGATTGGAAAATCAGATAACAGCGATCACTGCCCAGCTCAGCGAACGTGATAAGGTTTGTAACTGAACCCAAACTCAAATAGGTATTTTATCCCCGCCAACCTTAACCGGTTTGCCTGCAAAGCGAGTCGCAGACTCGAATCGAATTCGGAAGTCCATAGCCACCGTAAGTCGGTGCATCAGGCCACCGCATAAACGAGGAAGTCCCATGCATCCAGTGAGTAAAATGTGCGGGGAAGTAGGAACATCACCTTCTCCGACCCGAGACGGAAGCAAAATTGCAGACAAGGAAAATGGGCAGAGATAAAGCAAGCCTCGGTCGATCAATCCATGCGGTGAAACTTGCCAAGTAAAAGGCCGTGTTCAATGCACCATATGACAGAATCATTCCAAAGAAGTTCGGAAAACAAGGAAGAGCTGGAATAGAACAAGAAGAAAACCCACTCAGTGAGGGCAAATCTATATCCGATGCAAGCGCGGTTTCCAGCTATTGGGTTTCCATTCAGGAAGGTCAATGTGTTTGCATAAAGTCCAGGAATAGCTTTAGCAGTTTGTGGCGGGTTTGCCCAACGTTCTGGCCTGTTAAACATTCCGATGAAAAATTGCCAGCCAATTTAAGGAACTATCAAAATTCTTACTTGAACTGTGGTGCATCTTCGCCCCATAGCGCCTTACTTTTGTTAACTGCTTGTATAGGTATAGTTATGATATCCCGCTTCTTAACGGGGACTGTTTGCCGCATTTTACCCTTCCTATCCATAAGCGCGCCAGCTTGGACAGGGATCTCGTCCTCCTCCCGCATACATACACGCATGGTACTTGTAACAGGGCAATGTAGCCGCAAAGTTTCCTTTACGATCCAGTCGAGGTACTCGCAACGCAGAATACGGTCGACAACATCTTGCTGGGTATCAGGCTCATATTCAGAATCAGAGAAACCTGAATCGCTAGTGAGAGACGGTCTGCGTTGCCCAACGGCGCTTCCTTGTTCAACATCCCGCAATGCAGTTCGAAGTTTTGTTTGTACTTCGGTGTCCCGAGAAAGGGCATATAGACACCATGTTAGTGCAGAAGCTGAAGTTTCGTGGCCAGCAGCAAGGAATGTAGAAATCTGACATAGAACCTCGTCAACGGACATTTGTTGTGCAGGAGAAGTAGACATATTGGAGCGAACTGAGATACAATGCTCAATTAGAAGATCACGATTAGAAGATCACGATTAGAAGACAAATACATACTCAAAACGCTTAGAATATCTCGCCCATGGACAGTCTTTACTCCTTCAATTTTCTTCTCACGTGAGGTGCCGTATTGGGCAGAGGGTGTATGTCTTTGTTCGCTCTCTATGACGCGCTTCTTCTCATCTATGAGAGAAAGTCCTATACGGCGCATAGTAGCCTTTGCCTGAGTCACTGCAGTGTTGTTCCGCTGGATACAAAACAGCAGGTATAAGAATGGAACTTTCCAGTGAGGCAAAACATAGAATGGAGAATATGGGTGAAAGACCTTATATGCAATAGCACAAGACAGCCAAGAAGTCAAAAGGCAATAACATATGTGGTCTGTCGATCCCTTTAATATAAGGTGGATTGACACTTGACGTATATCCGAACGGGCCAAGTAACCGGCGGCAGCGAAGAAATAAAGAAATATCACAACACAGGGAAAGCGGAAGCAAATGTCAAAACGTCGAAGGAATTCACGGCAGTCAACGTCGATCACAGGAAGGAAACCGGTGCCCAAGTAGGACCGTCGATCAAATTCCCCGACCCGACGGGAGGTCATGTGCTCCCGAGTCGACGTGCCAAGCCAAACGTCGACTGCCGAGCTGGCCAGTTCGTGAACATCGTCCTCGATACGGGCGTTACGAAAATGCATCGCTTATGCGTAAGAAACAGAAACAGGAGGCTCGACTGATATGAAGTAAAAGTAAACACAGACTTACGAATCGTCTTAGAAACGGAAACCAGACCTGCAAAATCGTCATCACTTTGAAATTGCGAGCAGTTGTGAATATGAGCCCAAATGCGTTTGCAAGCTCGTCGGTGTCATCGGTGAGGGAGTTAAACGCGTAGCCGAAACCTGAGGGCTGAGTTAGTTACAATCGTGAGTCAGGGGGGTATGGAAGTGATGATGTGAACGGTTTAATGAGAAGACGGAGGTGGCGGAGAGCTTAGGGGATGATGAAAGAAGAGCAGAAGCATTGGGGATCTAGCCGAGTTGCAAAAAAAACTCACCAGCAAGTCCGATCACATCTAATGTCGCTTTACCCAACCAAGAGAGAGCGTCTATACGTGTAACATGTGTAGCGCGGCCACAACTCTCTTCAGATTGATTCGTCTCTGCAACATCGATCTCAGAAAGCCAGATATCGCGAAGCTCCATTGCTTTGGACCAAAAAACCGGAGTGAGAGACTTGATGTATGTTGATGTAAATGCAGGCGCCTGGAGGTAAGAATATCGTCAGCCAGGATATAAAAGCGGGGATTGGAACAAATGGGAATAAAAGCGAAGCAACAACATTCCGTACTACGAAGCATTGCGGTTCGGAGATACGCGTCACAGACGGATGGCATGAATGGATCTCAAGTATACAGTGAATATGAAAAGGGGAAATTCTCTGAAAGAATCAACAACTGAAGAAGGCAGCGTCTGATGTGAAGAATCCAACGGAACTTGGTTAATTACGATCGCGTTTGGGTTCCCAAATAAGTGCCGAGGCGACTTTGAGTAGCGGGTGCAAAGTAGGGAACATCTCGTTGCGATACAGCTGTAAGGATGAAAAGATGCAAGGACGGCTGCAGAGAGCGCGTTATGATGCGAATCGAAAATAATGGTACATCAAAACACAAGGGATAAAATGATGCCAGACAACGACGAAGGCAACAAGCGGCGGTGCTGGGTTACTGGATGATTTCCGTCACCACCGGCAGATATGAATAGATAGGAGGCCGAGGCGGAAGAGAAAGCAAAAGATGACGGGAAAGAAAGAGGATAAAAATATAAAGAAGAGAAGCAAATGAAACAGAACAGAACCTCATACTGACCAGTATTTTTCGCTGGCAATTGCGAGAGGCAAATGGCTTAAATTAACAAACAAGGGATTAAAGATGGTAACGCACCTGTTTCCGATGAACTTCACCCTCCACAGTGAGCAGACCATCATTGCCAACAGCCATGGTAGCGAGACTGCTACGTACAAAGTCTGGTTTGGGATAGTCATAGGCATTGCCTAGGATATGAGCGAGTGCGACTGGGTCTGTAGTCATGAGCCTGCATCCACCCAGGAAGCCACGATAGACGAAAGTGGAACCATAGTGGGCTTCCCATTCGCCCATGAGATTGGTGTTTTCCTGGTCATGCATCTGCATGAGATTCCCCATGAAGAAAGAGGGGGATGACGGGCCGGGAAGGATGCGAAGAGGTGAAAAGCGTTGGCGGAAGACGTAGTGAAGGAACTTTGCAAGATAGGATAGAACGAAGCAGGCGAAGAAGGCCTTAAGCAACTGGCAGAGATCCGGCGCTGCAGTTAAGCTTAGCATGGCGAGAGCAGAGATCGTAAGACTGGAGGTGGGGCAGGGGATTGAGGGGACTGAGCGTGAGGAACAGCAGGAAGGTGGGCACTGGGCAGGCAGGAGAAGAAGAGAAAGGGAATTAAAATAGGGATTGCATAGTTCCCAGCGATGGTTCCCAATGAGACATGGAGTGTATATAGATTGAAAATGAGAGCAGTGCGACGAGGGAGTAGTTGCTGTTAGCAGCCAGTAAAAACTTGACGTAGCCTGTCAGCGTCCACAGGATCGCGAAGGTCCTCATCACCGAGCTCACCGACTCTCTTCCCATACCCAACCTTATCTATTTTTATATTTCTCCTTTCCCAATGTCTTCCACAACCACCTCCCGTCCTCCTTACTCCTTGGATACCCGTCTTCACCACCTTCACTCCTTTCTTCTCGATCACGACGTTCAGTCTCTGCTGCGACACCATCCAAACGATGTCGCCTCAAACCCAGCTTTTGCTCCACCTCCAAGGTGGCGTGAATGGTGGCTCTCTCAGAACAACGATTCCTTCTTTCTCCCCACCGACATCCCCGCACTCGACATTTGGATCCGAGTACTCCGAGCGTACTCCAGTGCCGATCATGTTCGTGCCTCTATCTTTTGACATCAAGTTCCTGTTCAAACATCTTTTCCTCAGTCACTTGACCCGTCCATTCCAGAGCCCATTCGAGAACTAGTCAAACGTGTGCATGCTCTGCAGCTGCCTCGCTCCTCAGTTTTTATCGGTTAGTTTAGGACATTTCATATCGCACCGTGGATCATCTTTGTTGCAGATGGCCTTCTAAGTACTATCAGCGATAGGGCATGTCCCCAAAAAAAGCACATGAGGTGTCGCGAATGGCCACGTACGTGGTCCATCTCATCAGAGCCAATTCTCTGGATGTGTCGCGTCTAAGGATAGTCGATATCGGTGCAGGTCAAGTCAGTTTCCCTCCGTCTTCCGTGTACATACGCTATTTCACCAATACAAACATTGCTTGTTTCCACACATCGTTCAGGGATATCTTACACGCACACTGAAAGCACAACTCCCAACAACCCGTATCTTAGCACTCGATGCGGATCAAGTACAGACAGTCGGTGCAAGGCGCTGGGAAGAGCGTGTTCTAAGTCACGATCCTGCGCATCCTCCCATCGACCACCGTACTATTTTCATCTCTCCCGCTACACTCGTCAACGTCATAAGCGAATGGGTATCAGAATCCATCCCTTCAGAAGAAGAGCCTGCTCCTGTGTTACTCGTAGCCTTACACGCATGTGGCTCATTGACTCCTGATATATTCCGCGCTTTCTTCTCTGCTGTCAAATACGACAGTGACAGAAGATGGACGCCTTTTGGCGTCGTAGCTGTTGGGTGCTGTTATAACTTGATGAACGCGGGTGGTATTCCTTCTTCTCCCGTAGCATAACGCCTTTCTGAACTTTCTCATTCAGATTTTCCACTATCGCAAACTCTGCAAGCTCTTACTCCCGCCCTTGATTTGCCGATTTCCGCGTACCACTTAGCAGCTCAAGTACCTGCTCACTGGCTCTCCGCAACTGATCCGACAAAGCTCACCGTTCCTGTCGCTCTCTCGGTACGGAAAGTGGCATGGCGCGCTCTGCTCGCACATATTCTTCGCCAAAAGGATGCCGCGTTAACAAATGCAGAAGAACCGCCTACAGCAGCAGTCCTAATACCTTCGTCATCTTCAGATAACTCAAAGCAACATACCGTTCCCGCGCGGTGGTCTCGCCTTCCTCAGATTCCCGCCACAGAGGCCATCGATCTCGGTACCGGCACGTCGCCTCTGATGCGCCGCCTAGGGCGTCTTCGTGATCCAGTTTATGCCTCTTGGGAGACGTTCATTAAGGCAGCGGGAGAAAAGATGGGTGTCGATCTGAGTTTCTGTGCAACCGATCGCGATTTAACTCTTGAGTATCGTATGGAAACTTTGCATACTCTTCGATGTCTTCTTGGGCCTGCCATTGAAAGTGCAATACTACTGGATCGCTTGAAATGGATAAAGGAGCACCTCGATAACGAACCCATGAAGGCCAAGCTTGTTAACTTATTTGACCAGAATATTGGAAGTGCAAGAAACGTCGCGATTGTCGTTGCTCCATCTATACCCCCATGAACCCTCCTATAATTACTGATAATCATACATTTTTGTCACAAAAGTAAGAAGAAAGATTTTCTTCTCTGATTTCATGCATTCATAGACTCGTTCATGAATTCATTAAGCTTCCTGTAAACCTTCTCTGCGTGCTATACGTTTAGCTGGGTCGTCTCCAAAGTCTTTGACAGAGAAGAGTGCTCTGGACTCAGTTGGTTCCGACCAAACAATGGTAGAGTTTGTGGAGCTTTCCTGAAGTTGAATGACTGTCGTTTCATCTTGCCATTCGCGAAGATGTAAAATGAACCGAGCTGTGAGAAGCCCTGATAACCTAGCCCAAAATCACAGTTGGTAACGACGGGTCTCAATGTGAACATACAGAAGCTTACGGTAGTGTGAAGGCATTGAGCAGACGGTTTGTAAAACCATCAGACTAGAGGAGTGATTAAACATCAGGCCCGCCAGTGGTTACCACTGAACTGATCAGGAACATACAGGTAAGCGCTGCATTATCAAGTACGTTGGTTAGCAGAATGCCGCCGTAAATAATCGCAGACGATTCTTACGAAGTTCATAATCAAGGATATCGTTGTCAAGATGGATACGGCTCTATGAACATGGTTATTAGGGGATATTTTCTTAACTTTGACTCCTCAACCATACCCAAAATATAATAGCCCTGTGGTTCGAAGGTTATCAGGGTTTCGAAAGCAGGAGATAACATTTACCTTGTTCCAGAATTAGGTAACTAAGACTCGTCCGTTGCCCCAGTGTAGACAACCCAATCTGCTGTAGCGTCTGATAGCATCGTAGGCTGGTAAGCACTGTCGAAGTGCAGTAAAGCACCAAAGTAATGAATGAAACGATAATGCTGACTCTACATGGACAATCAATGACCAAATTAGTCGTTACAGTCTAACGGACAGCATGACCTAAATTGCGAGTAACATACGGTATACGCAATTTGCCAGTACATCTCTGGAACGGAACTTCTATCTAGGAAGGAGAACAGCATACCAAGTCAGCCATCAGCATGAAAATGAAACACCAGCGGCGCATTCAGCGCGGCGACGAACTCACAATTTCAAATACAGTACAAATCGTTCCGAGGATCAGAAAGAAGACCATCACTACTTTGTTCAATTTGTTCTCTCTATAAACAGCGAAGGTTCGAATGCCCCAAATCGCTTTGGAGAACCAGGTCAGGCTCAGCTTTGCATCCTCCGCATCGACTCAAACTCACCGATGATCGATGTGCGGCCAACCACTGCTAAAGCGCTTGCAACCTTGTACCCTGTATCACACCTAGAAAGTCAAGGTATCACTCTTTAGTAATGAAGTGGACAAGTAACAGATAGAGTCCCCCTCACTATGTGAAAAATATTAATTCTAAGACTCCTGTGTAAAGGAAATGAAGTTCATCACAGACTTGCCTTTAGCCCAATCTCATCGGCGATGGAGAATAGATATAAGACATTGGCAACTAAAGCATAACGACATCCGATGTATAGAAGAAGGGTAGAAATTCTGAGCTTTCCTCCCCAAATGTACTTCACCTCCTTGGGAAAGGTGAGGATATAGTCGTAATACAGGAGTACTGTGGCGGCGGTTGGACCATTAAGCCTCAATGAGTACCCTGTTACATACCAATACTGGAGTAAGTTATGCTGAAGCGCAGGAAACTAAAATGCAATCAGATGAACTTTGTCCCAAGGATGATCGGGGGGGGGGGGGGGGGGGGGCTTACCTGGAAGGGCTTGTCATGGAGTCTGCCATTGGAGCAGTGAAACGCATTCACTGTTCTCAGCAAGGCAAGAACGAGGGAAAAAAAGTGCAACTACGATTTTCGTAAATGCCGAATGACAGCAGATGTCAGACTATGTCATGAATGTAAGGAGATAAAACTTAGATAGGTGAAAATCGCTTACACTAAGGTCCTGCAGGCAGATATCATGTAGTGAGGATTACTTGGGGGAGTGTCTAAGAGCGTCAACCAATTCCGGATATCTCCCTCTATACGGGTTCTCAGTGATGAAGAGGGCTAGAGTGGGCGCCGATTCCAGTAATCACCAGGAACATCCGTAAGGTATACGGCATCGTTAAACTAAAATAAGCAAGTGTTGATGTACGATTTGTGCACGATGCCTTCTAGGACAAAATAGGAGCCAATCTGAAGGCTGACAGAACAATTGATTTATTGTCAGATCACCGAATACCATATGGAGCATATAAGAGTCAGTGAAGGCCTGAGAATAGCGTTAGGATGAATCAAACCATAGCATGCTAAATATTCCCAGAAATCTACTCAAAATCTGATATTCTTGAAGACAGTTTAGAATTTATTAGGATACTACCGGAAGAAACACACTAAGTGAATTTACTCTCGGGTTTCTAATAGGTTTCCCAGTGGACATCTGGCAGGACTTGCCTCATTACTGTGAAAATATTAATACAATTACAACGATAACATATATTAATGCTTACATTCCCAATGATGACCGCCTTGCTCCTTTTGTAACGACCCAAGAGGGTTATGAGCGTCTTTCAGGAGATATTTCGCGTCGTTTTCTTCGCTGTGATCCTTTCTTATTAAGTCAAGTTTTACTTCTCGATGTGGCATGCTTTGTAAAACATGCCGACGCAAAGGAGAGCCTAGATAGTCTGGATTATTCGATTTGCGGAAGGTGATAGGTTGGGCGGATTTGCTACAGAATATGACCTGAAATATTACATAAGTGCATTGCAAAAAGGAGTGTAAATTTGGTGTACCATGTTAACAAACTCGGTTTGATACTTTTCCTCCGGCAGTTCCCCGAAGACATCGTGAAAAGCACGACACTTCCCAAAACTTTCTTCGAGAGTGTAGACAATCATAAGAGAAGATTCCCCTGCGAGAACGCCAGCGAAGTTCTATAGAACGAGAAGTCAGCATAATCATATCATACGTTATGATGAGACTCACAACGACCAAGATTCCATCAGGTTGCATGGCCGCTTTGATGTCTTCCCAGAATTCAGATGTAAAAATATGCTCTGGCACTCCCCCACCCGAGAAGCAATCGTGAACAACAATATCAAATAAGGTTCCTCTAGTACCCAATTCTGTAACGTCCTTTCTTCTTGCAGCCCAAGTACGTGCATCTTCCAAAAACACTTTACCAGGACCGGGATCAGGAAGGCCGAAATATGTGCGTGCAGCTTCATAAACCGCAGGATCAATCTCGACTATACTGGTCGAAATTCCATGTCTCATGAATGATGCAGCTGATATACCTGCACCAAGGCCACTAGGGAAACACATTGGTTTAGGCAAAAGACGCAAGGAATTTAAAATGGAAAACCCCACATTACCAATGCATGTTCCCAATTTCCAGTTTTGCCTTTGTCCGTACTATTGACCAGCCGAGCGGCTTCTTGAATCACGAAGGTTGCATAGATGGAGTCGCCCAGTGGTGCTCCAAAGGAGTCTGTGAGTGGTGGGATGTTGTCCAAAGTCTGAACATTATTATGTGTCCATACCCCACCCAGTATTGAGTGCGAGGCACGCAAATATCGTGCCGAATGCATCTCACGATTTTTGCTAAGATCTTCAGCAGGCGGAAGCATTTCACCGACAACTATTAGACCAGTATTTGATTGCACGGAAGAATGAATTTGTAAAGGTTGAAATGGATGTGTATATGTTTCATGTAAAGGGTGAGGCAGAACAGGATTTGAAAGTTTATCCTGAAAATTCAACCACAAACCAATGAAAGCTATGAAAACGACGACCTTGATTTGGCTGGAAGTATAGGGTAGGTTTTTCTGTATCTTTTTGGTATTCTTGTTTGAAGGAACAGGAACTTCAGGACTGGGATATAAAGATATCCATAGCGCATATGAGCAACCTGCAAGGAAAAGAAACTAGAGAAGAATATTATCAGACTACGTGGATGGCTGATTCAGATTTACTGACCATCTGGCTGTCTGAAATTGCGTTCAACGCTGATACGTGAGTCCACATGTGGGTCGCAACCAAAGAACCGATGATATATGCAAATGAAGTACTGCGAACCGGTACAGAATAGAAGTTCTCTGGGTTTGCGTTCGGTTAAAATACTGTAGGAGCATCAGTTGCTTCGTTCGACATGAATACTCAGCGACGCCTTACAATATGCAAGGCATTGTTGATCACGGAAGTCAAGATAAACACCAAAGGCCCCAGTACAATAGCATGTGTCGTTAGTGGGCCCCAAAACACGTCTTTTCTCCTTGCGGTCCATGTAGCTACCCAGTAACTTGCGTTTGGCGCTAATGACAAAATCAAACCAGACAGCAAGCGGGTGTTTGAGGATGAAATGCGAAATGGTTGGACACTTGTGAAAACGGTGGCAGCCAGCCCAGCTAGATGCAGATGCGACGTCGTAGGACCGAAGCCATAGAGAGGAACCAGTGTGCGCTCATATGCGAATAGAACCAATGAGAGAGAGGCCACAGCAAACAAGCACTCGGCTACTGAAACAACCGCTAAATAGTTAGACATTAGGGAAATGATGTCAATCACGACGGCAGAACATGAATAAGTTGCTTCGAGCGTTTGTCGAGTGTATCGTATTGTTGATAAAGAGAATGGAGGCAGACGTGTCAATCATATTCGCGCTGGTGACCGCACTGTACTCTTCTGGTTGTAATGCGATTCTCCGCTCATCAAATTTATCCGAAAAATATCCAATCACAACACGGCAACTTACCTTAGTTATATTTGGTGACTCTGGCCTTACAAAGTGCGAACATGCAACGTCTTACAACATACGAGGGCGGGCTAATAAGAACAAACTAAAAACTTAAACTACTTATATTTATATCATATACTATTTTTGGGCTCAATATCAACGACGAAGAAAATATTTTCACGGCCTCATGAATCTGATGCAATTAAACAGAATACTATGATAAGATAAGGAGCAGTTAGCCTTCCCCGAAACCCCGACCAACTCAAGACCGCGGTAAAGTTGCAACAAGATCTTACTGATGAGAAATGCACACAAGCACCCGAGAAACACCCATATACTTCGCGAAGATCTTGAGGGTACGTTAACTAACCTCACGTTATAGGTCACCGTAAGACTACAGTGATCATGCACTTGAAGGATGTAAGCTGGTTCATGTTAACTTAAGTGGCTTAAGAATTCGACCGCTACAACACTGGGAAATGATTCCGTCTGCGAGGGACAAAAAAGAAGTTGATGATGTGAAGAGCACATTCAATGACCTGCACAGACGGAACCCTCCGCAAACTGTCAAGAGGTTGGGACGATAATCCCTTTTGCTGGTTCGAGAGTCCCTAGTTTAGCCATGAAGAACAGTAACGACATGCTGTGCATTATGCCATGATAGAAGTCTCTACCCCAGCTGACATACATACGGAATATGAAAAACTGCCATCTATGTTTCGCATATCGATTCGTTTGATCACCGTGTTGGTATGCCAGGTTTCCAGAAATGTTGCATAAAATATAAGCCCGATTCGGTGGATACTCTTTCCATACGTAGGAATTTTATGCGCCGCAAGGCCTTGCGCTTCATTGTCCTGAATAGATTTAGTAAGTCAGTTAAATGCTGACATGCGGCAATGCAGACGGTACATGCTCATTGGGCTATCTTTGGGATCGGATTTCAGGCGTATATGTACGATTTGCAGTGAGTCAAGAAAAGAGACAACCACTGGCATGAGCTGTCCAAATGCGCCGGTGCCGATGATCTTCACATTTGACATGAGAAACTAATTCAATTATAATGGCCAAGCCTGCACTAGACTACTAAGTCAAATCAGGTCATCTTAAAGGTACAGGAAACAGGAAGAACCGATAATACGTTGACCTTAAGGAAGTTCAAGGGACAAAATTGATATCCTAATGTTGAATGGCTCATATAGTAGCACTTGCTTCGGTTAATGCGTAGGCTGAATAGTTGATGTATTGTTAGCGGATGGTGCGTAGTGATATCAAGGAGACTAGCCCGAGTTTCGTCTACAAGTCAGTGGGAGAGTTACACTAGTATATTTCCAAGGGTTTCATCAAGACGCCGATTTATCCACGGAAACATGAATATGCGTCCTAAAAATGACAGCTGAAGAGAATACAGGAAGAGCGAATAGTCCCATAAACATAAAGCAAATTGCCCATCAAACCGGAAAATATAAGAAAATATGCCGCATCGCCGACCAACCAACGTTTAAGGAGCTCCAAGCAGCCACGAAGTGACTTCTTTTCCGATTTTTACCGCTATTTTATCCACATCGAATGCACTGGTGACCGGCAATGTGGCACCAAAACGTTCATTAAGTGTTGGAATCAGTTGTTGCGGGAATTCGAGTATTGTTGGAAACTTGAAACTATCATCTGTTATAGGTGGATCTGTAGCACTGGCATGCGAGACGGCTGGAGAGCTTGGGATCATCGATGAATTTACTTCCCTATCAAGTAATGTCCAAGCAATAGATGCATGAAATCTTGGCTCAGTATAAAATTCCTTTTGACGGATTGTTTGCAACGTTGGACTGAGTGAATCACATAGGCATTTCAACTATTGATAAAATTAGATACGGATTGACTCTTTGACTCGGTACCCTACCTCATGATGGCCTGCCCCAGCTTCCATGGCCAAAAAGGTCCTCGTTTTCTCATCGTTCGTTAATTCAGCGAATGTTGCAAAAGACAGGGAGAATCTAAAAATGCAGCGTGAGATGACTGAATTTATCGTACGAAATACTCACTTATTATTGTTTCTCGAGATATGTTTCACTGCTCTTTTTAGTTCTTCCCTTTGATGGGCTCTCAAGAATATAGGGCGTGAAAGAGACACGTGAAGCTCAATGTGCAAACTATTGTCCACTAGCCAATGCTCATGTAAGGTAGGAACCATTTCTTTTGCAGTTTTAAAAGCATCTTGTATGAGCTTATATAGCCGCGTATGCCTTGAAAATTTTAATGGCACATAGACATGAGCAGCAAACTGACCCTCTACGTGCGGTGTTGTGCGTTTGCGTCCTTGGTGGAGCGCTGGATTGTCTATCGGCGCAAGTGATAATAATGACGACGGAAGAGGCGGAAGCTTCCTGTCGCAAAGTTCCAATTAATATACGAAAGTGAATTGTTATGTTGGTCATACCTCTTCTTCACCGGCGAGGGTACGTGCGACTGCGGCGGAGGACTTTCCTCCTCGTCAGAGACTTCATAATCTACCAGAGCAGTTAAGCATCTCTTCATTGGGATTTTCCACAAATATACAAATGTAGACGACTATGAATGAAAGCGAAACGGAAATGACTTGCTAAGTGAAGAGCTATATATCGCTAATACTTAAGTATAATGTCGTTGGTTAGTAAAAATAAGCAAAATGGTTGCAAGATGGTTGCAAAATGTAGTCAGACTATGGGTCACGTGTGTCGATTTTGTCTTCGTACTCAGTACTGTTCAAACAGGGTCGCGTCAAAGCTTAATGGCGCGATTTGTCGAACCCGACCAGTTTGACCAGACCGTCTTCGACGAGATACCCCACGCCAGTCATGTGACGTTAAGCGTGATCTCGGCAAAGGATGGTTTGGCTTCCGGGAGTCCGGACTAAGTTTAGTGTAAGTCTGAAGGCTGAAGCAGTGATCTATCGTGATACTGGATACTGTTTCGGGCCGTAGAAGCCGAAGATGAGTATGTATCTTAGTATAAGTATTTAATATCGCTTCTCACTAGCTATACCTGAACTACTTATCACATCCTTGTCATCTAATCATTTTCGAAATGAGCGTACAGTTTATCAATAACCTCTCGTCCTCTACCAATCCACAGAGTGATCATGGTTCTCATACACACGATCACGGAGGGGATCACGGCCATACTCATGAACATCTGGAGAACGCTGGTAAGATCGAAGCAGTACTACTTACGTGTTATAGGCTGTATATCTCATACATGCCTAGGTAAATACGCCGAACGCGATCTGCCTGACTACTCGTCTCGAAACTTTGAAGAAAGGGGGTTTACTGTTGGAATTGGCGGGCAGGTTTCACTCTCCTGATATCGCCGCTACAGAGCACTTACCCTGTGCAAAGACCTGTGGGATCTGGGAAGACTGCCTTGACGCTTACACTGTGTCAACGCCTTCGTAACCAACTGAACATCGGTACGTGTTAAATACGTGATATCAGTTCATTCGGCGGAGACATCGCGAATCTTGATAGCAACTGTAACAAATGATATCTTCACTCGAGAGGATCAAGAGTTCTTAATTAAGAATCGCGCTCTTCCCGCCTCCCGAATTCTGGCAATCGAAACTGGCGGATGCCCTCATGCTGCCATTCGTGAAGATATAAGTGCCAATATGGGCGCACTAGAAACACTTCAAGCCAAATTTGGATGTCAAATCTGTTCGTCGAAAGTGGCGGCGACAATCTAGCTGCAAACTACTCAAGAGAACTGGCAGATTATATCATCTACGTCATTGACGTTTCCGTAAGGCATTTCACCGGTCGCCGAGCAGCCTCGCTCATGTAGTATAATAGGGCGGAGACAAAATTCCACGTAAAGGTGGACCTGGTATCTCGCAATCCGATTTACTAGTAATAAATAAGGTAAATATTTCAATGTATTCGCTGCTGCATTCTTACAAAACTGTACACAGACCGATTTGGCACCTTACGTAGGAGCATCATTGGAGGTAATGGACAGAGACGCAAAATTAATGCGAGGGGATGGACCAACTGTTTTTACAAGCGTAAGACAAGATAAAGGTGTTGATGATGTTGTTTCCCTCATCCTTGCAGCCTGGAGAACCGCCGGTAGTCCAGGAAAATCAGGTGCGGTCGGGAATGAGGAATGAAGAATTTAATGCTACGTATACAATACATAAGCTGTTATACAACAATATTTGGATGTCCAAATGAACGAAGTCTAAGTCAAAAGCTAGTACATAGATTTATTGCTACGAGGAATATGTCAGTAATCATGTTCCATCAAATAGGCGTTTACGCTTTGTAACCTACTTACCCGAAGTATGAATGAAACATATAAAAGTTACTTCTTACAAATACCGGTTGGTATCTGCGAACAGATAATTAGCTTGTAACATGCATAGCAGTATTACACAACACGTACCGGTAAAACGCGTGGCGGTAGTTGGTGGAACAAATTCATACAACATGCGAACCCTGAGAAAGCGCAAGAAGAAACATCTTCTCCTATTTCCTGAAAGTAGGCAGATTATCGCGACTATCAATATAATGATCAAGGGACTCATATGGAAAATGACTCGACAAGCAACGGGGAAAATGACGACTTGAAACATGAGATGTCTTTTAAACACGTCCGAGAAACGATGAGTGTTAGCCCCGACCGCTTTTCCGGTATTATCATCACAAAATGCACACGTATACTGTGCAGATAATTAGCCAAACGTGTGATATACGTGTAGACAACACGTCCTTGTACTGCATGCAGAGATAGATGGCTGGAAGGACGAAGGCAAGTACGTGAAACCTGAGCACATATCTCAGAATAGACACGCCGCTGAACCCGACCAATGCTATACTCTATGCCCTACTGTTTCCTTGCGAACGTAGAGAGGGTTTCTACGTAGGGCGCAACGCGACCGAACGATGGGAACGAATATTTGTGATCCGGGACTGAGCTCTAAGTATCTTGTGTATAGCATTCATCGTTTATAGAGCTAGAAATGGGAATTGAGACATAGCCGTGGATTTGACCTATGAGGCTGGCAGAAGGTATCAAAAATTGGCTATGCGTCGAGCGCGGTTTACATTCAACAGCGAAGAACAATAGAATCATTCCCTCAACAACGCCAAATTTGGACTCGACACGCGATGACGTTAAAACATCACGTGATTATCCTGAAGTCAAGAGCGCGTTTCATTTACTTCGCCTCTCGCTCTTCACTGTAGCCATATTCCCCTTCACACATCTGATCTCTTGCTCCATTTCCCCTTGCTATGGATGTTGATCAAAGTACACCCACTCCCCAAGCGTATACAATCCTGCGCATTAAACGTAAGCGGAATGAAGAGCCCTTAGATGCATTAGGTATTGGATCATTACCTTTGATCTCGGATTCTTATTTCTCACTGCGCTCCTTGCAGTGGTCGAGTCTCGCATAAGAAGGAAGAAATCTAAGGCTCGAGGTGGACTTGATGTATTTCAGTATGCACAGACAGTAGAGGATGATGTTTGGAACGACAAGCAGAGCCAGAAAGAGATACAGGTACGTCTACTCGGCGCTGTTTTCTTTGTATTGTATACTTACGCTATACAAGGAACAAATCACTAAGATTGCACGAGAATCCCCACTGAAGACGGAGCTGAAATCCACCATTCCTTCAGCTCCTGCCGATCTGCCTTTATTAGCTTCTCGTCAGAAGGAGGAAGCCTCGCGACGCTATACAATCATTGAACATGATGATACTGAAGCATCAGCACGAAAATTCCCTAAAATGCCGTATGATTAATATAATAACCTCCAACCGTCATCTAATCTATGTCGATAGCCCCAAGGTCGTTTCTGCCAAGGAGTTACAACATCAACAGCAGCAGCAACAAAATACCCCAGAGATTAAAATGTACGATGCTATACCGCAGGATTCGATTTCATCTCGCCATGCAAAGTCTTCCCCTACATCCGAATCCATGTCAGAGATCGATAAATTCTTACCTATGCTTCAGGATTATCTGAAAAGCATGTTCATTCACTTTCGACAGACGTGCAGTACTAACCTCAAGTTACAGTTCATGACATAACCCCTAGCCCTACTCTTGAAAGATCTTCTCATGATACAGAGCCGGATCACAATGCATCTGACGATGATTATGTGTGGGATGTGTTCTATCATCGTCCAGTAACTCTAAGTGAGTGGAATGAAGCAGCTAATATTGCAACCTTGTAGGTCTCACTATATTCTACGGTGCTCGGGTTTCTAATCTCCATGATTCAGGACTGGGCTTCCACCAACATTTGGTGATATCTATGACTCTGCATCTGATTCCGAACCGGAAGATGAAGTGGATGAGGATTCAAATGGTTAGCCACTTCCGACATTTATGTTCATTTCCTATAGCTATCCTAATCCATCCATAGCTGAAGAATATTACAAGAATGATTATCCTGACGAAGACGATAGTGGTATGTTGTTGACCAGTATTTAACTTTTGATTATCTCACTTATTGTTCGTAGATGAATTCCACGAAGATTCAGACTACGATGATATTATGCACAACAAGGATGATAGTGACGGTGATTTATGGTAGATCTTATATGGACACTGCACTGTACATTACACAAATTGTTTTATAATATAATTTCATATTTGTATACCGATCTCGTTGTATGAACATCTGCAAAATCGCAGTTAGTGGATAGTAGACGATGTCATTAGTACAGAATTCCACATCGCAGAACGCGTTTCATTATTTCATCATACATATGGTTTCATAGTTACATTTAAAGGACGTCGCCAGTGTCAGGAATGAACAGTATCAAAACTTTCGGCCTTCAACGGATTCCTCCTTGTGTCTAGTTAGCATTGGTACGTAGAAGAGAATGTGAGGAGACGTACGTCACTGGCAGACGCACTGCTCTTATGAGCTTTAGCTGACTTCTTGCCAAAGTTGACTACACCGAAGAACAACAGCACAACAAGCATGATGATAGCGACCGCAGCTGTCAGACCAGCACCAAGGAAGCCTGCACCAACCGGTGAGATCTTCTGATGAATTTGAGCTGCAGCTATCCCGTCGGCTCTTGCAGCTGCTATAGCAGCGCAGCCACGATCCTGGGTATTCGCGCACACATTACACCAGGTAGCAGTATCATTAATAGCGACGGGCTAGACGAGTGAAGTTAGGAATTTAGAGGAAGGTGCCAATCAAAGGAGTACATACAGCAAGCTGGTTAACGAAGCTGCTGAGCGGGACGTCGCCAGTGGTACCAAGGATATTGAGCATCCTGTACTGCGAGTCGTCGGTGCCATTCATGAAGTTCATACGAATGATGGGTTCGCCACCAGAGGCTGGCTGGCGGACTTCCAGCGCAACAGTGGCGGCATAGTTGACTATTCAAAGTTAAGAAATCAATAAAAGGTAGTACACGCTGAACGTACCAACTCCGGCAATTTCTGGTTGTTGCTCCGCAGCGCCAGTCATATTGAACAGAGAGATGAATGGCTTGTATGAAATGGCTTCGTACATGAACTTCATGGGATCAGAAGCGTTTGCGATACTGTGCAATCCATTTATGATTGATGGTAAAATGGCCTGACCAGCAACTAGTAGCATTATTTAGGCAGATATTTGACTGGCGGTAACTCTCGACCTACTGTTACCGATGCCATTAAGTTGTGGAGAGCTGAACACGCCATACTCGTGAAAATTGGCCAAGTCACGAGCCTGAGCAAGGAAAGTAGGGGGAAGGTTTTTGGCAAAAGTACTGTTGTGGATAGATTGAACATTCATATAGTCGAATATCTGGATGACGAATCAGCTGTTTTGCCATACAACAGTGAAGGAATCATACATTCCACTGAAATCATGGACCACAAATTAATGACATTTATATGAGAGAGTAATAAGTCATGTTGAACCCACCATATTCTGAAGTGTTACAGGGCGGCCGTCAAGGAATGGAGGAAGCTGCTGGAGGAAGTTTGCACTCTGCGATGCTCTCAGTTTGAAAGCGTCTGAGTTGTAAAATGCGGCAGTGGCGTTGTTGAAAGTCTGTTTTCATGTTAGTCCCACCAATCCAGCTAAATATACAAAGTGAAATAATTAACGTTACAAGATGTCCATCCTTCGAGCGAGACATCATTACTTGGTTCAACGGACTCAACTGGCGAAATATCAGTCATAGATAACAAAAACGAATAAAGTGGACCTCACTCGCGACATATTGGTATCCGCCGAGAGGTCCCTCAACATCCGTGCCATTAGAGAGTACAATCGAGGAAGCTGGCGTGGCAGGGAAGAGTCCTTGAAGCAATGACACTGCAGATTCGAATATGACCCCACGTTCACCTCCACCGTCCGCTCGGACCGTGAGCTGTGGTCCCTGAGCAATAGTAGAATTGATGGTAGAAATGAATGACGATGAAGACTCATTCAGGTAAATACCACGGAGCTTCTGTCCTAATTGGAACTCTTGCAACTAATTTAAAGAACGTAAGATCTTTTATATGAATGGAATAAATACACATACGCTCCCAAGAGGTGTTATAGCTGTATTTGCAGGATCGTATGTATTTGGGTCCTGGTAGAAACCTAAATAAATAACAATTTAATTATTTGCTAAATCAGATAAGATATATTAGACTGAGTACCTTCACGATCACCGTGGCGAATGAGTAGAACAACGCCTAAGATCTTGCTGTCAGTGTTCGACATAACGAAGGTTTTAACGAATAAGTAACAAGAACTCGGGATGGGGTCAAGAAATCGCCAACCTAATTCCACTCGAAAGAAGGTCCACTCTTTATATGGTCTTCAAAGTTCAGGGTCCCTATAATGTTCATCGGAACATGCGGTCTGTGAATGATTAGTTACTATTATTGGACGAGTGTGAATTAGAATTATCAGGTGGTGGCCAGGTCAGATCGACTTTTGCCGCCTCGACAATCAGTCATCATTCGTCAGTTTCACACTGGCTTCACACATACGAAGTGAAAGCAGTCAAGGATCATAAATTTTCTTTGGGATGCGTAGAAATATAGGGTATAATCTTCCGGATAGAAACACTTGCGAACTCGCTTTGAAGATAATTGAAATCATAAAGAACCTCCCACAGACTCCATAGTCTATTGAATACTAAAGTTAGTACCTGAATGACGGATCGGCGATTAAGTGCATATAGGACCAGATAATCTTGCCAGTTGCACATGCAAGATGTAAGGGGCACGCGAGACCAGAAAGAACTCACAAATGGAGAAGCAGTGGGGCCATCAAGAACTGCTAACTCTTCGCCTGTAAACGGCATCCGTGGTATGAGTAATGTGCGTACAGGTAGTAATAATAGAATGATAACAGGGAAGCTAACAGCAGCTGTGAAGTTCCCCGTTAAATATAACTTATATAGATGGAGGAAATGGAAGCGTACCAATAGTCTGTGTGACGGCAAAGGTTGCCCCAAATCCAACAAGCTGTACCGCAATAAAGAGAATAATGCGAGACTTGCGCACTTTCCTCAACGGCTCATTTTTGGGAGTAAGTACTCTATCCTGGATAAGATACAATATCTTCTTTGTAATCCCATTCCCACGGAGAGCGTCAGCGCCCATGTACCAACTATATTCCAAGAAAGATCAACACTTCACACACAAGTGGGCAGAAAGTGGACACTTACAACAGCCCGGCAAGGACACCTGTCAAATGTAAATCCAACATTTAAATAAGCACGCTCTCGCAAATGAGTGATTAGACAATCACCTCGGGGAATCAAATTTAGCACATGGAGAAACGGGCCGGAGAGGAGCACAAGACATAAAGAACCTTGGGCCAAGTTGGACACGCGCTGTTCTATGACTGCCACAGGAACTTCATGTCGGACGATGTGAGTGGGATCTGAGTCTGACTCGTGGGTGACTGAACCTTCCTGGGATCACCGTCCTCCATTGGAACAGGTATGGATCTGGACGACGTTCGCGTGCGGGCACTGGATACATCTGAGGCACTTTCCTCTTCATCTTTCTTTGGTGGTCGGCCCATAACAGTAAGGGAGGTTGTATGTATGGGAGCCTGGGGTATAAGGCCGTTGGGTGCAGGAAGCCCCAATAGCCCGGCGAGGAAAGTAGTAATACCGAGAAGGAAGAAGTCATAGTGAAATCCTGGAGGTTTGCGAAGGGGGAATTCCGAGCCCTGGGCCATCAGCGACTATTCCATAGATATGACTAAGTCTGGCAGAACTTAAAGAGACAACAAGATGCTTACAGAGACATTATGGTCGAAGAAAAACAAAATCCATAATATAAACCCAAATGGTAGCGCTATCCCAACCCACTTTCCCTCCAGCTGCCAGAATTTTACAAGCCAGTCTCGGCCATTAGCTGGCTGAAAAGCGCCACCTACAGGCAGTGTGATTGGGTCGGTGACATTAAACCTTCCCCAGTAAGCCATGGCGGATACTGCTACGAGCGAGATAGGCATCCCGTAGTCAGCAAAGAAGCGCCGAACATGCCGATGAAAGTACGTCGTTTGAGATAGGCTTTGGAAGAGGAAGGAGGTGACGAGCATTAGAAGTGCGAGGATGATAGAGACGAGTGTGCCCTGCGCTTCCGGAGAATCTGCAGGCACAAACTGACGAGTGAGAACTTGAATGCCGTATTGGAGGTACACCCAGGACACGTAAAATCCAAATGTATCGCATGAGAAAAGGGTTACATATTTGAGGAAGTTGCACCCTAGGAAGATCTAATCAGCAGCAAGTCCAATAGAAAATATTGCCAGGCATACAGTTGAGAATGGCAGTAACCAATGAAATATCGCCCCCCAAAGATATACCCACCCTATGAAATGAAGGTAGATCGGTGGATTGTCCTCTTTTTGTAATATATTAAAAATAACTTTATTGAACACTGTTATGGGACCTGCGCATCAAAAGATTAGATGGTAGATGAACGCCGGGGATAAGTAACACTAGCTTACCAGTTACCCCGGCAATCGTTAGGGGTTGTGCACCAAAGATTGAGAAAATGAACGCGGCCATAAAAGATGCCAGGAGGACTTCAGCCACGCCATACTGCTTAGTAGTCTCTATGAGGTCTAGTGAGAAAGCAATTCCTGGTAGAACACTATATACATGCTAAGTTCACTCGAGCAACGTACAACAAGATAAACTACTTGCTTACTTTGCAAAGAAAATCAACGCAGTAGCTGGAACCACACGATAGTTCCATGCATCGGTCCAATCGCTCATGTACCATGGCGCTCTTGCCTTGACATCTTGTATGATTCCAGCACCAAACCGACTGAACCAAAACCGGTGTTTAGACTTCAATATTGCGGAAGTTGGGGTTGACACCTTCCCTTCTTTGGTAGTTTCCTCTGTAGGTGAATCTCGTTTTTCAACATCTATGCCATTAGAAGTCTCGTTAACTGTACAATTTCGTTCTTGAACGTGTATAATCCAGTGACGGAATTCCGAGTCGGTGGGAGTTGTGAGTTTTGCATAGTCCGTATGGGATGGTTTTTTACGGAGTTTGTTGCCATCTGGGTTGGTCATAGAAAGACGTTAATAGCATGTGAGAACGATAGACAATGCCAAATGGCAAGTGAAGAGAGACAGCGAGTGGAAGTGAGGAATATCATAGTTGTGTTGCTGGAGGCGCAAATACTGTCATGAACTAAGCCGAAATTCATGCCGCTGGCGAAGCAGATGACTTGCCGACATGTGCCTGGTGAACGTTTCTTCGTTCTAGTCGACTTGTCCTCGACGCGTCGTCACAATGGCAGGAGATGCAAATGCTATAACGCCCACATTATTACCAGATCCAGAAGTAGCAGAGGACCCCCAAAGTCAAACTGAACTGACTTCACTAACAGTCCAAGAGGATGATTCCGTGGTTACTCCAGGAACGCATAACCACAAGAAGACCTTCCTAGAACGGGTTCGCATTGGCCTTGCGATATTTGGAGGCTTGTATGTTTTCGTTATTGTACTTCTCTGTATACCATACTTCCAACGACAGTAAGCTTCTAGTTTCTTTACTACTACGCAGTCACTGAAATGACATCGATATAGTACTGTATACCTCAACGCAGTCCGTATTCCTTTTTTGCAGATTATAATGTCCCAGAGAAGTATGCCTTATCCCGTGCGTATTCTATGCTGGTTGTGCATCCTCTTACTTAGGAAATCCTCCTGCAGCTAATAAAACTCTCAACTTTCACGTACGTACCCCCGATAACGAAACTCTTGGAGCATGGTTCATCCTCTCCGATTCGTACTACCAATCTCTTCCCTCGGCACCTGCCAATGTTTCTGAACATATCACGTTTGCACTGAAACGATACCCAACTATCCTCTTCTTTCATGGAAACGCCGCCACACGTGCCTTCAGTGTTCGGGTGCAGCATTACAAGGCGTTCTCATCACGGCTGCATGCCAATGTACTTGCTATCGACTACCGCGGTTTCGGAGAAAGCACAGGTATACCCAGTGAGAAAGGATTGGTTACGGACGCAAGAGCTGCCTGGGACTGGCTCATCAGCCGAGGAGCTAAGCAGGAGAATATACTGGTGATTGGGCACAGCTTGGGTACGGGTGTATCGGCACAGTTGGGCGCGGAAATGAGTAGAGACAATATCAGGCCTAGGGGCATTGTCTTACTCTCGGTAAGCAGAAGCAATTTAAATTCTTTAAACATTCTCTGAGAAGTGCCACACACAGCCTTTTCGAGTATTCGAGAGGTGTTGAATACCTATCACATCTTTGGGATTGTTCCGCTCATTAAACCCCTTGCCGTGATACCCTATGCGACAAGTAAGGTCTTTCGTCATACTGGAAATGTGCGATGCTAACGAGCTTCGCAGGTGTAGTTTCTCGTGCGCTCGTACACAAGTTTGATTCTCTCCACGCTGTACCGGTAGGTTGGGCAACATCATGTGGCGTATCTTCTCTGATATCCAGTACATAATGCGAACAGAACATCACCGCAGACGTCTTGATCTCGCACGCAATAGACGACTGGGACATACCGTACTCGCACTCTGAAGTACTGTTCCAGGCCTTCTTGGAACCTCATCTCCCCGAGTTAGATATCCCCGCCAACCCCTTGGCATTAAACTCAGAAGCTTGGAGCATCTTCAACGCACAGTCTGAGGAGCGGCGCAAGTCACAAAAGGAATTGGTTATTACGACTGAAATGCCTAATTTTGGAACGATGCAGGAATTCGAGGCTAAAGGTCGAAAAGTGGCTTATGTGAAGACACTGACAGGCGGACATGATTATCTTGGGGTTCAGGAAGGGCTTCAGGATGTGATTGGACGATGGTTTGGACTCTTTTAAACATGCAGCGCAGTGAGGTGGAGTAGAGCATTGGAGTGGGATGAGTGAGCCCTGAAAATAGTTTATGGTAACAGCGAACCCGTCTGTCCTTATACATAGGACGATCATCATAAGGGCTCGAGAACAAAAGCAAGGTCAATTAGCAATGAACTTTGCGAGGCTTTGGGGCTGGCGTGTGAAAAGCAGGATTGAGATCTATGACCTTCCTTGGCAGTTGATCAGCGTGGGCTCACAGTTGACGTGATAATGATTAGCTCGTGGTTGTCCGTTTGAGACTGGATGTTATGAAAGCACAGAGAAGATATGTGGTATGAAAGTAAAGCTTAAATTTTGCGGAGAGAAGACAGTCACGCACCTTAAGTCCGAGCGAAGTGATATGACAGTTAAATCAAGACGGGAGGGATAATCGATAAGTATTTGCAGCTGGCAGGACGAGTGTTGTGATGCGACGTCATTGATCGGTAGTATACATTGTTAGCCAATCATATACAAACGTCGAAACCTCGTTTTCGATTCGAGGGGACTTAATATTACTGGCATCTAATCTAAGGCGTGTTCGTATTTGCCGCTACTCTCCATTCAATTCTGAGCATGCTAGTTATATACCACTGAAACTGATTCCACTAAGCACCCGATATGACATAGTAATTACTTTAGTCTAATTCTAGCCTTTCAAAATTTTCTATCTTTCTGCGTTTCCCCTGGTGGCCCACCCAATCTGCGTTTACCCTCGCTACCTACTTCTTGTTCCCTCCCTTCTTCATGCCATGCCAGAGGACGAAAAACACACACCGCCGTCTAGTCGCCTTTCCATTTCCTCCACCTCCTACGTCTATCCCGTTAGATCCCTTCTTACAGGTATCAGCCTGCTTCAGACATCTACTCAGGCCCTGTCTCCCAGCATATTTTCTCCTCACAGGATATTGCCGATCTTCTCAGAGCTGAGAGTGACGCACCCAAGCAGACACCATCTCCAGGTGAAGGAATGGTGTGGCCAAAAGACAGTCGTATAGAAAGCGACAGCAACGATCCACAGTCAAACCTTCATCCCTCCCTAGGCGCCCAAAACGAAGCCGTTTCTCCACCAGAGTCCTCGTCATCTCAGAGCAGCAAACCAAACGCTCGTCGACGCGCTCAGAGCTACTCTCGTGCGAAGCCATGCTCCTCCTTCTCTTCTCCTTGCGCTACAACTCCCCCAGAGCCTCCCAGGAAGCATAAACGCCATCGATCTACCAGAAAGCAATCTCCCAATTTCCGTCATTATCCAGGAGAAGACAACTCCTACTTTCCACGTACTTTTTCAACCCTTTCCCCGCATTCTGCTCCTTTTCAATCCCCTTCTCTGGCAACACTGGCAACTATATCCGGTCCGGCCAATGAGCTATCGGAGCCTAGTTCTGCCATATACAGTTCTCTGCATGGACACTACCCCCCTCCATTGCCCGTTGCGGCCAGCGGAGCTCTCACAGCAACAAGCTCGTCGCTCCATCCTGCCTCATCAACTGCCTCCTCGTCAGCAAACGCGTCCTCAATGGTAACTCCAGACAAATTCCATCGCGAAAAGGCATTTCCCTTTGAGATGAAAACAACCAAGATGCTGCTATCAAGACGCAACTCTCCACATAGCAAACCAAAACATGAGGAGCCGCCGCCGCCCCAACAACCTGAAGAGAAGCAATCCGATCCTCCTACTTCGTTAGTCACACCACCTACACACGGATCCCCGATGAGGGTTGATAGCCCCGAAAAAGGCGAGGCATCGTCTCTCCCTGAAGAGGAAGACTCAGATCTTCCCTTCAACCCTTCTCGGTATGGTCTTGTTCATTTACCACCTCTTGCACGGCCGGAGGGAGGGTCACTTCCCGCAGCGTCGAGAAGCAATAGTCGTCGATCGAACGCGTCGGTTTATGAGGATCAGGCTGAGTTCTTGGTAAATGATCCACCGCAAGTTTCAAGATCTCATTCAGTGTCCGGTTCGAATTCGAATTCAGGATCTTCACGATCGTTTTCAGGGACAGGCGATAGTGCGCTTTCTGAGTACATGACGGTTAAGTTTGAGCATGTGGAGGACGAAGATGGACATCATGTTGTTGTTGGAAGAGAGGGAAAGCTTCGGCGGTGTGAGGATGAGGTGTGTCTATTGTTTGTTTCTCCGTCTATCTCTATGAAGTTCATGAATGTTAGCCCATTCGCACACCTGGCTCAGTCCAAGGGTTCGGTGTGCTCATTGCAGTTGATGAACAACAGGATGCTCTTGTCGTTCGTCAGATATCAGAGGTGCGATCATTTCTCGTGTCAACAATGTATTTCTTACTAGCTATTCTCCAAGCGCAGAATTCGACTGAACTTTTAGGTCTTCCACCCAGGTATCTATTTACTCTCGAATGTTTCACAGATACCCTACCAGAAACGCAGGCAGATACTCTTTGGGACAATATCCAATTTCTCATGGAACCTGATCTCGCTCACGACGAAGAAGCAAGCCCGCATGTATTCCTACTATCAGGCTATGGGGCACCTGGCAGTGCAGCTGCGGATGATAAGAACGCAACCCGCGATGGAAAGAGAATGTGGACTTGCTGGTGTGCAGTACACCGTGCTATTCCAGTTGGAGATAGGCCTTTAAACACGGGCCTCATCATTATGGAGTTTGAGCTGGAAAAGGATACTATGAACCCGTTGTATCCCCTCATACCTCCTGAGTCTGCAGTAGGACAGACGGGCGCTCCGAATGATTTTGCAGATGGTGTTTCAGTCGCTGAATCACAGAGCTCTGGGCGGTCAACGGTGGGGACCGCAGTCCCACCTACACCTTCTACGGAGGGCGCGACTCCTTCTACTGAGGATAATTTGTCTTTTGGATTCAAGACGTTAACCCCGTTTCGGGCTTGGAAGGCGATGATAATTGGCTACCCACTGCAGAAGATATCTTGGAGAGCACTACCAGCCGTGCGAAGCCCCTTCCTGCGCTTGAACGTCTACGTCGAATGAACCGCACTGGATGGGACCCCAATCCCAACATCGCCTCACCTGACGAGGGCTTATCTCGCCCTCGTCGAACAGCTCGTAGAGGCGGACGAGGTAACACGGGCGTCGGTATGATGGACGTGTTCGCGGTGATGGGTCAAATAAACGAACAACTCGGAGCGGCGCCTGATCTTGATACATTCCTCAAGGTCGTTGTTGGTGTAATCAAGGATTTGACACAGTTTCATCGTGTGTTGGTGTACCAGTTTGATGAGATGTGGAATGGATTGGTCGTGGCAGAGTTGGTGGACTGGAGTCAGACTCATGATTTATATAAAGTCTTCATTTTCCGGCTGCAGATATTCCTGCACAGGTATGTAATGATGCATTCTTTCGCACGACCCTTAATTATTTTCTTTCAATATCTAGGCACGGCAGTTATATGCTGTTAGTGAGTGTATAGTTCACGCTCTTCACGCGGCGTAGTTGACAAACGAATCTATACAGACAAAGTTCGACTGCTTTACGATCGCTCGCAGCCAACAGCAAGATTAGTGGTACGAAACGAGGACGACCTCGATACTCCCCTGGTATGCCTCAACAGTATTTCGTCTTTGGCGGATGCTCATATCCCGTAGAATATGACGCATTGCTATCTTCGGGCTATGAGTCCCATCCATATAAAGTGTATGTATGCAGTCATTCTTAATTATAGACTTCAATTAACATTGCATCAGACCTGGAGAACATGGGCGTCCGGGCCTCAATGTCAGTGGTAAGTACCTTATGCCAGTCATTTTGAAGCTATGATTATTTATCGTGTTTTATTTCATAGTCAATAGTGGCATTTGGTCAACTCTGGGGCTTGGTCGCATGTCATTCATATGGAAGTCATGGCATGCGTGTTTCGTTTCCAGTACGGCAAATACTTCGTCTTCTCAGCCAGTCGATATCAAGGAACGTTGAAAGACTAAGCTATGCGAGACGTATTCACACTCGGAAGCTTGTGTGTTGTATTTGTTCGCGGACTTCTTTTGGACTTCTCATATTTTCCTTCGTCAGATCAATACTCTTACCTCCGAACGACATCCAGTAGGTTTTAGATTCTGCCCGATGCTTTGTTAAATCGCTTATATCCAACAGAGTGGCTACATTGTTAGCAATGCAGATGACCTTTTAGCTCTGTTTGATGCCGATTTTGGTATTCTTGTTATAGGTGAAGGAGCCAAGATCCTAGGGCCCAATCAACATGGACAAGAACTACTGATAATGGCAGAATACCTACGTCTCAAGCAGTTTACGTGGGTGTTATTAGCTTGGAGCGATTTCAAACTGATGTATTTACATATAGAACGATACAAGCATCACAGGCGGTTATAAAGGATTATCCAGACTTGCAGCTCACGACAGGTACAGTAGACCCATGGTTCGCAAGGACCACCGCCGATAGCCGACATTCATCAGGATTTGAAATCATCGCCGGTCTGTTGTACGTTCCATTGTCAAGTGGCGGTAAAGACTTCATTGCATTCCTCCGAAAGGGACAGCCTCACGAAGTCCATTGGGCAGGAAAGCCATATAAAGAAGGGCATGGAACGAAGGCCACTCTCGAACCTCGGACCTCGTTCAAGATTTGGTCAGAAACCGTTGCTGGCCGGTGTCGGGCATGGACTGAAGAGCAGTTGGAAACTGCTGGCGTTTTGGCCTTGGTTTATGGAAAGGTAGCACTCGATTGGTCTAACGGTCTGTTGTACATAGCTAACTTTCCCTTGTAGTTCATCGAGGTCTGGAGGCAAAAAGAGAGTGCCCTGCAGACAACAAAGCTCACCAACATTCTTCTGTCAAATGCTAGTCATGAAGTCCGCACACCACTAAATCATATTATTAAGTAAAGCTTTCTTTTGGATCCTCGTCTAGATATTTACTCCTTTTCATTCATTCATTCTAGCTATTTAGAAATGGCTCTAAATGGACCGCTTGACCTAGAAACTCGAGACAACCTGCGTCTATCTCATGCAGCCTCAAAGGTAGCGATCGTGTATAGATGTTTGTTACTGCAGCATTCTAACCACGTTTCCTCAGAGCTTATTATTTACCATCAATGATTTGTTGGTATGTTAGTAATTGCATGCGCAATTACAATGTCTTACCCAATACAGGACTTGACCCGACTGGAAAGCGGCAACGAAACATCGTTTAATGAGCCTTTTGATTTACATTTTGCCATCGAAGATGCTACCACGATATATCGGAAGGAAGCAAATCGCCGCTCGATCGAGTTTTTATTAGACCTTGAGAACAGCCCTATGGTTGTTGTTGGTGATTCAAAGAAGATACGCACTGTGGTGCAGAACTTGACAGCTAATGCTCGTTAGTACTCATAATTCTTCTCCGCGACTTAAACTCACCTACGACTGTTAGTTAAATACACGACAAATGGCTCTATCAAGGTCTCCTGTAAACCATTTGAAGAGCCGGAAGGCTTGCGCAGCTCTAACCAGACTGTTGTTGAGATTGTAGTAGCAGACTCAGGGTGTGGTATAGCTCAAGAAAAACTTGACAGCATATTCCGTGAATTTGAGCAGGTCGAGTCTTCAGAACCTCGTAGCACGACTGACGCTGGTGTTGGTAAGCGTCCTGCGATACCCATCAGGTTTTGCCAACATGCTATATAGGTCTAGGATTGGCTGTGGTAGCACGAATCATTGAGCAACTTGGTGGCCAACTACGAGTTGACTCCAAGGTCGATGAAGGCAGCCGTTTCTCGTTTCTCATCCCCCTTTCTTTATCTATGGAGCCCGAGTCCGAGAGACCTGCAACTCCGGGTTCGCAGCATTCCTCCACTCGTTCTGGTAGCATGAAATCAATTAGGAGCGAGATAGATGAGCTGGTTGAAGCGCTGTCGGCCGACCATATGGTACCCATACGCTCCCCACGCCAGGAAGATCCCAATCCCATGGAAAACTCCATATCTCGCTCCATGAGCCGTCATTCACTGGCAATCACGTCCCTTCCAAAGAAGTCAATCAAGGTTTATGAATCTGAAAAGTGCTCGCCAGGAAGAGCGATCACATCTACGAGTTCTAGTGAACGGCAATTATCTGTAGTGGGTCCACCCCGCCGTGCGTCCACTCCTTCCTATACCGCTCCTATATTAGAAAACAGCTCCAATCTAAGTATATTGAGGGTTTTGATTGTTGAGGTCAGGAGTTGTTCAAAGCAATATCTAGCTCATATCTTGCTCAACTTCTTGACCCGCAGGATAACGACATAAATCGCAAAATACTCGCAAAACGTCTAACCCTAAGTGGTCACACTGTTATCAATACCACAAATGGGCAGGAAGGCTTGGACAAAGTTGAATCGGACAAGGGGTTTGATGCTGTCTTAATGGACATACAGTACGGATATTTTTTGTTTTGTTTAATGTTTTGTTAATATGTGTACACAGGATGCCAATTCTTAATGGCTTTGAAGCAACACGTCGTATTCGTGACTTGGAAAAATCCACCGTTGAATCACCTCCGATAAAGCGCTTATCACACATCCTCAACGGACGCATTCCTATATTCGCTGTTTCTGCTTCCCTCTTTGAACATCAACGTGATGAACTATTCGAACATGGGATGGATGGATGGATACTGAAGCCAATTGACTTCAAGCGATTGAACGTTCTGCTGAAGGGTGTGACAGATCCATCTCAGCGGGAGCGCGACGTTTATCGATCAGGATGCAACTGGGAGCTTGGGGGTGGCTAAAGGAACGGCCCCAGGCATCCTAATATCTTCATTTTTTGAAAACTATCTATTAACTCGGGAATGAGCACCCCGTTTAAATGTTTTCTTTTTGCTTTTCTCATTCTCGTTTTCTTCCTATGTTCTTTTCACCGACATCATACATGATTGTCGGCAATCGAATGATAATGTGCAATTCACGAAGCCGTTACGTCTCTTTTATACCATTCCAAATTCTCATTATTTATCATACCAAGTTTATTTGGTAGCTGTATTTCACGATACTTACTGTAGTACTATCGCCTGTATCCGTTGGTGAGGCATTGTATACCAACTTTCAGAAGTAAACGACAGTTCTTAGGGTTTATGGTATACTAGCGGGCGTACGTTTTTAGGTCTTTTTTTTAGCAAATCATTGTCGAGTTCCTTTCGGTTCAGAATTCATAGAAGTCGAGATTTAAGAGACGAAACATAAGTACTTATAGCTATGGGCGAGTATTTTTTCGTTCTGAGTAATTGATTACGATTCCTCCATTTGAAGTCCATATTTAACCAAATGGCTGTGTTGTAAAATATACATTGAACTATCGTAATAAAGTACTTTAGTGAGATAATATAACAAAACTACAGAGAGCGAGAATATAAAAGAGTGACAGTGAGTTCCATCCAAGAACACAACAGAAGATTAATCGTCCACCTCTGAGCTGAGAGACAAGCGTTCGACACAAAGTCTCGCCACGACCTCTCCGTCAATGGGGATTTCGTTTCCTTGGAATCCTTCAGGATAGGAGGGTGTAGGAATGCCAGGAGCGGTGAAGTACTCCCCGCCCCAAAAGCCGTAATGGGTCATACCTAGTGCACGAGTGGTGTATTCGTAGTCGTGGGCAAAGCCATTAGGGTAAAAGAACTCCATGACGGTCGAGCGGGGGTTGGGCTTCATCCATATGAGAGACGTCAACCCGTTTCCGTGGACACCCATCATGATCGTCGTGCGTGCAGCAAGACGGATCTGCTCGACTCGGGACATGTGTTCAGCTACGACGATGTTGACTTCATATCCGTACTCGTCGCGGAGCTTGTAGAGTTGCTCAACGAGTTTTTCGTGGTCCTTTTGTATAAGCATGCGACGACCCCATTCTTGTCGTGAGATGTAGGTGATAACGGGTGTGCTGGTGGTGCCACCTCCGACTTGAGGTTCCATGCCGGCCATCATAACGACATTGTTGCGGATGGGCATCCACCAGTTGACGCTGCCAGGCAGGGCCATTGCTGGTGCTGCTGTACGCTGGTAGCGCTGGTAATTGTAGGCACCCATGGCAGCAGAGCGATCGGCGACGAGGACACGATCGAAGACAAAGGCGGAGCCCATCTCGATGCGATCCCTCCAGTCGTCGACGAATTCCATGGTGACGCCGGGGAAGGAAGATCGGACAACCCATTCATTCATGCTGGCATAGTCACGCCAGTGGAAGTTGTCGAGGCGGGGGAAAAAGAGGTGGCGGACTGAGGGGAGGGAGGTGTTTCCTTCGGCTGTGATCGAGGGGTCGAGGGCAGAGTAGGTGCGCCAGAAGCCATACCAGAGTTCTGCGGACCAATGGTAGTAATGGGTTATGCTGGGAGATGTTAGTGGTGGTGAGAAGCTATGAAAAGAGGAACGTACAATTGTGGGGGGTCGTTGACGAAGAACTGTGTTGTGTGAGATGACGAGAAAAGAGGATAAGACAGAGACGCACGGTAACACCGTCAATGATACTAGCACCGGCACCAAAGCGACGAGTGGCATCCTTTGTAGAGATAATCTGAATGTTGTCGTCTGTGGGGAGACGGCCCTTAATGGATTCGTTGCCAGCAGTGATGAATTTTGAGTTTGAAAAGACAAAGTCGAGTGCGGGGACAGATTGGGGTTGGTCTGAGACGATGAAGACAGTGCCGTTGTGTATGTAGAGGTTGTCGAAGAGGGTCCAACCTGGAGGGACATAAGAGGAGAAGGAAGAGGAAATAGGAAGGACATACCAGGGACATGGGCTAGAATTTTAGTGTGTGGGACTTGTGATGGGTTTGCCAGGACAGGCGGGTGGGGAGTGAGGATGGGTGGGTTGGGAGGTCGGTGTGAGAGAGAGAGAGATTTGCGGGCAGAGCGAGGTGGGAGAGAGGAGAGGAGGACTGGCAGAAATAGAGGAGAAAGACGAGCAGGAGCGTGACGATGACGAACTCCCTCTTTGTGGGCAGTGGAGAGTGGTGCATGGCGGCACTAGACAGTGGCACTGGAAGAGTAGCTTCAAATCAAATTAAATTCAACAGCCAGCGAATGCCTTGTCCACGTGCCATCTGATCCGCACTATCTCTCCTATTTTTAGCACTACCCTTTTGTCACTTGTCCACATGTTCTATCCTTCATCCACCTCGCCACCTCGCCATTCCGTATCTTGCGGCCACCCTCATCGATTTTGCTTACAATTTCTACTCTACGCTACTTCTACCTTCCGGCCTCCGACCCCATCGTTCTCTTCCAACTTTTCTCCACACAGCATACTCTATACATCAAGGAGTCTACGATGCATCCCCGAATAACATATCCAATTTCCACACTAACATCCCACGCGTGTTACATGTACGATGGAGCATAACGCCTCTCGTTATCAATCGCTCCCATTTATCACCGCGCGGGGTAATCCGTTTCTTAGCCATATACATATATGTATAAATACTCAAATCACCCCCCTGTCATTCGTCAGGTTCTTTGTTGACTTCTTCCAAACCTTCTCGGTCACTCTACCTCCCTCTCAGAGTAACCAATATGGGCACTGACGCTTCCATCGACGAAAAACGCTCAAGCAGCAGTATCGACATACATGACCCCGATCATGTCGCTGTACGCACAAACCAAGTCGATACCGCTGCAGAGTTTGCTTCGCGCGACGATGTGCCTGTCGATCCAAAGGAGGCTTTGCGTATAAGGTATAGATGCGCTTCCTTGCCTACCGAAAAGCTTACATGAACTGTCAATCCTTCCAGGAAGAAGATAGACTACCACATTCTTCCTCTGATGTGCGGTACGTTGCATACTTGTTCCCTTGACTTTATTAGCTGACATCTGTACTAGTTCTATACTGGTTAGTGAGCCATCCACATCCTCCCTTCATAGCCCGTTAAAGGCCTACCACAGGATCCAATTCATGGACAAGACCACCCTGGGCAGCTCAGCCATTCTAGGCATCAGGTAACGTCCACGCTTATCGCATCCAATGTCCCTCTAACGCCGATAAATGATCATCCAGAGAGGCCACCCATCTGACTACAAATCAGTGAGCAAATTTTCTCCTTCCCAAACTCGGTCTCTCTAATTCTCCGCTTTTAAAATAGATACAACTGGTATGTCGTGCCCGTCTGGCTTTCCGTGTCAAGTTCTAACCGGTAACTCACTCCCGACGGAAAGGCTAGGAACAATCTTCTACCTAAGCTACCTCGCCTTTGAATTCCCGCAGAACCTGTTGTTACAGAGGTTCCCGGTAGGCAAATGGATGAGGTGCGCATGATGTCATTTGGTCAAAGCTACTTACTAACTCGGGAGCGACTATCTATAGCTTTAATATTTTTGTGTGGGCCGTGGCTCTCTGCTCCCATGCGGCATGCAAGAATTTTGCTGGCTTGTTTGTTGTTAGGTTTATTCTTGGTATATGCGAAGGAAGTATCACGGCCGGCTTTATGATCGTTAGCTCCATGTTTTACACGAGAAACGAACAAACATTGCGGGTTGGCTATTGGTGTAAGTCATTCAGTTCATGTCGATTGAACATATGCTTACGATTTATCAGTCCTTATGAATGGAACAGGTACGCATTTCTCGGTCCAGGTATACCCTGAAGTTGACATATTTCGATAGCTCAAATCATCTCTGGATTCATTAGCTTCGGAACACTGCACATCAAGACCTCAAGTTTTGAACCCTGGCAGTGGCTCATGATCATCACCGGTATTCTAACACTCCTCACTTCCGTCGCATTCTTCTTTCTCTTCCCCGATTCTCCGACCAATGCTTGGTTCTTGACTCCTGATGAAAGGGCTATCGCTGTTCGTCGTATCAAGGTGCGTCGTTTCATCTTGCAGTTTAGCAGGGACTTATGTTTCCCAGGAAAACCAAACTGGCGTTGAGAACAAAACATTTAAGAAGGAACAAATGATCGAAGCCCTCCTTGACCCCAAGACCTGGCTCTTTGCACTCTTTTCAGCACTTGATAACGTCCCAAATTCACTCACCAACCAAAGGCAAATCATCGTTTCTTCCTTTGGCTTCACCAACCTCCAGACGACTCTCTTGGGCTGTGTCGATGGCTTCATCGAGATAATGACTATCTGGACAGGTGTCAATATCGTAGCGAGAATACCCAACAGTCGTGCGTACGTCGCCGTGATTTACATGGTCCCCAACATCATTGGTGTATTCCTCATCAACTTCCTTCCGTGGTCGAATAAAGTGGGCTTGTTGTTCTCGCAGTGGACAACTGGTGTGGGAACCACCGGATTTGTACTCTCGCTTTCGTGGTTGAGCAGTGTTACGGCCGGGCATACGAAGAGGGTTACTGTTAATGCAATCATGCTTTCCGCGTATTGCATTGGGAACGCTGCGGGACCTTTCATGTGGCAAAACAAGTATAAGCCCAGGTATGTCCATTTATAGGTATCGGCGGTCCATATGGTTAAGACCACTTTAGGAACCACATTCCATGGATTATCATTGGAATTTGCTATGTCTTGTGTATGTTAACTCTTCTCGTCATCCGTGTCATTTTGCGAAGGGAAAACAAGCGTCGCGATGCTGAGCCTCCTGATGAAACTTATGATAATATCTATATTGAGAGATTGACCAAGGAGGGTGAAGTTGAGACGGTTAAGGTGCCCAAGGTGTGTAACCTTTTGGTTTGGAAAAAGGACAAAGTTGATTTTATTGTGCTTAGGAATTCTTGGATTTGACGGATATTCAAAATCGCGATTTTAGATATGTATTGTAATGCAAGTAGTTGGTCTTGTAATACTATATGTAGGGTATTTGGGATGGATCTGTAGGAAGTTCGAATTCACTTGTACAAATTCAATGGACAAAACTCATGCCTCCCACTGTTTATCATTTTGTAATTGAGAATGACATTCTCCCTGTTGGTTTAAAATTGTATAGTGAGCATATAATAATATACTCATACATTAAGTGTACAAGTCCAATGATCATATATACAACAAGTTCATTATTCCGAACTAAAATAAGAGACTTCTAATCCAATAGCTTTGATGGGTTTAAAGCGATTTGAAAAGTCAGATACAACACCAAGACTAACAAGCATGTTACGCAATCGACCTTCCCACATCAAAGACACGTCCTGCAGCAGTGTAAGTAAGGTTAAAATGCAGTTAGAATACTCACATACGTTATTTGTAGAGGCTCGAGCTTTCACAACCCCATTAACCTCCTCTCTCGTCTCTGGGTGTAACATTGGCTTTATAGGCGCTATCTCATTCTCCTGATCAACTTCAAGAGCTTCATCTGTCTTCCCCCGCGTTCGGCGTAACCACCACTCAGCACCCATAGTCCATTCGCTTTCGTAGCTGTATACGTTGAAGTCAAATCGAGACGACAGTGCTAGGTCGCGCGAGACTCGTGCAGTGTAAGCACCTGACATGTGCCCTAGCATGGGATTGAAGAGAGCTGTTATTGTTGTAGGTGGGGACGGCAGAGAGCGTGACTGCGCAGTATTTAGGGGTGTAGAAAGTGAAGGAGCTTGCGTTGATGGCGGCGTTGCATCCGGCATTGTCGTGAACCGTATTCCAGTAGACACTACAGGGGAGCATGTTAACCTAAATCGCGAGTTTGGGAGACAAGACTCTCACCTCCTGCGCTTTTTTCTTTGGCACTGAAATACAACTCAGCACCAACCGACAAACGACCCTTAAGTCCACCTTCTACAGGCTCTTCCTCATCTACACGCTTCACTTTCACCCTTGCCTCGCCCTCTACCTCATTCGTCGTACCTGCTCCCGTTCCCCCAAGCCTTCCAAAATTATGCAGCATACGGACACCCCACATCCCATCTTCAGCGCTCCATGTGTACTCTGTGCACCACTTGCCTACGTCGTGCTGGAGATTGATCATGACATTGCTTTGATCCGTCGTGCCACGGCTTCGCATATCTGCAGGGACGTTGGAAGGAGGATCAGAAATGGCGGCTACGAGACATTGGACAGTTGGAGAAAAACGCGTTGTGTACACCGCGTCAAGACGGCCAGAAGGGAGGTAAAATCTCCCGTAGAGTAAGTAGTCTAAGCTTGGTCTCAGTGAAAGCTTCAGTGCAAGCGATTCAAAGTACATACCGCGTTTATCTACTCTCTCGCCAGCAAGCCACTCCTCCTCCTTTGTTTCGGGTCTCCGGGGTTGATCATACACCCTAAACCTCTCAATCATTTCCTTGAATTTTACATTACTGGACGACTGGATATTTAAGTTGCACGAGGTGAATATGTACCCAACCGAACCAGCGAGGGACGGCATGGCGGTCATCGAGTATGTGGTTCGAAATAATTCATTTGGAGATTTTGAGATGATAAACTGAAGCCCATTGGGGACAGTGAAGTCGAGGATTGCTATTGCAGTTACTTATAGAAGTGTAGAGAAAGCTAAGAAAGACAGATGCGCACCACTGGAAGAGCGGGTGAAGTTAGAGAAGAGGTTATCTTCATTCCATCCTGTGGCCTTATAGTATGCTCTGAGGACGTATGTCGCGAAAGGGTGCATCCCACACCAGTACAACTACCGACCGACTACGCTCGGCGCTCGCAGAATCGAGGTGTGCTTGTTAAAGCACATTGATTACGTACTCAACACGCCCGTCGTAGGCGGGTTCGACGGCTCATAAATTGCTCGTAAAGCACTCGGGTATTCAAATATTCAAGCTTCTATTTGTTGGCTAAGCTACATATGATCAATATATGATATATTCCAAATTACGGTTAAGAGGTTGCGCTGCATCGCAGAACTTTGGAGCATTACGCGAATGTGCTCTAATTTAAACACCTCTGACGACAAGGACTGCGATCAGTAAGTGCAGTATATGAACATTATACAGAACGCGCTTTCTTTTGGCTTTCTTTGTCAACCAACATGCTGGGTTAAGCGAGTTGGAACTACTTATTTGTCATGACTACCCAAATCATGGTAACCGATAGAAATGCTGGCTTGGGGTCGTGAATGGAAACTTTCAACTTAGGTCGAAGACAAATTTAGTTGTATTCTTATTTCCTTGTTGATGTTCGGATTCCAGCCAACGAAAAGTCTCTATTTCATCAGGTCTATCTCTTCGAAACAGTTCCAAGTGTCTCCAATTTGGATGGTCTGTCATTAATTCTTCGTCCTGTGAAGACGGGACTTCCGCAATGTCTAAGATTGTGATGTTGAACAGGCGCTATAAAGTGTAACAGCACTCGAATACATACCTTCCTTAAAAGTAGCAATACATTCGAAATACTTCCCCGCGAGGAGCAATACACTTTCATTGCGCTCAGCTTCATACGCTTCGTTCCCGATGTCGTATTTTTTCGACGGCATTTTAACTAGAGGGAGCTTTAGATTGTCGAGCTGAGAATCGAACAACGCAAAAATTATTGGCCTAGATATAATTTAGCGATTTTCAAGTAATCATCACAGACTTTTTACCTATGCGGCGTGTCGAAGGCCTTTTCCACGACACTTATCCATCCAAAAACACGCGCTATCAGCGTAAGGTATGAAGATACAGTCCACGTGTTACTACAATATGATATCGATATGAACAAGTTGGAAACGAAGGTGCACAAGGAACGCACTGATCATGTATACCGCGAGATGTGAAGTAAGAAGCTGGTTCATGCAATATTACAATTGAAGGTGCCGTTACCAGTGCAGTCTCGCGGTTAATTTCCAGCGCCACGGACGGTTCTGGCATATTAGCTGTCCTTAAAACGGATAGCAACATTGATAAGTGTGTAGGTGAGGGTGGATAGCTATTAAGTGGAAAGAGGGTAAGAAGATATACGGGGATAGGAATATCACAAACAAGACAGAAACGCGTGAAAAGATGGGTGCGACGTGACCAAGTAGAGCGTTGTTGGCAATCCAATCATCGTTGAATTCGACCAAAGATTTCAGGATTTTGGAACGTGATGGGGTTATGAGTACTCCACGAGCATTCTCAGACTGGGATATATGGGAAGCGAGAAGGTGAACTGGTGCAGATGAATGATAGGCGCCTTTAACGAGCAGTGTTTGGAAGTCTCGAAGACTTGGACCTGGCTGGGGAAATAAAGATGGCATTTTATGTTTTCATGCTCTCATGATAAGTGTAGGGAACTCGGAGGTTGTGAGTTGGTTGTGAGTACTTGAGTATAGACCTGTATAGACCCACGTGAGAGCCCTTGAAGCATATGCATACATACTTACACAGCACTTGCACAGCACTTACTCTGTTATCTGGGACTTTTCCTGATGATCATGGAATTCGTGGCGGAGACATATATGCAGCTTTCATACCCTCTCGTATTAACCACCATTGCGCAGCGTCCCTCTGTATACATAGCTGTCCAGTGCAGTGCTAATCCTTCATCCTTGACTCGACTTCATTCACTGTCTCTATAAATCCATTCACAATGCATTCCACCGGCGGTCACTTGCTGTTGTCTCTAGGAAAGACTCTCGCCCAAATAGCCGCTGAACTCGCACCTGTTCCAGGCCTTTATCCAATGGTTGAAGTGCTTACTGGTATTATAGAGCTTTGCGAAAAGGTTAAACAAAATCGGTTCGTAAATGAATATAAGTTGGTGGAATAACCTTCCAACTTGTTTTGTTTCAGACATGCTGCACATCAGCTTTGTGATCGCTGTCATGCATTGGTTCTCTCCATCAGAGACCAGTCCTCAGAAAATCTGGGGGTACCCATAATAAAAGCAAAAGACGCGGTACACGAGTAAGTATTGCATTCTCCCGATTTTTAAATCACCCCCTGATGTATAACAGTTGCCTGGTAGATATTCAGACGCGGATGAAGGGGTGGGCGCAACTAGGTCGCACACAATCATTTCTGAAGCAGCATGAAGTTGCCATTAGCATTGAAGAGTGTCATTGTAAAATAACAGATTGTATAACGAGGTTCCAGGTGCTGAACTTTTATTCCATCTGCATTTTTTATTCTAATATCTTTTCCACAGCTAACATCTCAGTTTGAAATCCATGAATGGCAGAAAGAGTTCTCCGAAAATGTCAAGCATGACCATGACGAATTAATGCGATCGTTGGCTGAGATAAAAACTGGGCAAGAACTTACGAATTCCACCTTGGAGTCACAAACAGAGATGATTAAGGAAATGATGGGTCTCATGCAAACGGTAGTCTTTAGTAATATTTACATCGTGAAGTGTACTAACGCTATTTTAGATGATGGGACAAAATAAGCAAGAAGCCGAGAGAGTTCACGCGGGAATTTCATCAAATTTGTTTGAATTACAGAAGTTGTCTGGAGAACTACTCCCCGATTTCCACTTGAAAAGTGGAGAAGTCAAGAGGGTTGGCGAATATGCGATTCGTGGTTCGGCCACTATGGACGTTTATGAAGGCTTGTTTCTCGGAAAGCAGAAAGTTACCATCAAAATGATTCGTGCTGTGAATGCTGACGAAAACAGTCTTCGCGTACGTGACATTGCTCAAGTACTTTATGGTCCTCACCTTCTTTGCAGCGTTTCCAGAGAGAAGTGAAAATATGGTCTGAAGTTTGGAGACGAGACCGGGGCGAGCACATTTTACCCTTTTACGGCTATTGTCAAACTGAGGGACCGTTCCCGTAAGTGCCCATTCGGCAATCACCTTTTCTATCATAACATGCCCCTGCGACTTTAGATACATGGTGAGCCCGTGGCAAGAAAATGGGGATGTTGTTACATATGTGAAGCAGCACGACTCCACGATAAACTACATCCAATTGGTGAGCCTTCAATAGCACTAAATTTGCCGTAGTAATTAAGTTTGATTCATAGATCAAACATATCGCTATGGGCATTCGGGTCTTACACACTATGGAACCTCCCATAATTCATGGTGATCTCAGAGGAGTAGGTACATATTGCGCATCACATGGCGTCGGTCTTACAGGGTTTCCCAGTCCAATATATTGATCAGCGATGAGGGCAAGCCTTTAATCTCTGACTTTGGTTTATCCCAGGTTAGCTCGACTGCTACCATCTGATATTGTGAATTAACGGTATCGTGCTCTATAAGATAATACACGACGTTTCGGGGATTCCTTTCACGCAGAGTAGCGGCGTCGCAGAGTCTTACCGATTCTTTGCACCAGAAATTATTCTTGGCAATGGTATATTGTCTACTACGACTGACATCTACGCGTTGGCTATGACAATTCTTGAAGTGAGTGCATTCTACTCATGTAAGGGTGCGCAACTTCGGAAGCTAATGCTTTCTATTCTAGATATTTACTCACCAGCAACCATACAGCCGAATAAAACATCACCCAGAAGCTGTTCTTCAAGCTTCTAGGGGGAAGCAACCGGAACGTCCAATGGACGCTCGTGTTCTTGTCAGAGGACTGAACAATGATCTTTGGAGGATGATGACGAAGTGCTGGTCACTTGTTCCTGAGGAGAGACCTACGATTCAGGATGTATTATTTGTTATTGGGTTATGTGAAGCCGCGCCAGAGCGCTGAGCCCGTACGTGTAAGATAGTTTTAAATCAATGGTATCCTAGGCGAATTGCTAACAAGTGAAGTAAGTACTGTTGAAGTCAAGTTGAAGTTGGCTTTGACTAGGACTCTTACCAGTCAGCTGGCTTAGAGTGGGCTTTAAGACCGCCGGTGCCCATGGCATTTGTTTCAAACAATGACAAACATGTAGCTACCTAGTTTTTAGATCATGTCAGTCTTCCAGTTGACCGGCCATTCAAACAACTCTTTAAGTATGTCACTATCGGAATGCCAGGAGCCTCTTGCAACGGAAGAATCCGAGTCTTTCTTTTCGAACATTTTAACACCAGGGTCTTCTCTCCATCCCACATTCCTGGCTGTGGTCGATGGAGCCTTCGCATTGCTGTTTGCTGTATTCATCGTGCTGGCATTCTTAACGCGGGGTAGCATACACATATTTGCTTTGATGGCTATTGAGGTGGCATTATACGGTAGTGTTAAAGTGGTAAGCATGGCAATGTGCAGTGCACCATACCGTTTGACTAAATTCATACATACATTAGGTTCATTTACGAGCTACAACACACACAGATAAATGCAGAGAACGATGGACGTAGAAATCAGACCGAGGAACCAAAAAAGGACCAGTGATGATATGACTATCGCAGACCGGAATCGTTACTTCTTCGCGTTCACGTTTTCATACCATTGCTTCGTTCGTTTTGCGCTGTCGTGAGCCAAAGTGAACACTTGCCAACAATCGTCAGCATAGGCATGGCATATACAAGTGTATAACTGTATTACATACGCTCGCGTTCTGTAACATCAAGTCCTTCGCGAAATAATCGTGCAGACTCGCTGTCTGCTACTCCGCTGCTTGACTGGCCGACGGAGGCGAAATGATGGGCTTGGTCAATGATTTCGACAAGACGTGCGCGGAATGTCTAGTGGGGTGCATTGCATTAGTGGGATAAAGGGGCTTTGTTTGATGGAATACACCTTCGTCAGAACTTCGGATAGATCGTTTGCTTGCTCGTCACTTAGCCTTGCAAAGTACGGTTCGAGTAGTCGCGTCCTTATGTATATAGAACACCTACATGTCCATAATTTTCTTTCCAAACCCGTACCATGTTCCACCTGCACCAACTAAGTGGCCTATACGAACACTTGTTGCTTCGGCTTTCAGAGCGTTTTTGACCTTGGAGTTGAATGCGGGGGGTATAGTGAAATCTGCCCAATCTCTGATGGGACACGGTTAAATAGTGTGTCTTGGAAGGTGTGATAGGTTTACGAACGAGTAAATGAATATATATGCAAGCCATATAGGAATCGGTAGCTTGCTCAGAACGGCTATCTGAAAAACGCGTCGATACAGGGTTCAGGGCGCTGAATAGTCGTGGCTCTCACATCGCGTTCCGCCCCTCCTCCGAGGTGGCCCATGTTGGGGATTTCATGTTTGAAGGTGCATTGTAGTTTCTAGTGGTGCATTAGATGGGTTGGGGGCAATAAAGCAGGTCTCACTTGATTCTCGGAGAGAATTGCCTCGACTGAGAAGTAATCGTCCTCCATGGCGGATGAGGGTGTGACCAGGACGGATGTGTGACCAACGGGGTGTCGGATGTGACGGGAACGCGTCGGTACTCAATCCGGTTTGCCGACTTGAACCCGTCATTGACTAACGTCCCAGCCATCTGTACTCCATACCCTTCATCTCCCGTCCTCTCTTCTCCATCATGTTCTCTGCCAGGGCTCTCTCGCGAGCTGTCGCAACATGTACTCGCACAATCCAGGCATCATCTGCTGTTCGTCCACCTACAATGCTCCATCCCTGCCGGTCCCTCTCGTCCTCTCCAATTGCCCGTGCATCAGAACCCAGCATTGACCCGCAGCTATTCGAAAAGGTTAAAACATCTCCCGTAGTGAAGAAAATGGTCGAAAATCCCGAAGTTATGGAAGCGTTGAAGGATCTTCACAAGTTCCTTCAGAGTAACGGTAATACGCGATCACCCCATGAAGCGACAAGAACTAAACATATCTGCAGGCATCCCAATTGGAAAGCCTTCTGCTTTCCAAATGATAAAGCTTGCGGCCAACTCAGACTTCCGAGCGGCTGCTTCGCGTCTTATGGAAGAGATGCAGAAGGCTGGTATTGATGTCAAGTCAAAGGTCCGTGAACACGGTGTTCCCCCTTTTCTGGAATTTATGAATATATTACAGGAAGTCTTGGATGAAATTATGAGTATCTCGAAGTTGAGTGGCGGCCCGGGGAAGCCTGACGAGTCGAAATAGATAACTGTATTCGAGACATTACCATACTTCATTATAATCGAATGATGAATCTGAGCACAGTTTGCATATGCACACCACATGGTCGATTTCACCTCTTGTATGTACTGTGTCGTAAATATCTACTGAAATGTTGCGACGCGCGCGTGAACTTCGATCGCGACTGAGCTGAGGTTGCAGTCAAATTTACATCTTATCTTGAGTCTCTTAACCGCGTTCATCTCACTAGAATGCAAGAAGCATCTACTTCAACCACTCCCCTCGCTTCCGTCTCTTCATCTCCCCCTCACACACCTGCCCCAGAACACCATTTGCCTCAGACCGCATTCTACTCGGTCGAATATCCGGGTTATGTTCGACCGGAGTCCGTTCCCCTTGCAATTCGTAACCTCGGTGGTCAGGCAAAACTTGACAATGCTTTTCGTCGAACTCTACCAAAAACAGAAGCACTCATGGAACTCTCCCTTCATCCTGGAAATCCCTTCTCGCATCCGATTCCAGGGGACGTTGTACCAACGAACAACATTCTAATGAAGGTGGTGAAGAGGAAGCGAAAACGACCTGCTGAAGGAACAAACGCTACTTTTCAGGATGGAGCCTTGGGCGAATACACTACTGAAGTGGTTGGTATCGTTCCTAAGACTGTCAGATTTCGAAGTAAGTCTTCGCGGCCTTCCAGGACTATGACTGGTTCAGTTGCTTCATTGCTTTTCCTCCAGGTATGGTTGATTTTCAATACCAACCAGACAAGAATGATCCCATATCTAAACTACGTACTGCTATGGATGAAATGGATGGTAAGCGTGTCTGTTCATTCTACTGGAAATATTATATTGATCATCCGCAGTGGATGCTCTTAGTCCTTATGTCGTACCTCCAGAACAATCAGAATATATAATTCCTGTTGCAATGCCCGTTGCGCCAAACGAAGATGATATGAATCTCGATCCTCAACTGCGTGAACCAAACCCCGAGCCTAGTACAGTAACGGTCATGCGAAGCAACTTGCGACTGTTTCCACCGCCTTTGTTCAGCCGGCAGACAATACCACAGGGATACAAGTGCGTTCTTGCACGCAATTAGCTGACTTACTTGCTCTGAACAAATGTAGTTTCAAAGGAAACACCGCATCAATGGTTACGACTGCGACAGACGAGAAGACTGGCGAAGAGAAAAAACGGCTCATCAATAGGATGCGTTGGAAAGGCTATGGTCCTGCTGCAATCATGTTTACAGATTCTCAAGTACCTGATAAACCACCTCAACCAGTGCAAGAGGGACGGAGCACCATAAACGAGAGTCTCCTGAAAAGACTCCAGGAGGTAACAAAACGCTCAGTATTGTTCATATGTTATACTGAACGTGAACGTCAGAAATTCGAGGAACGAGCGGTTTGGACTCGCATGTCCTTGTTTAACCAATTTTCTTCTCTTGAAACGAGGGAAATACTAAAGTATCTTATACTTTTTGAATAAATCTATGACATATTCCTAAACCACTTGTGTAGCACGAAGCTTCTTCTGCCTCTCGTTTGTTACGTCTTTCAAGACGGTCCTTGGAGGGATACACTCGTCAGGTTTAAATATGATCCTCGTAAAGACCCAGATGCTCGATTGTAAGTATGCTCTAACTCTTATAATTGAAGGCATTCTTACAGTACCTATACAGTTACCAACGCCTCTATTTCCGCAATGCCAACCATCCTATTGCACGCCCATCAGTTATCTCCAGAAGGCAGGATCGAACGGCAGCAAATGAGCAACTTAGAGCGCTCGAACAAGGAACAGAGAAAGAGGCTGACCGAAAGTGAAATGTTCGTTCATTTCTTCCTGTCGCTTGCTGATCGGCTCCTAGGAGATCACATATATTCAACGGACAAACGATCACAAAAGAGACCGCGGCTTTCCAGCTGTGTGACATTACAGATCCCATGCTGAAAGAAATGATAGAGGATCCCGAGGCACTTCGGGAAGTGTGCAACGAACGTGACGGGTGGTATACTACCCATGCATTTGAGCGTATAAAGACTGTTCTTCGACATAAATTCTTCTCGTTGCTTGAAGGTCATGCCGCTACTGATGAGGAATGTCGAGCACTTCTCGTTGCAACGGAAGGATCTGCGAAAGCGGCTAGTACAAATAGGAGCCAGAAACTTAGAGCTGGAAAACACAACATGGCCAAGGGTGCTCTACGGCCTGAGGATGCGGCGGTATGTACACTTGTAAACTGTATTTATAACGTAAACTAAGGTGGAAACAGGCATTGAGGCTGAGAGCGACATTGGATCGCAACGCAAAATCATTTCATTCACAGCGGCAGGGCTTCGCAGAATAGATGGCTCATCTTGCTTCTTGGGCGGCTACTCGCCATTGAACTTCTGGACAATTAAAATACAGCATGTATAATGCATAAGTAGAATATGTATATCAGACAGCAAATGGTTTTGTGAAATCACGGTAACACCAGTGTCCCGTGTCCGTGATGTTTTCGCATGTCAGGCGCGATATCCTTGGATCATGCTTTGCCAATCATCGATGTCCAGTCAAACTTGTCATACATCTTCTTCATTTCAGTCACACGATCCCTATTGCTGTGCCAATCCAATTTCCTGGGACGCCTCCATCGTCGAGGCTCGAGCTCAAGCAAATTTCCGATGATTTCACCTGCGAAATACCTACAGTTTCACCATTATCATCAGTTTCACCATATCAGTGGTAAGTTTAGGCTCACCTCGGGAATTCACCACCTCCCTTCTCTCCTTCATCCATTCCTTCCTCTCCGTCCTCTACCGCGTTTCCTGCGCCTTCAATAACATGGCCATATCCTTTCTCGCCTTTGTAGTCAAACTGGACCATGAAGTAAGGCAAGTTGGGAACCATGGCACGACGGAAGCCTCCAGGTCGTGCAGAGAAGTCAATAAGTTTCTTATGCTGCGACCATTCAGTCTCAGACATCAGAATTGATTCCTGGGAAATGATATTAGTACAAGCACTTAATTGGCGCTTCCAGGTCATCACACACCTTGAAGTAACCAGGAATAATCTCATACTGTTCCCAAGGGAGTGGGACACATTCTATGACTGAATGTTTCTGTTGTTTGAGAGAAATCACAGTCTCGTAGAATATGACGCCCTTATCGTCCTCAGCGAACATGCGCATCAGACATTTCATGAAGTTCTATGATATAACCCAGAGCTCAGGATACAGAAAGCAAGTTTACACAAGTAATGGATTCTTACCTTGACTTCATCCCAGACATCATCATCACCCTCAAGCATGCACAGATGATGTTGTATAGGAACAATCAGGCAGTGTCCCTTCACCAGCTCCTCAGTGATGGTGCAAGAGAGGTACACTCGCGTACCCATTGCAACCACTGGGGCTTTAGGAAGCGAATCGTCTTCACCGAAGCAGAAAGGACATGTTGCCAATACTTTTTGTGTTCGCTTATAATCTATATAACCATTAATCTTAAAAAAGCGCCATTTGCCCTTCGTGCCTACCATGAATAGCAAACTGTCGTTTCATGCCATCTGAACGCATCTTTTGACGACTGAGTTTCTCCGCATTATCATCAATATAATCGAGATCATTCTAAAAACATAAGCATAAGAAGTCTAGACAGCTATGAAGAAAGACATACCTCGAATTTGCCATCGCCCATGACAGCTCGAGCATACTGAGCATCAAGATCCTTCTGGTCTGAAATACCAGCACCAAACTTTTCCTGTCTCAACATTTCCCCTAACGTCATTTCATCATCGTCAGGATTAATGCGAATGACATCTCCTGTCTTGCGATCGCGTGTTTCGAAGTACTAAGAAAGCCATGAGATAGTATGCTAAGCATGAAGTTCCTTTGCTACCTTTTCTTTTTTCTTGCGATTTCCTGGACCAAGTTCCTCATCTTGCTTCCCGTGGCCCACGTCGTACAATCTACCTCTCGCATCGAGCGTTGGAAGAACTTCAACTTTCGTCCTTACACCTGTTTCAGCACCGCTTTCAATTCCATTAGCTCTTCGCGACTCTTCTTCATACTCTTTCTCGAGCTGGGGGCATTTGGATCACCCATAAGCTTCGCTCGGAGCACTTTTGCTTGCAGCTTGTTAAGCGATGATGGTGACAAGGCTCGTCTAGATCCAGATCCAGACGCAACTGGAGTCATGACAGTAGGAATCGGGGTATGGGCCTGCGAGAGTGGTGAGTTAGCTTGTGAAGGTAAACGAAGAGAGTCCAGTCGGCGATTCGTAGGACGATTGCCTGAGGAGGGGAGGGGGTTGACGGATGACTGTCTGCGACATTAGCTGGGCGCCGGAAGGACGAGCTACGACTGGATGCACTACTGGCACCAATGTCGGTAAACATAATGCGCTTTTCCCCATCAGTACCAACAGATCCTCTCTGTCGACCGCGATTCCTGTCCTTATCCCTGTCTCCACGCTTTCATCTCGTTCGTCCAGGATTCTTCGTTCTTCTTTAGCTTCTTTGAATGCGTTAAGATTCCCAAATCTTTCGACTGCAACCTCTTCAATTGGACGACCTTCCTCCTCGGCAGTTTCGTAGACACGGCGAAGACGCATCATTCGCCATTGAGAACCTGGTCCTCCTGGAGTGATAGCTTGTGGTGCCGGAGGCTGGCTCCAGTCCGTTTGTTTGCCTTCTTTCAAGTCCTTATTGAGCTCCTTAGCATGAATTACGGGCTACAAAGTGGGTGAGGATTTTGTAGGCTACAATAATGTTGACATTGCACACCCACATTGTCTGGATCTGGCAGGTCAGGTTTTGGGTTCTTTTTCTTGACCTCTGTACCCAGTCCCGAGAAAAAGTCGACTGCGCCACCAAGTGTACGTGCTCCCGCGGATGTTTCACCATAATCTTCTGTGAAAATCTCATCTTCTAACTGAAGCCGTCGTACATCTGGAGGGTTTTCTCGGCTCTACCGACAGCGGGAGGAGGCGCAAGCATCCATTCGTCGCGTTGAAGGATGTTTTCTGTAGCTGTTGGGGGAGGTAGTGCGGGGTCTACAGTACTTTGGATAGCAGTTGACTTTAGCTTGAGGCTCTCGGAAGTTGGAATATCTGTTGCAAGGACCTGTGGCATGAACTAAGTTTGTCGAATTAGATCAACCGGATGTGTAGGACATACTCGCTCTCCGTCCATGTCAATATTCTTCTCTACCCACATGTCAGCGTCAAAGTCATCATCCACAATATTCAAGTTACTCTTTTCCTCTTTCTTGCGGTGCTTGTGTTTCCTGCCTCCGTCCTCATCGTCGTCGTACTTTCTTCGCTTCTTGTGCTTTCTCTCTGGATCTTTATCTTTAGGCCTATCATGTTTAGACGAATGCGGAGTCGAGTCTTTCTTCCCCATTGAAGACTAGGTATAGAACTGCACTTACTACTAAATTTGTTACTTGTGTGCAACTTGTGTGAGACTCTGAGTTCAAGTCTGTTCAGCGTTCAAACGCTCGCGTACGCCGCAATGTCACGTGATAATATTTCCTCTCTGGAAGTTTTGATGTCATCGGAACCGAATCTAATCGGGTCTCGGAGAGATCTTTGCTTCAACAACTTCTTACTGACTCTCGACTGACTCTATTCTGCCATTATATAAGTCTCAGCAGCTTGTGACTCTCTTCTTTTCACATTACCACATACACAAGCCTTCAAAATGGAAATCCTGGACCCTGAAAACGTTAGGATTATCACAACTATGGGTCATGTCGACCATGGCAAAACTACCCTAATGGACACATTACTCGCAGCAAACAACATTATCTCTCCAAGGATGGCCGGAAAGATGAGATATCTGGACAGTAGGGAGGATGAGCAAGAACGTGGAATTACAATGGAAAGCAGTGCAGTGTCACTGAAGTTCCAGGTCATGGCAAAAGACGAAGACGGCGGTATGTATTACTTTTTGTCCCGCTTTCAGAAGATATGTAACAAAGTAGATCAGGAAAATCCCAAAGACTTACATTGTGAATATGATTGATACGCCGGGACACGTTGATTTCTCTAGCGAAGTGTCCACTGCTTCCAGACTATGTGATGGTGCTCTAGTATTGGTAGATGTCGTTGAGGGAGTGTGTACACAAGTGCGTCCTTGAAATTCCTGCCGACGTGACCCTTCACTATTTCTTACAGTACATAATAGACTATTGCAGTCCTAAGACAAGCATGGCAAGATCGTCTGAAACCTATACTCGTTATAAATAAGTTCGATCGCCTAATTACAGAACTCAAGCTGGCGCCCGTCGAAGCTTATCATCATCTTGCTCGGCTGATAGAGCAAGTCAACGCTGTAATGGGTGGGTTCTTTGCGTCGGACCGAATGGAAGATGACCTCAGATGGAGGGAGGAGCGTGAGCGTCGTCTCGCAGAAAAGAAAGATCAGCTCGCAGATGAGACGGAAGCCACGGTCCACGAAAGTGAGGAGTTTCAAGAGAAGGATGATGAAGATATCTACTTCGCCCCTGAGAAAGGAAACGTAATTTTTGCTTCTGCTATCGACGGTTGGGGATTCCGCGTAGGAAAGTTTGCACAGTTATATGCACAGAAGCTAGGAATCAAGGAGGCCAATCTACGCCGGGTACTATGGGGCGACTTCTTCCTCGATCCGAAAACAAAACGGGTAATTAGTTATAAGCACTTACGAGGACGTGCATTGAAACCCCTTTTCGTACAATTCGTATTGGACAACATCTGGGCAATTTATGACGCAGTTGTCATTAATCCGTGAGTAACATCCTTTTCTTCTCATGCTACAATGCATTAAAATGTCCTTGCAGCAACCCAGACAAGGTAACCAAAATCGTTTCCACCCTCAACCTTAAGATTGCTCCTCGAGATCTTAAGTCCAAGGATGCCCGTTACCTCCTAAACCTCATATTATCACAGTGGCTATCCTTGTCGACATGTATCATCCAAACAACCATTGACGTTGTTCCGGCACCTTGTTTTGCTCAGGCAACTCGTATACCTAAGATGCTTTATCCGGAATTGCGCGAGGAAACGATACCTCCCAAGAGCAAGCTTGAGGAGGACTTGTTTGCATCCAACTTTGGTCCAGAAGCATGTATTACTGCCTATGTTAGCAAAATGTTTGCTGTCAATGCAAAGGATTTGCCAGAAAACAAGAAGAAGCCGTTAACCGCTCAACAGATGAGGGAAAAGGCGAAAGAAGCGAGGGACCAATTCGCTGCAAAAGCTTCTGAATCTGATACTCCCGCTGAGCAGTTGGCCCCAACAGGTGTAGATTATACATCCAGCACACCAATTACAGAAACTTTAGAAGAAAAGGTTGAAGTAGAGTCGAAGGACGGAGAGGTCATTCTAGGCTTTGCGCGTATATACTCTGGGACAATCAAACTTGGCTCTTCATCCACGCTCTCCTTCCCAAGTACAATTTGTCTAGGGATTCAGCGTCTCCTTCAAATTCTAAATTCTTGATCACAGCTAAAGTGGAAGGGCTGTACGTCATGATGGGAAGAGAGTTGGTGGCAGTAGACTATGTTCGCGCTGGGAACATTTTCGCTATCAAAGGTTTGGAGGGTAAAGTTTGGCGTAGTGCAACAATCTGTGCCCCTGGAGAGACGACCGTTGGGCACGGGGGGGCTTTGAAGGATTGCTTGATCAATCTGGGCGCTGTAAATCGACAGGCAGCTCCTATTGTTCGCGTTGCTTTGGAACCGACTCATCCTGCAGATATGCCAAAGCTTGTGGACGGGCTGAAGCTTCTTAGTCAGTCAGACCCTTGCGTAGAGACCTTTCAGCAACAGACTGGAGAGCACGTCATTCTGACTGCCGGAGAATTGCATTTGGAGGTATGATTTAAGCTACGAAGTATATTCAGTTACTAAATGATGCTTAGCGATGTTTGAAAGATTTACGAGAGCGCTTTGCAAAGGTGGAAATTCAAGCATCCAAGCCCATCGTTCCATTTAGAGAAACGGCAATAAAAGCACCCGGTAAGAAGATATCTGAACAAACAGGATTATTACTAAATGTGTGTAGATATGGCACCGACAAAGACACCTAATGTCCCTCGGGGTACGATCCGTGGAACAAGTTCCCAGAATATATTGTCATTTACGATTCGTGCCGCGCCTCTTCCAGCGCCAATTCTCAAATTCCTGCAACATAATATTTTGATTCTGAAGAAGCTAGAGCACGACCGCAAAGTGGAGCAAACAGGGAAAGAAATTCCAGAAGAGGAGGATGAGGATACCATTGATGTTTATGGAGATATTATACAGAAGCCGACTGTCAAACCCGAGGAATTCTGGGATGCGTTGAAAGCGCTGTGTAAAGAAGTCGGCGGTGAATGGGAGGGAATAATTGACAGAATATGGGCGTTTGGTCCTCAGAGGGCAGGCGGTTGTTTGTTGATTGACGCTAGAAATCCCAATGCGCTCGCATCGTAAGCAAACATTTGATGGTGCTTGTTGAAAGGCTAATAATGAGATGCACAGACTGAAACGTCGATTAGAGAGAATCAAGTCAGATTCGAATGGCAGTGGCACCACTGATAAAGTGATGCGTGATTTCGATAATGACATTGAAACAGGGTTCCAATTGGCAACATTCCAAGGACCGCTCTGTGCAGAACCAGTGGAAGGACTAGCTTACTTTGTGGAGGATGTACATATCGACAGGGGGAGTCTGGATAAGGAAATTGGTGAGTCCGAGTTGCTCTGAGAATAAGATTTTACGGCATGACAGGAAGACTAAAGATACTTCGCAGAGCAAAATAGAATAGCACAAGTGACTGGATCAGTGATATCGAGTGTTAGAGATGCATGCCGGAGTGGGTTGTTGGACTGGTCACCTCGGCTTCAGCTGGCGATGTATTCTTGTGATATTCAGGCATCAAGTGAGTAAATTGCTATGCTTCTGTATGGGAAGACCGGGGGCTGATGTCATAAATAACGCACAGCGGATGTGTTGGGAAAAGTATATGCGGTTGTTGCGAAGAGGCGTGGACGTATTGTTGCGGAGGAGATGAAAGAAGGAACAACGTTCTTTAACGTGTCTGCGCTTTTGCCTGTGGTTGAGAGTTTGGGTTTGCAGATGGTACGATGGCATTTGTTGCACGATGTGGACTTGGACACTAAATGTTTGATGATGCTAGATATACGGAAGCGTACCTCAGGCGCTGCAAGCCCGCAGTTAATCTTCAGTGGGTGCGTCTGCAGTTTCAATGATGAAATTCTGAAATAGCGAGTTCTGATCGTTGCGACAGATACGAGTTGTTGGATCAGGATCCATTTTGGGTTCCGACGACAGAAGAAGAGCTGGAGGACCTTGGGGAGAAGGCTGATCGGATAAATATTGCAAAGGCTTACATGGACGGGGTGCGGGATCGGAAGGGCATGTTCGTGGACCGAAAGATAGTTGAGTTCGCGGAAAAGCAAAGGACGCTGAAGCGGTAGATCTTTGCGGTGCGACTGTGGAGGCGGCCTGGGTTCCTGATCTGTGATCAATAATGATGGTGCTGGATGGGGAAAGGGGGAATGAAACGCTGGAGAGGTAGAAGAGAGAAATGAGAATATATTGACGTAGATTTATTAGTATGACATTGTATAAAGTTACGAAGAGCGTGGGGAGAAATTTAGAAGTGTTGTGCGGAGATTCGAGAATGACAGTTGTGGATTCCTGGAAGATGGAAAGTGGACAGGGGTCTGATTACCTAATAGTGAATGAGGATGAAATCAAGCATGGCACTGGCAGCGCTGTGAGTCCGGTCGCTCTCCGTTCCAGCAACTCTCTTCTTATCTTCCACCTGCCCATCGCTGCCCTGCAACCTCCCAGCATCCCCCGTCGCCCCTCATCGTCCTCGTCGTCCCTAGGCGCGCCGGCAATCCAGCTCTCGGCTCTGTGCGTCCGCTCGTAAAGGATTCATCCACCCAAGGTGCGTTAGCTAAGCAACAATGGCAGCACTCTCAGCCGTGATGTATACACACACTTTCCAAACCCGCGCTTCGTCAAATCGGGCAACTCCCTCCCCTCTCAGCTCAATGTCTTCCCAGCCTGCTCGCCAGCAAACCCTCCAGCAGCAGCAGCCCCCGCACCAGCAACCTCACCAACCCCACCAGCAGGACCAGCAACCCGACCAGGATCAGAACTTTTTCGACGATCAGCAGTATACCACGCTTTTCTGTCGCGCACTTTACGACTACGAGGCGCAAGACGCCTCTGCTCTCTCTTTCCGCCGTGGCGATATAATCGAAGTCCTCACAAAGCAGCCTTCTGGATGGTGGGATGGCCTTTTGGGCGATGAACGTGGCTGGTTTCCATCAAACTATGTCACTCTGATATCAGACGAGGAGGCTGAGGCTGCTTTTGCAACCCAGGAACCGCCCGCCTCAGACACTGTCCAGGTTGACCAACAAACCGACTCTTTCGTCGACATATCTCATGCCATGACCCGCGGGTCCCAGTCTGAAAACGAGGAATGGCTCGACAACGAACTCTCCTATCGTAACGGGCAAGGCTCTTTGGCCAACGCTACTGCATCAACCAGTAATGCTTCCCAGCTCAGCGACTTCTGGATGCCTGAGGTGACGCCAAACGGCCAGGTAAGTATATGCCTCCATCCTCTCATTTAGAACCGACCCCTTAATATCGGTAGATATACTACGTGAATACCCATACTGGCCAGCGTTCCCGCGACCTTCCCCAGGAGGCCGAGGAGGATGTTTCCGACAGCGACCTCGCTGGACTCACCACACAGTCTACCTCTCGCTCTGGCTCAGCCGCCCGTCTACCTTTTGGACTTGGTCAAGTAGATCCCTTGGATAATACCCAAGATGCACCAGGCTTTGGTATACCGCGCTCGACAGGCACCCCTGAACCGTGGGTACGCAGACTCGCCGACGACGGAATGTCGTACTTCTACTTCAACAAGCTGGATGAAAGAGTGCAATGGCTGAAGCCAGAGGCCCCGGAGCGACCGCCAGCGGCAGCAGCTTCTTCTAGCCGCCCATACCCAGTTATACCCATTGTTTCTACCGAGTCCTCTGCAGACGAATCGCGCCTCAGCGTGTACTCAGATGACTCCGATGTTGCCCCTCTGGACCATCTCCGCCCCAAAGCCCGCTTAGAACCTCAACAGAACGGTAATTCTCGCCGAATAGCGGAATCACCTCCCCCGCCTGTAGCGAAGACCGTGCCCCGCCATAATGCAATGTTGGAGCTCACAGCAGCGGAACGACTTGCCAAGTCGCTCCAGCAGGCCCTATCACCTGCTCCAGCAGAGTTCGTGACAGATTTATCCGCTGTAGTAAAGGGCTCAATTCAATCTGCGGTGGATAATATTCAGAACATGGGTCAAGTGCGTCGTGGGGATGAGGATCAGAGAATGGACATGCTCGTCAGCTCAGTCGTGCAGGCGGTCCGAAACCTCGTATATATCTCCGCTCCGCCCACTGGGCAGATACCTCTTATGCCCAGTCAAGGCCGCGATGCGAAAGCTGATGCATTGAAACATATACATAGAAAGGTCACATCTACGTTATCTCGCTTCGTGCTATCGGCTAGGACAATCCAATACGACTCAGGATCTCAGTTTGCTGAGACGCTGAGTCGGGCTGTTGCTGACGCTTTTGAACTAGAGAAGGCTGTGTTTTCCTTCGTCTCTGCGGTGCAGCGGTCACAAAATACGGGCCCTAATGCGAGCCCGGATGCCAAACCCTCGAAGCGCCTTGAGGGAGTGTTTTCAACGGCCAATATTGGCTTGGGACTTGTTGGTGCTGGTGCTGCTGGGAGTTGGAAAGGTTTTGGATGGGTCTCATTAGATGATGAGCACGAGACACCGCAGAGGATTCTGAACTCAACCGGTATCGCTGAGATTGGGTCTCATTTGATGAAGTTAGACGAGGGGTTGCGGTTGTTAAGTCAGACGTTACGGCTTCCTAGCGAGAATTCTGGTTAGTGAATCTGGCCTATTCAGTTGATTTGACATTTATCCTAGTATAGGAGATCAAATCCTAAGATGCTCTCAAGACGTTGTTACTCAGCTAACCACCTTCCTCACACTAGTCTCCGACATCCATGTTGCGCGTCATGTGGACATTGATGGAATTGGGCAAGGAGGTGCACCTACAAACGAACGATATCTACAGACCGTCGAAAACGCTCGGCGGCACGTCAGGAAACTCGAAACCATTATTCAGGCTATCTATGACGATAGCGCTGCATTATTTGTTGCTGCACAGAGAGTTCCAGACGCAGAGTCACAACATAGTGCGAGTGAGCAGGCTGCCATTTACGACCTAATAGACTCTCTGTCGTCGTTGTGTGTAGCGAACTTGGGCCTTGTTAAGCCATCACTAGAGGCTCTTCTCGCTATAGGTCACGAACAAGCTGACATGGCTCAGGATGACTACAACGGCTCCATTGAGCATCGTATGTCACGCCTTAGCGTTATTAGCAATCGTTTCGGTGGTTCACTACGACCCAACTCCAGTAATCTTTACGACTTGGACGATGATATTGTCGACGACGCGTTCGCGTTCGCACCTGGTGCGATGACTCGGCCGGTGCAGAAAACGTCTAACGATCCCTTCCCGCTTACCAATGGTACTAGTAGTGCTAGCGAAACACCTTCGCATCATTCAAAGGATTCGATCGATAAGACAGTCTCCTCTCACACGGTGGTGGGGGCCGATTCCATTGCACCGGATAACGACGATATTACCATATTTGATGATGATTGTGAGTATTGCCCTGTTTCCATTATTTTAGTGCTTTATTCACTACCTTTTATAGTATCTACCGCTAAGTCAAAGTCACAACCTCGTCCAGGAGGAAGCAACGCTGCCAAGTTACAGAAACTATTAGGTGAAGAATATGCGGACAAGGTTGCAGCTGACCATCGACCATGGTTCTTGCGGCCCGATTACACCGATCTACAAATTGATCCGGACGGTTCTGTTAGGGGTGGTACTGTCCCTGCATTAGTAGAACGGCTGACCGCTCATGAACAAGCTGGTGAGTCGACTATCATTTACGTCGAGCTTTTGCATTTTAACATAGTTACATCTAAGATCCTACGTTTACTCGGGCTTTCTTAATGACATACAAATCGTTCACAACGTTAAATGAATTATTCGATCTTCTCGTTGAACGCTTCAAAATACAGCCTCCAGCCAATTTGAGCAATCAGGAACTGGAAGAGTGGAAGAAACTGAAGCAACATGTTATCCGAATGAGGTAATTATTTCACAATTCCTGACAAATAGTAGCTGATTTCTTGAGTGTAGAGTTATTAACACTTTCAGGTCCATGATTGTGGATGAGGATGTCCTTGAAAAGGAAGACATGTATATATTAGAACGTATGAAGCAATTCATTTCATCGGAAGAGGTTTCACGATTTGCTGCTGCGAAGCAGTTACAAGTATTGATAGAACGAGCAGTGAGTGCAATTTTACTACAGTTAATGGACAGCGGTAACACTGCTTCCAGCAACGAGGCGGCGAGGCCGGCATTAAAACACTGGTTAACACCAACTTGGGACCACCTCCTCCACCCATTTTACCTAGAACCGCCAAAAAATTGAAACTCCTGGATATCGAGCCTTTGGAAATGGCAAGGCAGTTGACTATCATGGAGAGTCAGTTATACCAAAAGATCAGGCCCATGGAATGCCTTCAAAGATCTCGTGAGCAGAAGACAGATAGCATGGATAATATCACTGCAGTTATTCAAACTAGCAACCGGGTACGTCTATCATTGCTACGGATGATGCAATATACCTATTCGTGTATAGATTGCTCAATGGGTCGCGGAATCGATTTTAAATAAAGATGATTCTCGTCGACGAGCACAGGTTGTGAAACACTTGATTATCATTGCAGATGTAAGTTCTTTTTTAGACTCCATCATTCGTATAGTAAACCAATGAGCCTCGGTTTAGCGCTGCCGTACTCTAAACAACTTCTCTACAATGATCGCGATTACTTCTGGACTCAATACCCCCCCTATTCGGCGGTTGAAGAGAACCTGGGAACAAGTCAGCCAACGATACATGGCGCAATTTGGTGCTTGCGAGATGACTATCGACAGTAACAAAAATTTTACGAAGTACCGGCAGCTCATGGCTTCTGTGACCCCTCCTTGTGTGCCTTTCATAGGTAAGTGTACATATAATCACAGACAGCGTCTCCTAAACTTGTCCCAGGTGTATTTTTGTCGACCCTGCAATTCATTCAGGATGGGAATCCTGATAACCTTCCTGGCGGGATGGTGAATTTCCGGAAGCGTCAGAAGGCTTCAGAGGTTATCAATGACATAAAACGATGGCAAGCACAGCCGTTCAACTTGCAGCCCGTTCCCTCTATACAAGCATATATTGAGGAGTCGCTGGGGAAGTTTAAAGACGTAGATACCAGCGACGCTTTCTGGAAATTAAGTTTGGAATTGGAGCCAAGAGAACGAGAAGACGAGAAGATGGCGCGGTTGCTACAGGAAAGTGGTTTCCTGTAGGCAACTTTTAACTTTTCCTCCTCCTTTCGTTGGGACATCTTTGATCTAATTGTATTATTCATAAGTACTGGTACTGCTTATGTTGGGATGTACTATTATGCTATGAAGTGATTATGACGGCTGTACTTTAATTTTGCAATATAGTACTAAATATTATACTTAATAATTGCTTAGCAGACTTGCTTCAACTAAGGGTCTATTTATTTACTTCTGTTTTCTATCTGCCTCTAATCCAAAGCCTTTACGAAACATGTGCAAACTACAGGTGTTCGGTTGAAACTTGAATTATTATGCTGTCAATGACACTAACTCAACGCTAACTACATCCCAATTATATTCCTCGGCAAGCAGCTGGCGAGTTCTGTCAGATGTTATCTTGCATTTGATATCCATATATGCAAGGGCTCATGGAAGACGACTCCACATTTTTTGAACGCGAGCGTGAGCGGCTTTCTCGAGAAATCACCGCGGTATATATACTTCCTTGTTCATCACCTTCGCCTAATGCTGCGCACTTTAGGGTTTTGAGGAATTGCTTTCTTCAACAAATGATCTAAATAGAAAGCTAGAAGAAGTGCTAGGAATGACAAAGGAATATGACACTATTGCATCGTTATGGCACAGCTTCTTTCAACTCATGAAGAAGTCGGCGGCGGATAACGATGATAACGGTGACGAGACCGAATTACAGCAAGCTGGACTGCCTGGAACAGGTGGACACATTGTAGCAATGAAGCAGAGTGTAAAGAAAACCGAACAATCATAAAAGTCATACTAATAAACTTATCACATTCGTAAGTTTGCATGCAGGATACAGGCTCAGCATTTAAAGTAATACTACAGAAACAGCGATACAGAAGAGGAAACAAAAAAAAACCTCAAATATCTGCCCAACTGGCAACCTATATTTTTGATATTAGTACTGAATCCTGGTAGAAATTGTAGAACTTGTACGCATACCCAGGAGAAGCCATTAAACTCTTCTTGGTCTCTCGCAGATAATTGGCCGTGCACAGGTGTAAGTGTTGGTTGTTCTCTGGTAAATTCTTCGTCGAAATTGCTGGTATCGGCACTTCCATTCTATAATTACGCTGAGTTACTACGAATAAGCCAGGTAATGGGTCTCCTACAATCGTTGGGAAGTAAGGTGGGGGAATTCGTTTGTGAAGGACATCGTCGAAGCTAACATCCTTGAAGAATGGCTGACGTTTGATCTCTTCAGCATCCTCTTTACCCGAACCAAGGCGGCGATTAGGATCACGCGTCAGAAGCTAGAAATCGATTCAGGAGTTTGTCAAACAGGGCAATACAAAATAAACCACCTTCTGTAGTATCGAGACTGCGTCCCTCGGCATCGTAATAGGGTATAACGGCTCGTCCTCTAGGATGGCATCGAAAATTTCGTCCTCATCATCACCACGGAATGGAGATTGCCCGAGTAGCATTTCATACATCAGTACACCAAATGCCCACCAATCAACCGCGCGACCATAACGTTGTTCCAGGAGGATCTCCATGAAATGTCAATAAACATAGCAGCTTTATAAGACGTTTACACAATAATACCTCAGGTGCCATAAACTCAGGAGTTCCACAGAATGTGCTGGTTGTTTGTCCGTACCACATCTCTTCTTTGCATAGACCATAATCAGCGACCTTAACATGGCCATCGAGAGTTAATAGGATGTTATCCAGTTTCAAGTCACTATCTTCGAAGTCAAGAAATGCAATGTTTTAAATTAGTGATAGACAGGCATACCGATAGATGATGCCATTTGCATGGAAATATTCCAGTGCAAGGAGTACTTCCGAAGCGTAAAACTTCGCCTGGCGGAGCGAGAACTGCTTTCTTTGAATGTGTAACATTAAATCGCCACCACTAACGTATTCCATCACAAAATAGACGCGGGTTTCCGTTTGGAAACATGAGTGAAGACCCAGGAGAAACGGATGACGCTCTCTCGCAGCAGCTAAGAACACACGTTTCTCGGAACGAGTGCTGTAAGGCAAATGAGAGATAAATAAAGAAATGTGGAAAGCTCAAATACCTTTCAACCTCATCATTGTCAATAATAAACTCTTTCTTCAGAACCTTTATGGCGTACAACCCATTAGTCTTCTTTTCTTCGGCCAACATAACCTTTCCAAAGTTTCCTTTACCAAGCACAGCCAAGAAATTGAAATCGTCCAACCCAACTTTTCGCTTCCGCTTTTGAACCTGTTGAGGGACCTGTTGTGGGGAAGGTTGTACTACCTGCTGCTGAGGGGGCAGAGGACGACCCTGTGATTGTGGGAAAGAACCCTGACGATCTGGAGGCCTTTGAGCACCACCTGAAAGTGGCAACGGCACTGGTTTCCCAGGTCCAGGTGAATGTTGTGATGGACGTAGCACTGGCTGTGGCTAGACGGAGCTGAATATCTTAATGTAGAAGAGCAGATATGACTTACAGGATACCCAGGGATACCAAATGGTTCGGGGGGTGGTCCCACTATTGGAGGTTGTCCTTGAATTGGCGGTTCTGAAGGATAGCCTGGAGGAACTGGTACGCGTGCACCGGGCGGTCGTATAGTGGGACCTTGTTGGCCATATGAAGGCGCCTGTGGCTGCGGCTGTTGCTGCTGTTGGTAGTATCGAGAGTCAGCGGGGAAGCCACCCTGTCCTGGCATAGAAGCAGGTCGAGCACTGTAGGGCTCTGAAGGAGAAGATGCTACATCATGGCTAAGTTTCAAACGGTCAACAGTAGTGGTTACTGAATCAACAGAAGAGCTCGTAACGTGAGTAGCATCTGTAAGCTGCTTGGAGGGTTGACGGAATTTCTCTCGCTGACGATTTATATCACGCCAATTCCTAAGAAGCTCATTCGCAGTCTCCATCGACATACCGCAGAAGTCAGGCACAAGATGCGCACAGTTTGCGTGACAAGTTATACCACACTCCGAACATCTACGAGCGTTCTTGCGTCCAAGAGGGAGCATGTAGCCACAGTGGCAACACCAGTTAGCGCCAATGTTAGTCAGAGGTTCGAAGCGGTGAGGTATACGATGATTAATCTTTTCTTCGTCTCCCTCCTACAGAATAAGTATAAGAGGATAGTGCAATGAGATGAGTAAAGGTCATACCCCGGTATTTGACTTCGATATACATTTGGTTACGACTTTTTCATAGCACTTCTTGTGGCAAGTGTAGCGACAGTCCTCGCATTGGTAGCCAAGGGCATTAAGGAGGAAATCACCACAGAATGCGCAGAGCATGAGTTGGTAAAACTGGCGCTGGACAAACTTGTGGCCATTCATTTCATGGACCTCGCCCTTCCGCTTACGCACAGCACCTTGACGTCCGAGGCCTCCTAAGGGACCGTCCAGAGGACGCTTCCGTACATTCTCCTTGACTAAAGACACCGTCAATATCTACCTTTAACACTAAACAGTAAGATCATACCGAAGTTAAGGTTGAGAGCGATTGCACCTGCTGGTTCCACAGCGAACCAGGCGTCGATACCGCCTTCCACCGGGTGAGGACCAAACCCACTAGGGGCACCAGGTCCTCCCTGTTGCGAAGCACTTCCATACAAAGGGGTATTCATGTCACCGGAAGGAGTCTGTTGTAGTGGCCCTGTAGAACCATCACCAGGAATTGCACCTGCAGTTACCCATCCGCCTTGCCCAGTTTCCATTCCTACCTTTTGGCGGCGCAAAGCGTCAACCAAGTCATTGATTCGAATCCAAAGAAGTCCAATGGGTACAGCGTGAACTTCGCTTGCTTGTTTGTCATATAGGGCAATCTCCACTTCATTAGCCTTGTCAACAATGATCTCAAACTCTTCATTCCAACGATCAGTGCGAGAAGGATGAGACCTGGCTAGTTGATTTCCTTCGACGTTGATTGCGACATGGGTTTCCATGGCCTTTGCCGATGTCGAACGCAGTCGAGATGTAACAACAGGGGCATGGTCAAGTTCGCGAGCACCCTTCACTGTTACATAAAGAGTGCCGGACAAAGGCTTTGAACGAAGTTTGTCTTTCCGTTCACCATCTGCTCCAGGAGCATCTAAAATATGGTATTTATAAGGCAAGAGCAAAGTCAAGTTAAAGTTATAAGCATACCTTGTTCATCCTCCTCGATATCGTCAAGAATGTGCAAATTTTTGTACCGTTTTAAAGCTGTCTGCAGAAGCTGAATTTTTTTCTCGCTTTCTACTTTCTTACTTTCTGCATCTGCTCTTGATTTCTTGTCTCCATCCGCTTGGTATAATTTGGCCATCTTGTCAATTCCCTTCTTATATTGCATTTCCACCTGTAGCTTGAATTCTAGTTGGTGAAGCATCCGTGAGATCTTTGTTGGCGTAATGGGTGTATCTGCTTTAATTAAATCGAGATTGGTATATGTCTTTGGTTTGGCAGATGGACGAGCTGAATATCCAGCTTCCGGTGAACTGGGGTATTTGCCACCTCGGGGGTCATCCTTTGGCGGGACCTGTGAGAGACGCAATGAATAAACACTAAATCACAACTACCAAATTATAATACCTGGGGCGTGGAAGACCCAGAATTTCTTGATGAATCCTCCTGTTGCATGAGCTCTAGCTTACGAGCTTGTAATTTTTGGAGGGTCTCCTCGAAATATGAAAGGGAACGTTCGGTCTCCCTTATCTTTGCATCATTGCGGCGCAGGACATCCTGGTTTGTTGTAGCCTGACGAAGAAGTTGACTGGCTTCGAGGATCTTACGCTCCGTCTGGATATGCTTGTAGACGGTCGCAATCTGCTGGTCAAGCTCTTGACCCTGCAGAGATAAGGCGTTTATAACTGTGTTGGGTGGATCAGGAAGATAGTAGTATGCTTACCATGTCTTCCTATTGACGAGTACGATGCCTGCTGCTCGCAGGCGTCGGAGGTGTTGGGAATGAGCGATAGCACGATTCTGAGATCAGGAATCCAAGCCCTCTGCCGCTTCACAAGAAGGCTGTCACAGCCTTGTGACTATTTTTAAATGATTATTTTGCAATCCTTGCCATATCAGATCTTAACGAACGGTGTCTCTACCCCGGGGTCTCCGCAATGTTCACCATAACCACCAAGTCTCGCGTCCAGGCTGTGTCAGACCATTGCAACGTCGTTCTTACTGCTGTGCATCATCTTGTTTCTGTCAGTCACGCTAATGCGACTTTTCGGGCCCGCAATATCCGTTTTCTAGATGATGTCGACGCTTTGAGTTCCTCTAACGTGATTTTTACTCTAAAGGCATCTCTCAATGGGGTTGCTGTTTCTCCTGTACTCTTGAAAGATTCACAACTGTCTCTTTATCTTGTGGACTATCTGCGAGCGGCGCGTTTATTGTCGACTTCTTATTCTGTTTTGATTGTCAACTTCTAGTTCTAGAATTCGACAGAACTTGGACTGAGCAGCGTTACGGATGTACACATCGTTGGAAACATGGGTGATACTGTTCAAGGTGCACTGATCACATCACTATCCTATGGATATACGAGTTTAATGTGGTCTAGTATTAATTTCTTTTGCTAATGCCGCTGCCACTCATATTGGGCCCGACTCTTTTCATTTAATACTGACTCGACTCGACCTTCATTTTGCATGGAAAACTTCTGTTAGCTTACAAGAAAGTGGACCTTCTTCAATCTGTTCTGAACACGACTGTCACCCATTTTTGGCAAATGCTTTCCTTCCATCTATGCGCGTTCTGGACAGGATTTTTAGTCGATTTGTTACATGGCACCTTGTGGGGTATGTATCTATTGAATATGCTATATAGTAGACTTCTGAAGAAGCTGTAGACGCTACCCGTTAATTTTTGGCCCGTCGGGGAAGGCAAGTAGCGAGAGCCTTTAAATTGGAATACGCATACAATAACCTGTTCTTACTTAGCGGCTAGCTATGGAAAAGTCTTTCTTACCATCTTTGCTTAATTCTGTCCTCAGCATTATAAAACGATCTCAGAGCTCTGCCTTTCGTCAGAATTGTGCTGATACTCTAGAGGTTATTTCGTCGTTCGCTGCTTCAGTTTAATCTCATTCAAATTGTAGAGAATCCAGCGTCAACATTACTATAACATGCATCTCGCAGCAATATTGCTCAAGGAATCTTTAGAGACCTCGGACGCAACGATGCCTGTGCAAGAAATAAACATCCCAATTCCTATTCTTACGCAGACAGAAGCATGTTCTGCATTTCTAGCACGCCAATACCGTTGTTCCATACGGAAAGCACGCTTTAAGGTCTATTTGCTCCTTTCACATTTCGTCTGTTGACCACACATTGACTATAGGGAGTGACATGTATTCCTTTATCAAGTGAGGATGAAGGTGGATCAGATGCAACATGGCAAAGTTCTGGTCAAGCAAACGATGTTACAGAAGATAACCGACTAGATTCATGTCGAAGTGCAATCGACATCGCCGATGGAGCCGGGATTAATGTTGCGTTAACTTCCTCGGAACTATTATCTGAGCTAGTTGATTTATCGGAATTTTCTCTGAATGGACGAACATCGTTCAACATCGATAAACCACCACATCCGGGAAACGTTGGCAATAAGTTATCTCAAACAGAAGTCTTTTTGAGTATGAACAACGATGACATAGATTTTTACCGACAGCAATGCAATTACGACAATGTGCAGAAAGCTACCCTCGTTCCTCCCACCAGCCACCGCTCATCTCAGGCTAATGTGCTAAAGTCTGAATTACGGACCGCCGCGGAGTCTCGCGGTCTGCAAATCAGAAACAAGATAGTACTCGGTCACGATGATCAGTGTGACCAGTCAGCAGACTTCTCACTTTCTCATGATGGCTGCAGGGATGAGCTCATGTCTATCGATTTGGGTCTAGCATCTCAGGAAACTCTATTACAATCACCGCACATCTCGCGCTCTGTGCAGGGGAAGATTAAAAGCCCGTTAAGAATATCAATTCAGTCCCCAGATTTTTTTACGACGGAGAAATCAACATGCACACCTAACCACTACGAAATCAATGAATTTACGTTCGTCGAGGAAGACGAAGATGTGGATTTTGAATACGATTGTCTATCGGTATTTGACTCAGAGTGCGGAACGAGCGACGACTTAATGTTCGAAGGATTAAAGGGAGCAAATGCGACATGTTCTGATTATGGAGAAGTATCGGCTCTTGTATCACCGTTAAAAGAATACTCCCATAGTATGAACAACGACTCATCCCAGATTGAAGATGTCGAGGATCTATCCGAAGATATCCTGGGCGACATATTTTGGAACGATGCACACGAGGTGGAAAGCATTGAGGTAAAGGAGGTTTCAACCTACAGATCTGGCTCTGAAATAGCAAGCGACAAGGTGGAAGAGAAGCTTTATGGATGGAAGCAAAGCTATGATGATATGTTTGCTGTACTGGATTGGTAAGCTCCGAGAGGGTTTCAACTGAACAAGGTTTAAACAGTGTCCTGAAACATTAAATGTCTATATTACGTAATAATAAAAGTAAATAATATCCGGTAGCTGTATCTACTGTCGGTTGTGAATAGGAATAAGTACGTACTAGTTATGAACGGGATAAGATCCATCCGGATTTACGAATCGTTTGAAGTTGAGTGGATTTTGAAACGGAAGAGTCAACGGAGAGTTCCGATATAAATCGCGGCAAGTGCGGCCAATAGCTCGAAAGGGGCGGAAACTAGTCATTTTTTTTTGTCTCCGAATGAACTCCGCATTAGTAATATGCCGCCAAGTAATCGGGGTAATGATAAAAATACATTTATTACACCCTATACCCGTTCTTGTAGGTCATCTGCATCACTATCCAAGCATTTCAACTCCCCCACTCGACTTTTCACTCATTCCTCTCAGCAGTATACTAATCAATCGTCAACATGTTGCCCGCTCAGCGTAACAAGATTGATATTAGCGTATGTGCCTGTCATTGCGCTTAATGTTTTCTAGCATCTTGAGACATCGATGCTGATATCTTTCTTTTTTCTTACAGAAACTCAATCCACAGGAGCAGCAACTCTTTGCGAAGTATGGAAAGCTTCCAACACACAAAAACGTTCTTATGAAAATGCAGAAAGTTCGTAACTGCCGTACTGGCTAGCTACGCCATGTTCATCGCTCACCATCGTTTAGGAGCGTAAATATTTTGATTCTGGTGATTATGCTATGTCAAAGGCAGGAGTCGCACCGCCAACAACTGTTGGTACAGCTATACCAAATCCCGAGAAGTGAGCACTTGTTTTGTGCAATGAGGTCTTGTCGTTGCTAAATTTTGATGTCACTCGCTAGTATTCCACATGCATCTCCATCTCCAGGAAATGGACACGGAAACGGTCATCAAGGTCTCTCGATCTCTCCTACTGGTGCCACAAGTCCAGTAAAGGAGAGCGCTCTTTCTCATGATGAGGACTCGAACGTCCCAGATGAAGACCAGATTCAGGCCGAGGAATCTACCTTGGGAACAGAATCCGACGTTACTACTGAAGTCACCTCGACTATAACTATAGATCCTGCCAGCGTGTCCGCTACAGCGATCGTGGAAGAAGCTAAAGCGACCGAGTAAATCTCCACGTTGCAGGTATTTTTCCGGCCCGCGATAAACGCGTTGTATTTGGTTCGCTCTATTTTCTTCGTTACGCTTAAAGTCATCCATCTACATTATGAATCGTGGCCGACGCCCGTCATGGGATACGCGTCCACACTATTATGCCTATCAGAGATTTCTGATTCATAGCCACATGCATTTCCATGAAGACGCGAACGAAATTCTCAGTTACTTCACTATCGACAACTTTCGGAAACTTCATGTTGTATCACTATCTAGTGTCGTTTCAAGTAACGAGTAGTTGTGTTGTATATCTGCCTGCTTTTGACGAAGCCAAACAAGGATTTTATGGGTTATTAACATATATAATCTGGCGGCATTTCAAGTTCGCAGCTCGCAATAAATTATTCTTGCTCAGTTGCAGTTTACGTGGGGTTGTCATAAAGTAGTATGAGCTTGAGCGCTCCATAAAGCTGTGTCAATTATGTATACAGTATACAACCACCAAACGTGACACTATCGCTTCGCGTGACAACTTTTCTCATTTTGCTTATCCTGATCCCAAATCTACACCAATTACACCAATTCTTTTTGAATCACAAGGAATAGCATACTATTAAAATGTTACAGGAAGTAGCTATTCAAGATATTTACATTCCAAAGAATTATATGCAAAACAAAATGGGGAGTTTGGATAATTTAGTGAATTTCAAAAATTCTGTGGCTTGTATTGTTGTGAAGAATCTGGAATAATCACTCTTATAGTATATAGTTGTTGAGGAAAAGCACTAATCTACATTTTCTATTATTCTTATCGAGCTGTGTGTGTCATATCTTTATAGAATTACAGATTCTGTGATATTCACTGTCTTGCAAGATATCAAAACTTTATTTATAAACTGATCCGGGACTTCGGCACTACTAATTTTGAATAGTTTTGTAATAAATAATTGACTGTCACGCCATGTGATACCGATCAAAATCCATTCCCATCCACCATTTTGTATATTTGACCAACTTCCCTTCATCCAATGCATTAAATATTTTACAGTAGAGATGAAGTACTACGCTATCTGCCTATACATCATTTGTAAAAATTGGAGGAGGGAACAAAGAGTTATGATGACATCATGTTTTTTCTGTCACGTTTGATGGTTGTATACTGTAACGTAATTAATTTGATCTTGTTTAACAAGATGGTATGGTCACATTAGTAATAGTATTCCGCCGCGCCTTGTCACAATCATGCTTTCACTTGTGACGACGCGTTCTTACAGTAAGTCACAGCGTGTTCCAACCAAGTTCCAACTCCTTACACTGATTGTTCACGTTCACTGCTTCCTCTCAGTTTTACGCACACCAATACTTCGATCTACAAAATTAGCTCAACTGTACTATCTCATTCCTCTTGTCATGACTAGTACTTTAAGAAATGAGGTTATCGATACATTTCATGACGTATTATCAGGCTCAGATGAGAAGCTGGTAGCAGAATGTATGTCACCTAGTTTCTTACTCTTGTATCTTATATTGACGCGTCTTAAGGTGTATCTATGTGCCAGATGTTTAATTTGAAGCCAGAAGATTTGAAATGGAAGCTGGAGGCGCTGAATTTTCGACCATCGGCAACCAGGTCTGAACTGACGCCTATTACGCTGGACTCCATTTCTACATTGAAGAAAAGGCTGCAACGTGACCTCGCGAAGGATAATGCGAGGAAACTGCAGGTGAGACAGCGAAATTCTGAAAATGCTGTCGTCAACCGCTCTCGTCTACCTTCAAGTATGGGACGAAATACCAATGCCGGGGTAGCAATCAGTGTACCAAAGGTGTCTGGTGCCGTTAAGATTGAACAAAACGGAGAATCGATAATTGCACACTTGAGTAGTGTACTATTTAGAGGGCCTGAGTTAGATCTGGCGTCGAAAAGGAATCGTGCCTGTAAGTGACATGTTGCTTCAAGTATTTCTCTTATCAATCACATCCGTAGATCGCTACATGTACGAAAAGATATCTGAAAGGAGTGAAGGTACATGAATTTGTTTGTTCTGTTTGCAATCATTCATTGCAACAACGAAAGCTCTCGACCAGGTGATCGACGACCTCGGAGATCTCATACGTGGACACTATGATATTTCCGAACTAGGGGATCCTTCGTCATCTACTGATGTGAGTTTGTCTTCCCCCGTTATCTTCTCTATTTATAAGGAAATAGGAAAATATTGTCGTAGTCGGTCGCATTACACATGATCCCGATACAGCTTCATCATCGAAGCTATCCGAAGGCGCCGTAATGATTGAGTCCTCTCGATTGACTTCGTCCGGTGCCCGTATTCCACTTCGTTTCGATCCTGTACTCAAGATTCGTGGCAATGCGAAAGGTGCAGGGGGCATAAGTATATTCCCTGGGGCTATCGTGGCTTTGAGAGGGAAGAATGGAGGTGGTGGATATTTTGTTGCTACTGAAATTTTGGCCGTGAGTTCTTTTCCATTTCCATTGGTTTATTTTCTTACGAACGTCTTCAGTTACCGCCTTTGAAGGCGTCACCAGCGGCATCCGGAATTGAAGATCCTAAATTAGACTCCTCGATTACTAGTTTACCCTTCTCTGTTTGTGTGGCTTGTGGTCCATACACTCCCGATGCAAATCTTTCGTACAAACCATGGAGATACTTCTTACAAAATATCAAGACAAACAAGCCTGAAGTCGTTATTCTTGTACGGTGTTGCCGTTGTATCAAAGACCTTGTTCCTTACGTTAATTTAGCTTGGCCCATTCATCGACTCTACACACCCAAAGATCAAGACAGGAGATGTGGACTCTGCGCCAGCTCAGCTGTTCAAAGCACATATCCTTGCTCCTCTACGTAGCTTCCTTGACTCCTCTCCGAATAGCATAGCCGTGATAGTCCCTAGCATACGTGATCTCATGAACCATCATGCCGTGTTTCCACAAAGTGAATTTGATGGCAGCATATTCAATAACGACCCAGTATGTGCTATTAGCAGCTGTTTCTTGATGGACGATCTAATGTATTGACGACAGAGAATACGCCTTCTCCCCAATCCGGGAAGATTTAGCATCAATGACATCTCTTTTGCAGCAACTAGTGTCGACGTTCTATTTCACCTCCGAAAGGAGGAATTCATTAAACGGGGGATAGAGGTAGAACCGTCCAACGACGAAACAGGTTCAGATGTAATGGCTGGTCTCTCTCGGCATTTACTACAGCAAAGAAGGTGTTCGGCTTTTGTTCTTGGTTTTAACTGTTACTTACTAGAACATAGCTTCTACCCGCTCTTCCCTACCCCCCAGGATCTCGCATCTGAAGTCAATTTAGATGTTAGTCATTTGGAAGGAGCTAGACTCACCAATGATGCTAGTATTGACTACGCGCCTGACGTTTTGATACTTCCAAGTCGGTTAAAGCATTTTGCTAAGGTGATGTCAGCTAAACATTATGGATATCACTTTTTTAACACGCAACGCTAGCCCACACACAATACTACTATTATTAACCCCTCTTTCTTAAGCAAAGGGACATATGCCACCATAAATATAGCTGCCAAGACAGGTTCTACCGCCATGAAGGATCGCTTCAAAGTGGATATTCTAAAGCTGGAGTCCGGACAACAATAACTTTTGCATATCAACACTATTTAGATATATGGTCATTTTCAGGAAGTTATGTTTATATAAACACTTTCTCTAGGCTACTACGAACGGCTTCGTTCAGTCCCTTTCCTATCAAAACTATTTTTCCAGTATCAGGAATGCCTAGGGTATCTGATGATTCCGCCTTGGTCATTTCATACATACTTCTGACGCCCTGCAGCACATAATGTTCGCCATTTTCAAGAGTGAATGCGCCTTTAGATCTGAGAACCTGTAACTCTGGCCCAGCATTTCCGTCGGGGATTCTGTTTTCCCAAAGAACATTTCGTATCCACTCGTCTAATCTATTGTATCTTGCATCTGTGAGAATAGGACAGGTAACCTGTAAGCTTGATATTCCACGTAATTCATAATGTGTTGACTTTGGTAGATCGTTTTCGTGCTCATGCTGACAATGTTCGGAGTGGATATGTAGTGTAGAATGAGTGTCATCGGTAGTGTTTAACTTGGGGAATTTGTTGTTGTATGCTGATATACCAAGGATGTGCTTTAGGTCAATTTCGCCACGAACAGTTCTATAGATAGGAACGGCGGGGTTGACTTGGTGAATTAACGTTTCTGTCAGCGATATGGCCTCGGATGATGCAATATCGACTTTGTTCAAAAGAATGACATCTGAGCCAGCAATTTGCCTGGAGATCGTTAGTATGTACTAGTCATTTAGTAGTAGAAAATCCTACCGTAGACTTTCGCCAATATGTAAATTGTCTGTTGAATGGTCTTCTTCCATTTGCTACCGTTCATTCACAAATAGTCAGCAAGTTAAGAGAATAATAGCGCACCCGTTTGCCAAATACTGCATCCACTACACAGATAACGCCGTCCAATGTTATATCGTGACCCAACCCCTTCGCAAATTCTTCATTGTGCCAAAACATAGACGCAATAGGACCAGGGTCTGCAAGACCCGTTGTCTCGAGAAGAATGTGATCGAATGCCCCTTTTCGCTGCATAAGCTTTTCTATCGCTGCAACACCAGCATCCTTGATGCTACAACATAGACAACCATTCGCAAGCTCCAGAAATTCTTCAGAACTTTCTGCCATGGGATCCCCTTCGGAAGCTATGTTAATTGTTTTCGCTGGTGGTACCGTTCTAGATAAATGAAGAAATCTTCTAAAGATTTCAAGATGGACAAACCTTCTATATCCTGAACTTTGTCAACTGGTGAAGGGCCTCAAATAATCCAAATCACGTACAGCAGTATCACCGAATTCGTTCATGATGACAGCTATACGATATCCATGACGTTCTGTCAGGATTCGTCTAAAGTATCTGTTAATATTCTTGCCATAGATATGTTCTAAAGCCACGTACTTCAGTAAAGTAGATTTTCCGGCACCAAGAAAGCCACAAATAATTGTCAACGGTACCCGTTTGGATGCAGGTGGTGCATCGGGCAGACTGATTGCATTGCTCTCGCTCTCAATGAGCGTGCTGTATCTTAATGAATAATTAGGATGCAATAAGACGTACATCTACGCACGGAATTTCGTCTTCGCTATCTGACATCTGCATGAGAATAAGTATGATAAGACTCAAGATGAAGTCATTCACTTACAAGGGAAATAAACAGAGGTCTTGATTAATACAATTAGAAATTTAGAATTAATAAATGCGCGGGTCATGTTTTGACGAAACGTGACCGAGCGTGAGCCACTGAGCCTCTTTAATTTATTGGACTAATTGCCGCCTGTTCACTTCTACCTGTTATTTCTAGAACTTCAAATCTCTTCAGCTGCTTGCTTTTCTTCCTTCCGGATAACTTCACAGTATCCAAACCGACTTCTTCAGAAACACGCAATGGACATGAATTTATCACCAGAACAGCTTCGGAACCTTGTGCAAGGACCCGGCGATATTGAGTGGAGGTGCACTCACTATGTCTCCTTACAGGCGACGTAATACTCATAGCAACACCTTTCCGAACTAGATATGAAATGAGAAGAGAATGTCAGGAGATACTACCTGGGCTATATCTAGGTCCATTCGTAGCCTCAAAGAATATGGAGACCCTTCGTTCACTTCAAATTACACATATGTACGTTTCCTGTCCATCACTTAATTTCTATCTTGTCATTACCATACCTAACCGTATAGCGTTCTGTAGAGTTTGCATACGCGACGCTAAAGAAGCATTCTCAGTTCGCCCGCGTTTTCCAGAACATTTTAGGTATCTCGTGCTCGACGTTGAGGATAACGAAGAGCAGAATCTTATCCGGCTCTTCCCCGAGTGAGATATCTAAACGTGTCCTTTCTACTTCTCGATCTAAACACGCGTCTTTAGTGCCAAGAACTTCATCGACACTGCAATCGCACAAGGTGGACGCGTTCTCGTGCATTGCAACGGTGCGTAGCGGTTTACTGTTTTGATGGCAGTTATGTCCATGTTTATCTAAATTGTATTCAGGTGGCATCAGTCTTTCGCCCTCGTTTGTTGTGATGTTCGTTATGCAGCATTACAAGATGTCCTGGGAAGAAGCTCTTCATATGGTTCAAAACCGTAGATATTGTATTTCACCGAATGGAGGGTTCCTTACACAGATCAAAGTTGGTTATCATCTCCTGCTATGAAGCTTCGTGACTAACACTTTTGTATTTCAGGAATATGAGGCGATCTACAAAGCAAATTTGGCAGTGGCATCATACCCGCGTTCACAGCGCGTAGTATCGAGGCGAAAGCGAGAGGACGATGATGATGACGATCCGTGAGCATTGACTCCCTTTATGTTGAATAGTTTCTTACAAACTCGTTGAAATAGCGATCATGATCACAAGCGACCGTTGGTGCAGGAAGACTCTATCGAGATTGATCCAAATGCAATGGAGACATAATCTAATTGTTTGCTCTTTCCCTTACCTATCAGGTGGTCTGGACAGGTTGCTTTTACACTTTCTCTATACCCCTCATTTTGGTTTTTTTCAAAGTAAATTCAGTCATCCAGTCTATTATTATGTGGTGGGTTCAATGTTCATCTATATATTACAATGATTTTATCTTCGCTTTCTCCTTCTCTTGGATGACACGTTTTGCATGGACATCTGTAGCATTAATGTCAACCATGTGAGCATAGACATAAATAATAAAGACCAACATTTGCGCTTTACGAAAGCTTCTACAGAGATGCCTGCAAATACCACACCAGCACCCAGCCATTGACCGGAGGTCAGCTTATGCTTATATACAACGACGGATAAAAGCATTGTGAATAATTTACGCGTCAATGTAATAGTTCTAGGAAAATGATCAGTATCTGATCGGTATGTAGGATTGAACGGCCCTACACTAGAGTCAATGATCCGAAGTGTTGAAGTGTTTCAAAAATAAACAGCTGGCCCAAAGCGCCAGTGAAGGCGAATTGAGCTAACGGCGTAATAATAGACGGATGAGTTCGAACAAACGACAAAGCAGCCACGAGCTCAGTTCGTCCTCCGTCAGAAGGATGGATCACAGGAATATAAGGCAACGGAAGAACTGAGAGAATTGAGGACATAATTGTGCAGAAAACATTTATCCAGAACATCATCTGCTGCCCGGTGACCTTGTGTCTGGTGAAGATCTCGTCCTGGGTAGAATTTGTCGCACCATCAAGAGCAAGGTTAATGATAAGATATGCTAATCCAATTAAATTTGCGTATGGAGTCTGTGTTTGAGCACCCGAGTCATGCTTTCCCTTTTTTCATTCCCAACACCCATAAAGATGGAAATCCCTGTTGTAACCATTATTACGACGAGGTATTTGTGAGGTGCAAAGCGACGACGGTATAGAAGCACATTCATGATCATTACAGGAACCAACTTGCATGATTTTCCGAGCACCATAGCTGGGTAAGATATATATGATAGTGCTGCAAAGCCGAATGGAGCAGCGGCGGTAATGAAAACGGAGCATTGCAAATATCGTAGTAGTAGAGCCTTGGTAGAATAGCGTTTTGCTGGATATTCGGAATGATTATGGACCTTTTCATTTGCGTGCTTCCCAGATGCTACCCCGTTTGCTGTGTGCTCAACATGCTCTAATCCAAGAGCTTGCGATAGTGTCTGGCCCGGCTTCCGCCTGAGTAGGATATAAGCCAGCGCCGATAGTGAGCTTAGAGCACTCTGACATGTTCCGATAAACAATGGCGATTTAAACTTTTCGGAGGTACCATTTATTGACTTGAATGGAACGGACACTTTCAATCATAGATTAAGTGTTCAGCGTGAAGTGCAGGAAATGGCGAGACATACATCGTTCTTGTGCAATAGCCCAGATCTATGAGCTCCAGGTAAGTTTTTAACGAAATAGATGCGTTTCTATACTTACGAGAAACATTGAGTACACTCCAGCAATGCAGAACACCAGCCTATAAATCCGCGCTCGACCTTCAGACTATATGTTGTATGCTATTCAGGAAATGTAACTCACCGAATGAACGACATCGTTGGAGGTGAATAGTGGTGGAATTCTTTGGCAGATAAATAACGCAGAAAAAGAGGGAAGATAAGTTAATGAGCGAGAAGACAGATGACCTAGAAGTGCCAGCAGAAAAGTTCGTAAATTATTGAAGTTTGAACACGTCGTACAGACAGATGCAACGCGTTACTTGATTGACTGACGTGTTAATTTTGCACCGCCACCGATTCCATGATCGCTGTTACAGAGTCCGCATGGTGCGGAACAAACTCGGAATACGTAAGAATACATGCCCCCTTCGGTTTCCTTATCTCAGTTGCTATATCCGAAATACGAACACGAAATCTCAGACATCTTTCTGTAACCAGTAAGTAAACATGCACATGATTCATCTCATCTAAATGCTTTTATATGAAGACTTGACGAAGACTCAGTTTCATTCATCTCACCGTCGTGGTGCATCATTGAAATAGTAGATGCAATTTGGATGGAGCTCTTCGAACTTGAAGCTGAAGCTTGAGCTTGAACGATGAGTGCAACGACTGTACCACAGATTCCAAATGCTTACTCAAAATATGTTATGTCCTCCGACTGGCCTCCCACGGTACATGCTAAGTAGTAGCTATCATCTGCGCACAGGGTCCGCACAGGCTTCATGTCCATCCTCGCGTTTCTTAAGCTTGCGAGTGTCCTTTGGTATCCTCTTTCCTTTATCTTCGCGAGAATGTCACCGGAAATCTTCATCTCAATGTGCCCACTTCCCCAACCACATCAGACACTGTCACTTCCACCTGAAATCGTGCACGAAATTGCAAGCCACGTTAGGGATCGCAACACGTTGCTGAGTTGCTCCGTTGTATGCAGGGCATGGATGAATATCGTGCGCCCAATACTATTCAACAAACTGACGCTATCCGCGAGTGCAGCACGTCGTCTGAAGATACGGTTGGGCACGAATGATTCACTCAGTCTTCCTAATCACGTAAAGCAGCTACATCTGGCGACACTGCAATTTCCACTGGCCCATGTCAAAGTGGAGAGGCAGAGCAAGCCATGGTCGCAGCACTTGTCCGGCTGTTTGCATTTACAGGGAACTGCCCTTCTATGTTGCTCCAAAGGAAGTATTGCCCTTGGAGTCAAGTGATCGTCGGATTTAATCACATAACACACCTAGAGCTCTCATCGGTCAAGTTCTACACATTTTCCGACGCTACAAGGCTTATACACTCGTTCCCACTACTGCATACGTTATCCATGGAGTATCTTCATTGGAAATGCCCAAGTAGCGACAATATGAACTGGAGTCTTCCAGACACTGCTCAAATAAAATTGTTGAACCTCGACGACAGAAACGCCACAGAAATTAGCAGATGGCTTATTTCTCAGCGTAATTCTGTATCGATACAGAAATTGTGTTTCGAGACCCATCAACTTCCCCGCAATCGGTCTGTTTGCCGCCTCGTTGACGCCTTTGGAAATACATTCCAGGAACTCTGTTTCTCCATGACATTTAATAGGCTTACGCCGACGGCAGGTGATTCAGAATTTCCACAATAATTTGTCGTAAACTGAAGATTACTTATACAACAGATAATTTCAAGGAATCCGTCGGAGTCAATCACTGTCACCAGCTGAAGCATCTGCACCTGGATAACATAATCCTTGCTCGACAATTTCGTTCTGTTTCCCTTTGGATACCTGTTGTGCTTTCGCAGGTCGAGTCTCAGGTACTAACGAAGGTGACAATGACGATCCTTCTGCAGCGCAATGAATTAAGCCTCGCTTCATCCATAACTCCATGGAAAGACATTGACCGAATCCTATGCCAAGCAGACAAGTACCCCTCGCTAGAGATTGTTTGTGTCAAGGTGAAAACGGAAGAGAATCATGCTGATGTAGATAGGTTTATCAAACAGAAACTTCCTGGTGTCGTAGAACGAGGCAAGCTAGAGGTGGCCTTCTTAAGGGATCAATGATAGAAGCGCACGGTGGAATGGAGTCCCCGACCATAGCTTGGCGGACTGTAGGCTTTTTTGCGCCGAACGTGGATGGGTGGTCATTAGGTCGTTTTCTTTATTGTTATGAGTCATGTATGTATAATTATGACAGCATTTTCGGAGTAGATAGGGTCCATGAATTACATACCAGCTATGCTTACCTAGATGGAAGGGAGGATCAAATGGAGACGTAAGTTCTTACGGACCTGCAGATAACCAGCAGACCACGGATTACGTGACGTACGGATGAACAGCAGTGGAAGCTTAACTCAAAGGTGGGTACTCCTAATATTGCCAAGACTGCAGGAACCAGCTAAAAATGCAAGACGCTATCGACGACATCGAAGCCTTTCCAAGTCTGGATTGATGGTCAATGGGCAGAATGCAACACGGAGTCCGCGTCGTTGAGGTATTGCGGACCGAACATGAGGATGAGGCGTGAGTGAAGCGCAGGTGTTTTGATTATAGTACAGCATTTTAATAGTTGACAATTGGCGGCTAGTGGAAGCTTGATACGGATCATCTGACAGATAAAAAGGCAGAGTAAGATGGAGACAGGGCAGTTAGACATGGGGTGGAGGCAGCGGCGGGACTCCGGGAGTGTGTGAAACGCAGAGGTCTTGGCAGAGGGAGATTAGAAGGCTTTGGTAAATAGGCTACAATAAAAGCGGGGGAATATTTCCATTATGGGACAGAACTGGACGAATGTGGGGTAGAATGAAGAGAGATCTGGCAAAGATCTGACTCCTCCACTGCGGATCCGGCCGGTGTCTGAGGCCTGGGGTTTTTCCACACCCATCTTTCTCTTCTTTCTTATTACCCCCATCTTCATCCCATCCACACCCATTACATGTACGCAGGAGCAAGACTCTTTACTCGTCCCCACTCCTCACTCCCACCTTCAGCTTCATCCATCTTTCCAGACGAAGACTTTAATTCCCCTTCTCCTACTTTCGTCACTTCTCCTCTGTCCGAAGATCCCCACACACCTGCTAAATATCGAGTCCTCGACAATGACCAAAGGATTTCTGCCGCTCTAGTACAAGAGCAACCCCGGTCCCCCTCCACACGCTATCTTTCCCCCCATCTCATGTCCACAACTTCCAGTGCTACTACCCCTACACCTACAAAATCTCTTTCTGCTTCTCCTGCTGCTTTGTTCCTTTCTGCCTTCTCCTCTTCTTCCTCCGCCCCAGCACCCCTCCCAGACGATGAGGGCCAGTCCATTGCAGGCTACACCCTTGGTGCTACCATTGGCTATGGTGCCACATCCATCATCCGACGAGCCTATTCCACCTCTGGCGGTGTCGTTGCCGTCAAAATTGTGCGCAGAGCTGACCTTGTCAAACAAGGTAATGCCCCTCTTGCTCGCAAGCGTCTAGAGCATGAAGCTAGTGTCTGGGCCTCCCTTAGTCATGAACATATCCTTCCTCTCTTTTCTGCTGTCCATACATCCTATGCCGACTTCTTTATTACACTTTATTGTCCTGCAGGGTCACTGTTTGATATTCTTAAGCGTGACGGTCATCCAGCCCTACCCCAGGATGATGCGGGGATGATGTTTAGACAGGTAGTGCGCGGCCTTCGATACCTTCATGAAGTTGCCATGTTCGTGCATAGGGATATGAAACTAGAAAATGTTCTCGTGGATGAGATGGGTGTCTGCAGAATTGGTGACTTTGGCATGGCAAGGAGGATTGGTGAGTGTGAAGAAGACGATGACGAGTTCGAAATGCAACAACAACAGATCCTGTTCGAAGGTGCGGGGGTGCACAGATCTGCGACTGTCGCAGGTGGAGCACCTTCGTCAAGAAGGCAAGGAAGATCAAGCTTCCAACACGCTTCGACAGCTCGGCACTCAGCTGCGCGTCATCGCAACTCCACATCATCTGCACAACCGACGCTGCCCACCAACATTTTCCAATTAGGGTCTCTTCCTTACGCTGCCCCAGAATTATTACTTTCACAGACTGCTGAATCTCTCTGTCCTCATCCCAGCCAGGATATATGGGCTCTGGGAGTGATGCTGTATACCTTACTGACGGGACGTCTACCCTTCAGCGACTCCTTCGAACCCCGACTTCAAATGAAAATATTAAATGGTATGTGTTTACGTTTTCAGTACATTGTTGGTTAATCTAGACTTTATTTGTAAATAGGTGCCTACGAAACTCCGAAGGACGTGGGTCGTGGGGCCGAACGGGTGCTGGAAGGATGCTTGGAGCGATGCATTGCAAATCGGTGGACAATAGCGCGGGTGGACGAAGTGGCATGGGGCATTGGATGGGGAGTTGAAGGAGACGACGTCACGGAGGAAGAGGAGGAGCAGATTCAATCTTCCGAGGAATGGAAGAAGCAAACCACTTCTGAATCTCGATCCCGATCCATGTCCAAATCCCGATCGCGGCCTCGCCTACCGCAGACTCCCCTCTCCCCGACGCGCCCCCCGCCTTCATCCATCTCGGGAAGCCGCACTTCCATTTCCAGTAACCATGACTACCCCCGCTCCCGCCCATCTCTCGAAGCCGCTGAGCGCCGTTCCTCTTCACGCGCCAACCGCTCCCTGTCCAGAGCCCCTGTTTCCCCTCGCAGCACAAGCAGAAGCATCAGTTTGTCCCGCTCCCGCCGTCCTCCTTCACCATCCTTGTCTGTTCTTCACAATGCCATCATGGGAAGTGGTGTGGTTACTCCACCCATGTCCCGCTCTTCTTCCAGCTCCGCAAAAGATTCCGCGATCCTTGCTTCCCCCTCTTCCTTCATAGAACGAGGACGCAGGCCCCTTAAGAATCGCCGTGACACGACCTCGCGCTCACCGAGCCCCAGCTTGACTCCTGGTACTCCCGCCGACTTTCTATCTCCGAGGCGCTATGCATCTTTGGATATTGTTTGCGACCATATCGAGGATGACATCGAAAAGGAGAGCTCTCGAGGCCGTAAAGGGGGCATACGCAACATACGGTCCCCCCTTCGCACCGAACAGCTCTTCTCTGTCCCGGACGCCGAAGAAGATCTTGTCGAGCCGGACTGGTTAGTTTCGGCGGCGAGCTCCAGTAAAGGCAGGGCATTTGTAAATGACGATGATCTGCTGTCGACATCGAACAATGCCCCTCTAGCTTCCTTGCTGTCTCATACGCGCCCAGCTGATAATTGTAGAGCTGGTAGTGTTCCTCCGGCTTCTGGGCCGGCTTGGATCTCGCGTCATGAAGTAAAATACATACACCCCAAAGGTACCCTCTTGATCCATTCCTTGATACCTCTGGTGCACCTCCAACTACTAGTAGCGCCACGACTCGCAGCAAGAGTGCTGACTATGCTCGTCGGCCTACTTCCAGCACCAGTTCTCTTTCTTTATTCCTCGCAGCTTGAAATTTTGCTGCATGAAGTTCATATTGATTCATAACAAACGAGATACCCAACACATTACCACTACTATTTCTCATGTCGCCTGTTTTCATAGCATATTTCTCGTCGGTACTCAGACATTCATTTGGTTCCGTTTCGTTCATGCATTTATACTTCTGCTAGTTTTGATATCCATCCCCTACTTCTACTGTTATTTATTGCTGTAGCAATAGTCGTTCACGAACTGTATCTGTAAGTTATGCAACGAGGGTTCGATTTATTTCTGCCACAATCCATTATTCTTCCTTTCGTAAAAAGGCAATCTTTTCCAATAATTCAATTAAATCTGGTATGTATTATAGGTACAAATACGGCGAAAAAACAGCAAAAAGTACAATGAAAGGAAGGGCTACGTCTTAATACTCTCTGAGAGATGCCATTAACGTATCTCCTGATGCGTCATCGAACCTCGAGCGCCTGAGAGCAGATTTTGCTTTTAGCTCCTCGACCTCCGCTTGCAGTTTCGTCTAAAATCCACCTTAAGTAACGAAATGTATGATATACAAAGTGATGTACACACCACTTTGTCATTTAGGTCACCTTGTGCGAATATTGAGTAAGGCGAGGGTGCAGGAGGTGCATTTTTGCTACCTGAACATGATGTAAGCACGGGAAAGAAACTCAAACGTTACGTCACACACCAAAAGCCGCTTGCGTGAAGACTTCGTTCATTAGATCGTGGTTCCGCCTGTAGCGAGCTAAAGCCAAAGTTCGCGTTGAAATAAGCTCGGTCTCATCTGCCATGCTTTGTGAGCACTATAAATGAATGTTGAACAGCGCTCACAAACCATCTGAGCCGTCAGGTTCCATTGCTGGAGGGCGCTGTTTAACAGTTAGATAAATTGTGGAGTTACGAGTGAGAAAGGACACACAGGAGCACTAGTGCTTGCGGCTCTCTCCCTTCTTCTCCGCTCTAGTGCATCCATGTTGTTGTTCTGTTGCGCCAGCATTGCTTGCTGTTGACTGAGGCTCATACCTAGTCCTATGGAAGGCGGGGGCATGGGTTGTCCTCCTGGAGCTCCTCCTGCCATGGGATGTGCAGGTGGATATACTTTGTGACCAGCCTTTTCTCCAATAACGTATACCGCAGGCTCGCTAACGGGGCGAAGGGGATACGCGCGCACAGGTGTGTTTATAAGTGTCGGAAGAATCGCTGGAACAAAGAAGAGTGGGAACAACTGTCAGTATTGCCATCTGGAACAGATGGAGCGTAATACGTAGGTAGGAACTAGGAACTAAACTCACGTGTTGGCTGTCCGCGCGAGTAGTGTACCAAAACCAAACGAGGATCACCGCCCTTCATAAACCGAAAACGCCTCCTCACGCGTGATGCTGCTGTTTCCCCCGAGCCCGGAATGAATCCATTCTTGATTTCGCTGACTTCGATCTCCTATAAGGTATAAATTAAGCCTACTGTGTGGCTAAAACGATCTTGAAAGATGTGCTCACACGGGAGCCAGCTGGAATGGTATATTTAACCTCTGCGTCTTGGTAACGTACACCATCGTTCGGGAATGGCGATTGAGGTGGAAGGTAGAGGAGCATCACCTGACCATCTAAAGGCGGTTTACAGAGGACTGCGTGACAAAATGGAACATAACACACCCTGCGGTTTGTCAACGTATCCCCAGGCAAAAGGTGTGTTTTGGGCGAGCTGGTGGGCGCGCAAAAGCATACCAACAGCGGTTTCATAGGTCATTTGAGGGTGTAAACCAATGTGTTCTGGAAAGCGAAGGCATGGACCATCCTGAGGCGACGGCTGTTGGAAGGACGACGACATTTTGAAGTCTCCGGATGATCGGCAAGAGTGATCCTGTAAACAGAACAGTTGCGACCAACTCCACAATCATTTGTTTGGCTTATCCATCTAATCCAAATACAAGCAAACTTATTTGAATTATTCTCTCAAACGCTACTCTTTCAAACTAGAGACAGTACAATACACATTACTTGGACTGGAATACTACCCTCAGCAAGTGAATGTATCGGGTCCTGGAACAGTATAGGAAACTAAACCAACGGTGTTGGTAATAATTCCGGAATCTGATGCTATATAGGTAAAGTGGTGAGTATCAGTACAATATTTCTACAATATTGCGCCTTACGTGAATAGGCTCCAGGGAAGCTAACAGTTTCCGGGATTTGGGGGGTGGAAGGCCCGCCAGTGATCTCAACTTGCGCACAACTCATCTGCAATATATATCCATTAACTTATATTTCGATGTTTCGGATACCTAACTTAACACTTGCGTAGAATTGTGCGCCGGGGTAGTTGTTCGCATTTTGTAACCCTGAAGTGTGTAAGTACCATTCATAATTCAATGCCGGATGTCGGTCAGCCAAAGGCTTACCTATTGATTCCACACGAAGGAGATATTGGCCAGAGGCGATGCAAGGTGGAATGGTGAAGGTCGCATTTCCATGATTGATAAACAGGTGATCTGAGCCCCACTGAAAGGTTTTAGTGTCATATCCATCTTGCCAGATCTTAAACCATTCCAGGCCTGTAGCGAATCAAACACGTGGGTAGCCCACCGAGGTGTTTAGACTGACCTGCGACATTGACTTGCGTAGCGCTGGGAACAGCAGCACTGACAGTGACAATTTATTTTGAGCTGTATGCTCTGTTCACAAGCTAGCCGTCTAGGAGACTCACAGATATGCAATAACGGGACCTTGGCATGTTTGTGAGCCCATATTCATTGGCATCTCGAAGCCAAACCTTACCTTTGTTCGTTGGATCCAAAGGATCAGACGGGTCGGGTCCGAGGTATCCTGCTGAGGTTCGATGAAACTGTGCAGTAACGTTTGCTCCCGCCGGCACTTTGATAATTGTTTGGGATACAGGTTGAATAAAGCCAGTGTTGCAGATCAAATCAGGAGAAAATAAATCTGTAATGGCCTATCGTTGTCTCAGTGTTTAAACTCTGGTCACTTTGAAAGAACTATCTCACAGCGTTCGAACTTGGTACACGTACACCAACCCCATGTCCTTGATCTATGCCGTTGACTGAAACGGCCTGTTAAAATAATACATAAATGATTCCAATTTTCAGACGACCACACTGACAGAGAAAACAGTTTTTCCATGAGACGAACTGGCGAGAAGAGCAAATGTAAACAAAAGATTCTTGCATTGCATAGCGAGGAAAAGATGTCGCAGCCTGCTAATGGAATTTAGTGACGATGCAACTTTATACTTCGCGAAATGTCCATCTAGAGCGTTAAGTGCCGGGATCCGTAGCAAGTTTCTCCCTGGGATCACTCGGCATATTCATATCATATATCAGCATAGAGAAGAGTTGTTTTCATGGCGAGGATTCAGCGAAGGGGTCACACATGCACAAGTGAAAGTTTTATACATTGAAGTGGTGACACGGGCTTTCTGTGAAAAGGTGTTCTTTCCCAAGGTTGGTTAGTGAAGGAGAAATTCCTATGATGGTATCAGTTATCCGTATGTAAAAGAAGCGGGAGCATATCAATATGACGGACAAACCACTGTAAGATCGAACATTTTCCCCGCGTTCTAACTGAAACGCTTAATGCTACGAAACAACTAAGGTCAGGTGTTGCCAACGCGTGTTCCGCCTTACTTTCTGCACGAGAAAAATATTTGCAAGGTGGTGATAAGACTTGTATTAATAGTAACACAATCAGATGACGTGTATTTTACTGCAACACGATGAAAATTAATTTTCAAGAACATATTTATTTACAGACATTGGCTGTACTGGAAGAGAGTCAATGAGATAACAGAGGGATAACATACTATAATGACAAAACTTACAGTCATTCAAATATTTGCAGGTATATGGAGACACGCAGACCGTGGAACCAGTGTACCTGATAAACGTAAATAAGCCTCAAGAATGCGTGGAAAAATGTGTCAGACAGTCAACTTACCCCAAGCCAGCGCATATTCCATCTGAACTAGATATAAGAGAGCTATACGACTAACTATATTTCGTGACACGTACATAGAGCTGTGCACCAGGATACGAGCCCGCACCATGAAGAACTAAGTAGAAAAAGGTCAACGTCTATATCACAATAATATATTTGCACACAAACCAATCAATTCTACACGGAGGAGATATTCCCCAGCAGCAATACAATCGGTATCTTGAAGCTGACCTTGCCTTTGTTGGTAATCAACTTGTCGACGGCCCAAACACCGTCAGAACCGAGGCCATCCTCGTAGACCTTGAATCATTTGAGCCCAGTCACATCAGACTGCAGTGCAGAAGGGACTTTTGCACTAGCGGGATTACATGTTAGGTATCATCATTAACATCAAACAAAATGATGAATATATGTACGTACAGATATAAGCTATGACTGGCCCTTTGTGAGACGAATCAATGGGATCTGAGGAGTCGAGAGGACTGGCGCCTGCCAGAGTATGATGGAATTCTGCAGTGACTTCAGCGCCAGCAGGAACGGGGATGATATTTGAGATATGGGTTGCGAGTAGGGGTTGATTCCACCGTTGCATATGATGTCATTGGATGTCAAGTCGGTAATGGGCTATGAAAATGTGCTGAAGAAAATCATATCAAGCTTACACCGTCGTAAGTCGGGACACGGATGCCTTCTTAATAGCCTTGCGAGAGTCCGTTAACCCAGAGTTCTTGTGAGGTCAAGTCAGCTAAGCCTGGCAAGGTAAGACAGCAGTTTGTACGAACTTGGAAATTGTGTGCGAGGTTGCGAGAGAAATAAGTGCTGAGAGTAAGAGCGCCGACTTCATTTTTTATGGATTGAATGGAACACTACCCATGTTGAGTCCCTCTCAGTTTTATACTTGGTATGTAGTTCGTTACTAATTTCCCGACCACATAGTTACGCGGTCGAATGGATATTTCCATTTTGAAATTAAGAAAAGCCAGAAATTGGAGGCAAATTGCCCGAAGAATTTTCTTCAGACCATGAGCTTGACCCCGACGTGTGATCCGTGGAGGATATCCTAATAGGATAAGTATCGCGGGGCAACCGTTACCACGCGTAGATTCGGCGATGCACTTGCGCAAACAGAGTGCCCTTGTGTACACCCGGCTCCGTGTTTCGAGGACATACTGTCCGATTTGGATACTCAAGCAAAAGGTTATTCCGCTAAGTACCCGCCAGTTTCGCCGACTCAGCTAGGTGGTATAGATACCTAGCCTACAAGCTAAGACTCAGAGACGCCAAGTATTGGATACTAGTAACCTAACCTGAGAGGGTGAGAAGCTGTAAGAAGCAGTCCTTGTCTTGGAAGCATTTAGCTTGAAATCAAAGGAGTAAGCGGGAGCCACGACAACGCATTTGGAGAACGTCATGGCCAAGCAAACGATGGTGGGGGTGCTGCGAAAAGCCTCGTGTTGTTGAGCCAATTCTGCCAAATGTAAGGTAGCAATGCGCCTGTGGTTTTTAGCCTGTATTCTTGACAACCTCGATCAGAGACATACTGATACTGGAATATGAGCTACAGCACTGTTGATATCTTTCCAAAATCCTTAAATATAAATGTACATTGATTATTACAACTCACTGCTTACAGCTTTACGCGTATCTTACACACCCAGAAATGATCATTCCTCTCTCCAGATCACTTGTCCGTTCGTCCATTTCTCTGCCCACATGGCGCGTTTATGGTAAATTTTGCGAAGTTCCTTAAATTCTTTGATAAACTCGTCAACGTCAGCCCCGTTCTTCGGTGTTCCAGTCCCTGACCCTGCGCCATTAGACGGCACAGGCTGTTGCTGCACAAATGACGATGCCAGGGCCTCGGAAGCATCATCTTGGGCAGTTACGCTATGCCGTAGTCGCATATGGAGAAATTGTGGAGTAAAACGCTACCAAAAACATGGGATGAGTTCTACAAACAGCAAGGGGTTTGGGATGCGAACCTGGTACACCTCTTTCTGCTCCTTCTCCAGCTCTTTCCATCGTGTCTCAAGTCGTTTAGCTTCATCAAATGCATCTTTGGTTTGAGACCTTAGATCATAGAGTTGCTGTTGATGTACAAGGTTGTTCTCTGAAGTGAATAAATGGCCAACCATATAACACCTGACGCTTAGTAACGTACTTGCGATTGTTTCGTTTGCCAAACCCAGCTCTGCCTGCGCCTGATACATAGCTTTTACCTTGTTCAGTGAATGAAATATAGCCTGAAAATAAGCAGGATCTGCTAGCATGTCTTCTAAATCTTCGCGCCTGCACTAAAATGAGAGGTAACTCGCCGATATGAATGAGATGGCACTACGCACGACAAATGAGCAAGCTCAGGATACTCGGCTAGCAGTGGGGTAGCCATTATTCCAAATGTTTAAGGGATGTTAAGATAGATGTATGATATAGATGAGCAAAATGAGAATGTTGGGGTGTAGGTTATAGAATTAGCGTTATATAGTTAAGTGAGAATACACACTGACAGAAGGAAGCACCGCAGATGCCGCAGAGCACAGTGCACACCCGCTGAATAACGTGATAACAAACTTTCAGACGCCGACCGTCATGACCACCGTCCTTCCAGGTGAAAGCGTCTCCGCTCAGCATGTAAATCTAAAACTTGGACCTGGCCTCCTACAACTTTCCACAAATACAACTGATGCCGGCTCCATAATTGTATCAACTCGCGCAGGAGACTTGCAACATTCAGCAAATCGCAGTAAATGGTGGGTGGAGAACAATTCAAGACGCGTTCGTATCAAGTCCTTATATTTGATCTCTTTCTTTACTTATGTCAGTTATAGTATATTCCAGCTGCACAGGAATCAGTAATTGGTGCGGTAGTGCAGAGATTGGGAGAAAGCTATCGTGTGGATATTGGCACTGCTCAATTTGCATCACTGGATGGGCTGGCGTTTGAGGGAGCCACAAAGAGAAATAAACCGAATCTTAAGGTGCTTACAGAACTACATTATCAATGAAACACTACACACACGTTACCTAGGTTGGGAGCTTGGTCTATGCACGAGTATCACTGGCACACAAGGACATGGAACCCGAATTGGAGTGCTTTGATGCTCAAACGCGCAAAGCTGAAGGGTTCGGGGAACTGAAAGGGGGGTTCGTTGTTCGATGTAGTTTAAAAATGTGCCGAAAGCAAGTACCATTCGGCTCGAGCTCCTATGCAGTGATCTAATCATCCTCTAGCCTCCTTGACCCGAAGCATTTCCTTCTTCCACTGCTGGGGGGAAGATTCCCGCTAGAAGCAGCAGTGGGTATGAATGGACGAGTGTGGGTTAACGCGAAAGAAGTGAAGCAAATCATTGCTATCTCGCGGTGCATCGAGGCTGTGGATCCAGATGGAGGAGGAATGGATGTGGTTGGGGTCAAGAAGCTGTTGGATTCATTAGATGCATGATATAGGTCGGATGTACAATATATTACAGAGGTACTGGTCGGTCGTCACATGCATAAAGTTACATGATTAACGGCAAAAATACCTTCCCGTTGAAAATTTCAGTGTGGAAGTCCACGAGATAAAGGCCTGACGTACAATGACGCCTGCTCTATTCGTCTTCAGCTAAACGAGCACGTTTCGTGGGCCTTCGGCTGCTAGCAGTGCTGGCTGCTTCATCATCACTATTTCCTGTCTGGCTTCGAACGCTCGCGCTGGCTCTTTTTTTCCGTTGGTATTCCTTATCTTTAAGACGCTTTGCCTGTGCCATTGATAATTCCTGGCCTTTAGCAGGCGGGACGACTACAGTAGTGACGCCAGGAGTTGGTTGTTTAGCATAATCATCATTGGTAGCGGTTGATTCTTCACCGTCACCCATAAGCTCCAAGGACTATATCACGTAGTATAATTATATGCTGCCAATCGAAAACAAAATCGTACCTTTTGGTAGCTCAAACTACTGCTAGAGAAGATGCGGTCGTGGTCACTAACTTCGTATTTCCTCCGTGTGTTATTCTGATTCTTGAGAAAGCCATCAAATCCAAGAATGATGTTTCCACTGCTATGCGTCGCAGTTTCAGTCAGGTAGGTTCCCTCTAAGTTATATATTTGTACTTCAATTTGGGCCTGAAGAAGCGGGAACGTCAAACAGAGTCGTAAGGATGTTGCTTAATAGGGAGCACTGGGCTGACCAGCTGTTTGTCAATTGCTCGTTTCCTTGGGATGGCTTGCAAGAGCTCCTTCCTTAGAACTTCATAGCGAGACTTCTCCTCTGGCGTAGGGGGTGCTGCATCTGTCATCGCTGAAGACGACGCTGCTATAGACCTCAGACTGCGCTGCTCAGCCTCGAGAACAGAGTAATGGAATATTTGCAGATGTTTGGCAATTGGCTGGGGAGGACGCGTGTCCTCTGGGACGCGTTGATCTCTAAATTATTCAGCACTCGTCCTCTCATTCCCGACTCTCCTGCTCCCTCCCAATCTCTCCGTCCATCTCCAATAATGTCTTCTGCACCTCCTCCAGCAGATCCTCCAACTAATAATGACAAGAAGCCAGAAGGAACGCCTTCAACACAACCCGTGGCATCTGCAGAGGCTGGTGCTGCAATGGATACTACACCCGACGTTCCTCCCGAAGAGACTTGGGATGATATTCCTGAAGATATCAAGAGCCTAAGTACCGATGAAATTCTCACAAGAATACGCCTTCTGGATAATGATATCAAGGTCTTTATACCTTCTAGTTATGTTCTGCAATGATTTACTGTCTTATAGGTTATGAGGTCTGAGACACTTCGATTACAGCATGAACAAAGCGTCATGAAGGAAAAGATCAGGGAAAATGGAGAGAAAATTAAACAGAATAAGGTGCTGCCGTACCTTGTCGGGAATATCGTAGAGGTGCGTTTAGAGGGTTTCACAGTATGCGAGTTTTCATTGACTCGGCAACTCAGATCCTTGACGTCGACCCTGAAATCGAAGAGGATGGCGCAAATCAAGACCTTGACTCGATGCGTAGAGGGAAGTGTGCCGTAGTCAAAACTTCAACACGACAGACCGTCTTTCTCCCTATGATCGGCCTTGTTCCTCCTGAAATGCTCAAGCCTGGCGATCTAGTTGGTGTCAATAAGGACTCCTACCTTGTTCTCGATACTCTGCCTGCCGAATTCGATAACCGTGTCAAAGCAATGGAAGTCGATGAGAGGCCGACTGAAACGTACACTGATATTGGTGGTTTGGAGAAGCAAATTGAAGAGTTGGTCGAAGCTATCGTGCTCCCTATGGAACAGGCCGACAAATTCAAGGCAATTGGAATTAAGCCTCCTAAAGGTTGTCTCATGTACGGTCCACCTGGTGCGTTCATTACCGCGACTTCGCTCTTAGCCATTCTTTATTGACTCCTCTCTTAAAAGGAACTGGAAAGACTCTTCTTGCTCGTGCTTGTGCTGCCTCTACTAATGCATGTTACCTCAAATTGGCCGGCCCCTCGCTGGTGCAAATGTTTATTGGTGACGGTGCTAAGCTTGTGCGTGACGCTTTCGCTCTCGCCAAGGAGAAAGCGCCCGCCATCATCTTCATTGACGAGTTGGATGCCATTGGTACAAAACGCTTTGATTCAGATAAAAGCGGTGATCGTGAGGTGCAGCGAACGATGTTGGAGTTGCTCAACCAACTTGATGGTTTCGGTAGCGACGACCGCATTAAGGTAAGCCTATTTCCTATGTCTTCTCGGGCTGTTTCTCACACACATCGTTCCTGTTTCAAAGGTTATTGCAGCTACCAACCGTATTGATATCCTCGATCCTGCCCTTCTGCGATCTGGACGTCTTGACCGAAAGATCGAATTTCCTCTCCCAAATGAAACAGCTCGTGCGCGGATTCTTGAGATTCATTCGCGAAAGATGACTTGCTCGTCGGATGTCAACTACGAGGAACTCGCGCGCAGTACGGACGAATTCAACGCTGCTCAACTCAAGGCCGTGTGTGTCGAAGCTGGCATGATCGCTCTACGGGAAGGAGCGACGAAACTTAGTCATGAACATTTCTTGAGTGGTATCGCAGAGGGTGAGTGTTTCATTTCTGCAAGCTGCTCTTACTTTCAAATTACTAAATGCGAAATGATTCTGCAGTGCAAAGCAAGAAGAAGAACGATTTGATGTATTTTGCTTGATTACTCCTATTTGCGTATGGACTAGATCATTCGTAATGATTTCCTCTTTTCTGTTTCCTCTCGGCTTGTTGGCACTTTTCGCAACCGATGTGAAGCTGCAACGGTAAATTCTGCTCTAGTTGTCGGTGCCAATACATTGTATAACCAGATACGGTCCTTTTCTATGATTGTTTTACCATGCAAACGGCTTTTAGGTGAACGCGCTCTGCCGATAAAGGTAGACCGTCGGATAACGTTGCCGGGAATACTTTATATACTTATGCTGCTCTTCCTCACCCCCTCGGATTGCAGCACTTCTCATCCTTACGCCACTAGAGGCGTTAATGAGATCAAGAAGTTTCCTGTTACCTCTAGCTTGCTTGTCCTCGGACTTCCCCATTATCGATGCATCACCTGTTAAGAACGCGCCTGCAAGGTGTAACGTAATGCTGAACACACTGCTACTTAAGAAGTACAATTATAGATATTGACAGCAACACGACGTTACATGGAAACCTCGGACGACGCGCTGATTATGTAGTAGCTACGTGAATTGAAGGTGACAGTAAAACTCAACGCGATATATGACGATGTGCTGTACTGGCGTCCTCACAGAACTGATAGTTTACACTGCACCAAATACCAAGCTGCAGCTCATGAACGGTAACATTTTCAGATAGAAGCCGCCTCGTGCGATATCAGTATCAAGGTGCGCGAGTGGAATTAGGCTGAATGAGGTTCTCTAAAATAGTCGTGCGTCGGTTTTTGAGAGCAAAAAGCGTGCCAGCAGAGAGTGTGTTCAACGGGGACCTAGGGTTTACCATATACCCTATCCTGATTCAATTCGAGTTTTATCTAAGCCACCATAGGAAAGATTGTCCAGAAGACGAGTTCACGAGAGGTGATGCTTGGGAAACTGGAATTTTCGGGATGGCATACGAAATTGTGATGACATGGGAGAACACGAGATATGGAAAAAAACTGCGTTGCCGAATAGAATATAACTTCCGAGAGCAGGTTGCTTCGTTGGTGCTCGGGTTCAATGGGCAAAGATTTATATGCTAAACGTGATAGGTGAGGACATGATATATATTTTTTACGCCAGAATATCAAGTACGTGGGAGATGAGGTGAATGGTCCGCATGTAACTATTGGATTCGTTGCGGAATAAGTACTAGACCAGAAACACGATATCCCACGAGCTACAGCAGTACAGTAGAGATGTAGTCCCGCCGCCGCAGCGCGAGTTCCGACAGGATCCTAGGAATTTGAAGGATTGGTTAGAGTGCACGGCCGCGGTGGGTGGGCGAAGGTTGAGATGAAATGAAACGCCATGGAGAACACGAAGGAGGTCAATCATGATTGCTTGCAGTCTAAATCGCGCATGAAAGAGTATGCGTAGTGGAGCAGGCAGGATTGTAGATCCTTGGTGACAAGAGATTAAAAATAAGATGTGTGTATGTGTGATGAGATCAAGAATAGTATCGAGAAGACGGCGAGAGGGCTAAGAATGGAAGAGAGAGAAAGGATGAGAGATTGCGAGCCTAAAGAGTCAATAATTGGATGGAGAAATATGTAGACGTGACAGGGCGACCGAGTTGTTCGGAATTACGAGGAGGAAGCGCACGGGCAAGACGAGAACGCAGAGCGGGACAGATGGCAGATGGGAGACTAGAACAGGCAGGGGAGAGATAGTTAGGAGGTGGGAATGGATTAGTGAGAATACAATGGATGGCTGTGGGGACGTATTTACACCTGTTGATGCTTGATCTGGGAGGAGGGTCCAAGACGGGATCTGGTGAGATCGTCGGTGTCCGGCGAAGCTTGAGCGAAGCATGTTCATCCCAGTACATACGTGCAAATGCAATCCCTGCGAATGCGTGCCACCCTGATACCTCCTCCGACGCTGCCTCCCTTTCCTTCTTATTCCACCTCCACCCACCATCCTCTCCCCACCCTCCTCTTCTCTCTCTCCTCCCACCACCACCCCCCTCTTCCCAACCCTCTCTCTTCTCTCTCTCCTTCCTCCCAAGAAGCCCTCTCTAATCTTGTGGCGTCCTACCGTATGTTCATACAACCATACTCTCTCGAACGTGCCTTTCATTGATTGCACACAAACTCTTAGCCTCCATTCTACTCCGCATCTCGTTCTTGCGCGTACTTCACCTCCTCTGACGCCTATGCCTCCCGCCCTCTTCATCAACCACCCCACAGGCATTCATTCCTTGCCGGTTGAGCTCCTTACTCGCATCTTTGTTCTTGGTACAAGCTTCGACTACCCTTACGCCAACTCCCCCTTCCTTCTCCGACCAGATCAATCCTACTATCCCCCGTCTTCGAACTTTCAGGTTCTTGTTTCCCACGTTTGTCGCCACTGGCGAGAGGTCGCTCTCAACACTCACTCTCTCTGGAATATACTCTATTTCAGGGAGCCGTCCGATATCGACAAAGCTAAGGCCTATCTCCAGCGTACCTCTGCCAACCCTTCCTACCTCCTCGACATTCTTGTCGATACCGTGGCATGCGAGGATCACATCCCGGGTGTTACGCTATGCAGGGAGGAGATCCGCCGTGTTTTTGACGTTATTATCAAGCACGTTCGGCACTGGCGTTCTTTCCACCTTAAAATATGTGACAATGAATGTAAAGGTCATGCTAGACACTATCTCGGCAGCTGTGGTCCTGCCCCATGCATGGAGACATTACAACTCTACCACTTTGAGGATTATCGCACCGTCCAGAATCTTTACATCGCCACCTACAGACCTCCAGTGATCATTTTTGACAATGACGTCCCGCGGATCAAAAACGTCTCCCTAATAGGAGTCAACCTTTCATGGGCCAAGAGCCCATTTCTTGCAGATTTGGAGGACCTCGAACTTGCTCTCCACTCAGACAATATCCGCCCTCCGTATCAGTGGTGGGAACCCATGCTATGCGGTCCCAGGTTAAGAAAACTGTCACTTCATTATTCTGGACCCAAAATGGCAAACGGAGAGCCAGAGCTGGCGTGGCCTGGCATGAAGGACAGGATATCTCTTGATCACCTTGAGGATCTTCGTTTGACGGACTTGGACCCCGACTACCTCGTCTCAATCCTAGAGCGACTCGTGCTTCCAAACTTAAAGCAGCTGCATCTCAACTTACCGGACCAGGACTTTAGTCAATTTGTTGAACTAATGGCAGGTATCCACATGGCCTCAAACCCCGAGGATGGGGGTGCCAGCCCAACAACGACATCTTCTTCATTCCATTCTGCTGCTTCCGACATGTCCTCAGTTACTTTATGCGATGCTTCTTCATTCCTTCCTTTCTGCAATATTCAGCGACTCGAGACCCTTGTTATTACTGCATTGCTCTGCGACATTTCTTCTTGGCACTCTATGCTACGAGCAATGACAGGATTGAAATATTTGGAGATTGATTTCTCCAAAGTCCCTGCCGATTTCGTGAAAGTGCTGAACGACAAGTGGAAGCCTCACGAGGATGAGCACAATGGTACTGCGGGGAACTCGGAACAAACCACAGCTGCACTGCTGGTGCCTAAACTGGAAGTGTTTAAGACATGGAATCTGGCTGGGTCAGATTTACTGTCGATCCTAAATTTTCGAGCCTCATTCTGCGGACTCTGCAAAATCTCGCGTTGCGTAGTGAAGTGGAATGAGCGCTTCAAGGGCAGGGAAAACGTCATGGACGAACTTGTATACCGCGGATTTTGGATGACGCCGTATACACGTCGTAAAATTTACATCGAGCCTTTCTTTAATGAGGAAGAAGACGAGGAAGTGGAAGACGAAGAAGGAGAAGCGGACTTTGAGAACGAGGTTTTTAGCGATAGTGGAGGATCACCAGGTCGGTCACAAACAACTGAAGGAGACTCTGATGACGCCGACGAAGGTGATGAAGACTAGGAAAGCCCTCAGCGAGAGCTGTAGTAGCCTCCCATTCCATGGTATACTTTTATACCAACTGGTCACCGCATCCGCACATGATGCTCATATTTAATTGCGTATACATGTGGAAGCATGTCATCTTCTGTCATCCTCCGTGCCTTCAACCTCTGATGTATCATGGATTGAAGTCTTTTCATACGCTGTATGAGTGATTCCGTCAGGAAACTGGACACTCTCCAACTCCACCTTTTAAGGGATCTACACAATATCTTTGCCCACGTCTACGCCAGCATTTATGTCGTCTAGTCATAAGCTGGGTTTTTAGATATATTACATAGGATTGGAGTGGAATTTATCGAGGATGCCGGGATGTATTTTTTTGATCTTTTCATGATGATTTATGAGCAGCTAGGAGTTAGGACTGGCATGTTTTCTATAATGTAGTTGTAGATAACATTATGAGATTATGAGATACCCTGAGCTTACCACAATGCAATAGCCTGATACAAGAATGCTAGCTGAAAACAAAGCAAGAGTAAATGGAAGTCTATCCCGAGATGGAGATAAGATTCGGTAAACAGACGCCCACGTGATCCAAAATTTTGGGCAATAGAGTTCGGTTGAGCTTTTCAGAGTTCAAAGTGAGCTCTTCCCTGAGCCTCATCCTTGCTAGCTCTTTGCTGCATATCTCGCATTCGGTAGATTGATCAAGTCCTAGTTTCAAGATTAGCAAGCTAGATACACAAATTCCATCTCAAAGTACGTTGTAATCGTTTCTTTCCTTCCTTTTGTGTTCATGATATTCGATTAGAGTAGTGTCTTTATACGACCTAAATCTAATCGTTAATATTCGACTTCAAAACATGGATGCAACTAATTCTACGATTTACGATCCACTTCAAATGAACATGCATCGCCAGATAAACCTAATGGTTTCCTCCCTGCCTCCCGAATCAGATTATGCGAATTTGTTGCAGCAGGCTACAACGACCGCTCATTTGCTCAACACACTCTCAAGGCTTTTGAGAATACCATCCCTAACCCAAACTGTGGCCACATTTTTTAGGCCGATTCTACTGGACTTATGTGCGCGGTGGTTGGATGACGAGGAGAACGCTGAGGAGCAACTTATTGCGCTCTGTCTTTTGCTGGAGGTGCATGAGGAACTTTATCCGTGCGTCTTACAGAAATATACAGTTTCAATTTTGGTTTAACATCCCTTTAGGATATTGCTTCGTTTACTGCTTCGATCATTTGCAGATGGCCCACTTGGGTTCTTGAACACCGAATATCTCACCACTGTCGATATACTCCAACTTCAGCGTTTACTTCTTGCGTACTATCGCATTCTTCAAGCAAATAGGGAGCTTCCAATGTATCTGAATTGGCCGCTTTCCTCTCTATCGAAGCTTATGTGGACTGCAGGGTTGGACAATGGTGTACGTTTCCTCGCAATACGATGTTATTCACTACAGAGCGGAATGGGTGAAGGAGAAAGAGTGGACATCGAAAAAGAGGTATTCGGAGAGTTGTGTGGAGCAGAATGCAATTTAGAGTATGGACAGACAGAGGAGGGTGTTGTGAAGTGGGTGGATGGATGGATCATGCCTGCAGTTGAAGTTCGGAGGATACAAGAGGAGAGAGATGCCATTGTTACAAAAGCACACGAATATTTTTACAGAGAAGAATCAGTGCAACCCATTTCATCCTCGGACCTCAGGTATGTTGATTTTGCTGTGCGTATAGTGTCCATCACTCATATATCATGTAGCCCCTTCGTGGCTGATGTCTACGGGATTCTGCTCGTCCGTTCAAGCACAATGGAGAGCCCTCGGTCTGCTCTTATTCCTACGCCCACATCAATACAAGCATTGCGAACCCTCGCACAATGCGTTTCACTTCGCCTCCCCGCTTTGCTGACATCACCACCCTCTGCGGGCAAATCTCTTCTCTTGGAACATCTTGCTGGCGAAATCCATCCGCAATTGAAAAATCAGATCATTACTATCCATTTAGCAGACACATCTCTAGACCCTCGGGCGTTGCTGGGTACATACATTTCATCGCCGGCTCATCCAGGAACTTTTGAATGGAAAGAGGGTGCCCTTGTGCGCTCAATGAAGGAAGGGAAGTGGGTAGTGTTCGAGGATATTGAGAAGGGGAGCAACGAGGTACTTGGCGTTATCAAACCATTAGTGGAGACGTTATGCGCTGGGAAGTGGATAGGCGGGAGGGCTCACCTTGACGTTCCTGGACGTGGACGTGTTATTGCACATGACAACTTCATGCTTTTCGCGACAAGATCTCTACAGCCTTCAAGGCATGGCAAGTTCCCTCATCCCATCTTCTTCGGAGGTCATAAATTCCATGAAATATCTATCCAGTCTCCTAACCCGTCGGAGCTGCGGCTGATCTTGGATGCACGATTTCCCCGCCTGGCAGGGGGCGCTGCACAGGCGATTATCAACGTATGGGATGCTATCAAGGCGTTAGGATCTACAGCTTCTGCTCGAGAAGTTGGCCTACGTGAACTCGAGAAGTTCTGTACCCGAATTGATCGACTCCTACCTCCTTCATATCAACCCATGGATCTCGACACTGGAAAAGAGCTATCTTTGTCATCCATATTTACTAACCCTTCTCTTCGTGAAGACATCTACTTGGAATCCCGCGATGTTTTCTTTGGGGCAGGGGCATCTACTGCTGCAGCTCGTACTCACACAGAACGAGTAGCTTCTGTGATAGCTTATCATCTCGGTCTGGAGACAGAACGTAGTGAGTGGGTACTGCGCGGAAAGGTTCCTGAGCTGGAGATTGAACGAGATGCGAACGGCCAAACAACCGCTACTCGCATTGGACGAACGCGCCTATTGGCATGCCAGAATAAACCTGAGGTTTCCTCGCGTCCTTTCGCTATGCATAAGCCTGCAGTAGTGTTGCTTTCCAGGATTTCTACTGCCATCTCTCTTGGAGAGCCTATATTGTTAACTGGTGAAACTGGTACTGGGAAGACAAGTGTTGTGTCACATCTGGCATCTCTTCTACGGAAACCTCTTATATCTCTTAACCTGTCTCATCAGACTGAGTCTTCAGATCTTATAGGCGGTCTTAAGCCTCTAGATGCGAGAGTACCCGCTTCTGCTCTACAGGAGAAATTCATGGAGCTATTTGGTGCGACATTCAGTCGCCGTAAGAATGAAACATTCGAGTCAGAAGTACGGAAGGCTGTCGTCGAGAGCCGGTGGAAACGGGTTGTTAGGTTGTGGAAGGATAGCGCTCTATTGGCGAAGTCACGGTTGCAGGCAAAGCGCTTGGAAGTTACAAAGTCAGTACTTTCTCAAAGCTTCCTATTTATTGAAAATAACAATTTCCATAGACCTGACGCAAAACAACCGGCAGACAGCGATGGCCCCAGAAAACGCCGAAAACTCGATGAAAGTCTTTCCTCGGAAGCCGCATGGGACTCATTTATCCGAGACGTGGATGAGTTTGAAGTGCAGCATGTACAAGGGAAAGGCAAATTTGCTTTCGGATTCGTTGAAGGTCCTCTCGTGAAGGCACTGCGATCAGGCGATTGGTGAGTTCTCGTTCACGTTCATTTTGAGATCTGTTAACCAAAATCCATTAGGGTTCTACTAGACGAGGCTAACCTCGCTAGTCCAGAAACTTTGGAATGTGTATCTGGTCTTTTACAAAGTCCCACAGCATCAATAACGTTGACCGAACACGGTTCGCTTGAAGCTGTTCCTCGCCATCCCGATTTCCGTCTGTTTGCTTGCATGAACCCTGCTACAGATGTTGGCAAGAAGGATCTACCACCAAACATCCGCTCGAGGTTTACCGAGATAGACGTTCCTCCTCCAGACGCAGATCGAGATACACTGTTAACCATTGTTACACAATATATTGGTCCTTATGCGGTCGGGGACAAAGGTGCCATAATGAATGTCGCTGAGTTTTATGCTTCAGTCAAAGATCTTGCAGAGAAGCGTCAAATTTCTGATGGTTCCAATCATCGTCCACATTTCAGCATGCGAACACTAATCCGCGCATTGACATTTGTAGCTGATATAGCGAGCGTGTATGGTTTGCGTCGTGCTATATGGGAAGGGTGCTTAATGGCGTTTACGATGGTCTTGGATTCTGCCAGTGCAGAAATTGTTTCAGCCTTAGCACATAGACATTTACTAGTAGGGGTGAAGAATTCCCGATCAATGTTAGCCAAGGAGCCTTCTCCACCGCAGACCCGTTCGCCTGACGACTTCATCAAGTTTGGACCATTCTATCTCGAGAAAGGCCCATTCCCAGTTGACCCTGTAGAAAACTACATAATGACTCCGTCAGTGGAACGGAAACTTATCGACCTTGCAAGAATAATTCTTACTCGCCGATTTCCTGTACTAATTGAAGGGCCAACATCGAGTGGAAAGACAAGCTCGGTAGAATATCTTGCAAAACGAACGGGCCATCGCTTTGTTCGCATAAATAATCATGAGCATACAGACATCCAAGAGTATATTGGGTCATATGTTTCTGATCCCTTAACTGGAAAACTGGTCTTCAAAGACGGTTTACTCGTACGCGCTCTTCGTAATGGTGACTGGATTGTCCTCGATGAATTGAATCTTGCGCCCACGGATGTCTTGGAGGCTTTGAACCGCCTGTTGGATGATAATCGAGAGTTGGTTATACCCGAAACCAGCGAGATTGTTCGGCCTCATCCACACTTCATGCTGTTTGCAACACAAAATCCACCAGGATTATATGCAGGAAGAAAGGTACTTTCGCGTGCTTTTCGCAACCGCTTCTTGGAGGTCCATTTCGAGGATGTTCCGCAAGCTGAGCTGGAAACCATTCTTTGTCAACGTTGTCAGATAGCACCTTCATACGGTAGCAAAATCGTTACCGTGTTCAGGGAACTACAGAAGAGAAGACAATCCAGTCGAGTCTTCGAAAGCAAACATGGATTTGCTACTCTACGTGACCTATTCCGCTGGGCCGGGCGCGATGCTGTTGGGTATCAGGAACTCGCAGAAAATGGATATATGTTACTGGCAGAAAGAGCTCGGCGCGAAGACGATAAGATTGCTGTGAAAGAGGTCATAGAATCCGTTATGGGTGTAAGGATTGACGAACAAGCAATGTACGAGCTGCACAAGCCAGAGGTCGATATGGCATCATTCTTAGGTTGTCCTTTACCTTCCCAGACTGGTGTAGTATGGACGAAGGCAATGCAGAGACTCTACGTGTTGGTGGCTCGTGCTTTAAAGTTTCACGAGCCAGTTTTATTGGTCGGTGAAACTGGTTCAGGGAAAACGTCAGTATGCCAGGTCTACGCAACCGCTTGCTTCCAGCATTTGCGCAGTCTCAATTGCCATCAAAATACAGAGACAGCTGACCTTATTGGCGGACTCCGTCCTATTCGAAATCGGTCTGCGACAGAGGCAGACGTGTTCCAGGAAGCGATCGCTGTTTTAGAATCCGCAGGGATCAGGACAGACTCTATCGCTTCATCCTCTTTGAATTCTGCTTTAAAGGAGGCGCTGAATGACCATCATTTGGTTCTAGAATGTAAAGAACGCTTACAAAGTACATATCAAAAATTTCTTCGTCTTCAGTCAATTTTCGACTGGAAAGATGGTCCTCTGATTGAATCCATGCGTCAGGGGGACGTTTTCCTTCTGGATGAAATTTCTCTAGCGGACGACTCAGTGCTGGAAAGGTTGAATAGCGTACTTGAGCCAGGACGAACAATTGTCCTTGCGGAAAAGGGTGGCTCCGATTCTGAAGATCATATTATCACAGCTGAAGATACGTTTAAGCTCGTCGCCACTATGAACCCAGGAGGTGACTACGGGAAAAAAGAGCTTTCCCCCGCCCTTCGCAACCGGTTCACCGAAATATGGGTTCCCAGCATCAACGACCGCGAAGATTTAGAGCTTATTGTGAAGAGCCTCTGGGAACACCCAGATCTCACAAAGTTTACTGCCCACCTTCTTGATTTTGTGGAGTGGCTTTGCAAACGAGTAGGCGATCAGTCTTTACGAGGCTTACGAGATATTCTGGTGAGCTTTTTTAATTCACCCTTATGGACTGTTATTTTGTCTCATATTTCTTTTTCTAACACTAATGCGTAGGCCTGGGTAGCTTTCTCAAATGAAGTCTATAGCCCGAGTTCTTCTGACAACATTCAGCCGAATGAAATATTCGTGAGAGCATTGATTACTGGCTTGTTGCTAGCATTTACTAACCTCGAAACTGTAGCATCATGCTGCCCATATGACCTACTTAGATGGCTTGAGTTCGTTGCCTCAACTTTCTACTTATTCCAAAGATGCCATCAACAAGCTCAAAGCCGAAGCTTTGTCAGAACTTCAGCGGATCGTCCCCGTTCCCGACCCGTTGTTGTCCACCACTATCCTGTACAATCCTTCACAGTATCTGCAATTGGGGGCATTTTCTATTCCCCAGGGCCCGAATATGGTGAATTCGCATTCGTTTAATTTATCAGCGCCAACAACGCAGGATAATGCTATGCGCATAATCAGAGCCTGTCAAGTTCCTAAACCTATTTTACTGGAAGGTAGTCCTGGCGTCGGGAAAACTAGTCTTATCACTGCTCTTGCAAACATAGCCGGTCACGAACTATGTAGAATCAATCTTTCCGATCAGACTGATCTTATGGACCTCTTTGGCACTGATTTACCAGTTGAAGGGGGTAAATCTGGCGAATTTGCCTGGAAAGACGCGGAGTTCTTGAAAGCGCTTCAGGAGGGACGTTGGGTACTTTTAGATGAGATGAATCTTGCACCTCAGGCAGTTCTAGAAGGACTGAATGCAGTTTTGGATCATCGCGGCACTGTATATATACCAGAGCTTGGTCGATCTTTCGAACGCCACCCTTCGTTTAGAATTTTTGCTGCACAAAACCCACTCAGCCAAGGGGGTGGACGTAAAGGCCTTCCCAAGTCCTTTCTCAATCGATTCACGAAGGTCTATATTGAGGAACTTTCTACCCAGGATTTATTTATCGTCTGTCAACATCTCTTTCCACAATTTGGCGAGGACGTGTTACGTGCTATGATCTCGTTCAATATGCATCTACATGATAGGGTTGCAGTTCAAAGACTGTTTGCTCAGGAAGGTAGTCCATGGGAATTTAATCTTCGAGATGTCATTCGATGGGGGACCCTTCTCAGTATTCCAGGTCATTGCCGACAGCCAGCTGTATATCTATCCAGCGTGTATCTGCATCGTTTCCGAACTATGAAAGATCGCCGCGAAGCATGTTCTCTGTTTGATACGGTATTCTCCCTTTCTGCAGAGGAATCATTAGAGAGGCAGCCTGAATGGTGGATATCTGACAAATATCTTCAAATCGGTCATTATCACACAGAAAGAAGAAATAATTATTCACTGAATCGGCCGGGGCGAATTCTGAAATCTCAACTTTCCGCTTTGCAATGTATTGGTAATTGTGTCTCCCAATCGTGGCTGGCCATAATTACTGGATACAAAGATAGTGGCAAGACCAGCTTGGTAAGGGTGCTGGCAAATGTCACTGGTAATATTCTTCAGGAAGTATCCGTGAACAGCGCTACGGATACGATGGAAATTATTGGTAGTTTCGAACAGGTAGATCACCGTGGCCGAGTATTTGCGACAATGGAAGAAATCTCTCGTCTGCTGGATAGTCTTTTTCAGTGCGCCACAGGCTCTAAACTGCCTGAATCATTGTACGATATAGCACGCGGCCTGTACAACAACATTCATCGTACCACTGTCCCCGTTCCCAGTAGATTACAGCAAGCTCTGAATCTTCTTCATCAATTGGGGTCTTTTTTCCCATCCAACCGACAGATAACTGATATTCAGAGAAAGCTGGAGACTTTAATTTCAGCTTCAGGAGAAGTGGGAAGATTTGAATGGGTTGATGGGCCGCTTGTACAAGCTATGAAGTCAGGAAATTGGTTGCTTCTGGATGGAGCGAATCTCTGCAACCCTTCGGTATTGGATCGCCTAAACTCCCTTTGTGAGCCGAACGGAACCTTGATTCTCAGCGAGCGCGGTTTTGTGGAAGGAAACGTTGAAGTAATCAAACCTCATCCCAATTTTCGACTGTTTATGGCTGTGGACCCTAACCATGGAGAACTATCCCGTGCGATGCGTAATCGTGGCATCGAGATATTCATTACGGCCAGTCCACATTCCGATGATAGTGATATCCTTGCAGATCACTTCCGATTGCCTCCCTCCCTTGTAACAGATGCAGGTTCTGGTGGTCAACACCTATTATTCGATGCCGCACGCCGAGGATTAGGACGCCCCAGCTATGTCCAATCTCATGGATTATCAACACTTGGCCGTCCATTAGATCAGGATTCTGCCCTGTCAAGTGTAATAGACCAGTACCCGGCCATCTCAAATGCATTGCTTCCAAGCGATATTGAAGGCTCCGTTTACTTCGTCTCTCGCATTCTCAGTCCCACATATATGCCCTACTTCATGAAATATTTGCAGACATTACAAACGCCGAAGAAAACTTCTGTCATCTTCTCGTTTTTATCTACGATTAGTTCGATGTCTATAGCCTCTAAGCTCGTATTCTTCAGGGAGGCTTATGCATCGTCCAAGAAAATGCCTTTGACATTCATAGAAACCCAGGTATGTGGTGTAGTCTCGTGAAAAGACCACCAGGAACTGACCAACATGTAGCCTCTCGACTTCTATCTTACGGTACCGCCCGAATACTTCACACAAAAAAACCAAGACACCTCTTCTCTGCCCTCCGTACACATGATGCTTCTCAGTGTGTTGGATCTCTGGGTGGCTATATTTCTGGATGAGACAGATCCCGAAAAGATCAACGTAGCAGACGATCCGACTAATGCGAAAACTAATCTTACTATAACGTGCACGCGAACTGTGCTGCAGGTAATCCGGTCCCTTGGTCAGGAGGTCGTGAGCCAGATGTCCCACGAATTCAATTCTTCCATGGTTGTATGTATAGCATTTCGTTCAGTTATCTTTAACAATCTAACGAAGTCATCCAGGATCGCGCGAGAGCTATGACTACATATCTACGTTTTGCTAGATTTCTCAGGAAAACCGTCATTTCCTCTACCCCAGATTTCTCAGCGATACAGGCTGTAATGCGTTGGATCTTAGATGCAACCAAACATTCGTCCATGTTCTTCCCAGAACTTTGGTCACATATCAATGCTCTCAATGACGCGGTCTCCCTCTCCCATGGCCTTGGACTGATTAATATATGGACTTCACTTCAAGCTGACCATTGCTTGAATGTATCATGGCCCGAGCTACGACGCGTGGAACATCTCGCCTGCGCCTTGCCTGAAAATTCAACTGCGATTGGTGAGCACCTGTTTATCGGCCTAGAATTGCCCTTCTAACGTAGTTTGCGAAGACATTCGCCGGCAAGCATTCGAAGTTATGGCTGTCAGCACATTGCCTAGTAGTTGGATAGACAGCCATTGTCATAGCTTGTCTGAACTGCAGAGCGTCCTAGATCAAGTGTGTATCTTCATTTGAAAATGCTTCCTCATAACTAAATGTTCCTCTGATAGTGCCTACGTAGTTGTATGCCCGATGCTGAGCACCTGTTGGATACAAGATCCAATCCCTCCATGCTATTAGTGGAACTAGGGGTTCTTGTGTCGTATAAGGAAACGAGAACTCATCAGAGCCGGAGCTCAGTCTTACAGGAGATCATTGCGTTAGCATATTCGGATCGAAGGGCGCCATTCGTACGCCTGCTTTGTTACCAACATCTTTTGTGGGGTCTAGAAGCCAATGAAAGCAAGTGGCCCTCTTAACTAACATGACCATTGAGTGCTTATCTTGGAAATGCAGATATACTGCCTGTAATAACACAGGCCCGAATCCAATGGTTAGAATCTTTGTGGAAAGTCAGAAATGATGAACTTGTGAGTGAAGCATTACAATTTATGTTCGTACATCATTTATAGGATTTAGGGTGCGGATGGAGCCTCGCTGTTGTTGCATGCTACTGGGCTAAAGATTACGGCCTCTACTTGGTATAATTGCATTCGTGGTTGCGTTATTAACAGCTAACAACCGTCCGATGCAGCGACTTTGGCAGGGTTTCCTTGGACCAACTTTTTGACTGTGAAAACGACATCCGCCGTCTCACACAGATATCTCTGTTACATTGCCGACAAAATACGCCTCGTTTAGAACAACTTCGCTGCCTTTTAGTCCAGTCACTCGTTTCTGTCAGTCAAGTTTATTTACCGTCCTGTGGAGATACATCTGACGTCAGATTAGATTGCTGTTTGTTTTTCCGACAGCTTCGATGCCATCACTTATAATGCCATTATGGGCCTCAACAGTGACCATCCTCGATCTTTCGGGGAATTGATCGTTTTGATGCAAAAAGCAAGTAGTCCCTTCTTGCATACCGCAGTGGAACAGTATCTTCAATCTGTTCCTTTCGTCGTTGAAGATTGCTCAGCTTCAGATTTAGGCGTAGCATGGATTGCTGTTAGCAGGTTTATTTTTGAGCTGATTATTCCGGATGCTCCGATAGATCCTGTTGCCATTCGGAACTGCACAAAAGAACGACTTCAACAGGATAAGGAGTCGATATCCGCTCAAATTCGTCTCCATTCTAAACTGGAAGAGCTGCATACTGGAAACATGGACAACGACCTTATTGACGATCTTAGCCTCAAACTTAAAATGCTCGATTCAAACATGGATCATACAGGGATTAGAAACCGTTGCGATTTATCCCGCTTAAATAAGTTTTGGTCCGAGGTCTCTCAATTCCACACCAGTGTAGCTTCATGCTCCAAGGTTGATGAATTACTTCATTTGTTCAAATCAAGAAACAAAACTGCGATTCTTCGTGAAAACGTTATCCAGGAGTCACTGGCTGGATTTTGCCAACGCCTAGATACCGCGTATAGCGACTTCGCAGACCTCATCATGCCTCTCAAACTGGCGATATTGCATCTGCGAATGGGGCTTAGACTTGCCTTGCAATTCATGTGCGAGTCTAAAGACATTCCCACATCGGTATCCGAATTATCAAAGGCAATTGTTCGCTACCCAGCTGTTTTAAGTGCTGCGAATATGTTTTCCAATTCAGCTAATCCAGGACCAGAGTCAATTGCACCTTTCCATCGGATTTTACTGGGAATATCAGCCGTAGCAATGGAAACGTCAGCTGGAATCGAATTAAAAACGCTATTGCCTCTTGTTGAGTCGGGTTACGAGCAAGCATTAAGACTATGGCTCATTGATCGCGCCAAGGAAAGGGAATCGGATGAAGCTTCGAACACTTTATACCGGGGAGGAAATATTGACCATAATGCAATTGGTGATGCTGAGCTGGAAGAGCAAGAATTTCTTACGCTTTTCCCGTCGTTTGAAGATGTGTTTGACAAACAGGGTCATGAAAGTGACATAAGCAGTTCCAAGAATCTCCTTGTTCAATCTAAGGAAGCTTATACGTTGCTTCAGATTCATCATTTCCTAATTTACCGATCTGGGGATTGCTCCAGTATATATTGGAGTCTTCGAAGAATGGCTAGTGCCTCTCTTCTGCAATCCTCGCTGGAGATGCTTCCAAGCGAACTTGACGATGCCAGTCTTTTGTTCAGGCTGTCTCTGCTTAGAGATGCATTACACCACTTCCAAGGAAATTCTAAACGTCCAGAGACATACAATTTCTACGCAGATGCAAACATTAATGAGGTTCAGAAAGCAACTTTGGTACTCGGCTCCCTCAAGAATCGTCTGGTAGTTCTAAAGCAGGAATGGCCTGATCAGATGGTGCTGCAGCATCTTTTAGATCGATGCGATACTGTTCTTTCGTTGGCTCTTCATAGCCCGATTGCAAAAATTCTTTCAGCTTTAGAGCAATTGCTTCTGCAAACTGAGGATTGGGAAATGTACGCGAACAAGGAGAATACTCTAAAGCAATATCAACAATCTATCATTGGGCTCATCGTAGATTGGCGCCGACTGGAGCTGTCTTGCTGGCAGAGTCTGTTAGATACGCAAGCTAAATCCTTTTTAGAAAACATTTCTGACTGGTGGTTCCGCCTTTATGATGCCACTGTTCGTGGTGTGCTTGATGCTGCCAATCGTAGTCAAGATGAAGAACAAGATGGCATTGATCAGTATCTGGGTACGCTCATACCTTTGCTGAACGATTTCATATCAAGCAGCCCTCTTGGCCAGTTCCATGCCCGCATGCAACTTCTCAAGAGCTTTTCCCAGTACACGGTACTTATCCGCGACACTAAACCGGAACATCATCGCGCAGCACTTGGCCGGGTTTATCGAGTACTGCATTCGACTCATCTTTACTATAATCAATTTTCCTCAGCCATCAGTACTCATTTTGCAAACCAGAAGGCTTCACTAGAAAAAGAGATCAAGGATTTTATCAAATTGGCAAGTTGGAAGGATATCAACGTACATGCTTTAAAGCAGAGCGCTCAGAGAACCCACCATCAGCTCTATAAAGTCATCAAGAAATTCCGCGACGTCCTCCGCCAACCTATATTTCATCATCTTTGCCATTCTCTTACAGTTGAATCCCAGGGAGATATTAAATCTGAGAAGCTTATTTCCGATTCTAATGCTTTGGACAGCATTTTGGAGGCTTATAATGCGAACTTTGATGATCGGTCGGCCGAACTCAAAAAGAAATACAGCAAGTATACCGTGTTCATCACTTCGCGGATTTTGCCTTTTATTCGTTCGAATTCCTCCAGCCCATTAGAAAGTTTAGTTTCTGACGTCATTCTTACCGTGCAAGAATTATCTACTATATCTATTTCTTCTGAAGGACCAGCAGAGAAACGCCAGAAGCACATAAAAGCCTTGTTAGTACGGAAACGAAAAGCCTGGAGTGACTTGTTGAAGGAATTGAAGAGAGCTGGTTTAACAAGCAATGTCAAATCGAATGTCCTGCAAAATCATTGCAATGAACGGTGGATTCGGGAGCAGCCTGTTTTGCACAGTACCGAAGCCATTGGTGCATCTGCTTGCAAAATCGACTCGTATTTATCTCGTCTGATGGGGTCACTTCCTGATTTGCGTTCTGCCTTGCCAAACCATCATTCGGATCTCACTACCCGGGAGCTGCAGAGAGGTATATCGTTCCTGGAATCAGGATTTTCCCTGGCATTGGAACTCAGGACGCAGTATGTTTTTTTTATGGTATTGTATCTGGGATTATATCTCACTGGCTTCAATAGGTTGTCAACTGCGCTTGATCAATATTCCCGTCTAGAAGGGATATCAGTAAGGCTTGGAACGTTGTGTTCATCATCGAAGATATCCATTTACAATGTCAATCTCGTCGAGCACGTAGGGCGCATAAAAGACATCCTGTGTCTTTTGTCAAACGCACTCCAAGAAGCCCGTGAGGGTATAATGATATTTAACGAGTTAGAAAAGGCCAAAGTCGATGAGTCTTTGATACAGGAAGTTTTCGATATCTGTTCAATAAATGAAAGGTTCTGTGTTCGTATGATGCCTATTTATGATGGCTTATCTACGGTTCCCTCGATCCTTTCTCAAGGTAAGATCTTTACATCTCTGCTCTTGGCGGAGCTAATATCGCTTTAGACGAAGAAAATCTTCTCGCTGAGGTCATGGCGCATGTCGAACATGTCAAAAATATGATTCATGCATGGTCTGCAAAAGAACCAAGACTGGCATATATCTGCATGCCTTTGTTCGAGTGGCTTTCTTCCCAAAATATCCCATCTTTCGAATGTCCTACCTCTCCAGAGGGTAATAGTGATAAGGACACTACAACTCTTATTAACCTGTTTTTGATCAGCGTTCAACACTTAATATCCAAGTGTCCTGAAGTTTCGGAGCAACCCGTAGAAGATGATGATGAACGTTACATTCTTTTGGGTTGCAGGACCGTCCTTGATACCACGTATCTTCTGAACCTTGGCGCCGTTCTACAGGAGTTCCAAAAGGTCCTACCTCTAATTTCTTCGGAGAACGTCTTCCGCGTTGCGCTGCATCGTGTTCTGCCTTTCCTATCTGCCTACTTGGAGCTTGTCAAAGCACAACTTTCCTCTCACGGATTGTGGACAAAATCTGTGCTGAAGATGGTTTCCGTTTTGTGCTCTATAATGCAACGTCTAGCGAAAGAGAGTTTCTGTCAACCTCCTGAGGATATCACTGGAGACGCGGGCATGGGAGCCACGCAGACAATGGATGGCACTGGGCTAGGAGAAGGATCCGGAAATGAAAACGTCAGCAAAGAGATCGAGGATGAGAGCCAAGTGGAAGGGCTTCAGGATGAGGGGGTGAACCAAGGCACGGAGAAACCCGACAATGAGGACGATGCGATAGAGATGAGTGAAGAATTTGCTGGCGACCTTGAAGACGTTCCCGACGATGGCTCTGATAACGAGGATGATGATTCCGATGCAGAGAGCGAAGGGTCTCCCGATGAACGTATAGAAAAGCTTGATGCGTCTGATCCTGGAACTGTGGATGAAAAACTATGGGGTGACGAGAAAGGTCCTGATGGTTCGAACGAATCGGATGACAAAACTACGCAGGACCATTCCGAAGAGAAAGCAAACGATTCGGAGGTAGTTGCAAAGGAAAATAAAGACAAAGATAAAACTGAATCTAAAGAAATGGGAAGTGAGGAGGAACAGAACACAGGAGGTGAACAAGAGGACGAAGAGCTACCAGAAGATCAGGGTGAAGGTGAAGAGGAAAATACCGATCCCAACATTAGTGGAGCACCTATGGACGAGCACATGCAAGATGCGAACACTTTAGATTTGCCGGATAATATGGACTTAGGCAATGATGAAGCAGATTCAGGGGAAGACAGTGGTATGGAAAATGGAGGTGAAGATGATATGATGGATGACGGTGGGGTAGATGAGGAACATGAAGACGTACAGATGGAAGACAGTTACGAGCAGCCACCTATGAATGCTAGCGAAGGAGGAATGGAAAATCCCGAAGAGCAAGCTGAGGAAACTAAGGAGCCTTTTGCGGATGAAAACCAGACACCAGATGATGATGATAAACCTCTCGAGATGGACGAGGATAATCAAGCTGTCGCACGCCCCGATGTTGTTGCTGGAGATGGAGCCGTTGACCCTAGCGATGATGCCGATACCAATGGTGGGGAGGACTCCACAGGACAAGGAGGACATGCTCAAAATCACGGAACCAAAGGTTCTGTTGCTGAAGATATGGTCGATGACCAAGAGTAAGTGGATGTGGCAGGCCCATCTTTAGTTGACTTATTCACCGTTATCTAGGGAGACTAAACAATCCGAAGTTAAGGCCGAAGTAGAACCTGCTGATTCGACCTCGAAGGGATCAGTGGATGGCACAGAACAAGGCCAGGCTACTTCACGAGATGACCAACCTTCAACAACAGCTAATCCCATACGAAACTTGGGTGACACATTGAAGGAAATTCGGCAGCGTTTCGATGAGATTCTCAGTAGCACGCCTAATGACATCCCACGGGAAAATACTGGCCAATCGGAGTCCCAAGGTCAAGTTGAATACCTTCAGCCTGAGGATATTGACAGCGAAATGCAAGCTCTGGGTCCTGCCAGCGATAATCAAGTTGCTAAACTTGATCAGCTCAATCTCATTGACGATGAAATTTCAGCTGACACTACCGCAATTATGGATATCGATGAGCGAATGCAGACTGAAGAACACCGGGAACCCCCTCGTGAACCCGCACATAAACAAGATGATACAGCAATCACACACGGTGAATGCGTAGAAGGTGCTATTATCCAGAACAGTGTTCCAACTACAGACACTTCTGCTTCGGTCCCTGAGTATGATCTAGCATTGCCTAAGAGCGCAGAAGAACTACAAGAGCAAGATTACGACATCGAAATGCATTTACGCGAGTGGCAGGCTGCAGAGTTTCCTGATGAAGGCGCGGAGCACATGTGGCGTTTATACGAGTCCATGACCCATGACCTGGCGTATGCTTTGTGCGAACAGCTTCGCCTTATTCTGGAACCCACTATGGCCACCCGGCTGAAAGGCGATTATCGCACTGGTAAACGCCTGAACATGAAGAAGATTATTTCATACATTGCCAGTGATTACACCAAAGATAAGATTTGGTTACGCCGTACCAAACCAAGTCAAAGGGAGTACCAAGTGCTTATTGCCATCGATGATTCACGTTCTATGGCGGAGTCTCACTCAGTTCATCTTGCCTACGAGACGCTTTGCCTTATCTCTAAAGCGTTAACACGGCTTGAATCTGGCGATGTTGGTGTTGCCAAATTCGGAGAAACAGTAGACGTTCTTCATGGGTTCGACCAAGGACCCTTTACCGACCAGGCTGGAGTAAAAGTAATGAGCGCGTTTAAGTTCAAGCAAAAGGCGACAAACGTTCTATCACTTGTAGAGACAAGCCTGAAGGTTCTCGAGAATGCGCGGGAGCGACGGGCCATGAGTTCAGCATCTGCAGCGGATTTGTGGCAGCTTGAAATCATCATCTCAGATGGGATTTGTCAGGATCACGACAAACTTCGAGCAGTGCTCCGCAAAGCCGAAGAGCAGAGAGTGATGATTGTCTTCATTGTCCTCGATTCTCTGCATACCGGTGCTACATCCGTGCCTTCCATACCTGTCCCAGGTAAACGAAAAGATCCCAACCAAGGCTCAATCTTGCAGATGGACAAAGCAGAATTTAAGAATGTTGATGGAAGGATGGAACTTCAGTTGCAAAAGTATCTGGATTCATTCCCATTCGAGTACTATGTGATTCTTCGCAGTGTGGAGGCGCTACCGGAGGTACTGGCTGGTACTCTCAAACAATTCTTCGAGCGGATATCTGAGGAGTAGCCGGGGTGGTTTAAAAGTTACATTAATATATACGTCGATGTACAATTAGTTACTTTATTGTATTTATAGATCTTGGATTTCTGAACTTCAGCGCAGTTCAGCGCTCAGCTTCGATAGTCAACAAGCGGTTAACTTGGGGTTCTTTCCTTTTTTGGACTAGTCAATGCGTGCAAGTAGTGTTGTTAACGGCTGGCTCACGTGACATAACGGCTTGAGCTACAAATGTGCAATTTTAAATGCAATGCTTCATTCCAGCTTCAAAATATTTGGCTGTTAAATATATATGCATTGTGCTGTATATTTAAGTGATTTAAAATTTTGCTACAAGTCAAGTGTGCACTGAGTAGAATGCAAAAACTGATATCGGCTCAATGGCTTGAGCCGATGTCACGCACAAAGTGAGCCGATAGGATATCATCTGTAATTCAGACTCTTATACTTACACAACAGTATAGAGATGTAAAATATACCCCTGCCAATAATCTGAATACAAGAAAACGCTTCGGAGAGCTTTGTGGAGATAATGAGAGATAAAATATGACATTGTGACAGGTGTGACGGCTCAAGCCGTTAACAACACTACGTGCAAGGCTCAAGCTGACCAGCGACCATAAACAGTCTCTGCTCTCTTTTATCCTCAACTTCCTTCTTTATTACCCTCTGCCTTAAGACACATATCAAATTCTAGATAAGTATCTACTACTGACTTACTTCTGCACGACCCACTGTGTCATGTCAGAGAACAAGCCGCGCAGCTCTGGTCCACAATACGCATCTAAAGACCAAGAGGAAGAACGCAAGGGACTTCTGTCCGGGACAGAAGGCGGTGATGGGTATTCTGAAGACCTCGATAATAGCAAGCCCCTATCATGGTCTCGCAAACGAATTGTCGGAACGGCCGTGTTCCTTATCGGCCTTCTTGTAACTGGCGCAGTTGCTCGACGAGCGTTACTCGGTCCACCAAAGCATGCTAATGTGCTCTTCACTGCTGGCGAGTTACGCTCAAATGGAACACACGAGTTCAAGCGCACGGTGCTTATTGTCTCGATAGATGGATTAAGGTGAAGTGCACCGATTATCCTTGTCTGAACAGGATTAACGATGGACATTACAGGGCTGACTACCTTGACCGCGGGTTGACACCTCATCTCCTTGACATTAGCAAGCAAGGACTTCGCGCAAAGTCTATGCAGCCAATCTTTCCGGTGCGTTTAGTTTATTTCGCTGTATTTGTGAATATCGGCTTACCGCTTGAACAGACACTGACATTCCCGTAAGTCGCTAGACGTGTGTCGGCGTTACAGCTATAGAAGCTGACCACTGTTGCAATAAGCAATCACTGGGCATTAATGTATGCCTTTTCTCTCGTTTAATTCCAATATTTCATATGTTATTCAGGACTGGTCTTCATGCCGAATCTCACGGGATAGTGGCCAATGTGAGCTCTGTGACAGTCGCATCCAAATGCTGCACTGAACATCTGCTCTAGAACTTCTGGGATCCAGCATCGAAAGTAGAGTTTAAGTACAACAGGATTGAATCATGTTGGAATCCGGCGTGGTGGCTTGGTGAACCTGTTCGTATACTTGTCTCTCTCATTTCCTGGATTCGTGAATAAACTATTCTGATATAGATGTGGGAGACAGCTGAGAAGACTGGGATTATCACTGCGAACTTAATGTGGTGCGTATGTTGCCACTTTAAGAATGATTTTTCTGATATTGGGACTTCAGGCCTGGTCCTCCGAAGACAATGTCAGGTGCCTCTACAACGTACTTCGTTCCTTGGAAAGTGAGTGGGAATGTCTTATTTTCTGGGTTGACACCCATCAAGCCATGTAACAGGACAAAGTTCCTCTTCAGGAGAAACTTGATCAAATCATTAATTGGATTGATCTCCCGCTGGAAGAGAGACCGCAGTTAATAATGGGTGGGTATCAAACTTGAGTAAAAATGGTGCAGTTATCTTATGCAATGACTTAGCCTATGAACCATCGCTTGATCAAGCTGGACACGCAACTGGTCCTAATTCTGCCAGAGTGAATGTAAGGACATTGCTTATGTGAATTTGAATAGTCCACACTAAACCTTTCTGATGATTCCTACAGAAAACGCTCGTATATGTAGATACATTTGCAAAGGACCTACATACCTCTCTTAAGGCGCGGAATCTCACTGATATCGTCGATATCATATTTGTCAGTGACCATGGTATGACCGATACCAGCCACCCGGAGCACATCTATATGGACGACATACTGGGACTTGATGGCATCAAAGCAATCGAGCATGAGGATGGTTGGCCTTCCATGGGACTACGGTTTCATCCTGGTGTTAATGTATCTCATTATTTGGAGATTTTAGAGAAAGCTGCTTACGGCAACGCGAACAAGTTCCACGTGTACACACATGGGACTATGCCTGAGAGATATCACTTTTCACACCATGAGCGAATCGCGCCAATCTATGTCGTTCCAGAGATTGGGTATATCCTCACCACAAGAGAGGAAGGTGATGTAGGTATGTCGAAAGGGAATCATGGGTACGACAACAAGGAGCTGTCGATGCATGCGATGTTCGTTGCGCATGGGCCGTTTTCCCTTCAGGCGAAGACTCAGTATCAGAGAAGTCTTTCGATACGGGCGAATGACCGCGACAAGGATGGCTGGCATTCGACTTCTGAAGATACTTACATCATAAATCGGTTCCCCAATGTCGAGATTTACAACCTCGTCATAAAGTTATTGGGTATCGAGGAATACGCGGCGCCAACGAACGGAACCACAGGCTTCTGGGATAAGTACCTCTGATTAATACCTCCGATTATGGCCGTAACAGTTTCTGCTTTCACAAACGCTTTGGATATCCTATGATAGCAGGTTGCCCTCCCGCTTGTATAATCATTAGATGTATATATATTTTACCTAGGTCTGATCATATGGGTTAATTTACAACTATGCATGTTCATCAAGGAGAAAAGGCATTCAAAGAAATCGTCACAGAAAAGGTATGCATAACCGGAAATCGTTACATGGGCATATACCAACCTTTCAACACTCTCCACCGGAATTCTCGTGAGCAAGAATAACTAATGACCATCAGCATCAAAGACCATATGATCATGCCCTCCCACTCCGGGTACATAGCCTTCTTGAGGAAGTCCCGTCTCATCTAAACCTTCCGCAGCTTCGATGATTTCGTAGAGTCTTGAAGCGACCTCAGGTGCGGGGACACTGCCACTGAGGATATCCTTGGCGGATATGGAAGAACCGTAGAAGTCGCGATTGGCATCTTTGCGTTCAATGAGCACCGTTCCTTCAAGTGAAAGGCCAGCAAAGAGACCTATGTATTCCGATTAATACCAGTCAGTGAGGTAAAACGAAAACTAAGGCGCACCCTTCGACTTTGAATATGAGAACATAGGTGCAGGGTGGGCCAACGACGCCTGCACACTACCTCCTGTCCCGATCGGACCAGCGGTGGCACTGATCCCGCCTCCGATGGTAACATTCCCACCGAGTGAGAATGCACGGACAGCATCGTCGCTATTGAGGACAATGACAAAATCGGTGATGTCTGCGCCGACTTGGAGACCCCAGCCTAGTCCACCCGTTGCGATACAGGAGGGTGCAGACCAGGAGCCATCAGGTAGGCGGGCGATGACGATTCCTGAGCCTGCTTTACCGGAGAAGACGAAGCCAGCTTTGATCACCTGGAAAACGGCAAGACCTATCGCACGAGTTTAACCTCCTGTTTAATGCGGATAAATGGTTAAGTGTGTACCTCTTGCTCGTTGGAGAACGGCTTTAGGAATAGCGTTTAGTGCGGATTCAGGACGGTCAGGATCAGCTGAAGACACGACACTTAGATATTGCGAACATTAACGGAGGATATTTGGCGCACCAAGGAAGCTATCGAGAATCTTTGCGGCCTTCTCTGCTTCACCTGGCAGGGTGAAGGTCTGTGCGAATTCCCTTGAGCCACTTGCAACCTTGTTGGTGCTTGTCTGGAGGAATGTGGTTGCCTGAACGCCGGCCTTCTGGGCACCCTTGCGGAACTTGTCGAGCATAGACATGATGGATAAGTACAAGTAATGGAATGAGATATGGTATTAAGGAAGGAGGCTCTTGGCTTGCTCTTGACCTATTCTTGTTCTGCTTCCACAGCACTCTGTCTCTTACGTCATCACACTGAACAGTATTACATAACAGAAAAGATTCAACTTTCAACACTTTTGTTAGGCTAACAATACTTTAAATATTTACACTAAACACTTTTACAACTCTTCAAAGCTTCAAGCCTCATCGCCAGTTGTCGTTGCGAGTGGCCGAGCCACTGGCTGGGCTTGTGAAGCTGTTGTTGGGATCAGATTCCCAGGTGATTGCTCCGTTGAACTTGCGGATGTATTTGTACTCGATGTTCGTGTTTGCAGGGACGTTCACAGTAACTGCCAATAATTCATTAAAACACTCATCATAAAGAAGAAGAAAGGAAATACGCACTACTCCAAGTGGGATAGTCAGCGGCGGATAGAGCAAGTGCGTTGTCAGGCGACCAGTTCTGCAGCGCGTCCACAGAGCCGGTCAGGAATATGTTTTCTGGAATATCGTTGAACTACTGCTAGACGCATTCAGAAAGTAAAGGGGCTTACCGCCAAAGGTGGTGGTGGCGACAACATTGAAAGTGACAGCGACTGTAGATCCTGAACTTGGACCCCCCCCAGAGCTGGTACTAGTGCTGCAAGTCGATGGCACAATCAATCCTGCCGCACCCCAGCTTGCGGATGTAACTCCTGCACGAGCATCGAATGCAGTCAAAGCGGCGGCGTAACTCCATGTCAGGTCCACAGCGCTGAGGGGGCTTCCATTGCTCCTAGAGTATTGCTCGGCGAGTCCGCCGTTGGAGGGAGTGAATTTCGCATTGACAGCCAAAAACCCGTCGGCGAAGGTCTTCACAGCGCCAGTGAGAGTCGTGAAAGTGGATGTCGTGGAGGCGTAAGTGCCGGCAGTGACAGAGGGAGAGAACTGCTGGAAGAACGCGAGCGAGGTGCTGGTGACATTCAAGGAACCTTGTTTGTTCCAGACGATCAAGGCATCGTAAAGCTGTTCAGCTACGGCGGAAGTAGTCAAGTACCATGGCTATGCGTATACTTAACATCAACGGGACTCTGAGGAACAATATCTCAAACTTACGTTGCCGCCCTGGTAGCTGTCTTCGGGGTACCTTCCAGTTGCAACCGCAGCGTTCGAAGCAATCCCGCTGTTAATGGTGTAAATGGAACGGAATGAGTCAACGTAGACTTTCAAGCTTGACAAAGCCTTGTCAGAGCAGGGTTGGAAGGTGGCGGCATCGCATCCTGCAGCGGGATCGAAGGTGTGGATCGAGGCGAGAGCGGTGTTGGCATCTTTTCCGGAGCGGCCACCGCCAGTGTTGGCAGTGATGAAGCCTGCAGAGGGGTTCCAGTAGGACTTATTACTCTGTGAGCTGCGTATATCTTTCAACAAAGTGACAGACGTTACCTGAAGGAAACAAAGAACATTGCTGGCTTGGGTGGCGTATCCGCTCACAACTGAAGTCTGTCCGATTTTAGTGGCCAATGCAGCTCCCTCGCGGAGAGCGCGGTGTTGAACAGCAGTGGTGAAGAACGAGCTAGAGTTAATTTCTTCCCAGAGATCAAAGCTATAAACACGTCGTTAGCACCACGGCATACACCGCGCTGTTGATATTCACATACCCAGTCTGGTTCCAATTAGCAGAAACGTAGTCCAAATCGAGCTTAATAACGGGCCAAAGCTTGCTAGTCACGTAAGTAGTATTGCCATTCGCCACAAGCCAGTTGGCGTAAGTGATCAATGCAGTTGAACGCAATGCGGGTCCGTCTAAATATACGCGTCAAATAAGAGTTCATCAATACAAGGAAGCGGAAGTACCTCTTTGAGGGCGACCCCAAGCTCCTGTAAATGCCGTCAAGTCAATGTTGAACTTAGGCTCCCCAAGGCCGCCAGAGGAGACGGTTCCACTGGGGTTGGAGACTTGCTGCTGAATGGTTTCCGCTGCTACGAAGTCGTCGATTGTGCCTCGCAGACTGTCATCTGCGCCACGGGTGTACCTGTGCTCAACGCGTTAATATACTGTCAAGGACCCAGAATGGTGCACCAGGAGCTTACTGGTCAATGATGGCTTTGAATACGAGCGAAGAGTCGCGTGTCCAGGTGAATAAGTAGGGTGGATTTACTGAACTCGGGCTTGCAATAACAACGCCGGCCTTTGCGCCGGACGACTTGGCACCGCTGGGACCGATGTTGGCGAGTACTCCAGCTTTCGCAATTGGCGACTCCGTGGATACATATTGGTCAACGGTGTTGGACTGCGACACTGCTGCCAAGCAGTAGGCAAGGAGAGAAACAAGTGCTAGACGCATACTAGATGAAGCGTAGGAAAGAGGCGAAGATTGCAATGGACTTCGATGCTAGTCACCACGCTCACCGAGAGGTTTAAATACTCAAATCCATTCATAGTGTCATGCCCAAGTCCGACCTTCAATGCTAATGTCACAAAAATAGCATGCCGAATACGAGCATCCACGCGCTTAGCGACCGACGCGAAGTAGGAAGGTGGATCAGGCGGAGTCTAAGCCATATGCTCGCGTGGCTGTCAGAGATCCTTTTTCAGCCTCTTACCCGAGAGATTTGTGGGTCTTTCTCCAGTGGGGGATCCATGGGGATTTAGGCGTGATTGCGGGGCTAACACCGCGAGTTGCTGTATGCAATACTCTGGAAGACCCCTACGTTTCCTGTGTTCAATCGCTGCTCGCATCTGAAAATTTCTAAGGTAAAGATATGTCGCGGACTTCTGAAGTCGCGTGGTCGATGCCGTCTTGAGAGCGTGAACGGTTTTCGATGTCATGCCACGCGATGCCATGTGAGGTTGGTCTATTCGGAGGTAGGGCAAGAAGATGCAAGAAGTCAGGTGAGCGTTATCACCGTGGTCGGACGTGCTCAATACCACGTTCCTTCGACAAGAGGGTACTGTGCTACTCTGTGCCTTCCGCGATTTCCGATATCTTGTTAGTACGGTCTGTTTTTTTTGATATCATGGCAGAACTAGGAAACTTTGCTGGAGTCCTTCAGTCTCACGTAAATTGATACCCCTTGTTCTCCTTGTTACAATCGATCGGAGCAACTACATTTTTACTTTCCGGTTGCGAAACTCTTCTTGCACTCTATGAGGTGTATTGGGTCGCACGTTGATACGTTCGACGGGCATTCTATGGCGAAATATGTCGCATTTCTGTTACGTTCATTGCCGATATAGTTGTAGCTTACCCTCAGCCAATCGTTCTTTCGGAAAGTTGAAATTTACAAATGCACATGGGCGTGCATGCATCGTCATTGAGTTATTAAAGCCGCACCAGATAAAACATGTGATTGTATTGTGCGTGAAAGGTCTTCACTGTTCAGAAAAAGGCATGTTTTGACAAATGATACTCAACATTTCGAGTACGAAAGCCAGTAGGGTGCCTAAAGAAGATATTTAAATTGTATATTTCAAGGGATATAGGTATATCGCGACACTCGGAATTCAAGAATACAAAAAACACTACGACCTTTTAGTTGGAATGTCCAAATGAAACATAATGCAAGGATTGTAATCTGATGTTACCGTCCGACATCGGAACTACGGGACGGGAGAAAACTTCAACGCTCATTTTAGGAATTCCAGGAGTCGTTGATGACCCATGTGCCAGTAGCAGGACTGGAGAACGAGCGGTTAGGATCGGATTCCCAGATGACAGTTGTGCCGCTCTTTCGAACATATTTATACTCAAAGATTGTGCTGGCAGGGACATCAAGGGTTACTATGAAGGCAGAAATGAGGAACGGAAGATTCTCTGGGAAGTAAAATGAAACATACCGCTCCAGGTGGGGTAACTGGCGGAAGATAGGACAATAGCATCAAAAGGAGACCAGGTCTTCAATTCATCGATAGAACCAGTAAGGTAAATGTTCTCTGTTTATTGTTAACACCCGGTAATATCCAGACAAGGTGAAATAGAAGAACGAACCTCCCCAGGCAGTAGACGCAACGACATTGAAAGTGACCTTGACGGTGGCGCCAGCATTACCCTCACAAACGGCGGGGACGACAAGTCCAGCGGCGCCCCAAGTAGCGGGTACGAAGCCATACCTGGCAATAAAAGCCTCGTTGGTTGCAGCGTAGCTCCATGTAAGATCCTTAGCACTGAGCTGAGCACCGGTGTTCCTATTGAATTGCTCAGAGAGAGAGCCGTTGGGCGGCGTATACTTGGCGTTCACAAGGAGGAATCCATCAGCATAATCGCGGATGTAATTGGTGAGGGTGGAGTAGGTCGAAGTCGAGGAGTTGTAAGTGCCGGTTTGGACAGAAGAAGAGAACTGGCGAAAGAACTCGAGAGAGATATCAGTAACCTGAAGAGATCCGGTGGTGTTCCAGACGGTCAACGCATGGTATAATTGCTGCGCAGCAGCGGCAGTGGTAAGATACCAGGGCTATTGAAGTTTATTATGCTTATGAGAGACTGGCATTTTCATAGGTCAATTGATGAGATCTCACCTGTCCACCATAATAGACGTCCTCAGCGTATCGGCCGGTAGCGACAGCAGCATTAGAGGCGATGCCGCTGTTAATGGCATAAATAGAACGGAACACATCGACATAGGCCTTGTGGTTAGCAAGGGCTTTGTCAGAGCAAGGCTGGAAGGTGTTGGCATCACATCCTGCTGTAGCATCGAAGGTGTGAATAGAGGCGAGGACCGAGTTGGCATCCTTGCCAGAGCGTCCACCGCCAGTGTTGGACGTAATATACTTTTCAGTGGGGTTCCAGTAGCTCTACGTGGAATGGCACGTTAAACTGCAATGAATTGGAAGGTAATGTCTAGTTCGTACCTGCAAGAAGCACAAGACACGCGCAGCCTGAGTGCTGTACTCGGTGGCAAGGGCGCTCTGGCCGATCTTCGTGGCAAAAGTAGAGCCCTCACGAAGAGTACGGTGTTGGACGGCAGTGGTGAAGAAAGACCGCGAAGAAACTTCCTCCCAGAGGTCAAATCTGTAGGCAATGAGAAAGTTACATTAAGTATATAAATAATGTATGCATACCCAGAGTGGTTCCAGTACTTGGCAGTGTAGTCGAGGTCAAGCTTGATGACCGGCCAGAGGCTATTGTTGACATATGTGGCATTGGAATCCTTGAGAAGCCAATTCGCGTATGTGATCAGAGCGGTAGCCCGGAGAGGAGGTCCATCTGAGCAGTGCATTAGATAGATACACATTGCGTATCATTCGAATTGACCGAACTTACCACGCTGTGGCCTCCCCCAGCTGCCAGTATAAGCAGTAAAGTCGATGTTGAACTTTGGCTCACCAAGACCGCCAGTGGAAACAGTACCGCTAGGGCTGGAAACCTGCTGTAGCCTTGTCTGAGCAGCAACATAGTTATCAATGGAGGAACGAAGAGCCAAGGAGTATTCTCTCCGTGGGTATACCTACGTAGAATTCGGTTAGAGAAATGAACCGGCAGAGTCCAGTGCAACAGTACGCACTCGTCAATAAGGGACTTAAAGACTAGTGCAGAATCTCGAGTCCATGTATAAAGATAGTCCGGGTCGAAGGTACTTGGGCTGGCAACGACAAGTCCTACCTGTTGAGCATATAATAAACAGTAAACTGTGATCATGACGAGCTATTAACGCACTGACCCCTGCACCAGCAGACTGGGAACCGTACGGTCCGATATTGGCACGAATACCAGCCTTGTTAATTGGACCCTGTGAAGCAATATACTGTTCGACGGTTATGCTCTGGGAGAGCACAGCAGAGCAGAAGGTAAGTGCTGTAAGCCATATAGACCGCATGGTCGGCAACTGAAGAGAGGAAATCCCGTTGACTGAGGACAATACTGCATCCCATACATCCTCTTTACACCTAGAGAGCTCGTAAATATTGGCGGTTTTTGCAAAAAGTAGCCCCGTGTAGAGGACGATAGACGACAGTACGCCGAGCAATATCAGGCGGAGGTTTTGCTCGCATAGTCGTTTTCTTACGACGATACCAGATGGTGCAGTTGGTTCCATCTGATTCGAGGGGTTTCCCAGAACGGGTTGACTCTACGACAACGGGGTAGGTAATTGGATGGTTTGGAGTAGCGAACAGGCTCTTTCAGATTTTTTCTAACCCCGCAGATGAAATTGAAAATTGTAGTCTTAAACGATGTCCATAAAAATGTGGGTTCGGAGTGGAAATGACCAAAATGGTTCCCTAAGATATGATATTAAGACAGGTAAAGCAGTACGGCGACAAAGAGATGCATGCAGCAACAAGTGCAAACTAATCTATTCACGTTGCTCGTGTTTATCGACAGCTTCATCGTCCCACGTGGCAGTAATTGACGGTGGTTCAGTGCACTGCTATGATTTATGACGGACATGTCTGTTCTATCTATTACTTAGTTGTTAGATACTTGGATGAGAGCTGCGATGTGGCAAGAGAGGGTGGGTTGACTAGATTCGTCTAGATCAATGAGCTCAAAGTAGACACATGATGATCGCATGAACACGTGCATGACATGGGCAGAGCCAAGAGCTCCGAGCAACATCCAGAACAGCTTCAGAGGGCGTCTTAAACGCACCTGTCTCTTCTCTCTCTCCTGCTCCATACACAATGTTCTGTTATCTTCTTTGGTTCTTATGTTTATTATACGTTTCGTTCGCAGCAACCCAAGCTCAATTGTCAGAGATCCAGACGTTGAGGGCTAGTCCTGAGAAGAGTTGGCTTTGGGGGTGGGGATGGCCATGGGGAAGCGAGAGCACAGTATCAGTCGTTGACAGAAACCCAGTTGTTTCTTTTGCTTCTCGTCCAGGTACGTTTTCCGGCCTTGTCTATTGTGAGCCATCTTCTGACTTTTAGGCATCTCAGCTGCATTCGGCGCTGAGATACATGATCCGATACTGGGATATGTTATACCACTCTCTTCATTCACCGTTCCATGCCCGGAGGATCGGGACATTTCCACATCCGAAAACTATGGCTGTCCCAATCTTTGTTTAAACGGACCGAATCGCCCAACGGAGGCTTGGATCGCCCTGGTGCAGAGAGGAAAGTGCGAGTTCGTGAAGAAAGTACGAGAAGCACAGAGGCTAGGAGCGAAGGCGGTTGTTGTAGGTGGACAGGATCCAGATACCACAGGTGCTCCAGACACTCTTGTAAGTATGTATAGTCCAGGTATGATTACACTCTACGCTTTTATCCGTACACTTCTTAAGACTGGTTTATGACGTTTAGAGGATTCATCTGATATCAAAATTGCTGCGACATACATCAAGTATTCAGATTATACACGTCTTTACACTCTTATCTCACACTCCAACACTTCTCACTCCGGACTGCGTACACTTTCATTGCTAATTACCGCAGAATATTCTGCTTGGGAATGGTATTCGTAAGTGACTCGGCCTTACTTTATATTTTGCGGCATTTAACAATGAAACGGACTATATATATAGACCCATAATAACCTTTATTGTTATTCTTTTGCTGCCATCCGCATTAACATTTATCACCCTTCTTATCCACCGAATTCGTGCAGCACGTGCTGCTCAGAGAGATCGTGCACCCGAGGACATTGTTAGGAGACTCCCTTGGCGCGTATGGACTGGAAACGGATGGGAAAAGCATGAAGGTGGTGAGGATATCGATGCAGCCTCTGCATTGCGGTTATCCACGGAAACGGATCTGGAAAACCGCCTGCCAAATACAGAGGGCCCTGAAGACCAACCTACTGAGGCTGGACCAACAGTTTCCACTCCTTCCAATGACGATCCCTCGACCTCACAGTCCACTAAACCAATCGAGCCCCAGCCCTGGTTTGAAACTCAAACAGAATGCGCCATCTGTTTATCGGAATTCGAGAAGGGTGATAAGGTTCGTGTACTGCCTTGTCATCATATCTTCCACCTAAACGAGGTGGACGAGTGGTTAATACAACGAAAGAAGCTGGTGCGTTATTGTTTTTTTTTTTTTGTCTTTCAATGTTCTCTACTCAAACTTCATTCTGCAGTGCCCCATTTGTAAAGCGGACGTAACGCAGCCTTACCGCTCGTCTTCACGTTCGACTGCACACCACGAAAGTGATTCCCCAACTCCCTCTCAAACTCCCAATGAACGCACCCCTTTACTTAATCGTGAAAATGATAACCAACCTTCACCGTCATTATGACCCGAATGACTATGATTTTTTTGATGAACCATGGCATGTAATTTAGTGTTTTTATAGTGAACGCGTGTGTATTGTATTTCCTAACGAAGTGATGTTTTCAATCGGTGATATCTTGCATGGATCCTAGAGCTATACTTACACTGCAACACACACAAGTGGCATGTCATGCCTTTGTTACCTGGGTGCGCTTTTTTACGTTGAGAATTCGTATGTAGAATGTTGGGAATCATAGGATAGTGCGCCGGTGTTAGGAGATAAACTAAAGTGCATAACGTCATGTAATTATAAGCTAAAACTTTCAACAAGCGTGCCAGCTTTTGATCGTATGAGCTGTTTATGTTCAAGTACATACGTTCAGTCTGGCATGCAGACAACAAAGAATCGCTGCATGGTCTTCTGAATGGGTGCACAGACGGCATAGATACTGTATACACGCCGCACGGGAACGATCAAAATTCAGCGATCTTCGCGTAACATGTCCATCCGCGGAAAACCAACAATCAACTTCATCTTCTAGCTTGTCGCCTTTCCGCAACTCACGTCCTCCGGTCGACCGACGCTTGTGGCTGTCTGTAGATTCCACATCCATGCTGATTCGTCATCCCCGGGTGTCTGCGACAACGAGAAACAATTAGAATGACTCACATTGTGGCTCGTAGGTGTCGTCTAAGTTTACACCTGGATGGACTCTCAACGTCTATAACATTTGATTCCAACCTTATAAGGGGCATGCAATTCTCAAACTTCCCCAGATACTGGATCACGACTGGCTGCAAGCTCGCGTAGGGATCTTCCTGGCACCTGCTTGTTAAGAAACGATCTTGACGCTCAAAATTCGATCTTCCAAAAGAGGGATCTCGAAAGAAATAACAATAAGGTCAGGTACGGCTCCTTCGAAATCGGCCGGTTAACAATAGCCAACATCGCGAACACTAAAGACCAGTTTATATTTGCTCAATACACTGTAGTGGGAACAATCTGAACAGTCACACCATGGTTCGCAGTGATGCCTGTTCTTATTGTCTTTTGCAACTCGGATCACTGGTCATTGGTCCCACCCTGGAATGCAACAGATACCCAAGCGGCAGAAATACGCCAGAAATGAGCATCGAACCACCTCATGGGACTAAACTTTATCATGCTGGGCGTGGCCTAGGTGTATATTACAGTGGCTCACCTGTACATACGGTTGTTTCGGGGCTGGGGCCGTTATTGATTGAAAGGCCAAAGAGACCGATATCTCCACTTTGGCTTTGGTTTCAACCATAAAGAACTCTGAGGGCTCAATTGCGCTGGATTCCTCCTGCTTGTCGAGTCTCCTCTGCCTCAAAACACATTTGCCATATACATTCCTGAATTGATCCCTGCTATCCAATAACAGCCTCTAGAATGATCCCGGAGGGCAAAAAAATCTTACAGAAGAAACGACATAGTAAGTACGATGGCGCCCGTTTTGGCGGCATTTTGTTCTAAATTCAATATTATATACAGCGAAGCCATGCAAATATTTCCAAGTTGACAAATGTCCACTTCAAGCTGAGGTGTGCGACTTCGCTCACGTCATGGCCGTACCGGCTGTTTCTCAATCGCGACCTCCATGTCGGTACTATCTCGCAGGGAGTTGTAATAACGGGTTGTCGTGCCGATATAGGCATGGGGAAGAAGGTACGTGATCAGAGTGAAGTGCTGTTATGACGGCAGGTGTGCAAAGACCGATATTCTCTAACAGCAAGTGGGGAATTTCCAGTCGAAGGTGCGAAAGATGTGGCGACTTCGTTTCCGGTCCCAATCCAGGACAACTCGAGTACTACGCGTCTGGCGCCTCACAGCTGTTGTATTCTTATAAAACTAACGAACTTTCGTAGCGACATTTCCACAAGAATCGGAACCTATTGATAAGGCTTCAATGTATGCCAGTTACAACCCATATTATTCTGCCTGGCCTTCATATTCATCTCGTCATGTGGCATATACAAATCAACTGTTCATTCCTGCAATGTCGCCGTCCCAGCTTCATTCAAGGGACTCGGTGAGCTCAGGTTCATCGTCTCTGAGCCCGTCCGACTTTGACGAAGGATATATTACGACCGAGGATCCGCAATATGCCGAACACTCCCACCAGCATCAATCTCAAATACAGGTGTACGAAGAACAACAATCCCTGCCCATAGTATTCCCTTCACTGGAATGCGCACCTCCCAAGGCAGGAGTGTATCACTCACCCGTATCTCCCAACACGGCGCTAGGATTATCGCCCAAGAAATCTTCGCGCCACTCTGGAAAGAATAGAGCTGCAAAGTATAAAAGTAAGCAATAAAACGAGGGTTCAGGTGACGAAACGAGCTAATAGCGTCTATTCCTACCAGCTAAACCATGCAAGTTCTACAATACCCTAAAAGGCTGCCCAACTGGCGAAGGGTGCACCTTGTGAGTGGTCCGGACCTATTTTAAGAATCCATATCAATATTTAACATTCTAGCATCCATGGGGAATCCGATCGGGCTCTATTGAATCTCAGCCTCAGTTCAGGCGGAAACGGAGCGCACTTATCACCTAAAGCTCTGTCGCTCAGTGAGGAGGGAGGAAAGAAAAATTTCTTTCCAATCCCCTGGCGTGTCATTGGTGGTGGAGTACTGTTAAGTAGCAAGCAAAGCCGGCGAAACTCCCGATCCCGTGATAGGGGATCAGGCCAAGACGAGCTAGCAGAGGAAGGTGTAAATAACGCAACAGCCACGTTGAAGCAGCAAGCTGTTCCCCATGTCGTTCCCCCAGATCATGACGAGAGGCCCAAGCCTAGGCGGCGATTGCGGTCGAACTCGATTCCTCCCACTCCAAGCAGTGCACATGTGAAGGTAAACACTGTAAGTGTCACTTGCTTCGTTATATTTTCCGGGGCAATGTGATAACGTGACCTGCATCCGGACAGCTGTTTTCTGCAGAGTCTCCCGGGGTATTGTAATGTACGGGGATGGATGAATGGTATGATACGACAACTTGACGAGCATATGATGAACTTTCCTTCGTGTTCACGATTCGAGATTCTTCTCCACGTTGGAACATTTTGGTTTGATTTCTTGTGGAATATATGGGAATGCATGAAGCAGTTACCATGTCATTTTTGAACAGTCTAGGCCTACTAATTTGCAGTGTATTGAAATAGTTTTAAAATTGTATGATATTTCTAAGGGTGCAGTGCATTACTTATCTTTGCGGAAGTAGATAGCGAAGTTATGAAACAAGATGAAGGGATTGATAAGAGGACTAAACTATCAGATAAGATAACAGAACATCGGCTGATGATACCGGTTAAGGGGCATTGCGCGATCGGACGGCGGGATTTCAAGAAAAAGAAGACAGAAAAGGAAAAAATACGAATTGGTAAGATGCACAACTGGTATTCAAAATAAAACGATCCGTACAGCCATACGACAGCAGCACACCATTCTGGCCTGTATCTCCTCATCTTCCTTTACGCCGCCCTTTCTTCTCCCTTCCGCTTCCTTTATCAGCCACTTCACCCCTCCTCTCTCTTTTCATCTTCCCCTAACCCCATCCTTAATCTTTCTCTCCAATGGCCTCCATCAACTACACCCAGCCACTCGCTCTTCTCCTCAGAGAGAGCACCCGCGAAGCCCACACCACTGTCGAACATAGTCCAGGAGCAGGACTTCTTCTTGGTGGCTCGCTGGCGAAGGATGAATATGTCAGATACCTTATGATGCTGTGGCACGTCTACGAGTGCATCCATTTTCCATTTCTCCCTTATTGCCACTGTCGCTCATGTCATTTACCCTAGTGCTTTTGAGGATGCCCTCGACAAACACGCAACACACCCCTCGCTAGAACCCACCTACAACCCAACACTTCTCGCCCGTGCACCTGCTCTCGCCGCTGACATTTCCTATCTTCTTCAAGTCTCAGAGTCGTCATGGAAATCTCACCCTATACACACATCACTTCTCACAACCACGCCACCTGGACTCAAAGCCTATATCTCCCGTATCCAGGAACTCGCAGATGCCAGTGATCCGTCCCCCCTTCTTGCTCATTCCTACGTACGATACCTCGGAGATCTCAGCGGCGGCCAGACTATCCGCCGGATTATCGCCAAGGCGTATGAACTCGATGAAGCAAGCGGCCAAGGCATTTCGTTCTACTCTTTCAAGGAGCTTCAGACCTCCAAGCCCGCAGGATTGGGTGAGATGAAGAGAATTAAGGAATGGTTCCGAGAGGGGATGAACGCAGCTGGCGATCGTGGTGGCTTTGATGTAAAAGGTATGCTTCAGCGCCTCTTGTAATTTAAAGTTATGCACGAGTTACCTACTTTGGAATCGTTCGATGACGTACTATCCTCTAGCTTCGGTTGTAAGGGAAGCGAATACTGCTTTCGATCTCAACACCGGTCTTTTCTCAAGTATTCATCTCAAGGAGATCGAGAGAAAGAAAGATGAAACATCGACTATTGGCGACGATACCACTCTTGAAGCGCAGGTAGCTCCAAAGGAGAAGACTTATACTTTCGCTCAGGTTATTGCAGTCATTGCTGCTGGTTCGTCGATCCTCCTATCACATGTAGATTACCTTACCTAACGCTTTCTAGTTTGCCTAGCACACTTCCTCCTCGTGGTAGGTGGCTTCACAGGGGAAAGGGGATACCAGAAACTACTTGCTATAGACCAGTGGATGCGGAACATGACCCAATCGGCAGCCAGCTCTCAGTAAATCATCGGATTTTTTTTGCATTTCTATTCTACGCACCCTTCTAGCTAGATAACCCTTTACGAAACATATCACGACTATATGTAAAGATCCATTTTATTACTGTGCATAATTGATTCCTGGTGTTTTTGGTATAAGTTGATAGTGCGCACGGCGCAGCGGTGAATATACAATAAGTAAAAATGAAGGCAGTCCGTCAAGCAGCCTCGTGCCGACGAATAAGCTAATAATCAATAAAGTAGACAACAACGAAGATGATAGTCCTTCCACTAGCTCTTACACATACATCAATGATTTTGGCCTGTATAGCCCTGTCCACCATGCTCGTAGGCATTATGACCAGCCTGATAAGGCGGTGCAGGATAAGCAAGGTTAACCTGCGACCGACTGGGATCTTGTAAAGGGAGGTATGACGTCGGCTCCGGTTTTCCGCCCTTTCGACGACGGTTGAAAAAGCCCTTCTTCTCATTGTTTCCAAATTGGTTATTCTTCTTTCCTCTCCTGCAACAGCACCTCCATATGCACAACCCGAGGATGATGGCCATGAATACGAGGCACCCAGTCACAATATACGGCCATCGACTCAGAATCATTTCTTGGTACTTCTTCTTCTTCTTCTCTTCAGCTGAGACAGGAGAATGTTGCATTTGATCTGCAGGGAGAAGGTCCCATTTCGAGTCGCCAGTTGTATCGACACCGCCAAGCCGCACTGTAATAAAGTCTTGCTTTGCATTTTCGTAATCAGTGATGGATGCCATCTGAATGTAAGGATCCTCGTCGGTTTTATCATCAGTCCATTCACCGAAATTAAGTAGTGTGTAGGCGCTGCGAACTATGGAAAAGGTCAGACAGTGGACTGTGACACAAAAAGGAGACGCACGGAAACTCATTCCCAAGATCATATCGTAGTTTCCCAAGATCGAGAAGGCGGACGTAATGGGTTGGAACTAACAAGCGAGCTTAAACGGGGCAATGTATGAGATTATTACAAGAACTTACAGCACCAATGCACACCCTCTTGCCTGTACTGTCAATTTGACCAAAGTTGTCATCGACAACGTCCAAGGGGTGAACTGGGTAAGGCTTGCCACCGAACATGAATGTAATGTTCAGGTACTGCCCACATGGAATAGTCCAGTATTCATTTGTAGAGTCATAAACTGCGCCTTGCACGCGGCCGTAGATGGCGTCAGAGATATCGCGAGGAACTTGGGAGAAAGTAAATCTATATAACAGCGTTGGGGACTATGACTTGCATCGTTATACACGCCGACGTACCCACTGTCAATAACTGCGACGTATTGACCATCAGGTGCCTTGGGTACAATGGAATCCTGCTGGATAGGATTTCCATCAGGTCCAATGATACCGTTATCTTTATCTGTTAAGGCCTGCCAATGCTGATCTGGAATGTGGTCAGCGACTGCAAAGCCTGCCAGAAAAAAACCACAGACCTGATTTCAGAAGTCGTGACACAGTCTCAACGTCAAGTTGCGGCATTGATGTGACATTTTCAAATCCAGGAACGACCTCTCCAATGGTGAACTGTCCCGTGAATGCATCCGCTGGGTCTCCCTTTCGGTCGAGTAAGATGGTGATATAATTATCCGTTGTCGTGCTTTCGTCGAAGATGTTCATGAGCATACTATCCCCCGTGTGCCCGGACAGTTTCTTCTTGATTACACTTCCATCATTGGGACCGAGTCCTAACAGACCGTCATACCCTTGCGAATGGATGTCACTAGTGAAGGTGCTCGTGTCAGTTACAAGAACTGGGAAAAGGTGAGTTGACGGTAGGCGTAAAAGTCGTGAGAACAGACGCACGAAAGGCTTGGTTTTCTATGGTGTGGTTTCCAACTTGAAGTGTGGTAGTCTGAACGTTGCCTAATGCGCATGGTGAGATGACGAAGAGGAAGATTATATGCAAAAACGTACCTTCGGCCTTTCCGACGGCATATGATAGTGTTATTGACTTTCCTGTGTCAGTGAGATTTGAAGGTGTTTTGTCGGGGAAATGGACCCATAAGTCAGAGCTGAGGATTTACGCGTTTAGTGATGAAGGTTCAGCTGGATAAGGATAGGGATGGAGATACCTTCCGGTATCTAGCAATACTGGCAGTTCAATTCCGCCCAGCGTAATGTTACTGACATACTGAGCGTTTCCGGTATTCGAAATGGGGATTGGTGAAGCTCTCTTTGCTAGTTGTGTTGTGCTTGTGCGGGTGTGGGTGGCATGTATCTGGAAGGGGACTCGGACAGCATGGACGGAAGACTGGAAGAGGAGAAGGAGAAGAGAGAGAGGGATTAAAGAGGGCATGATGAATGAAAGGAAAACTCGAGACGGGAGCGAATAGCAATAGAAAGCAAAAGAATGAAGGGAATAAAGAAAGTGGTCTCGAAGGAGAGTATCAACTGGTAGTAGCGTTAACTTGTGTAAAATGAATGGAAATCCCAGAAAGACGTAGACAGCCGTAGACACCAGCACTGCAATCCCACTCTCTCACGCTCATTGCTCTCATCAACCACGGCTTCCATTTCCCGTCGACGTCCCTGTCTTCACTAAGACTCAACGACTTACAGTACCACCTTGTTCAACACAAATATGGAAGAACCAATATATACTTGCCTCCTTACTATCGAGACTCTTGAAGGCTCAAATAGACACAAAGTTGGCTGTTATGCGTACCTCAGTGCTTCAAATCTACTAGTCGCCTTGTCATTCAATAACCCCTTGGTACAAATGTTAATCCAATTGGTATATTGAGGATCCATTTCTTATCGTCGAGGGCTCGACGATTGAGCCGAACAACCTCAGGGTCCCATCGCTCCGCCTGCTTTGCCTTTTAGCTGCCGAACATGGCGGCTGTTTCTCCCTTCAAAAGTACAGCAGGCTTTCATGTCAGCGTATTTTTCCGCCACTCTTTCTAGCGTTTATGCTGGATCTCGCGTCTCTTCTTCTGGTGTATGTCATCCTACTCCTCGCTGATGCAGCTATTACTGTAGAAGCCGCCAACGCGCAACCTAAAGGACTAGCTAGCAACGATTCTCAAGCATATCTAACCAATAATGCCGATTTGGGCTACTACGTCGATATTTCTTTAGGCGGGCAGTATTTTCATGTTCTAATTGATACCGGAAGGTTTGCCACTATGTCTCTGTACAGCAATTTGTTCCTTACTCGTGGATAGTTCTGATCTTTGGGTGACGGGGCACGTGGGCAATAGCACAGACACAGGGCACCAAGGTAGCGTGTCCTATGCTATAGGCGGGGTCAATGGTATTTCCTCATGCTTGTTCTTTCCGGAAGAGATTAACATTGTTTGTAGGTTCGATAAGGACAGCTGACCTACAATTCGCTGGATTTACCATATCCAACCAAGCTTATTGTTCGTACATGATCTGCATATCGCGCTGTGTAATTGTCTAATGTTGTTCGCGTTCCCCTAGTGGAGATACCTGCTGACGACAAGAATATTGCTGGAACTGGTATCCTGGGTGAATATTGTTCACAATTTTAGATATGATCATTCCATGTTAACATTTATTTTATTAGGTCTCGGGCCTAATACTGGATCTTTTATCTATAGAATGCTGCAGACGTCTTCGGGTTACTCAGTATTGAACAATGTATTTTACCAAGATACGACGTCCCCTAACCTCTTCACGGTACTTCTGGGCCGTACAACAGGTACCAGATCCCTTAGCATTAACTTTTGTGGTTTACTCACATTTCTCAGATCCTAATGAATTTTTTAGCGGAAGCATCACAGTCGGAGATTTATTACCGGAGTACTCTGATGTTGAGAGCAAGCCGAAGCTTCCTATGACTCAAGTCCCAGAAACGCAAGAAAACGATCAGCACCTCCAGGTTCTCCTTGATATGGACGGGGTGATAGGCCCTGACGGAGAACCGATTCCTTTCCAAACTGAAGTCATGGGTGCGTTGGACAAGCGCGCCACTGCTGTACTCGATTGCGGATTCAGTTTTCCTCAGTTACCAAAGTAAATCCCTTCTATTGTCTCAAATGACAGCAAGCTTAGGTCATACACTAGATCTGTTTCCGATGCTATGTACAGTCGGTTTTACGGCGCAGAATTCGTCGACGTCGATAAAGTTGGCGGTGCTTGGATAGTCCCGTGTGATCAGGAGGTCAATGTTACATTCAAGTTCGGTTCAGAAGAATACCGTATGCACCCTCTTGATATGACCATGTACGCCAAATATTCTTTATAGCGATGGAAACTTGCCGACGTTGTTAAAGACAGCCTTCAGTCATTGGCCTCAACGACGGATTGAAAAATAGTAAAGGAGAAGAATGCTGTGTTGGTACCGTAGGTCAACTCATCTGTATGTGTTCTCGCTTTGAAGCTGACATTCTTTGCCTGTCCAGTTCCAACCGTTTTCCTACGAGCGAAATGTCGTCAATTACGACATGATTCTTGGGATGGCGTTCAGTACGTAGATAATTACGGTCAATTAATTCCGATGGTTTCCAATCCTAATATCTGTAGTGCGGAATGTGTACACCGTCTTCGATTATGGGGACTTCGTCACAGGCTCAACCAAGCAGAAAGATCCTTACGCTCAAATGCTCTCGATTACGAATGCTACAGAAGGTCTTTTTTCGCGACCTGCCAATCAGATTTAAGTGACTCATGCAAACCATGTTATACTATTAATAGCACACTCAGATTTTGTAAAAGTTCGACTTGGTGGGATTGATACCACAGGAAGCAAAGGCCTTGCAGCTGGCCCTCGAAGCTCTTCACCGTCAAACCCGAAGTCAAGAACGGTTCGCTATATCGTGGCGGCTCTGTGCGCCTTCGTCGGCCTGCTTCTCATGATTTTCTTAATCCGTTACCTGAATCTCAGACGGAAACGTCGAAAGGTCGATACCGGAGAATCCTAGAATGACTCATGGCTGCTTGTTATGTCATGCCGGAATGACACCATACAATGGCAATCATCTTTCCATCTATTGGTATATCGGGGAATACTTCATAGCCCGTATGTTGCAATGTGGGTTCCATGGTATCTGACTGCGCAGTATCCAGCGCCACCCACTCCGCGGACTAATTAATATAACGTCTACAGTTCAACTGTACTATAATACATATACCAGGCTAGACATTCATGGGTCTCCCAAATTACATTCCTTTTATATACTTAATAGTCATCACCGTTAATGGGCAGTTTGCTGGGGGGAAATCTAGGAAGAAAGACACTGTAGCCTTACTTCAAGTATTACTAACGCTCAGGTACCCACTGGTTCATCATCGGAATATAACAAGGAGTCATTTTCTTGCTTGAGTATCCGGGAGGCTGTGAAAGTGTAATCTAAAGGCGCTTTTTTATGGTAGATTATGAATCCCAGGCCTTCAAGTGAAATCAAAATCATATGACGTGCTCAAATGAATATGATACGCCTAACCCAAGTTCAAAGGTTATTGATAACGCTTCTTATGCTAAGCTTTTATAAGTATGTGCGTAAGTTGTTTACTTGCCTAATACCTATCCTCAATCGGAACAGAGTTTAGACTTGCAAGGCAGTTGCAGTTGAACAGTCTGACTTGTAACTTTGATAGAATGCTGGTGTACATCTGTTGCACACTGTTGAAATCGATCGAGAATGCCAAATACTGCATATGCCAGCGCCGAAAAAGAAGCGCGAGTCTCCTACGATTCCGAAATCCAACTGCAATCTTTAACGTGCGCGCCAGCCCTGCAGAAACTCGATGTTTATCGTTACATCTTACGACAGGCATCATTGCGCGGCCACGTTCATATTAATGTATCCACGGAATACTGTTGTTAGCCTTTTGTTGAGACCCTTTAGGTATAAACAATGCTGACTCTAACTTTCCGTAAACCCACATCAATTGTGCACCGGATACAACCAGCAATCTTTGGCAATCTTAGTACCCCGCATATCCATATGGGCTATCGTTAGTGCCAAGGGGTGATTGCGTTCCAGTTAAGCTCCGACGATCCGACGAACCGTTCCCTACTATTCCTGGCTCATTCAGCCAATTCAAAACAAAGCCTCAGGATCAGGTTTTTTTTTTCTATATAAATGACGAGCAATCGACGTTGGTTAGTCACTCAGGTAATCTGACCTTCTTCAGTCATTCTCATGTCCACCTCTACGAATATCCTATCCTCTGACTTCTATGAGGACTTCATCTCTACTTCTTCGAAGGCCAGAAAGCCTTCTCCCAGTACGTTCTTTATCTAAACCAAGATGTTCTTTCTCTAACTTTACTCAGTATGGGATCTCTTGCCTGTCGAGCTTCGTCCTGGAATGCTCTCCATGCTAGCTGGGAAGCCTAATCCTGTTACATTTCCTTTCGAATCGATCACCCTCTCTGTGCGCTCTCCTACGCAAGTAGGTAATCAAAGCCAGACAGAAATACCTATTCATGGAGAGGAACTTGCAGCCGCTTTACAATACGGCTTGACTTCTGGGGTTCCAGAATTGAAGCAGTGGCTGACTGAACTCACCACAGACGTTCATGAACGTGGTGTCGATGAAGGCTGGAGAGTGGGTATTGGTTCTGGCAGTCAAGATCTCCTGTATAAAGCATTCTCTGCTCTACTGAACCCGGGCGATTCAATTATTATGGAGGCTCCTACGTACCCGTAAGTTGACAATACCGTCCATTGTTTCTAAAGATGACATAGATCTTCAGAGGCATCATACCTCTATTACAAGTTCTTGGATGTAACGCGGTCGAAATACCGTCCGATTCGGAAGGTATTATTGCAGATAAACTGCAGGCCACCCTCGAGTCGTGGGATCACTCAAAAACTTTCCCGAAGCTCCTCTATACAGTTCCAGTATGATTGTTTCATTTCATTTTATACTGTCATTAATGATATGGGTAGTTTGGATCCAATCCTACAGGTCTCACTACTAGCATCGAACGGAGGATCCAGATTTTGACTCTCGCTCGAAAATACAACTTCCTTATATTTGAGGACGATCCGTACTACTTCCTTTACTACGGGAATCAACCCCGGCCGGCATCCTATTTTCAGCTAGAAAAGAAGATAGGAGGAGAGATTGGTAGAGTCCTGAGGTTTGATAGTTTTAGTAAAATCATGGCCGCTGGATTTAGAGTTGGGTGGGTAACTGGACCATCTCGTATCATAAATGCAATTGAGTTGCATGTAAGTCTATGTTTTCTTTTACGCGTTGTTGTGGCTAATTATACTTTCGCCAGAGTACTAGCACGACTGTCCAACCTCCGTCAATTTCTCAAATCATACTGCTGAAACTTGTATCACAGTGGGGTATTCCAGGATTTATCGCGCATACCGAGAAAGTAGCATCATTCTATAGGCAAAGCGCGATCACTTCGAGATTTGCCTTCAGCGTCATATGTCTGGCATTGCAGAATGGACAACCCCTGTAGCAGCTATGTTCTTCTGGCTCAAGTTGTCCCTTCCTCCTGTTGTATGCTGGCACGAGGGCGATGCAGCTGCGTTGATTCGCGATAGGGCTATTGAAAGGGGCGTACTCCTCTTGCCTGGAGAATGCGCTTATCTTGATGAGAGGAAGAATCCGTGCGTGCGAGTATCCTTTAGCTTGCTCAGTGACGACGAACTTGAAGAAGCAATAAAAAGATTGGCATTGATCGTTCGGGAAGAGTGGGAGCGCTACAATAAACAAAAGCAATCCACTGAAGCGAAATAGTTCACATAATACGTATCTTATACAACTCCTTCGAATATAAATATTTACATGTTCTACATTAATCTTTATGTCAATTTCATTTAGTGCTTAGAGTCCCAACGAACACAAATTCCGAATTCAGCTTCATAATTAGCAAACGTAATTGGTGCAGGAAAAATGAAATGCACATCGTCATATAATTATTTCTGATGTATATATTGATATAAGGTACTACAGGTCAATAAATACAAGGTATGTCGTTTTCTTGTGCAGAAAACAGGATAATATGCATGTGGTATAAGGTATGTTGAATGCCAAATAGTCGTCATCGATCGTAACAAGACATAAAGAGCTGATAAAATAATCTAAGCGTAAAATGTAAAAAAGAGGAATGTTTTAGAAAGTCGAAGTCTACTAGCCCTAGTCACAACCAAGAAACTAGCGGGCAATAAGTAAATCTAGTAAAAGTATCACGAATCCAAGACCGGTGTATCAGTCCAAGATTCCGTTACGAAACGGATGGGTATGTTGATCTGAGTTTCTAGCAGAGGGGAGGCGTGGGGAGGTGTCAGTGTTAACATAATGAAGTCCTGGAAGGCTGAGTCAGACCAGAGTGTTGACGATGTTGACGTGATACTTACCTTAACATGTAAGTTGTCAGTGTGAAATCCACCGACTTCGACATCGGGATCACATTTTATTTCTCCTTCCCAGTCCAAATGATCTTCACAAGTCACGTTTGGCATAGAGTAGCAGGAAGGCATTGAAGGAGGTAATGGGTATAGATATCCTCTCCTACCACTTTGTTCTTCCACGACTTCGTGAAACCAATCTCGACTGAGACCTGGCGCAAAAAATATACACGGATTTTTTGTTCTCCGGGAGGATTCTTCTGTGGTGTTAGTGACCTGTCGGTTAATCGCGAATCCGTGGACACAATACGGTCCAGTGAGGGGGCGGGGAAGAATTCACGGAGGGAAGCTATTTTTCCAGTCAGCTGCACGTGGAACGGGATGATATCGTCCAGGCCATAAATACGAGAAGAAGGCACAAACAACTGTATAAGTAAATATCAGAATATTCTCAGCACACCGATAAGAAGTGGAACGTACGTTACAGAAAAGCGGTTGAAGTTGGGAGTTGGGCGGCATTTCATTGTGGTGACGCTCTGATACCACTCCTCAGGCGAGGATTTTACTGATGAGAAGAACCGCTCGGAATGGGGAATTAAAGGCGATGAGAACGGGTGCGAGGGTGGTACTTGAAGTTCACAAAGATACTATCAGGGGTATCAGACGACTGAGGCCAGGCAAAATATTTCGACAACATACTGTTTTGTCTTCGTTAAAAAGCCGACTTTGCGATGCAGAGTTCGCGTCACCATTACGTGAAGGCGATATGTGCTTTTAACGAACATCGCGGGTACGCCAGAGAAAGCAGCGTAGTACGAAGGAGGCAAAGGCTTGCTTGACGCGCCTTCCGTGAATGTCTCCGGTATAATTACTGAGAAAGGAATTTGGGACGGGCAAATACTTTGGACCTCCCGCTTCGACCAAAGACAATAATAGTCGTCGATCAACTTGACGGACTTGGATCCACCCTCGGAAGTTGTGAGGTCAAGCTTTCCCTCAAGCTTTGTAGCGTAATCAAAAAAGCTGGAATATTAAAATCAACGTGATCAACTTACTTTAAGTGCAACTTCAGAGATGCTTTCAGAGGCATCGAGACAAAGAGTGCCGTTTACAACAGCATGCCGTCCATAAGCGGGAAGCTCGACATCTTCTTCCTGCTCAGATAATATGATAGTAGTCTTGCCAGACTTTTTGATATAGTTCCCGGTTGGAGGAGGTCGCGTAACTCTTGGTTGAGGAGTGTGGTCTAAGCGACGCTCGCCACAGGAAGGCTCGTAGGAGTAAGAAGGGATAGGGGAAGGAGGAGCGTAGCCAGGAAGCGATTCCACGGAGGGAGTACTGAGGTAGCCAGATAGAGACATTTTGTGTTGGACTAACCAACTGGGAGGAGAATGATAGAACGAGACGCGTGAATGGGGGCATTCACAGTAGATATAGGTGGTTTGTGAGTCATGGCTGAACGCAGCAGGGATGGTATGAGCCTGTACAATGCTTAGTGAGAATTAAAGGAGGCGCCCCGGTTAAGATGGAAAGTATAATGACAGACACTGCAGAAGACGCGAGGAAGACGCGCTTGTTGCAGCGAGTGCTTAGCTTGGCTTCGTCAGCTGCGAAATGACTCGACGCCAACTTCGATCAGGAACAATTGCTCCGTGAATTCAGGGACTCTGCCCCCCATAGCCCCCATTCACCAAAGCGGCCTGGTTTCAGTCTATTTCAACTCACCTTCTCTCGACCCTTCATCGCTTTATTTTTAGTTCTTGACTCACACTCTCTCTAACAAGTCAAAGCGTTCATCGCTGCGGTACTCATACAACCGGCAAAGTACACAAATTGTACATCGTCCGACACAACGGAAATAGTGTGTGTAAGCTAAAAGATCGCTAGTTCAAGCCTGGTTACGCAGCTCTTGCGACTAGAATAAGAATAATTCAAGGCGGACTCCAAAATGAGTTCTGAAATGGTAAAAAAGTCTTGGGCACGCCCCTAACACACTCTGGGTCATATGCAAGGGAAATGCCAGCACAGACGCCGGACAAGAGGCTTGCTCTGTTACAGTGCCCTCGCATTGGAATGCTCCAGCTGCGATAATGTCTCCTCAAGATGTTGAGACCGCTCGGCAGCCTGGATTTCCTCCCACTGGTCGTCCCTGCTGGCATAACTTACTGGTCTATCACCTGTCTCGCTGGCTTGGGAGTGCTCAGAGATGGGACGCTGCGCGCGCAAGCTATCCCGCAGGAATCCTGAAAGTAACAACGTACTTCCTCTTGTGTTTCCATAAGCAGGTGGTGGCGGAACAGCTATAGCACTGTCTTCTACATCGCCAGTACCAACGCCACTTTGGGCCAATGCGGCCGCATACGTGGGAAGCGGCGGTCGACTCCAAGGCGCGAATGGAATGCCGGATAGAGACCCATTGCCATTTCGATATCGAGGTAACACCTCTCCAGGATGAAGGTGGCCATAACGCTCTGCACGCAAACGGAATATACGGCGCTCGAAGAACACGAGTTGGGCAAGCACTGCGATAACAAATATAACGTGGATGAATATTCCAGATGCGGCGCCGTTCGACATGTTCTGACTGTTCGAAGACATCAGCCGAATGGCGAAAACCCAGGTTGTTATTGTTCCTCCAAGTATAATAATCTGCGCGACAAATATCAAGAGGGTTGTGACCCGGAAACCGCCAAAGGCGATCGCATTATCAGATTTGAGAAAGCCAAGAAGGCCTTTCTTGTGGCGAATAGAACTCGCTGCAGTGCCATTGGACGGCGGGGTTACGGGATTATCACCTTGATTGCTGGTTGGTGTAGGTGATGCGGCGCCGCTGGTATTGGTTACAGCAGGCGGAGGCAGCTGGATGTCTGCTGGATGTCTGGCTGGGAGGCTCTCGTTGAGCCTGGACGCCGGTCGGCTATCGTCGTCGATCTGCTCATGGACGCCCTCGACAAAGCCTATCTCCCCACGTTTCTTTGGCAAGGCCTCTGCTTCGGGCCTCTGCAGGTTCTCAGATTGGATTTGGTGGGATATTGATGGGTTGTAGTGAGCTGAAGTAGGAGTGGCCATGGTTAGGGAACCAGTTGGAAATGAGTGTGGCAAATGAAAAGGTGAAAAATTACAAGTAGATTGCTCCAGGCAATCGAGGTAGAAATTTGAGCGCAGCCCAATGGAAATTTAAGGGAAATAAAAGGCGAGTTGAAGAGGTGCTTTGGTGGTACAGTCGAAGCTGCGCAAGATCACGGACCACCGTCAATGCGCTGCTTCGTTGTTACCTTTGCCGTGAGAAATCTAATGTCATGCCCAAACTAAGCAACTCGCAACGACAAACGATTTCCAAACCAATCTCATTCGTGTTCTACTTTCCAGCTTTACATGAAATCCCGACATCGCCAACAACAAACTATTTCGAAAAAGGTAAACTGCGCGCAGGACGCAGGTAGCCTCGGCTTTCAACACGTTTCTGCCCATTATTACTCCTGTCCAGAAATATCTTCAAAACTGCCTTAATATCTCACGACTCACCACAGAGGTTGCCTTCGAAACAAGTCACAACTTCTCATTCCCAAAGGGATAGTGACCTCATTAAATAATGTATGGAGTTTGACCCATTCTATCGCATTTTCTTGTCTGTCAGCTTCCAATTATCAACAGCCATGTTGCTGACGAACAAGATGGTTATTGGATGCAGGTACTTCGTCACCGCTCATTCGCACTCTCGGTACCGATATGCAACCAATGTGCAGTCGTCATCACTTCGCGGAGCTAATGGCGCACGTCGCAGTAGATAAAGAAGGGTCCAGGCTGAGAAGGCCAATCTGATAAGTAAAATGACGTATACAAGATCAACAACCCCCAGTCCAGGCGCATTTGAAATTACTTGACACCAGAAAAGTACTTTGAAATTCATGTCAATTCGGAATTGGCTCGGAACATACTTGGAACTGCACATAAGGATACCTGTATCACTAAGCTCATGAATCACGATTCGTCTGGTCGCTCTGAATCCACCCTCACTTCTTCTCGAGGAATAATGGAACCCAAATCCACCACAGTGTAAAACGCAAATGTTTTGATCTCTGGTTTCCCGGTCTTCGAGGGCGTATCAATGTCGTTGCTTTCAGAGGGTGCTGGGTCATCAGAGCGATATGTGTAAGAAACCAGCATATTGAACTGAAAATGCGGTTTAGAACACTGTTGTATCCAAGTCAAAATATCATACCTTGATGTTTCCGCGTGCCTCCTTTCCAATCACTACTTCCCCACCTACAAGCGTTACGTTAGCCCTCCGTTCCAACACGCCCACATTCTTCGTCTTCCCTCGCCCATCCTTGTCTTTCTTGCCTCCATAGTCATCGTCATCCACTCCAAACATCTCTTCATCATCTTCATACTCCCAAGCCTCAGCAAATGCGGCAATCGGAAACGGACTCGTAGGAAGTGATACGGCGAACGGTGGTCGGCGAGACTTCTCTACCTGGCCACTTTCCCCTGGGGTAGCGGTAGAAACGTGTACTCGTTGCACAGAAAGTCGTACTTGGATAGGATCATATAGGGGGTTCGTTAGAGCCAGATGAAAAGGGTACGTCTTTCCTGCATGCATGCATGCTACACTCCTCTCGTCCTCGGGATTAGGACCTGAAGATTTTGCGAGCGAGCGCTTCAATGATTCAGACGCTAGTATGGGTTGTTGTGCATGGGGAAGAGCGACTGTTATGGCGGGGAGGTAGTTAGCTGCTACAAGCTTGATTTTATATCGTACAGATTGTGCCTTTTGTTCGGGTTTGATCAAAATGTGAGTACATGCCGGGCAGCGTTTGGAGCGCTTCGAATGGAGCGGTATACGCAAAGGCCGAAGGTCCCTGAAGCAGTAAATTTCAAGTTGGCAATCTGTAACGAATAGAACCTAGCGTACCTTGTCTGCAAAGAAGTAGCCCAAGTATTCCCCCACCTCTGCTCTAAACTCGCAATCTCCGATATAGTCTCTAGATGTCTCATCAACTCTACGTCTGCATCTCCTCCTCCAGTTCCCAGCGCACTTGCGGAGGAAATCTCTACACGGCTCCTATAATCCGGCATCTCGTCTTTATTCATGCTTTTATCGCGATGTGCTCTTCCAGATGTACTTCGTGTAAGCGGGTTATACTTGCTGACCCCGGGAATATCGCGCGCAAGGGCAGCGGATGCAGCGGCTGTTATAGAGGCAGAGTGAAGGTGATGTGAGTGAGCGGCACTACCATGAACGGCAGCCGCGTGTGTCGTCGACGTAGAAGAGGAAAGTGATGATGCACGTATGAAAGGTTCAAAATGTTCCTTCAAACGATCGAATTCTAGGGAATCTGGCGCGGAGTCTTCAAATTTTTGCAGTTGTGCTGAATGGGCCAGTGAGTACATGAGAGGCGTTTAGCAGGCAAGACATACCAGCGAGCCCGGTAGGTTTCTCAAACGTAATTCCTACTTCTGCAGAGTCCCACCTGCAGTGGTTACAGTAGAGAAAGAACGGAGGCTCGCCTACAGTGCTAATCGGAATAGCAAGACGGCCGTCGCCATTATCAGGAGGGTCTGAGGGCACTACAGACAGTGTATTTCTGCAGTTTGGGCACATAAAACAGTTTCTCGCGCATCTAAGATGTGTTAATGCATAACGTCGAAAGATATTGTTTCGCTTGCCTATTCTTCTCTGCGCGTACGCTCGCACTTGGAACTTCGAAAAGACAGTTGGGGCAGTAATATGTACTTACTTCAACAGAAACGCATCTGTTACACCGTATGGCATCGCATTCCTCGCAGAAAAAGAGACTATGCAGAGGGTGGAAACTATAAGAGGAAGAAGGAAGATGTGGTGGTGGTGGCACGGGAGATGGTGAAAGACATGGGCAATGGTATAGAACACTTGGTGTCATTAATAGAGATCCTAGTCATAAAATTAAATAAGTTTGTATAAAACAAAAGAGAAAGTACCGGGTATATGAAGACGAACAGATGTCTTTAAAATTACAGTGCAGCGGAGTGTAGCTACCAGTCCTTTCCGGCCCGCCAGTCGCGTGTACCCTTCTATTCCAAACAGGGTCAAATATATGCTCAGGCGCTTTCACTTGTTGTTGTGTCATTTCGAGACTAAATGTCTATTAAGTACTTCCCAATCTTGCATACAACCCTCTTTCTTTCTATCTTTCTTCCCACTTTTATATGCAGTTCTGAGCCCTCTTAGCTTTCCCCTGTCTTGTCCCATTTTTCCAACAATCATGGAACAAGAGACTACTGCTGTTAATACATCCGAGGACTTTCGCACAGAAGTAAATCCTTCTGATCACCCGAAGAAACGGTGAGTAGGAAATATGTAAATTTACTCAATAAATGAGCGCGAACACAGCTCTCCGTTGCAGATGTGCTAACGGAGAAAATGCCGAACATCCTGGGAAAAGGCAAAAGCTCTTAGTGCCCTCAGAGTCTTTCGCAAACGTCCTTCAAGATATGCAGTCTTTGGATAACGCTGGCAAGAGTAAGATTTTCGAGCTTCTTCTTACTTTGGTTATAATTGTTCTGTAAAAACTTCCTTAGCATGGACTAGACCGGTCATTCCGCCGTCCATCAGTGACATAGGTAAATCAAGTATTTTGAAGCTTTTGTTTCAATGAACTTTAATTCAGCTCCCAGTCTTTCAATGTACTGATATTGTGGGCGGGTCAAACGGATCGGGAATAATGCTCTTCGGAACTACTCAGGTATACTACCTAATGTCATATACCATTATTAAGCCTGCTTTCTGATGCACATATGGTAGGAAGAGAATTCTGTTCTGGTTCGAATCAAAGATTATATGCCTTGTTTTTATTTCCCTGCCCCAATTGGTTTGACGGACGGTGACCTTCAGCCACTAGCTGATTACCTTAACGTAAGCTCAATTGGTATCCATATTGACTTGAGCAAATTTACGCGATACCTGCAGAGGCTTCTAGCGGAAGACGAGGAAATAAAAACCATATCAATTGTTCAGAAAAGGACGAGTGCCAGGGGAAAAGAAATTCCTTACCTGAAGTTCACTGTCAATTGTAAGGCAGCTTCGATGAAAACTGTAGATAGGTACATTTGCTTATCACAAGAGCTATTATGCTTACGAGCCAGTGATATAACACATATATTAGAGAATGGACATTGCTCGTACAAGGACCTTTTCAATTCTCCAGATAATGCAATTCAGCATGATATTGACCTTCGGTGCTCTTTCATTTCCGACACCTCTGTAACAATCCGTCCTCTAGGACGTATTCAGAAAACTAACAATGTAGTAATTCAATTATAGGTTAGTTGCATGTCGTGGGTTAAACTTGAAGCAGGAGACTATGACCTTGTGGAAGCAGACCAAAAACGTTCCAGGTGTCAACTGGAGCTTGTCGCAAGGTAATCTAACCATTGAAAATGATCGGTGGAAAAGTTTTAAACTAGCTCTTCAGTTACACCAAGCTGATGCTTCACACACCAGCCAATAGCTCAAACGCTCCATTGCGCATATTGAGTTTCGACCTCGAATGTTTTGTCCCAGATGCCAAAAAAACGGGCCGATTATTTTCATATCCTAGGTTTGATCCCGTGTTCCAAATTGCTAATATGGTAACACGATATGGTGAGTTTTGGAGAGGTAACTGTAAAATATAAATCCAATCCTTGAGCAGGTGAACAACAGCCATTTACACGGAATGTCTTCACGCTGAATAGTTGCGATCCTATCGATGGATGTCAAGTTATGTCGTATGACAATGAGTCAGATATGCTGAAACAATGGGCAAAGTTTGTGAAGGAAGCAGACCCAGATATTATTATTGGGATATAATATTGCCCGCTTCGATTTGCCTTATCTTTTATTGAGAGCCAGAGCACTTGGTATTAAAGAGGAGACATTTTTTGACATCACAAAGCTTGTCGGTATGAGGAAGTTCACGCTATTTTTATCCCTTCTCATCTCACCCATTAGACGTACCAATATACATTGAAGAACATAAGCTGGGTCAGCAGCGGGAATGGAAGGACGCGCCAGACGTGTCAGGGCGCCTTTTGTTCGACCTTTTGCACTTCACACTTAAGTATAACCCGGGGTCAGTGAGCGGTCCTGGAATGTTCCGCCTTGGACCTACATGCGAACGCGTATTAGGGGAGAAGAAAGAAGACGTTACATTCACTGAAGTAAATGGCCTACAGTTCGGAGACGCGACTTCTCGACGTCGCCTAGCAATTTACTGCTGCAAGGTCAGTAATATGTTCAAGATTTGCTACCATGACATGTCAATAAGAATTAAATTTCACCGCATGCAGGACGCATATCTTCCACAAAAACTTCTTGACAAGACATCCGCTTTTCGGCGTTACGTCGAAGATTCTTGTAAAGCACTTCTACCATTTGATGCAATGCTTTTGCTTTCTCCGGGTCAATTATCGAAGTCTTCTAATCAAATACATGACATTACAAATGGAATTTTGAAGCCCACCAGATCATACTTCTCTTTCTAATGTATATGGTTACATATGTGATCTTCGTGTTAATTTTTTAGATAGTAACGACCCCGTTAAAATGCTTCCGTCGCGATGTATACTAAAAATACAATAAGTATTTGTTGAATTTAAATCAGTGCAATCAGTTTGGTTTCTACATGCCTAGAAAGCTCTTGTCTGAACGTGCGTAAGTTATGACACGTCCGATCGCGAAGCAGATTTTGCGAAAAGTGTTAGCGTATCTGTACTACAAATAAGTAAGTACGTGTCTTTCATTCAATAATGTTCCAACAAAACAGGGGGATTGGTTCTTCATCATGCTCTCCCGACTTCAATGGGGCTATAATTATATGCGCAAGCTTGCATGCGTTGTGAGTTACTCGGGAATTTGCACACCAATGAGTGGATGTTGCTGTGCACATATATGTCTACATGAGAATCAGATCAGTAGCACGTTGTCGCCTGCGAATAATAAATATGAGCTACAACGCAACGTACACCTGGCTTGGATCTTTCGGAAAAAATAACAGAAGCAGGGATGTCGATGATCTCTGGCTGTAACCAAGGGTAAGTGCGTGTTATGTAAGGCGGATGCGATTTAGGACGCGGACGTGCGAACTAGCCGCAGCTGCTGAGCACAGCGTCATCCCTCTTCTCAGTCTGTCGTTACCGGCCAAGAGTCTTCACTTTCATTTCATGTAACAGCCAACATAATTATAACACCCATGCCTCCGAGAAGACCTCTGCTATCTTTCTCTGAACATGAGTTACAGTCCAGGTCGCACTCCTTAGCTTCTCCGAGCTCTACTCTTAGCGATACAGAAAGTAGGAAACGATGGTACCATTTTCTGCCTCTCTGTGGTGAGTAGATTCCACTGTATGTCGATGCTGATACTCAGGTCACTCTTCAGCAACTCTGTTCTTCATTCTTGCACCTCAGCCTTCTCTCTTCTACGTGCTTATTGACTTCCACCTCCTCACCTTGCAAGCTCCCATCATATTCACTATGCACATGCTAGTGACATGTACATTAACCTTCATGCTCCTCTCGTCGCTCATGGTCTGCACCACCCGAGATCCCGGTCCAGTAAATGTGCTACAGGTCGAGGAGAATGAAGACATAAGCATTACTGAAGCCCTAATGCCCGATATTGACTTCGACGCCCCCGGAAAATGGTGTAGAAAGTGCTGGGTGAGTTTGTGAGCTTCGTGATAGGTATTCTAGTTACTGAATTATGATAATATGTAGGCACCTAAACCCGAGCGTGCTCACCATTGTTCTTTTTGTGGACGTTGTGTACTAAAACTGGGTAGGAGGCAGATTTTACGAGGTTGGATTAGTCTCTCACTATTAAGTAGACCATCATTGCCCATGGCTTGGTTCCACATGTATTGTGAGTCTTGATTTCCATTGGTCATTTTGTGCTCTGTTCACGTTATCACTTTACAATTGCAGGGGCATAGAACTTATCCCGCCTTCGTTCACTTTCTTACTTGCGTCACACTCCTTTCATTATATGTTGCGATTATATCCATACTAGCACTCATGTATGCATTTAACAACCCTTTGCTTGTAGTGAGTCATATTTCACTTGTAGTGTCTTGTTGCTCACGGTGCCATAGAATGAATTTACACCCGTTCATGAGCTGGTTCTTTGCTCTGCCAGCATCATTGCTACTCTGGTTATTGGACCCTTTGCAATATACCACCTATACCTTGTGTCGTAAGTTTTTGGCTTGCAACTTTTGCCATGGCTTATCGTGTATAGTACCAACCAAACCACGTTGGAGCACATTTCACCTTTCATGCTCCTTCGCCATCTTCCTCGGCTTCCCCCTACAGGGCATTCTCTTTCTGACCCACCTCTGGAACCAGAACTCTCCTATACTCAAAGATGTCTCGTTAAAGATGCACATGGTGCAGTTCGTATTTATGACATTGGTTGGCGAAAAAATTGGACACAGGTTTTTGGATGGAATAGGAAGTATGGATGGGTATATCGACTTTGGTTTGGGGGTGCATCGTGAGCGACCACATTTAATAACGATTTACTTGATGTTCTGATTAAACTTATTTATCCTCCGTAGAGCAGGTGACGGAAAGGTATTCCCACGAAACCCTCGTGCAGATGAGATGCTTGCCAGGCTCGCGTCTGAATTGGTTAAAGCGGATAGATACAACCAATGATGCTCTCTTTACGGACTACTTACGATAGCACACCGTGTAATTTAGATCGGATAACTTCTAATCCAGATTGTCTTCGGATCCTGACGTTGCTTATGTGGTGAGTCTTCCTTACACGTTGCCTGTTTACTACCCCCTTTAGTCATCCTAAACGATCGCAAATCAATCCAAAGCTGAGAGATTGCGTGACAATTGCGTGTTTGTGTTTCACTGTACTTATAAGCTCGACGTTACCTCTGCATATTATTTCTTTTCAACGCCCATACTACTCTTCTACTGAAGACACAAGCTAACCATTCTCTGTGAACCCCTACTACTTTTACCGTCTGTCCTATACATCTTTTTCTTAGGATCCAGCATCTTTTCTGGTAATTTCACACCAAGCAGTTGGATGGCTAACCTCCTGGGATAACCTCTCCGCGCCACTGAAGCCCGGTCAATAGCGCTTTACTCAGTACTGACGGCAAACGGCAGGTGAAAGGTCACTTGGCCGCACACGTGCGTAGTGTTCGGCATCGCCTGTGAGTTAAACTGGTGTATATGGTGGGTTGGCACTGTTGCAACGTTTGACTAACAGTATTTTGATTACAAAGAACCGTAGGTTCACTGTATATTCAGAAATCCGTGTTCGATATGGAAGATGTTCGGTTACAAGGGGATAAATTCCTGACCTGATTGACCGTTAGTCCAACATTGCACCCTTGTTGCACCCCGCTTTTTGAGCGTTTCCGGCTGACATCAAATTCTCTTCAGCGAGGCCCCCAAATGATGTACAGAATTTCAATGGCCCCAGGCCCGCATCCAAGTACGTATGACGTAATGTATAGGACCAGACAAATGCGTTTATATAAGAGGGGGCATTACAGGCCAAGATCCGACGCGCCTCGTTCTCTTTGTATATCAGATCTCGCTTTCGTTCCCAATTTCACTTTGAATTACCATACCTATCATGCGTTCTTCCATTATCGACGTGCACACTCTCTCAACAGATGGACTGCCTCAGAATGACATCTCAAAGCAGGTTGCTGAAGGACTATCGCGTCCAACTGGCCACAAGCAAATTCCTACCATGCTTTTGTATGACGAACGTGGGCTTCGTTTATATGACGAGATCACTACTGAGGCTCCTGAATACTATCTTTTTGGCGCTGAAGAAGAAATCCTCAAAAATAAGGCAGATGATATCGTCCAAATCATGCATCGTGGTGCTATTAACGTTCCTGCCGATGAAGTAGTTATTGAGCTCGGTGCTGGGTAAGTGGGCTGCTTGCGATGACAATAGTCGCATCGATATATTTGAATATTACAGATACTTACCACATGTCTATTTAAAGTGCATTACGGAAAACCTCACATATTCTGCGAAGCTTATCTCACTTCGTAGAGCGCGCAGATTCCGCAAATCCAATCACATACTACGCCCTAGATCTCGAAAAGCGTGAATTGTCTCGCTGTTTGGAAACGATCGAGAAGTCAGACATTGGCGCATGCCTTGAAGGAAAGGTTGAAACTAAAGGAATGTGCGGCACCTATGATGATGGGCTCAGATTTATAGAGAGAGGAGGACTGCAAAGATTTAAAAATGGAGATAGCTCACCTACGATCTGGGATGGTCATGAAATACCTGCTCAAGGTGTAGTCCGTGAGGCTTCTCCATTCTCCACTGACTCTTCTAGTGGCTCAGAAGTGGAGTCGGAAGATACGACTCCTTCGAGTACTTCAGATGACTCTCAGCCACCTTTGCATATATTATTTCTTGGCTCTTCCCTTGGTAATTTCTCTAGGGATGAAGCTCCGGCTTTCTTAAGGTCTCTTCCGCTCCGTCCAGGAGCTGGTGATACGCTACTGTTGGGACTGGACCATGATAATGACAAGAATCAGATCGAGTGGCGTATAATGATAAGAAGGGATATACTAAGAAGTTCATTATGAATGGCCTGCATGCAGCTGGACGAACGCTCGGCAACGAGAACATGTTTATCGAAGATAATTGGGATTATGTGAATATATACAACACAGTATGTACCACCGATAAATTGTTCACTGAAGACGTCAAATTAATCTTCTTGGAAAGGTCGAGCGTCGACATGAAGCGTATTTCAAATCCAAATGTAAACAAAGTGTGCAGGATCCTTCAACACAGAAGGAGATCTCTTTTCTTGAAAACGAATTGATGAAAATCGAGGAATCTTATAAGGTTCGTCTGGGTTATACCTTTGAGTCTCATGATAGATCTCATGCATTCCGACAGTTTTCTGAAACAGATGCATATTCCCTCTTCTCAGATGCGAATCTTCGCCCCATCGAACGTTGGACGGATAGTGCAGGTCAATACTCTCTTTGGTTACTTGAACGGCCTCCTTTCCAGTTTCCGATACTTCGTTCGAATTCGCTGGAGTCCATTGATACGTACTCCATCTCGCCCTTTGGAGTTCCTTCTCGTAGGGAATGGAAAGATTTATGGGCAGCTTGGGATGTGATTACAATTGGCATGATTCCTCCTTCAATGCTACATCAGAAGCCCATCGATTTGAGGCATATTTGCCTCTTCTACTTGGGTCATATACCCACCTTCTTAGACATTCACTTGTCACGGTTACTAGGAGAGCCTCACACGGAACCAGAGGAATACAAAGTAGGTGTGCTGATAGCTGAAGTCAGGTTGTATCCTGATTATTTTGTGTCAGTATATATTTGAACGCGGTATCGACCCTAATGTCGATGACCCTACAGTATGTCACGTACGTGTGCATTAGTGTGTTCATAACTATAATGGTCTCAACTAGCTCGTAGCCACACTCTGAAGTGCCTCAAAATGACGAAGAATGGCCGGCGGTGTCCGAAATTTTACACTTCCAGAAACGCGTGCGCGACCGGCTTATGAGGCTTTACGATGACATCGACACAGGAAAGTTAGAATTAACAAGGAAAGTAGGTCGCGTCCTTTTCATGACCTTAGAACATGAAGCTATGCATGCGGAAACACTACTTTACATGTTATTGCAACGCGCCGGAACTGGAACGCTTCCGCCTCCGAATTTCACCGCTCCCAACTGGGAATCTTTGTCAGCCATTTGGAATTGCTCACCTGCTCCGGCAGTTAGAGTAGTAGAATTGGGGCCGGCGGTTGTTAAGCTAGGTCACGAGGATGATGAAGACGAGGACTTTATAGCTTCCGACGTGCGCCAGCATGAGTTAGGATGGGACAATGAAAATCCCATAAGGGAAGTTCATGTTAGCGAATTCGTGATTGAATGGCGACCAGTAACCAATGGTGATTTTCATTCATTCTACGTTGGAGGAGGCAAAGAAAAGGTGAAGTTCCCGGCTAGCTGGATTGAACAGGACGGTAAAATTCAGGTAATTCTATATTTGGATGATGATCCTCATGCACGTCCTTACAAGATTTATAGGTGCGCACTCTCTATGGACCTGTGCCCATAGATATCGCAGTCCATTGGCCCGTTATCGTCGACTACAACAGTCTCTCTGCCTATGCCACTGTCAAAGGTGGCCGTCTTCCCACCGAGCCGGAGCTTCGCCTCTTCTATGAGAAGTTCAATGCTGGCTACATAGGTGGTGCAAACATTGGCTTTAGAAACTGGCACCCAATACCGGCTACGACCGGTGGTACTAGGGACGGGGGAAGGGGAACGAACGGCGGGGTGTGGGAGTGGACTTCAACTATCTTAGAAAAAGTTGATGGATTTTCTCCATCCAAGTTATACCCAGGGTATGTTTGCTTACGATATGTACTAGCACATACTTAATATTTTCCTTTCAGATATTCCGCCGATTTCTTTGATGGAAAACATCAGATCGTAGTAAGTAAACTTTATCACCAGCCCTCACGTTGCGCACCTCATTTTTTTCCAGCTTGGAGGATCTTACGCAACAATCCCCCGCATTGCTGAGCGGAAATCATTCAGGAACTGGTACCAGCGCAATTATCCGTATGCTTGGGTGGGAGGACGCATTGCGTACGATGCCCCTAAGCATGCATGAAGTAGCAGACTTGATGGGTATTAAAATTACTTCTACTGTATGTACAATAGGATATCTTATATGCAATATCTTCATATCTTAAGCATTTCTTGCTACAATGAAGCTGTAATACCTTTAGCGAAGCCCGTATTCATATTGATGACAAGTATTAGACATGCATTATTTTAGATTGCAGCAGCATTTTTCAACTTCCGCCTTTCCGCCTTTTCGGACGCTCAACGATGTTCACGAAGTTTCTTCTCTCAGGTGCAACGAAAGGGGTTCCCAGGGTTTCGAATATTTCGTCTTCTGTATGAGCTTTGATCATCTTCCAGAAACCCTGTCCTTCTTTCTCTCCTTCTTGCCATCGCCATAGACCAAATTCGTCAAGATACAAACCCAACCGAGAAGCTTTCATACGAATATCCCGAATGAATTCCTTATCTCCAGTAAATTGGATCACTGCTGCCCCGAAAGATTTAGGTGAAACAATTCTGGATAAAAGAATTAAAAGGCCAATACGGCGGAATATTAAACCCAAGATACATACCGTATAACAAGTTTCCTGTACATTCCTTCCTTGGCTTTTATGGCCTTCTGAGTTTGCAACATGCTCAATGGTTTCTTGTCTGGAAGGCGGGCGACACCTTCCCAAACGTTACCTCTCGCGTTTAAATGTTTCGCAATGAGCCCACGCTCTTCAAGTTGCGGAGTAACCTCTTTATGTAAAGGTGACTGACGCTCCTTTTGAGTCAATACGAGGTAGCTTTTCACAGCAGATTTACGTATGCTCTTAACCCGAATCTCTGGACTCGTCCGTGTCGGTGGTGCGGGCTTTGGGACGTATACAAAATCAGGGCGAGTGAGTAGAACTTCTATGTCCAAAAACTCTTTAGCCCCTCGACGGCTGAATGTTCCCGTTATTATGGATGGATAATATAAACCTGCATGTACTTACTAATCTCCAACCAAAAGCATGTCGTAATTGGGAGGTAGAGACTTCGCCATAAATGCCTAACGAGAATGTAAGAGTAAATATCATATCATGAAGAGTTGCAGTGACTGAGACAGACCATGACAGACTCGGCTTCGGAGCGGTTGGCGTGAGGATAATCTAAAGTCGTTAGACGCAACCGTTGAACGGGCGAAAGCATGTCAAGCAACTTCGGCGACGCTTTTAAGTCTGCGATGCCGCGACAACCATTTTTGACAAGGATGTGAGCTGTACGAGAACTGCAGAGAAAAAGGGTAAGCTACATGTGAACACAAATATCTAGAGAAGGAAGTACCCAATTCCGGGCAGGGTCGTAAGTTCTGTAGTGATGTCCAGCGCGTTCAAGGTGAAATCTGAATCCGAAACTTCAGGCTGCTCGGATGCGGTCCCTTGTTTCGATAAGTACAAGTCTATCAATGGCTGCATCTTTCTTCCAACGTCAGGGATCTGAAAGAAAGAAATTAAATGGTGTGGTAGGGAAAGAGAAGCCACAACATACTTTAACACCGGGCACTAGTTGCGACCCAGGAGCGATAGCAGAGACTGCTTTAACTGCTCTGGCAAGGCTACGCAATCGATATATGTCTGGGACGGGCTTGGTTTTCTCTTCATCTCTGCCTTGTAAAAGCAAGTATTAAGGACAGGAAAGAAAACGCGTAAAATTGAACTACATTTTATAAGAAAGTTTACGAGGCCAGTCCTGAGGGACGGGTTGGTTGCATATGTCCTAATCTGAGTGGAAAAGAGATTGAGAGAGTAAGGACAGATAGGCATTTACAGCCCATTCAAATAAGAGGAGGGAAATACTTGGGAAATACTTGGAAAATATGTCCGAGGTGGTTGAGAGGTACGAGTGACGGTCACGCCGTGACATATCGCGTTTGATTCAGTTTCCCGACTTAGCAAAAGCGCCCTTCTCACTGAGCCGTACGCTGTCCGTAAACCTCTCCCACAGAGCGCGAGCGCGCAACCCATCTTCCTCACTCTTTCAAACAGCATACAAGTCGCCCTTTTGTTATTATTTTCTCTTCTCTTCTAACGCCAGTTCATAGATTATTATTTCACTTGCAAATTTCGGTCTCTCCCAATGACCGACAACCAGGGAGCTTCGACATCAACTTTCCGTACCCAGGCTTCTGACATTAATTCGAATATGTCAGATTCACAGCTCAGACACACTTGGACCCAGATAGCCACAGCAGCCAATGCCACATATGCGTCTCCAACACCGCAGACTGCTGCTCAATCAAAAGGTGAGCCGCGTTACTTTACTCATTGTGCCTGTCGGCCTAACTTCCTGCAGCATATATGAAAAACTTAAATGCATGGTCTGCCTCAACTCCTCAAAGAGGAAACGCGTCATCCAATACTCGTGGCAAAGCACGCACTACCAGAACCAGCACTCATCCACCTACCCCTCAGCCATACACCCCTCCTGTTCCTCTATACCAGTCTCCTGCAATGCATTTAGCTCCTATCGTAACCCCAGGGCCTCCCAATCCTCCGCGCGCTCCGTTGCCCACCCAAAAGCAGGCCTTGGAATCTACCTATTCTTCTCGTCTTCGAACAGGAGCAACATTACTCATGCAACCCATATTCGCAACAACAACCGTTGCTGGCACTCGCACTTCTAGGAGAGGTGCAGTTGTGAGCTATGCCGATCCGGGGTCTGGTGACGACCTACCAGATGCTGGTGCCATTGACTCTGACGATTCTGATTTTGTTGGCGGGCGATCAGCATTACGACAGACAAGGTCGCGAGTAGGTGCAAGCACATCTACGTTTAATGCTACAACTGGTACATCGTCGACACCCCGTCCGGCTGCTACTCCAGTGCTAGAGAAGGCTGAACTTGATCAAAGCTACTTAGGCATGACACCTCCAGCCAAGTTTATCAAGTCCCGCAAAATGGTACCAACTCCATATGACTACCCGTACGCATATCCTCCACATACCTTCCCGCAGTTCAAGGTCTGAATGCCTACTTCAGTATTCCAGACGTAATATATCGTCAAGCAGAAAAGCGGACCGCACTTGTGCCAGTACGCGTCGAATTTGAAACGGACACACACAGGATACGCGATTGCTTTACGTGGAACATCAATGAAACAACAATCACACCTGAGTCCTTCGCCCGGATATTCTGCAACGATCTGGACTTGCCTGTTCACCAATGGGCAGATACTATTGCCAATCAGATCCGTGCACAATTAGAGGAGTATGAAGTTGTAGCTTCTATGAATCTGGGGCAAGATAGTGCATTGGATGTAGATGCTATTCCACCGAATGGTGAAGAAATAGCAGAATGCCGTGTAATATTAAGCGTAAGTCGTATGTATGTTATGCTTGGCTTCTGAATGTTGAGTTTGGCGGGGCATTGTTGTAGATTGATGTTCAAATAGCAAATCATCACCTCGTGGATCACATAGAGTGGGATTTACTATCGCCGTTAACCCCTGAACTTTTTGCGCAGAAACTCTGCATGGAACTTGGTCTAACGGGTGAAGCTGTCCCACTGGTCGCGCATGCTGTTCACGAAGAAATCATGAAGCATAAGAAGGACGCCATCGAGTGGGGAGTTATTGGCGGAGATCGAGACGCAGCAGAAGAAGGTGCAACAGGAGCCGGGGAAAGGGTACAACGGGATAGAACAGGTCTAGTCAAGGACAAGACTGGTCTAGGACTCGGGTGGGGACGGGCACCGAAAGATGGAAGAGGCCCCAAAACGCTGAAAAGCATATGGAGAGACTGGGCGGAGGCGGAAGAGTTTAGGACAAAGTTCGAAGTCCTAACTGCTGAAGAGGTGGAAAGAAGGGAGATAGAAAGGGAACGGGCTAGTCGGTGCGTGTTGTTCTGTTTCTCGGCGAGAAGCATATCTTTTTGACTCTTTTCCTTCGCTTCTTTTCAGACGATTGAGGAGAGAGACATCGAAGTTCCAGAGCTCTACGCGGAGTAGACGACGGTAGCGATATATTATCTTATCTTGGAAGTGGTAGTGAAGTCCGCGAGCAAGGAATTACTTAATTCGAGAATACAGGGTTGGATATTGCGTTGAAGTTACACATCGGGGTATCGAAGACTGCCAGCTTGATGAAGTGTTCTGATCTCTCAGGGACAGGTAAAGAAGCCTTTAACCTCGTGGCGTGGCCTTGGAATGACTGTGCGTCACACCACCTACAACAGGAGATGGGGCTTTATGTTCTCTGGAGGTCTCCACGCTCTGTATCCCATAAGTATTTCTTTTATTCACATCGCACACTGCCGATCCTTTTGTTGCAAAAATAATGTCAACAGAACTACGTAGCTCGTATTGGTGCCTAGAATGAAACTCCTTTCCCTTTGTGGCAGTCTTCTCTGCAGTTCTTGTGTTGATGTACCCCATGGCACGGCTCCCCCGTGGCTGACGGGTAAGCGCAAATGTCTCGCTTAAATGACATCCTGCGGTTGGAGTAAACCACCGGGACGGCACGTTTCTCGACTGTTCTAGCTACGGGTTCAGACTTCAATTTTAGGGTAACTATCGCATACTTCTGCTATCGATGATGGTGAATCAGGCGGCGAAATGGTAGACGTGGTACCACTGGATTGATTCATTCCAACACTAACGTTCCCACTTGCATACTTATAGCGCAATCTTCACTTTATGTAACAGAACCGTTGTTACCTTGATCGGCCGGACAGGGGGGGAGGAGCTATGGTTCCGGGTTAATGTGCCTTGTACGTGTTCAACGTTGAATGTCGAAGTGCTATATGACGCTTCGAGGGGGAAGTCATGACGATTTTTTTGTTCGATGGGAAGGTTCCATTTTAAAGTACGTAGCGTCGAAGATTCTCAAAGGTATGTTATTTTGAAAGCACCCTGCTTTTAGGGTGCCATGTCATCATTAGCCATCCCCTAAATGATGAAGAAGGCTTCTCGCAAAGTGCCAGGAGTCAAAAGTGAATGGAAAGAAACATGATTGATTGGGACTAGAGAGTAGAGGTGTGATGCTACATTGAGTGTACGTATGTTCAAACATTAGGTCTATCTGAGATTTTAACCTATAACCACATGCATCTAAGGCAAAATAATAACAAGGAGAGCTCGGGGGATAAGATCCATCTATGAGTCTATGAAAAAATACGTATGTAGAGAAATTAGAACATACTTAATGAGAAGAAAAACACATCGAACGGAAGTAAAATAAGTCTAGGCAGGCATTGTACGCGTGCAAAAATGCATAGATATAAGAAAAAAGGCAAGTGTCCAAACACCACGGTCACCGAACGAAATCAATGGACATTCTTGAGTTGGAAGTGGGAACGCGCGCAGCAGCCTCGAACTCGCTAAAATGTGGTAACTCGACCTTCTCCTTCTCGCTCTTCTCGTCCTTTTCATCCTCATCAACGGCGTCCATCTCATTATCCTTATCTGTGAGGCGAGGCGAAAGTGCTTTGAGAGGAGGAAGTGTAATGGGCGGCGAGCTAGACCGCGATCCAGGCACGGACACCGAGGACACGCCAAAAGTAACGGGGTGGAGTGGTGTTGAAATTCCCGAGTGCGGCTGTGATGCATGCTGCGCACTCGTTGCAGAGCCGATCGAAGGCCATGAAGGATTCCGCGGCGGCGAACGCGAGTGTATGGGTGTCATACCAAACGCCATCCGGACGGAATGAGCAATGTGATGGTGGCCACCGCTTCCTTCACGTCCGTGATGCTGCTCCCTAGGAGACGTGGTGGGATGTGTCCAATGAAGTGGGGACGGAGCACGAGAACTCGAAGCACTCAAGGTGCCACTTCCGCTGGCGCTGGTAGGGGCAGTGTGGCTATGATGGGTAGGTGGCGGCCCCAGCGGAGTAGGATGTGAAAGGCTAGCCGGGCTACTTCCGCTGCTACTAGGGCCACTTGACAGCTGGGGAGTAGGCAGTGACGGCACTCCTCCCCTATCACTTGCACCGGGCGGAGGTGGTGGAAATAAGGGAACCTGATACGCCATTCCATCACTCCGTCTCTGTTGCTGTTTTGCCATGCCACGATGAAGCAGCGAGTTCGCGGGAGGGCTGCCATAGTTGCTTGGCGGCCTTGAATGAGAATACTCTTCGCCGGTAACTATAGTGACATCCCTGTCGCCCATAGAGGGGGGCGGCAAAAGAACCGGAGAAGGTGCGCGGGACGGGTTGGTGGAATGGATGTTGAGCGTTCGCATCGGGCGAGGAAGGGACTGGTGGAGGGCGTGTAGGCGTACTCAGATGTGGTCGTGCGCAGAGCGGAGGAATGATGGGGTGGGGAATGATCAGCCGAATGGAGACTGTGGGGGTGTGAATGTGAGCCATGAACATGGAACATGCGAGGCGAAAACTGAGAAACATGCAGCGGGGGAGACTCTGAATCCGAGCTGATAGGAGAGGGGGAATCTTCATGACGGACATGTTGTCGGTGATGGGGTGCAGTAGGATAGCGGTAAGGGTGGCTGATGGCGCCGTGGTGGTGGTAACTGTGATGATGTCCTTTCATGTTCTCGACGAGGTGACCTGAAGAGCGCGACTGAACCAAGCCAGATTCGTGGTGAGGAGGCTGGGAAGCGGCAGGCGTCATGTGCCAAGCAGGCCCGCTCAAGCGCCTCTTGCCCTTCTTCTCCCGCTCTCGCTGTGAGTCTTCGCCGCCATCCAAGGCCATACCCTGCCAATCACCCTCTGTTGTGGATACTCCGAAGTAACTCCTGTCTTCGCCGTCTGCAGGGGGAAGTGGAAGCTCTCTGATGATCGGGGAAGTGGTTGCACTTTTGCTCATGCGTGTTCTGTACTGGGGGTGCATGTTGACGGCCTGAATCTGCCTGGTCTGGGACTCGGCACGACGGAGGGCCTCGGCATGACGAGCCTCGTACTCTGCTCTGCGCAAGGCCTCCTGGCGCTCGAGTTCATAGAGTTCCTCCATGGCTACGCTGGAGAGAGTGCTAAAAGGGGACGGGTTAGGGGCAACGGGAAAGGGCTGGGAGGATGAGATGGCAGAGGGGTGATGATGTGAAGGTGGAAGGACACGTCGTGGGTGTGGTGGTTCATAGGGACCGATGGCGGTAGGTCTTGCATAGGATTCAGCCTAAAAGTGAGAGAAGTTGAGAATAATAATGATAATAATTGGCCCCGAGATGGTGCCGAGGGCGTAAGATGAAAGAAGAAGAACGGACCTCGTCGTCACTATTGGCTCTACTCCGTGCCTTCTTCTTCGCCCTAACGCCTGGGACAGCATCAGTGGGATACCCTTCTCCACCTGGATAGCCAACGCGTTCTGGATCATCGCCAGCGGAGAGATCCGACCTTGGCTTTGATGGGGCCTTTTTGGAGGAGGGGTTGGGGGGGTGGGGGTGGTGGTCGTTGTTGTGTATGCGGGAGTGGCGAGTGAGTTCGTCGGAGCGGGAAAAGCGCTTTTCGCAGTTGGGGAAGGTGCACATGAAGGGCTTCTCGCCTGTGTGTGTCCTGATGTGGCGTGTCTGAGGAGGAGTGGTGAGGTGAGGTGGGCGTTGGGAGGGTGAGGGGGGGGGAGGGGGGAGGAGGTGCTTACCTGATGCTCTAGACGACTAAAGGCACGACCGCAGAGGGGGTAGGGGCATTTGTAAGGGCGGGCGACGACCTTTTCGTGGTGGGAGTGGGAGTCACCGCTGACCATGATGACGGGGGGAAAGGAAAAGGACTGGAGAGAGAGCATTGGGCATGGAAGAGAGAGAGGGTGAGTGGTTGGCGGGGAGATATAAGGGGAGAGGGAGTACTCACGGGGTATAGATGATCTATCGAACCGACTCGGATACTCGTGACTGAAGCGGGGAACAGACGTTATTCGGCGGGGCGACACACTAAATATGTCCGGGGAAGGGCCGTGAGCTGAGCTGAGGGCAGAGGGTCGAACACAACGTGGATCCAACCCAGGATGCAGCCAGACCCAGCAAAGACGCTCCAGCAGATCGTGGGGAACAGACGGCCACAACCCTCGGACGCCAATTCCTAATATATCCTATCCAGCCTGCTGAAAAAAAAAAAAATACCACAAAAAAATATTCACCACCACCGTCTGGGGTAAAATTGTCACGCTTTTCATGTCACTGCCACCTCCACCGGCTCGGCCCGACCACTTATCACGTTATCGATGACATTCGACCCCGGTGCCCCGGATCTTCCACATGGCCTCGCAATCCCGGTCCGCATCCGATCCCCTGCCTCTTTCCTCTTCCGCTCCTCATCTGCCATGCCCTAGCTGGGGCTCCCCGCCCCCGCCTCCCCGCCTAGAGAACGATCTATATCACGGCGTCCCCATTCCCGCTCTCCACACTCAACCCGCCCCCAAGATCACGCAATCCCCCATATCCTTCCTTATCCCTCGCCTGCATTTCGCCACAACAAAATACAATATCAGAATCTCACTCAGAAGCTCCCGTGGAGAATGGAATAATCTTAACTATCCCTCCTGCCGAGTCCCTCGGTCCCATCCCTCCCAAAATTCAACACAAAAAAACGGATGTTGCCCTACCGATCGAGCCACCACAGCCACTACGGATCCAACATTATCCGTCCCATCCTCCCGTTAATATGCCACCCCTACAGAATCCCTCTCCTGTCCTGCCTCCTTTACGTCACCACCCTCTTCCTCATCTCGTATTCTGATCCTAGAAAACCACCTGGGAATCCTCTCCCAAGGATTCATCCAGCCCCCGGTCCCCCCCACTCGAGATGCGGTCGAGCCCGCTCGACGCTCCGTAACAATCCCAAGCACATATGGCCCCTCTATACCCATTCTGAACTCTTCTTCCTTTCATCTTTGATGCCGAAGCAACCCTCTCGTATGTATCCAAGCAATGCAGAATACCCCTACCCAAGCATCTGTCAAAGTACCGTACATAAGGGCCGCAAATCCCTCAGCGTCTTTCTTTTCCTTTATCTCTCGGCTACGCTATCTCCTCAAACCCCCGAGTTATATTTATCTCTGCCCCCTCAGGACTGCCCTGGAAAATCTCCCATCTCTGCATTTCTCGACCGTCAAAATGCCTCATCGGGAATGGGGTGCTCGTTCGGATTTTGATGTGCTTTTTCTCCGCGATCTAGATGCCTTTGGAAGAAGAGAGAGAGAAAAAGACTCTTCTGCGCTTCCTCAATGAATCTTCGGCTTTTGCCTTGGAAGCAATCTTCTCACCTGCTCCCACTCAATAACTCAAAAATCCTGTCGCAGCCGTTTCCTCGTGAAACACCCTTTCCAAAAATACCCTTCTACGTGGGCACTACCGTTACTGCGCTCTCCTGCACCTCCTGTCTTGCCTGATATTCTCAACCTCTGCGGTCTTTAGCACTGCGAGTATAAACTGGGAAATCGAAGGACACACCCTGTCACTTATTCTGCGCATGCTACCATTCATTTCTACATCAGAACTCATCATAGAAACTCCCTTCTGCTGGTACTAGCTCATGCCCAGTCTCCTCCGCAGTTCACCCGTCTCTGTCGTGTCAACTTCTGAAGAGCTAGTGGACCTTTCCTCCACAGACGACTGAATTATGATTCACTTGGCTCTATATTTTATTTATTTATAAATAACCCTTATTAGGCTCGAGCAGAATTGCCTTGCCGGTTTCTCCGCATTTTGCCCATCTGATACCCGTACGCTATTTCTCCGGGAATCTGAAAATGCCCTTAGCTCGCGATGCGCACTACGCGCACTGGGGAATCTTCGGACTTCACATCTCCCTTCTCCATACTTTAGACAAAATCCGCATCACAACCCCGCATTTGATTTACATAGAGGGGGAGACCTTACGTTGTCCATCGTCACCGGGGGCGATTATATTATTCTCCAGCTTCTCCAACCAGGTCGTTAAATCCGAAGTTCCCTCGCACCCTTTCGCTTGTTCCTCAATCCTTTTTTTTCTAATTATGATTCATCCCTTTTAATTTTCATGGAAACCTATGGCCCTGGTGCTGCTTTCCCGCCGGCCCGCTGAGATCTCGGAGATTTTAATTCTGTGTGTGGAATTTCTCCGATGCAGATATGGACTTGGCGAGAGTTTCATTCTAAACAATCGAAAATTAGCATCAAAAAGGCATAAATAATAAAAGATGAATGAACTCGCAGGCATTCACCTATGTAGTCGATTGTCTGTCACGTGTTTATTACTACCGCACGGAACGTCATTGATCTCCTGGATTCAAACCACGATGTTCCAACACAACCATGTTTAAGGGACCTCATTCGCGACACTTCGCTCAAGGAAGGAACGGACAGCAGACGCTGGAATCCGTTCTCTCGCAAGGGTTTCCATACTCAAGGTGGGATCGGTCGGATCCATCAGAATGTTAACGAGCTCATGGAAGTCTTTTCGGCATCAGAAAGTTGTCTGCACATACCTCGTGCGTAAACGCGTTAGCATTTTCTTCCGGGGGACGGTTTCTTGCAAGCGGTGGAGACGGTACGTTAATTGAGACTTTTTGGCCCCTGGTATATTTACGCCATCATTGTATAGATTTGAAAGTGCATCTATGGGATTTCCACCAAGAAGACGTCAAGGCACCTTGTTTAACATTAAGGGGTGCGGAGGTATACCTTCTCCATATCAATCGGCCATCGAGCTGAACGAACTTTCACTTAGAATATCATTTTTACAATCGCGTTTTCCGCTAGTAATCAATATCTTTATTCGTTCGTTCTGATTGCACTTATCAACAATTAGACTTGATGCTCACTTGTGTAGGGGAGGGACGGATTGCACAATCCGACGACATGATATATCCCATCTTGACTCTTATGAGGTAAACGCTCCAAATTACCCTCAAAAGGCATTTAACGATAACGATGTGAGGCCATTGATACAAAAACCTATGACAACTAATTATATCTTAGGGACATTTACGTTCTATTTCATGTCATCCACGACAAGAGGAATTATTTATGACCGCTAGGTTGATAATTTTGTGGTGTTGTATCTTCCATTAACCTAACTTATTCCTAAAGTGAAGATGGAAGTGTCCGTCGCTACGACTGTCGAGTCCGCCGGAGGCCGATGCTCTCGGGCTCAAGACACAATACAAATCAATTCAGAAGTGACTGACGTTAAGCACCATCCAACGATGGATAACATCTTCGCTACCAGCGATAACCGAGGAAATGTCTATCTTCGTGACGAACGAATGGCATTTGGACCCCTGCAAAAGAGGTCAAATCAAGGAATAGTACAGACAGTACGATTATTTTTTATATTGGACTACTTTCGCTGGTCTGAAATTATTAAACAGTATAATACGAAATTAACGCGGAAAGGCGTAGGATATTTGAGTAATCCAGAGTCTAGCAGTATTGCCTTCGACCGAGAAGGTAATTACTATCACCTTGTTAAAATGATGTGAGCCAACATTTAGTAGGTAGCAAGTTGGTTGTTACGATGCTGGTAAGGCGATTCAGCCCTGTTGTTCTTCCAATTGTTAAAAATCCCTGATATCTACAGCACTACCTTCCAACCCTTTACTCTATCTCTGATCCCAACCCAGTTGCCGTATTCAGCGGCAAAAACCTACCCGATGGATCTCCTAACCCGCCGGGGAAGAGGACATACTCTAATTCATGTACAATGAAGGTATACTAATTTATTTTAATCTCTTAGAATTTGCTGAGATTCTTTAAAGCATGGATCTTTTGGTGGTCCGGGTTTAACTGATGAATTTTACTGTGCTGGTTCGGATGATTTCAGAGCGTATCTATGGAAAATCCCATCCATCACGGAGCTGACTGAACGTCGGAGGAAATTATATCGAACGACTGGGATACAGGAGAATTTCCAAACACAATAGGCAGGCAATAAGTTTATATTCGCGACATATTTCTTAGTCGTTTACTAGCATTTTCCGAGGGCTTTACGGAAAATAAGTTTATTCCTGTGAATCTTTCCACTCCTTTTTGCAGGCTTACAGGTGTGCATTCAATTAATAACAAGGCTGTTCTTTATTAAATTTCCTTGCGCATATTAATTTCAGGACACCAGTCTATTGTTAACACCACATTGATTCACCCGAGTCTCCTTCACATAGTCACGTCGGGAATCGAGAAGAACATCGTTCTTCACAGTCCCACGACATCCTCACCATGTACACAGAACTTACACCGTTCCCCGTCGGATGTTCGCGAGCTTTCTGATAATGTAGATGATGATCGCAGTGCATATATCCGAGCGCTGGGATTTTCTCGGCCTGATGTACTTAGTGGCGATGACACCGCTGAACGAATTACATTGAGCATGTTTGACCAGTAAGTGTATGGTTAACTTTACATTATCAATTCACTTATCTCGATTTTATTAGCATATTGCGAGAAGAGGGAGAGGCCGATGTCTTCGAGATACGAAAGTGGATGGGATCAGAATCTTCTAGTGACGAAGACCTCGACGTTTCTTCATCAGATGATTCGTATGCAATGATGTAATGAAGACAGCATCTATATTTCTAATGACATGCGTGTATCGTTTGGTAAAGAACCACTCTACTGGGTGATACAAGACTAAGAACAGGATTATAGAAATATAAGTTATGGGGAGTAGGTATATTGATCTTAAACGGTGGCTAAAATTAGTACCAGATACTACGAGTACGGTGAATAGGGACCATGACAGCAGTCTCAATCCCCTCTACTTTTTCCTCTCCACTTTCTATTTTTTTGGCCAAGTCCCACAAATAAAAATCGATCAAGACGCTACTCACCGCACCTGGACCAGATGCACCTTTTTCATCCCCTTCCAGCTGCATCAGACGAATGATTTCTTCCCTGACCCGTTCGACCGCAATGATACTCGCAGCCCGGAGGCTGACTTCCTTCTTCGATCCGGACAAGAGGGGTGACCCGCTCTTTAGCTTCTTCACAAGTGTAGCAGGATAGGAAATAATACGCAAGTGGTGCAGAATTTGAGGTACCCGATAATCAGCGAACATAGTCAGCTGATGGATCGCTGCTCCATGGGGCCCCGGAAAGATGGGGTGCGAGGTGTCAGGAGATGCTGGATAGAATGCAGCCCATGTTTCAGCTACGAGAATCTGGGCGCGTTTCCAGAGGTACACTATAATGTATGTGTAATTGCGTTATATTGTGTCTGGACCACGGAAACGAGCGGTCGTACCTTTGCGGCCTTTGAAATGGACTTCGTCTCGAAATGACGGGAATGATTCTGTGACCATTTTCACAAGTCCGAGTGATGTTCCATTCCAGCCGTGACGCCTCTGGAACTCGTTAATGAGTCCCCCGTAGGAGCCACCAAAGCTCTATTTAGGTGAAGCAGATGAGTCACTGGTCGCTGAGGATGCAGGAGTGGTACCAACGTTGCAGAGAATATCCCCCACTTCGCGCATGATGGCTATCCTCTCCCTCAGCAAAGGGATTGTCTCCCGAGATTGTTCTGTGGGACGGAAAACATGCTCAATCAGAGAGTCAGGACAGAGTGTTTCAGAGGAGTAAAAGTAAGGGTCCGTGATCGGTATACCCTCATCCAGTGCTAGACAAAAATGTCGGCGGTGTCATTAACAGGATGAAGGTATGGCAATCACTTACCTCGGTTTAGAGCAGCGACCAGACTCCAATAGCCCGTCCATACCTTGTTTTCCATGGAGTTCCAGGAAGCTCGCCACTCGACACCATATCGATCTGGCCTACCCTCCTTTTCTGACCAGAAACTGAAGTTGAGTGAAGAGATGAGAAATATCCAGTTGAGAACGGCTTTGTTAAGGGCGTCGTTTTCATCGTATGGCTCCGAAGGAAGGAGATGAAGTGGATGGGTGCGCCACGTCCGCGGTGTGTACGAGTCGGCCAAAAGCTTTCTTCTGATCTAACAGATTGACTTCGGTTTTAAAGCGAGGTTAACTAGCATACAGAGGTACTAACATATTTAGCAGCATGCCCCACACCGTCGGTGTTGATCTGAACGAGGTTTGCTTCCTACGTAGTGCGTTGAGTTGATCATTATATCATCCTAAGCGATAAAGTGTTTACTCGATAGGCGAACTCGGAGGTTTCGACAACAGGATTAATGTAGGAGGAACTGTTTTCCATCTGTATGAATTGCTTTAATCCACTGCGGAGACAATTTTTTTTCTTGCGATCGCACGACTGGAAAGAAAGAAGTGGCCACTGATTTTGTGATTTATCTGAGGGAGCTTCAGCGAAGAAAGTAGAGAATATGGATTGGGGAAAATTAAGCCGAAGTAGGTTGAGGGAGACGCGTAAAAGCAGGGAGGAACGCGGGGCTGCAGAATCGATGAGGACTTGGCAAAAAATTGCCGCTGGCAAATTTTGAAGAATAAGATTTGACAGGCCACGCGCCCGCTACAACCGTCACTCCGCCTCCGAGATCTTTTCTCAGGAACCCGATCCTATCTTATCTCTATCTTATCTTATCACTTGTGATTCATGCAAGTATTATGTTATACAAGTCCTCCCTCCGTCCCCTTGGTATAAGATGGTATACCACCCCTACGATTGCTTCTTCTCTTCCCAATACGATCTCTTTCCGTCCAAAATTTCTTGGCCCTCTTCTTTCAGTTCCGTCTAAAGAATATATTCGTTCAACACACTACTCAAGCAAGAACAAGGCAACTCACCTTTCCCAGGAGCTGCAATGGTAACATTGTAAATGTTTACTATTTAATGCCATAAATTCCGTAAATTTAACTGAGAAAACTTCTCACTGTTCCGCGCGCTTTCTGTAAAGATCATAATCAGCATATTGCTTACATGAGTCCATTGTTTATTTTTACCTTTGAAGCTCCTTTAGATCAAGGATAATGTTCATCAGCATCGTTGATGTTTGAGGATATTTAAGAAACTCCACTCACCAATGACTTGTTCTTTAAATGGCACTTGACTCGTCCCACCATAGTGCACTTCACTACCATCACCCGGCTGTGTAGAACCTGATGTGATGAACAACATCAAGGGAGAATGAAATGCATGAGCACAAACCCCATTCAAGACTTTGTTCTAAATACCTTGCTGTGGGATGCTGTCGGTCCGTGTAGATGGTACTGTCTCGGAGGGAAGAGGCGCTGTTGCCACAGATTGGGCCACTGGCCCACGTTCTGTCTCGCGCACAGGTTCCAGGCGATCGTTGATATTGTTTTGAATGGAAGACATTATTGCAAGAGTGATTGGGATTTAGTGCAGAATGTAGTGGCCTCGCTGTGCTCTTTAAAGGACTAGAATGCTGTGATTATCCCTCGTGACGTCATTTAAACAATGCACCAAGTCAATGATGTCACTCATAGCGGCCACTTGCTCTGACTCCGAGTTTACTCAGTTTGGCATATTTCCGTTCCAAGAAAATGTTAACATATAAATACAATATCTACGGTACAGTGTGCGCTCAAACCATTGATCTCGAGCGTAAAATCAGTACATAGACCATCCAGTATCCACAAGACCCGCATATTTAGAACCCAGAAACTGACGGTCAATCATAGCGCAGACGCTTCTTGATCTTCATACTCATCAGGTGTGGATGGAATCGACCACTCCGACCCACGGTGATTTGCACCAATACCAGTCCCATCAGCCGTCCAGGAATCAGTGGTGAGGCGAATAGGAATGACCTGCCTCAGGCCTGTGAACGGTGATTTGTGTGTTTCAGCAGGATCCATCGAGAGCACAAGGCAATCCTTAAATGATGTACTCTCTGATAAGCATCCTTATCGCACGTAGAATTAGGGCGCTGCACCAACCTTCACGCTGAGCCCGGCAGCTCTAAACCCAGTCACTTTCACATTATTGCGAATCATAATTTCTCCTGAGAATGATATCCACGTTGGACCATCCCCCTGTAAGACTTATGGTAAGTGCGAAGAAAGCTAAATTTGTTATCACTCACAGTGTGCTTGAACGACCCCTCGCCGATGCAATCCACTCTCCAGATGTCCGCCTTTGGTCCTGCCGTGAACGGATTTCTACAGGCCAGTTTGAAATTAGGTAATAGTTCACTACGAAAATATTCGAGAGCACGTTACCTGACATCAACAGTGGATTGACGCATCATTTCCAAACGGGTAACCTTCTTCGAACTAATCATAGATGGGATTGGACCATATGGAAGATATGCTGCCAAAGATGTTGCAGTAGACAGCACTGTAAAGTGGAAGGGGATAGGCTGTGTGAAACAGAAGATACGAGACGCCTGGGATATAGAGTTTCGTAATGATATCCTGCCCCTTTCCGCCTTTCATGCGAATCACTGATTCATATTCACGCCATTCTGGTGTTGCGTGGAATCCATTCTGTGCTACAACAAGAGGAGATGGGATGGGGAATGCAGGACGGGTCCGAGGGCGGTAGACGAATGGTGTTGATACAACACTGAATTGATGTGAACAAAGAGAAAGGGGGACGGGTCAATAACGTACGTTGACCCGATATGTATCCCGAGGGCTTTTGATTTGACAAGTGGCACAAGCGTAGGGACGGCGTTAGGCTTATTTATAGTTGCAGTAACAGAATACTTGATTCTACTGATGAGACGCGTGAAATATAGGTATAAAGTAAGCTTACATCTATTGTAGCGGTAAATCCGGGCATTCCTGATAATTTCACGTCGAATGTGGGAGGGAGAGGCTGAAAGAGAAAGCTCTACCAACGATTTATGAGAAGGGGCAACATCACTCTACTCACAAACGTTTTATCTTCGAAATTGAATGTGGTTGGGAGCGTGAGTGAAAAAGCCAACGTTGGTGGACATATGGTGTTTGTGGGATCTTTGATCCATAATAATGCAGTATCCAGACATAGCTTTGCTGACGAAGTTCCTCCCTCGCCAATTTCACGCAGATGCAAACGGCCCTCGATCTATCGCCAATGGTATTGCGTGAGACGTTATGTATGGATCCGCAGCAACATTACACACCTTCACTTCTACGCTAGTAATACCATCCACCTTTGTGAGCTCTATATTGCCTTCTACTCGACCAGCCGAACCATAGACAGGCAGAGCGACACCGTCCTCCTGGGCACTTAGACGAAGACGAACGTCACCGTTTCTCGACTCCTTCACGAAATTTCCGGAAGGCCTCGGACGAAGGCGGTCTGCCAATGCAATTCGTTGTTCATACGCATGGGGTTCGACGGAATACGAGGGGGTACGGTTGAAACCTGGGGCAACGTATGACGGAAGACTTGCGGTGGACATTGCAATATGACGCCGGGGCTGCGTAGGAGGAGGCAGAATGTGATGGAAGAGGGATGAAGAGTAAGCAGAAATAATGGGTTGTTACTCAGTTTTGTGGTAATCCTGAAGCTGTCCGGGAAGCATGAGGGTGCATGTGTGACAGTATGGACCATATGGATGGTCACGCTCGGGTTTGTGAATCAACCGGTTCGGCATGGGGCCTCCAAAGATAGCATATGCATCGTGCGGATCCCGTTCATTTCAATTTGTAGCCAAACAGCACCGATGTTAAAATAGAACTTGGAATAGTCGACGTCGTGAGTGTCATCATCCGGCATCAAGTACTTTAGTTCAGTACAGTTGTTCAAACTTCCTTCTAGAACGTATACGTAGATGACAAAGATAATATTGACCGTCTGCTCCTCGCCAGCCACTGCCACGGCCTCTAAACCAACTCCGCGAACTATCATCAGCCTGCACGTGAGTCATCGCCATCTGAACATCGACAAACACCGACCCCTTGATTCTCCAAAGACAAAAGTGCCCACCGAGAAATCCGTATCTTTCACAACCGTGCCGTGCAATTACATAGTTAACGAATCCTATTACAGATAAAAATACATAGCATATCACAAGAGTAACAAAACATAGTCTCCCATCAAATCACCTCAAGTTGTCGGCGGCGGACGTCTGATTGTGACAGGTTTCCCCGTCGCCTCTGCAGGCTTGAGGCGTTTAGCTAACGAGTCTTCGCCTCCCTGGGCGGCTTCTTCTCGAGGACGTTTCGTCGCTGCACCCATTATAGACATACCACCAGCTGCAGGTGTAGACGCAGGCGAGGCCGCTCCACTAGCAGGAGCAGCATTTGTAGGTGAAGACGTAGATGCTGTGGGAGTGCTTAACTTCGTAGGGAGAACGCGGGGAGCACCGCCCCGTTGAGCCGCGCCCCCACGACCTGCAGCCGCACCACGGATCCCAGGAGCACCACGAGTAGGAACTCCAGTTGCCCCTGCTGGTTTGCGAGGAAGGGCAGTCGAGCCTCCAGCAGCTGCTACTGCTGCTTTAGCCACTGTTGGGTTAACACCAGCCTGAGGTTTGATACCTGCTGTTCCCAAAGGTTTTGCAGTGGCCAGCGCGTTAGGTTTCGCCGTAGCTTCTGAGCCTGCCGTAGAGGGAGCAGTTGTCGTCGGGGTGACCGGAGAGGCGGTAGCGGCTGGGGCCGCAGCCGGAATGAACCCGCTGCTTTTCCATTCCTGAATTTGCGCTTCAAGCGCCTTGACCCTTGCCTGAGCTTTCACCAATTGCGAATCCTTAACCTTCAATTTGGTACTAAGCTCCATCCTACCGCGTTCAACGGCAGCAGCAATATCACTATCGTGCTTGGACTCCTGAGCCTTCTTCTCCTCTTCGCTAAGACCTTCCGGCCTGTCTTTAACTGCAGCGTCGACAGCAGTATTAATGGCGGTTTTGACCTGTTCCTCGTATTGGGCTTTCAATCGTTCCTCTAAAGCCTTCAGTTCTTCAGCGTGTTGCTTGATAAGCTCGTCTTGGGAAGATGAAGTAGCGACAGCGTTCTGAAGTTCATTCTTTGTCTTCTCAATAGCCTCCGCAACGGCGTCTGCTTGTTGCTTCGCAATACGCTCGGCCTCCGCAGGCTTGTTTGCTATGATACTCCGAAGACGATTCGCAAATTTTTCCTTTGATGATATCAATATTAATTCGGAGAAAAGTCGATCAAACTTACATTTTGGGCACGAACACTCTTGATATCATTCTGAGCCTTCTGAGCACTTTCTGCAGCAGTCTAATTGTATCATTAGTATTTATGTTTTAAAGCAGCTGGTGAATTTACCTTCAGTTTTTCCAATGCCTCATCTCGCGCCTTGACGAGCTCTTCTTTTTCTTTCTCCCATGGATCAGGAGCAGAAATAGCTTGGGCACCGTCAGTAGTGCTGGATGCAGTTGTCGTCCAAGATTCCTTTTCGGCAAGAAGTTTATCTCTTTCTGCTTGGAGGGATGCCTAAAATTGCTGGGTTAAGGTCATGCAGTAGCAGTGATTCTGACATATACATACAATCAAGGCAGCTTGTTGAGCGGCATCCTCGCTGGTCGATGCGGATGCAGCAGCAGTAGCAGCGCCAGCAGATGCAGCCTGGGTTTCGGCAGCAGTTTTGGCAGCTTCAAGTTCACTGATTTTGGCCTCTAATTCTGTGACCTGAGCTTTGAGCGCCGTTTTATCATCTTTTACACTCTTGAAGATAGCAAGATTCTTCTGATCCAACTCTTTCTGTTTTTGAAGAGTGAGCTCTATCTAATATTTTTTTAGTACAGATCATAAACATATGGCAACGAGAAGTACCTTCTTAGTCCGTGCTTCGTATTCTGTTTTCGCTGCTTCGGCCGCTTCAACCTGTGCTTTTAGTCGCTCAATTTCGTCTTTAAGTCCCTGAACTTCAGCTGGGTCAATGCGGTCATACTACGTTCAAATAGATCATGAGTAATTATGAACTTGTGATATATTATCTTACCTTGCTAAGAAGGTGTGCGTTTCGCTCTTGCCAGCTTCGGCTCTCCTGCTCCAGTCTCTCGATTTGGGCTCTGTTCGCTTCCAACTCAGCCTGAGCCATACGCGCTTGCTCCTTAGCTGGTTCAAGTTGCTCCGTGAGCTCTCTAAGTTTGACTTCCAGCTCACGAGCCTTCCTCGCGTTGCTCTCGCTATCTGCACGAAGTGTGGCGTTACTCTCGCGGAGAATGTTGAGTTGATTAATTCTTTCGACAAGTTCTGCATGCTGTGCAGCGGAGGCGGCACTTTCAACAGCACGTTCGCGTTCCTAAGGGCAGAATTTAAGTTTTGTATATATCTGCATGTGTGGGGATACACACCTCAGATAGCGTTGCCCGTGTCTCTTGTAGAGCCTGCGAAAGATGGTCAACCTGGGTCTTCAGTCGGGCACCCTCTTGTTTGCTCAATTCGAGTTGTAAGTCGACTATTTCCTTCTCCTTGCGTAAATAGGCAACAACCGAACGCAGCTCCGACAACTTAGTATCAGCATCGTCTCAACAGCTTCGCTTTCAGCAGTTTCACCGCCTGAGGACTCAGCAGCCTGGCGAATACGAGTTGCTGTACTGCTGACAGATTCAAGGTGTTGGTGGAGCAGTTTATTCTGCGAGGATAGATCCTGGCAGCTAGAAATGTTATCAGCTTTGTGAAGGCATGAAGCGAACCATGCCTACCGAGCGTTAAGATCTGCAACTTCTTTATCCATCGCTTCTTTTTGTTGCTTCCAGCTGGTTTCGGAAGACACTAGCTTGGCCTGTGCTGTCTCTGCTGCAGTCAGGTTGTCACGGGCTTTAAGTTGGGCTCCAGAGAGATCGCGCTTAAGCTTTTCAATGGCCTTGATCGATTCGGCATGTGCAAGCACTTCATGGGAGTATCGTTCTTCAGCAGACTGCCACGCTTATTAGCAACGACTTGTACGATGTAATATAAAACAGCCATACCTTAACACGCGCTTCAAGCTGTTGAACGTCGCGTTCATAGCTAGTACGATCGCTCTCAGAATGCTTCTCAGATGTAGTCATGTCAATGATTGTTCCTTCAAGGGTCTTTCTATCGTTAGCCCAAGCATTGCGCTCAGTATCGAAGGAATGCTGGAGCTCATTAAACTTCGCCCTGAGCTGCGAAACTTCTCCTTGAGCAGAGCGCAATTTATCTTCCAGAGCCTTTTGTTCAGACTAGAGCCAAGTCAAGCAACTTATTATGATAGCAGAAAATAACCATACCTCATGCCGAGCAATCTGTGCTTCAGTAGATGCTTTATATTCGTCGTAGGTAGCATTGAGAGCGGAAAGCGCTTCTTCATTGGCGGCGCTGATCTCTTGGAACTGCTGGACATGGCTTCTTGCTGAAGCTAGATCAACCTCAGCTATCTTTAAAGCGGAACGAAGCTCAGCAACTTCGGCCTCAAGTTGTTGTTCATGAGATAGATCAGGATCAGCAGTTGTTGTCATAGTAGTTGTTATAGAACGGCGTTCGTATACAGAGAGCTTCTCTTCGATGCCCTTCAGCTGCCTAGTGAGTTCCTCGACGCGTTCTTCGAGGTGTTTCTTGCTGGTTTCCGCACTAACAAGCGCCTCCCGGGTCTTGAAAAACTCTTGTGCCTGTAAAAATATTTAGAAGTGGTTCTTGATTTTGAACGACCAACTCACATTTTTGTCAAGTCGACCTTGCAGTTCCTTTAGTTCAATATCTTTTTGAAGAGAAAGATTCCGAACAGCTTCTCGTTCTTGACTGACTTGGGTACGCAAATCTTGACTGTAGTGCGGTTAGGAATAGGCAATCAAAACTTTAGAAGATGGGTCACGCACGCTTGAGAATCCAACATCTGTAACTGACTTTCTAAGCGGCGGCGATCATTTTCCCCTGAGCGCTCAAGATCGTTGTGCATCCTCTGGACGTTCGACATAAGATCAGACAAATGAGAACGTTCCAGGGACAATGTTTTATTTTCTTCGACCAGACGTAATTGCACGCTCTACTGAAGTGTTAATAAACGCAAAACCACAAGTACCACAAAGACAAACCTCCCAGATCTTCTTCTCCGCCCTCAAGTTGGCGCATTCGTTACGCAGCTGTTCCACACGGGAGTTTGACGCGTGCAGATCTTCTGTAACACGATTGCATTCGATGTCCATGCGCGTCCACTGGTCGAAAAGTTGCTGATTTCGCTTGGTAAGGTCGTCAATTTCTCGTCCATGAAGAGCAAATTGCTCTTGGTGCATGCGGTTTCGATCTACGAATACGATAAGTATCATCATCAAACAGCCTTTTATATACGTTACCAGTTAAGTATTCAACCCTCGCATTCGCTTTCGCGAGCGAAGCTTCCAGATTGCTGAGATCTCGTTGGGCAGAGATAAGCTGCTCTCGTATCTTTCCTGAATCCGCGCCCATCTCCGCTCTGTAAGCGTCGAATTGACCTTGTACCTCTGCGAGCTCCCTAGCCAATTCACTATCGCTAACAATGCCTTCGACGGGTGCCTCGCCGTTAATGCCATTGGTGAGTGGACGACCAGTAGCCTTCTCAGCTCTGGCCAGCATGCTGCGAAGGGCATCGCGCTCCTTGACGTATGCCTGAATAACACTCTCGCTGTGTTTCTTTTGTCGTTCCAGCTGAGCGGCAAGTTCTTGCATAGCCTCATGAGCTTCTTTGATGGCTTCGCTTTGCTCTTTCTCCAAGGTGTCCTTGTATTCCCGTTCTTCAGATTCCATCTTTGCTGCGAGCTCGCGCACAATTTTGAGTAGCCTCTGGTTCTGTTCCTGAAGACCTCCGATAGACTTGAATAATACCAAATTATTGGTAATTACGGCTTCCACATCATCAACTGGCTCGAAGGAAAGTTGTTCCAACTCTTGATCATTAGGAATCGTAGGGTCATCGCGACGAGCGATTTCCTGGAGAAGGGACTGCACCTGACGACCGAGATCTGCAAGTTGCTTTTGGAGCAGCTCATTCTCTGTGGTCGACTTGGATAGCTTCTGAGAAATTTCCTGGGAATGGGAAGTCTGTGCATCCCGTTCAGCAAGGGCTTGGGAGAGCTGCGAAGCCAGCTGCGCAGCCTCTGACTGAAGACGTTCGTACTCGGCTCGTTGTTGTGACAGAATGGGAGCCTTAAAAATGCAATCAACTGACAGGTTCTCAGTAATGAATGAAAACTACGTACGCGCTCCTCGATTTGTGCGAGTACAGCAGTGAGTGTACGGTCCATATGATCATACTCGGCAGACTTCCTTGCGTAATCCTCCTGCAGACGAACATAGTCGGCATACACTTCAGTGAAAGTCTTACCAGCCCGCTGAGCTCTGCTGGCCATTGCAACCGTAGGACTTAGCCCCAGCATACCCTCTGTAACGAAGTCGCCGCGGCCGGGGGTCCTAACAGGAGTACTTGGCATGCTCCGTCCGGGTACAGGCAACTCTCCCTACCCATCTTATCCATGACAGTCTCCAGCTGCTCGACCCTCTTTTCTGCGATTTCACGTGCTCGCTTCTCCTTCTCTGCTTCGTCCTTAAGAGCAGCTTCTCTTCGTTCAGCTCTGTCACCCACTTCAGCCCACTCTCTCTCAATACCTTCCACGATTTCCTTTGCCTGCTTCTCACGTTCCTCCATCATTGACACCAACCGTCTAAGCCCACTGGCCTCAGTTGAATATCTTGCTTCTTGCTCTGCAAGCTGATTGGCCAAGTTTTGGACTTTCTCAAGTGCCTGAGACAGTTGACGACCTTGTGAAGTGTGCGAGGACTGGAGAGCTTTTAGCGAAGCCTCAGCGGAAGCTTGCGACTGGCTCAAAGAATCGTAGGAGGCCTGGAGAGTTGCCATCTCTGCATGCTTAGAGCGGCGGTATTTGGCGAATTCCTCGGTCTTGTTCGTGAGCTCATTGTTAGTACGCTCCACCTCAGATTGGGCTAACTGAAGCTGTTGAGTGAGAGAATCGACCTTGAACTGCATAAACCTTCAATATAACCAGTATCAGCCATTGGTAACAGATCATACCTTAGTGGATGTTTCGATTGAACGAAGCTCTCGAACCTGTGTCTCGAGGGTCAAGTGCTCCTGTCGCGCTTCCTTCAAGTTTGAACGAAGTGATTGGATTTCCTCTTAATAACAATATGTTAACACAAATTTAGAGGCTAAGAATATATGGCGCACCATCTCTTTGCATGCCCTCCTGTTTCAACCGACTGACAACACCAACCAAATCACGTTTCTCTCGTTCAGTATCTTCAATCTTCTGCTTGAGTGACTCAACTTCGGAAGAAGAGCTGGTTTGAGATGTAGACAATGATACCACTTGATTTTGTAGGCTTGTATTCGTTTCGCCTACAATAGTGTTTCGAATCAAAACACGCGCAAGAAGCTGTAAATAGTTGAGGCCTTACTAAGTTGGTCGCGTTCACGCTTCATTTGATCCACTTCATGTCGGAGACCTTCAATGGTGCCCTCAAGTTCGCTCGAAATGGTTTCCTTATCTTGAAGCGCTTGGTCAAGCTCGACATCTTTACGCTCCGCCTCGGCTTTTACTTCATCCAACTCGCGTTGAGAAGTATCCAAGTCAGATGCCTGACCAACAACCAGACGGTATAAAGCTAGTATGGCATCTGCAGAGGGTGAAGATAGAATAGTATCTGGAAGGAGCGTGGAAAGGATGTCCTGGTCAATGTCATGTGGTATGTCGAGAGAAAGGGGAGCGGCGTCGTCATGCATAGGAGAGGAAGGTGCATGTTCTTCGTCTTGAGCTGCAGCTGCAGCCTTCGACTTTCGCCGTGTTTTCATCATGGAAAGTCTTACGGTCGCCGAGGTAGAAGATGAGCTCGCTGAGGCGAACAGCGAGGTCAATGAGTTAAAGAGTGTCGGAGGCCTAAGCACAATGCCGACAATAGGTCACGGACCACGTGTTGTTTATGTAATCAGCTCAAATACTGTGAACCTTATTTTTTCGTCTCTGCCCTCAATCAACACAACACAAGAATCTTTGGGTGAGTGAAGCTCTTCATCGTTCGCGACATTCAACTCACAGGAACTTGTCCAGTCACCTTCTGACTCATTCTTAAAAAGCCAAAATGAGTTACGTCGCCAAAGGAGAAAAGGAATACGATGCTACTGGTGCCCCCGTGCCCGGTGCCAAAATCCACAAAATCAGGATCACCCTCACCAGCAGCAACGTGAAGAACTTGGAGAAGTGTTAGTGTCATTCTCCTCGTCATTCGATATTTTCTTATGGGCCCTTAGTCTCCGCCGACCTCATCAACCGTGCTAAAGACAAGAACCTCCGTGTCAAGGGCCCCGTCCGTCTCCCCACCAAAGTCCTCAAGATCACCACCCGTAAGACTGTACGTGAAATTTACATAGGTTCGTTCAGATTATTAACTCTGCTCTTTCTAGCCTTGTGGTGAAGGTTCCAAGACCTGGGATCGTTATGAGCTCAAGATCCATAAGCGCCTCATCGACTTGCACTCCTCCAGCGAGATTGTCAAGCAGATCGTACGTTTATTTCAATCCAACCGGAAAATGGGGAGCTGACCCCTATCCTTTAACAGACTAGCATCAGCTTGGAGCCCGGTGTCGAAGTCGAGGTTACTATCTCTGCTTAAGTTTTGAGTAGCTATGTAGTTGTCACGTCAATAAATGTTGCGATGATTCCCAATTAAGTATGTGTGAATGTACTATGAGATTGATTATTGATTATGTAATTTCTAATGGTTAGTAATGAATAAAATAAATAACTTATTGTGGTAAAAGTTGCATGAGGTTGCCAGGCAATTGCCAGGTGTTACCGATCTTATTTACGTACCATCAACTCGCAGACTTTCACTAAGTGTTCTCGCGCTCTTTATAACCTAACATGGGGAGAAGCGCTAAATTGCACAAAAGAGTAGTATGAAATTCAGCTGCACTACTTCGCTGAGTTCAAAGCTAACCGTAGCGTCACTCCAGCCCAAAAAGACGGCTGTAGGCAATTCTATTGCTGGCACCTCTTCCTCACAAATGCAAGCCCAAGCCGCGAAGAGGAAGGCTACACTAAAAGACAAATCTTCTGGAAAGCAAAAGAGGGCAGACGGAGAGACTGTCCTTGGTGGAGTGGACTACGTCTCGCTGCTCTTGGGTGGACGAAGGAGAGCAAAGGAGGAAGCTCGAAAATTACCACCGAATGACTCTTAACGAGCCTTCAGCTTCATCATTCTGTCATACTCGGGGTCGAAGCCATTGCAAGAGTCCTGGTTTTCGTTAAAATGTTACGTCGTGGTTCATGTCGATGGCTAATCGACTACGTAACTCACGTATGCTAGTGGTATAAAACTAAACAACCGCTTCACAGCTAGGAGGAGATTTGGAGGGTTCAATCGCATTGGACTGTTCATAAGTTGGATTTTCTTTGTAATTCATTTGTACTCAGGTATATTTGACGGCTTCAACTTTTCAGTTGTATATCCATACCCTCACAAAAGTCCCAAAGTGAAGATTGAAATGTCCATACTATCCTACATAAAAGGTTGCTACCGTGCAATCCCATAATTATCGCCGGTACCGCTTCCTCTACTACTCCTTCTTGGTGTTCCGACATCCTCATTTATCGATATATTGGATTCACTACTATATCTGGGACCACTACGTGGTGATGATGGGAGACCAAACGACGCCGTACGAATGGCAGAAAGTGGCGAACGTATGGTGAAAGACCGAAGAATGGGGCTGTTATCCGCTTTGACATTCTCGTCGCTAAAAGGGTCAATGGAGAAATTGGATAGTGTCGGGGAAGCAATAGGATCTGCAGGCACATCTGATGGGCTCCTGAGATGACCACGGGAAGGATAAGATCTGACTCGAACAAGAGCAGGAGCAGGAACGCTCAGGAATTGGGATGGCGACAGTGCGAGGTTAGGACTAAATGGAGAGGGTCCCGTTGATGAGGTCTGCCTGCTAAGTCTTTCTGACTGAACGGTCGCCATGTTCAGCATACCCTCAATATCGAGTGAGTTGATTGACACCCGTTCTGAGGCTCTATCCTGTTGTTGCTGTCGTAATCTTGACCTCATCGACGACGGAATGGAAGAAATGCTATTCTGTTTGCTCAGTGGCGTTTTCTGATCGTCTGGAACATCCTGAGACCATGACGCAAGACTGTTCCTTGGGTAGCGAGAACTGGAAGGAGTCATAAATCTCTCAAATGTATAGACGGGGTTAGCCACTGCTCCTTCCATTAGCGTTGGAGGGATTTCGACGGGGGGGAAAACAGTCACTGCGCGAGCTGGTGGTTTTTCCCCGCGTTCGAGGCGAGCTGCATCGAACCGGATCCCATCTTCTCTTTTTCTTCGCCTATCACGGAAGACGAACCAAATCATCGCAATGATCAGCGAAAGGACTATCCCTCCTCCTATTGAAGTGCCAATGACTACAGGTCTGGAAATCTTTTAGACGATATAATGCAGTAGTCATCTCGGATACGTACCGAGGAATGCCTGAGCTACTGCTTTTACTTGTGGTTCCCATCATTACTGCCCCGGTGCCTGAAAAATCGTCGTCATCATTGTCCGATACCACGCATGCTGAACTACTGGAAACATCTCCACCAACTGTGCAAAGTCAGTCAAGATGTACATATTCAAATATTTTTAGGGCTTGCCTGTTAAAAGATCTGTAGTTTGAAAATGCTGCCCATCGTCGATCAAGAGCACAATCTCTTGTCCCCTGGAAACGCTGACCTGGTAAGTAGCAACTCCGTTTACGGAGTCGTCAGAAGTCACGTTGAGGGCAAAAGTAGTCCCATTGGGATTGAATACTCGCACACGGGGAGCACTATCCACTAATGTGGTATTGTAGTTGACTGTCAAATTTTGACATTGAGACAGCACATCCCCAAGCTGGAACGGGGTATTATTTGACTCGTCTTCTGTTACTGGTGGTAGACATGTATCGTTCTCCGACGGGGAGGGAAGTACCCTGATAACATCGGAGACTCGCGCGATATTTCCAGGAGAAGAATCATCCAACGACGCAACAAAGTTTGTGCCAGCTGCAAGCGGTAAAAACGTGACATACACGCCTGCAGGAGTGGCAGCAGTGTTGGGTATTGGGACAAAAATTGGAGTCGAATTAAACGGGAGGACGGTCAAGGTCATTGGTGAAACAATTCTCTGGTTTGCATTTCCGGCGACAAAAGAAACGGAGACAGGTTCACATTGCTGAACACCATTTGGAAACTTGAGTTTGAACTGTCGAGAGAGAACGACCTGCGCGCGAAGAGAAAGAAGGCCGGAAACCAGGGCGAATAAACGAAACATGAGAGGAGAACGAAAGAAAATGAATGGAAGGGAAGCAGACCAAAGGCTGCGGGGTGCGGGCTGGCCACGCAAAAAAGAGGGAAGGGAGAAGGGGGAAAGAACGAAAAGACGACCAACGGTGAAGCAATTACATTAGAAACGGGCGGCATCTTTAAGAAGATCAGTAGGGCATCCCTGAAAATGATATGTCGAGGACGGTAAACTCCATTGGCCATGGGCAAATTTCAAACTGGTTTGTTACAACGGAGATGTTCACATGTAACATATCTCGTAGTTACTTAAACTTTTTTGAGTACTTTAATCTCCCAATCGCGTGCTTGTTCACTTTCCCTTATCTGGCTCCGTGTAGATCTATCAACCATCAATGCATCAACCATCCAATATTCCCACGCTCTCTTTCCCCGCATTTTAGATCCGTCCTCCCCACGTGACATCTAACTTCTGCTCTTCACCACCATGATCCGGACATTCAAGGTGGCTGCTGCCTCAGGACGGCCTTTGCGATGGGCACCACAGATGAGGCAGCTATCGACATCTATGACTAGAAACGTTGAGCACCTACCAACGTCACGCTCTCCTATCGTTTCCAAACTCGACTTTTTTAACACTGTTACTGGGAAATCCGGAGAACAGATACCTACGTATCGCGTCCTCGATGGCGTAGGAAAGCCAATAGATGGTGCAGAGATACCAGAGGTTTTTAGACATCTATACACCTCTGTGCTTGGTGTTTACGGTCTATCAGATAGATGAGACCTTTGCGCGGCGGCTATACGAGAAAATGCAACTCTTACCTGCTCTGGATAACATTTTGTACAATGTTCAACGTCAGGGAAAAATCTCATTCTACGTATGTGCTATTCTCATTATATTTGAATGATAGTATTAAACATGGGCAGATGACAGCAGTAGGTTTTACCTTAATCCTTCATTTTTAAGTGTACGCACTAGAATATTTTTAGTACGGCGAAGAAGCTACAATCATAGGCTCAGCCGCGGCCTTGGAAAATGATGACGAGTAAGTGTTTTTCCATACATTTCCCTTATTGCATGCCTCTGAAAGTACTTTATAGGGTGCTTGGTATGTTTTCTTTTCGTCCATTTGATTCTCATCCCTTAAATCCCTTCCAAGGTCAATATCGTGAAGTCGGTGTCCTATTATGGCGAGGATTCACTCTTGATAATGTCATGGCACAATGTTTTGGGAACGAAGAAGATACATCTGGAAAGGGTAGGCAGATGCCAGTCGTAAGTTACCTTAGTTATCGACCTCGACCAGTCCAACCTCAAGCTTTCATGGCAGCACTTCGGATCTCCAGAGCACCATTTTCACACGATTTCTTCTCCCCTCGCAACACAAATTCCACAGGCAGCTGGTGTTGCCTATTCACTGCGTAGAACACCTAGTCGGCGATCCCGGTCAGTAGCTGCTTGTTACTTCGGAGAGGGTGCTGCCTCGGAAGGAGGTACGCACTAGGACTTGTGACATGTTTTCTCGTTAATTCACATCTGTTCAGACTTCCACGCTGGAATGTTGCTAGCATCCACGATTCCATCTCCCGTCGTCTATATAGCACGGAACAATGGATTTGCGATTAGTACGCCTAGCACTGAGCAGTTTTATGGCGACGGAATAGCAAGTCGCGGACCAGGGTATGGCATCGCTACCATTCGGGTGGACGGTAACGATGTTCTCGCCGTCCTGAATGCAATTCGAGAAGCTAGAAAACGATGTTTGGAACAAGGTAGAGCTGTCTTGGTCGAGGCCATGACGTATAGGTAGGTACTCCATCGAGCGTAAGCCCTCGCCGAGTATGCCGACTCAACTGACCATTTATCAAGGGTGGGACATCACTCAACCTCCGACGATTCCTTCGCCTATCGAGCCAGAACAGAGGTTGAGGACCGTAAGCGGATTGACAACCCCATCGTGCGATTCCGGCATTACATGGAATCGAGAGGATGGTGGAATACGGAAGCAGAAACCGAGCTCAAAGACAAATTGAAAGCCGACGTAATGAAAGCCTTCAAAAGAGCAGAAAGCTTGAAGCGTTGCCAGGTGGGCGAACTATTCAATGACGTCTATGGCGGGGAAGAGCCGTGGAATATTGTAAGTAGTCACTAGTCATGTCTTACGGCTATGGCTTTCCGATTTATTTTTGTATCTGCTATTTTAGAAAGAGCAGAGGGAAGAGCTTTCTCGCCTACTGAAGAAATACGGCAAGGATTGGGAGCCGTGGAGAACCGAGCTGGCTAAGTTCAAGAATGGCGGTCAAGATCTGCTTGGTTGAATGGGTCGAGCTTTTGAGGCAAGAGTAGAGGGGGAAAGCGAACCTGTAAAGCTCGGTGGTTTTTGAATACCTGCTGATTTACAAAGAATGGATGTATAAGGTATTTAATACCCGTTATTACTATGTTGTATAATGAAAGAAGCGTGCAACGCACAAAGTGGGAATTCGCTCTCTTGGTTTCTGAGACAAGCTGGCCTTCGGTGTACGGATCGAACTTAGCAACAGGATGGTTGCACTACGGTTGCCTAGAGATGTTACGGTGTGGAATACCAAACTTTCGGTTCCGATGATGGTGTGTGAGAGGCAGCCCTATCTGCTCGAATTCCGCTTCCTATTTGGCGGGGTCATGCGATGCGCCTAAGTAGTATATGCATACAGTAAATTCATTTTAATTCATTTTAATTGTTATACTGCAAACTGCTTCCTCTAACACAGTAGGACTAAATGAAAATCCGAGGGAAGGATACAGAGCTTAAAGAGGAAGTTCATGAAATACAACAAGCACGTCGGATAACTCGGTGATCTTACAAATTTACAATATATATCTAATTCAGTGTCCATGGCCGAGAAGTGCACTAAGGATGAATGGAATAAACATTCCAAGTGAAATAAATAACACCCTGGTGGCGGGGCGGAGCTCGTCAGGAGAAGGTGCGGCATGATGGGAAACAGGTTGTAGCACTGTCGCAACATATAGAAATGTACCACCCTGCATTCTACTCAGTTCATGTAATATAATTCTGATAGGAGCATACGCACCGACACTAGGAGAGCCAACCCGGTCCAGTCATTGTCACCATAACTGCCGAAGAACGAGAAAAGAAGGTATGATGCAATGGCAGCTGTTGGAGTCGATGAAGCAAAAATGGCTAAATACTTCTTGCATTCTTGTCGAGAGAGGTTTGACGTCAGTAGCGACGTGGTCAGAGCGAGAGAAGTAGGCGCTAACAAGAACTAACCGTTAACATACAGAACATACAAAAAAAGTCAATGCGTACCTTTATGGATCATCAATGCAAGAAAGACGATGAATGAAAGGTTAACAGCAGCCCCAGTTTGCGACTGCGCGAGGAAGGAAACGCCCAAGGCAAGTCCATCAGCCATACCATGAATCACCAAACCAAAAGTGAGAGCAAAGGCTCTCTCTCGTGCATTTTGAGCCTCGACTGCAGCCTGAGGGGGTTGAGATACCGAAGAAACTGAACCGGATGAGAATGTATCAGAGTCTACGCCTTGTTCACGTTCAAGGTCTCCCAATTCCGCGTCAAATTCAACGTGACTTGAATTTATCTCAGGATTTGTTTTCCTGTTATGCATAGGAAGATTATCAGGTACACCATGCGAATGTGCATGTGGGGTAACAAGCTGTTCGATGGCCAACATCAAGGTAAAGCCAACAATTAAAGAAAGGGCAATTCTTGAAGTTGGCAATTTCCCTCCTGAATTGGCCTCGGTTACAGCTTCTACTCCTCTAGTCGTAGCTTAAAATAATATAACAGACACGAAAGGAAAGTACGCACTCTGGAATAATGACACCCAAAGCCGCACCAAGTAGCAGACCAGTACCTAAAGCTGAAAGTCTCTCAAGGTTGCCTTCTGCACATTAACAAGCACTGGTGAGACATTGAAATTAATAAATAGAATATCACGTACTCGAGAGTGTATAGGATAGTGGCAGTACTCCAAAGCCAAAGGAAGACAAGCCCAAGAGGGCAGACATGATACCGAGTTCAAGAAGCATGTTGGGTCTTGAGTCTTGACTGAAAGGTGTTGCTTAGTTGGATGTAAAGCTTCCGCAGTTTCAGCTTCAGTAGATAGAATTGGGTGATGGCTTCGATAACTATGAAGTAGATATACCTTGATACACCGCAGCAGTGGTTGCGAGATGTCGCATGAGGTGTACCGTGTAAATACTCTGTACCGTATACAGTATGCACCAGCTGAGCGTTACAGCACGTGACATATATCTGTTCGCCTAAAGGCTAAGGCAGCTTGCTATCGTTTCCACCGACGCCAACAACAGTGACTTTCGTTTCGACTTCCACTCAACTCCTACTCAACTCTAAAGTACAGATACGATTCCAGTAAAAAAACATGTCTATCTGCCCACCATTTGCGCCATTCTTTGGGTTTGCCGGAGTTGCTTCTGCGGTGCGTGTACTGTACTCCTACGTTTCGCAACGAACCGGACTGACGTACGCGTTTATAGATGATTTTCAGCAGTATGTTATAACAGTTTGTAGGCTACTGTGACCTTTGTTTATAAACGAAAATTTTGTAGCCGCTGGTGCTGCTTTTGGTACTTCAAAGGCCGGCATTGGGATTGCAGGTCTCGGAACGTTCAACCCCGAACTTATTATGAAGGCGTGTTCTCCACTACTTATAAGTCTTAAACAGTGGCTAATCATTAATCGACTGCCTCGTAGTCACTTATTCCCGTGGTTATGTCTGGAATTATCGCCGTCTACGGCCTAGTTGTTTCTGTCCTCATATCTGCTCAACGTTCGTTGTTTCCGGTCATATGGTTTACTTAAATACGCTGACGCAGTTCCACCACTCAGTAAAACCAGACGGCTATTCTTTATTCGCTGGATTTGTGCACTTAGCAGCGGGTCTTTCTTGTGGACTTACAGGCCTTGCTGCAGGCTATGCAATCGGGTTTGTCGGCGACTCTGTGAGTCCCCTCATTTCTGCTCCCTGTACTCTTTGCTCATCGCGCTATCAGTGTGTACGAGCATTTGTTAAAGAGTCGAAAGTGTTCGTGTCTATGGTTCTCATTCTTATTTTCGCGGAGGTGTTAGGTTTATATGGGTGAGTTTTCAATCGTTTGCAGCTTAATATCATATATTAATCGAGAGTCCTTTCAGGCTTATTGTTGCTTTGATTCTGAACACACAAACAGTAGGAATAGAATGCTAGTGAACTTACTGTATACCCATCGTCTTAATTCATACTATCACGAAATGCTACAGCGGCCAGAGTATCCATTCATCCATAAGCTATCGCTGCTCAACTAGCTAAACATATACAGTATTACACAAAACAAAATTGAATGACGGCAGGCAAGTGTTTAGTGTCTACCCCGTGAGCTCAATGAACCATCCGACGGGCTAGACGACCTGGAGCGAGAACGAGAACGGCGCGAGGGCAGGCGACGTTTCCTATCACGTTCCCTTGACCTTGATGAGTCAGACGATGAAGAATCAGAACCAGAGTCAGAATTAATATCTGAACTTGTAGAGTCAGATTCTGAACCAGAATCAGAACTTGAACTTTCCAATTCAGCGTCTGACGAACTATAATAACCAGTTCACGTCGGTTCAAACTGTATTTAACCACAGAAACTTACCGCTTCTGTCGTTTGCTTGAACTTCCTTCCTTCTCTTTCCCTTTACTGTCCTTCGACCTTTCTTTCTCCCTGGCTTCTAAAATCTTACTTGCCAGACCTGTTTTGTTCTTAAACTCTTCGGGGACCTCAACAGATGGCCTTGCTTTCGCAAGCAGCTTTGGGTTCTCCAGTATCTGAGTGCGAGAAGGCCTCGAAACATAAGGCCGTGTGTTTTTGCATTCATATATGAAGTGGCCTAGCCAATAGTGAGTAAGAATGCAGCTGCATTTTGATGCACAGGTTATAGAACGAACCTCGTCCGAGACACTTCTGACATATTGTTGAAGAGGTTGCTCTGGGCTGATTGGAAGAGCGGTGATGAGGAGCGTATTTCGACATAATCGGTGACGTTAATGATGGCCTTCCAGCGATTTAGGGTATCAGGTATGTAAAACCAAGTCTAGAAAGAGACGTGTAGTTGGCAAGTAGTTGATGTCGAGTTAGTGGAAAGAGGTTTAGGACCGTGTGAAAATAATGAACTTATGTTGCTGAAGTTCAACATCAAACGCATGCACTTGTCTTTATGCTCAAAATTAAAAACTACTTTTCCAGCTGGGCTTGCTCGCTTTTGCCACCTGTTCTTTGATTCTGGGTGACTGCAATATATCCTGACTCGTCTAAATAAGCCTGACATTGGTAATTCAGTGTCAGTCATGTCCTGACTCATGTCCAATCACCGAAGAGGCAGTGTGGCTTAGGTGTGGCTGCTGTGAAATCCTAGTGGTATATAACTGTCTACCACCTTTCCTTCCACAAGAATATACTCCCATCTTGCACCATGGGTGGCAACGCATTCAGAGCCGTTCTCGCTGCATCTGCATGTCCCAGAATGCCTCCTGCAGTTTACAGGAATCTTAAAACGCGTCTCGTATCCAAGTTGCAGGACCTCTATTCACATGTCGCAGTCCCAATCGAGGCGCCGGAAAAACTCGATTACGGGGACCTTGACTTCGCAGTGGCTATCCCAAAAATACAGACCTCTGAATACCCAAGTAATTCTTCTGTGAATGTTCCACACCAAGTCACGCTGCGAGCTCTGGGAGCAACACACATGGTACCGATGGATGGAAATAGGACATCCCACTTCGCCGTTCCCATTCAACGTGGAGAATGGCGTTTTTTAGGTCACGAAGAAGAAGAAGAAGGAGCGAGACAGTTGAGCGAAAGTGGAGAACTATTTTATCAAGTTAGTCCACGGACTCCTTAATCTTGTAGCATCATTTGATTGCTGATCGTATCCTCACAGGTGGATGTACGTGTATGCTCCAGTGTTTCCGAATGGGAATATATATGTTCTCTCGCTCATATGGCGATTTACTACTGATTCTCGCTGATGCTTTCGGAAGCAGAGATCTCAAACTAAGCGAAAAGGGCCTCTATGTACTAATTAACTTTCTCTCATGCGCCGTTCATATACACTAACGGAACTTCAGCTTAAAATTGCAGGACATCCACCCTTCAGTCTTAGCATTTCACTTGACAAAATAATGGACTTCATTGGTCTTTCCATGGAACCCTGGAGGGCCGGGTTTTCAACCAAGCAAGAGATTTTTGAATGGGTAGCGAGTAGCCACCTTTTTGACATAGCGGCTCTCAAGCTAGGTACACGGAAAGTGAAGCCGGATCGAAAGATGTATTGGCAATTCATTGAATGGGTGAAGGACGGAGGTGCTTATGTGAAAAGCGTAGTTCCCAAAAGTATACCCGATCAAGAAGGCCGTGAAGAACGAGATAAAAGGCTGCAAGACTTAGCTTTGGACTTTTTTGGGAAGCGCGAGGAATTCGATGCACTACAGCGTGAGCTTGACGAGAAAATTGTTAAAGCACAGGCGAGGAAATCTTATAACGGTACAATTGTCGGGGAATGGACGGGCCTGACGGGGAAATGGTTGACCGTGAAGAAGGTTATGGATAAGGTTCGAGAACGTGTTGGTGGAGACCAAGCTGCTATTCAAATGATGCAGAACCACGGCGAAGAAGAACTAAAAGCCATTGTCATTGAAGTCGCAAAAGAATTGACCGCTTCGCCTTTGTCTACAGAGGGAAATGCTTTAGAAGTTCTATCGGTCTCCCTAGGAAATGCCTCGTTTACTTCTTCACTTCATGTCGATCGTGTGGAAACATGAATGAAGGCATATATGAATAAGTACTATACAATGTCAAGAAGCGAAGTCCATAACGTCTATACGAGACCACCCGTGCAAAACACATAATCTTCCACGAATACCATCAAAGGACAATAGTCGTCTACTTTGGCCAGGAAGATGGAGCTCTGTAATTGATATTTTGCTTTCTTTATCTTCGAAATGTTGAATATGATAGGCTAGGATGATCCCTGAAGTCAAATGGCTAACAGCCAAGCACATGTGTTCATTGGATGTAGAAATGAAGTCTGTCATACCAAAACCCATATCTACATTCAAAGAACCTCGTTTTTTGAACGCAACCTTTCCGTTTTGAGTTATTGAAATGTCATACAAAGATAGGCTAGTTTTGGTGGGAACCCATGTGTAGCGGTCATGGTCGGTGTAACTAAATGTTAGGAAAAGCATATGCAAGTCCGACAGGGAACTTGATGCATGGGAAGATTGTTTGTACTGAGAGCCATGTTTTATTGCTGTAAAACGGGCAACATCCTGCGCATAGGGATGAGTCACACTATCCGACTGATCAAGGCGTATCGGATCCTCTAATACAATTGGGTTTTCAGGAATTGGATAAACATCCACTCGTAGCTGGGAACCAAGAATGAATGCAAGTATGATGAAACTCCCAATGACGAAGTACTCGCGGAATTTGAGCGAAGTCCCTTGTTGAGGTAACGAGTCCTGACGGCATCCTTCAGATTCTTTTCCTATATATATGTTGCAGGAAACCTACATGAACGGATATTTTGAACACTTGACCATTAGGTAGGTAGTGTATTTCTTCATCCATAGGTGATCCAGGTGTGATAATTTTATACAGTATAATATAGTCTTCCTCTATCTTGATTGCAACTATATCTTCCGATGAAAGATGTCGTACAAACTTAATTTCTGGTTGCAGAGGGTACACGCAGAGCTTCATAATCACTCTAAGAATATTGTTAGCTCACGGTACCATACTGCGTTTCTAGCGCGAAAACAATGCAATGCGGCATACATTTGCGTGTAAAATCCCAAAGCTACCCAAATATTGTGATCGCCTTTCTTCTCGGCGTTTGCTTGGTGTCCCATAAAGTATGGTTTTGAATTACGATCTGTCTCGTCCAATGGTTGGCTTGTGATGGGAATATTTATATGATCAGAATTGAGATCGTAGCACTTGAATGCATCAGCTTCGGCTACCAAGATATATCGCCCTAATGCAATATCAACACAGAACCCATTCATAGGTAATTCGATAGGGAGTGTGTTGTGATAAGGTACTATAGGTTTCAATTCTGCTAACCATTTACAGCAGATTATAGAAGCTCGAACAAGTAGATGTTCCAACTCTTTCGATGTCTGATTTTCTAGGGGACCTTTTGGAAGAAGTAATTTTGAACATCGATACAGGTTAGCCCAAACCGGCCGCTGTTGCGAAGCATCATACAAACGTTTGCAAGCCTGAGAACAATTTAAATACAAACTACAAAGAAAATCGGGGAGATATGTGTTTCATACCCTTCGTATACGTATGACGTCTTTCACTGTCAATGCACCAAGAATCTCATATATCACGTCGTCGACGAGTTTCTCCCTTTGAAAATACGAGGCTCGAGGGCATCCTCGGTCCGGTGTAAGATTCATATACCCAAGCACAAACGCATAAAATGACCCCCGTTTACCTGAGCGACCTCGTTTATTAGCTATCGTAGACGTGTACTAAGTATATATGGTAAAGTTAGTCATTATAATTGTTAAGGTTAGACAGACCTCTTTAAGAAAATGCTCTAACGAGAAACATAGACTCCTTGCTGCTGAGCCACCCTCAGAAAGATGTGGAAATCGTGAAGGGGAGATTTGAAGATAAACGCCATGTTGTCAGTTGATTATACCCTATTGCATAATGCTGAGAGTTGAAGCGGCGCGGCAACGGGATCAAGCAGCAAGCTGTAGAAACGCAATTCGAAAAAGTTACCAGTGCTTCACAGCAGTTACTATTAGGGAACTAGGAATGGGCGCTTTATCACAATTCGACGCTAAAGGTAACCACATAAAGTCGGAAGATATTCGTTCACTTCGCAACGAAAACAATACGTCAACGTCGTCGTCAAATATATACTACTTATAAGTACTACTATTCAACTTCAGGTGTTTACCGTAAGTCTTGCAACCGGAAAATCCCATGGCTGATTGTACACGGAGTAAGTATTATTGTATGTAACACGTTGATAACACGTCCAAAACACGTCAGCAAGCTAAATAGACGCCACTATATTCCCACTAACTTTAGTTAGTAGGTTATAGGATCGAGTTCAAACATTTTTTGGCAGCTATTGCAGCTTTGTTCGTCCCATTCAAGTTATTCATAAAAGTCTTTCATCTGTAGTGTATGGGTTGTATTTTCTGTTTATTGTACTTAGTCTGCTGAGATATATCTAATACAAATCTGTAGTATATATATGATATGTGATATATTCCATCATGAAAGTTGTTGCCCAATACCATGCCTGCTTCTCTTTAAGTCTTGAGTCAACGTCAACTGTGTTATGTTATTACAGCTCTTTGCAAAAAGGTTGGCACTCGCGCGCATGAACAAAATGTAAACATTCGTAATTATTAATGCGATCGAGCTACCTGCCGTTTTTGGCCGAACGCTCTGGTTGAGACACGCTGAGACTCATTCCACCCACATATTCCTGCTACTCTCTAACCAACATCGCTCCCCTGGCTAATCTCTAGCACACATAACCAACACATAACATGGGCTACCTCGCCATATTAAACGATGTCAAATGGGCTGCCATCAGGCTATATGAGCTCGATATGTTGGATATGTTAGCCAATTGGGGCAGTGTGTGACAACATACAATCATGACTATAAGAAAGTTAGATGCAAAAGGTTTTAAAGTGCTTATGTAATGCTTAGAAGAAATGTATGCCAGGAGAATAATATAGCAGGGGACAGTAGTACAGATCAGAAATCGCGAGGTGGAATGAGTCTCAACCAGAGTGTGGCCAAAAGCGGTAGGTAGCTTGAGCCTCGATCACATTATTTATTTATTACAAATATTTACATTTTGTTCACGTGTGCCGCGTGCGAGTGCCAACCATTTTGCAAAGAGCTGTAAGTGGGTGCCTTTCCACAACGTCTGGAATGGCTTCCAGAATCAGATCTCATTTCAGACATGATATGCCGAGATGCCGCTACCAAGGTACGCGAGTAAGCGAAGATTTCACACTCAGCTAGAAGAAATCACCCACTTTCAAACCTTCGTCTAGATGAGGCCCTTTTACCCCCCTTCCAGTATCAGACAGGCCTTTCAGACAAGAGCTGACAGATCCTCAGATCTCGTACCCATTCCCACGGTGGGTGTCCCCTCCCCCCCCCCCTACCAAGCCATAGCAAACAACTGGCAAACAAGCTGTTTGGCGGTGCATTTTTAAATCTCCGCCCCAGGCAACAGCTGGCAGCGTGGAATCCGAATGTGAACTGAACATCTCACCTATTTTACATCGTTTATAGCGCGTTCGAAGACGCGTCTTTTGACGCGTTGCACCTGCTTCGATTCAATCAACATGCCAGCCCACACCTGTATCTAGTGTACATACCGGTAACGTTCAACTGTCACATACTTCTTCTGTTCATGTACATACTTCCACTTCTCCCTCGAATCCAAGTACTTTTTGCGGCTCTTTTTCCCAGTACAAAGAGATACTCGAGTCCTTTCTGTTTTCCAATCATGGTGGCCTTGCAATCAGAAAGGGAGATCCAACCCTTGGAAACCTGGAAGTTCTTTGCACTACGTGCTTTGGTTATGTAAAGCATGCATTTAATGCCGGGTCATATCCAATGGAAAAACATTTAAATAGTGCAAAATGTTTTTCTAAGTTAGGGGGTGAGCGTTTAGTACTTTTTTATTACAAGTGTCTCATTCATATTCTTTAGAACGCATACTTGGCTTATTTCAGGATCTATCGCAGTGCTCTAAATCAGATGATAGACCTTTCCTTGCTAGTCCTCAAACACTCCCCCAGTGTTCCGGTTATATGTTCTACTGGGAGCTTGGTTCACCATACAGCTCATATCCTTTTGTCTTGCACGACACTTCAAATAAAAATCCGCCACAATATAACATTTTAAAGATCGATACACTCCATTCCATCCTCTGTGTTCGATCTCATAATTGCCTTGGTGTTTCAAACGACTGCGGTGCATGTAATTCATGCAAGGATACAGACAAGACATTGCAGAAAATCTTGGGGAGCGCACGTCAACACTCATTAGGAAAGCAACGTAGTACATTTAGCTACTTGCAACTCAAACAAAAGCTCGAAGACACGGAGAAATTATTTCAACGTCAAAAATTTCTGGTGCGCTTTCATATATATCTATTGCTCTAATCGCATATAAACTGATAACTCCATAGTATCTCAATGCTTCAAAGTCACTTAAACGACTTCGTGCTCATAAAGTTACCTGGATTGAACTATTGCGCATTGTAGGTACACATGATGTACCTGCCCTTCATCGCATTTTTCGAAATGCAAAGTCATTCAAATGGAGTATTGAGACGACACTCGATAGGATAAATGATGCAATAAATGGTTTGTATCATGCCAAGGGCTTCAGTGTCCTAGAATTAGACCTCGCAAATGTTATCTATGACCTCGGTGGAGGCGCCGCACTTCATGCTCTCCATAACTCGCCTTTTGCCTTCCCTTCACGTAACACACTTACAGATCTGCGCTCCGAGTACAAGCTTCGTGTCAGCACTGGGAAAACAATAGCGGATGATCTAAGACACAACATGGAGGCCGTTTTAAGTGGCGATAAAAATGTGAAGCTAGTTGGCGTAACACTCTGTATGGACGAAATGGCTAGTGACGGTAGACTGAGCTGGATCGCATCTACAGACAACATTGTAGGGCTTTGCCATGAGCACGTAGACAATGTAGAAAGCACAAAAATGGGATGTAGCTTGGATGTTGCTTTTGCAATTTCTGAAGCTGTTCGCAGCGGGAAGGTGCATATTGGACAGGAGATACTGGTTGTGGCTCTTGGACGCAACGATGTTAAGGATTATGGTGCAAAGCCCATCCTAATACTTCCAACGTGCAAGCATGGATCATATGAGGATGCTGCATTGCTGATAGAGAAGATCCGGCAAGTCTATAAACTTTTACCATGTGGTGAAGCTCGTCATGGTGAAATATGGTCCATTGCCTCAGATGGTGACCCGAAACGTCGACCAGCTCTATACATGCATTGCATGGTTCGTGAACTATTACCAAGTGATCCACTATTTGAATATGTTGGTTCACTACCCGGTTTCAATCTCTGGATGGGTTCGAATTTTGAGGTACAAGATTTTGATTGGAAACATTTACTAAAACGTAGGAACATTCATTCTTCTAATTTACTTCAAATGACTGAACATATTGTAGGTCTCGATAAATTGTTATGTTCTCAGAAAGGTGTTCTCGTAAATGACACTCTTATCAATAAGAAGATGCTTGGCACCTGGCTGGAGCGATTGGCTGAGGTTGATTGGTCCGAAACTTCATTGTATAATCTTCTAAATGCATCTACTTTGCATTCAGAAGCTATTAATGCCCTGTTGGATCGTAAAGACCCACAGGATGTTCCTAGAGCTATAAAGCTTCTTTCGCTCATTCCAGAACTTCGAATGCTCGATAGGGAAGATATGAGTCCTTCCGAGTTGCAAACACATAATGCGTTCTGTCTCATGGGAGATATGCTTGAAGCTCTTCTCGAGCCATTTATTAATCCTGATTACACAATATCTGAGCAAATTACAAGCCTCGTAAAATTTGCTCATATTCTTTATGCACTTTTCAAAAAGCACGAAACTGCATTTATGCCTGCACATCTCTACAGTGACTTTCAATGCACATTTCGTGCTGCAATTCATCGTGTTGCATCAACCAAAAAACTGGATCCAGAACATCGAGTATTATTATGTTTACTAGGAGATGATATTCTGGAGAGGCTCTTTGGACGTGTAAGGATGGCAGGTGGTCACTCCCCCAATGTTGCTGTGGATGAGTTTTGCCACCGTGCATCTGCTGCGGTTAGACTTGGTGATACATTCTTCTCATATCCTGAGTGGGAGCAAAATCCTCGTCGGTTAATGCTAAAGCGTGGAAGAGATGCCGACCACCTTACACCACAGCAATGGAAAGGAGAACTGCGAGCTTTCACCTGTGATATAATGAAGTGCTGGCAAGAAGGTGTTCAACAAGCTACAATTTCGCTTCAAAAATATGGTTATCAAATAGATTTTGAGGAAGAGTTTCATAACTGGAGAACCAGCGGAGTTGATCTTTTGCGTCCATTTGGAGGAAGGTACCCAGGACTTTCAGCAGAAGTTGATCGCTCGCTAGGTGATTTATATGATCAAGATCCTGATAACACAACTGCAATTGAAAATTTGGGGTCTTCTAATGACTCACAACACCGAAGCTATGCATTTTGTAACTTTGATGGAAGAGCGGCTCTGGAAGCTGAGCGTATCTTAGCACCTGTTGCTTCATATTCAAAGCCATTCATCGCTCTAAAAAATGGAAAGCTTGTTCACAAAATGTCAGTGCTGAGAGTAGCCATGGATCTCACATCTGATCTTGACCGTAACAAAAGCCATGATCGTCTTGTCCGTGTACGAGGCTTTGGGACCTCTACCAGTGGAGGCCATGTCCACTCTTCAAATAGTTCGAGCTCTAACCTACATCAAGTTCTTCCTCAGAATAAACTCCTTGTCCTTGGGTCGCTATTTGCAACTTTGATCTCAACAGATCAAAAGGGAGTTTCCTTTGCTGTTATGCAATGCACTTCGATAAAAATTTCATCTCAACTTATAGATTCTGCACCAGTGGATGAAATAACACTCAAAGACTCGTCCTATGATATTGGTGGACAGATTCTTGAGCTGATTCCACTCTCTACCATAGTGGAAAGTAGTCCAGCTGTAGCTTCCCTGGTACGAGTGCTACGTGGATTTGGAGTGCATCATACGTCACATTAGACAAGCTAATAAAAGCCCGGAAGTCAACTAGCATGTCCAGCACTTCAAGATTGGCCAATCTTAATTTTCTTGTCAGTGGACGACTTATTTATCCATTAGTCAATGGAGAGCCTAATATTATCATGCTATCAATGATCTCAAAACATTTCGACACCTCCAAATTCTCAGAACACACGCTAGAGAAACTGGAAAAGCTAAATAAAACCTGGGAAATTAAAGAGGAATATTTATTACAGGCTAAAAGTGAACTTCTACGTCGTGTACACGAAGATGAAGACTCACAAACCTGTGCAAAAATCGTTGTTACGGGGCCTGTATGTGAAGGAAACTTTCCATATTCAAATTTATTTTACACTGACTCTGTCAAACCTCTTGAGAATGGTCCACACCCGTGTAATATTTGTCGGCATCAGTTGGCACCTCCAGATCGACAAAATCATATGGGAAAGCATATCCTTCATGCAAAACTTGGTGTTCCAGCAGATTCAGTGCATATTGGTATGGTAAGCACTTGTTTACTTATTGTCTTATACAGAAACAAGATTCTTAATTACTGTATAGGTTTCTAATTTATATCCTTGTGGATTTTGTGGCCAGTCCATGAATAATGGCACACAGTGTCAAATTCGCAGTATAAATCAGAATAGGGTTGATTCCCTCTGCAAATTTTCATACCCGCTCGTAGTATCTGCGGCTTCGCGTATTTCGAAAATTAAACCCTGCACTAATATTCCTATAATATGCAAGGTATCTGGATGCGAAGAGATTCACTGGAAGTATAACATTCTTCAACACCTAAGAGACCGGCACCCAAATTGGGAACAAATTCTGTCTGGTGATGAACTATTCCGCTCGTCAATAGAAGTTACCATAGAAGAACAAGAGAAACTCGGGGTACCAGAAGTTTATCGAGGTAACTCTATGACAACTCGGACAGGATATGATGCAAGGCGATCTCGTCAGTCACTGCCTACTACTCGAGAACTTCAAGCAGAGTCTCCTCCACGAGCCCGAACAATTTATGCATTTCAACTTGATCAAAACTCTTCCTGCAAAGTTTGCACGCTCGGGCCCAGTTGAAAGGGATTGGTTGAGTTCATTGACTCTCCTTGACTACAAAAGGGAGACCTTATTAATTATTAACTACCTTTCTCTCTCTCGACCTTAATCGGTTCCTTGCAGACAATGCATCTGTCAAAAGTGACGCGAATTGTTAGATTCGTTCTTGGACTTGGGTAAACCATGGAAGGCATTTAACCAATATTAAGCATCGTGTAACTTTCCACCTGCTTTAATCTACCTGTCCTTTTCGTCTCTTCTCTGGTCTACAACACAATGCCTGCCACCTCAGAAACCCACGACGAGATTCTGAAAACTTTCCGTGAACAACTCTTCGAAGAGGACACTCTCCATGATGGGGATTCTATCGGGACCGACGACGAAACGTTGCTGTTCGTATACGATTCTCTGGCTGCTAAGCTCGCTTTGACTTTCGAATGTATTGCTATTCAGGCGTTTCCTCCGAGCAAGAAAGTTTGATCTCGTGCAATCAAAGAAAATGTTTGAGGAATGTCAGGAGTGGAGGAAGACCGTAGAAGGAGTTGGGATGGATGAATTATACCGACAAATGGACTGGTTAGACGTAAGTGTCTCGTGGCTACTTTATTGTTATTGGCATGATGTCTGACGACATGCTAGTATCCTGAACGTGAAGCTGTGCTTGAGTGCTGGCCTATGTTCTTCCATCAGGTATGTTACATGTCTTTCTTTAGAGTCCAAGTACATGTATTTACATAGATGGAATTTAGACTGACAAGGTAAACAGTCCTTCACATAGTTACCTTCGCCCTTATCTCATCATATGCCTTTATCGCAACCACATTAGACAGGTCGCCCTGTCAGTGTTCAGATATTGGGACAACTCGACCTTCCAAAGCTCTACAAAAAGTGTACACCAGAAAGACATCGTACCTCCATAATTGTAGCAGGTGAAATGGTAAGGAGTAGACTTCAGCGACCATCCCATACTAGCGATAACATTGCAATTCAACAGGCTATGCGCGAGATTTTTCCAGCAGCATCTCGCGTAGCTGGAAGACACATAGGAGCGAGTCTTGTCATCGTCGATCTCAAAGGTTTCGGGTACGTTATTGGTCATTCATGCATTGACGTCTTTTCCTAACTGCTGGTGATACTTAGTCTTTCAAGGTTCTGGCAAATTCGATCGCTAGTTGGTACATGGATCAAGATAATGCAAGATTACCACCCAGAAACGTTGGGACAGGTTGTCGTCATCAATGCACCGTCTACTTTCACGTTTATATGGAATGCTATTAAGCATTTACTGGCAGTGGAGACAATTGAAAAAGTCAACATCCTTGGAGCGGGTTATAAAGATGAACTTCTGAAACTTGTAGATGAGGAGAAGTTGCCAGAGCTTGTTGGTGGAAAGTGCAAGTGTGAGGGTGAAGGTGGGTGTATGTTCAACAATCCAGGGCCTTGGAAGGAAGGACGGGTTGGGTGGGGCCCCAACTCGAAGGAAAGTTTGCCAGAGAAGGTGTCCGCTGAGACCAGTGAGACTCAGGCTTCGGCTGTTTCTGTCACTGCGTAAGGAAGCTAGGTGGACAAACATCCACTTCTTCAGTGCTGAACAATATTAGATGCACATATTTTGTATATGATAGTTTGCAACTTTGCAATGTAAAATATTTTGCTTTGGACGTTACTATTTGATTATGAAGAGATTCTCCCGCACTTGACGGGGCGATGCACCGAGTATCATGCTTCATCGTCAATACTCAATGCCTTTCAATCATTAAGCATTGTATCTCCGGTCGGTTTATGATAACCCGGAATCAATGAACTAAAGTTCAATGCTTTCTTTATGTTTAAACTTCCTTCCCGCTCTCTCCGCCGCTCGGAAGCAGAATTGATTCCCATGAAGCTCGAACTCAATGTAAGGAGAGTCAAGCACCGTCGTCTTTGGAGCTTCAACGGGCGAAAGAATAGGAAAAGGAGCCTCGGGCTTATGAGTCTTAGGAAGTGTCGAATAGAGCGGTACTGAAAATGTGAAAATAGAATTCCTTTTCGGAATCACTTAGCTTTCTGGTAAGTAGAGATAAAGACAGGATTGTATGAAGCTGACCGACTTTTAACTTTGTTTTCTCTCGTGATAATTTTGAACGTGTTTCCGGTTTCGTGTATTACAATGCCCATCACATTAACAAGAGCGGGATTCTTGCTCTGCCGCACTGTAACCAGCACCTTAGCATGACCTTTACATATGCAAAATAAGACAGCGTACCGGTCATCATCGATCCATGAAAGTCGGCCTTTACAAGCTTCGGATGCATACCAGCAGAACCGGGAATCAGTTTCGAGGAAGGGGGTCTGCTGTAGGGTGAGGTAGACCTAGGAGTTCAGACATATATCCCATCCATAGGTGATGTAGCGGTACGAATAAATCAAATCTGCGATATATGGCATATCAGCAGTTTCAACACTGGATGCCTATAACAAGACACACACTTCATCTGCTTTTCGTCAAACTTCCACACGCCTTTTTCCTTTGCCTCCCTCCTAGTAATCACCCCGAGCTTCTTGCGTTCTTTTTCTTGTTGTCTTCTCTCGCGTTTTTCAGTCAGTTCCTTTTTGAATTTACTCTCTCTCGCAGGATTTTCTAGGAGCATCTTTCGTCCGCGAACGCGACTTTCGTACATTCCTCCTGGATCTGAAGTACGTGTGAGCTGTGACTGGACATACTGGGGCGCGAATGGTGCATCTGTGGTGAATTTTATGCGGGCCTGAAGGGGTTTTGTTAGAGAGAGTGGCGCGTAGTGGTGTTTGTAATTACTTACTCCTTCTAGGACCTTGTATGGGTCAATGGTAGTTGAGCTCGCTGATTGCATTCTGCCCTGAACTTGGATGATGGATGTGGACGAAGAATGTTAAGACCGACCGCGTCTCCGGGGTCAAACACTGATTAGCACGGTCCGACCTCCCGGGGCTGGAATGAGCTTATCTGAATATCGAACATCGTTTTGAATTCCACCTTCAATGTCAATACAACCACTTTCCCCAATCCATGCACCTTCAGCCCGCTGTCCTTGTCGCCCCATTGTAAAATGATACAAATCTGTCACTTCAGTCGGTCATCTCCGATCAAAACTTCGACGACTTATCCCAGGAACACGCGAATGAGCCGTTATAATAAGTACACGCATAGCTACACTCTCCTCTACAACCTAGCTACTCGCAATGTCCAGTTCTACCCCATCACACGAAGAAATCCTCGCTATTTTCAGGAAAGAGCTCTACGATGAGGAGATTCTACACGACGGGGACACGATTGGTACTGACGATGCGGTTTTATTGTGAGACTATTCTTATTGTAGTTGGAATATGGAATGAACATGGTCTTCTAAGACGTTTCCTCCGAGCACGCACATTCGATCTTGTTCAAGCCAATAAGATGTTCCGCGAATGCCAGGAGTGGCGGAAGACAGTGGAAGGTGTGGGGATAGACGAGTTGTATAAACAAATGGATCCTTTCGATGTACGTATTTCTTGTAGTATTCAAGTATCATATTAGAGCTGATAATTAACAGTACCCAGAACGAGAGGCGGTATTCGAATGCTGGCCCATGTGGTTTCACAAGGTTTTTCCATTTTTTCCCTCTTGTCCCCATCAGCAGCTCATGACATCTGTATAGACAGACAAGGTATTATCTATTCCTTCTCCCACTCCAGGATCTCATGAGAGGGCAGTAGAGAGGCCGTCCGATCAATATCCAAAACCTGGGCTCGCTCGACTTGACCAAGCTGTACAAAAGTTGCACGCCGGAGCGACACTGGACATCCGTGCTCGTCAATGCTGAGTCGGTAGGTGGACAAGTATAATCATAAAGTGGATGCCTAGTCGCTGATGTGACGGATGCAGTTGGTGAGAGAAGTGATCCCAGCCGCCGTGCGGGTCTCTGGGAAACCCATCGGCCAGTCTTTGGTCATTGTCGATATCAAAGGATTCGGGTAAGGGTTTATTATAGCAATGCATCGATTCAATTTCGATGATGTCGAAATAGATTTTCCAAGTTTTGGCAGATGAAAAACTTGGCACAGCAATCGTTCAAAGTGTCCCAGGACTACTATCCCGAAACGTATGTCCTGTTCCCATTCTCCTGATATATGCTCACAGAGGCGGAAAGGATGGGCCAGTTGGTGGTGATCAATGCGCCAACGTCGTTTACGGCGATATGGAACGTGGTGAAGATGTGGTTGTCGAAGGAGACGATTGCCAAGGTGGATATTGTAGGGACAGATTACGAGGAGAAGCTGTTGGGGATGGTAGATGGGGAAAATTTGCCGAGGCTGTTAGGGGGAGAGTGTACGTGCGAGGAAGCGGGTGGATGTCATCTAAGTGGCGCTGGGCCGTGGTTGGAAGGGAGGGTTGGATGGGGGCCTAAGGCGAAGGAACGGGCATCATCTGTGGCGGCGGAGGATGATGTAAAGAGGGAAGAAGAGGTGAATGTGGTTTCGGCGACTGCTGCGGTGACGGTGGAGGCATAGGTCTAGTGTGTTTGGAGGCCGGCAAGGATGAGGAGGTAAAAGCGGAGGAGGGTGAGTCGGCGTGCGCAGAGGATGGTTTGGAGGAGACAGCGGAAACGAGTCGGACGCGGCTGGAGTAGAGAACAGCTGCAATATGGTGGATGGGGCGTGATAGGGGAAGCATGTTGGGGATAGACCAAGTAGGTTAAATGGGATGGTAATTATTATAAGCATGTGCAGACTCCAGAGCTCCCCAAAGAGTTGGTATTGGGGCGGGAACAGATTTAGCAACATGTGGATGAGGACTTGATGGATTGGGATACATCGGAATAACTGAAAGTGTGGGTATTGGCATTGTAGTCGTATATCTTGGTGGATCGCAGTGAGGTGAGAACAGAGATTAGATAAGAAGATTTATCTCCAGTGTTTGGTGACAACGACCAAGCCAAACAGACGCGTCCATTGTTTCCGTTGACAGGAGCCAAATGCCATTGTCCTGAAGATGATAGAATCGATAAATTACCGAGGACCGAGCCTCACTGGCGTCGCTTAGTACGTTGTATTGTTCTCCTATTTATTCTTAAGCTTTCATCTCGTTGCATTTTCCAGCTTGTTCCTTCCCCCTCCCAACCTCCTTCTCCCGCTCATCCGCACTCTCTCTCTTCGCCGTTTCCACAGGCTGAGCCTTTCTTTAATATCTTTACGTTCTTTACGCGCCACCACTTTCTTTTTTCTACATAACGAGCCCATTTCATTGTCCCCCACTAAACCAGAACAATGCATCCCTCTACCGTTGTCCTCTACCTCTTTGCCTTTCTTACCGTCGTCAACGCCTATGCTATCCCCATCAAACGGATCAAAATCCAATCCACCGAAATCTCTGCTCTCCACAGGAGACATGCCAAGTTTTTCAAGAGAGACCCACAGCCGTCGCCTTCCGTTCAAGTTGTGACACAATATCTAACAATGACCATGACCTCTGTTCCTTCCTCCACTGCATCTGTGCAGTCTACATCATCCTCCGCTGCTCCTACCTCATCTGCCTCTGCTGCCTCTTCGCCTATTTCTTCATCCGCCTCCGCCTCCGCCGCTTCACCCTCGTCCACATCGGCTTCCTCCTCCGCCACCTCCACCGTTTCCAATTCATTGCCTTCTCCTCCGGCGGACGGGTCCAAGAAATATGTCGTCGCCCACCACATGGTCGGTAATACCTTCCCATACACACTCCAAGACTGGAAGGATGACATCACCCTTGCCCATGCCTCCGGTATTGATGGCTTCGCCTTGAATTCCGGCACCGACGACTGGCAACCCGCTCGCGTTGCTGACGCGTGAGTTGCTTTCACACCAGAGCTGTACCAAAGCTAACGATGTTTTCCAGATATGAGGCAGCAAAAGAATCCGGATTAGATTTCAAACTCTTCATCTCTCTCGACATGACGTACGTACTTACCTCCCCTTTCTTCTTCCACCTCTAACTTCTCCTCAGTGTGTTCCCCTGCGGATCCCCGGACAATGCACAGACCATTCGCAGCTTCATCACGCCCTACCTTGACCACCCCAACCAGCTCAAATACGACAGTCGCGCCTTCGTGTCCACCTTTTCCGGCGAGACCTGTACATTTGGACAAGACAGCGTTCCCGACGGATGGAAGAACCAGTTCGTAAACAGCGGAGATCTTCAGGGCAAGATTATGTTTGTCCCCTCATTCTTCGTTGATCCCACCAAATTTGGCGATTTCGCGGATGTTATGGATGGGGATTTCAACGTATGTACTTCTATTACTTGGTGTAAATCTGGCTTATGCGGTTGCAGTGGAACTCAGGCTGGCCTATTGAACTTACAACTTCATTCGCTCAAAACCTACTCAGCAGTAACACTAACAACAATGTCGACACCTCTGGACTTCGAGTCGCCGCTGTGGATACTGCTTCCTCTGGCCTCGATGCCCTCCGCACCAGCCTCGGACAGCTCCAAAGCGCGTTCAGCAAGCTCATTGGAAGCACCGATAGCGATGAGCAGCACTTGAACAGTCTCAAGTCGCTCCCCGGTGGGTTAACCAGGCGCGATGGTTCATCCCAGCGCGTGTACATGGCTGCTGTGTCGCCCTGGTTCTTCACTCACTATGGACAGGATTCATTTAACAAGAACGTCAGTACCCCATTCTACGTTCACTTTCATTTGCATTGATAATTGCGATAGTTCATCTACGTCTCCGACCAACACCTCTACGCCAAGCGCTGGGAATCCCTCATCGCCAACCGGGACCAATTCGACATTGTCCAAGTTCTCACCTGGAACGACTATGGCGAGTCGCACTACGTTGGTCCCATCAAGGGCGCGCAGCCGAACAGCCAGTCGTGGACAGATGGGATGGACCATACTGGTTGGCTTAACATGACCGCCTACTACGCCAATGCGTTCAAGACTGGCAGCTTCCCCGACATTGAGAAGGATCAGATTTATATGTGGTCGAGGCCTCACCCTTCGCAGGCTACTGCGCAGGATCCGGTTGGGCAACCTGCTAACTTTGAACTGGTTAGTTTCTTGTTATTTCATTCACAGAATCTAGTCTAATGTAATATAATTAGACGGAAGACACAGTCTGGGCAGTCGTAATGACCACTGCACCATCCACCGTTGTCCTTTCCACCTCTGATACCAACACGCAAAGCTTCAACGTCCAAGCTGGCGTTACAAAGCTCTCGATACCTATCTCTGCTGGCGGGACTATGCAGGGCACGATTCAGCGCGGCGGCAAGACCGTCGTGCAGTTAAAGCCCGATAACTTTACTTTTCAGGGTAGTCCCCAGACGTATAACTTTAATGCGTTTGTGGCAAGCGCGAGCGCATAGTAGATGATCCCTTTTCACGACTCTTTCATGATCCACATTTCCGGCTGCTTGTCAGCTTTTGTAGACGCATCCTGGAGATGCACAGTGTACTAGTATTGTATTTTTTAGCAGACGCCTACAGATTCAACACTAAAATTGTAGCAGTAGTAACGCCTTGATAGTCTTCTTTGTTATACCAGTGTGGCTCCTATTGGAGCTCTTTCGTTCACTTTGACGTTCATGCACGAGAATAGAATCAATAACATCACTATGTTATGATGTGTACAGGTATATAGAAAGACGCGTCCAGGAACTCAAAAGATTAATATAAACTCTCCTATCCGTTCCTTTGCATTCTGCGCAATACATTCAGCAATCCAAGTGATATTGCGAATTTCTTGTTCCTTCAACTTGAAATAGCTATAAAACACGCCATGCTGGAACTGCTGCAGGAAAGACATCTTGTTCAGGTCGACTTCCCTCCCGAAGAACTGGTCTTCGAGCTGTGAGGCTGCGCTGTGGACGTCGACATTGGTGGTGATTGCAGTGGAAGGATCGAAGAACGTGCGGTACTCTGCAACATTCTCACACGCCTGGCGGACTTGATCCATTTCATCTGCTCGGGCGAGTTGGTTGTTGCCCTCGGGATAAAGGCGGCCGATGGTAGGGAACAGCTTTGCGCGCTGTTCCTTGGATAACTCAGTACCGAAAGAGTTTATGGTGATATTTACTGTCCTCCGATCCGCTTCGAACGAGAGGATCCCGTGCATCACATCCGTGGTGGGCGAGCCGAGGGTGGTGCAGTAGTTGTAAAAGTCCTCGAGGTAGGCTTTGTAGACCGTGTTACGGATTATTTCGATGTTGAGGTCGTCTAGATCGGTGGCGGAGAGGCAGTTGCGAAAGTAGGGGGCTGGATACGTAATTAGTGTAAATTTGGGCTGGGGAAAGAGAGATGTGAGGAAACCGTACCGAGGGGGGTTTCGACAAGCACGCTTTGATACAGTTCTTCGACGTTTGTTGCGACGCAGAGTGCGGGCATCGTGTCGAATATTCCGAGTGGATGGCACCGCTCCAGCAATTCGTGTGTGTCGCGCTCGTGTAATGTTCCGGTAATTAGAAGTATGATGTTGTCTATCATGTATGAGTATCTAGTGTATGGTAAGTACTTGTTGATTTGTATTATGCGATGTGAGAGTGTACGTGATGTAGTCAAGGAACGTGCTGAGTGGTTCAACTGCATTGCTACGGATGTAGTTGAATTGGTCTACAAGAATCTGCGTTGCCTTGTCGGAAATTGTTGAGGTCGATATAGGGAGTGGTTCATTTGCAAGGAAGCTGCCGTAGTCAGTTGCGGACAACTGTGTCCTCAGATCTGAATCCTTGTTATACAATATGCGACGGTATAGTAGAAACGTGACGCGCACCTTCCAAAGTGTCGCACTGGATCAAGTTGTTATATTGGGATTTGACAAGAAGGGCAGACTTGTAGCCGCGCACGATGCCCTCGAGAAAGCCAGTATCAACCTGTAGGGTACTGTGTAAGTTGAGCGCAGTGAGAGGAGAAGACAAGGAGCAGGACTTGCATTGAAGAATAGGGCTTCCATGGCCAGTTGTAAAGTACACTTGCACACCAGCCAATTGCAGCTCAGATCACTGCTCTCAATTATTTCTCACGCCCTGCTACTCGGTCATGTGCTCACTCCTGCATCAAACATCTTCTCAGACTCGAGTCTCAACTTCTACTTTTATCTTCGACGGCCTCGCTCTAATCAACACCGGCTACTTTTATCTCAGGGAAGTGAGCCCACCTGCACTTGGAATAGCGAATATCTCTGCTACAGCATGGACCCTTACTCAAACCCATTTGTGCTCTCGTTATCGTCTCTATTTTTTCGCCCTCGTGTACTTTCAAGCACCTTTCACGGCAAGAAATAGACGCACATCACTACTCACGGGCTTTATATACCTATGGCGCAATCCTAGTCTGTTCTGGCGACACATTGGTACATAGCTATGAATATTACTTAAAATCGGAACTACAGAATCTGCGCTAGTTGCTTCTGGCTTCTCGTCGCGCTTATCTCGAACGCCACCTATAAGATGACGACAGACAAAGCTCTCTCCGAGAAGAGCGTTGATGATGATGCCGTGGATAACTTTAACACCCCGGAGGACAAGAGACTTGTTCGCAAAATCGATTTTCGGTTGGTTCAACGATTCTTGTATATGTTGCTTGCAAGATAATCATGCAATGTTATCAAGCCTTATTCCCATTCTAACATTTCTGTATTTGCTGAGTTTCCTCGATCGGTTAGTTTCATTGTTACTGTATCACTCTCAGTCTGACTGGCTTCTGCACCGCGTAGCACAAATATTGGAAACGCAAAGTATGTATTGTTTGCTACGGGATTAGCTAGCTTTAAATTGATTTGGAATCAGGATTATCGGTCTTACCACAGTAATTATATAATGATCATGATGATGAGACGAAGTTTATCTAACTTAACCTTTTTGTAAGGATCTTCACGTTTCTTCACCAGAGTACAACACTGCCCTGGCATTATACTTCGTCGCTTACGTTACTTTTGAGGTCCCAGCAAACGTACGTGATATATCTATCCTTTCTGGAACCCATTTCGTGACTTACCATTCCGTTTCTCGGGTTCAGATTGTGTGCGTTGATAATTATCTACGAGAGCTAAGCTGACGGATGCGTGCTACAGCTTGAAACGTTTCGATCCTCAAAAGTGGTTGCCAACCCTCACTCTGCTGTGGGGCATTGTCAGCATATGTCAAGGTCTCGTTACCAACAAGGCTGGATTGTTTGGTATCCGAATCTGTGCGTAGTGCTTGTCATGATCAACTCAATGCTAAAGCTGCAATAGTACTCGGAGCAACGGAAGCTGGATTGTTTCCCGGAGTAATATATGTATTTTCCGTTTATTACCGCAGGCGCGAACGCAGTTGGAGGGTAGCCATCTTCTTTGGAGGTGCGGCTTTGGCAGGGGCATTTGGAGGTACGATGCACATCATGCTACTTTCCTCTCGCTCTCGTAGCTGACACACCTGACACTTTCACTTAGGCATTCTAGCATTTGCTATCGGAAAAATGGATGGCATCGGGGGCAGGAGAGGATGGGAATGGTGAGCAACCCGGTACTCTGTTGGTAGTCTAATACATTAAATGCGGAACAGGATATTTATTTTAGAAGGCATTCTTACCGTTGTGGTCTCTCTCCTTGCATACTTCGTTGTCCCAACGTGGTCACATCAGGCCAAATTCGTACGATCCGTTTGTATTTGACTACGCTGATTGACTAATGCATAATGAGACAGTTGACGGAACCAGAGAAGAAGAGGCTGTTGGCTAGACTCGATGCCGACTCTGATGCAGCTGTCATTGAACGCTTCGAATGGTACTATGTAAAACAAGCTTTAACTGACCACTTGGTTTGGGCGTACGCATTCCTCTTCCACGGGTTTGCATTCGTACTGTATTCCTTCAGTCTATTCCTGGTATGCGTTTCGCCTGTCCGATAAAGCTTCAACATTCCTTATGAGACTGCAACTAGCCTACCATCATTGCAGGACTCGGATTCCAGAGTTGGGAAGCGCAGTTGTATGGGTCTTTCTTATTTCAGCAGTGCCAGTCGGAAATCTTAACTATCACTCTAGGATGACGGTCCCTCCCAATATCCTCGCAAGCTTGTCCATCTGGAGTACTGTGTGGTTATCATCCCGCTATGATCGTAGGGCTCCATTCATTATCGGGGCAGCATTGGTAGCCATCCTAGGTACGTCATTCATGAAGCTCTGATTACAGTGCAACGATAGAACTTCGTCGCGATACTAGGCTACATCATAGTTCTCTCCACAAAAACAGGTAAGCATGATTTCTTTAAATGACATTTCTCAAACCGGTGACGCTCGATCTATTAGCTGGTGCCCAATACGTAGGTGTCCACTTCGCTGCCGCTGGAATCTATACAGGGAATGCGTTGCTACTCAGGTACATCCATTTTCGAGCATGCATCCGTTCCGAATCAATATTAATTTTTCCGCAGTTGGCCAGGCGAAAACGTATCCGCTCAAACTAAACGTGCGGTGGCTGTAGCCATGCAGATTACTATCGGAGATATTGGTGCCATTGCAGGGTACGTATTCGATTCAGTTTCAATACAGGGATGTCACTGTTAATCCTCTTCTTCCACTGTAGCGTGTTGATTTACAGGCCCAATCTTTCCGCCAACCACTTCCGGACGCCACACATTATAGCCATTGGCTACTTATTGTTTTCCATTCTCGTTGCTGCATACCTCTCCATTTGGATGAGCCGGGAAAATAGGAGGAGGGATCGCATGTTGAGTGAAGGTAGAGAAGACCATGTTCATGTTCCGCAATCTGCGGAAGAAAAGCGAAGATTAGGGGACGGTGATCTGCACTACAGATATGTAATCTAATGGGCTACTTTAGCTTTCATTTTAAACCATGACATGTTAAATGAAAATACAATTCTGAACGATGCATTCGTGTATGGCTAATACTAGGAATTATAAAATTTACAAGTGATGTTTAGACATGCAGTAGAGTACCTATGAATGCGACAGTCGAAATGCAATGCCGGATAATGGTTTGTAGAGTAGTTGAGTGTAGTAAGTGCAACGTAACAGGTAGCTGAGGGTGCGTGAAACAATAGTCTGTATTTAGGATAAATAACCAAGCTTCTCATATTGCTTTAATGCGTTTCGTGGGTCGTGGAGCGATATATTCGCCGTCATCATCACTGTAGTTCTCGGAGGGTTCCACTGGTCGAGGAAGATATAGGGCATTCTGCTTATCTATCTTTCGGAGATTCCGCAGGTTGGTAGTTAGGGTCCTCAGGAAGCCGGTCTAAAGGGATGTTAATACTGCAATCAAGTGCCAGAAGCACTGGGCAAACCTTCTGAACTTTGAGCTTCATACCCGGTTCCAAGCCCTTCTCCGCCTCCTTCTTCCGTTGCTTAAACTATTAAAATTAATGATCGATAGTTAACAAACGGTAAACATGCAAGAATAAATTCTACCTTCCGATCCTCTTGACGAAGCAGTTCGCTCAATTGCTTTATCCATACGTGAAGATTATGTGCCTTCCTTTCAGCTTCCGACACAGCAGAGTTGATGAATTGTTTAGACGATGATTCATCATCGGAACTTGAAACTGCATACGAATGAATGGCAACTGCAGCTGATCGGCGAGGTCGTTTCCTTCCGAAAGAGCGTTTGGGAGGGGTTGACAAAGCCGTAGAAGAAATAGAGCCCTCGCGTTTGATTTCGGCATGCCTGACAGCGCTCATAGCAGCGTCCTCAGGATGAATATAATCATGTTCGTCATAATAGAACTCGGCTCCATCCTCAATTTCGCTGATAAGATAGTATGGCTAGCAGTGGCGTAAGAATTGATACGACACACGAGGAAAAAAACGTACCGGTGTTCTTCCTAAGCGAGCCAGGATCTGGAAATGTTTGAAGGTGACTGGAACATGATTTTGGTTTATGGAAATACTGCAAGGTGATCCATTAGAGCTAGCCAAATAGTTATGTAAAATCTATGTGCGCAGTTAGCGCAATGTGAAATCCGCCAGAACAATAAAAACTTCACAGTATAGTTTTCGTTTATAATTGCATGCGTCATAAAAACAGCCACAACGCTACTTTTTGAACCAAACTGATTTCTAGCCCAGCGCCCAACGTGCATAGCTTCTGCAAAATATATTAAGAATGAAGTTTCTCTTTCAATAATATTACTTACCATGCGGGTAATGTATCTTTCCGCTAAAATCCATCGCCTGATAATAGTATGACCGCCGTCGGGAACGAATAGGAGATACTTCATCATGTCGTATCATTGTAGTAAGTGTTTCCTGGGTAATATGCCCCTATGAAACATTAAGGATATAGCTACCGTTAATCCTAATGGTACTTACCAGATCTAAATTATCAGCTTCAATTTGCTTCTCGGAGGGCGTTTCATCGGTGTTTATATCTTCTATAATTTCCGTAGGTGTTTCATTGTCACTGTCCTCTTCCCTATCTGGGAGGAGACTTTCTCTGGTATGAACCTCCCCTACACCATATGTTACAAAATCGAGGGAAAGTTTTGTAGAATATCGTCGAGATGCATCCTCCTCCCAGGATGGTACATCTTCTAGTTTAATTTGATAGTCTTGTACCACTGACCGCATGACCTTGTTATTGACAAAAGGAAACGTTTCATAAATTCTCTTCATCAATTTACCCTAGGGCTGCGTTAAATTGAAAAAGAAACGCCAATTCAAAATACACACCTTGCAACCGATCTCTATACATTTTAATGTAACTTGTTCCATCAAGTCCAAAACCTCAACATTCTCCATGCCCGGTGATCCGTTCACCTTCACACCCACTGCAGCGGATGCGTATTGTAGGAGGACATTATATCGCTCAACGAATGGATTGATAAGAACATTATATAAATCTTTCTTCGTTACAGGGCCTACTCCCAAAGCATCAACTTTTGCTTGCACATACTCGGGTGTCTGGTCAAGATTCTCCGCCGCGACAAATATAACAATGAGTATTACAAGACGAGCGGCTGGATCGGTAGAAGGGAAATCTCTGAATAGAAACCGAAGGGTATCTCCTATACCCACATTGCAAAGCGATCGTGTGGTCAAGAAAGTCTAAATGATACATGTAGGCATTCAATTTAACACAAAATGATTAGTTCATACCTTCAGCAAGTCTTCGACCAAGTTTCTATGACGAAAGCATAAACATAAACATCTATGGTTAGAAACGTGAACACGAACGAGAGTTCGAATCGCAGATGTTCGGACTTTGCCAGCTGCTTGAGCGCATTATAACCAACATCATTAAGTTTTGCTTCCATGCAGACCTCTGCTGCCACTGTCCGAGTGACAAACATGCTATCCGACACGTCAGAAGTAGCAATTACGGCCCAAGTTGTAACATACTTTTCATCCAGGGTAGATAAAACTCTGACATTACGCGCGATATCATCCGCACGGATTTCACTCGATGGCTGCGGCCTTTCAAACATCTTCCGGAACACGAAGTCACGATACTACATTATTAGAAAACGAGTGCGTCATTTGTTAATGGTGATTTTCTGAATGAAGATGGGAATCTAAAAATACCTTGCCATCCATTCTAAAACCGTTCGCCTTTGCGTAAGGTAGCAAACGCGGTTCTATGGCTAGAACCAAGGGAAATTGAACCATAACAGGATCCTATGAGGTATGAATGTTGAGATAACCTATACATCGAAACGTATAAATTGCGAACCTTCATCGAGAATGGAGTGAACTTAAACGCAATAATATGAGTCTACTGGGACGTTTCGTGAGAGCAAGTGAACGTGCCTTGTACTTTTCCAGAATTTCCTTGATATCTTCCCAAGTGATCGTCTTAACGGTAGGTGGGAACCGACTTTCCTTCAAAAAGGCCATGAACACCGCACCATCGTCCTCTCCCTGGATGAATTAGACAAGTCTCATCCAGAAAATTAAAAGATTCACCTTGCCATGAGGTATTTCTCCGTACATTCCCTCGGCTAATCTCATGAAATACGTAAATGCACGAAATGTCATTTTCCTAACCCATGGAGTTTTGATGAAGTGGGCTTGGGTGTGAAAATAGTGGTGAATTGCAATCTGAATCAGATATCGAGAGAGGTGGGCGCCACTAGCAAGAAGAATCTAGAGAGCCGAAGAAGCCGAGTATTGTGAGAACCCGTTGTCTCGGAGGACGGGCAGAGCATATGTAAAACGGCCACATACATCAAGCACACGCTCTGTAACAATTGCCCCCCGACCGAGAGCGTAGTACATAGCCTCCATCTCCCCATAGCGACTAAGGAAGTAGTTTGAACGAATGTATGCGTCCTGGGAGAAGTGCCACAGACGACGACAGGAATGCGCCAAAGGGCCAGGGTCGTTGAGCTCGTAGAAGATAAGCTGTATAAGCTCGTCTGGTCATTGAGGAGAGCAATGAGAATGTGGGGGTGCGGGGAGAGGTAAGGGAAAGCTTCTCACCACAGAGGGCGTTCATGGATGACGATGGCAGCAGGGTTGGGATGTGAGGGGGTGAGAGGACGAGGAGAGAGGAGGTCGCTGTGTGCGACGGGGAGGGGGGAGCAAAGTGTAGGATATGGTGGCAGAAAAGCAGAAGCAGTAGTCAACAGGTACAGCAGCAATTAATAATTTATAATGGGCAAATGGCAGAAGCCAAGAAAGACGGTTCTCAGATTCAGGGGAACAGATTCGGACGGAGATGAATTATTTTAGTCAATCGAATACCATATTTAGAAATTGGTCTAAATATCGCCGTCACCTTCGGATCCTCCACAAAATCTGCGTCAAAACTTTCTTTTGTAATAGTCCCTCCATATCAGCCATGCTAACTTCCAATCTCTCAGCTGCAGTTTGGGCTCAAAGGCGTTAAAATTAATCTTCTCCAGTCTCCCAAGATAGTTTGTGACGGGGATCTGTTTCGTGTCAAACAGAGCACCGAATATTAAGCGCAATCGTCCGTTGTAACAACGCAGAGGAACGTACCCCAGAAAGAAATACAGGCATCGCCATCGAAGGCACCGTTCCCCCCATACCCTCCTCCTTGAACATTTCGCGAGCCGTGATCATGTGATCATTCGCAATCGTAGCGAACTCAAACACTGCATCCTCGATGCCTTGAGCATGTGGCCCCTGACGGAAGACCTCCTCCTGGTTCACACCGTGCTTAGCGGTGATTTCAGCTGGGATGATCATCCTCCCATTCTTCGCATGAAATGGAAGTGCACGCAAGAGCGTAGTAAAAGTTTGTGCCACTCCAAGGTGTGATGCTGCGTGCGAGAGCGCTGACGAGGGTAACGATAAAAGTGAGAGCAAGAGGTAAAGGACGGTACTCGAGGTAGACTCGGCGTGGGCAGTTAATGAATCAACTGTAAGATGAGTGGGAGTATGGAGTTCTGCATCCTATACACGAGCATCACAGATAAGGGTGTCGGTCGAGCTCAGCTGAAAGAGCCAAAGCGTCGAAGAGTAAACACGTACGCGTGCATCAACCACCCGCTTGAGGTGATAAGATGGAAGATGGAATTGCTGGCAAGCTTGGTGTAGCGCAAGGGAAATGGGATGTCTCGGTGGTCTACCCTATGCCATGGTAAACGGTTAACAAACTCAGTCAACAGTCAGCTGCACATGCACGCACATTCTGTATATCTTTGATTGTATCCCTCCAAAATTGCATCCTCATTTTAGCTATCATCGTGTTGGACACATGATCTTGTACCGTCGCTAACTCCACCTAGAGCCCAATTCAGAAACAAACCAACGCGCCTTAAAGGAAAAAATAGAGCACGCACGGAGAAAGCTTTAATGGCGAAATACGCATCCTGGTACTCCTTGGGGTAGAAATGTGATATCATGTAGGATTCATAATCGTGTTTTCGAACAAGGTCTCGGCAGTAAACAGCAGGGTTGGCCAAACCAGCTGTTTCTGAGGCCGTCGAGGCTGTACGGTACCGTGGTGTGCGGGAGGATACGACTTTCGTAGAAAACCTGGTAGTAATCTGAGCGGCAGTGAAGTTGGGCTTAACCCGTAGTATCATAATAGAATCAAGATATCAAGAAACGCGCTGTAAGGCCTGATGTTGAGCGGGAGATGAGCAAGACTACATAAGTAGCAAGACTAAATCGAAGCACTCGGCTGACGGATGACGCCAATCATTTCTTGGCTCCGACCGAGGCCGATCTTCGGTCCGCATACCGAAACGCTAAATATACTCTCGGTCATTAGCTATCCCCAAACTGGGTTCGAACCCCCTTCAGATTACTCTAACCCTCGGGAAATTTTGGAGGAGTAAGTTCTAACTACAGTCTCAAATATACATTCAATAACTCAATCTAAACCACCTTCATCATGATTCAATCCGCCACACCAACCAAAATCTACAAGTCTGCCGGCCCAACTCCGTGGTCATGGCTTACTACCGTCACCTGTAGCGGATGTGTTAACCAGCAGAAACTTTAGGTCCTATAATTGGGCGCGAAGCACACAAACGAATTTATCCCTGATGTATGGGTCCATCTTGTGCCACATCATTGGTCGCAACATGAAATATTTTCGGGAAAGGGTATCCACCGTTGCGAGGGCCGTCCATACACAATGATCCACTTGTACGGAGAAAAATATGATGACAATTCAGTGCCGGACGGTTGAGGTCGCCAAGCACATGGTGATGGTAAATGTGATCCTCAGTGTATTTGCTTTGGACTGGAGAATATAAGGACCAAACGAGAGCGGCACTATAACACCGGCTTGAAGCCTAAAAAAGGCGCAGGGCGCGCGTCTTAAACAGCAGCTTTCTTTTCTTCCTTATGTGAAGAAAACCTTCCATCTGCAACAAACATCTCAGCACCGCATAGATCTCTGGAAAAGGAATCATACTGCTTACGAGCAGGTTGCTGTTCCAAAGTCGGTTCTCGGGAGCCGAGGGTACGGGATGGTTTAAGTCTCCATCTCACTGTATGGGGCGATCGTTTGGACACGATGTAGCCTACCACCAGCGCGGCAATTAAAACCACTATTCCAATAACACCTCCTACCAATGCTCCCCTCAAAGACCTACGTACTTGGGCATCGGATGCCCCGGACGGTTGTGGGGCCGTTGGTATCGAACTTATGTTGGCGAATGTAGCACTATATGTGATGTAGTCAAACCCAATTGCTTGTGAAGGTGAAATATCGGTAACGTTAATGGCCAAAGTATGATTCCCGGGCTCCAAATCGAGGTGGAAGAGCTGTGCCATGGGAAGCGTATCAAGTGTAACATTGGTAACTGTACTATTGAACGGAATGTCGTTGACTGTGTACATGACCGATACGTTCCGCTCTGCAATGCCGTTGATTATAACACCGTACACGGAAACAGAACTTCCTGAACCCTAATTTAAATAGCGAGACTCATAGTGAAATGAAAAATGAACTTACCACCAAAGTAGAGTTCTACTGAATCACCGACCGTTGAGCTCCAATGCGCAGTGGTTCGAAAAAGCTTTGCTGTATTGTTAAAGCCAGAAGGTGTTTCTGTAGACCAGGCGCCTTGATATGTGAGGGTGTCATCAACATCATCCACAGCGATAGTTTTTCCGGTGAGTATGGTTGTTGAACCAGGAGTGATGGTCAGGTAATCGAACTCCGGGAATGATCTAGCTTCTCTACTGCATAGGTGACAGTATGTTGTCCGTCATTGAGAGTTGGCGACTCAAAATATCCTGAGCTATCTTGAAGGGGAAAAGAACTACCGTCAATGTTCACAGAGTAATTCTGGGAATTGTTGCTGGACACGAGTATCTGGACCGCAGTTCCTGCAGCGCTATTGGATATGACATTTGCAGTGAAAGAAAGGGTTGAACGGACCGAGGAAAGAGTACTGAAACCATCCATTCATGCCGCACTTGCTACTATCAACAGTTGTTCGTGTGTTGTTGTAATAGCTTCCGGGGACGGTTTGTTTTTGAGAGGGACAGAGGTAAGTTATAGCGGTACTTTGGTCGTCGATAAGAACGGAGATGCCTGCAGCCATTGGAAGAAAGGGGGAGGACGAGCAAGGGGGAGATGAAGGTGAAGGAGATAGAGGGGAAAGGTTGATGAGAACATCAAGGCAAGTTTAGTGAGCATGTGTTGGGAATACGGAAGATTGATAAATTGGTACGTCATAGACAGCCGCGTAGAAAACGGGCTTCATTACGCCAGCCTGCCCATTATAAGCGCTTAAGCTCCCATAAGTAGTTCGAGTTCAAGCTCAAGTTGTGTTAGGGTTGTTTGAATTCCTGTGTCAAGTAACACGATGATAAGACTCAGTCAATGGCAAGACTCAAGTAAACGAGTGAGCGCAACCGTGGGAATGTCCGATCTATCCCCGGACCCGGACGTTGAAACTATTTGGCAACAAGCCCAAATTCAAACCTCTTCCGCAACTTCTGTCATGGCCAAAGGGCTGTCGGGGCTTCAGAAGGATGTCCTTGCGCTCTACAGACGGTTTGTCCCTCATATTTCCAGTCTACATGCATTCTGATATCTTTTATCTAATCTCCAGTGCATTGCGAATGACGCGGACTAAACCTCCCGTAACCCGATCCAAATTCCTCCTCTTTGTTCGCTATACCTTCCACCAGAATGCTATCAAAGTTACACCCCGGAATGTCAGTGCCATTGAACATATGATGAGAATTGGAACAAGGCAACTGGAAACATATGAAGATCCCTCCGTGAAGGATTGCTGGCTGTCCCAAGATATGTTGGATTGGGAGGCTGCCTGGAAAGGTACTACCGCGAATGCGAGCCAGGAAGCGTGAAATATCGCATGAATATACCATATCTGATGAATGCCGATTTCCATTAATGATGTAGTAAAATACAAACCCAAGTAATACCAATTGCACAACTGGACTCATGCCAAGTTAGCCTCCCGGCTATGCACGAACGCGTCTCGTTTCCTGCCTATATAGTAGTGCCAGCCTGCTTCTCGAGAAGCTTCTTCCTTTCTTTTTGGAGTTGTTGCAAGACCACTTTGTTGTGATATTCCTCGACTTCCTTCTCGGCAAGTTCAACCGCTTTAAGATAGGCAAGTCGCCGCTCGTTGATGACGGCTTTTATATGCGCCATGGTTTTGCGGCACTATGAGAACTTATGAGCTGTATGGTTCAATCGTATCAAAGTCTTAACTTACGGCCTCGAGTCTTGCCCTCGATACATAAAATTGGGAACTCATAACACCCATCCGCCTAGCTTCTTCTTTCTGTGTCGCCAGTAAGTTGCGCTCCCTTAGCGTAACATACCAAAGAGTGTGAAGATCCTGGAAGCTCTTCAACCGCAGTTCAGATGTTTTCCACCCCTACCTATGAGAGATATCAGTGAACCATAATTTCAAATAAATGAAAGTGCACGTACCGCTCACAGATTGCTGATATTGCGGTTCTTCGACAGTCTCATACGCATCCTCCCCCGTCAATTCTGCGTCTTTCTTCCTCCTGAAAAACCCGTAAAGTCCGTGATCTTCCCTCACAGGAACTTTAGAATGAAGGGAACGTCCTCTGAACTCGTACTTCCCTGGCAGAAATTCAACAGGCTCAAGAGGTTCCACGGGTTCGCCTGATTTCACTAGTTCCACTGGTCCTGGGTCCGATTTCTGTGTACGATTTTGCGTCGCTCTGTGAACAGAACGCGACTGAAAGAGCGTCCTTGCTATGCGCACATTACGAGTTATTGAGAGCATAATTTGAGATGGCGCGTGGAACAGCTCGGTTTCCCAGCAGCGGTGTGACAAGCACGGAACGAAAAACGAGTGTGACTAGAGGGAGGGGCTAACTGTCACACACACTTATTTGGATTGGGGTACGTTAGACAAACAGAGGGCTGTTTGAGATCGAAATCCTTCTGAAATAAGTAAAATAAGGCCGGCAAGCGGCAGGGCCCACTACCTGACCTACTCGTTTCGTTATTTAAATTTTAATGCACAGAATCGTTTATTATTCAGTAAGTTTTATGTAAACTACTAGTCTGGTATTAAGAAGTGCGTGGACCATAGAATTCTTAGGAATCAGGATGCGTGTTTGTCACTTGTGTCGTCGGTTGACTCGAAGATACTGAAATCACGCGCATGATCCTATGTCAATAACGAAATCCCTTCTGTACACCGTCGTAATCCCTTGTCTTTACTCTTTCCTACCCATACCAATGCTTCGCAGATGCCTGTTCAGATGATGAGCTACAGTCCCGAGCTCGTGTTGGCATGTGGGATATACACTGTCGACTCAGACCCCACCCCATCTAGTCCATACGTCTCCCAAAAAGCGCAAACTACCTACCCTCTGCTCATTCGGGCTGATTGGAGGGTCAGCGTGAGGTTGTATTTCTAGTAGTTAACGAAGATGGTGATGGCAGTTTTCGGTGTGTTTAGCTGTATGCATCGGACCAATATTCAAGTAAGTGCACGAGAACTAAAAGGGTAAAGAAAGGAAAAGGATACACCAATAGTCTACCTGGATCAAAGGGCCGATTTTCTTCCACAATAATATTGTAGAAGAGAAATTGAGCCTGTACTACCACCGCTTTTGTTAAAAAAGGCAGATGGCAAAGTCCTATTTGTTCACATGAGCGTAGGGACCGCTAATACAACGAAGTACACACTGGCCATAGGTAGCCACCCCTTGTTTGCTAGCCTCTAGAGGTATGTTTCACATCTAGACTCTGAGCTCATTGGTTATAACGTCTTCAAAGGTATAACGGATCACCTTCAATGTGATACAACCATTAAGCCGAACTGGTAGCCTGTGTACAGAAATAGGGGTGAGCAGCAGTGCGCCAGCGAAAGGTTGGGCAGGGAGAACTGAGGGGAAAGTGGTAGCGAGAGTGTAGTAGAATACTTTGGCAGAAATGGCCACCACAAAGATGAAGACGAGGAAGGCATTGATCAGAAGTGCAGGTGGAAGCGCAAGTTGCATCTGGCTGAAGAAGAGGAGGATGCTGACGAGGGCAAGGTCTTGACAAGGCCTACGATAATGAAAGCTGCCTTTTTCTCCAGATGACATATCGGGTGTAGCTAGGATGGAGATTTAATGATTAGCATGTTCAAATAAGAGAGAAGAATAGTTGTACATACTTGCGACTTCAAACCAAAGAATGAGTGATGGAGAGGGTAAGAGTGTGTATGGTACGGATCATGGACCTGGATGTCCATGTGCTGGATCTGGGGTGGGAGTGAGTATGGTCCTTTTGTTTGAGGTCGAAATTACAGAGTCTCTAATCCCATAATCGTTACGTTGCTAGTATTACTCATAATGTATTTACAGTTATAACCTATACTAGCCAATAGTCCGTGTGCACAGTTCATATTGTGGCTTCATCGTTAATGGAAGTAAACAAGTAACAAGAACTGTCGTATCGGCAACGTGACTCCATTAACAACAAATGTCGAGAACCAAGAAGAAATCCAGGCATGAGACGTTGCCCCGGAACCGATATATGCATTCCCGTGTAAGTTCAAGGCACGCAGCTGGTGCCTGCACAGTATTGCTAAATATGCAAGTGAAGAAGGCGAGAGTCGAGACGAGCGGTATATGTAGTGTGGTGGGCCACATGGGGACACGAACTCTTCCTCTGCACTACTGCGACCGCGAATGTTAATGAGCACCGACGAGAAGAAGAGTGTATGTGGAGGAGGTTGGATTGTGGACCTGGATGGGGATGTGCTAGCTCTGGGACGAGAGTGAGCGTTGTCGTTTTGTTTAAGGCGAACATGTCAAAATTGTTGCATAGAAAGACTGGAAGTTCATGCCCTGACAATCCTAAAAAGAGGTAAGTATAATTTGAAGAGACGACAAAAAGAGAAAATATACCTCAGTCCACAGGATAACTTCATGGAAACCAGGGATTTTCGTTGGGTTTCCCAGTTCCTGCATTTGCCGTTCAAAAAGGGGACCACACCAGTTCCACCACGTGCTCCCCAGAGATAAAGCCTGTTCGTCCACAAATTTAACGTTAAAACATTAACCTCTCATGCCTGCAAAGTAAAGGAGACATACCCTCAAAACCAAAACCTTCTCACATATGTCCCCCCAAGAAACTAATTCGATGTTGAGGAACGTGAAGTGCGCTGGGCAGAGGTATAGCCTTGGGATGATCTCGGAACATGGCGCAGGAACTATAGCACAGAAACTATAAGACATACTTGCCGTACGAGGTCAGCACTCCCCCACCAGGACACGGACTTGGCGCCATAGACTCCTCTCCTTCCCTATTGCAGGAATGGGGCATGTGGCGACGTGTCTTACGATACAAGAGGAATAGAGAGGGGAGAGGGGAGTACTCGTAGAGAGAACGAACTCAAAATACAAGTATGATTCAAGAGGGATCGAGGAAGGGAAGGAAAGTAGAAGCCATGTCTGCAGCGTTCAGGTGGGTGCAAACAAACATAAATTTTTACCCATACAAAGCAGGCTCTGATCCGAAGCAATGCCGAGCGATCGGCCTGCAAAGTGCGTTTTCCAACGACCCACATAAACCCTCCTAAAAAGGTAGTGGGAATCTTGCACTCTTTCGGAGTCTTCCCTTGACTCTTCCCCAGGGACTTCCTCAACTCTTATGTAGTAAACTTCTCCCTGAGCTCCTAAAGTGTCCACCACAAATCCACCTAGTGGACGGCCCTCAGATTATCGATTATCAAATGTTTTACCTCTCCAGCTGCCACCTTTATGGCTTCTCAGACGTTTCGCCTACTGTCTATTGTATCATTATGCTCTGGCTACCTACTCGCACTCTGACCCTGCTCTTATCTTTCTCGAAATCTAATGAATGAAGGGTGCCTCTGCATAGCTTTTGGTTGAAAGAACACCTGACACTACTATATGCAAATTTTGTAGCAGCTCTCTTATTTGAGCCAGCAATATCGTAATTCGACCTCTGTAATTAGTGGGCGTAGTGTGGCGCAGATGGTCCAGCATTTGGATGTGGCTTCACGGTCGTGCCAGCAGACATATGTTCACGACATCCGTGTTCTACGCGTGCGCTTGCATCCTGCCATTACGATTCAACGAGCCTATCAATCATTGTTAAGGAGCGCTTGAATAGAATGGTGCGATTTCCCAGACCTCTTCCTTGAAGGTGTTTGCAATATCACTCAGAGATGGTGCTCTTAATGATTCCTTGTTCATCTCCCGCGCTTGATGAAGAACTTGACCCGTCCTCTCTGCTTGAATCGCCTACATTATTGTATCGAATCAGTATAGATACATCACAGATCAACACCGCTATCGCTGTTGTTGAGCGCTACACTGAAGAGCATATCATGCCCGACGCGCCTTTCGCAGTAAGACATACCAATATCTCCACATTTATGGCTACTCTTATTCTAGAGACAGGATGAACCAGACGCAATATTCCACGATCGTCGTGTAACATCGTCTCCGATTCCTGTGATGCCCATGCTCTCTGCCAATCTTCCATCACCTAAGAGTGCAGCTCCTTCACACCACCAGTCATTGCCAAGCGATTCTAGTATTGGAAAGCGTCCGAAACTATCTCCAAGTTCAAGTGGAAACCAACGAAAGGTAATGGTTCATCCATGGCTTTCTCAGAGAGACAAGAACTTACACAAAACCTGCGCCTCCCATGATACACGAAGCTCGACCGTAGCACATGCGCTTCCACCCAAGCGCACTTTGGATGATGCTACTAGAGGCCCTCGAATGCGTGTCATCGTTCTTATTGACTCCAGTGTATTCAGTTCGGTGACTGTAGAAGCATACGTTACTACGTGTGGTGAGTAAATTTCATGTGCGAGCTGTAACAGAATCAGCTGAATGTATTGCATGTAGCTTTCGATTTCGTTGTTGCCGGGGATAGCACCGATTATGGATATGGAAGATCCCGAATCCCTCGTTGCTATATGGACTGTATACGCAAGAGAAGTTGCCCAGACAGACAAAAAGATGATTGCGAGCTGGCACAGAAGTCTTGACACTCGGCTACTCTTTGTGCGTTTTGATCCCCAGGAAGACAAAATTAACTAACTACTTAATCGACGGGTTTAGTCTGGTATATTCTCGGCTGTGCTAACGCCTTTTATTGTGGGGTCCTATAAGATGTTAGATGGTTCTAAGCCAAGCCCTCCCTTTTTAGTACCGAAGGATACGCGGTCCGGATAAATGCTATGTGGTTCGGAAGCCTCATCGTGAGCTTGATTGCTGCTCTTCTTTCAATCCATTGCAACAAATGGCTCGATGGCTACTTGGTATATGATCCGCCGCTCTGCACCAGATACTCGATTTAAGATCTTGAACTATTTCAGGTTGATCTGCACTTTCCAAGCACTGTAGAGCACGCATCTGCTCTTCAGCGCGCGTGTAGGCTGCGACAATACGTGAGACATTTCCAAGATATTCGCACTCTGAGTCTCACGATTATGTAATGTTGCTCTTCATGTTTTTCCAGCGTTTCCAAAGCCTTAAGAATTTTTACATCGATAAAGTTATTGGGTTTTTGCCTCTCATTTTGTACCCGTCGCTTCTATTTTTTGCTATCGGTCTCATCGACTTGCTCTGGCACCTTAATAAAGGTATCGTTATTTATGACTCGGTACTCTGCGGGACCGTGGTCGTATTTCACGTCACTACCACCATGATACCATTCTTCACAACGCGGACACCATTCAGAACTCCACTTTCGGATTTCCTGGGCAATTTTTGGCGGGGTATATTCCAGGAAAAGATATGTGTAAAAGGGTCCTATGAAGAAGAAGAACAGCGGGACGTGGAACGCGTGGCAATGACCTTAGATCAGAAATGCTTTAAATGGCTACAGGACAACACGGAGAGCGAGGAGTACTACAAGTTGGCTGTTAAGTCGGAGCTAGAGCATGCACGACAGAAAAAGATAGAACTTCGTATACCTAGGACGGATATATCTTTGCCAAATGGTCTTGTTTGATGATGTGAAGGTATGTTACAAATTGGACAGAAAAACGTTCCACATGTATTATTTTAGTAACGTGTTTTGCAGTGAAACGCAATGGTACTTAGTGTTGTGCGTAGTGAAGAATTAAAGCTTGCAACTAGTCATGCATGCGAAGAAAGTTCGAAATAGACCTTGTTCTCGGGAAAGTCTTCGCAGGGAGAGGATCTTCCATCTGTAATATGTTTGTAATCACGGTTTGAAAACAGAGCATTCAATAAACGTACCGTCCAAACTCGTTTGGGTCCCGTAATTAATCGAATACCTCTGGCCAAGCAAGCATCCTGAAGTGACACAAACTCCGGCAGCTGACGTGAATCGTCGCTGCAAGTAATCATTCTAAGCCTGGGTAGATGTATTGTTAACTGAATGATAGGAATAAGAGTATCGCTCGAGGCTGAAGACAAATTCATAAACCCAAAGTGCTCCAAAGTAGAGGGAAGCTCTGGAAATGAGAGGAACGTGGGGAAGTTCATGAGAATGAGTTCTTCTAGGTGTACGCATCCACGAACCAGAGCCGCAGCTCTGGGATTATAATGAAGGAGTCGAAGAGACCTCAATGTGGGAGCAATACGAAAGAGAGTTGTGTTCATGCGTGGATTTGGAAGATCACGTAGCTCAAGGATGCTAAGAGAAGAGCCCGACGTAGAAAGCAACCAATCAAAAATATCCACGGAAATGTTGCGATGAAGAACTAGTTCATACAAATTTAAGTTTGAAAGTGAATTGGGGGGTGGATCGGAAATAATTTCAGTCCCAACTGTGAGGTATTGAACATTTGGGAAGAGTTCGAGTAGCTCGTAAAGAATAGGCGATTGAGGACTGGAACCATAGAGCCTAAGAGCACGAACTGTGTTGGACAAAGGGAAACTTTGTGAGCCAGATTGTGGGACGGGTATAGATGTCCCATTGAACGAGAAGAATAATCCAACATTAAAGCGGATTTCGTACAGGTTTGCACAGTAGAGAAGAAGCCGTGATAGCTCTTCAGTAGTACATGCAAGTGCATCCTTTTCAATGGTTAGTCCTATGTCCAGTATACGGACGTGTCTGCACATATCCAGAAGTTGATGCGAGTTACTTTCGTGAGCAAGAAGGCTGAGGGAAAAGGTACGACATTTCTGCTGCGTAATGAAGTGGAAAAGAAGTTTTTGAGCTGGGTTATTCCATGCTTTATTGATAAGGGAGCAAACGTAGAGGTCCTGGTAATTGGGTTCGCCAGTTTCGTAATCCTTGTAGTACAAATGTCCAAGAATTGCAGTAATTAGTTCAGTAGGGGCTTCAAACTGCATCATTTGTATAAGCACCTGAAGAAAGGAAGAAGTCAGATATATTTGCAGAAGAAACATGTGCTACATAAGTACCTTTCAAGATAATATTCGACGAAGTCCTGAGCCCGAGTGAAATTGCTTGGAAATTGCGGCGGTCTTACCAACACCTTCTCCTGAATCTGATGACAGTGGACACTGTTACTCTCAAGCTACTCTGTGCGTGTTGACGTTGACGTTGATTAATGATTGGTTGAGACTCGAGAGCGGAAATAAGTAACCAGGTGATAAGGGGGGAAAGGTTAGGGGTAGGCGTAGTAGATTCTGGATCACTAAGGAACTCTCAACCTGCTCTATATATATAATATAGCATCGTTAGTACAAGTACCTTTATCAACACTAAGTAGTACTAAAGTTTGACTAAAGCTGTCGACTACAATAATAAGGAGTGCGATGAACTGCGCAAACTCTGCATAAACCAAACGGAAACTTGAAACTTCAAGACGTTATTGACAGACGACAGACTGAGGAAAGGACTTCAAAGCTCTAAAGTTCGCCCGCGCTAAAACAGTAAAACACGAGATGTCACACTTACTGTGTCGCGTTCACCGTAACTGTCACGGATCGTTATTTGAGTACGCTCAACTACTTACTTCCATACGTTGAGCTCCCAAGTTGCTCCTTTCCAGTCAAAGTAGAGCTCTTTTTTCATTCGGTCTTTCCTGTCTTTTACAATGGCAGCTCTGAATAAGCTGGCTATTCGTGGAATTCGCTCATTTGATGACAAACAAATAGCTATCATTGAATTCTTCTCGCCGGTAACCGTCATTATTGGGCACAATGGTAGTGGAAAGACGACAATTATTGAGTGTCTCAAATATGCCACTACTGGGGACCAGCCTCCTAATACTCGTGGAGGTGCTTTCATACACGATCCGAAGATGGCGAACGAGAAAGAAGTCAAGGCCCAAGTCAAACTCCGTTTTCGCGCTTCGAATGGAAAGCTCATGCTAGCTGTGAGGAATCTAAGCGTTACCGTGAAGAAAACAGGATTGACAATGAAGACACTCGAAAGTATATTAGGGCTCGCGAACACTAATGCAGAACAAGGCGGTAAGGTTGGTACAACTAACCAAAGTTGTTTTGCTCGAATACTTATTCTGTAATAGCGTGGTGTCATATCCACCAAATGCGCGGAGATGGACACTGAGATTCCCCAGCTTCTGGGTGTATCGAAAGCGATCCTTGAGAATGTTATCTTTTGTCACCAAGAAGATTCTTACTGGCCTCTGGCCGAACCCTCAGCTTTAAAGAAGAAATTTGATGAGATATTCGAGGCAACAAGGTGCGTATATCAGAATATTATCTTATCTGTTATTGAGCATCTGGAAGATACACGAAGGCTCTCGATTCCATCAAAGGACTTCGCAAGGATCGGACTGCAGAACTCAAGGCAGAGAAGGAGCGACTACTGAGTCTTCAACGAGAAAAGCAGCATTCTGATAAGCTGAAGGGACGCGTAACTGAACTTAATTCTACTATTGCCTCGAAAGAAGTGGAATATGAAGAAACAAAAACTCAGTATCACGCAGTTGCTGAGGCAAATTTGAAATTCCAGGAACATGCGACGAGGTTTAGGGAAATGTATGTAAAGGTCAACAGTCTGGAGGAAAAGAAAAGTAGATTGCAGTCCGATTTGGCCGAGGCTAAACTCAATCTTCAAGAAATTCCCGGTAAGCCAACTTATGATGGGACTATTACTTGCTAAGAAAAGATCAGGTTCAGATGAAGAACTTGCATCGCGCCTCCAGCACTTCGACGTCCATATCAGCTCGCAAAAGCAGAAAAGGCGAGGAGAAGATGCGAAGAGACAAGATCTCGATGACGCATTACTTGTTACTCGGAGCAGGCATACAGAGCTGATCGCCTGGCACGGACGCTTACTTGCCGAAGCTGAAGTACGTCTACCCTCTGTCGTTACTCGCCACCTGTTCCATTTTTAACGTCGATTCAGGCACACAAGCAGCAAATGGCTGAGAGAGAGAATATGATCAGGGAAATTGGTGAAAAGCATGGTATCAAGGGATACAACATATCTCCTTTGGATAGGGATAAAGTCATTGAGTTTATGTCACGGCTAGGAGACATCCAAAGAAAACAGAGAACAGAGTTAGAAAACTTGCAGGTATGTCGATGCAATCCATTGATATCGGAGACTTGATCCCGCTATCAGAATGAGCTCCGAGCGAAGACAGAAGAGTATAATCGTAAAGCCCGCCAACTTGATTCAGAGATTGAAGGGCATCGGCACCAGAAGAAAAACTCCGAGAACAGATCGTAAGACCTTCACAGGACATTATCTTATCATCTTAACATTGAATTACTGACGGCATTGGAAGACAGAGCGCCACATATCAATTAAGAATGCGGAGCGTCGACTCGAAGAACAGCAAGGACTACCTGCAGAGCAGCTTACCCTTCAGTCTGATATCGAGGAAAAGAAAGCACGCATGGAGAAAATACGGGCTGACGTAGCTTCAATGAATTATGATTCTAAGTTATCTGAGAAGTCCGAAAGATCTCGATCCTTAGAAGAGAAGAGAGAAGGATTGAATAACGAAATGCGGATTTTAAATCTTCAAGCAGACTCACGAGCAAAACTCGAATTGAAGAGGGAAGAAATGAAAAGCAAAAGTATTGAGATCCAAAATACGTTTGTACTTTCTACTTTATATTGTAATTTTTTTCTCATATATCATTCTATAGTCTTGATATTGCGAATTCGAAGTTTCGTAAGCTGTCAGGCAAAGACTTAACGGTTGATGTTGTTGAACGGGAAATCGAGAAATTATCAATGTAAGCTTCCTATACGTATAATTTCTCATCTTATACCTTTATTTATAGCGAAAAGGAGAGAGAACAAGCTGATGCCGAAACGGAAGTGACGGCAATTAACAACGACCTACAAAAGGCAGAAACTACCCTATCTAATTTTAAGAAGCAAGTCGAAGCTAAGACCAATGAAATGAAGCGTAGGTTTATTTTACTTTTTGCATGAGATGTTTGTACAACTCTTGCTCTCTTTTACGAAGCATTGACATGATTAAAGTGTTAACGAGAAGGCTAAAAACTGAGATCGAGCATGATACATTAGATGAAGCAATCAAAGAAGCTACGACGGAGCTTAACCACCGCAAATCGTGAGCCTTAGCACTTACGATCATCATTAATTTCTCTGACTACTCCGTTCAGGGTTGCTGGTAGTTTAGTGGGTACAAGCTCCGTGTACGAGTCACTTTTGAAGGCAGGAAAGCAAAAGAAAGTGTGTGCTGCTTGCAATAGGCACCTAGACGATCATGAATTGATCGTATTCGAAAAATATGTACGCCGAAGATATTTTTGGACTATTCATTAATTTTTGCCTAATGCATTCGCTAGCTCAACGACCAAATGAAAAAAGCATCGCCCGACACTATAGCTAATAATAACCGAGAACTTAAGGAGTGGGAAGAGGAACTGGAGAGACTTCAAAACCTCCGACCTGTACAGGTGGCAAGAGATCAGATTAAACTTAAGGAGCTCCCTGCACTTGAAAAGCAAGTGAAAGAGGAAGAAAGCTCTTACCCAAAGATTAGCCAAGAGGCTGAGGAGGTCAATAACATTGCTTATTTATTCGCAGAATTCTAAATATCTTTAGGCTATCGATAAAGTTGACGCTATCAAACGTCAGCTCAAAGATATCCTGACGTTGAAACAACATGCCAGTACCATCACACGGTTGCAGAAGGAAATTGAAAGAGCAAAGCAGGATATCAACAACCTCGAAGACGATTTGTCTGCCACAGGATCTATGAAGACTGCGGAAGATCTTCAAATTGAGCTCGAAAAAATTGGCGAGGAAATGTAGGCTTACATGCTTATCAAACAAAGATATTGCGTCTTATGGTTCATTTGGTAGTCGCGCGAATGATAGGGAAAGGCATAGCATGAATTTGGAAAAAGAACGGCAACAAGCTGCCATTCGGACACTGGAGACGTCCCTTCATCAAATGGAACTACGCGAACGTGACCTTGCCAACGAACTGCGCGAAAAGTCATCCCTTGAACAACGTATTCGAGACTTACGATCTGATATTGATTCGTTTACGAATCAACTGAAGGTACGATAAAGCAATGGATTATATTTTTGTTCCTACTGAACGTGTTTAGACAATTGAAAATCAACTTGCCGCTGCCCAAGCACCGATCGATGCTTTAGAGGAAGATAACCGACAGGTACAGGGCGAACTAAACTCAAAGATATCTCTGTTCCAGCAAACTTTACAAGATCTAAATATGAGTGTTGATAAACTCAATAATATCAATAAGGTTGTAGAAAGGTACCCTCCCGATTTGTCCAAATGCAGATTGGCTTTTTGACTCGTATGATATCCATAGATATGTCAAAGACAACCGGGGCCGCGAAATAGAGGCCTGTGCCTCGAAGATCGAGGATCACGATAATGAGATACGTAGCTTAGGGGATCAAATAGAGAACTGCCGAGAAGTCATTGGCAGAATCGACAAAGAAATCAACGAAAGCGGTGCTTCCATAGCCAATCTCCGGGAAAACATCCGTGTCAGGAAGCTTGCCAAAGACATTACAGACACTGTAGCTGAAATTGGGACACACGACATGGAAGAAGCTGCTCGGGCTCGGAGAAACTTCCAAGAAAAATTTCAGCCAGCCAAGGAGAAAGAGAGTAGGCTTCAAACTGCTGTACGTGTCCCCTTGAATCTGGCTATCTTCGACTTAGAAAGGACGAGTTCTCGCACCTTGGTGGAGAACTCAGTTCTCTAAAATCGCAGCTGAAATCTTTGGAAACTGATCTCAAGGAGTTCAAGGATATCAATAAGAAGTATACAGACCAACTGGTCCGGGTTAAGGTAATCCCTCAAAACTCCAATTTGGTTCCACACTAAACCCCTCCAGGTGTCTGATATGGCTAACAACGACCTCGAGAAGTATGCAAAAGCCCTTGATAAGTGAGATTCTCTCGATCTGTGGCATTTAGCCTTTTCTGACACATGTTCTATACATAGCGCAATCATGAAGTACCACAGTCTCAAGATGGAGGAAGTTAATGATACAATGAAGCATCTTTGGAACAAAACATACCAGGGAACTGGTGCTTATCATTTTATTTATCCTATTTTCTATATGCAACTCATGCGGATACTTACAGATATCGACGGCATCAAGATTCGTTCTGACGTTGAGGGAGGTGCTTCCAAGAGGTCGTATAATTATCGAGTTGAGTTGGTTCTTCCTCCTTGACATGCGATCTTGTTATATCTTCCACTAGGTGGTCATGACCAAAGACCAAGTGGAAATGGACATGCGAGGCCGTTGTTCAGCAGGACAAAAAATGTTAGCGTCAATCATCATTCGTCTGGCCCTTTCCGATTCTTTTGGACAAAATTGTGGTATACTAGCTCTTGATGAGCCGACTAACGCTTTAGATACGGAGAATATCGATGCGTTGGCCTCTAGTCTCGTGGAGTACGTGGTTGATACCTGACTGATAAAGATCCCCATTTATTCGCCTTACAGCATAATTAACGAACGCAAGACACACTCCAACTTCCAGCTGATTATCATAACACATGACGAAAACTTCTTACGGAAGCTTGGACAGAGTGACGTTATGGAGTACTACTGGTACGTGATATAAATTCCAGTGGGCTATTTCTAATGCCTTCATTACAGGAGAGTCTCCAGAGACTCCAGACAGAAGTCTGTCATTGATCGTCAACGGTTCAGAGAATAGTTGTTGAGGCTCTCCGCGGCATTGGGCTATGTATGTCCATTATTCTTGAGTCTAGCTCCGCCGATCTAGTCGCGCTGTCCCAAGCATAATCATTCTATATCCGTTGTATGATTTATACAAGTATTACTCTTCTGTTTTTCAGTCATGGGGACATTAATGAGATATATCCCTTATATATCCCTTCGACCGAGGTATTAACATTAACATGCGCTGGCAGGGTAACCGCAATTGCCAATCGGTGCGTTAGACTTTACCATTGAAACTGGAGAAAGTGTTGCGCCCTTTATTTCTTCAGTTTGAACAGACATATGACTACAAGTCGCGCTTTACCCTGCCTCAAAGAGCCTACTGTCATTACTCCGAGATTATGAATCTCCGAGATCCATCCCAAGTCGTTCCCCAAGCAGTTTCTCGCTAGCGATCAAATCATCAATCACGTTCCTCTTTTGCACCTGACGCACTGTTTTTGGATCCAAATATAGCTTACGCTTTCTGTGGGAAATATAACACTATCATTGGTAACACTGCATGGGGCAGAGCCCCACCATCATACCTCTCGTGGGCGACGACAAACCATATATGTCAACTATGCTCACTCGCAATATGCTCCCCTACTTGTTCTACCTCGGTCACTGTTTCAAGAACCAACGGTTACATCTCTTGGCCTTATTCACGTTGCATCTTTTCTTTTAATCGGTGATAATGGCATTTGCTTCATGCTTTCTCGTAACAGCCAACTCATATTCACGTGGCCACGTAAGCTATTCAGGCCGTGATGTCGTCTTTTGGAAAAGGTAGTTTGGCAAAATTGGTGCGCATCCCCGTGGCTCTCGTACGGGGCCATTTACTCGTATCGGATGGCAACTGTCCCCAAATTTGATTCGGATGCGGTTGTTTATCGGGGATGCAAGAGCACTCGACCTAGCAGAGTAATGTTCAAGTTATGTCATGGCAGTATAGTGCAAACCGCAATGGTTTAAAAGAAGAAAGAGATAATGACATGCTTTTTCAAGTCGCAACAGCAACAATGGAGCCCCGGCGTTCATCTCTCGCTGCAATTGGCAATCTTTCACCTTCTGATCGAGCGCTTTTCGACGACTTTGGCGTAGGCTCTACCGTGGTTCCGCCATTCCGTTGCGTCCATCACGCTTTTGAATTCCATGCCCAGTCCAACCCTGGAGGTGTTGCTGTTCAGGATTTCGAGTATACAATCACGTACGGCGAACTCGACTTTCAGGCAAACAGTCTAGCGACGCGACTTCGTGACATTGGCGTTCGTACAGACTCTCGCGTTTGCCTCCTGGTGGAGAGGTCAATTCTTATGGTGGTGGGGATTGTTGCGGTTCTCAAAGCTGGGGCCGCCTATGTACCACTCGACGGTAACATTGTTTCCGATAGCACACTGCGACACGCTTTGAAGGACTCTGGATCATCTGTCGTACTTACTCTTCGAAAGTTCTCGCATAGAATCCTCAACACGCCTCAAGTTTTTTGCCTTGACGAAATCAGCTATGATAAATCGCCTTCTGAACACTGCAGCAAACCTGAAGATTGGTCCTCTCCAAAAGACGGAGCTTATGTTATTTACACTAGCGGTAAGTCTGTATTGTTATTGCGATATGAATCTACTAAATTTTGAATTAGGAACGACTGGAGTCCCAAAGGGTGTCGATGTTAGCCACGGCAACGTAATAAATCGTGAGTTAATTTACCGATTGCTAACGAATTGCATCCCTACCGCCGCTTTCAGTTTTGTGTATTGCTCCAGGGAACCTGGGATTGGGCCCTGGGGTTCGGGTATCGCAGCTAATGAACATCTCCTTTGATATGGCAGCATGGGTAGATTGTTTAAAGCCTGAATGTTGATGCTCATATTGACGCCTGATCTTACTAGGAAATCCTTGGAAGCCTTTGTAATGGAAGCACATTGTGCCTACGACGGAAAACGTCTAAAGAATGGCGTGCTGTAATGAAGACAGTCGATGTAGTAGTCGCAACCCCCTCCATGCTTCTCCCACACAACCCAGTGGATTATCCTAATATTAAGGTGGTCGCTGTTGCCGGAGAACCCTGTCCTAAAAGTACGAGAATTATGATACTACTATTGTGTGTTGTTTACTAGTAGCTGACGATAGTTCATTTTTAGATCTTGCGGATAATTGGGGGACCTACGCAAAGTTTTACAATTCTTGTGGTCCGACTGAGGTATGCATTGAATGTTCTCTGCAGTACGAAATAGACAACTTAATATGTCTGTTACTTCAGATAACTATCGTCAATACCATGCAATTGCATACTCCCGGTTTGTTTCTTAGCATCGGAAAGCCCACACCCAACAACAATGTTTACGTGCTCGATGAGAATATGCAGCCGCTTCCAATCGGAACTGCAGGTATTATGTGGGCGGGAGGTGCAGGAATTAGCCGTGGGTATGTAAATCTTCCAGAGAAAACGGCAGAGCGTTACCGAATGGACCCATTCATGAATGATGGGTGAGTGGAAATCGCCTATCTTAGTACAGCTGCGTTAACCTCACAATTACCGGACATAGATCAATGATGTTTAACACTGGTGACTTGGGGTTAGTACTAAGTTATTGATAGGTCGCCTGTCTTTCATTCTGATGAGTCTCCAGTCGCTGGCTTCCAGATGGTACATTAGAACATCTTGGTAGAATCGATAACCAAGTCAAGGTCAAGGTAAGCTCGTCTTGAAGTTAGTCAGGTCGACCGATCAATTACTTAATATAATATAATATAACTTCAGGGCTTCCGAGTGGAACTCGATGGTGTCGCATCAGCAATGGAGGTACGACCAGCTGAATTGCTTGTAACCAACTTCTAACTAGTGCTTAGACGTGCCCGGGTGTCAAGCTGCTACCGCAATTCTGATCGAAGGAGAATTATGGGGTTTTGTTATGCCGGCATCTACTACAGTTGAGGAGGTTCAAGCAGCTGCGGCCAAAATTCAACCATATTATGCAGTTCCCAGTAAAATTCTTCATCTCTTGGATTTCCCGAAAACAGCGTAAGCTTTCCTTTAATTTAATTGAGCGATGTCTTAGGTTCGATTAGAAATGGAAGACAGACAGAAGAGCTCTCCAGCAAATGGCTTTGGACTCAATGAAACAAGTTATACGTCTCGGCTCTGAAGTACCATCTCTTGTTTCCGACCAGAAACCCGTGGTCTACTACGTTAAAAACCCTCCATCTGTAGTTCTTCCACCTCTCGCCTATATCCCAGACTCTAAAGATTCGAGTGCTGGAATTATGGCTGGGACGGTAGCTGCGCTTCCTGAAAAGCAAAGCTCAGCTCCCGGGATCGAGGAAGTCGGCTCCGAAATTTCATCCATTCAAGCCTCTTCTCTTGAAAAAGAAGAATATCCATGGTCTGGATATGAAGACGACTATTTGCCAGAGAAGAAGCAAGGCAAGATTGTTCGTAACCTTCGCCATCAAATCTTCACCCTATACCGGCGCCTGTTTGGTGTCGTCTTTATTATCAATCTTGCGATTTTCATTTCTGTTCTTGTAAAAGGGACAGACTCCAAACAGCTGGGCTTAATTGTCGTGTCAAACCTATTTTGCGCTATATTAATGCGACAAGACTACGTTATTAACGCTTTTTTCACGGTGTTTTGCGCAGTTCCCACATCGTACGCTCCCCCGATGAATATCATTGTTCCCTCTTCTAATTCAGTCCTACAGCTGGCCTCTCGCAATTCGTAGAGTTTGCGCCAGAGTTTATCATATCGGGGGTTTACATTCTGGCTGCGCTGTATCTGGATTGGTGTGGTTAATCCTATTTACAGGACAAGCTACCAAGGAATTAGTCCAGGGTGGAAAGGTAATAGTAACCTTTCTTGGACTATTGCAAAGTGCAGAGTCTCACTATTTTGATTAGGTTTCAATCCCAACTGTCACTATCACCTACTGTATTCTTCTCTTGTTGGTCGGGATTGTGGTATTGGCATATCCTGCCTTTAGGTCTAAGCATCATGATAGCTTTGAGCGGGTTCACAGATTTCTTGGATGGACTGCAACGGCTCTTGTCTGGTGCCAGGTTTGTTTCTTGTATGTTAATGATGTTCTAATTATGAAGCTGAAGAGTATACAGGTTGTTTTATTAGTAAATGATTTTAAGTTAGAGACACAAACCCTCGGACAAGCGTTGATACATGCGCCGCCATTCTGGCTAGTGCTGATTATGACTTGCAAGTGTTCGTTTTTGAGACAAAAGTAAACATACTGACAGCTGTTTAGGGTCTATCATCCTTCCATGGCTTAGGCTTCGAAAAGTTCCCGTTCGCAGTGAGGTGCTGTCGAACCATGCGGTACGACTCCATTTCGATTATGGTAAAAATGTTTCTCTTTCAACACTTCAATCTTGCTAATAATGTATACAGTCACTCCGATACCTGGAAGCTTTACTCGTCTTTCGGAAAGTCCACTGATGGAATGGCATGGATTTGCAACTATTCCCGAACCTGGCAAGAATGGCTATTCGCTTGTCGTAAGCCGTGCTGGCGACTGGACTGGCAGGCAGATCGCGAATCCCCCCACTGAGATGTGGGTACGTGGTATACCTACTTGTGGTGTCCTCCGTATTGTTCCTCTGTTCCGCCGAGTTATTTTTGTTGCAACGGGTTCCGGAATTGGACCATGTGCCCCTTGTATCCTCGATCAACGGGTTCCAATTCGTCTCCTGTGGACTTCTCCAAACGTCCGCCAGACATTCGGTGATAAACTAGTTGATTCACTTCTCCAAGCTTCGCCTGATGCAGTGATATATGGTACGTACAAATTCCTCATTAAGTTCATTACCTTAGTCTAAATTGCCTTTCGAAGACACACGTGCGCATGGAAAACCAGACATGGTGAAACTTACATATCGTCTGGTCAAGGAATTTGACGCGGAAGCTGTCTGTGTTATCTCTAATCAAAAACTAACAAGGAAAGTCGTATACGGTATGATGAGCAGGGGTATTCCGGCATTTGGTGCAATTTGGGACTCTTAAATCATTACAATAGTTTTTAAAACTCGATCCCTCCTTTATTTCAGATGTACATACTATTCAATTCTAAGATAAGATAGTACGATATCAATATCTTGTTTCTATCAGCTTACGTATTACTAACATCAAGTACAAATAAGATCTTTTGAAGATTCCGCAGCGCTGTGTCGTGCGCAAACCAACCGCAAACTGAGATAGCAGCTAGCTTCCGTAATGGCAGAACTCGACTTACAAAAAGAGTGTCCTGCTATCTGCCTTCTTCCTCATCCTACTGCAAGAAGTCATGCTATTGCAGCAAAATTCATCACTGCTGGCTCAATCCTCGTCTCAGTTCCCTCTCTTGCCTCTGTTCTTGTGGAACGTGAGAAAGGGCGAAGATGCGATTCTTGTCATAGGGTACAATGTGTAGAACGTTCTCTGCGTAAATGCAGTGGATGCGCATCCTATTGGTATTGCGACATTAAATGTTGGGCTATATAATAAATTCATCTTCGCTGCTTGATGACTCATTTACTCAGGTCAGGAAACGGATTGGCGAGCACAACATAAGCGCATATGCAAGCATTACAACAAGTTCATAGCTTCTTCCGAGTATCAGTTGCTGCCGCCTCATAAAAAATTGGACTCCATACTTCTCTCACATCTGGTCGCTCGACATATGTTGTCCTGTGACGAGATAACCTCCCTCCCCATGTCTATCTTTCAATCGCTGATGCCGTGGCCTAGTGGCAATGTTGATTGCCCGCCTGTTTGCCTTGGATCTACTATGTCTCTAGACTTGCTTACAAACTGGTATTCACGTTTTGGGAATAACAATTTCGTAATACATTCGCATCTCTCTACATTTGGTCACGGCATTTTCCCTTTAGCAAGCCGGACTTTTTAATCATTCATGTTTGCCTAATGCTGCGCCGAAATATACTTTATCTGGAGCTAGACCCGTGGTGATGGAGGTTGTGGCATTGCGCGACATTTCGCCGGATGAGGAGGTAAAGTGGCTACAAGAGTATTATGGTGTCGTTGTGTAACGAATATTTGTTAAACAGATAACGATTCCGTACTTAGACCCTGCGCTGCTTCAAAGCCGTCATCAAATGCTCGAGTTGTCATATGGCTTCCGGTGTCATTGTGTCAGCTGTACCTTCCTGCATAATGTGGGAGATATCTCAAACTTCAGTACGGATCCTAAGGTTCTGGGTAAACATCTTACAGCTTTTGTTGGGGTACAAGGCCGTATAGGATCTGAGCTACCGTCTGTCTCAATGCAACAGTTACCACCTAGTTTAAATGGTGTGTTGCACGAAGCATATATAACTAGTGTTGCTGAATCCTTCAGCTCGTCATCTCATGGTGGCGACTACACGGTGGCTCTTGAATCGGGAAGAATACTTCTAGCTCTTTATCTGTTGATCTATCCACAAAACTATCCGCAAATTGGTCAGCGTTCCTGGTGGTCATGTCTATAGAGTCTCTTGCTAATCTTACTAGGACTACACTTACTGGAACTTGCCAAGGTGCGATGGAACGCAAGTATCAGTACAAATGCAGCCATTGGCGGTGTCGAGGAACGTGTTATGAAGGGAGAAGTGCGGGACTTTCTTGCGCTTTCCCGCAGAGTCCTTATGGTTTTCGGACCGGAAGGTGATATGAACGATAGTCCCCTCTCACAGCTCGCGCAGCTTGAGAAGTTACTGGACGAGTAACTCGCAATGGTACCTGAGTCCTTGTGAAGAATCTGGTGACTTGACACGGTTGGTGCATTTGCTAATAGGTGATTCGCAAAAGAGCAGTGTGGTCATGCTCACGCTGATCTACCAAATAGGCTACTTAATGTATTGATATGTCTTAAAGTCCGCTCTATCACCGTTGCCTTGGCTCTCGTGTATTAGGTAAGTGGCGGTATGCCACCCTCGGTCTATTTATGTCTTCTACCTGTCTTATACTATAGGAAGGTGGTTATAGAAGATACTGTACAGTGGGAGGCAAGTGGGAGGAGTCAGGTTTTCTTTTCGATCTCACTCTCGGATTGCCGCGTATGCCAACCAATGACATTCTTTTCCTTAAAGTTTTCTCTCAGATGATAGATAGGACCATTTTCCATCCCTAAATCCCTATAGTTCCGTTTCCCATTCGTGCGCTCTTACGCATGGCCACATATCTCAGCGCTGACCCAAATGATCTGCATAGCGGTGATGAGTGCGGGCAAGTCTGATTATGCGCGATGATAAAGCCAAGTCGACAAGTCGCCTCGTGGAATGTCACGGTAATTGGCTGCCGTAATTACATTCGGGCGTCTGCAGGCTAGCTCTGAAGTCTTCTTCGCCTAGTCTGTTTTGGTAAACTTCCATTGGAGCTGTATGTATATTAGGAGCCTACTCGCTTCCAAATGTTTCAAGCCCTGGCAAATAGCCTCCGGCCCAACCTCGACACAGACCACCATGTCGTCGTTCCGACTACCTACTTTCATGCGCCCACGTCGCTCTTTTCATCGGCTTCGCTCGTTCCACTTGTCTCCTTCAGAGGCTGCACAAGGTAACGCTGATACCATACCACAGGTCCCCATGGGAGACACAAAATCCCATAGTCTTACCCGCTCCAGGGATTCAATGCGCATGAATATTGTAAGACCCCCAGCCAACCTTGCCATTCCTTTAAGGGGTTCCACAATTGTTATTCTTGCTATTATATCTTCATTATTCTTCATCCTCTCCATTTCTTTTGCGTTCATTGGCGCTGATGCGGATGAACCTTTCTTCATGCGCACGCTGGATGACGTTGCGACAACCTCTCCTGGGGTATGTATTATTAATTTATGTATAATGAAGCTTGCTAATTTATTGTAAAGATTGTGCTCGTCGGAGAGAGCGTCGACGTAGATGTTGATGAACCTTCAATTACTATACGCTGGTCGATCCTAGGATGCGGTGACGGTTTCGTACTTTCTGGCTCAGAAGGAGTTCACGGAAGCAAAACCTGTGGGCTTCCCGCGGATCCGCTTTACATCTTTGTGGATAAGTAAGTGTCTCATTGGTTTGAACACTTCCAATATTCTAACATGCTTTCCCAGCGACATTGAACCTGCAGCTACATATGATCCCAGCCAAATCCCTTTCAATAGGGATACAGGACATCGACGAAGGTGTGTTGCAATGGAAGAACGTTTGGTTATGAGAGCTCACTTGGAACAGCATTCAGAACCTGGTTCAATTTGACAGCGACCATGTCCTTGACGTTCACGAAGCAAGAATGTATCCCTTCGATACATATTTCCTTTCAAGTACCCTTCGAGCCATGTCATTCAAGAATGAAACTGTTCCCATCCGTAAAGCGGCGACTATCGATATTACTTCAAGTTTTGATATATTCACTACGGACATTGATAGCTACTCAAACACCACCGATGAGCAAGAATTGGCTAGTCGTGATATCGATATGCACGTCAGTCGACCAAGCGAAGCTCGAGCGTTCACACTAGTTCTTTTCGCCCTCAGCTGGGTTCTTACTCATGTTACTATTGGACATGTTATTATTGCAAGAAGACTCGAAGGAATGAAGCCGTTATTCAAGCATTTAATCTCTAGTGGAGCAATTCTTGTGGCGATACCACAGCTTCGTAATAGTATGCCAGATGCACCTGGACTAGATGGTACGTATTATAGTATCTTCTAATAAACCTTCTTTACTGACAAATAGTTGTAACATAGGTGTGCTTATCGGTACGTCGCAACCCGTTCTCGCTCGCAACCGACTACTAATTTTTTTCGCCGTAGATTGCATCGGTTTCTTCCCGCAAATGATCATCACTGGAATTTCCGTTGTGACGTTACTCTGTTATATGGCAATTCGGAGTTCGACCATATATCCAATCCACCTCCAGCTCTACTTCCTCCTCCTATATCGCCTATGCGTTCATCTTCGCTGACTCCTCGGCCTCGTCCCCCGCCTTCTCCCACAACAACATCGTCATCAATGGAGATTGCTCAATATGAGATGTATCGTCTCATGAAACATCTAAAGGGAGATTATGTATTCCCTCCCGTAAAACCATCGCATCGTCTTACACCTTCCGATCCCTCCAAGCCTGTTCATCGAAGAATCAAAACCATGTCTAAGATCATGGAAGCTGGTGAAGTCTCTCACTGGTCTGATGAAGAACGTTGATGGAAGACGGATCGGTACTTTCACCTTATATTTGTTTATCTAATCACATACCCTTTCTTGGAAGTTCGTCCTTTCTTGTGTATTCTGTATTCGTATGTACTTATGGTTGGAATGGTAACTATCTTGAATCGGCGTGTCAACGCTGTAGAACAAATATCTGAAAGGCTATTGCTTACGAGATAAGAAATTCCGCGGGGAAATTTTTAATGACAAGCAAAATAGAAGTGTGTCGACTTTGGCGTTCCCTGCGCAGGCGAGAGCGTATCAGCCGTCCATCAATTCGTGCACACTTGAAGAGGGCAGTTTGACAGAGGCAATAGAGAAGGCTGAAGGGTTGTACTGCTCGTTCAACCTCACGCCTGACTGAATGTACGTACACAGTTTCCCCACAGCGCTGCCATGAGTCTCCGTTGATAAAAAATGCAGTAGCGAGCTCCATGCGTATCCTGTCTTCGAAATAGGATTGGTAAACGACTGTGGCGCATATCGTTCCACCTCAGCGCGGATCTCCTTCCCCTATTAGTATTTGCTCCTCCAAATCCTTGGTTGTTTTACTTGATACGAATAAAGGCGTGGCTCTGGCATGGCGTTCATATTCCTCAATGAGGGCTGCGCAATGAGGCGGTAATGCATTCGCTGATACCGACGAAGAGTCTAATCAACGTTTGGAGTTATCCGTACGGACTAATGGTTCGCCGTCCCGAAGAGCATACGACAATAGTGCAAGCATTATCAGGTCGCTGTACCCAGTTGCAGAGAGGAGCATCAAGTAGGTGGCAATATGCCAGTTCGGTGGTGCGCAACAAGAAAATATATATAATGGCTTGAGGGAGATTGAGCGGAACCTCAGCTTTAACAAACCCTTACCTGCCCTTACGCATTGAAGAAGTCTCGCCTAGCATTCCGCTCCAAAATCTGATTCCAAAGAAGTTTAGTTTGACAAAGCGATATCGCGCTCGTCACAACTTTTCCCGTAAAAGGCTATTTGACAAGAGCTTAGCTATATGCATATACCAGATGGGGAGCACCGACAGGGTTCTGTAGTGGCGTGGCCTATGATATATGATAATTTAATACATACCCTACATTATAGTGCTAGAAGAGATAGCTAGCCGGGCAACACAAAGAGTTGTACTTTCAGTCAGGAAGTCTTTATTTCCGGCCACGAGGTGATGGGCGAAACACATCATGCTGGTGACACTGTACCCTTCAAATATTGGGTAACACGGCTCAAGGAACTTGTAAAGTCAAACCACTTTCCAATATCGTACAAATGCGAAATACAAAGCGTTCTACAAATCGCCGAACAACCTCTTTCTATAATTAAATATTTATTAAAATCAAATACCACATGAAGAAAATGAAATGAAATCTTACAATCTAACTGGGGCTTCACTGAATACAGAGGGGCCACCCACCATTTCGCGCGGCCACACATCTCTCAGGAACCATCCGACATGACCGACAGCGCAGCCCATGAGGTCAGCAGTAGCAGCTTTCCATGTTCCATTTATGACCCACGAAAACGCAACGAGTGCTACCGGAAGATAGGGCGCTGTTATTGTGATCAGGCCGAAGAGGGATATAGGTGTTGATGGGTGCCTTCGCGACCAGATGTATATCGGGACGAAAGCAAGTGGAGATGATAGGAAGGGCATGTTGAACAATGGAGATAAAGCCTGAAAATATATAAGGATATCATAATTTCAGAATAGATTATGAAAGTCACCAGGAGCATAACGGCTGACTGAAGGAGAAGCCAAAAATAATCGGCCCTTCTGTTCGCAAATGTGGATTCCTCTAACATTCGACTATAGCGCATGCTATATAGTTATGTTAGATAATATATGGGGTAGATAATCGGGGTATGAGACATACAAGAAGAATAAGTGGAAGACAAAATCCACGGATATAGATCCAAAGTAAAAGAAATTGGTCACTGCTCGCCATGGCTGAAACGTTGTGCACATCGTGAGTACTGACGAATTTCTGCCGCTAAACATGAAACATACCTGAACATTCACAAAAGCGCTCTTAAAACTGAAGTAGAGTTGTAACGGTGTCACCAGCTGACATTGCTAAACACGCCAGTACGGCGTAACAGTGAGCACTGTCCTTTCCGGGCTATAAAGCAAACTTACAATAGCCAAGCTCGTGGCAACACAAAGTGCGAGCCAGCCGCGAGTTATGGGTGGTATTTGTCTAATCCAGGCTTCAATTCCGACAGGCATGCTTGACGGTAGGTGCAAAAGAGCGCAGATGCAATGGATTCGTTTGCAGTCAATGTCAGAGTTGTGTTAGAGCTGCTAAATTAGTACCCTGACACGTCGCCCATAAGCGCGTGTCCTTTGTTTGTCTGAAAGATTGTGATTAAACAAGTAATTGACAAACACGCCTTTGGGAAACAACTACATACAACCTGCATACGGACTTGTCACTTTCATTAACTTACCTCTCAGACCTATTCACGATCTTGGACAGTACTACATTCAAATGAACATAAATTGACTTGGGTATATCTCTGCTACTCGTACGCATGTTTATATATTCAACAACATGAAAGAGAAAATGACCACAAGAAACCAAGTGTCATATATAAAAGACAATCAACACAAACTACAATACGTACTAGTATGTTCAATAGAAGGCCAAACGAAATATAGACAATAAAACATCATACAGCATAAAAATACGTATAGCGACCAGCGCAAACAACGGGGAGGAACCTCGTGTTTTTCACCTTTCATATCACATACCCACTATACCCATAAGAAATTAAATACCAAGGTCATGCCCACGCTGACACTGGACCCCAATCCCACTACGTAGCAATGCTCTTAAAGCTCGAGGGAGGGACCCTACTCATCCTCGCCTTCTTCTTAGCCTCAGCAGCAGCAGCTGCTGCATTCTCAGCCTCCATCTTCGCAGCCCTCAACGCGGCACTCTTATTCATCTTGGGCGCAATGGTCGGTGCACCAATGCTGCTTGGTCGAGGACGCAATTTGGGAGTAGGTGTCGGTGCGCTGCGGCTTTCGGGTCTCTTGGGCTCTATGCCGTTCGTACCGTTGGCTCCCGGAGCGAGAGATGGACGAGGACGGACGCTGGCGACGGAGGAGGCTCGGGGAGCGAGAGAAGGGCGGGTGGCTGTCTGGGACGAAGCACGCGATATAGTGGATGGCCGGGTGGAGGTTTGTGATGCGGGACGTGGAGTCATGTTGCTTTTCGTAGACTCTTGAGAGGACGTTCGAGACAAAGGAGGCGCTTTGGATCCTGAGGGAGTGCGGAACGCACTCGGCGGCGCAGCCCCCTCCTTATCCTTTTGAATCCTCATGGCGGCACTCTTGTTCAGTCTAGGTGCAACACTGGGTGCCTTCGTGCTTGCAACAGCAATACTCTCCCTTCTCTTATGTCCTGGCACGCCTTCAAACGTGCTCTTCCTCCTGTCCTCCTCCCCACCCTCCGTATTCGATCTCCTCCGAATAGCTGGCGCAATAGGTGTCTGCCCCAATCTCAAGGACGCAGCCCTCGTCATCCTTGGCGCGATAGCCGGCGCAGCCGTCGACGCAACCGCAATCGACCCGCTCCTCTTGTGCCCAGGCACATTGGCAAACGTCTGTGCGAGCCTCTCCTTCGTGAGCGGCACGCGAGGCTTGGAAGGGGTCTTGTCGACCTCTAATCCTGCGCGTAAAGCCGCAGCGCGACTCATGCGGGGTACAATATCGGGCTTGAGAGTGGTGGCTGGCAGCGGACGCGCTTTGAACATTTTGCCAGCGCTTCCATTGGTTGTGGAAGCGCCAGCCACGCTCGACGCAGCGTATCCCTCATCGGAAACGCGCAGTGCCGAGAGCTCAGCAAGAACACTTTCGGTCATGGATGACATGGTCCCATAACCTGTATCTGGGAGCTCTGTGGTAGGGAAGGGAGGAGAGGAGGCAAACAGGGAGGCAATTTGCATTTCAGCAGTTTCAAGGTCTGGTGAGCCCATTAATGCGTTTTGCTCCCTGGAAATGCCATAGAGAGCACGAAGGGAGTTGGGGGTGTCGCGTCGGGCATTCTCAGGATCCCTGTGACCCATGAGCAAGTTCCAGACTTCGACAGCGCGTCGTCGTTCGAGGACGTAGACCCAGACAGGACCTCTGTAAAGGTTACTTAGCACCGAGTTGAAGGAAGAAATGCAGGGAGGACGACAAACTCAGCCAATGAATCGGCATCCTCTCCAAACAACTCATACAAGGTGTCCGGATCAGTCTCGACATCAAATTCCATCTGGCGCTCTTTCACAATCTAATCAAATGGAAGAGAGGGAAAAGAAGTTCATTAAACTCGAGGCGATACCAAAAGCAGCATACGGGGCACCTCGAAATTAGCCTGCTGGATTCTCGGCTCGATGTCGAAGCGGTGCTGGAGGGCATGGTTCTTGATGATGGCGACAGTGCGAGTGACAGGGACGGGTTTGCTTCCACTTCCTGAGGCGGGGCGGGAGAGGGAGGGAGTGGTGGGGCTTGGAGTGGCTGGTGGCTCCTGTTGATCTGGTTGAAGGCGATGGGAGAGGATGTCGGGTGGGGGGCTTTGAGACATGGTTTGTTGAGTGGAATGGAAGTAGATGTACAAGCGAAGCGAAATATAAAGAAAAGAGAAAGCAAAAACAAAAGTAAAAGCAAAAGATGTGTTGAACAAGTCTGTGTCGCTGGGACTAGTCTGATCGTCACTCACTGTCAACCGAGACCCCGATCACCGCCCTTATCACATTCTCTCCGTCTTCCGTCATTCCCTGCAATCCATTCATTCCGCCTCGTCCATTCTACCCCGCACCCATATCTGCTCTCATACTCTGCTCCCCTGCAAATCCCTCCCCTCCCCCTCGTCCTCCATTCTCCCTTTCTTCTTCTCCCTACCACCACTATCGGGTACTGCCCACGTGCCTCCCTAACAACGTCACGTATCCATTGCCAACCGCTTAATCTCCCCCGCAAGATCACCATAGACCTGGAGAACCGCACCGACGCCGTGGAACACACCGGTGCCAGACCGCCCGTCTCCGTCCGTCATGTACCAGACCCACTAAAAACTCCACCAATTAGCGCATCAACAATAGTCTCTGGGGTATGTAAATAAATGCGTGTGCGTAAGGATTGGAGTTGTGTCGTCGTTGCAATAAAACACCAAATATATAAGTACGGTACACACTAAATAGCGAGATTAATGGTTACAAAAGAATGTCTGACAAACCTTGTTCAATGACCAACGGATAATGAGAATACGTGAGGGGTGGTATGCTGCTGTAGGTGGTAAGGAATGATCCTGCCAATGCCCAATGCCATATTATATGCTCTAAATGCAACGATGAAAAAGAATCAAGTGCTTTATGACGACCCAGACCACCATTTGCCGATTTTGGCGGCGCTGTATCGTACGCTCTTCGATATGCCAGCACTCAGTACGCCCTTCAAGGACTGTACCGCCGCAGGCCCACGTACAATGCCTGCCATTTCTGCAAAGCCATTAGATTACACACAACAATATCAGTAACAGCATACTGACCTTCGGCCAAAACACCTTTCAACCTCTCATCCCCCGCCAGGTGCACCCAATACGCACTCTCGTCCTTCTCCAACTCCACTGCACCCTCCAACTTGCCCCTATAGCTCATCTTCACCCGCCCCAACAGATTCTCCGGCAACTTGCGCAAATGCGCACTCCTCGCCTTCGCACTCACATCCTGCTGTATCGTATTCGCATGCAAAGACCAATGCGTCCCCGGGAGCGCAACCACCAGACGGTGATAAAGTTCCTTAAACTGCGGCCCCTGCATGCGCACAATGTTCCCCACTTTCCCTCGGTTCTCTGCGGGGAGTAACATGCGCGGGTCGCCACTGTAGCTGATGCCCGCTATACGCTCAAAAAGCTGCGTCTCGGTGAACTCCTCCGGAAGCGTAAGCAATGCAGCACGAACGGCCGATGTGAGATTGACTTGCTGCGTAAGTCGGACACGCGCATCGTCTTTGATTATCCGCAAAGGCTTATGCATCCGTCCTGCGAGGTAAAGCGTCTTCCAGTTGAGTAGGTCCGAGCAGAGGTTGTCGACGGTGGTAACGCCGTATTTGATCACCTACACGTGTTTCAGTAATCCATACACACTGCGAGACGAGCGAGGACTCACCACCCCGTTCATGGGTACATAGGCATTAAACCACACCCCAGGAACGATATCCTCCACCCTGCTGACATACGACGATCCGAGCATTCTAGCATGAAGCGGGTAATGCCCAGGAAACTGGTGCATGTTAATCGAATGGAAATGCGCCGGGTGCGTCACAGCGAACATGAAATCCAACATAGGGGGTGTCGTTTCCTTCCCTTCATATCCTTCCTGCTCGAAGACTCCGGAGCCATATGCAAATGCGTAGCGGATAGGTGCATCGAAGCGGGCCACGATCGACTCGAGGAGGGTGCGGGTAGAGTTAGACACGGGTAGAAATTGGTTCCGGCCAAACGTGGGCGGGAGCTTGGGGAGTGGTGAGTGCCTGTGCGAGATGGCTGGGCGGGGTTGGGGATATAGTCTTGGCTTTGCTGCCTTTGTCGGAGGGTGCTTGTGAGGAGGGAGAGGAGGGATGTCGGGGGACGAAGAGAAGGTCTCAGTTGCTAATGAACGAATGAAGACGGTTGGGAGTGCTGAGACGTGGGTGTGGCGGACGAGGTTGGTTGGGAGAGACTGGAGCATGATGGTGGTAGTGGTTAGAGAGTGTAAATTAAATATTGGAAGAGCAGAAGATGGAGCTTTGTTCAATGCGGAGAAATAAATGTTACGTCACGTGCCACTATCTATACTCAAGCTACTCCTCCGCTCCCTGCCCTGTCCCACTGACCGTCTCTTGCCAAGCTGTCCATACCCCAGACTCACAGTCCTCCCGCCACTCTGCCTGTAACTATACCCACTCGCACTCCCGTTCGCCTTCTCCCCCTTCTCCTCCCTTCCTCCCGTACTTCTAGACACCCCTAATCCCCCGACTGCCCACGCAATCTCAATCCCCCGCTTGATACTCCACAGCCACACCAGCACAAATACTGGGGTACAAACTAACACGTTCAGCACCGCAAATAGATCAGGGTACCGTGCCGGTGGCGTGATCACCATCTCCAACACGTGTAATACCAACGCTGCACCATAGACACCCTATGCAAGTGTATCAGAAAAAGCAAAAACGCATGCTGAATACTAACCATCGATAACAGTTCGACAAACGACTTTGGCGCATGTTTAACCGGGTTATATCCTATCAACCTATTCCAGAGTAATAGTAGTCCAATATATTGTACACCGAGTCCATCGCGTTTCAGAAGAGGCCACATGCTACATTCCTGTATGTTTAACCTATGCTGCGAGAGAAAAACCTGAATACACGCACCTAAACACAGCAACGTTGTTCACCAGTACACCCCACGAGTATACCGCAGCATCTACATGCGCACCAGATAACAAGAGCGTGACAGGCATAAGAGGGAGCAAAATTGTCTTCTCGTGCACTTGGAACGAGAACAGGAAGAACGACATGGACGATGAAAGCAGTGCGTACGGCAAAAGGGGAAGGAAGGGCGTGTGTTCCTTTTCGTCCTTCTTCCCTGTGTCACTCTTGTTAGCTCTCCGCGCTGCTCCCATTCTCCATCCCAAGTTTAGCAACACCACCACACTTGGTATAAATCCCATCAACGTCAAGCCAGCCGAGAGCTTCACAAGGAATGACCGCGAAGCCCATGATTTCCACTTGAACAGAACATTACTGGCACACCAAAAGTTGGCTACTTTATCCTCGAAAAGGCCACGTGCGAAGGGAAATATGCGGGTAACAGGATCCATGATAAGAGTAGGTGATAGGAAAGGTAAGAAAAGAAGGGCGAAAGTCGCGATGGTTACGACGGCCAGTCGAAGAAAGAGACGAGCCCTAGAAGATCAATCAGTAAGGTAGCACAATAACAGATGGAACACGTACCCTTTTGAAGGTCCCATATATAAACACTTTGCAAGGAGATATGACCCAATCGCAGGGGCGTAATACAGCGCCATTTGCTTGAAGCCTAAACTAAGGACGAAGAAGAAAGCACCAATGAGATCGTGTTCGGTCGCGAAAAAGTTCATCGCGAGTAAGGTGAATCCTGAGGCCATCAGGTTAATATCTATTATAACGTATATTGGTGGGACATACCCAACATGACAGAGTTGTACTGGAAATGTCCAAAATCAATCAATAGCAATGCAGGTTGCAGAAGAAGCGTCAAGAGAGCGAGTTCCTACAGCACCGGCAGGTTAGTCATTAGAACCACAGGATGAATCCAAATAACAAACCTGAGTACGCATCGACCGGGAACCTTGCCATACCCTGGCGAACATCACTAATGCAGGTACATACACCAGCGCGTCAAGCACCATAACGCTCGTACGCATAAAGACTTTGCTCTCGGGTGTTTCTATGCCGCGCGAGGTGTCCAAGGCAACCCATGTGGGGTTGATGTAGTACGCACTGGGAGTGGACTTTAGTACCGTATGTTAGCACACATTATAAAACGACGTACACGATACCGCAAAGCCACGAAACGTACGCTGTAAGCGGAGGATAGTCAAGGCCCCAGTACTGCAAATCGTAGCTATACCATTGTGACGTGGGGAGATGGACAGTCAGTTCCATCCAGTGCCGTTGTGCCTCGTAGTCTCCAAACATGGGGGCGTTCCTTGTCCTGTACGTCACGAATATAAGCAAAGCTTAGTATTGACCAAACCTGAAGATTACACACCGGAATACGACCCCAACCCAACAGATAACTTAACCAGCGTCGCAGCGCCAATCGCGCAAGGCACAACCCATTGTTTCACATTCCATCTATGCATCCATCTAACCCACCTCCTACCTGTACCACCCTCCTCATGTTCCCTCTCTCTATTCCTACCATTTTCCCTTTCCCCAGTGAAAGACGCCCTACGAAGATCCCGCGAGTTCTGTTCAAACAGAGAGCTAAAGCTTCCAGCGTGGTTTAACGGTCTACGAGAAGTGGTAGAGACGGTAGAAAGAGGAGGCGATGCACGAGATGAGACAGGAGAGAGCGGTGGGGTATGCAGCCAGAGTTGACTCGCCGAGGTATCAAGGAGGTGTCGACGCGGTGTGGGGGCTATGATGTCTGGATGGGAGGAGGTTCTACTGGTATAACACTCATCAGTATTTCATGTCACCACATTGACGAAACGGAGGTAAGCAAGAAGAGTAAACGAAGCTTGTACGTACCGATGCCCACCGTCTCCAATCAGAGGTGACTCCGCCCTCGTGTACCCTGACGTTGCGGGACTGGACTTTCCATACGAATATCGTGGATTTAGTGACGAAGTGCGGATGCGCTGAAGCTTTTTGGAAGCTTGTTCGGGAGGGAGAACTGAGGACTCGTCCATGTGTTGGTGGTACAAGGCAACAAACAATAGGGAATGCCTACCAGACTGCTACTCGAGTTCACGCGCGTTTGGTAACTGCCATCATCAGAGCCTAGGCAACACGTATCCCGCGCTTGTTCAGGCATTTCATGGTGAAGCATGTTGAGACTTTAAAATATAACGAGCAAGATGATTGTATATATTGAAGGGCAATATCCGTTTCGTATGTAACTCTATTTAATCTATATCTTCACCTTCCAAGACCTTCTCTCCATCATCCGAGAATTTGACGTTGCTCTGATAGAGTGTAAGTTCAATAGCACCCATAGAGATACACGCCTCAGCTCACCGGGTGGGAAGATGACTTTCCAATGTACTTGGTATGATCTGTACACTCGAGCACCATGTTAGAACTGCCGCTGGAAATCTATCTACCACTCACATCCATATGCAACGAGCTCTCCAGCTGCATTGGTGAAATCAGTGCGAGTGTAAGCTAGTTGTTTTCCTATTCCGGTCACATTTAGTCACGATCGTAAGCAAAGGAAGTTGAGATACTCGCCTATGGCAGTAAGAACAGACTTTGCATGTAGCACATCACCCATTCTACCCGCTGGACGTATGAAAGAGGTTCCTATGTCCGTTGAGACACCCGTCATAAACTGGCCTTTCGTTCCAACCGTCAACGAGCCGAGAGTATCAGTGAGCGAAAGAATAAGACCGCCATGAACTGTCAAGTTGTATTACTGAATTCCATTGAAGATTGTAGAGATTGTGAGTACCTGTCTGTAGATTGTTTTTGGACTGATTATTTTGACAGCATCATACAATGAAATGAAACTTACTCCAACGCGGTTTGCTAGTACCGAGAAACGAAATGATTCAGCTGACTAGCAATATAGCAATGAAACGTACTATTGTATTGCTCAATCTTCAACGAAGCTTCCACGAGTCCTGGAGTCGCTTTATGTATCACCAACTACCTTTCCTATTAAATTACGTAGACAAGACAGATGGGGGCTTTTACATTAGGAAAACATTGGGCATCATGACCTGTTCATCAACTATCAGCGTCCAGTGAGCGAACTGAAGACCACAGTGCAGCTTAAGCGACCTTTGTTATCGAGAAATGAACGCCAGACCTAATAGTAACAAGATGTTATTAAGATGAAATTGATCTTTTTCACGGGGACGAGTGAACAGACCCGTTTTGTGAAACGAAGACAGGCAGCCATTTTGAACGTTGCAACGTTGAGGCCTGAGGATAAGTAAACGCAACGAAGAGAGCGTGGGAGCTTGAATGAAATGGGAACGCGACGCGCTGATCGATCGTGTTTCCTTGTGATTTTTTATATGTCAAGTGATATCCAGGACATTTCTCACCTCCGCATAGCATTGAACTCCAGACTCAACAACATGACAATATGTCATATACAGCTTCACAAGAACGTAGTCAACATTCGGGTTCTCCCACCTCCCTTTTCCTAGTAACTAATGCGTGTAGAAGAAGGGTTTCAGCTGGTATGTGGCTCTCATCTAACAGCTCCGTGCAAGGAGTGCTAACGTGCTGGACTGTTGATTAGACTCCATTTGGAGAGGATCATCCATATACAACTGATCCCGTTCTTCCCTCGTTGTTGAGAAGGTTACTTCCCGAGAGGTACGCATCCTCGATGTACAAAGCTTGGAAAGCATATTCAAATGCTCCTTCAGTGTTCACAGAGAGATTAATGCTGACTTGACTCGGCTGGGGACAGACATAATAACAAGTAAGTCATCCTCCGTATTCTACCGATCAGCACATTTAATGTGAAATTGTGCTGTAGCTATACGGCCCTTAGGAAGCCGCGTCTCACCTCCCCAACTTACTCAATATGATCAATGGGGAAAAAGAGTAGATGACTTACAGACTAGTGAAGGTTGGAGGGATCTCAAAGCTATAGCTCAGAAAGAAGGCATTCCAGCCGTTTTCTATGAGCGTAAGTATAAGGAACACAGCCGAACGTACGGGTTTGCGAAGATGGTGTTGATGGTGGGTGATACACATGTGGTGAGTATTATGGTTTCCAGTGATGGCACAGGAATTGAGTACCGACTTGTGTTAGGTCTTTTGCCCTATGAGCATGACGGATGGTGCAGCGCGAGTCATTGAGCTCATCGGAACTCCCGACTTGAAGAAGGAATTATACCCTCGACTAATCAGGTATGTAGCAATTTGTACAATATATACCGTGAATCTTATACTTTCTGCAGTCGCAATCCCAATTATGCATTCACTTCCGGACAATGGATGACCGAGGTTTGATGCACCCTCCCAAGCATACTTCATCTTTTCATAATACATTTCCTTAGCGCCCTGGTGGTTCCGACGTTTCACAGACTGAAACTATTGCATCTCCAACGGGCAGAGTACATCACTACGGCCCTCAGTATACTCTCAACGGATTCAAATGGTTTTCAAGCGCAACTGATAGCGAAATCTCGGTTGCTCTCGCCCGTACAGGAAAGGTGGAAGATGGCTCTCGTGGGCTTTCACTGTTCCTTGTTCCTCTACGGCTTCCGCTGCTTCGTTCCCCCAGGGACCCAATACCTCCTTCCACGAGCAATGGAATTTATGTACACAGATTGAAGAATAAGTTTGGCACTCGGGGGCTGCCAACTGCGGAATTATCTCTAGAATCGACCGAAGGGTATCTCCTTGGAAAGGTCAATGAAGGAGTGAGGAACATTACTCCGGTGCTAAACATTACCAGACTATGGTCTTCCATTGCATCCATAGGAAATCTTCGCAAATGCCTCGCTATTGCAACATCCTACGCAGAAGTACGATCCATTCAAGGCGGCAAGCGTCTACTTCGAGATGCTCCCATACATGTCTCTCGGCTGGCCTCAATCAATCTTCTCTATCGGGCGTTGACGCATCTAGCGTTCGGAGCGATTGTGCTGTTGGGAAAATCTGAGTGCGGTGTAGCTACAACTGAGGAATTGCAAAGATTGAGAATGCTCACTCCGGTTGCAAAGGCATTTGCGGCGGAGAAGGCTTCTGCAGGTATGGAGGAGGCGATGGCTGCGCTTGGCGGGGCGGGTTATATGGAAGAGAATGGGTTCGGGACTGCAATTCGGGATGCGTTGGTTGAGAAGTACATTATTTCCGCTACTGGCTCTATTTTCCTTTCTGACGAACACTTCAGGATTTGGGAAGGAACTTCAACTGTCCTGGCACTTGATCTTGTTAGATCTGCACGAAATCCCGATACCATGAATGCCTTTATTTCTGTGAGTTGCTTATCATGCTATTACAGCGAAAGATCTCTCATAGCAGTCTCGGTAGTGGGCAAAAGAGATGATCGACGTTATCCCTACAAATCTCAAAGTCCACCTTCAGAGCTTTGTTGATATCCTTCAGCTGGGATTAACTGAGCTAGCCACGGCCTACAAGCCACCGATGTCACCTCTCATTCCCCACCCAGCACTGATGCTCGTTGGTTCTATTGCATCGAGTATATACCTCCTCGAGCACGTCACGTGGTCATACCTTACGCACCAACCTGAGGCTGACATTGACATTGAGGTTTTTAAGAGATGGATATCGGAGGGAACGTTGTGGACTGCGATCACAGATGTCAAGAAAGTAAGAGAGAATATTGATGATAGAGTGGCTACAAATGCGAGAATTGTCTTTGGTTTATCTGCTAAGTCGAAGATGTGAACCAATGCAAACAGTGTACAACTTGTATATTAATACAACATAGTGTTTTCCAGTGGCACTTCTTATCTGTAATTCTATATGCTTCCATCTTGTCAAGGTGATGAGTGACGGATTATATGGCATCTTTTAAAATGTGTGTAAGTGGGATAGTTCAATACAACGGAGTTGACATACCCAAGAAGACCACGTCCTCCCCAGCCTTTCCTCGGTGTGAGCGTATGGTATACCGTTTGGTCATCTCGCAACGCTCGTATAATGATATGTTTCTGTATGATTCTAAGGTTAGAGTGTTCTAACAGAAAAATCTAATTAATCTTTACATTTTCGTTCTCAGCCACGAGTTCAGCCAGAGGCTGCAATGTACTTCCACTGAAAGATTCCTGTACGAGGCTACCAAATTTCACGATAAGATCGCCCCGCTGAAGGCCCTTCAAATACGAATGAAGTCAACATGACATTCAATAACAAGAATTCAAAATCGCTACATACAGCCTCTGAAGCTGGACTCCCTGGAGACACGTCGTTCACTTTTGCGAACACTTTCAGTGTCACTTCAGCCTCTGAACCTGCCTGAGCTTGAGTTGCAAGCGAAGGAGCATGGATCTGTTCTAGCGCTTTTGCAATATCATCCATCACAGATTTAAGGTCGTTTCTCAATTGAATAATCCGTACTCTGGCTCCGCGAACGGCATATATATCAACATCGGCGCGAGGGAAACCTTCTGCGTCTACAAGAGGTGTCTGCATATTGCAGTCATTAGCTTTCAGAACAGAGGCTTGAGTGGATATTTCAGCCTCAATGGCATCTTTTCTTGCCATAAGAGCGCGTGCTTGTTCCATAGGGCTGTCTGGAGATGGAAGGGTCATGCCCATTGCTTTATGTGTGATATTATCAGTGCTGGTGTAACGAGGGCGTGTGCGACGTCCGAACTTGGAAGACGTAATCTATGGTATTTGGACTGAATGACATTGCCAAACAACTTTGTTATGTGGTGGTGATACAATGGTGACATATGTACGTTGGACATAGGGACAACGACCTTTATTACCTCCGACAACGCATCAGCCAAGCGGCGAGATTTTTTTGCTTCACCATCGCGACATCTCAAGTGAAGTTTTGACGGAGCATCAGATGGTCCACATGTTGTCCACATGCCACTGTCTAACTTTGGACTTTGAAGTTAAAACCAAGTTAAAACACCCTGATCTCAGTTGATCTCAGTGGCAAGGCTCAGCTGAACGCACGCTCACGCTCGGTCCTTAAATAGAGAATTGCCTAATTAGATAAAGTATGCGAAAGGAACCACAGGGTGCGTCAAACCAAACCACTGAATGATTTAGCTAAGTTTACTTCATTGCTACATTCAATACTTATTTCATGAACTAGTACAAGCTACTTCTTTGGGCTTTTGGCGATTTATCATACAGATAAATACTCTTGTGAAAGAGTGGGAACCTCTTATGCCTTAACACCAACGATCTTTCCATTTCTGATCTCAGAAGCATCCAAAATGCGGATTGCTTCATGGGCCGCCTTGATACCACTACCAATCATGGCACCGAAAGTAGGCCCCATGCGGTTGGAACCATCGTGTTCAGAAAGCTCCATTCCTGAGGCGCATTCTATCAGGAAAAGCCTCACCATGGTAAAAAACTCCCAGCACTTACCAGTCAAGATCAGACCTGGAGCAACTTCGCGAGTTCCATTCACAATGGCAGGTTCGGCACGGTTCATGTCAAGTCCACGCATGTTGCCTAATTCCTTAAGAAGGCCAGCACTAACCAGGCGCTTCGCGGAGAAGGCACCCATGGGACCGTCGTGACCCGTGGCCGAGATAATAACTGGTGCTGTGATAGTGTTGGGGTCCATGCAGGACTGCGTGTCGTGGTTGAGCGCCACGAGAGTCCAGTTGGTAACTACACCAGCCACACGTTGTTGGCCCTGGTGGTCTTCGTGGATGATAAGGTCCTCAACAGCAGTTGCGTTCATCAGCGCAACATTGGGGAAAGCCAGAACACGAGAAAGAAGAGTCGATGTGAACAAAGCGGCATGTTTCACGACAACGAAAGGACCTTCGTCCTCATATTCGACGTTTAGTTCACGCAAAAAGCGGTCGGCTGGCTTCCGGATGACCTATAAAAAGATGTCAAAAAGTTCGCATCGGAGATAATAGTACTGTACGGAGGACTAACCATAGGTGTCATCAATTGACCTCCGAGCCAGGCACCACCACCCGGTGCAACATTGGCTTCAACAATGGTAATTTTGAGCTGTTTTTCCACGTTAATTTAGGCGGAAACGGAAGATTAATATGTACAAACGTCTGGGCGACTGCTTGCAAGGTGGTACGCGCAAGAAAGACCAGCACTTCCAGCTCCGACAATAACGACGTCGGATATGGTCCTCTCGTACATGGTATTGAAATACCTATTTCGAGTTTAGTTACAGTGATGAGGAAACAGATGGCGAAGACTTACCGCCTAATCATAGCTCTGGAAACCTGAGCTTCCTCGATGGGCGCAAAGCGGTATGCTCCTTCGTAGTTCTCGTTCACGTCATACTTTTGCGCGTGAATAGGAGTGACAGTGGACTGTCTTTCAATAGTTGGAACGGGGGACATTACAATGAAGAGGGGTGGCTTTTCACGCTTTCCTATCTGGCATTTTTTACTCTTTTATAGACATTTTAGCCTCGGAAGAAACGACAGATATATTCATGATAAAAGATTGCAATGATCCAAGCATACCGACATTCACACAGAGTGAACCCATGTTCCTCGATGAGGCCACTTTGGATGAAAATCCATCTTCTGGAAAGTTCAGTTGGAACCACCAAGCAAAGCCAAGCACCCTCTTTCGCGTGTAGAAAAGTGGGAGTACGTATTTTTGGTACTTGCCCCTCAAATTCCGATATCTTATCGTAGTTACTAGCTTCCAGCTACACCTAAAATTGTATAAGCCAGGTTAAAAATAACTTTCGAGCTTGGTTCCGTTCAAGCCAGAAGCGTCAGAGAGTAAGTTCCCAAAGGCCCCAGTGGTCGCTTGAACGGGTTTCCTCTCAAGCCTTTGAGGAGATACCGGACCTTGATAATTGGGGGGACCATCTGGAAGTTTGGAGCCTTGGAGCCGGCACCAATTGCCAGGCTCGGTACTGGCCAGACCATCATTCAAGTCTCTGGCCACATAACCGACTGAGTACCGACCAGTATTGGCCGACGAGGAACTAGGAAGGCAAGTCCAAATTTGCGAAGCGCATGCAATGTTCTAAGATCGGGAATGTGCAATTTTGGATGAGAGTATGGTCCTGGCTGAAGAGTCGCTAACGCCCATTGAGCACATAAAGTAGGCGACAAAGCCATGAGTGACTCGGCGGTTATATGCTCCGTTACAGTTGAAGATCATATGCGCGTTTGATCATCATTGGAATGCTCCGTGTAACTACTTGTAACTGTTAGCTTGGGGCTTGGGCATACGATTTTCTGCGAGACGCAATTACACTTTGCATACTGGTGCAACGTTCCGGTATGTATTAGCAATATATGCCGTCAAAGCGCTGAACAAGGTAGTCAAAGAAAACGTACATTGTACTGTCGATTTATCACTAGCCTCCGAGAATGATTTCATAATTCGGAAATATCAGAAATAAAATAAAATGGTGATTTGTCGCCGACTCGCAAATGTCGCATGGCACAGGGGCAGGAAATGTGCTGTTGTGATATCCATCCAGGTCGTATCTATAAGTAGCGTCGGGCTCCTAAGAAGGGCGCCCAAGTGTTCCCATTACATAGAGCAAGCAGCACGATGCATATATTTTCATCCCCAGAATGATAGCCAATTGAATATTGTGATTGCTTCTAAGTATATCGGATGGAGGTCGCCAGATGGCAATCAGATAAAAATATAATGGTAACATTATCAGTGCCGTAAGGATGTACTTGTTCCACAGTTTAGGAGGCGGGGAACTGCAAGGAGGATGTAATAGACAAGACGAGGCGTGGTGGAATTACGAAATGTTGGTATGGTGCACAAGTAGCACAAGGCCTCACAAGCCTGCACAAGCGCACAAGCGAGCATCAGTCAGAATGAGTCACTAGCAAGGACGAGCACGACCAAGACTCAGAGAATGGGGCATAGCGGGCGGTACAAGGACAAGATGGAGCGCATGTCCCGTTTCCCATGAAGTCGCCGGTGAACTAGCCGGTTCCTCGTACACAACCTTCATGGTATACTTAACTGCCTCTTTCAATCTCCCGCACACCACCGCCAACTAACTGTCACCAGAAACCCGAATCAACCCACTCGTCTCCGTTCACCCTTGTCTTCACCTCATCTACTGTGGCACCTCCCTAGTTTCATTCCCTCACTTAATTCCGTCGTTGTTTCAGGTATTGTCCACCTTGATTTGGCCAGCCGCCTTTTAACCTCAAAGTCTCACATTGATCTACCACCCGCAGAATGAATTCACTCAATTTTATGTCCCCAGGAGATCCCCTCTCAATCGACCGCATACGAGGGGTCCTCACCAGATTGGAGGATACCATTATCTTTTCCCTCATTGAGCGAGCTCAATTCGCACATAACCCCCGAATCTACCAGCGAGGAGCTTTTAAAGAGCTCGCAGATCTTGGTTTCCACGGGAGCTGGCTCGAATGGTTCCTGAAAGAGACAGAGTCGTTCCATGGTATGTGTCGCCTGAGAATCTTCACGATGCCCAGAAGACATCCCGTCTAACGCTGTACTTCCCTATTGAAGCAAAAGCGCGACGTTACTCAAGGTACGTGGAAAGATACGTCCCTTTCTACCGAGTGCTTATACTTTTCTGCTGCTGTACTAGCCCCGATGAATACCCTTTTACCAGCGATTTGCCAGAACCTGTGCTGCAGCCTTTATCCTTTCCTCGGATCCTTTACCCCAACAAGATCAGTGCTAATCCCTCAATACTTTCTTTCTACACGCGCGCCATAGTCCCGCGCATCACGCGCCAGGCAACTCTTATACACGCGGCTACGAGACGAGCTAATGGCATTACTGGGGACGAAGAATTCGAAGACGACGGCAATTACGGGAGTGCTGCTACCATTGATATCGAGGTCCTCCAATCCATAAGTAAACGAGTTCACTATGGTGGGCTTTTATAACTGTTTCGAACCAATTGCGCATTCCATCTAACAAGTCGGTAGGAAAGTTCGTGTCGGAATCGAAGTTCACTGAAAATCCTGCAGCTTTCATACCTCACATTAAAAATCGAAATCGAGCTGCGCTGGAGGCTCTGATTACCAAACCGGAAGTTGAACACAAACTGCTTCAACGATTGCGGAAAAAAGCTACAACGTATGCCCAACCTATCCTAGACGATGGTGAAGGCATCCCCAATGGCGTCAAGGGTGCCAACGAAAATGAGTGTGGACCTGTGAAGATTGATGTTGATGGCGTTGTGGACTTGTACGAAAGCTACATAATCCCACTCACAAAAGAGGTCGAGGTTAGCTAAGATTCCATAGATTTTCGTTCATTCAATAAGTCTGATCGTTTTCTTACAGATCGACTACTTATTATGCAGACTTGATGGTATGTCGGAAGTCGAGATAGATAAATTGATGGCAAAATCATCTGGAAACTGAAATCATATTTATCGGAAGCAGTGAACTGTAAAATATATCGCATGTCACTATTATAAAAAGAGATTGAACAAGTGAATGACCGTACAGATTCCAGGGTATGTAAGTATAAGATATCTCATAAAGAAAGCATAAGAATGGTGGTATAAATGGAGAGCCATGAAAGTGAAACGTAGAATACAAACAAGAAATAACTATAAGTAACGGAGCCTATATCGCTCTGGATAGCTCTCTGGACAAATCGAAGTTCAGTTCCTTAGACCGATCCAGCTCCAGTTCTACATAAATAATGATCAGCTGGCGTTCAACATCGAGTCTAAGCCCGTATTATTTAAAGTTTGTACCTTTCAGCAAACTTTGTTTATCGGCTTCAGATATTGTCTTAGTGGCGCGCCAGGCAAGCAATTTCTGCGTCCTGTATCTCTCGTACAAAACCTCTCGAGTGCGTATTTTAAGAAGCTGTCGGAAAGGATGAAAGTAAATGATTAATTCCTTGCCGATACTTAAGAGACATACTTTGAGATGTGTAGACAGAACTGCAGTCCGAAGAGCGGCAAAATCACAATGGTTAGGATCGAGCACGTCAACGGTTCCCCATCTGAACCTTCTGATAAACACGCCCTTGAAATCCTCAGGGGGGCCATTCAAGAAGGGCACATGCTTAGAACTGCGCATCGATGCGGGAGTCTGAGGTACAATATCGGTAGAAGGAGAGTGGCCATCTTCGGATTGGTGCTGGCTTGGAGAAGGGGACTCTGTCGGCGGGAATCCATTATCATAGGAAGGGACACGCATACGGCGTTTTGTGACCTCAGGAGCGATCACGGCGAACGGTAGAAGCGACTTAAGGTCAGCCTTCGCGATGATGTGCGCAGAGAAACGGACGTTGGCTACGCTCTCGCGGTCTGTCGCGTCAGGAGACCGCGGTCGACCCCCGTCTTCTGCCGCTTGAGAAAGGTCACGTCGAGAACGCGAATGCGACATATTCCGTCCACCGTGCCGCGAAGGACGAAGCTTAATCACTGTGCGTGATTGCCGTTCGTCATCCTCGTCTTCTTCACTTTGACCCTCAGTGCCGTCAATGCTTTCGTCGTTGGCACCGTTTTCACCATTGGGGGAAGAAGTGGACTTTGATTGTTTATTACGCGGGGTCGGTAATGGAGGAGGTAAGGGACCAAACACGCCAATGTCAATGCCGGCATCCAATAAGCCTTTACGCACTGTAAAGTTGGGTATTATACGTAAGGAAAAGTTTGTCTGACTGAGAGTTTGAACCCACCGGCATTCTTGACTGCAAGCAACTTCTCGTCCGTCAACGAGTCTGCGCGGGCAATGACCGGAAGAACATTGCAGCGAGAAGACAAGCGCTGAATGACCTTGATCTCCGCAGGAGACATCGTCAATGGACCTTCTGGAGACTCGTCATTATCTGTTTCCTCTTCAGAGGACGTGTCAGGGACGAGCTCTGGAGGATGCGAAACTGTGGTTTCGGAGCGTGTGTGGGAAGGCAATGGCATCAACTCTTGTCTAGCTTCGGCAGTCATAATGGAAGCTGGATCAACGAGATAGATGCACCTGTTATAAAGTTCAGAAGGAACGCGACTTAGTCGTGGAGGAAACTTACAGGTGTACGTGTTGGTCTCCCTTACTTTGTCGGATCACCTTCGATTCCTATTTACACGTATAAGCTTGAGCTCAGCAGTACATCCAAGCTTAATGAAGCTCACTTCGTTCATCGTCTGTGCATATTGGCTCTCTAGATACTTTGTGATGTTATTAACTTGCCTGTCAAGCTTCAGCTCGCGTCCGTGGTGGAAGTCAAATCCTGGGGTGTCGATAGCTGAAAGGAGGATTCGGTCGAAGCGGGATTCACATATTTCTACAGACGCGCTCTGGATGGACGGTGTTGGTTTCTGTGACCCTTTTAAGAATCGATCGACGTTAGTTCGTTGTTCCGAAGAGGCAGTTGGGGATATTTCGGCAGTCTCGAGCAATAAGCGTAAAAGCGACGTCTTGCCTGTTCCTTTACTGCCGACAACCTAACACAGGAACATGAAGATACTGATTGGTAGTGACACAGGAGGGGGGCACTCTACCATAAGATTAAAGGTTGGTGGTACACGCGTCCTGCGCTGGCTAAACCGACCAGCGGATGTACCCACTTTCCGTTTGTCAAAAGCGGAAGGGGGCGGGTTCGACGTATAAAGCGAAGAAATGGGACCATTGCCATTGGATTTTCCTGAAGGAGACCGAAACGGTTTATGGAATGGGATGGGTGCATGGTCAACCGCCTGGTAGGAGATTTTAGTCGCACCTTGGTGTGCGAACACAGGAGGCTGGTCCTGCCTTATGGCAGCGACGTCAACTAGATCTGAGGGCCAGGGGATGCCTTGACTGTTGAGTTCTGGAAGAGACGGGGACGTTCTAATGCGGGGCTGTTCCGGGGCCTTCTTGGGCTTGCGACGAAAAGAGAACATGGTGAAGCAGTTACTATGTATACGAAAGCAGGAATATAGATAACAGTGCAAAAAGAAAAGGACAGTGGGTGGTGAAGAGGTCGGGGTGGGTATAATACGCTACGCGAAGGGGAAGTTTTGGCACTGGCGCGCGTCAGGGAAGACAAAGGGAGAGAACAAAAGACAGCTGAAGTAGCAAAGAATCAAGTTTGTATCAAAAGAAATGTACAATTTCCAAGCGAGTATTTGTAAGTTGTAGCAGATGGAAATGAAAACGGCCGTCGTTAGGTATCTTTACGTTGTAACCGACTGTGGGGCATATGGGCGGAGGCAAAGTGGTCCACAGGGGCCCGGGCGGGTTCAAACTTCACACCACCCCGAACCACTCTCAGCCAAGAATTCATTCCGCGTCAGGGACCACCTCGTATATATAAAGCCCCAATTCTGGACAATTATTTAGCAACTAGAAACATGATTCACAAAACGCGCAAAATACAGATACAGTCCCATGCCATGTAGAGAAAAATAATAGCTAGTACTGCCTGGAGCCCTATAACCCTACAAAAACAGCAAAAAAGAAAGAAACTTGAAAATTGACAGGAAAGCATGGAAAAGGGATAATCTACAGTTGAAGTTGAACAATGGTTTAAATGAAAAGAGAAGCTGGAGTCAAGCACACAATGCTTAGGGTATACCGGCAATTACTGGAGAACTGTCCATCCTCATTTTCTTTGCCGCTCGACTCATATCTGGGTGCTCAAGAGGTCTTTTCAGGTCTATTTCATCATCAAGATGGTCGTCCAGCTCCCGGTGATCAAGGTGGTCATTTCCAGTAGACGGCGTAGGGATCATTCGAGATGATGGTGGGGAAACAGATTGCGAATTGGCGGATGGCTTCGATGTCGAAGGTCTCCGACCTTTCTTTTGTGGTACACCGTTAGGGGCACCACTCGTGTCATGCACGTAATTACACGGCAATTGCCTACGAGCACAGCTCGCGCACGCGGGATGGGCACCGTCACATTTCGTCTTACGAGCTACAGGTTCCATAAGAAAAAGAGGATTAAGACCCACATGATCAGCATCAAATCAATGAAATGTCGTAAACAGATTACTGACCTCGACAGAAGTTACAAGCCACAACTTTGGGACCCGAGCTTGAAGGTTGCCTCGTACTTTTGCCTGGAACGGTGGCGGCCCGTTTTCGCTGAGCCGCCTGTTGATCGGAGGCCGGTCTAATGGGAGGTAGAGAGGGTGCTGACATGGGAGCTGGAGTGGATGGGGAGGGAGCAGGCAATGAGAGCGTAGCGATATGCGGCAATTCGTTATCTGGAAAATATGTCCGGCCCTCTGGAACAGGCATCGGTTTTGATCTTGAGGGACCAGGCATGGGATGTTCATCTCGTCGCTCAGGAAGGGATGCCATCGGCAGAAGTGGTCCCGGGCCGTACCCCTCATGAGCCAGCTTGTCGACGTTTGAGCTCCTACGAGGTAGTGGCTGAGCAGGAACTTCAGGTGAGAGTGAATGCTGCTGTTCTGGCTCGGCCGATCGTTCATCCGCACTCTCACTCTCGCTCTCCTCCCCCTTGCGTTGCCTAACAGTTGTGCGTCTCTTATTCTGAGGCATGTAGTCGCACGGGTTGCTGCGTTTCATGCACTGCCCACAGGCCGGGCGACCGCCATCGCATTTCAATTTCCGTGCTGGATTAGAATGGGTCAATGAGGCTGTGAAACTGGGCGGATGTAACTTACATCTGCAGAAGTTGCATGCGACGGTTATCTTTTTGCTGCGTTGCTTGTTAGTTCCTATTGTGAAATACAAGAAAAGAGCGATCATCAGCAATGGTGGAAATAGAAACGAGATGACTATGAAAGAATGAATAGGGCAAAAAAAACACTAACTCGGTCCGGCAGATTTGGCAGAACCTCCTGCTGAAATGGAATCAGGGGGAGGTCGTGGCATAGCAGTGGGGCGGACATCCCCGGCAAGAATGTCACGCGGTCCAGAGAGGGATGGATGGCGAGGAACGGATGTATGTGGAGCGGTGTCGATGGCCAAGATAGGTCGTGAGTTGTGTGGAATGGGCACCATGTGAGGGATATGTGAAATAGAAGGGCGGGAAGGGGGACGCTGTTGTTGGTGGTTATATTCATCGCAGAATTTATCAAAGAGATACTCCCTTGTGTACTTCTGCAAAGTCTAGATGACAGGGTCAGCGGCAAGAAGAGTGGTAGATAAAGAGGATTAGGCACAAGTCCACGGATGTAAAGAAGTATAAACACAAACATACCTCCATATGATGGAAAATAGCAGAACGGAGGGGCAAGAAGTCGCTGTGGGTAGGTTCCAAAACGTCGAGAGTCCCCCAGCGGTAGCTGCGTAGGAACTTTCCTCGGGCGAGTTTGGAGACGGCGGGATATTGGGAAGGGGGAGGTGTATACATTTGAACGAGTTCATGGCGAGGAGGATGAGGTCTTGGAACGCCGTCGCTGTGAGAATAAATATCGGGGGAGACGAGGGCGTACGGAAGGCGCAATTGGGCAGGCGCGACGGGCGAAGCGGGGGGAGAATTGGCGTTGGACGACGATCCGTTGGGATGGGTACCGTTCTGTGGAGGATGATCATCCTGTGGATAATGTCCGTCCACATCGAAAATTCCAAATCCAATCCCGGCATCTGCCAGATCCCGGCGAATGGCCATCTTGACCGCATTAAGGCGGTCATTTGAAAGGATGTCTGCGCGAGCTATTACTGGCAGGACATTGACTCGCCTAGAGAGACGACGGATGGCTGATACATCCGCAGCGGGAAGTGTCGGTCTGTACAAAAGGGGATTGGTTGTGACGGGCGGCTCTAGAATAACGGGTTCTTGGTCAGGCTGAGAAAGACTGCCGGTACGCGCCCTGGGAACAAGTGGGGCTGGGGGAGCTGGCACGGCTGCAGGAACAATTTGATCTGGATCCAAGAAATATATGCATCTAAGAGGTTTTGAAGTCAAAAATTAACGGATGCAGAGGTGGAGATACAAGAGGGAAAGAGCTTTGCAACGCACAAGTGAACGTAACGGTCGCCACTTTTGGCCTTCCATTCCTAAGGAACAATGGATTTGAGCACGCCTAGTGAGGATGGAAGGAAAGAGCGCTCACGTCGTCTAGGCCCTCCGCAAACCGAGAGTCAATGTACCGGATTGTCTCAGTGAGCTGCCTCTCTGCAGCAGGCTCATCCCTGAAGTCGAGGGAAGGAGTATCAATAAGGGAGAGTCCAAGGCACAGCTTCCCGCCGTTCGCGTCGTCGACATTGATGTCAATTGATGCGGTTCTGATGAAAGAGGTGTGACCGCTGGAGCCCTGGACGAATTTTGCGACGGATGCGAGCTGGTCCTTGGAGGCGCGTGAGTGTATGTCGCTGGTGTCGAGGAGAAGACGGAGAAAAGAAGTTTTTCCTGATCCGGGGGGGTGAAAAGGACGGTGAGCACGACGGATAAGCGGTGAATGAAAAGGAGAAAGCGGGCAGGATTACCTCCACGACAGCCAGCTACGAGGAGGGTGAATTCTGGACGGATGTTGTCTGGGAGGAGAAGAGATGAGCAGTCGGTCGGGAGTTGTGGTGTGTGGAGGAGAGATGTTACCCGGGGCATTGGGGTTGTGGTGGAGGATGGGGTAGGATGACTGGCGGAGGCGGTTGTCGTCGTCTCTCTGTTCGTGACGATTCCTCTGGTCAGAGGGGAGCATGGAAGAGGGCAGGGCGTGTGCCAGGAGATGGCCAGGACGGAGAAAGCAGGATTGCCCGCACGGCACGCAAGGAAAGCGCGGTGATTTAGAATGGCTGCTGATGGACAACTGATGCGAGTTGCAATCCATTCCAACACTCCAAACCAGATCATCCCGCTCATCTCGACTGCTAATTCCCACCGAACCAATCGGAACAATCCAAGGTCCAAATCGCCCCCTTATCCGTCCCACTTCCCCGGCCAACCCCCCTCCACCCCTCCACCCCCCCCTCCACTCCATTAATTATTTAATTCAATTCCAACTTCAGCTCTTTACTACTCTAATACACATTACACCTTGCTATCGTAACATATCATAATCAATATAAAATATAATAATACCATTAGGGTGCAAATATCGTGGGAGCCGTAGTCTCTGCGCCCGCAGTGCGCATCTAACAAACCTAACAAAAGAGTGGATGGCAACAGATGGTATACGTAACCAGAAGCTTACTTGGATCTGTCATTGCCCCGACAGCGGGAAATGAATGTGGGGGAGAAACGGGAACGTTGAGAGAAGGCACCGAATCGTCCACACCGAATCATCCACCCAAATCACCCATCCATCCCTCAATCAAATCATCATCTTCCTCCCCTCCTCCTCCTCTAGAAAACCATCCCATTTCTTCTTCCCCCTTGCATGCCTGCTTCTCCTTGCGTTCTCCATGCCTTCCTTAACCCCTTTCTCTCGTCTTGCAGATCATTCCGCACTCCGGAACTCGACGCGGCATTCACTCCTCCCAGAGCACATCTTCCTCACCACCACCCCATCCAGTTTCTCACCGAGGCTCTCCCAAATCTCGGCCTCCCTCTTCTCCCTCCGACCCGTCCCCAGAGCTTGTTTCTAAGCTTTGCGGAGAACGTGCTTCTCGTGGAAGTATCATTTCAGGCGACGGCGGTCCGGAATGAGGGGGTGATGCCTCGGGCGGCTGATACGAGAATCGATCCAACGACATGACAGACGCGTAAGGTCGAAGTTCCGGAGCCAGTGCTTCCAGCTCGTAATCAGCCGCTGATGACGAAGGTCGTCCATCCGACGCTCTTAAGGAACTCCCTCCCCCATATGCATCTGACATCCCCGCTGCATTGGGATTGTCTTTCTTCGATCGACTTCGCTTGGGTGCCTTGCCTGGTCCACGCCGTCGCTGTATCGGAACATATTCGCACTGGTACTTGCGGGCTATGCAATTAGAACATGCCGGCCGAGCACCGTTGCACCGAAGCTTCCTCCCTGCATCAAGTTTCGTGAAACGTCAGCCTTGGATCTCTTCCGCAAAGTAATAAAAATAAAAATAAAAATATATGAGAAGTAAGAGAAATGTCGCATTACCTCTGCAGAAATTACAGGCTACCGCTGTTTTCCTTGACGCATGGCTTTTCCTTTGTCCTTCTTCCTCTTCTGATACGTCCTTGCTCCTCTTCCGCTTCCCTATTGACTTCTGGCTTGCCTCCCCAGAGGAGTCGTGCAGCTCGGGCGTCTGCCCACCTCGAATACTCGGTCCAGGCGCAGACGACGACAGACTAAGTGCTCCGACCTCCCCGATTGGTGGATAGGTATAGGCGTAAGGTTGGGATTCCGCCACCCCAGGCTGTGGTGGAAACGTAGGCCAATGATGGAATAAGTTATCAGGAGGTAATCCGTACATCCCATCTGTTATTCAGTATAGAGATTAATGCACTTGAAAAAAAAATAAGTAAGTTATATGTCTTACGTTGAAAATTCATTCCGCCGCTAGTAATATATTCTTCTTCCCCTCTTAATGAATGCTCGCTGCCGGGCCCCGACCAGTCTTCCGGCTGCGAGCTGAAGCGCCTCAGAGGCGCGGGTTGGCTACATCCACGTCGTCCACGGCTCGAGGATTGTTCTTTGTACATCGTCTGAAGCAGCGAAGAGGGCCCCGCCTCCCCTTCCCGCCAGGAGGTTCGTAAAATTGGCGGCTCCCGAGGTATCGGGTGCAATAGTGTTGCGGAACCTCCTTCACTTTCCCTCCAGGCCGTCATGGAAAGAGGAGGTGGCTCACGCTGATCTGAATGAAACAAGCTGGGCGACCCCGTGCGAGACTCCCATGACGCACGATGTAGCACCGGCTGTCGTGTCATTGGCATTGGAAGAGTTAAATTACGGTCTCGACCGCTGGTACAATTTCGCGCGACATGGTAAATTGGATTACTGTAATCAGACCCTGGAGTGAAGGGCTGCTGTTGCTGTTCGTGTAGGGGAGCGATGGCGAGAGGGTCTGTAGGGAGTGGATGAAATGGTAAATCTGAAGCTGCTGGCTGCTGTCTGTCGCTGGGTCTGACGAGAAAATCCACTGGCCTGGAGTCAAAGCTAAAATATCGCCTGGGGCTGCGTGCGTGGTTGTAAGGGGCTGAAGTGGAGGCTGGAGTGGGCGATATGGACGCAGCAAGGGGGGTCAGGTGAAAAGGCGGCGATACCGAGGATTGGCGCAGTGGATGCTCTCCATGGATGACGGTGGAGACCTGGTCTGTATCCGGGGCAACAATGGCGGGCAGGGTGGGAGGGGAGTAGGTAGACCTTGTGGAACTGTCTCTTGGCTGGGAGACGACGGGGCCAGTGTAAAGGTGAGGAATCAAGCTGCTGGGGAGAGAGCTTTTCCTTTGCTCCCTTTCCTTTCCAGTCATCGTCAGGCAACGAGTTCGATCACGTTCCAGGTGGATGCAAACAGAAGAGTGGAGAAAAGGAGGACGTAGAGACGCGAGACTCGAGGAATGGAGCGCCAGAGAAGAAAAGCGTTTTGTGGCCGTTGCGTCCGCTTTGTTTTCAATATAGTACCGTTCGAGCAAAACAAAATTCAAAGAGACCGAGCGATCGACATTGCGGAAGAAAATTGGCTGAGGGGACTAGCCTTCATGACGAACTCATCCCGAACTCGGCGACCCAACCTGAAGAAAGTACTGTCGTAAACCTCACAAGAGCGGCGAACATATAGCTACCACCACGTCGCGGCGTATAACCAATTATTCTTACCGACCTAGCGAGATTGCCCCCTCCTGCAGTTCTTGACATACCATATAAGGCAATTTTACTCGGTCGCCCCGTTACTTTCCACCCAAATCTCTCATTCATTTGCACTCAATCCACCATAATTTCCATTCATTCGCCCTGCCCGCTGCCCCATCTTCCGCGCACCTTGCACTCCTCCTTCGCCACGCTCTGCTCAATATACCTCTGTGTTCATGGCGGTAGGACTTCGGCTGAAACACGATCGATTTTTGGATATTCCTTAAGGCAGCAATAGATCAAGATGTGCGTCTCCTCTTTTGGCGCCATCACCCGGAAATGCCCATACAGGCCCCAAGTCCTGGTAACCCCTGTTGCCAACTCTATCTGTCTTTCTACTTAGCCATTCCGAGCCGTCTCTCTCAACACCCATCGAGCTCCCATTGTTCACTGAGACGAACAGCAGCGTCGAATAATTCCACTGAAATTTATTCGGACGGCTCATATGCAGACAACCAGTGACCTGATCAACAGAGCCAATCTACTGCGCTCTAGTTAACCTAAATAAGACGGAAAGATACAAGATATAGTTGCAAGAAGGCCGGATGATAACATTGCAAGATAAAGATCCTCTTCTTGCGCTACTCTAATACTTAGATAGAACTGACGCTGGAAGGATGAGTTTAGAATGAGATATGGTCTATCTTGTTGGTCAGTTACGCCGCGTTTCCGGTGAGGCCTTGAGGTGCCATCTAAATTGGGGTAGATGCTCGGAGTTACGGACTACAAAACGGACCAAACGGCACCGGTGAAAGTTCCTGGAAATCGGTCAGTCAGTCCACGAATGGGATTGTGGGAAATACACACCAGTCAGAGGAGTAACGCAAAATGTCACACATTACCAGTCCTCGCGTGACGTTTGCCAGCTGCTCTCGCGTGGTTTCTTCTCCAAGATAAGCCAGCACACAAGGTCGCGTTCCGCGATGCCTCCCAAATACTTGGCCCAAAAGCGTATTCTGACCTCCTCCAGCTCCTTCTCCTCGTCTGCAAGATGCGCCGACAAGCCCATTCTTAACCGACACAGCAGAATAGTTACCCAGCCAAAGGACCAGGGAGCCAGCCAGGTAAGAAAAACGGCCACTGTCGCGTACATTATATGCTTATATGCGCCGTTCAGGCTATGCTCTACGCCACGGATGGTATTAAAACCGACGCCGACTTTCAGAAGCCCATGGTTGGCGTTGCCAGCGTCTGGCATGTTTACACATAGTTCTCTGGGAATTTTCAGCTCTTCTAACATTTATTCTTGCTTAGGTACGAGGGCAATCCGTGAGTCCTTCCTTTCCCTTTATATTCATCCTGTCTGACGCGCGGCGTAGTTGCAACAAGCACCTTCTAGGACTGGGCCAGGAGATCAAGGCCTCTCTCACAAAGTCTGAAATCATCGGATACCAGTTTGGTACCGTCGGAGTCAGCGACGGCATCAGTATGGGCACACGGGGGATGTCATACTCTCTTCAGTCCCGAGACTTGATTGCTGATCAAGTGGAGACCGCTGCCGGAGGTCATCACCTGGACGGCATGGTTGTCGTACCTGGTTGCGACAAGAACATGCCTGGTGTTCTGATGGCCCGTCAGTTCAGTTCTTTTCTGTCCTCCCTTAAACTCCACTAAATTATATCTTACTTATCGGATCCAGTTGGCCGACTGAACCGTCCTGGCCTTATGGTATATGGCGGTACCATTCGTGCCGGTTCGTGCGAAGGTGCGCCACAGCTCGACATCGTGTCTGCCTTCCAAGCATACGGCAAGTACCTCCAAGATGGGAAGACTTCGGAGGCGGAACACGTACGCTATAATACCATCCGACACGCTTGCCCTGGCCCAGGCGCATGTGGAGGCGTACGTCTATTCATTTCCTTCCGCTCTCCTCATGCTTTACAAATGTATCCTGAACCTCGTTAAAAATAGATGTATACCGCCAACACCATGGCTAGCGCTTCAGAGGCCCTCGGTATGACTCTTCCCGGGTCCTCTTCATTCCCAGCTGAATCACAAGAGAAGCACGATGAATGTGCATCCATTGGTCCTGTTATGTACAACTTATTGGAGAAAAATCTCCTCCCTCGCGATATCATGACGCGATCCGCGTTCGAAAACGCCATGGTTTGCCACATTTCAAATCTTGAATTAAAGCAGAATAGTATTGATCTTCACATTTCTAGGTTCTTACCATCATCCTCGGCGGATCAACGAATGCCGTTCTTCACCTTATCGCTATTGCTCATTCCGTTGGAATCAAGCTTGATATCGATGACTTCCAAAAAGTATCGGATCGCACCCCTTTCATTGCTGACCTCAAACCCAGTGGCAAATATGTCATGGAAGATGTGTACAAAATCGGTGGCATTCCTAGTAAGAACCCTCAGCACCTTGCGTGCTGCTTTCTAAACCTGTCTAACCTTATGCTATTCTAGAAATTCTTCACTTCCTCCTTAAAAACAACATGATTGACGGTAATAATATGACTGTGACCGGCCGCACTCTGGGCGAGAACTTAGATCGATGGGTTCACAAGCATGGGGAACTTGACTGTACTCGCCAGGATGTCATCCGACCGCTGGACAAGCCGATCAAGGAGACAGGTCATATCAGGTATTGTAATCTTCTTCTTATCTCTTTGTCCTCATGTTCCGTTTATAATTTGGTGACTGACACGATATCGGTTTCTTCAAACTTGCAGAATCTTGAAAGGTAATCTCGCCCCAGGTGGTGCCGTCGCCAAAATTACTGGAAAAGAAGGTCTCGGATTCACAGGAAAAGCACGCGTTTTTGACACTGAGGACGCCTTTGTCAAGGCCGTCGAAACCGGTTCAATCAAGAAGGGAGAGAAGACTGTCGTAATTCTGCGCTATCTGGGTCCTCAGGGCGGTCCTGGTGAGTCTTACTCCGCTTTTCACATTCTGATCTCGTATTATGCCGTGACTCATAGCTTCTTTCTGCCTCACCTCTTCTGTTTACATTATACATTTATGTTCGACATGTCTGATGTTCCCATTCTAACCCCTTTACGGTATTACCTGATTGTCTCTAATTCTCTATCTGATAGGAATGCCTGAGATGTTGAAGCCCACTAGTCTCATCATGGGCGCTGGTCTTGGTTTGGATGTCGCGTGTCTTACAGACGGACGGTTCAGTGGAGGGTGCGCATTTGCTTCTCCCGGTTTCCATCCCGCGTGCTATACTCATGATATCTTCCCTGGCAAATTTTTCGATCTCTAGATCTCACGGTTTCTGCATCGGTCACGTTGTTCCTGAGGCGCAGGTCGGAGGGCCGATCGCTCTCGTTCAGGATGGGGATGTTATCTCAGTTGATGCGGTCAAAAATACCATCGAACTGGAAGTATCATCCGAGGAATTGGCAAGGCGAAAAGAAAGCTGGGTAGCACCTCCTTTGAAGGCATCCCAGGGTACTCTCTACAAATACGCAAAAGTTGTCACAGATGCCAGCCATGGTTGTGTTACGGATGCTTAAATTCCTCGTTGTTGACATGATTCGGTCTGGTGAAAGGTGGACGCGGGATGAAATTCATACCCCCCCCAGATTCTGTGTAAAAAGTATACACTTTATCTAATACAATTACAAAGTAATTTCCGACGGGAAGGAAGACATTGCAAGATCAGATGCAAATAATATATGACACTGAATGGCAATTTGATTCTGCGATCTTTTGCCCGGGATAAGTGTACGAATGACTCGGTTGGAAGAATGAGCCGGCCCAAGTCCGGAGAAGCTGCACGCCCTTCAACATTCCGCGAATGATTTTCATGGCCGAAGCTCCGTTTAAGCAGGCTTGATCACAGGTGCTTTGGATGTCCTGCTAAAATTAGCTCTATACTGCTACATATCTATGTCTAAGTATAGGTCGGGAAGTTTTCTAATTTGCGGTAGTCCAGGTGATTCGTTCGAATTTGATGTTGAATGCATCACGGCTGAAAAATCGGTGGAAACATTGCAAATATAATATGTATTCTTCTGTTTGAACATTATTAGTTGCCCGTCTAAGTTCCGAGAGTGTGTTGTGGGAGGATTTCAGCCATACAGCACACTGAGCACAGCCCCCCGTCTTGTGCCGTTGGTTATCTAACTTTGGTCAAAACCTAGTACCGGTTATGAATGCACTGCGCCATGAGGACCTACCCCTCACCGTTGCGGAGATGATGACTGTCAAGTAGAGCAATGGAGCATGTATATCTGTATGCGGAAGCATTCCAGCACTACTTGCCCTATGCCAATAAGCACCTTGCTTGTGTGTGCGGTCTTTAAATACTATGACGCCACAATCTTGACGGCAGGGTAGCTTTGCAGCTGCAATATCACCTAATTTATCGGTCTGGTTACTCAAGACCAACTTCTCTACGGAATGGTTACTTTGGACGACAAGTACGGTTAAAGTAAAATCAATCTGGTTACTCCGGGCGGCGGCACACACACTGCTGTTATTTGTTTTCGTGCCCTTTCCAGCTTTTCCTCCCGCGCGGAGTCCTACATACGCAGCTAAAAAAAATCCCAAGGTCAGCATCCGAAGGTGTATGGCTATGAATTTAAACTTCACACGTACCGTATACCCGATACTCAGAGAAAATATATGCTGTGGTAGGTTTTGCTATTCAAAAGCGCATGGATGCGTGTATTACTGCGTTCCTCCGAACGCGGCCTCTACAGAATTTCGGTGGGGCTTTCCGTTGATTTTGGTGGAGACCATGGAGATATCCATCACGAAGCCTGTCTAAAAGTAGAGGAAAAATTAAGGAGTGAAGTACGAATTTCCAAAATTTTCTTCCAGGCTCTGAATGGGGTGCATATCCATTGTCCAAACAATGATGCCATAGAAGAGATAAGTAAGAACATAATTTTGTCTCGGATCTGCAACTGAATTAGGAGACATGGTGGAAATCAATTTCGTCTCCGGAAGGGCAGGGACTGCATCCGGAGACAGACCTGCAGACTGCTGCAAGCTGGCTCGACCGTAGGCTCATGATGGGTATCAAAGAATGCCTACCCAAATATCAGTATAGGAGGTTCATGCGTTCGCTGTGTTCATTTACGTCCAGAGAGTAAAACGCAGTAAACTGTAAACTAAAATTCCCCAGTAAGTGACTAGGAAGACCTGATGTGAAATACGTAAATTACGCGGAAATGTGACTTGAATGTGATACCGACAGCGAAAGTACGAAATATACAACTGTGCAGTGTGCACAGCGAAGAGGAGGCTGAAGTCATTGGACCCACATTCCGGAACTATGTACAACAATGCTAATCGCCCCCCCTGTTGTGGATTATGCGGACTTTGGGTGATGATACGCGCATGATCGTTGCCGTGCGTTTACATCAAATCTGGATGAATACTGTAGATAAACCTGAGATAAATGTGAATGTCGGGGAATATGCAGCAACTCCTCCTGGCAACCAAATGATTCTTTGCACTATCGCCATGTGCTTCGTCCGGCGTGAAAGCGGGTTGCATGGATGAATTCAACATATGGGCTCCTATGAGACAAGCTGTGGTCTACTGTAGCAGTTTCGATTATGTCTGACAGTTATCGTCGTTCCTGACCGAATTCATTGAAGGCTTCGCGAACAAATACGAAGAGTGGGTAGCTGCCTTCTTAATTTCTCAATGCTAACATCCTCGTTGAAAGCTAGCTAATGTACATATAATTGCATGTTAACATATATGACAGTACTGCTGTATACAATACGAACCTCTCAGCGTACATTACATATTAAAATGACGGAAATGTGCTTATCGAACAAACGGATAGCCTCTATCATCACCCCCACATCCCCTCATAATAACGTCACTGTCGTTGATTGTACAAAGTCCAAACAAAATCTTATCAGCTTCCTCTAGCAGACTTTTTTATTATTTTCTTTTTCTCTGCCTTAGGCATTTTGTGCTTTCGTTTTTCTCTGGCCTGTTCTTTTGCTGCTTTTTTGCGCTCCTGACAGGTAGAAAAGGGGGGGTCAATATCGAAGCTTGCAAATAGACGAACGGGCTCGGGTACAAACCTTCTTGACTTCCTTATCCTCATGTCGATGACCTCGAGGTTTACGTTCCATAAAGACACCCCCCTCTTTGGTATCCCCCTCTTCGCTTTCGCTATCATCATCGTCATTTTCACTTCCTTCATCAGAAACTTCATCCTGACTACCTCCATTGTCTAGTTGAACGGAAGGTTTCCTGATTTCCTTCAAGGTATCCTTGTCGCTGTCATCTATAAATTTGACCTTGTTCCCTTCACTGTTGCCGGAATTGTCATGCTTCTCTGCAGTGGAGAGTCCCACTACTCCAATAGTGTTCTTATAAATGAGGCCCTCTCCTTCACCTCGAGCAACCCTTTCAGCATCCCTCTCTGGATCATAAACTTCATTCAATGTGCGGGGAATAAAAGACCGCATGAACACCGAATCTTCATGAACTGTGTCCCCATTATTCCCGGATTCACTTTCTGCCGAACCGTCCACAGACGCTTCATCAATCCACTTCTGTAAAGCATCCGGCTCCGAACCCTCTCCAATATTTTCTTGAGTGACAAACTCGAAGCATCGACGAAGACCCAGAACATTGACGCCGAGGCGACCAAAGAATTCTTCTATATTCTTAATATCATTGCGCAAAAAGTCAAATGCAGCAGGATGATCATGCTCAACACTTTGCGATACGTCGATGATCCAAAGGTGGCCTTCATGGTAAAGGATATTGTACTCAGAAAGATCGGCGTGGACAAGCTTGCATTGGTGAAACATCGTCCGAACTGTCAATACAAGCTCGGCATATAATGAAGCTAAAGAGGCAGAGTCAAGTTCCGCGTCCTTTAATCGTGGAGAAGCCCTGATCAAAGTAAGCATAAGAAATGAAAGCAAGTATCAAAGTAAAATGCTTACCATCCTTCGTTATCGCCGACAAAAGTCATAACCAGTACGTTCTCCCTAACCTCTATAGGATCTGGACAGCGGATCCCAGCCGCAACAAGTCGCTTCAAGTTTCGCATTTCTTTCTCTGCCCATAAGCGGACCATCTTTCGTGGATTGCGACTGTACCCCCGTCGGAAACGGTATTCGCCAGTGACGTATTTATCACGGTCTTTAAAAACAAGAATAGATGTTTTGTAGATTTTCAAAGCAAGATGTGTAGATTCCGGTGTTAAAGCATGATAAACATTTGCCTGTCAAGCATGGCATTATAAGCCATATGCAAAGGAGTATCTGATCGTTTACGTACCTCTTTACCCGTGCTCACGCATCCATTGACTTCATGTATGAGCCCTCTTCCAATCATCTTGAATAGAATAAGCCGTGTTCGAGGATCCAACACTTGCTCACTTGTAGCGCGATCACTTTTATCCTTTGTATTCGCATGTGCACTAGGTCCCTTCCTATTCACACCCACTCCCATTTGGTAGGGGACATCAATTTTCGCGATGCGTGAATTAAATTTCGCAAGAGCAGCCAGTTGATCTATTGTTCGATCTTTTCCTTTTGGGTGTATGTCGGCGGCTGCAGGTGTCACCGCGGCAGTTGTTTTTGGATGGTTAACTGCAGGAAGGGAGGCTACAGTGGTTTTACCATTGAGTGCTGAAGCAGAGCCTTGTGCATTTCCCGTTCGCACAGCGACATGTTGCCTGAGACGGTTGTATTGTTTTGTAAAATCTAAATGTCAATGATTGGAGTAGGTTCACATTGGCGACAAGGAAGTATACATACCTCGTTCCGCTACCTCCCAGTCCTCATCCTCCACACGATTATCGTCGTAGTCCTCATCGAACTCATCGTAGCCCTCATCCTCTTCCGGGGTATCAGGCCATTCCTGACCATCATGCTCATTTACTGGGTCGTAAGTATCTATATAAGACTGTCCGTCCCTGTCCTGTATTTGTTGAGTAGGGGCATCTGGAGCATCGTCGAACTGGCCGTCGTCTAGAGGAGCGGCAGCAGCGATGGATGCCATTTTGATGTTTAAAGCGAAAGTCATTTTCACGAAATCTAAATCGAGATAGTAAATTATGCTCACGTGATCTACGTCATTCTACCGGTGTCTCAATGAAACGTTGAACTTGCACGACAACTTACCAACCTACTATTTGCATGCCTGAATGTGTTGTACATGGATTCTCTTCGTCGCAGAGTGCCTTTCAAGTTCTCAGAAGATGCAGAAGATGAGCGAGTATTAGATGAACAAGGTGTGTGCCAGTTGCACACGTTTGGCCCGATTTTCACAGAAAATTTCGCAACTTCTATGTAGAGCAAGATGAACTCATCCAGGAGTTACGACGAGGAAATGATACGACCAACGGACAGTATCTACTTTTTTCGAGGATAGTTCTGTCTCTTTCTGCTTTGCTGTACGTTGCTTAGTCCTTCACTCACACATATACTTATGACTAGTTTCCAGACAATTCATGTTTCTCTTCAGTTCTACGAAAGAGAGCCCCATGTTTTCCATATTTCCTTCATCAAGTCAAGAAGTATTTCCGACGATACCGCTTCCGACGTTATTCACTTGGATATCACTATTCATCCATCTCAATCTGGCACTACTGTTTCACTCAGATCAGATTCGAAATTATTTCCAGCTCACAGAAAATCCAACGCCTATATCTTTCCAACTGCTGTACGCTCTGTCAGCCGTGGCGCCAACTTTGTCCATATTCCTTCACAGAGCTTGGCAAACAACTGTTTGGTGGTGCTTTACATTGGGCATCGTGTATGTTGTTCAAATCTCCATGTCTTCCATTGCAGCTGGTAACCAAAGTATCGCTGAACTCGAGGGAATGAAATATAGAGCTCCAGGGGCTTGATTTGCCTATAAGCTAGCATAACGGGTAGAACGCTGGGGTACAGATGAATGATACGAGCATTATTATATACCATAGAATCACCGTACATTATACACACGTAGTTGAATATCTTAACGTATTTGAAATATTATTGTTTAGATAACGATGGCGATTCTGAACAATTTGTTTTTCGTCAAAGTGACTGGTCGGAAATCGCGGTTAGTCACATGCTAAAATGATCGCTTTCTCCAGAGTCCAAAAGTTGTAAGTTCCCCAAGGACCAAGAATTCTCATCGCGCGTTCACTCTTCATCATGTCTGACTCAGAACGACAAGGCACACCTGTTCTAGGAAAGCGCGGAAGAGACGAATCCGACTCTCGTGAACTCCCAGAACCCACTAGCAACCCCAACAACGGAAATGGAGGTGGCGAAGACGACTCAGATGACGATGTTGGGCCTATGCCCGTGCCGGAGGAGGCAAAGGCTAATGGAGGCGCGAAAAAGAAACGCAAAAGTAAATACTCTCCTCTATGGCAAACTTCTCCAAGCCTGAAAAGGAGGGGAATGTTCACTCATGCGTTAGCTGATGATGCATTGCAGCACTTCCGCATGAGAAGTTATATCTCGAACATTTACCCAATGTCGATCAGTATTATAAAAGTTTCATGCACCGGGATGTAATCAACTTTGTGGTGGCTACAAAGTATGTTTTATTTTGAATACTGTTGGCATTTCACTAATAGATTATCCAGGACTGAATTTTTGGTCACCACGTCCGTAGACGGTTTCGTAAAGCTATGGAAGAAGCAAGAACAAGGGATAGAGTTCGTGAAGATGTATCGTGCACATGTAACTCCAGTGGTTGGCATTTCTGCTAGTGCGGATGGGCAACTATTTGCCTCCGTCTCTGAAGATCAGACAGCGAAGGTGTTCGATGTAGTCAACTTTGGTACGTCTGCCATGATGATCGTATATTAACCTCTCATTAACATTTTAGACATGATAAATATCATTAAACTTGGTTATGCACCTCATGCTTGTTGTTGGGTACATAAACGTGGACAGGCGCAAGGACTTTTAGCCGTGTATGTGAGCAAGCCTATTGTTGCCTACATGTTACTCATATTTCTACAGCTCGGACGCGTCAAATGGTACTATACGACTATATGACGGTCGCGGTGGGGATACACCACTCGAAACTATTGAAAATCTCCATCGATTCCCCGTCCACGTACTCACCGTAAGTACTATCCCATACCAAAGGAATAGCGTCAGTTTTATATATATTACATCTAGTACAGCGACAGATACGACATAGTCATTTCCGCAGATGAAGGTGGTTTTATAGAATACTGGCAACCAACAGAACCCTTCGGCCTCCCCGGGAACGTCCCTCGACTCTGGTCGTACAAATCTGAAACCGACCTTTACGAGTTCAAGAAAGCCAAATCGACGCCTACATGTATCACCCTCTCCCCCGACAATTCATCCTTCGTGACATTCTCCCTTCCCGATCGACAAGTACGAATATTCAATTTCCTTTCAGGAAAGCTGACGAGGAAATACGACGAAAGTCTCGAAGCGATTCAAGAGATGCAGCAGGCGGGAACGGCGGTATACCATGTGGAAGATATGGAGTTTGGAAGGCGCTTAGCTGTTGAGAGGGAGTTGGAACTTCCTGGGCCGGACGGGACGGTTCCTGCAAGGTGGACGAATGCTGTCTGGGACGAGAGTGGAGCGTTCGTGATATACCCAACACTGTTAGGAATTAAAGGTATGTCCTTGTCCTTTAGTGGTGACAACCGATTGATGTGTGTACAGTTTTGAATACCGTGTCGAATAAAGTGGTCAGGCTGCTCGGGAAGGATGAAGTTGTAAGGTTTATGAACCTCAGCCTGTACCAAGGTGCACCAGCAAAGAAGACAATTACGACTATCGTAAGTTCCATGGTCATCTATATTTCGCCTCAACTTTATGTGTTGTTTAGACGATGGCTGCGTCTGCCAATCCTATCCTTGCGGATAAAGGACTGCGCGATCCAACACTCTTTTGTTCAGGCTTCAAGAAGAACAGATTCTACATGTTTACCCGCTCTGAACCTGAGTATGTTTCTCCGTTGCTCAGTTGTTATTGCAGTATTTAACTATACACCGCAGGGACAATAAATCGGGTGAGCGTGACGTCTTCAACGAGCGCCCAACGCGCGAAGAACAATCTGTCGCATCGGCGTCCGTTATAAGCAAGGGTCCTTCACCTCTTGCCAACTCTGCAACTATCCATACTACCTTCGGCGACATTCACATGCGTCTCTTCCCACAACAAGCACCCAAAGCAGTGGAGAACTTCGTTGGTCATGCAAGAAGTGGTTATTTCGAGGGTATTATATTCCACCGGGTCATTCCAAAGTTCATGATTCAGACCGGAGATCCCTTGGGAGATGGCACCGGTGGTACCAGTATCTGGGGCGGAGAATTCGAAGACGAATTTTCAGATGATCTAAAGCATGATCGGTATGTCTACAACTTCCATAATGTGGTATGCAACTAATCATTACATATTCAGACCGTATACCGTCAGCATGGCCAATGCAGGGCCAGGTACTAATGGATCCCAGTTCTTCATTACCACCACCGCCACGCCGTGGTTGGACAAGAAGCATACAATTTTCGGTCGTGTGTTGTCAGGTTTGGAAGTAGTACACGCTATTGAGAACGTGAAAACCAACAAGGTTGACAAGCCGTTTGAAGATATCAAAATTGTTAACGTAGACGTCGAATGATCATTGTAACCCGGACTTGTTGTATTTATGTAATGAAATCCATTGGCCATTCAGCTAACGGAAGAAACCCTTTTAATCGTCGATGTTTATGAAAGAATCACCATAACTAGGAACAGATGCAGTCCAACTGTCCGTTACATGGATACGCGATCCAGAACGGTCACAGTGTGTAGAACTTCGAACTTGGCATTTGAATCAACAGATAAGACGCGCTCTCCGAACTTTCTTTTCAATTTTTCTGTTATGGCATCAGGGTCGAGAGACCCGCTGTGTAAGTTTCCTAATTCTTCAGGACATGAGAATTTGAGGAGGGAATTCTCTCTAGCAGCGGTCACCACAATGCCTTCATACACGTTCAGAGATACACCACTCAAGAAAGAGGTCTGAGTAATGGATGACGGGACGTATGCAACGGGATAATCCAGAAGTATCGCTGCAAGTGGGATGGCATCCTGCATGGCGACTGGTGGCAAGGACAGCGACAATTGGAGCGAATCCGATAAATCCGATGAAACCGACTCAGAAATGAACTGAACAAGCATAGTTACTGATTTCGGGGGTTCTAAAAGCTGACAACAGAAGAAAAATTAACCTTGACATTATCCTTCGTTCCAAACACCACTTACCAACACAGGACTTTCACCGGTGGGAAGAAGGACGAGTGACAGTGGATCATCATCAGACGCGTTCAGCACGGATCTAACGCGTGAAAAGAGCAGAGAAGCATTGACTAGGAAAGACTGCTCCGATGAAGGTTCATAGACGTGCAGCATCTGTTGGAAGGTGGAGTCCATCTGATAGAATTCAACAGGGATAAGCAATCTCTTAAACATGCCGTAGTTGATATCAATTCACCTTGCGCAGTAAGCCTATGAGAGCCGTAAACGTCTTCACTGGATCAGGCGGCGCAAAGGTGTCCAATAGGTAGCCTGTACTAGATAGGTCTCGAGTCAGCGTTCGTTGTACATAGTTTGATAGTGGCAGTAGATCATCCTCACCGTATACCTAACGCGACCCATGCGACATCGTGAGCAAACTGAGCTTTCTTCGCTGCTGGGATCTTCTTGAGCGCGCTCGCGATGTCACGACTAGAATTCAGTTGGGTTTGAATTAATTGTGAAATATGGGCATGTATTGGGACGGAGGATGATTGCCTGTGGAAGGTTGCCGAGGAAGCCAGCGTGTGTATGTCGTCAGGATGTTAGAACAACTGACGATCATCACAACTTTATACATGACCTTCTACGTAATGATCGACAAGTATAATTGCAGGGAACTGCCAATGGCTCGCTCATATCACTTTGGAACGCAAACACATTCCTATCGTAGCGTTTATACAGGGTAGTTTGCCTGGTTATGTTATACATGCAATATCTACAAGGGTTGTTATTACAACTAATTCTATATCTGTAAGGTATGGTGTAAAAGGTATCCTGGTGGGCATGAGTAACATGCAGTGTAAATAATATACTTACACTGGGTTGGAGTATAGGGAATTACTGCAATATCTCGCGTAAAGCTTTGCCTCCATTGGTCATCAACCCACTGACAATGTCCCAAAGTCCAGTGAAGGGGGATGCAAGAAGGGGTTGGAAGAGGTATCAGATGCAACTGCCAACCCGTCTTTTAGAACACGCGCCTCCGATTCGCGCATAAGGAGCTTTTCTACTCCATGTAGGTTCTCCACCTCTCTTTCCGCTGCACTGAGGTCCTTCTCTAACGGAGGAATGCTCTCGCCGGGGAAGAGGGCAGAATGTGATGATGACTGGGTCAAGAGGTCCAGGGTCCCATCATCCACGGATAGGAGAGAAACGAAAAAGGATAACAGCGGAATTTGAATGCGTGGATGGGGGGTAAAGACAGCAGAGGTAGTTGGGGGCTTTGAGGTTTGCTGACCCTTCCTGAGAGAAATACTAGAGGAACGAAAGGTGGAGATCGACTGAAGGTATTGGTTGAGCGCTCGGCGACGGGCTATGATTTCCCATCTGTCTGGACGCTCTGTGGCGTCTTCGAGGCCTACAAGGAGGTTGCGCACGACTGGTTCTTCGAGAGCATCCCACTCCCACTGCTCCGAGTCAAATCCGCGCAAATCTGCGATGAGCGGGGTGGAGAGCGGGGAGGGCGTTAGTGTATTATTGGGGATATCGGCTGGGGAGACAGGAACGCTGCTGTCACGCGAGGGAGATGAGGACAAAGCAGAGGAGCCGAACTCTGTTGCAGAGACGGTGGAGATTTGACCTGGGCTGGGTGGATCAGAAGGAGGGTTGGGGAAGACGTAGATAGAGGATTCGCCGATGTCCAAGGTCCAGGGCTGAGAGTGGTTGTGGAGAGAGGCATGGCGAGCATTTACGGAGGACTGGGTTGGGCGAGCAAAGTACTGAGCCATGATGGCGATAGAGATAAGAAGAGGAGAGACTGGTAGCTGCAGGAGAGTTTTATGAGATCAACATGCGAGGTGGACGGGGCGAGAGTCGAGGATAAGAAGAAAGAAGACGGTGGCCAGTCCACTCGAGTCTTGGCTCAGTCCATTCTGAAATTTGTATCCCAGATCGAGACTCGAGTTTCTGTCTCATCATCCACGTGACTGGTGGCTGTACACCCTCAGGTCCTAACTGTCACCTGTCCCGCGTTCGACCACCAACTGTCACCTTATTCCAATTTTATCTTCCAATCTGCACTAAATCCTATTATTTCTTGTGCAACCATCACCATGTTATATCACTGGCCTACAGCTTGATCCATCACCTACCAATGACATTGCTCTTTACTGTCCCTCCGGGGCTAAATCCATCCTTCAATGTATTTGCTTCAATTCAGGATACCTATCCCCTCGTGCCGCCGAACCCGTTCTCGCCATCTCATCACTTATGCTTCCAGCTGTTGCACAGCGACTGATCATATTCCCTGCTGCTGTGTACTTCAAAGTATGCCTTCTCTCGCACCGCTGCAAGCCGTTCCTCCCACATCTGCGTCACTCCCTTCCTCCGGAGCACCAGCTGTTCCTTCACTTTCGTTTCTTCTTTTCTTTTCTTTTCTGCTGCGGGTCAGACTGGCTGCCTTTTGTTCTTCTCACTGCTGGTCAGGCTTTCTTTTACCTTGACTGCTCGTCCCTGGAGGTCGTACGGCCTCCCGCTGCGGCAAAGATGATGATGTCCACGCATTCAAATGAAAGTGGTCACCAAGACTCCATGCATAGTAAGATTCAAGCTGCAGCCTTCGCTATATTATTTAAAGCATCTTCCGGGTATGTAACAGACCATGGTATGGGCGATATGGACGCCGGCATAAAGATGATCGCAGAGCGGACTAAATTCTTGAATGTCTGGATATACTTTAACCTGATCTTCAATACCCTCCTACTTCCCCTGCTGGTGTTTACATTCATCTTTTCAAAAAGGCTAAGCGACATGCAGCCTTGGTCAATATGTGTATCACTTGGATTTTCTCTGGGATTTTCTCGCTATTCATGTCAGTATTGTGTTCTCTTTCTATTCTTCGTTGTCTTACCTCTTTGTAACAAGCTTTTATGCCGGAGAATATGGACCTGGTATTAAGCCACCGCGAATGCTTTGCATCGCTCAAACGTCGCTGCTGTACGGAATTGCACCGATGTCAGTGTTTTTTTTCTTAGCCCCAGCCTGTTTCTTATCGATATTGTCATAGGTGGACTGTGTCAGTTCTCATGCTCATGGTCTATATATCTATGGCCTTTCGTAAACCTCCCAAACTTGCAACCGGCTTTTCAATGATATTGGTTCGTCGAGCAGTGGTACCATCTGGGTTCATGCTAACCGACTGTTGCTAGCTGCTAGCTGCTCCCTATATCACTGAAATACTATTCTCTCTCGCAGCCTTGATTGTAAATCTTTTTGTCTGACATTAAGGTCATATTGCTGAGCAGGTTTTGTTTAGTTGGCAATGAAGTCCAAACATGTGGGCAATCAAATTGAAGTCTATTACTGTACTCTATACAACCAGCCACTGTACGGTACCATAGTACGTTGGGATGATGTAAACATCAATCATTGACTATTTTCTTTCCAGCCTTGTCACAATGGGCCTATTTACGACGATTGTAGGACTAATGATTATCCTGTTAGAAGGTATGGTTCTTTCGTTCTTTGTCACAATAGTACACATCCTGAATTTGCCAACAGTGTACCTTGCGATGATAGTGTATCGCGTATGGCAAGGAAGAAAGCATGCCGGAGAACCAAGTCAAATTGACTTCCAGATCTTAGTGAGAGTTCTCGTATTTTCGGCATACATTATATTTGGGATGGTGTACGTTCTGAGTTAAATACCAGATGTTCCTAGTTAACATATTCATAGCATGGGTATTATGAAAACTGTTAGCCCAAGAAGTGTTCTTCCAGATATGTATGCCGCCACAGGTACGAATTTGTTCTTTATATTGATAGCAATGTTGATAAATATCTTGCAGCGGGTGCTGTTGTATTCCTAACGTTTGCAACGCAGGCAGTATGTGAATGTTATGTATATAATAAGGGTTTAGCTGATTTTTGTCCTTGCAGGACGTCATACGGGTCTGGTTATTCTGGCTTCCTGAGCGGTGGACGCCTAAATCATGGAAGGAAGACGAGCCTCCTCCATATTTAATGACGGAGACCCCTCTTTCACGTGTGAATAAAGGCGAGCCAAAGGATGAAGAAGTGGCTCCAACACCACCGCCAAAGCCGATTTGGTATATCAATGGAATGCGGCTGAGCAATGGCGCACGTTTCACCGGTACAGTGGTAGCAAGAACTTTCTGAACGCGTCAGGCTTTGTTATTTATTTAGGGAACTAAGACCTTTGTATTATAAACGTGTATATGTACCATATCTGTTTCTTGGATGTATATCTTTAATCTTGTCGGGTCTTCGGTGCATCTATCCAGTGTGCGTTCGCATTTATACAACGCAACCGAATCTAAATACACAACATAAATGCAGAATACAAAATGTTTTGTGAATGCCTTCAAATTATCTACTGAGTGGTCGTCATGAAATGTCCATATGTACAATCTCTTCGGATGTTTTGTCTAGTGCTGTATTTTTATTCTTCCTCTCAGCCAAGAATGCTTCGATCTGTGCCTTCAGTTCTGGAACTGTATCTTCCATCAGCAGATATCAGTGTTTTTTAAAAACGATATGACTAACCTGGAACGACATCATCTATCGTCAAAGGGGCCCTGTTGAAAGGATCTTTAGTATCAGAGAGCAAATGAGACTTAATGGTCGACCGGTCAACGATAGTCCGACTTGATGGAAGTAGGACGGGGTCCTTCATAACAGTGAACATCAACGGATCTATATACAGGACACGGATCAGCAATCTTTTAGTACTTCTTGAAGAGAGAATTCTGTACCAAGATATTCATCTGGAATTTCTCCTAAATCTTCTTCTGCCTCAATTGTTGCTTTTGTCTCTTCAACCTTAACCACAAACAACCACAGCTTTTCAATCTCAGTCTCGGTCTTGATCCCCCTGTGGACTGCAATCTCTGCAGCACGTTCGAACAGTTCTTTGCTGTAACTTCGTCCATCGCCTGCCACTGCTTTGACGAACTCGCCTTGATCACTCAAATTCAAGAAAACTTGAATGATATCAGATAGGAGTGCCTTAGGATTAAATTTCAATTTCTCTGGCTCTCGGACCTTCAATTCTTGATACTTAGGCCCAACAAGTGCGTTGAGATTGTAATCCAACATAGCAGCGAGACGGTCAACAATCTCAGGCATCATAAAGGGTGCCTTGGTTTCTGCGGTGAAGACCTTCAGAAGCTCAACTGTGGATCGGCCAAGAGTGGTATATCCAGACGCATGTCGCTCGAGCGACCGTAGGGTACCTTCTTGTTCGCGTCGATACTCCAACGACCTGGCATTCCATGCAGCTTGATCATCCATTTCCACTTGAATGTTGTGGATTTGAGTGAGCTCACTCAGAGACTCGTCCATAAGATACGTGACGTCGTTGATCATGAGATTAACAAAGCGAACAAATTTGTCCACGTTCCTTCATACAGTAATCAGTTGGAAGAATCACACTGAGAGAAAGGCTACATACTTAGCCTCTTCATTGAGAGCTTTCCTATGGGTCGGATTGTCCCATACAACTTTGAGAATATATGCGATATTCCGGCGGGCATCTGTTGAAGTCAATATTTAAGTCCTGTTTGAGCGATAGAAACGAAGACTCACTGAATTTGTCATAGAACTGCGAGCTTGCACCTGTCTGTTCAACTTCTACGAAATAGTTAAGCACGAATTCTTTCAATAAACCGCGGAGATATTTACCAATATAGAAATGCATTAATGCAGGCATTAAGTTCTTGAGAGCCATTGGATGACTGTTCAGCAAGTCTCCAAGAATACCATTCCGTTCACGCCCATATCCCCAAATACTCATAAAAAGTACCTTTGAATGGCCATTAAGTTGGTTATGTTTACAAAGAATAAAGAACATACATCATTGATTTTAGACTTCAAGAACGGATTCTTGATGTACCATGTTGAAGTCAAGAAGGTGAGCACAAAAGTGAGCAGCTCAATCTTTCCTGCAAGTTCGAACTTTTCCGGAGAAGCTTGAACGGCGGAGTAAAAGTAGTCCACAATATCTTCAATGATGTACTCGGGAAGCACACGGAAAGACATAGGTACTTCCTTAGGGAGTGGAAGCCTGTGACATCGTTATGATGTTGTCAATAACGAATGATGAAGAGAACGCACTCTACAACGGGACTAGGGTGTTTCTTCATAGGATCAACCTGTCTAATAACCCAGGTGGACAAGAATGTAGTAAAGCCAATGCAGCGGAATACGAGCTCAGGCTCCTGAAGCCCAGCTTCAAAAGCCATCTGCTGCATTTGTATCTTCATCTTTTCAAGGGTGACCATCTTGATAGCAGCTTCTGTACGGGCTTGAAGGGGTGTCTGAAAATAAATAAAAAATAAGACAATGCATCAAAGTAGAGGGAAGATGACACCAACTCCTCTCCAGCTACCATTTCCTTGCAAGAAATCCAAATGACGCTGGATATCCTCAAGCTGTCGCGGAAGGCCATTGCATGTTTGAATCGTGCGCAAATATCCATAATGGCTCATGGCGATGGCAAGATAGAAGATGTTAGAGATGAAATTTGGTGGCGCAGCTGAAAAGTGTAGATCAGCATATTAGACACAGCGAACGGACAGCCAGATTCTCACCGTTAGGATCCTGATGCTCCTCTTCCCACTTCTGTGCTTCGTCAGCCGTGGCTTTAATCCTTGTTTCATCGCCGAGCTTGATCTTATCTGAATGGGCATAAAATAGAGGGTCTATTCTATCTATTTTTGTGTACCCTGCATCCATAAAGGGTTCGGCGAAGCGCAGGAGAACACTCTGCAGATTGACCATGAAACTATCAGAGGCAACGGTATCGGGATCGACTTGCATTCCTGCTCTGCGGTGATTGAGAAAGATGACACGGGTAAAATAAGCGAGAACTGCTTCGCGTGGTTCGGGACCTGCCCGGACAATAGCGTTGAATACTTGGAAAAGAGAGGACTGGGTTAGGAAAGGTTAATGTTAAATCATGGAAGAACGTGATCGAGGTTCAACCGACCTGCAGACTCTTCAAAGTTCCACGAAGGCTTGCAAATGAACTCTCAATGTCATTCCTGGTTTTCTTCTCTGGTTCGGTGAAATAAGTTTGTGCAATAGCTGGCTTTATAAATAATATTAGGCGGGCGATGGTTAATCGACAATTCAATAGTTGCTTACCCACTCTCTTGAGAATACCCCAGCCTCAACAACGGACCCATCAAACTGACTTTCTCGAAGTTCGCAGCATCCACACTGTCGTCTGCAGGACACCACTCATCCATCCTAGTAATCACCTCGGGAATGCCCTTGACACCAACAAGAGCCTCCAAGCCACTTACAACAGCTCTCCAGCCTGAGTCACCTCCACCCAAACCTTCCGGGCGAAATAGTGAAGGATGATGCATCAAAAGACGGATAGTAGGTGAGAGAACTGCATCCAATTCGCCATCTGGAGAAAACCGTCGAGAAAGATCTTGAAGGAATTGTTCGACTTCGGTTGCAGAGAGAGTATATGGTGACGATGGGGAGTTGGTGGAAAGAAGGGGACCAGCGAAGGAAGAGAGCGATAAGAGAGGCGGAATGAGTTCTTCTGAACCGAGTGGTTTCCTAAAGCCAACGAATTAGAGCATGTTACGATCAAACATAAGCAACGTACCCCGAAGGTTGAGGGAACATATCGGGCTCTTGAAGAGTAAGACCCGCATAAGAGATAATGAGATCCGAGACTTTTGTCAAGCGGTCCAGAGCTTGCCGTGTTTCTGCAGGAGTATATCCCTACACACAAAGTTAGTAAACAGAAGGTGCAAAAGTTAAGAGGCATCTTACTCGCTTGATAACAGCCGAGCGTGTAGCGCTGAGTCTCTTCCATGCTCCAACCAGGAATTCAAAAGTTGTCTGTTCAGGTGGAAGTGATGCAAGAACAGGTAAAAATTCAAGATCATCACTACACCAGGAACATGACTCGTAAGTACAGAAATCGCTTTTAAAGAATTTAAACGAATCTTACCTCATGGTTTGAGGATTTATCTCAAGACGAGCGATAAGAAGGCGGTCGATAATATCGTTGGTTAACCGGTCAGACGCTGAAACATATTAATAAACGATGTTTACTTGAAAAAGAAAAGTTTGGATGAAACAGGATAAAACCCACCTATATTCTCTGATCTGAGTTCGTCTGCTAAGCCTTTGAGCCACACAAGATCATGACCTGTTTTTTCTGCCTCTTCCTTCTAAGCATATAAATTGTGGTTAGACAGTAAAGAGTGGCTCCAAATAACGTAACGTGCATTAAGAGTTATCTTCAAAATACTGCCAATGGCTTCATGCTCCCACTGGAGTAGATCAAGTTTTGGAACAGTTTTCTTCCTCGTAGGTACAGGAGTTGGCATCACAGGAGCGGAAACCCTAAGTGCTGGACTTGCTTTGGGCTTGAGCGCCACAGCAGGAGGAGGAGATGTGGGCTTTGATAGAGGCTTTGATGCCACAGCACTTGTGCTGGGAACGGGGGTGGAAGAGCCGGAAGAGGCCGCAGAGGGTGTTGAACTCGCAGAAACTGAAGACTGTAGCTTTGCTAAACGCTTGAGGCGAATCTGCAGAAAGAAATAAGTAACAGAATTCATCCTTTTCATAGAAAGGCGCCTCACCCGTTCGGCATCAGACTGAGGAGTGGGCTCGTTATCGGCCATGCTGGTGAAAGAATAGAAAGTGAAGAAAGTGTACGTTAAAGAGCTCTAAAAAGTAGACGATGAAGGAAAACAATGAGTTACTAAGTAGAATTGAAAGACGATTGCTATCCGTGCTAAAGTGACAGTCGCGGTTCGGGGTATGGTAAGTTAATAGTCACGTGCATCTGATCCCCCGCGTTGGGAACTGAACGGGCCAACCATCCTTACTTCTTCCGTTTCCAGCTCATCCCCAACGTTTCTTATTTCTCCTCGACGCTGCCAGCCTGCCCCTCATGATGTTTGGCAGGCTTCTCTCAACAGCGCAATGGTACTTTAAACCTCAGCAACCTTCCTTTATCAGACTTTTCGCCTCCAGTTCTGTGGCAGAAGCTGGATACAAAATGAAGTCTCATTCCGGAGCCAAGAAACGTTGGAAATCCATTGCTAACTCTTTCAAGCGCGTATGTACTGTGTGAATTGTGTCATATCTATGTCTAATATATATTTTCCGTCGGTATAGGCGCACGCAGGACATTCACATAAGAACGTGACGAAGTCACCAGCCCAAAAAAACAGGCTTAGTGCAACTGCCTATGCTACACCGGCGCAGAGAGTCCTCTTGAAGAAGAAGTTGTTGCCGTACGGGTCAAACTAGACGGAGAGATTGGCAGGAAGCATGATAGGTACGTTATGTTATATCTTCTATGTCTGTATGTTCACGACTGACTTTGCTAAAGCGATTAATACCTTGTACTCTAGGAAACAGATAATGAGCGTTCATCCTCTTAGAACCTGTACTTCCTCCAATTGCGTATGCCTTAGTTATAGGAAATGGTAGTCCACCGTTTCAAGAGGCATTTTAGAGAGGTATAGTATCTTTCTCTTAGAATGCTTACCCTATCCCGCACAGCGTTAACCATAGCTTCACTATTTACCACGTCCATTGACCGTATTTGATGAATGACGAATAACTTCCTGGGACCTACTTTTCTGAATCTAATCTCATGCTGTTTGTAAACACGGAATCTTGTGTGCAATTTACAACGTATCGAAATAGATCTTGACATATCAGTAGAACACTGGCATAGTCTAAGTATCCATGTTGGAAAGAGGGTAAATTTTGACAGTTGACCTTAATTTCTTCCGGTATGCTAGTATGCCATCTACGACGCCTCAGGTAACCTACAGAGTCGAATTTTGTGAAGACGTAATACTTCATTGCTGGTCGAATTTGCATATACATGCCCAATGTAAACCTCCTAAAGAATACCTAAGTGCCATTATCCTTGGCGTGCAATACTACATATACGTATCCCCACCCTTCAGACATCCGACATATGCTTGTAGAGATAGCAAGAAAAGGAACATAGCATGTTCATAGAGCAGTTGTTAGGGGGATCATAACATGCATGCAGTGAAGAAAACAACTCGTCATACGCTACAGTTTATTCCCTGGGAGCACCCCGTCCAACACCTGCAAACTGTGGCCTGAACTCGCCAGGCGCACCACCCTCTTTCTTGCGATAATCCTCACGATCGCCACGGGGTGCACGGTAAGCACCATCGCCTCCTCCGGGGCGCACAGTAGCGGGGCGGGGAGGACGAGCAGCCTTTTTGTGGGTAGCAGGAACGATCTCGGCGGGGAGGTGGAGCCTGTTCCAAGACGCGATTAAGACAATATTGTCATATTTGACAATGAAGCGTACCATTCACGGAGGAACTCAACACCCTCGGGAGTGAGAACGTAGTAATACCACTGCCAAGAGAACTGGGTCTTCACCAGTCCCTTGGAGGTCAAGCTCTGCATGGCCTTGATGACCTCAAGGTTGGGGACGTCAAGGTCCTCGTGCTTCGGCGCATTGAAGTCCTTTTTGGCGACAAGAACACCCTCTGTCAAATAAGTGATTCATACCATCAATAATTCTCCTCCAATGTGCCAAGATTGCCACACAGTATACCTTTGAAGAGGTTCTCATAGATAATGCGCCTGTTCTGCTTTGAAATGATCATGCTGGGTGGTACGTTTATCGAGTTGCAAGCTGCGTAACCAAGCCTTCAAAACCCGTCTCCTTGGTAGATAATACGGCATAACTCACTGCGAAACTAGAAAGTTCGCACCTTTTGCTTTCCGAGCTGTAAACAGGATAAGGTCAGTCAGTACACATCATCCAAAAGTCCAAGTGATAATCCATCCTGTTCCAGCGCTGCAATTCCCGTCGGACAAGTCGGAGGAAACGCATGGAAGCTTGGTGACGGCATGGAAATACTCACTGGGTGGATTTTGAGGATGACCGGTCGGATATGCTTGACGTTGACGAGCTGCTCGACGACGAGGGGTAATTTTCGCACAACGAGCCTTCGGTTTGGTTATGTTTATCTGCACCTTTAACTTATGTCACATGTTACTTCAGTTGCAGTAATATAAGCTACTTACGGTCACTCGCTCCAACTTACTAATGTGGCTATAGTTTCTGTCATTACCACGACTGTGAGTTGTATTCATGGGTTTATCTTTCCGGTACGATGTCCTAATATTTTAACATACAGCAGTATTCTAAATCTGGCTTCCTGGACGAACTATTGCACTCATACACCGATGACGAGCTAGCACGGTTTCTATCTATTGCAGCTATTCGAGATCACACTACTTGCAGCGTGGTCAATCTCTCAGCGACATTAGTAGGAAAAGTCATATTTAGTAATGGAGCGTCTTCTAGATGAAGTTGCTGCCATCAATTACGCCTACAAGCTGGGCATACGGGTTCCTGCCATCCGGAGATGTGTTGCTTCCGACACACTTAATTCGTTCTGGATCATCATGGATCGCATTCATGGACAGACTCTGCAGGAAATCTGGCCAACACTTAACCTCATACAGATTATCGGTATCGCAATGAAACTTCGTAGGGTTGTAGGAAAAATGAAGTCGGCAAAATCAACTCGAGGCGGCGGGTTAGACAGTGGTTGTTTTTCAAGTCCCCTTATCGATCCTCTTTTCCATCCTATTCGTGGTTTCACCCCCGTAGAATTCGCATCATACACCGAATGGTGGCTAACGCACGAATTTCCTGTTAAACATTTGGCATCCCCACATTTACTTGTCCTTGCACGAAGGCTGTACCCAACGAAGCCTCACGTTTTCGTTCATGGAGATCTTACTCCGCGAAACATTCTCATCGATGACGATGGTCGGCTTTGGATTGTAGACTGGTCTGAGGCCGGATATTATCCAGATTATATGGAATATTTCTGCTCTCTCAATCACCAGATGCACATACTTTGTGATGGATGGGGAAAATGGCGATATAATCTTTTTAAAGCATTATCATTGGGCTTTGAACCGCGACAGAATGTTATGCTCGCCGCTGCAGCCGCTCGCATGAATTTCTTCAGGCTGGGAAAGGCCCCATTCTCCGAAAAGTATTAACGAAACCTTTCTTGGGACATTGTCTCTAATGCTTCCATGCAAGCACGCAAAAATATCTGATTGTGAACTGGGGGGTTTAAATGCAGCTATGTGCATCTCGTTACACTATCAGATTTATTGCGTTTGGAGAGCTTGAACTATCGGCGGCTCTTGTTATATGGCGAGCGACTCCCTTTACACGCGAAAACTCCGCTCGAAGCAGGCTCGTATAGAAGTAGCAGGAATCCCGGTTCCGTCCAAGCTTGAAAGTATTAATTAAAGGATTATCGAGATTCCTCTCGACATAAATGCGGACTAGCTCTTTGCTTACCCTCAGTCCTCACCTTCTGAGCATTACATAGAAAGGTAGGTATTGCCGACAAACGACATTGAATTTTGACTTACCTTCCTCCTCTACGCAAGCTCGCTGCAAGTTGATTGATGTTGCTCGTTTTCAATTTCGTTTTTAAAATTATGATATCAACAGTGAGTTTCACCTTTTTTCCTCGCTGTAGAGGTACCTACTCTTACGCATATACAGGATAGCTCGCATTTGTTGCAATTTCTACAGAATTCTGACGACATAGCTCTCACGAACTTTGATTCGACCATTCTAAACTCCAACGCGCCCGAGTGATTCGTGCTGTTGCGTATGCGCAGCTCCAAATCGAAGGATACGACCCCGTTAATCATTAGGTCTTCTTCCTGGACATTGGCCACGATAAGTCAGTTAAACTAGATATGACGCCTGGCTGGGACTGCCGCACTGGGATTCTTCTTGTGCAAGGAAAGTCTTATTCTTACACAGACAACGGCACAAAAACGGTCGAAATCTGTATTACACCAAACACAGCAATTTCAGACCTACTCGAAATTATCACAAAGAAGCGTCGCGAGCGCTATAGGTTTACTGAAAGCGGAGTTGGGTGTCGGTTTTGGATTCTAACAGTAGTCCAAGACTGGATGGAAGCAGGCGTTACGCCATTCACCGCAGATGACGTGGAATCCTTCGAGATTAAGCTCGAAAAATATTGGTGTACATTTAACAAGGATTGCGGGATACGAGAACTAGAAGTCGGCGAGTTTCCTCAGTCGACAAGCATTTTTTTTGGACTTCTATTTCGGACCCTGAACTATATATGTATAAGCAATTCTTTAATATCAACCTGCGTACCTTTCCGAACCCCTCTGAGATTGCCCCATTTAAAAGGGTATGCTATATGTATACCTCAAATCTACGCGAACGTCAGACATCTCTTTTTTAAAAAAGGCGTGCAAAAACCACTCTTCTCCGACCCCTCATATGCGGTGTATTGTAAGTATTTCACTCCGCTCGCAGGCCTCTACACAGCGTTTGAACTGGGTACTTGCAGTCATCTTCATTGGGATTAATGACTGCGGCAGAATCGAGGACGAAGATGACCTTCACTTCATCTTCGATAACCAGCTCATAGATAAGTACGATCCACAGCTTATATACCAAGGCAAAAGCGAGACGATCTGTCGTTGTAGACTTTCCTCTCATCAACAGGTTGCAAGCTCAGCCATACTCTGTGTATGTACCATTCACGAGTGAGTGAACGTGTGGAATGAGCGTCGACGAGTTTGCCGATGAAGCACCAAACGCGAATACTTATAGCTCTGTTCTTGAGTCAGTCACCTATTCACTAATGCTACATACTTCCTAGGACAGTCATCTCTTCTGGCTAAGTGCTTGTTCATGCAAACCAGCAAAGTCAGGCGAGTTATGAATCAGCAAGTGGGAGGTTGTCCAGCAAAGACTTTTATTAGGCAATAAATACAAGCACGTACTGCAGTATTTGAACGAGGTATAAATGTATGACGCGCTGCGATCGGGTGCTAGTATGGTCGCCTCCGTTCTTTAACCGTGTTAAGTTGTTTCTTTGCTTTCCCTCCATCACCAGTACCAAAAAATGATCGTATATCGCCTTGCTTGGGATCATACGCTACGCTTCCGATGCCTTTCTGACGTATCTGTCCAACAAGATATTTGTCAGCGTTCTGTGATATGGTCATTTCGCGGTACCAATTCATCGAGATGTCGATGACTGTTCACCGATGTCACTTTAACGGTGAACTGGTCGCTATCCTGCAGTTTCTGTTAATATACAAAATTCAGTACAGCGCGGCCAACGAGACTTACCATGGATTGTACCATAATCCGTGTCCACGCAGTATTCTTTATTCCCCTAAACTCACTAGGATTTCGCTTCTTACCTTGACCGTTATTGACAATGACAGCAATAAGCTCAGAAATGAAGATACCGTGGCTAACCACGGCTATATGCATATCCTTCTTCTCATCTTTACGTGTATTCTCTATATACGGTGCCAAAAGTTGCTGCCACGCTTGCGTAGCGCGCTTCTCCACATCAACGAGACTCTCGCCTTGGGGGTGTGACTCATTTCTCCCGTGGAACTTTGCTGCGGGATCGTATGCCAAAGAGGACTTTTTGACGACTGGCTTGCCTTCTCCCTGCCCGAAGTTCTGTTCGCGGAGGAGTTTGGACGTGGTCAGTGGGGGGAAAGTGGGGTTGAGAGGCCAGGATTTGTTCTGCTGTTAATCGTGTTCGTTCGAGATCAGATGTGAGTATTGCTGTGAAAGAGGTTGAAGCGAGAGATTTGGCGAGAGCATTTGCTTGCTAGTGAGATGAGAGACGCGTATTTAGCATGAATGTATGCACCTTACTTGCATTCCTGTTGGAAAACATGATGAACGCGCTGACGCCACGTTAAAACGCGCCACGTACCATGGTTTGACAGCGTCGAGTTCTTCCATCCGGCCCACACTTGTCTCTGAGCACTTACTGTAAATATAGAGCACGGATTGAGGCACTTGGTTGATCATACTAAATTATCTATGCTTTCGGCATGGCGAATCTTAGGTGAACGTGACTGAGGCTGAACAAGTAGAATTGCGGACTGAAACTTACGAATGTAAAGGTAACGGACATTTCGGTTGACAAAGCATCGAAAGGGAGGATGACAAAATGTGCTCGTGGGGTTGAACTTGAGCATGAACGGTAGAGGGGAAGCTGATGACAAACAACACCACACCGAAAGCTGACAAATTTGGGAGGTTCTCCAAAGTTCGTGACCGGTCAAGTCACTGCCACCCGGACACTGCACAGTGCACAGTGCACTTCGCACTACTATTATTCAAGGCCGCGTAAGCCTCTTCCGTTCCGTTATAAGCATTCTCTCCTTTCTTTCTTTCTTTCTTTCTCTTCTACTATTACTATCCCTTCCTATCATCTACAATCTACAAACTATGTCCAGCCCCGCCTCCAGAGCAACCCCCGTTCCTGAGCGGGATGACCGGCTTCTCTCTGTCGGGAAGAAGTGCTCTCATCCCTCCTGCCACCTTGTCGACTATCTACCCTTCAAATGCCAACACTGCACACAGTTGTACTGCCAGGAGCATTTCAAAGTCGAGGCACATCAGTGTCCCGAATACGACGAGAGCAAGCACGATCGTGTTGCTCCCAACTGTCCGTTTATCCACTTCCTCATCAAGCAGTACTAATAACCAAGTATCCAATAGGTCCACTATGCAACATCCCCGTAGCCGTCCGTCCAAACCAAGACCCCAACGTCTGCATGGAAGAGCACTTCATAAAGGAATGCTCCGTGATGACAGGCAGATCCACCAAAGCCAACGCATCCCCTCGCTGTGCCAGAGCGAAATGTGGCAAAGTCCTCTTCTCACCCATTCGATGCACCCAGTGTCGCGCACAATTTTGCCCCTCCCATCGGTTCCCAGCCGATCATAGCTGTCCTTCACTTTCCGCTCCGACGGCGTCCAGCTCGCGTCCGGCTGCCAGGGCCGCAGCTGCGAGCTCTTTGCTGCGCTGGCCAGCAATGCCAAGAATTTGAATACTAAGGCTACGCAGGCGGGAGCTGCGATTAAGAAGTCTCTTGCGTCCACATCGCCACCTGCTCCGGCGCCTATGTCCAAGCTCAACAGTGCGCCTGCCACTTCAACAGCAACCACCAGCAAATCATCCACCCCGAACCTGTTTTCCAAGGCAGACCGGTACGTCCCTTTCCTTCCTTTGTGTGCTTGTAACCGCTCATAAACGTGCAGTGGTTTATCTTCTTCCATTAATCTTGCGAATGACGCTATTGCTCATGCCACCTCCATGACCGAAACGAATACACCAAATAATACTCAATCAACTAATAACTGTACTGAACCTAAACCTAAATCGATCCGGGCCACGAAAAACCCATTCTTGCCACCACCGGTATTCGCATTCTAATGTACTCACTGCGCTGGTCGCATCACTGTATCCATACACATACTATCATACGGAACTACTAATACTTCATGGGGTGTTTATTTCCAAACTGTAGACGTGCAAAGGCGGAACGGGAAAGCCGCAGACGCGCGATGCAAGAACGGGCGAAGAAGGGTTTATTGACGGCAGAGGAGAAGGCCATGCTGGAGAAGGAGGAGAAGGAAGCAAAAACGGAGAAGGACAAGGAGTGCGTTATCATGTAACACGGTTCGTCTCGATCTGCTGAGAAGAAAAGATACCCCGGGAGATTCAGCTTGTATATTTATTCAATCCGATGCAGTCCTTTCACTACCGCATAAGCATATATCTATTTGAGAGAGGAAGTATAAAGATAAAGTAAACAACAAAACAATACTACATACTGATACAGTGGTATGTACGTCCGAAAAGATGAGCAGAAAGTCCTACATGTAAGTACGAAAGCAAAAAATGTGCAATAACTGTCTTTAAGTTTACCCCCTCTTTCGTTTCTTTGCCCCTCGTGTTGCTGGGGCTGGGGCTGCTCCTCGCCCACGACCGCGATTCTTAGGCGGTCTACCGCGTCGCCGAGGCATAGGCTGCTCAGACGGCGGCTCTTCAACTGGTTCTGTCCAAGCATTAGCACAAGTAATCCACCGCAGCCAACAATACTCACCAGGTGACGGATCCCGCATATCCACATCCTCGTCCTCCACGCTATCCTCCCCACCATCCGTACCTGTAACCACACTCCCCTCAATCCCACCCCCTCCCTCATCGGCACTCTCCTGGGTCAATGCACTGGAATCGCTGTCCCCGGCGACCAACCCCGCCATGTCGGCTTTACTCTTCCGCTTGCGCCCCCTCGGTGGGCCGGGTTTCTTGCGTGGTGGGGGAACGGGGGTGGGGGTGGCAGGCGGTGTGGAGGCGACGGATACAGAGTCGCGGAGACGTCGGGCGTCGAGGAGGGATTGGATGGTTGGGTCGAAGTAGGGGAGAGAGAATTCTTGGCGGAAGAAGGCGTGCCGTGCGAGGTTTTCTGAGGGAGAGGGGGAGCGGATGGAGATGGGTTTTGAAGAGGTGCCGCGGCGGGGGACTACGTACGACTCTGCTTCGACATCCTGCGAAAGCATTGAAGGTAAGATATAGCACAAAGGAATAAATACTATAATATAATGAAAGCAAGAAACTCACAATGGCATCCAAAGCATCCAAGTCCCAGCAGTCCCTCAGCTTCTTCCAGATGGTCTCAACCCGAATCATCCTCCCCGTCGTCTGATGTATGGCATTCCGGATGGCTAACACATGAAAGTGCCGATGCTTCCCCACAGGGCGGGCGCGCATTGTACTTCGAAAAAAGGCAATTTCGCCCTCGACAGTTCCCAGGAACTCGTACTCTGCTTCGGGGGTCGGGAAGGAGAGCTGGCTTTGCTGTACGGGGGGCGGGAGGGGCGGCTGGGGGTGTTGGGGAGGGACGGACTGGGAGGGGTCGCGGGAGACAGGCTTGGAGGGGGTGGAGGGGGGTCTTGGGGTGGATATGGTGGGGGCCGGGGAGGCTGAGGCAGTGGCGGTTGCTGTGGCTGCCATTGTCGCCGGCGGTGAGAGCTTGAAGACGAGGCGGGCAGAACGTAGACGTGTTGTTGGCTATCGTCCTTGGAACCAAACAATCGTGGGGAAAATGACATCTATTATCCATGAATTTGATCCTGCCAACAGATACGCAACAGATACTATCAATTTTATACTGACCTCTCACTCAGCGCCTCTAGATACTTGCCTCGAAACCACTCTCTTCTCTGCGCTGTCTTCTTATTCTAAGAACGCATCCACTAAGTACGTGGCGCATCCATGACAACCATAGCGACGGCGGCGCAGATAGTGTAAATTCTACTTTATTAAAGGTATCGGACAGCTCAACGCGCTGACCAAATACTCATCTGTGGCCGGAATGATGTTTTTTTGTTGTTATTTATATGTTATCCTAAGGCTGGTTATCTCGGGCATCCACTTTTCTGCTCATCCTAAACTGTGGATATCATTTCGTTTCCTTGGTACCACTGGACGTAGGGCGTATAACTTCGCTCTTTGATAGGTTGGCTAGTGCTTAAGGATAAGGATTTCTGAAGAATCAAAACCGAATTAATGGATATTCCCATTCATGAGTATACAAATCTATTTATGATACTTCTATGATCTGCCGTTGACCGAATCCTAACTAATCCTGTGTCCCATGACTTTCTTCCGTCCACCGAGAAAACGGTAAGTGTAATCTTCCCTTCAAGACAGATGTGATCAATCATCCTCAACGCTGTTACATGACATCTTTGACTGGTGTAGCAAGTTGCGCTCGACGTTTCTAAACTTACTAGCTTGATGTCCGGCGCTCTTTTATAATCGTTGAAAGGATAATGTGATAGTACTTCAAGCTGTAACATTAACCTCTAGTTTTCATCTTGGATGTTTACTTATTACTTCTGGTTTCCAAGGTTTTGAATGTTCTCATGCGACCCTCAACTAGGCGTATAATATCTCCGGATCATTGCGGAATTTCTGCATCCTCCGCCTTCAAGTTGTAAGTGATCTATTTTCAGAGTTAAGACAAATGATTCTGATGAATGTATGTACGTACGCTCAAATGTTATTGCATCAACAACAGAGAGCGCCTTCTGTCTGTCTGCTGTCCTCCGCACAAGTGGTGATGCTTCCGAAATCAAAGGCTCTTTAGAGGCTATGCTACTTTCTATTGTCATGCAATTTATTTCGTGAAGGCGATTTTCAAGCCAGAACCATGGCATTACTGAGCTCTTAATTTCTCAACTTTGCCAATACAGTGGTCGTAGACTCATAATTGCCTTCAGGGACCATTATTCTCTCAGGCTGCGAACTCACCCTGTAATACACGGCGGTGGTCGCTATGGCATATTCAAAGTTCCTTAGCACCCAGGTTCGTGGCGTTTCCCGAGGCTGCCGATGCAGATATATGATGGAGATGCGTAGAGATGTGTGTAGGCGACAAAATACTAAAAATAAGGCACTAAGACATTGGTTTGACTGACAACCGACGTCGACGCAGGAGAACTCTGTCACTTACACAGGTAGCCAATGAGGCGAAGTCATATTTCTCCCACGTACAGCGGTGTCCATGGTATAAATTGTAGGTCATCGCGAAGGGAGGAAATCATTCTCTCTTTCGTTCATTTCTTTCTCTTTACCGCTTCTGGCCGGGTTGCCTCTTTTGCCTTTCTTTTTTTATTTACCAGTAAAGCCTTACTTCGTTCATTTTTCTTCAAGCAGGTAACATTTCATGGTTTTTCATCTTATCTAGTCTCTTACATTATTATTCATAGTTATCTTTCCCTCTTTTGAACAACTTCTTTCACAATGTTCGCCAAGATTTTCGTCAAAATTGCTGTCGCTTCTGCTTTGGTCGCTGGCGTCCTTGCCAAACCTCTTCCTCTTAACAGGGACATTTGTGAGCTGTTTATCTTCTGCTGGATATATCATGCTCATCATAACTTTCCAGCGGCTCGGACCGACATGTCCTTCAACAACTGGCATGGGATCTCGTCATTAAGTGGTTTCGACAACTTCTACGGTTCGGATAACTTCGATGGCTTTTCGGAATCCTCAAGCCAGACTATCGTCGAGCAAAATTCAGAAGTTGTTTGCCACAGTCAGTCCATTGAGATCATCCAGCAGCGTCTCCTCGTCATTCAGGAGATGGCTAAGAGGTAAACCATATATATAGCTTCACCAGCCATTACTGACCTACCTTCTTTTCTCAGGATCATTACCGAGCAGATTTGCGAGGTCGAAACCCAGACCATCGTCTTCCAACAGTTCCACTCTAGCATGGGCCACTTCAGTGATGACCTTCTCCGTCATTCTGGCCGCCAAGTTGGCTACGACAGTGGCATTGCAAGTCACTTCAGCTCCATCGTTGAGCAGGACAGCTCTTTGAGCGTTCAGGACTTCGGGTTCTCCGGCCACGATTCTGGCAGCCAATTCGTTGTCCCCAGTGGCAGCAACTGGAATGACCAGTCCTCACCTTCATCCGTCGACAGTGCCTTCCAAGCCGCACAGTCTGCCTGCTCTCCTTCCTCGATTTCCTCCTAAGGAACATCGTTAGAAGCAGTAGTAAGTAGTAGATGCTACTGGAAAGGACAGTTCCATTTCTTGGTTTCAATCGGACACATCAATTTTGATACTTTTCTTGTAATGGGGGACAGAGATCATTCACACGTACATAGTTTACTGCTTGATTTGTAATGCTTTCTGGTATATACATTTTTTTTGCTGCTTGTTCAGCATCTTTTGATATGTTCTGAGTAGAGTAGTGGCTATCTTTCAATTTGTCAATTTATGAAGGAGACACCTTGCTTAGTACATCTTTCGAAAAAGAAATACTCCACACACACGCACATACTAGGATATTACGGAAGTCTAAGAGGATGCGGTTAAGATACTTGTTTCAAAATAATCTATCATTTGGACTAGCAGTGGTCAAAGTCGACTCTCAAGAGTCCACTGCTACATTAAACAAAATAGGTACACTGTACATGCAAATGTATCTACCTCATGAGATATGGGGTTAAAAGGTCGATATCATCAAATAACAAGCACAGAAAAAATAGGGAACTTAGAAACATAAATCCGATGTATATAATACAAACCATTCATTTAATGCAACATAGCTAGATATAGCAGAAATAGAAGATGAGGGATAGAGATAATGTCGAATGCGTATAATTGATAAGGTAACTTTAACCGCAATTGGAAGCATAGGTTTGGGGTGTACTTAGTATGCTTACTCTTGACCGAAACCTTCCGTTTCCCTATAGTACAGGTCGTAAGACAAAAAGCATGAAATGAAAATGAGAAGACAACGTACTCAATGGCAAACAATAGCTTTTGTTCAAGACTCTCGTAGTCTTGATAAGGGGGCAGATCCAGTCTGTTAAAGCAAGTATGACTCCGTGGTAGTCCATTGGGATCTCCCGACTTCTCGATTGTGAACCTTCTGGGTCCATCAGAGCCTTGAAGGTCCTTGAACCCGTTGACAGGTACACGAGATGTGCCAGTAGTAAATTGCAAAAGGCGAGACTTTCGTTCGTCAGGCCACGACCGAATACATTTCCAGAACCATTCAATGACTTGATCATTCTTCTCGTACCCTCTGTAATCTGTGAATTTGGTCCAGTCGTCCCTATAGGAAAGAAGTTAGGCAAAGATATCATAGAGGAGGTCGGAAGACGTACATGTCGATCTCGGACATACCACCAATCAATAACTCCAACTCCTTCTCGTCGAATACATTAATCAGCTCCCGCGGAATCAATTCTAACAACCCCTCCATAAACGAGTCAAACTGCTCCTTAATACGCCGCGATATCCTGTACTGCACCACGGCTTCTACATACTCTTTCTTGTTCTCCTCCGTAACCGGCACGTCACCACCACCAGGCTTCAATTCGATAGTAACCAATTCACCAAACCGATCCTCAGTCGTGGTAAACGTCTCGTCTAGTACATCCGTAATATCGTTATCCAGCATCCACATTAACGAGCGGTGCAGATCAGCATCGACGGCTTCGAGATCTGCAAGCGAAACATGTTTTCCAAGAATCATTTTGTAGAAGCTAGGCACGAAGTATGCGTCGAGGAATCGGCGGTGGAAGATGGCGAGACCGAGGACGCGGCCGATGAACTTAAAGTAGCTCAAGTGGTCAGGGTTAATTCCTGAGGCGGGGTTGATTTGCAAAGTGTAGTTGTCATGGGCGGAGTATTCGAAGAGACCATAGCTTGGATTGAAGATCTCGTGTGAGAGAAGGAAGAACCATTCTCTGTATGAGAGGTGAGCTCATGAATCTCAGAAATGGTTTGTAGAATACAGACCTTGAAACACCACCATAATCCAATCCATCTTCACTCTCAAAGTGAACCATCAATCTCCTCTTCAAATCCTCTCCCGGCAATGCCATAACCGCGGTATAACTGTCCTCGAGCACGCGATTCCTACGCAACTTAATCTCACATTTGCCAGGCAGCATCCTCATTTTCGGCTGACTCCTGAAGTACACCACCTTTCGTCTATAATCTCGCTTATACTGCGGCGCATTGTCGTCTACATTCGTAGGCAATCTAGGGTCGTCCCAAGTCGTCGTGCGGGTATTGTGATCCACAAAGTAGACCCTGCCCGTGGCCGTCAGTCGCATTTCCCATCCAGATGGGAGAGGTCCGAGGTTGGGGTTTAATGCTGGTCGTTGAACGGTTTGCTGGATGAGGTTCCTGCGAGGATCGTTCCATGTCGTGGTGCGGGTATGATGATCGACGAAGTACGGTCGTCCTTCAGGGGTGGCACGCTCTTCCCATCCTGGGGGAAGAGGAATGTCGGCATATGAGCCAGTAGCAGTCGGACTGACAGGGTTCGGTGCTGCAGCCGGAGTAGAAGCGATCACGCTCGGGCCTCGTGTAGGTGGCGCTTGGGACGCAGGTCGAGGAGGGACACTAGATGACTGCTGAGTTGGAAGTGGTGGTCGATGCCATGTCGTCGAACGCGTATTGTGATCGACGAAATATGTTCGTCCCTGTGGATCGGTTCTCCTTTCCCATCCTGTAGGTAGTGGAATCCCATTCTCGTCTTCCATGATACGCCCCGCTGGAACCTGAGCGCCAGATGCGGTCTGTGGACGAGGCATCTCCATGGTGGGTGGAAGGCTTATATGACTTGGCGTGGGGCGAACTGATGGCTGTGGCTGAAGTTGGGTAGCAGGAGGTTGAGATGTAGGCCTAGGTAGCGGGTCAGAGGGGATTACGTTAAGAGGTCGTGGTTGGGCCATGCCCAACGCAGGAGGATGGGAGGGTCCATACTCTTGTGATCTATACCATGGACTGGGGGCTGCCTCTGGCGCTTGAGCGGGCGCTGGTTGTGCTGCTGCTGCTGCTGCGGAGGTTGACGCAATGAGAAGCTGAATGAGAGCGTTCCGTAGACGGGGAGGTTATTACTCGACATGGTGAGTTCTCGGGAGATGACGCCTAGGTGAAGCGATGGATTGTGATTTCGGTGAGTGACAGGTGAGGTGAACAGGCCGTGGATGGCGTGGAAAGCGGGCGCTTACCTGTCTGACTGGTCGCCATTTGGATGGCTTCAGATGCTGGGATGTTTATGACGCCCAGAAAGCCTATACAAGCGATAGAATGGCACGATTCAGAGACTAGGAGCTTTATAAGTTAGGAATAGAGGGGTACCTTGATCCCGTTTCTTGAACTTCTTATGATCGAATATTTGGATGGCGATCATGGACGATTGGCGCACTCGACTTGAGAGGAGGTAATGACATTGGTATGGTGTATAGGAAAGAAACGGAGAGAAAGGAGAATAAACTCACATATCAAAATGCTCGCCCCACGTAGGATGGAGGGTCCTCCTACAAATAGCGGTTGTGCTAGTCTGATCGCCATCGACGGTGAGAACGGCGAAGGGGTCTGGAAGGCCGAGGATTTCGCGCTTTGCGAGACCTTCTGCGCTGAACACTGTTGAAACAAGGTGATTGTGAGTGACAGAAGGGGGCAGAGAAGGTGAGAGAGAGCGAAGGAGGGAGTACTGACGAGTTACTCTGAGTAATCGCTCTGGATCATTAAGCCTGAACAGAGGAGGAAGTCAGGGGGAGAGAATGATAGGATAAGACTTGTGTGTACCTGCTTGAGCTTGCCATGGATATGTGGCAAGGAAGGGGGAAGGGAGAGGGGCAGAAGGAGGTTTGTGGTGGACTGCGGAGTGGCCGGGGAAGATTAGGATTGCGGGTGGTAATGGAAGTCTGAAGAGCTGGGGTGAGTAAGAATAGTTATTAGTATTAGAATTAGACATATTATTAGCAAGCCAATGATTTGTAAATCCTTACTTTAGGAGCAAGCCCAAGTGCAGCCAACGTTGAGCTTGGGTATCGAGGTCAAACCAGCAGTCGATTATATTCTGCCAGTGACACTAGCTCAGGAACCACCTTGCTGTAAATCCCACGTGCCGCTCCTTGTCCTCTCCCCAGCATGATGCAGTGCTCCCCATCCCAGCAACATCCAAAACACTCCTGAACCCATCTATCCTCTGTTACTCACCACCACCACCGTTGTTGTCATGTCTCCACCCTTGTACTGCCTCTCTGTGCTGTCCGTAACCTACGCCGCCCAACACAACCGCTCTCCTGCCCTGCACATTCACACTTACTCCCGACTCCTGCTGTCTGCTGTCTCCCAGAATAGTCTTGTCTCACGACTCGCGACAATAATAACTTGTCAACCAATGTTATAATAATCCTTGCCCGACTGTCTTACCCTCCGCCGTACCTCAGCTGGCCTGCATCGCTCTCGTGATCCGCTTCTTTTCTGTCCAGCGCCCATTGTTTAAATGCACTTTATATGCGCAGAGCTATGCACTGGATTACCTCATTATTTCATCCTTTACTACGTGCTTCGATGACGATCTGCGCACTATTTATGGACTCAAACTTGGCGTCCCGTGAAATACTTACAGGAGCAAAGTATAGATACGAAAGTATAGCTTTATTTTGTGGTTTTTTTACTGCTCACCATTGATGGCCAAAAATGCTAAGACATGGTCACGAGCTAAAAAGTAACTTGCGGTACACAGAAAACGTGTCTCGCTAGGCAGCACGCCGGTCCATGCGAGTCGCCCACCAATAAACAATCCAGCTTACAATTACCTATTACGGTCATGTCATTCACCTACGCTTTTTGACTTTCCTAAAAGTTAAACGATACAAACAATGCGAGGTAAGTTCAACTTGTGTTCAACCTCCGACGCGTAGGTCGAGCCCATTAGCCATCTATAAATTCAACTTCCTTCAAAGCGACAGTTTGACCCCCCACATATTGTTCAAATACCTTCTCACATCTATTCCCTTGTGGTTGATCCACTATCACTACTCCTTATACGACAGTTCATTTCAATCTCACTGTATCTATCATCGTCATCATGCCCGGTCTTGTAACCGTACAGGAGAAACCCAAATCCCCAGCAACGAATCTCAAGCCCCAGGTTCAGTCCGCTGCACGCGATCATCCTGTGCCAAACCTTCCGACCAATACGCCTTCCAAACCTCCTCTCCTTGAACCTATTATTATGCATAAATCTCAGCCACCCAAGCCTCTTACTCCACCCGTCTCCATTCCCGCCGTCACTATTACTCCTTCAGAGACCAAACCTCCGGCCATAAAGAAATCTTCCAGACTTACCTCCGCTACACCCCTTACTTCATCCTCTTCTCCCACTGTTACCACAGAGACCAAATCTCTAACCTTCACCCGACCTTCCAAACTCACCGTACCTCCCACTTCATCATCTTCTACCAGTATTATCACTTCGCTCGCCGAAACTAAACCACCGGCCACGCATACACCTTCCCTATCTCCTTCCGCCATACCTCTTACTTCATTCTCGTATCCCATTGTTACCGCAGAGGTCAAACCTTTAACTATCGATAGGCCTTCCAAACCTATTTCTGCTGTACCTTCCACTTCATCTTCGCCCACTATCACCATTTCTTCTACAGAGACGAAACTTCTAGCTGCCAATACACCCCTCAAATTAACTTCTGTTACACCTCTTATTTCATCTCTTCCCACCATCACCATTTCTCCTGTGGACACCAAACCTCTAGCCAACTTTATACCTTCCAGACCTACGCCTCCCGTAGAGTCCGTGCCTCATGCAACCCATACACCTCCCAAGTCTACTCCGGCTGTACCTCCTACCTCCTCTTCTCCCACTACCCAACCCATCCTTTGCTGGAACCATGTCACGCATCCAGAAGGTCCAGACACAGCAAATGGCCCACCTTCAAAGCATGCTCTGCTTACCGCCGATACCGTAGACATGAACTTCCATCCAACCAGCGAAATGATGAAATGCCGTTCCTACAAGCGTCTGCGCAAGAATGCTCCTCCTCCACTCGTATCCTTTTCTGCGACTAAAAACGGCCCCCGTGCTCTTCCAGCGAAAGCTGGTACGGCGCCGTATTCTCTTCCTCTAGACCACTATGCTGCACTCCCTACACCTATAACTGAGGAGATCGAAGTGGCTTCTGAAGCCAACACAGAGGTCCCGGATGACGAGAGCAACAAGAGCGTGCAGGAAGACCACCTCGACAACTCTGTTACAATCTTGGAACATCCCGTGTGGAAGACTAGCTTGAACAAGTCCTTCCCCTCCATCTTTCACGTCTACAAGTTGCTGAGGCAAAGCACAGACCGTCCGGACGAATTCCGCGCCCTTGCCCAACAGTTCATGGTTATGGTTGACCAAGTCGCCGACATCATCGAAACGTTCCCTAAACCAAACGATGAATCCTACCTCGTGCAGTACGATGTTACCCTCCTTGGAGTCACGTTCATCGGCGATATCTTCAGATCCTCGATTAACATGTACTACGACACAAAGAAGCCGGATGAAATCGCTAAGAAGCTACCTGGGACGCTCACTTTATTACAGACGTTGTTGAATAATCTGCAGCATTTCTTTATTTTTGCAAGCCCGCCCCCCGCATTGGTGGCCAAAGGACCTCCCGTTGCATGCTCGGATGAGGGACATTCTTCCTCTTCGGATACGGCTTCCATAAGTCCTTCCACAAAGTCCTCAAAGTCTCTCAAGTTTTGGAAGTCTTCTAAGAATCTCAGGAGCCTAGGTAGTTCTAAGAGCTCTCTTTTCGCTTTCCGCTCAAAGACAGCTGCTGCTTCCACCGTTACACTCTCAGAACCGGTTCCAGAGCTGCCAATGCGAGTGGACCTGTCAAAACCCAAAGACAAAGAAGAGATGGTCCTGTCACGGTACCGACCCCGCCAGAGCGCGATTTACCTCCCTTCAGATCCTCTATACCCAAAGTTTGATGTGGAGATGCCAATGCCTTCTGGTGAAGCTGCAGCTGTTATGGCCAACCAGGATGGAGGAATCCAAGCAGGCACACTGTATGCCCTAGTGAACATTCTTACTTCCAATGGTTGCGTTGCAGGCTCTCAGTTCTACAAAACTTTCTTCATTGGCTTCCGGTTGTTCTCCACTTCTCATCAGTTCCTCGATGAGCTCATGAGAAGGTACAAGCAGCCTTTGCCCTTGGAGGAATGGAATCAAGCGCAGCAGAGGGTTGCCGAGAGAGAAGCACTCTTGATACGCACTAGGGTTGTCAAAGTCGTCATGGACTGGTTACATGTTCATTGGGTTCCCGAGGAGGATGGGGAGGTCCTAAGCAGCATGCTCCAGTTTGTTGACATCGTGGCTAACGGCGGGCTGTTCCCCCAAAAGACGGTCGACGGGCTGGCACAGGAAGTGCAGAAGAGAGTGAACGGAGACTATGTTATCCCCAAGCATAAGCAGTACCGGTGTCTGTCACTGCAGTGCGCTCCTGATTGTAAAGTTGCTGACTTCAACTTCCCGGAGAACTATAGCACCGGCAGTGTCTACGAACATCTTATGAAATTCAACAGCCCGCTTGGGTGGCAGGAATTCGCAAAACAAATTACGGCACACGCTTCAGAGTTATTCCAGGAGATAAAGCCGGAAGACTTGGTCATGTATTGGCGAGTAAAGCAAGAATCAGACAAATTTAGGAGGCCGCTTCAGGAGGCTAAGCGTAGCAATGAAGCCCTTGCGCGGTTTGAATCGGGGTTATGTATATGGGTTCCCAGCACGATCGTACTGCTTGAAGAGCGTGTGAGCAGAGCGAATCTCATCGTTTTTTGGTTGGAGGTTGCTACAGTAAGTCACAACTTCGCTTAAATCTCCGGATTAGATGTTCATGCTGTTCCTCTCTAGATCTGTGTCGACCTTCGCAATTTCTGCTCTGCCTGTGCCATTCACACTGGCTTAATGAAGTCTGCTATCACCCGGATGAAGGATACTCTTATGGTGTGCTAAGCTTCTTCTGCTTTCAAGGTATTTGTCTGACAACGCATTCTAGGATGTCCCGATTAGGAACAAAATTCAGTTCCGAAAATTGGAGAAGCTTTTTAAAACTAATCCCTACTTTGCGGCCCTACGATCCAGTGTCAATGTACCCACAGTGCCCGGTTTAATGTTTCATTTTTGTCCGTTATCTGTGGAAAAAGCTAAAACTATGACGCTGGAAGCGGATCCTGAGGAGGGACATGAGAATTACACTCTCATCAACCTCGGCCGGTACCATTGGATGGAACAGATCATCCAAGGTGAGTTCCCTAGTTCTTTTGTTCTTTACATTGGCATGACATTGAATACATTACGACAGATCTTAATAGTTGCCTTCCGCATCTCTTCCCTAAGAATGTCATTTTTCAAGTCTGGTTTCTCGATCAACTTCAACCTTTTGAACTTGTTATTGCGAATGACCAGCAAAAAATCGTCAAAAAATTAGATTTTCATCTCAATCAAGAGGAGGATAGACTATACGAGATCAGGTTTGTTGTTTTTTCTATTACATTTGTATTTATATGCTTATTGTGCGTTTTTCAGCGGAGCGATCGAACCGCCTAAGAGCATCAGATTTTCTAACATGCCATACGATGTATGGGAATGTGTAATAGGGAAAGGGGGTGAGCCTGAGCCATTTGTCATTGCTAACGACGACTCCTCTGTGCATGAAAATCCCACGATGGATATGCGCAAGGCTCACATAATTGGTACTCTTATCCGATCTTTGAAGAAGCCTGACTCTGGAAAGAGAGAGCCTACTAGTGACGCTCAAAGTGCCAAAACCGCGCACTTCTAGATCTTGATCTTCCCTCCCCTTTCCCTTTATAATTCTTGTGTTTTTCTTGATGGTAACCTCCCTGCATTCCTTTACTTGTTGTTTTATTTCAGCAGAAGATCCACATTCATTTGTCATTTTTTTAACATTTTTTCTTCCTTCTTACACACAGTCACCACGCTCATTTCAGCATTCTTTCCTTATCCATACAACCATCACTCTTTTTACTAGTATTTTATTCCTCGCAAATCACCACACTCATTTGATATCCCTGCCACGTAGTACCTAATTGTAACCATAGCTCAACAATTTAAACAACTGAGTATCGTCATCTTCTCACACTGAGTACTTATAGCGCACTGAGCAGAAGAACTGAGCAGCATGAGTTAGTGTCCCACATAACCAAGTCAATTATTGAAAAAATTGATTTGCAAATTGATGTAAGTAGGTCCTGGGTGCTAGTGATCTCAATTTTACTGTTGGCTGTAAGTTCCAAGCTGTTCCAGGTAACTTCGCTGTAAGTACTTACCTAAGTCTTACCTTATAAGCTTGGTTGTTTTGAAAATATTTAGGCCACTAAATACTACAAACGCAAATACCGGTTACGGTCTCGGCGTTATCCTCCGCGACGACGCCGCTGAACCTACACCATGTCCCTCCTCCAAGCTTCTAAGCAAGCATGCTCCGTTTCACGGAGGGTGATACCGCAAACTATAATATTTGCTCGCAACGTTGCGACCACGAATCCCCCCACAGAGAAGAAGGAACATGTCTCAAACGCCCCCACACCCATTGAGAGTCCCCGCGAGGTTATGGTGGCCGATGCTATTAGCGGCGCCCCTTGTGCGATATAATGGTCTCTTCAACTTCTAGATGTTTATGGAGCCTAACATGTTGCGTTTTTTCTTAGCCGAACTCAGACATCGCGCGGTGCGCATTTACCAACCTACTCGTAACACGATGCAGAGCGGTGCAGGCAAGTCTACACGTTGGCGGATAGATTGGGACATCTTACCCGGTGGAAATCGCTGGGAGAACCCATTGATGGGATGGGCTAGCTCGTGAGCAAAGAGTTTCGTAGTGTGAATTCGTGTAGCTGACCTGCGATGGTTGCGTAGTGCGGATTATATGCAAGGTACTCGCATGGGCTTCAGGAGTAAGGAAGATGCTGTTCACTTTGCAGAGAAACAAGGTACGTACATGGGTTGTCCGGTGTATTATTTATATGGCTTACCGCTCCCCATAAACAGGTTGGGACTACTACATGTACGTTAATATATCACCTACGAGTTTTATTAACTACTAATCACAACCAATCTTTTCAGCCAACAACCGCACGAGAAGAGGATTCCCCCGAAGAACTACGCAGAGAACTACGTCTACAAACCCAACACGCTCCGTATTATGAGGACTAAGTAGACAATGTAGAGATGTTCTCAGTCAATCAATACTCGATTTCTCTTCCACTATTTGTCCTGACTACATCAAGAAGCCTTCGTAAGATATGTCTGTTTCTTGTGAACGGTGCCGGCGGTGTCTGGTGCGGGCTGGATAGTACCGCATGTCTAAGCAGGAGAAATGTAACGTGGATGTGTCATAAGTATATGTAACCCGAGTTCCATAATAGCTGGCAGATTGTTCGCTGTGGCAGTGTGGACGGAGAATTTGAGCGTCTATCTCGGAGGCAGGTTGAATATAAGTGTTCAACATGTGGACGACGTCAGAGAAGTTATATATTAGAACACACGACGCATACATAGTCTCCACAAAACAATTGCATTGCATTGCGGACTCAGTCACATTGGATCACGTGGAATGACCAGGGCCCAATCATAGTCTAGCACCACTGAATAGTAAATACTATGGGGCTCGCACCACATTGCTTCCAAGTTCGCAGCATCTCTTTCCATGCACCTCTCACCTCCTTCTTAACGTCCCTCCATCCCTCCCACTCATCCTACACAACCCACCCATGAGTGACTTGAAATCCAGACCGTTCTCAAAGAATTACAGGTAGCATATCTACCAAATATCTGCCCCACTCGAGTAGTTAACCAACTTCGCATATATAGTGGTCTCATAAATCAGTCTGTTATCGCAATTTGTATTGCTGTATTATGTGTCGGTGCGCAAGAAGTTATGAAACGGAGAAGGCGGGGCAAGCATCAAGACCAGAACGGCCTTGGTAGTAGGGAGTCATGGGAATTTGGATAGTGAGTCTGTCACGTTTTCATCTGACAGGGCGATAACAATTTACATTGTGCGCTTGTTTTTAGCCTTTACCAGGGCCGGTCATGGGCAAGGTGAATAAAGTTGTGTATTTTGATTCAACATGAACTTCGAAGACTCAGATTATGTTTCAATAGGTTCCCATCACCACCCGCACCTACTGGATGGCCTCTGGCATGGGTGAAAGAGGCGATACGCTTCCCTGAAGACAAGATGAATGAGTTACGAGGAATAGATGCCACACTATATGTACGATTTTTACGTGGTGCTTGTGCGTCCATCTTCATTCATGATCATGCTTCACATTGTTCTGACTGTTCTATTCAACGCTGCAGTTTGGTTTGCGACACTCCAAACAGTAACGACCTTCCCCATTCTCTTTCCCATCCACGTCCGATTTGCCGACAAGACAATTCCAACTAAATCCATGACACGAGCTTCAATAGCATCTCTCGTAAGCACCGAAACGGGCCGGTCTCTCCTCTGGATCCATATTTGCCTTCTCTTCTGGGTGACGCTCACGTGGATGGGCATCTTAATGTGGATCATTAGCGGCGCATTCCGCCTTCGAACGGCGAATATCCAGGCCACTGCAGAACGGATAGCCAACCAGGAGGATAAAGAAGAAGCGGATCAAACCATTTACCCGCACCCTCATCCTGGATACAGTTTCCAAGAGATTCCCTCACTTCAACCTGGTCATCCGAATAAAGGTCTGCGGCACAGAACAATTATGGTTACCAATGTTCCACAAGGCCTTCGCAATGAGAAGGAACTCAAGGAATACTTCGAGTATTATATGTCCCGTAAACTCGAAAAACCCTCTATGGGTCTCACCTCCTCCACACAGCCTGGTTTCCTCAACAAGTGTGCTGCATTCGTACTTAATCGTGCGAAGAAGATCCCTGAAAATCTCCCTATTAACCCACTTTCCTCGCGAACTTCAGAATCTGACGATAAGGATAAATCCAAGGCGGATAGGGATGTTCCCGCCATAGAGCGTGTGGTCATCGCACGAAAGATGACGGAACTGGCTTCTTTACTCGACAGAAGAGAGGACATCCTGCGACTCCTTGAAACGGCACATATCAAACTCGCTAATAAGGCTTTGCATGCCGTCAAACTAGCCATCGATAGGACAAATGCTAATAAGCCTGTTGGTCCTGTTACTTCCCGGGCCGCGGGTATCCTGAAGAAAAGGAGAACGGTCGACTCAGAAACTGGTGCGCCTGATGTCGAGCTTGGTGAACCGCAGGAAGGATCATTGAGCGAGGAGGAGAGGATGAACCAGTTAATTGATGTCTTGGGGCCATATGTGCATGAATTTGGATGCCGAAGGTCTTTGGGTGAACGATCCAAGAAGGCTATTTCGAGGGGATCTAGGCAGCTTTTTGGCAAGCTGCATGACCATGGTGGACGAGATAGCACGAACGAAATTCCTTCGTCGAATGTTCTCCCTGTGGAAATTACTACACCATCGGAAAAGACGATATGGGATGCATTGCTAAGTCTTCCTAGGAGCAGTTTGGACCCTTACCAACCTCTCATCAATCTTAGCCATCTCTTCCGCGGCAAAATTGTACCCGCCATCGACTACTACACTGCCAAACTTAACCTATTAACCGCTATGATTACTGAAAACCGAGCGAAAGCATTGGCGGACTACGATCCGGTTTCTACTGCTTTCGTCACATTCGCTGATCCAGCGGACGCACGCAGGGCATGCAAATATCTTGCTGTACATCCGAAGAATCCGCTAGAATGTTTTGTTACCATGGCTCCTGCGTACCAGGACCTGGACTGGATAAGGGTCATGAAGTCTTCGTTTAATGTCGAGTTTGTGAAGGATTGGGTGGTGGATATAGGGGTTTGGTACGTGCATTTATGCCTTTAAATCATGAATAACTTACATATCGTGTTAACCGGGTAGGGCATTCACGCTGTTCTGGATTTTCCCTGTTACCCTGTTGGTCGGTTTGGTATCTATCCAGAATATTTCACTTTTCTGGCCCAGCCTGGTTAGTTCATTTATTTGTAAACTGTTCGCTAGAGATGCTCATGATGCACCCGCCTAGAAATCGTATCTCGACAAACATCAATGGGAATCTGAAGTCATTCAGTCATTTCTCCCCACTATACTCGTCGCTCTCCTCGCGCTCTTAATTCCTCTCATCCTACTTCTCATAGCTAAGAAGGCACACACAATAACAACCTTTTCCGCTCTTCACGACCGAATCATGACACGTTACTACAAGTTCCTTGTCGTCAATGTCTTAGTTTTCTTCTGCGTGGGCACTACTGCCCTTCAGTCCATTTTGAATTCGTTCAAGGTCAATAGTGGTTCACGCCCAGATATTTTGAATGTCGTTTCCGATACGTTTCCTACTGCAGGCCCTTTCTATGTTGGGTGGCGTATGTTATTTTGATTGGTTACTGTGAAGACTTGTTAACCATTTTCTTCCATTTTAGTCATCTTTACGACTGCCATGCACGGATGCTTCGAGCTAGCTCTACGTAAATTCGTCTTCCACTTTAGAAATGAACAGTGCTGATACTTCTTTACATAGTCGGACTTCCCCTTATTCTCTACCCTTCTACTGCCCGTCAGGTCACGCCGTGAGTTAAATCTTTCAGAAGAATCGCAACATTTTTTATTGACATTTCCTATAGTCGAAAGCGTGCCCTTGGTACACGTCCGCGTACACTTAACTATTATTGTGTGTTAATACGCCTTCTATTGATTATGTAACTTCACATATAACATTCTAGATTGGCTTCCCAATCACATATTGGTGATACATGTAATATTACTGTTATGTATACTGAATCCTTTCGTATTACCATTTGCAACTATCTACTTTTTCGTTCAGTCCGGTATGTTTCTGTTTAGTATGTTATTATTATTTCTTTGACACTGTCCGCTAACAGGTGTAATCAAGAATCAAGTACGAAGTGCATGCAATCCCTATCGACCTTTCACACTAACCTTTATATTAGCTCATTCATGTATACGCAAAGCAATACGAAGGGAATGGTCACAATCTTCTCATTCGTATCGTTAGATATTCTCTTGATGGTACGTTTATTCATAATGTCATATCATATTTTCGCTTGTAAACCCAGTGTATTAGGTGTGGTTTTGGCACAAGCCGTATTCCTTGTTTATATGGTTGTGCTGAAGAAATCAGTCAACGTTGGGTTATCGGCTTTCCTGATAGTTTTTACTATTGCCGTGAAGCTAATGTAAATTCATTCATATCTCTCTCATTTCTTACATTTACAAATATTTCAGCATGACGCGAATGTGCAGAGCACAGTTTGAACGTAACGATATTGCTGAGGCAGAAATACTTTGTGGTCTTCGCCCTTCAGCACCAATGATAACATCCGAGCCCTACCCAGAGTCGGATACGAGTACAAATGATAGCCACGAAGACAATGCTCTCATCAAGTCTCAAAGGCGCTCACTTCTTGGGACATGGCGCCTTCCTGACTGGATCAATTTCTCGTATGGTACTATTCGACACCATCCGAAGTTTCCTCGCCGGCGTCATCCAAACCCATTTGGCCACACGAGTCAATCTTTCACTAGGCTTCAGTCGATTTCGCGGGACGCAAAGCATTCCCATCAAATGGCTGAAGTTAATGGGCAATCCTCTTCCAAAGCACTCAATTCTAATCCAATTGTCGAGCAACCACGGGAAACTGTCAAGCGACCTCTGATACTGGAACCTATGAGTGCTAGAGGAACTGTGCGCAACTACTCGAGCAATAACGGGCCTTGCTCTAATCCTGTAGTGCCACATCCTCCACCGGCAACTTGGGATGATCAAGGAACGCCTGATCTTCCCTATGATAATCCATATTATACGCGGATTATTGACAATGTTCTGTGGCTTCCTCGGGACCCCACGGGGACTTTAAATCTCGAGGATACAGTAGATCTCAAAGTTTCGGTGACTGTAGAGACTGCAAAGGGATTATTGGGTACATGGTTTGGATTACCAGAAACCACGACACCGGAGGAGTTGTCTCGGATCCCCAGTCACGGATCGAACGCAAATGAATTAGTCCAGAGCCCCGGTTTCCCATTCGCACAGGAGCCTCTCCAAGAAGTGGATGGTACTGAGGAAATAGACCTACCATTGGTCATTGCGAAACGGGCCCAATCAGGAGGCGACGAAATAGAGCCGGCAGTGCGTCCACGTAGACCATCAGCGTATCGCAGTAAAGTCAGCCTCGCCGAAAGAAGTACCATCAGTTCATCTTCAGGTAGACGCCGTAGACCGAGTGTGCTTGAAGCTCCCTTAAATTCCTATCGATCTTTCTCGGACAAAACCCCCTCTCGCGGAAGATCTGCGTCAATCATGTCTACTCTCCAGCCCGTACCTCGTATTCCGCGATCTCGTTCTACGGGACACGAGTCTGTACCCCTAGATACTCATGCTCAGGCAGAATTTGTCGTGGCAAATGCTTCGCATATCTCACTCGGTACGCCAAAACTTACACGGGCACAAAACCTATCAGCGGGCGAAGCCATTGTTCATGAAGTGCTGGAGGAAGAGCGGGAAGCCCTATTGACACGACTTGCCGAAGAAAAAGCTGAAGCGGACAAAGCGAGAACAACCAAATCGTGGCTGACATCATGGATGTTTAAGAAGACTTCTTCATGATCAACCGACTGTACGGGGTTTCCTCTCTATCTTACAATGCATATTTGATACTCTCGGAATAATCATAGACCTAACCTACGGCACTTCTTGTAATTCCATACGTATTTTGTAACTGGGTCTGGCGCGTGATCCCGACCCTATACCCGAGCAATATAACATAGCAACGAAAGTAATTTTTCCGCTCCGATGTTTATCCCAGTACCTTGTAGTAGTGGCTTCGCATGGAGCGATAGTAACCCGACATTGATCAATGTAGCATTCGGGAAGGTATTTAACTGCGCACTCGTCCATCTCATTCCCGCAGGACCCTTTTTCATTCATGGCTCGCTTCTCGTGGATTCTTCTCTCTGCATTCACCGCTGTTGCTCAAGCTGGAACCATTGTATGGGACGGCAGCTTCAACCCGTTCGCCACCGTCGCTGACTTCGACAAATGTACGTTCGCATGCAACCCATTTTTTTTAACGCATCTATAACGTCGTTAAATTACAGGGTCCTGGTCTAACCAAGTTGGAACCTACCAATGGGTATTTACTTCAATATTTAAATCATTTAAGCAAAGTCTCAAACCACTTGTGATATAGTATATCCACGGCACTCAACCCACATCCCATTACTTGGCTCTCGACCCATCCTACAAAAATCCAGCCCTGACCAGTGAGATACATGGCTTGAAGATGACCATCGACTCCACCGCCACCTGGAACTCGCAAATGGAGCGTGCCGAACTTATTCCTCAGACAACTGCCAACCTTGGTACAGGCCAGATGTTCTACCACTTCTCTTTGAAGAGGTCAAGTACCAATGTTCCCGATGTAAATATAGACCCTTTTCTATTTTTATCTGCTGCTGAAGCGCCTTAACAGTCTACTCTTGAACATCAAATCATGTTCTTCGAGAGTCACTTTACCGAAGTACGTCCGTCCACGCTGGTATTAATGGCGAGTCTAACTGAGATAATCTCATTAGTTAAAGTATGGTGTTGGTTCTAACCCCACCAACCTCGTCTGGATGGTTTCCAGCGTCGAGCAGTGGAGCACCCCCTTCACTGCCGACACCTGGTTCAACTTCGCGTACGATATCAATGTGAGCCTCTTGTAGCAAAGTGTTGCCACTGTGCTCATAGTTTCATAGTTTTCATCGGGCACCGTCGGTCTTTGGGCTTCCACTGGTTCTTCACCTTTGACCAAGGTCGTTAACAACATTGCTGCATCGACGTCAACCAACTCTGCTGACTTCCACGTCGGTGTCCTCCGAATTGTTAACACCACTCCCGCTGAGGACTGGTATGTCAGCGGTGTTTACATTGAATCTGGTACCATCAACACCGCTATCGGCTCTGGGAGCTCTGGAAGCTCGAGCTCCTCTGTATCCATACCGACAACTTCTGCCCCGACTACCACCACACTCACTACCCCAACTAGCACCACTCGTCCGATCACCAGCACCAGCACCGCTGGTGGCGCTGTTCAGTCTCAATGGGGTCAGTGTGGCGGTACTGGATTCACGGGACCTACCGCATGCGCAAGCCCATTCACCTGCAAGGCCATCTCTCCTCCTTATTACTACCAATGCCAGTAAAGAACGGAAGTCAAAGGGTATGTAATGTAGAATACAGCGTTGATGTATAAATCATATAAATCAATTATTTATCCTACTGGATTTGCTGGATTCGCTGATATAATAATAATTAGTCCCTTCCACGCCGTCAGCGTAGATCTCAGTCGTCTAATGTTCCGCACACTACTTCTCCCACTACCCACCATCCCTCCGTGATTAATGACCCCTAGTACTCACACTAATACTATCAGAGGCTCCGGGGCCAGTTTGGCCAACTGCCATTGCTTTATGAATACTTATAATAAATGGATCTCCCAGGCCCACTATCAATAGGCTCGATAAAATGATGGAAGCTAAGAGGTCGACAAAATACAATGACAATTCTTACATCACGATAATTGACATGCTGACTACTTACTACATGTTGTCGCAAACAGTGTCGGGGTCTTAGTAAAATTTAAAATGGGAAACATTGCGAATCGTCTGCTAAAGTCCAAGTGCTACAGAAAAGAAAAGCGTTCATGAACTGGCCGGGAGAATTAAGCTGCAGCAGCGACACCTGTTTGTAGATGAGACATGAGTAGTGTAACATAGCTTAGGAATGAACTCAAGTGCTCACCGATAACACCACAGGCAGCTCGACTTCCTGCGTTACCAGTCCTCAAAGACTCGTCCTTACCACCAAGTCCAAGATCATCAGTTCCCTGACGATCTAGTATTAATATCTAGCACACCGGATTGATGCGTGTTGAAGTGGCTTACAGTATGAACAACAACGGCACGTCTAGGAACGATCCAATCGCGTGACTATGACTGAATGTATGCGTGTATATCTTGAACTTACCCAAGGATGCTACGTTCTCCCATCAAAGAAATGAGGGAATCTTGCATGTTGATTGTTGCAACGCCTTCTTCGTCGCTATCAATGTTACCGAGGTCTCCAACGTGGCGGGTAGCGGCCCATGGCGCGCCATGGGTCTTGTTGAAGGGGTTGAAATGCGGTCCAGCAGAGGTACAGCCGCTGCTCAAGTCGCCATATTGACTGGATGGGAGGTGAAATTGGAAACCTGTTCTCAGCCTATTCTCGCACAATACATACAATGATGCACTTACTGGACGTGGAATCCATGGCGAGCACTTGCGTTCAGGCCTCTGACCTCACCACTGATGATGACGGGTCCATCAAAGACGGACTGCTCGAATATGACAATGCCGCTAACGGGCGAGTCGCCCCTAAGAATAACTATCGCCTGAAAAAGAAACGTTAAAAATGGCAGACATCACGGAAGATGGTCGGGTTAACTGACCTTTTGCGGTTGACATTCCGTGTGCTCGTGGTGACGGCGATCCGGGATTGCTCTGGGGGAGCACCATACGGTTCCTACGACGAAGGCGAGAAGTAGAAAGACAATCTTCATGTTCGAGAAAGATTTGTTGGTGCTTTTTTCATAGGCGAAATCCATTTTTTGGGTGTTCTTAGTGGTTAAGAAGAAAGAGCGTGCCATGGCCCAACCTGAGACTTGGGCTATATAAGCCTGCACAAACGCATAAGTACTTACACCTACCCAGCATATATAACTCGGAGTTCGAATTTAATTATGCAATGGATTATATCTAAAAATAGAGTACCTCATCTTCCCCGCACCGGGGATGTTCATTGCCTAAAAAAGCTCTTGCGGCCAAATGCTTCCGAGATCACAGTGTCATCCCTACGGACCGGCGGCGACCGGCACAACTGCATGACCAACGTTGAACCGCATTAATGTTTTCGCAACGGCTTTGCACTGTGATAATAGTCAAGAACTATGGCTTTTGATCAACAAGATCCTTACAGTAAGTAACTTCATATTTAAGTTGACAACAGGCTGACCTGCACTTCAACGAGAAAGTTTCTACTTCTCCCGGACCGCCTCTCTATCAGGTGATATTATATTCAGAAGTTTTTATTGCCCACCGCGAACTATAAGATGTCCACGGAAGTTAAAGAATGCGATATTTTCTTCCAAACCTCAGATCCACGCTCTCACTGAGGAATGGACGTCACACATATGAGGCCTCTGTATCTCGTGGAAATCGTTTTATTTTTGCTTTTCATTGGTCTCTCTCGCTCTTCTCCTGTAGCAGGAGGTCTCGACAAAAATTTCGACTGGAACCTCATCAAACATGTTTACGCATTTGGGGACTCTTACACCTTCGTTCAAGGAACAGCAGGGCACGCGAATTTTAGGTAAGTTATTGCCTTGACAGTCACCCAACCGATAAATAGCAGGCACTAAAGAACCATTAGCTTTATCGGCGATGCTTTGGACCTTTCCTTCACGCCACATCAGCTCCTCGCCAACAAGATTATTCCGAGGAATGTACGATATCCCATTGTGTATCTTCCGCCTTTGCCGCCTGACGTGTGTCGATTCGACTAACAGACAAGCTCCGAAGGTTCCAATTGGGTAAGTAGCCCGTCTCACTAGTTGCTTAAAATAATAAAATCCATAAACTGCTCATTAGATTGAATACTTGACAGGCTGTTTCGAAGGAAGTCCTTCAATATGTAAAAGACAGCTATGGAACTTCGCATTTGCCGGTGCAGATATTGACGGAAAGTTGTAAGTTCGATCGAGCCATATGATCGCTGTATCTGTTACTACATAATTTACACAACGACAGACTGCCATTACACCATGATTTCACTGTCCCACTTGTTGACCAAGTTAAACAATGGGTTGCATTCGCGTCGAATATTCTTCCACGTCCGCAAGGTGAAACACTGACAGCCTGGTGGATTGGTATTAACGACACGGGAGACACTGTCACGAACTCATCTGTGTGTCGGACCTCGGTTTCATTTTTTCATTGATGATGCCAATTACAGTCATCGCAGATAACGAACTTTACTGACTTCTGGGAGACCGAAATGACATCTTATTTCAAATCTGTCGTATGTGACTCGTTTGACGTGCAAATAAACTGATACTGACACTCATTTCCCACCTCATCAGCAACAAGCCGCTGATAATGGTCTACGTGCACACCTATTTATAAACGTCCCACCTGAGGATCGCTCTCCAGCCATAATTGGGGATACAACGAAGGTCGCGTTAATGAAGGAACACATCCTTCTCTTCAACAACGTCTTGGATCAACACGTCACAGCGTTCGAAAAGGCAAATCCAGGTAAGAATTAGAATTGTGGGGGGTTCACCTGAGCATTAATTAAGTATCTGCAGGCGTCGTCGTTTTAACATTTGATGCCAACGCTTGGTTCAACACTGTTCTCGATTCTCCTGCTAAATTCGGATTTTCCAATATAACAGGGTAAGTAAACATGCCTCGCAAGCTGTCAAGTTATCAGGGCGCGCCACTCATCACATCACCGCCGCGATTGTTAGATTTTGTACTTGCGCAAATCCAGAGGGCTTTTTCTGGTTCAGTGAGTAGATACTAGCGTACATAACTAGTTTCAACTTCGACTGACGTGTGTAATTAGATTCTGGCCATCCCACAGAACAGGTACATAAATTACTAGCGGAAGCAATCGAGGCAAAACTTATAGCAGGGAATGCGTCAAGGGTACGCAACCGTCGATCAAGTGGCGAAGTGCAAAAATAAGTGAACACGTTAGGAATATATACACAAGACTGTAAGACTCGTAAAACTAGGCCTCCAGCCAGAGGAATGTAAAAAATAATGTTAATCTAGCAAAAATAAAAAATAAACTGAGCCTTTGGCTGGATAAAATAGAGTGGACCGTCAGACTTGGTGGTGTGAAAGTGATAGCCTTTTGTAGTAATCTGTGCGAGAAGCAGGCTCACCGCGCAGCAAGAAATGGCGAGGTAGAAAATAATCAACAGAAGGCGGAAATAAAGTCTGCATGTTAATGTCCGCAACAACAAACAACTACGTGGTAGGCCAAGAGAGGTAGAGTGTTTAGAGGAAGAGATATGTTGTAAGGAATACACCAAGAGCTACAAAGGCCACGATTTCGAGGGGAACACCCTCCTGGCGGAGAGGAAGGTCGTCTACGACAGTTTGGACATCTGTATCCGTAGCGCTGCCCACATCTGATAAGACACGGGTTCTTCTGCGGAGCTCAGTAGGAGGAGGCGCGGTGGAATTACCAACGGTGCTAAGAGCGGTACGAAGTCGCTCAATCTCAAGCTGAGCTTGGCGGTATTGGGCCATAAGCTCCTGGAATTCCGATGTCTCGTGAATAGGGACAGGAGCAGGGGCAGGAGCAGAAGGAGTGGTGGCATAAATGGAAACAGGCACCGAGGCTGGGGGGGCGGCAGGCGGAGGAACATGAAGAGGGGCAGGTTCGGTAACCGGCCCAGGTGCAGGGGCTGGAGGTGAAGACGAACGAACTTCAGGCTCCCTGTGCGGTGGATGCGACTCGTGTGATTCTTCACGAGCAACAGAGAAGTCGGCAGGAGGTGTAATAGTACGATATGTGTTTTCGGGGGGTGCAGGAAAGGAAGGCTCGGCGGCATCGTGTGGTTTTTGGCTTACGGTACCGAATTGCTATATGAAATATCATATCGTTAACATACTAGTGCCACGGAAGTAAAAATACACACCGAATTGTCCTGGCCAATATACAACGAACTCTGATTCACAGCTCCACTCTCATCCTCCTCCTCAAGTGTTTGGCCTTCCGCAGGGAGATACGCCACTCTAAGCTTCTGTTGATATACCTGCTTATCATCGTTTGTATCTTGTGCCACCCACTAGGGGCACATGATGACGTTGAGCAAAAATTAATGACGGCAAGAGATGGGTAACATACGATTTCACTCAGTGGGAGAGTCTCCTTTTCGGGCGTAATCACAGTGCTTTGAATGAGGAACTTATCCTTGCATTTGGCGTTCAAGGGTGGCTCTTCTCTAAGTGCCTGAAGCATTACTGGGAAAGCACAGTTAGTCTATCGACGAATAATTGAATGACGGAACGCGCAGGGGTCACGCACCTGCAACTTCAACAACATCCCCCGGCTCAACTCGCCCAGAATTGGGCCGCACACAGTACAGCTAAAATAGTGTGAGCAACATTGAGTTGAAATGAAATTATAATGAACCTTGGGGGCAGTAGTTTTGACCTTGAACGCGACTGGAAGGGAGTTATGGTTGGTTATGAATAGTGAACGCTTCACTGTTGTTGTGAGAGGGCCTAAACGAACAAAATGAGGAAAAGTATTTGACAAGAAGATAAGAAGCGCTACGAACGTCGGAAGCCGAGGGTGTTGGGGGGATTCAGGGATACAGACATTTTGGAGTGAGGAAGAGATGGGTGTAAGGAGGAGAGATTGGACGGGCGACTACTAAAGAGTGTGCTGGCCACGTGGTTGGTGCCATTGATCTCCTCAACCGCTGTGCCAAACCCTGCACCTCCCCTTCGTCCTACCCTCCTTGAAGGCACCTGCAAACCTATGGGCATTCTGGCTACTTTGGCCATTGGCGATATCTTCTTTTTCTTACCGACACTCCAGGCAGGCGCTGACAGCTCAAGTACAAGGGATTTTGCCTAGTCTCCGCCATTTTCATTATATAGTACGAGTCCGTTCTCCTCGTGTAACATGCATGTTCTAACTATTATGAGGTATTAAGGGTATGAAACGAGTCCTTACAAAGTAACTAAATGTGTCTGAGGTGTGGTTTTACCACCCGCAAGGTCGTTATAATAATCTCCAAATAAAATAAAAAATCGTATCTCAATGATCCCTATCTACAAATATCACCTAGTTCATTCACTCGCGCTTGCTGAGTGCTTGTAATTGTACGAATTCGTAATAGTCTCCTCGTTTACCCAATAGTTCGTCGTGTGTGCCGGACTCACTGACACGTCCTTCTTTGATGAAATAGCTATGCAAAGGAGAAACATCAACATTCATGTTCCAAGCTTAAACATCGCAATAGAAACTTACATTTTATCTGCATTTTGGATTGTTGACAACCTGTGCGCGATGGCGATCGTTGTACGTCCTTTCGCGGCCTGGTCTAGGGCTGCTTGAACCACCTTCTCGGAGTTGGAATCAAGAGCGGATGTAGCCTACAATCAGATAACATTAGTAAATTCCGGTGTTACGACCAGAACGTTCGAAATAGACTGACCTCGTCCAAAAGAAGAACCTTAGGATTGCGAAGGAGAGCACGAGCAATAGCGATGCGTTCTATTAACAGCTTCAGTAAAACTCGAAAATATGGGAGAAAAAGGTTTGCTTACGTTTCTGGCCACCCGAGAGCTGTGACCCTTTACCACCAACTTCGGTATCGAAGCCGCTGTAAGTTAATGAGCAAGAATTCTGAAGAAAATGCACAAAATGTGACATACTCTGGTAGGGATTGAATGAACTCCAGAATGTTGGCATTACGGCAGGCTTGTTCAATTTCCTCTTGTGTCACCTCGGACGCGGGCTTAACAGCACCAAGTAAGATATTGAAGCGTACTGTGCCGGCATAAAGTGTAGGCTCCTGAGACACCAACGCTAGCTCCTTGCGGTACTCCTGAATATTTAACTCTGAAATGGGTTCACCATCCAGCTGTGCAAAAAGTAAGAATCCAGTCAGTTTATCAATGAAACACCGCTACTTACATAAATATTTCCAGCTAAGGGGTCGTAGAATCGCTCAATTAATTGAATACTATAGATATCCGTGAAACGTTAGACAATAGATATAACATGACTGCATCATCAGGACTTACACCGTACTCTTGCCTGAACCACTAGCTCCAACCAAAGCAACGTAGGTACCAGGTAGAATTTCGAGATTGAGGTCGCGAAGAACGCGGACACCAGGGCGTGTGGGATAGCGGAAGTGCACATTGTCAAACCGGATATGACCGTTTGTCTTGCTGGATTCAACGCTCTTGCCTTCCTTCGACTCGGCGTCAATTTCGGGAATGGAGTCGAGCAGCTTAATGATGTTGGAGCCAGCGCCCTTGGCGGAAGAAATGTCTGGCACGAAGGAGAACACATTTCCGGCTTGGATCGCGCCGAAGGTTGTGCTCTATAAAAAGCGATACACGAGTAAGAAATACATTAGCAAGACAGTAAACTTGCTGCGTACCATGAGACCGATGAAGAACTGGAATGTGCTGTACTCGAAGGTAGAGACAAGTCGAGAACCATACCAGAAGATAAGAGAGATGACGAAGAAAGTCATTCCCTGAGTGAAGGCGTAAAGTAGATTGCTCCAAAGCGCCGTCTTGTTAGACTTTCGAAGAGGCTTCTCGAGACTCAGACTGTACAGCCTCAAACAGTCATCTTCTCTGGTCAGCGATGCGACGGTACGGATAGAACCCGCAGCTTCACAAGCTAATTGAGCAGAGTCTTCATGAGACTTCTTGTTGGCTTGATCCTTGAGGACGACAACACGCTAGTTGACTTTAATAAGCAACATGAACGAGCACTGCGACAGTTATAAAACATACCAAGCGGATATAACCAGCGGACACAAGGAGAGGCATACATGCTAGCGGGTTAAAGGGTTAATAACAGATCCTCGATCGTTAACGAGGCATCAGACGTACCCATTGCAACAAGGGCAAGTTTCCATACAAACGCAAGACCAATAATTGAGCCGGCAATGATGGTAGACATACTCTGCACGATTCTGTACGAATAATGAGTAAAGCTCTTGCATGGAATATAAGGAAGGACTTACGCTCCGAGGGTGACACCAGCCAGTCCATTAACCTTCTGTGGGTTGTCACTCAAGCTTGAGGTGAGAGCACCGGTCTGATCAACAACTGTTAGACAAAGCGGCAGCAAGGAATAGTTATCTACGTACGCTGTTCTCATCCTTGTCGAAGAATTCGACTGCGGAGAAAAATTAATATCACAATCAATACATTATTACATTCACTCACTGTCTTGACGGAGAATGGCCCTGAAGGAAAGCTTACGGAGGCGGGCGGTAAGGATAGCAGCAGTACTCGCGAACAAGTAGTTCTGGAAGCAGATTGCGACAGTAGAGATAATAGCAATGACGAAAAACCTATTAAAATTGCATTAGAGAAAATGGACGAATTCATCTTCTCTCGGGTACTTACCAAAGGGCGTTGCGATCACCTTGGAAACGTCTTTCTTTGGGATCGTCGAGAGAGAAGCCGCTGATACCCTTCGAATAGACGATACCAAAAGCGGGGTACACCATTCCGGTCACTATATCACAGTCATCAATGAAATCTAATCCAAAAGATCACGCAATACACTTACTCGCAGCAAAAATAGAACCGAAGAGATATCTCTTCCATTGGTCTTTGACAATTATGCCCATACGATAGAACAAAGTAGGAAGACCGAGATCTTCCTCCTTCTCCTTTGGCTCATTCTGGCGCTTCTGCTCAAGAATTTCGCTGGCGAGCGATCGGTTAGTATTCTTACGACCGAGGGGAATCTCCTCGCGGGCGGCCTTCTCCATATCATTTTCGCTTTCGTCTGAGGTACTCTCTGTGTCTTTAGAGTCTTGACTTTCCTGAGCTTCGCGAAGTTTCTGGGCCTGGACTAAACGAGCATATGCACCGTCGGCAGCAAGGAGTTCGTTGTGAGTACCCTTTTCGAGAACGAGACCGTCACCCATGACGAAGATAATATCAGCGTCCTTGATGGTCGAGAGACGATGAGCAATGGTGATAGTAGTACGACCAGCAGCAGCCTTATCAAGCGCATCCTGCACAATACCTTCAGATTGAGTATCAAGGGCACTAGTGGCTTCATCGAGGAGAAGAATGCGAGGGTCGGAAACGATAGCGCGGGCAATAGCAATACGCTGCTTTTGTCCACCAGACAGTAAGAATCCACGCTCACCAACCATGGTGTCATATCCATTTGGAAGTTTGCTGATGAATCCGTCGGCGTTGGCCTTGACGCAAGCCTCTTTAATAAGGGTAAACTTCTCTTCATCAGAGGCGTTTTCGAAAGGGGTGTTAATAAGACCATGAGCAACGTTTCCTTTGATGGAGGTGGCGAAGAGGGTAGGTTCTTGAGACACCAAACCAATCTGAGAGCGAAGCCATTTGATATTAAGATCCTTGACGTTAACGCCGTCAAGTTTGACGACGCCTGTAGTAGGATCGTAGAAACGCTCGATCAGAGAGATAACAGTCGATTTGCCGGATCCAGAAGCACCAACAAGGGCGGCGGTCTTGCCTGCTTCGAAAGAAAGATTAACACCCTTAACGACCTGAACATTAGGACGAGAGGGGTAGCTGAACTGGATGCCCTCGAAGGTAATTTTACCCTCGACTTTCTCGGGCTTGAGACCTCCGGGGTTGGCGGAATCAATATCGGGGACACGATCGATAGTACTGTAGAGTTTGGCTGCGGCGCCACGAGCGTGTGTAATAGCTATAAAAGAGTTTAAAGAGTGAAAGCGCGAATGTAAAGCAATAAAACTCACCCTGCATTTCAGGTGCAAGCATAGCAAGGGAGAAAGAACCAATTAGAATAGCGAAGAAAACATTCACAACAGAGCCTGGAGTAGCGTGACCCTGATTAATTAAAGTTGTACCGAAACTGAAAGCTAAAACACGATTGATGAATAAGGAAATCGAAAGGACATAATAAGAAATTTTACCAAGAGCGTATGCGGAATAAATAACGAAGAAGAAAACAGACAATCCTCCACCGTGCCACACTGCAGCTTTCTGGTCGATACTTTGAGACTTCTCGATGTGGCCGTCATACAGCCTTGCCAAGATGCCCTGAGTGCCGAAAGCCTGTGCAGTGCGAACAGTGGAAATGACCTCTTCTGCCAAACTACCACCATCAGCGACATGACCGAGAGATAAGCTAATAATATCGTTAGTATTCATGACGTATTGAATCTGGACCAATGAGAGTACTTACTGCATGTAGGTGGAGATGAACTTGTTCATGACGCCTCCCATGATACCTATACAAGGAAGAATCGAAGACATTGCGAGGGCAAGACGCCATGAGCGTGCGTAAGCGAGTGCGAAACCTGTAACAAAAGCAGCCAGGAAATTGACAACCAATGCTACCTTTTCGGAGATACCCTGTTGAACCAAGTCTATCATGACATGTCAGTATTAGAAATGCTCAAAGAAATGTACCAATACACACGGGTGTCGGTCTGAATACGAGTAGCGACTTCTCCAGCTCCAACGTTATCGAAGAAAGCAATATCCTGCCGTAAAATAGCCTGAAGATATTTCTCACGAATGCGCTTTGCGTTGACTTCGCCGGTATATACCCACACATACATGTAAATGTACGTGCAGACGAGCATTCCGACACCGATATACACGAGATAGCTGGCATTGAGCGCTGCGGACCGTCTGAAGCTGGCAGCGACTTCCGGAAGGAGGGCTGTTGCTGTTGAATTTCCGCTATCGGATAGCAGGATAATCTTTTGGAAATCGACGAAATCCTGCGTGAGTCGGCCGAAAAGCAAGGACATCAACGGCTATCAGAGATAGAAAGTATACGTATAAGCGAGAGTATTCCTTTAGTAGCAGAATAATGCGTACCTGGGCAGCGCCAGCGGCGGCGGCGGCGACGAGTCCAATAACATCTATGATCATCTCAAATTTAGTGGAGAACCTAAATGCAAAGATCAGAATCAACTTCTCGTCCCTGGGAACCCACAAAGACATTGACATACCGAAATAACTCTAGGAAAGAAACTGGAGGGATATCTGCCTCGACGGGAGGAACAACAGTAGCATCATTATCGTTCTTTTCGTTGATTTCAGCATCGTCTTCGGAGGTATTCTTCTTCTTTCGTGAAAAGAACGAGGACTTTGGTTTTTCGTGGACGACGGTAGCTTTCTCGTCCGTACTGCTATGTCTTGAGTCAGACATGATGAGGGGAGAGGGGGGGAGAGGGGATGGTCGAGGCCGTTCTCTTCGATGGGTATGAAAAGTGAAGGAGCGGCTGGGGTGAACAAGATGTGGACCTGAGGACAAATGGTTGACATGGGCCCATATGTATTAGACGGGACATGCGGAGTCAGTCTCGTAAGCGTGCTGACTAAAACTCCCGTCAAACGTTATCTTATCAGATAGCATGTTTTCCGATCAGTAACCAGCCTGGATAGGACTCATTTCTGCTCCCCAACCGAGTCAAGAACGTTTTAGCAGTCATTCCAGGACACGAATCTGTGCGGCATTCTCGCAGCAGCACCTGCACGACACAACGCAAACCCAATTCCAGCTGCGTATGGGTCAGATGTGGCCTTTCTTTGCCATTTAAAGTTGCCAAGAGTTACCATCAGCAAAATAACAAACAGCATCGGTGATCTCGTTCGGGGGTGCCGCGGGCCGTCCCAAATCCCCGCACGGAATCCCAAAGTGTCTTTGCGATCGGCATTCGTCACCCTCTATCCATCTCTGCCCATCGACTCGAGTCGTCCCCTTTGTTCAATACAGGAGACCGTCCACAATTTGAATTTTCACGATTACCCAACACGTAACACGGGAGTTCGGCTTCTGCTTGGTGGTTGTCGTCACCTGCTGCTCCCAGCCCGTCCTAGCATTCCCAGCATCATTCCCATACACGACCAATGAACCACTCCGTCTCACGGAGTTCTAGTTTGCCGAGGCACCTCGTATGCATCGTATCCACAAATCTTTCTCTTTTTTTAAAAAGCTGATAAACATCATCCACACAAGTCTCTTTTCCAGTACCTTCCTGTACTTACTTCTCTTGCCACCCACCCGAAATTATTCCATTGCTGATCACTACCTACCTTAATATGTTGCCTGCTGCGCCAAAGTACATATGTCATTGAATAATCTGCCCTTTACCTCGAAGCGCCCACTTTCTACATCAATCCAGACCGACAATCTTCAACGCGGCAACGTCATCTAAGTATATATTTCTCTTAGAATTATTCTCATCCCTGCCCTGATGGGTGTGGACCCTGAAAACATAAAAACTGCGAGTGAATACTCTTAAGTACTACGTTACTGTAGCTGGACTAACAAAGGTTTAGTACAATGCCTTACATTGACCAAGTCATAGATGTATATCATTGATTGTGCTTACTTTTGTCAATATCGGTCGTTGAACTTGAACGCAACAAAATGTCACCGTAAGTTAAGGACCTAGGTCATCTTCCTTTCCAGACGGCTGTAAAGATTTTGACTGGCCATGCCATCTTCGACTCTGGCCGTGGTTCTACCCCGTATTATACGGAGGCGTGCTTATCGCAATTCAAAGTCTGACTCCTAATAGTACGAGGGTACAACTCTGGAAGTCGGAAGTTTCACGATCCTCATTCCGTTGTACCCAGATGAAGTTACATGTTCCTGATAAGTAGGTCGAGGCTTGCACAGGGCGCCCGTCGTCTTTGCTCGCTAAGCCATTCGTGCCTGAACACGTCCTACGCAACACCACTTTTGTTGAAAACAAATTTATAGAACTCTGAAATTTGATGGTTTCATTATTAGATGGTAACTGCTCTCGCCTATATATGCATGACATATAAAGTCAGGCTCAGGGGGCCTTGTGAGCTGAAATGCAGTTCAAACAGAATTATTATCAGACCACAATCAAGCTCTTAGCTTTCGTACATTGCCAGCAGCGTATTGTATATATGCGATTAACTTAAGAAGTACTTACGATAAATGCAATTTGTGTGAAGGGTGTTTCGCTGGCAAGGCGACGTGGCAAAATCTTTGTCTTCTCAATGAAAAGGTATTTTTTTCCCTTCCTAACCATTGTGCCGCAGTGCGACGTGGACACCCTCGACGCGTCGCCAAGGGCACTTATTAGACTGACTTCGGCTACTAATAATATATGCTGTATGTAGTACAATTAAAAATGGGCCGACGAATTTGAAAGGGGCTTGATTTTACATATGTATGAAACAAAATGATGAAGGGAGAAGTTAGAACAAGTGGTGAACTTGAAGATCGGAGAATCCTAGAACTCAATGAACTACAAAGATGATCACTATGGAAGCGTTAGATTTTAAGTAACCCGTCGATCGGGAAGGACAGCCAGAATGATTCCGGTGTGAACTCGAAGATGAAGTCCTGGATTAGGAGCAGCCATACAAAATGCATCAAATAACAACTGCCGCTTCTGGATAAAACTTATTTCTCGACACTCATTAGTGCAACGACCATTCACTCGCCCCAGATTTCACACCAACTTGAACTCTGTGGTTTCTAGTCATTTACGAGAGCAGGCTTTCTCGATAATACACAGCTATATCTAATTCGTTCGATATCAGCTCTTGACGTTCTTTTTCTTCAAACCCAGGCATAATGACCTCTTGGCTATCCAGGAAAAAGGCGTCTGCCACCAATCTTAAAACTTCGGACGATGCATCCAGTGTTCGTTCGACTACACCAACGCCAGCAAATCCCGAAGGGAGGGAAGGACTTCCCGTCTTTCGTTCTGGTCTTTTGACCATCCGCGTATTGGGAGCCGAGGGAATCAGTCTGCCAGCTGGCACTGCCGTGCCATCTGCGGTACAGTCCGCATTGCAGTCACAACAAGCCAAGGTTGCTGCGTCGGTATCTCCTTCTAGTGTTACTCAGCAAAGACTTGCAACAAAGAAGGGTAACAGGTTTGTTCTGCTACATTTCTTTTGGCACTGTTTTGAGCTGACGTTGCCTACCCCTGTTCCTCAGAGACAGTATTCAGCGCACGCAATGCTGGTGGTTACCGTATCTTGTTATGGAGTACGAAGTCAATCAAGTTCTGATCACGCCGTTGGGAGGAGAGCTGGACAAGCCACTATATATGTACCAGGCACACTTGTATGTCCTCATTAGTATTCCTTTCTACTTATTCGTTTCATACTTATCCTCCTATCATCTAGTGATGTATCCCGCAATTCTGAAATCTCACTTCAATGCTACCTACGAGCTGAAGAACCCATACGAGGTGGAGACGGTCTAGCTGACGACATGGGTAACGATATATTCTTAGGTGGGATCAAGTTCGTTCCCAACTTCGATGCCATGGGAAGTCAAGATCAGTTCTATGATATTGTCGGCGGAACCGGGAAAATTCAGATTGGCGTTTCATACAAGCCACAATATGGACAACATTTGTCTATTGACGACTTTGAACTCATAACGGTCATCGGCAAGGGGAGCTTTGGAAAGGTATAGAAAATGTTTTCAACTTTCAGACGTTTCCATGTTAACAATTGGTATGCTAGGTTATGCAAGTCAGGAAGAGAGATACATCACGTATTTACGCGCTTAAGACCATTCGAAAGCAGCATATCGTGAATAGGAATGAAATTACTCATACGTTAGCGGAACGCCTTGTCCTTGCGCAAGTCAACAGCCCTTTCATTGTTCCCTTGAAGTTTAGCTTCCAGTCGGAGCAAAAGTTATACTTGGTTCTCGCGTACGTCGTTACCACCTGTGCTTGCTGCGCCTTGCCTTATTGGTTGTACAGCTTCGTAAACGGAGGCGAACTCTTCCATCATTTACAGCGGGAGCAACGCTTTAATGAAGAGCGGGCGAGGTACTTTGCCTCATCTAAATCACATACTTCATATCTAATAACACCCGCACAGATTCTACAGCGCCGAACTTCTTCTTGCCCTCGAGCATCTTCACGAACTAGATGTCGTCTACCGGTACATCTATTTCGGACTTCCAAAATGCTTATCCATATTGATCCTTGCTCAAGTGACCTGAAGCCGGAGAACATTCTCCTTGACTACACTGGCCATATCGCGTTGTGCGATTTCGGCTTGTGCAAGCTTAACATGAAAGGCGACGAAAAGACTAATACCTTTTGTGGGACACCCGAATACCTCGCTCCCGAGATCCTCAACGGCCATGGGTACAGTGCGTCGCTTTCGTCCCCGAAATCATTTTCTTTCGGTTAACATGAGGCATAGATAAGACTATTGATTGGTGGACGCTTGGAGTCCTGCTTTATGAGATGCTCGCAGGACTGCCTCCATTCTATGATGGTAAGTTTTCTTTTCGTGTCTTAAAGCTTTATCTAACACTTCATTTTTATTAACAGAGAACACAGATAAGATGTACGAGAAGATCCTCCACGATCCTCTCGTCTTTGGAGATGAATTCAGCTCTGAGGCTCGCAGTATCCTTACTAGCTTGCTCAGTCGCGAGCCCACACGTAGACTAGGTGTCCACGGTGCCGAGGAAATTAAGAAACACCCATTCTTTGGAAAGCACATCGACTTCAAGAAGCTCGCTCAGAAGAAGATCCAGCCCCCTTTTAAGCCCAGTGTTGCTAGCCCAGTAGTATGTGGATTGTTCTCTTGCGGTAATCCATCCTTGTGTGTACTTACGTGGTTTATTTCACTTTAGGACGTTTCAAATTTCGACACCGTTTTCACAACGGAAGATCCGATAGATAGTTACGTCGAAAATTCCAATCTCTCTTCTACTGTTCAGGCTCAGTTTTCTGGTATGTACTCGAGTTTCCTCAGTAGCTCTTACTAATGAATTGTCTCTCAGGTTTCTCTTACAACGGTACTTATCTCCCTAGTACTCCTTAAAGACTTATATTTCGTATCTGCATAAATTAGTAGTATTCCGTTTTACATCTATTGTATATCCTATTCATTCTAACCAATATCCTGATCTAAGCCACTTCTTCTGTCACATACCTCCTACTCCTGCTATCTATTGCTCACCATCTATAATGTAGGATTAACCATGTTTATTGAATGTCGCTAATTAAACTGCTCCTACGCTATCTGGAATCCAATTAAATACATTTTCATATTCTTTTCATGTACTTTCGAGATTGAGGATGATTGCGTGTGATTAGAAGAAAAACAAATATGCATTGATTACGTAGAAATGGTAGGCCGTGACCATCTTCTCTTTCATTTTCACGACGTACTTTTCTGGATTGCTTTTTGTCTTGCTACTTCAGCAACTTACTACTAGGAACTTACCAATACTGTAGCATCAACTTTGCTTTGAACTTTTAATAGATTCTGAGTAAGTATTACGCAAGTACTACTTACTACTAATACCTCACGTGTTTACAATTTAGATTACATGGCCAAGGCTCCGTGTTGGCTCAGCCTCCGAGCTCGAGTCTCTGACTGTCACCAAACTGTCACTTGACAGTGACTACAACTTCAACAACTTGTCGGAAAAATCGTAAAAACCATATCAGTTGCTGACCTTCCTGATGGACTTATATGACATTACCAGCTTCGGCGGCGAGCCATATTAGCCACTTATAAGGCCGCATAATCCCTGGTATTTGCCTGGTACATATTATAAATGCTGATTTGTTTTCCAGCGGCAAGCATATCAGTTCACATAAGTTATAATGAGGTAGCACCTGGTAGCAAAAATTCATATTTTTGTTACTTATTATCATTGTATTATGAAATAGAGCAAATCAAATATATTATAATCGAGTACAATTAACAACCCTACAATCATCTACACCGTAACTCATCCAACTTCCTCTCTACCCTTCCCCCTTCCCCAAGCTCGTCTGTCTTCCAGCACCCCTACATCCTGTGTTCCGTCCCTCCACCATTCCTTGGGCCTCTTCCACCACAGCCAGACATACTATATAGGCTATAGCCCCTCCCTCCTCTCCCTGAATGCCCGAACCTTCCTGTTAATCGCATACCGAAATTGATCTTAAAATACACGCGTTAGTGGATGTAAGGTAGAAGATTGAAGGTGTACATATCGGAAAATCGAGTGGCACGTTCAGCGCACACCTGCCGGAATGAAGACCTTACATATTACGAAGTCGACTTAAACATCAACTTGGTCGTCATTGGCGGAAAATCTACATCGATATAGACCTAGAAAAACAAGGATGAAGGAAATTAAAAACCTAGCACATAACTCTCACCTCATGGAACAGCGTTTCTAGAATATCAGAGCCTGCCTGCAGGACAACTCGATAGTCAGTACTCCCAAGATCGTAGCATTCACGTAAAGCATAACAACCTCCCTTCGAAATAGCACCCACAGCCCTTAGCCGACATTCGACCTCGTGCAAATGCATATATGTATGCGTGATCTCGACCAAAGTACAAGTCTTGATTTGAACAAGAACATGGTGTTGAGACTGCCATGCTAAGACTGGAGAGCAACAAGTGCGTCATTACAGTTGAGCAGTAGAATAGACAGTGTCCATGAGCAAAAAGAGGGGAGGGAGGGGGAGAAGAGAGAGGGGGGGGAGGATAGAGAGGAAAGGGAAGAGAGGAGGAAGTGGATGACCACGAAGAAGCAATGTGCGCACGGACCTGAAGTTGTGAGCTGACTTTGAAACTGTCTTCCGATTTCGGAATCGAACACAACTGGAGATCTCCTAGGAAATATCAGTTGACGAGTAGGGCAACGAAATAAGTATGACTCTGAGTGGGGGGCAGTCGAAAGAATAGCTTCCATTTGAGCGCAACAAAAATACTTACTTGCAACTACGAAGTCGATAAGATAACAATGATCTGCATTGTGTGGGTTGCTTAACATTTTGGGTATCAATTGTTACTCAATTCCAACTCGATTGGAGTCGATTTTGCTCGGTTCGCTCGACCACACTCGATTCCATAAATTCTGCCTCAATTCAGCTCGATTCCCATTCGCCGACTTTTCACTGGGGGTCACTTCTATCTACATGATTATACCCAGGACACGTATCAGGTCATATTACCATGTGTTATACTCTGTTATACTGAACAAAGGTGGGTATAATTGCAGGGCTTCACATAAAAATGTTGCGGGAACTTAGTGTTTGCTTAGTGTTACCAACGTGCTCCTTCATACGGTCTCGGAGTTTGGATTCAGCGGTGGACACAGACAGACACAGACCTACAGTCTTCTGTTGTGAGCAACACCGTATGACGTTTGACTTAGGGACTCAGACAGGAACGTAACATTCGCCGGAACCGATTACGTTTCGTATTTCCGTAAAGTTGGATTCCAGACAAATTCCTGCTCCATCGGGTGGAGAGCATGGGTTCAAATGCTCCACAGCGCCACCTTGCAAATATGCATATAAGGGAGCAGGTTTTGACTTCTTAAGTACCATCCCCGCTCGCTTTCCCCTGCTCTCTGTCCCACTTCGGAATGTCTACTATCTAGTACAGTAGTACTAGCTTATTCTAGTGCTACTAGTGTTTTCAACAAGGTGAGTTGATCATTACTTTTCGAGGCTATATCACCTTTCGTGCATTCACGGGTTAGATAAGTTGTAGCACTTATTTTATTTGAGACATGTTTTCTCTTGCTTTGTTTGTGAAGTACGTAGTTTGGACGTAGCGGTAGTGTATATCTCAATAGCACGTAGTTGTAAGTACATACCCAGTTTGTATAGTATTCCAGAAATATACATGTTGCTTTTATTGTGTAACAGGAGTGCATATACATCGGTCAATATCACGAATATAAAGTGAAATCTTGTGGTCAAGTCTAATAGCAGTGCTGCCTTCACTGACAATGTTGATCATTCTTGATATATGCTTGTCTATAAGAAATAGAGGATAAGGTGATTATTGAACTATTTCTCCCTGATCAAAAGTACCACGCCATATCGTAACCATCACTGTGATCATTAGATATAATACTGACTATAATGAAAAGATCGGATAAGTTGATTACTGAACCATATCTACCCCCAGAATCCTGATGACCTGATATGGCCTGATATATTCATACCTGGGCAAATATTGTTTTCTCGATTTTTCCGACACTTGAAAATCATTTCACCTTCTTCTACTTCAATAACTTCACCCTCCAACGCTTTCCTGGATATATAGTACTATTTAAATTTAATGGCAACAAGTTCATATATTATCTATTCCCATTATGACCCTAAAGATCGCGAACGTCTCGAACGCGAAACGGGGCAGATCCCAGAGTCCCCAGACGAGGTGAAAGAGGCGGAAGTCGATCCAGACGAAGCATGGCGGATTGAAGCGTCTTTGGCAAACCACAAAAAGTCTGCACCCCCTCCAATATTTGTCCCCGCGACCTTTTCTTATGACGACTGGGGCTCTACTCAGTCGAATTCCTCTACTCGTATTCAGGAACCAAATCCACTTGGGAACAACTTAGCTGGATGGTATCGCTCTTTAAATCGTTCCAAAAAGAGCGCGGGACGTTCAGCCGGTAATTCAGAGCCAAGCACAACTCGTACAGGCTCTGTTCCGCTGGAGGTGTCACCAACAGTACTCGTGCGCTCAGAAAGGACCACAAAGAACAACTGGTTTATTAAGAAGGCAATACAATCAGAACCACCATCTACATCATCTACTCCTGCTCCTAGCCTCGCTGAAATGCTCGCACGCGATCCACCTCCGCTACCTACCGAGAAAAAATTTGAGCCTCCTGTCTGGCTTGAGATTGGACCGTCTAATCGTGGTTTTTCCATGCTTCAACGTAGCGGCTGGAATGAAGGGGAACCATTGGGCCCAAATATCGTTCGTCGCCGAAAAGTCGAGGACATTATTGCTTCAGATGGTGATATGATTACCACATTAGACAAGGAAGGACGCCGGAATGGAGCATCTTCCAGAAGCACTGTCCGACGGGAAATTCACGAAATCAAGCTGGAGGGTGATGAGGTCACTGAGTTGCGGAATGTGGACGTCATCGACCTTACGTTCTCCGATTCTGATGGTGAGGTCGAACCAATTGAGGAGGAGGATGCCAATGCAGCCGTTCCTAAACTCGAGGATGATCAATCACTACTCCCTCTGGACAGACCTGGTCCTGAATACCTTCTGGTCGAGCATGAAGATAGTGGTGCACATGGACGCAAGGCCCTTCTTACGCCTATAGCTACCGTTTTGAAGTCTGATCGGTTGGGCATTGGGTTGAAGGCCAAAACCACGGGACCATACAAAGCCTCCCAGAAACGCGTAACACATAACACAGCAGCTTTGGCTGCTCATATTAGAGCGGGCAATGAAATTCGAAAGCAAAAGAAAGAGGTGGGTCGTGGGCGTAGAGGGTTTGAAAGGCAACGCAAAAAAGAGGAAGCAAATCGCCAGATGATGTTAGCATATTTAAATAGTTAAATAGTTAGATCATGCCTGCTCTATTGTTATGCACAGTTGACTTCGAGACTTGTGGTTAGAAACATACTTCCTGAGAGTAAATATAAAATTAACAGGACAACTGATGGATGTGATGTGGATAATATTCGGTGTAGATTGCATTTCTCAGTTCTATACAATACATTCCATTTATGATGATAAAGTTACAGATGTATAAAGTAGTGTCCCAAAGTGGGCGATGAAAGCCATGGTATATAGGTATCACTTGGTGATCCTTGCGAGTAGACGTTGGCGTCATGGCCCGAACGATGTTCGTGAAATACGGTTATAGAGAGTAAAGTAAAGTAATCTATGAAACACTAGATCATGACATTACATGCTCACCCCAGACACCTTTCGCAGACTCGCATTTAACGTCGGAAACATACATCCTCAACCACTGGAGCATTTCTTTACTGATTTGGCTGCATCTTGCCACGTCGATCGCGCGGAGACGTTTTGGACCGAGGGCCGGATTGCCATTGCTGTGATGGCGATGGTGTGTTTGCGAGCGTGCATGGGCGGCTGCAGCAGCGGATGCCGAGGAGAGAACAGGAACTGAGTTAGAATGTTGGCGAGCATAAGTATGTGCATGTGCAGGAAGACGGGATTCTACAAAGGACCGTAGGGAATCCCAATCGAACGATGTGCATCCTTCGAGGGATAGCGACTCCAGCCTTGGAAGTAAGCAAGGGTGAGATACGGTAAGCACCTGGAATTTAGTTAGATCAGGCAGCTCATGATCTTCCAAAGAAGCAATCTTACTTTCAGGAAATACGATGAAATATCTTCCACGTCCACTAACTCCAAGTTCGTTATCGAGGGAACAATGCTAAGGGAATTGGCTAGTTTCATCTCGTTGAATAAACAGGATTCGATTCGCAAGTGTCGTAACGGAAGCTTGGTCATGGCTTGACCATAGAGAAGATGGATAACAGGCGCTATATCTTCCAAGTACGAGAGCTCAAGTGACTCAAGACTGGGGAACGTAATCTGACCCAAGATCTGCCGAGTTAGTGCAATTCCCGCATAATAGAAGGTAAGCTTGGTTAACCGGGGCAAGACCAAGGATTTTGCAACTGGTGGAGGTTCTATGGTATCGCGTGATGGGCAAGCTGAGGCATCCACGTTGGATAAGTTACGAAGGACAAGTTCTTCGAGGTCTGGACACTGCCGTAAGATGTTCATGAGGGTAGTAGTGGACGGGGTATTCCCATTGTAATAACCACCAAGCTTTAACACACGTAGGCGAGCCAAAAGCCTAAGATCCCAACCAAAATTGAATGATGTGAATGAACAAGAGCGTAATCGGGGCGTATGTCCGTTAAAAAGCGGTAACGGTGGCGCAGAATAATGCTCGTCTTGTATTGATTGATGCACATGAATGGTCAAATTCTCGAGGGTAGGGGCATTTTCTTTACAGTGGAGTAATGCAGCATGAGCTTGCGGTCGGCCTGGTACACTGATATGTAGGGACTTCGTTCTCCATAGCGCTGGTCGCAGCAAATCCATCGCATGGACAACTTGTTCAGTGACTCTGCTAACAGATTCGAGTCGCGCTCCGAAGTTTACGGTAACGTCTAAAGGACACGACTTGGAGCGCTCAAGCCGTCGGCGAGCCTTCTCTAAGGAGTCATGTGGACTCACAGAGATCTTCGCCCAAAGTACAGGAGTGTTTAGTGCCACTTCTGCCCAATATTTGCTACAGTGTGCCTATTCAGTATGACAGGGGTATATCGGGGATAAACAACATACCACACCAGCATTAATGTTGGAACCATTACGGGGTTTTCGTCCCCCATTCCCAAGACTCCCATGATAAATATTGACGAGAGGAGCTCACTAGGAATTCGGAGGACAGGGGACTGTGATCGTACAGCCTGCTCTAACTGGGTTTCCAGCTCCCGGCGTTTAATCATGAGGCCAGCCATCGTGGTGTCGAGTTTATTGAGAGCCTCCCGTAGATGGGAAATAGACAGATTTTGTTGATTGACTCGTGGTGGTATATACGTATCTGGCTCGAAGTCCATTGAAGCCCAGGGTTTGAGTGGCGGCACCGAGTTGTACGCTTTCAATGAGGGCTTTCTCCGCCTTGGAGAAGCGAAGGCACTGGCAGGTATACGTGCAGGCATGGTCGCCATAGGATGGAATGGAGAGGATTATGTGGCGAACGTGATTTTGTGGGCTTCGACCTTAAATACTGCAGACAAAAGGTGGCCCGATAATAAGGCTAGCTTGATATGGTATTCGCGACAAACCTGCCGACCTCGCCTCCTGTAGCATGGCGGTCGCCGTGTCAGTCCGGGGAAGGATGGCTGATTGAGGTAATAAGACGCACCTTGGCCGCACGGAGACGACCTGAGCTGGGAGACGGCTGAAGGGGGCTTGGAGATAGTTTCGCGCGAAGGCTTTGAGAACAAAACCATGTTCAAGCGCGGCATAGGCAGGCTTTTAACGGTCTGAGCGATCGCATACTGATAAAGGGCGTATCTGCCCAAAGAGTGCAGCTGTGTTCCGTCCCAGCACGAGGCAGAAAGCATGCCGATGTGTTACTCGCAGTTGGGCAAGAGATCCAGAAAAACTTGATGGCTGACCTGCAACGTGGGATATTGTAATGAACATCTCTGACACGAGGAGAAAAACGAGGCATGCTCAGTGCAATGTCCACTTGATGTCCACGATTGTTTTGGTTCGCTCGCTAGTCGAATCTCCAGCCAAGCCACTTCCCTGGGCCCCATACGCCAATTCCATGCAACGCGATATACCGAGAACTCCTCTTAGATTCCAACAGGCCATCTTCACCCATCTTTACATACTCCTTGCCATTTCCCCATCTCAGCCTGTCATAAGGACCTTTTGTCTTCCACATATTTTAATCCGTGCCAGGGTCACAGCTCTCAATACTTAATAATTCACATTCCAAATCCTATCGCGATCTAATAGACCTTGTATAATACATCAACCTAATGACGTTTCCCGCTCATATTTCTCCGGTGAGTTACCTGTTCGCCCCCTCCCTATACCGGTAATAGAAAAACTGGCAGAGGACCTGCGTTGTTCGTGGCATTAAGAAGCGATTGTGGAGTGAGTAACTTACCACCAGACAACTCTGAGAACAAACTCACAAATACATCTAGAAACACTGTCAGGGCGCTCCCTGCAAATGTTGTGCCCCAGTCAGCATTGTTCAACGAGAAATATAGTAAACCCGGGAGTTATGCCCACTCCAAGCCGTAGAGTAGAGCTTACCTGCAAGCCAGCTAGCGTTGGTGATCAGATACTGCTTTGCCATGCTCTTGGCGCAGATCGACATTGCATAGGTCACATTTCCAAAAATCGCAAAGAAAAACAGAGCAGGCGACAGGCCTTCGCATCGTGTTTTGAAATTTTTTACTGTAATCTCAATCAAATTTCACCTGCAATCAATATATCGACAGATGCTCACAAATCTGCGGTATTCGGGCTCCCAGCTGACATAAGAGAATCAGATAACGCGTGCATCATGGAGAAAGGAAATAAAACATACATAGAGAACGGCGCTAGACCAACCTAAGACTTGAATGTACCACTGAGCTTTCTCCTCCGTATATTCCGGATTCGTTTCCTGGATGTCACTGCTCAGCCACCATGCAGAAACTCCGACGCTGATCACAAATAGCAGTGCACAAGTGTAGCGGACGACGAGGACGTTCACAGGAACATGTTGTTCTATCACTGGAGTATTATCACTCCGCAATAAGGGTTCCCCTTCTCTCTGGTCCTCGGTATTGCAGATAACACCGCTTCTCTTCCACCGATAATAATACACCTGACATAGAAGAATGACATCGCACAGAGAATACTGACAAATCGTAAGTTACTTATCATAGGAAAAGGTAAGTCAACCACCACTCACATAGAATGCTAGAAGAATGACGGTTGGAAGAAGTCCTGCCAAAACTGCGCCGAGCAAATTGAACAAGTCTCCTAGAAGCCATACTATAACAAAGAGGACGCTGAGACCTTCGCCAGACTGCAAAGAGTAGTTTTCATAGATTTGCGGTGAATAGACCACGATCCTGTCAAAGAGGCGTTCAGCACAGTATAATTCAGAGGCCTTACTCGGCTCGGCATCTACCAGCAAGCAATAGATATCCATCCGAGCTTGTGCGCAGAGCGGCTCAGTCAATTTTATACAAAATAGACGAACGTAATTACGCACAATACTGCTCAAGTTGTCCTGCGACGAGAGCATTTTGTTGTAGCTTCAATATGTCATTCAGTACAGAGCAAAGTTTCCTGTACTTCGGTCTCCTGAAAATATGTGACAATGTAACACTGACAAAGTCACACCGGCATTGTCCTTGTTTTGCCGTCGCGTCCGCGTCAGGCTTCCAAGTCTCGTTCTGAACGTTGTCCTCGTCCTACAAACTCCTCCATCATGAATCAAATGAACAACGGTCCAGAGGCTTTTCGCAGATTTGCAAACCAGATTAGGGCAGCTGGTGGTGGTGGTGGTCCTCCAAAGGGTTTCTTCGCTGGAAGCGGGTTGCTTGTTGCACTTGTTGCGGGTGGTATTGCTCTGAATTCTGCTCTGTTCAACGGTACGTCATTCGACCCCAGGTCAAAGGTTATATATGTCTTACAAGATTCTAGTTGATGGTGGTCACCGTGCTATTAAATATAGCCGGTACGAGAGTCTTTTCATAACTGTACATTGCAAGTTCTGAACAGTGGTGTCACTCAAACAGGATAGGTGGTATTAAGCCGGATATTTACCACGAAGGAACTCACTTGGTTGTAAGTACTGATAATTTGTTCCTACATACAGCTGGTTATATACTATCCAGCTTCCATGGATTGAATCTCCCATCATTTTCGACATCCGTGCGAAGCCTCGTAGCATTGCCAGTTTGACTGGTACAAAAGGTTCAACAACTCTGTTCTCTTCAGTGTTCATGAATAATAATTGAGGCGTTTCGTTTAGACTTACAAATGGTCAATATTACCTGTCGTGTCCTTTCGAGGCCATCTCCTCCGCGTCTCCCCGAGATCTATCGTGAGCTCGGTCGCGACTACGATGAACGTGTTCTTCCTTCTATTGTCAACGAAGTGTTGAAGAGCGTCGTTGCCCAATTCAACGCCAGTCAGCTTATCACGCAGCGTGAACATGTGTGTGTTCCATTTCCATATGCAATATTTATGCTAATGTGCTTTCAGGTTTCGCGTCTTGTCCGTGAACAGCTCACCGAGCGTGCACACCGCTTTAATCTGGTTATGGATGATGTTTCCATTACTCACGTCGCGTTCTCACCCGAGTTCACACATGCCGTGGAAGCTAAGCAGGTAAGTAAAGAATAAAAATCCATAATTTACGAATATCATATGGAATTGCTTAGGTTGCACAACAAACTGCATTCCGTGCAGCATTTTTGGTTGACCAAGCTGTTCAAGAGAAGCAGGTCCGTGATCGTTATTACGTGATTCTAGACCACACTCTGATTTGCCTTGCAGTCCATCATCGTTCGTGCACAAGGAGAAGCTAAGAGTGCTGAGTTGATTGGAGAATCTTTACGCAGAAATAAGGGTTTCCTTGAGCTTCGTCGGTTAGAAGCTGCTCGGGACATCGCAACATTGCTTTCAACTTCAGGCAACAAGATTATGCTCGACTCGGACGGTCTCCTTCTCAATGGTATGCTTCACCGCTCTAGGTTCATGTGTTTTTACTGACAATGATTTCAGTTGCTGGAAATGATGTGAAGGACCTCCTTAAGGTTAAGTAGATTATATATTCCCATCAAGTTCTGTCGCTCGACATAAAAAAAATTCATGCGGACTTTTATTGGAGCAGTTAAGTGTACAGATGTCGATATACTACTTACATAATAGGCAGGAAGGTTTTATGTTGATGGTAACGCGTGCACGTGACGTGACTTGAGCCTTCCAATTTAAATAATCCCAACGCCTTCAAGTAGTTTTAACGTTCAACGTTCAACTACAACTATCGTTTTGCATGCTTTCTGCGGATATGGCTTCTCTGAAACGACTACGGGGTCGCAATTTTGCTAAGAAAACTTCGGAAGTTGACGAAGTTGATTCAGAAAGCTCGAACAGCGGTGGATGCAAGAAGAAAGTCAGATGGCAAGGAAAGTCGAGTGCTACCGAAGGTGGTTTTGAAGAGAGCGAGTCAGAGGATACTGGTACTACTGTAGCGAATGTGAGTCCAACTAATTCAGTACATGTACGTGTTTCGTGAAAATGGTCAAGACATATCTTGCTGCATGGTGTTCGCAGTGAGCATACACTTCTAAGCTGAGAAGCCAACACTCAATAAACTCCCTCAGTCTCTGCGTTGGATGCGCTTATTACGATCCTGTGAAGTGCGTTATTTACGTCCTTCAGGATACACAAGAATCCCCGCACTTCGATCTCACAAAAATGTGTTGCGTACCCGTTTCACACACCTAAAGAATAACCTTGAGAACATTCTCCAGTTCTGGAACAAGCTACACCTGACATCGTATTGACATGTTCTAAGGCTGATGACAGTTTCATGGACGTTCTACGTGATCATAGTGCGCTCATCATATTGATATGTGTGCATACATTGTATTTATATTGCATGAAGTGGAGGCCGCTGGAGGTATATTTCAGATCCGCCCGCAAAAGGACTTCACTATTTCGAAAGGACGGGATCGAATACTATCTCTTAGCCGTCTCTCAAACCTGCCCCAGGAGGAAGGTGTTGATCCTTCCAAGTATTACGAGCTGGACTCTTATATCTCTAGTCGCAAAAATGCCTATGATTTTATGCAAAAACGTCAAGAAGAACTTGGAGATCCGACAATGAAAAGATGGAACGCCTCTGTCCGATTGGCAAATTTCGCTTCAGTAGAGTCCTCACCGCTTTGCGTGAGTACTTGAAGCTTGTATTAATAACCATTGCTGATTTATCACGTAAGATTGCATCCATCGGGCGTTACTAGATCATCTTGTGCGTGAACGTGCATTGAGCGAGTTCGACGACGACGGTATTGCGGGCTAGATGTTAGGGACATAGAAGTTCTCTCGTTGTAAGTCCTCCGGTTCTCTGGGTTGACCACGCCGCTGAAATTGGGATAGGGATCAAGTCATGCACATTAATGCCGATGCTTTACAGTAAGTCAAAATATGATGCAGACTATTGCATTTTGTTAAGGAAGTAGGTCTCTACAGGTCTTTGAAGATGAAAATCACGCCTCCGTTCATTCAGATAAAACAAAGGAAGGCTTGTCACTATTTGGTTCGTTCGCCGTGTTTCTGTTTGACTATGCCTTAATTACAGTAGGCATATTAAATAACACAAGTACAACTTTGGGGCGCGCTTTATTACGAACTTGGTTGCATCGCCCGTCGCTATCTATTTCCGTCATAAACGCGCGACATGATGCTGTGGCATGTTTTCTCCATTCAGAGAATTTGGTCTCGGCAAAGACTATGCATGCACACCTCAAGGGAATCAAGAACGTGCCACGGATACTAGGTATGCTGAAGTCGGGAAGGGCAAAACTTTCCGAGTGGCAGGGGCTAGTGAAGGTTTGATCCCGTCCTTCATCCAGCTGAAGGTGTTCCCGCTTAATTTGACACCCCAGTTTACATTTCACGCGACCATGCTGCGGGATACGTTGACTGAGTTACATCAAGCAGCTAGTGTAGAAGTAGTCCGAAAGGCAAGTATTTAACCTTCTCTCCACCATCGCAATACTAGATATTAACGCTTGAGAAGCTTATTGAAGCATTGGACGTTGGAACCTTCAAGGAAGTCGGCATCAAAGTTAACGAAATTGTTGGCTCTCCATTCTTTAAAACGACTGGAATCACTTCTAACGAAAGGTTGATAGATAGATTGGGAGGAATCTAGCAATGTGGATAGGGTTTGCGTTAGACCTCACATCGATGAAGAACTGGACAACAGAAAACACGTTTATCATGGTATTGATTCCATCCTAGTAATTTATTGACGATTATGAAACAAAGGTGGCGGGCTGACGTCGTTGATAGTCCAAAGTTGCATACCAGATATCAGAATGTGTTCCCGTCGAGTTCGCCTCCTCTTTGAATGTTGTTTACTTTCCACAGCTGGGTATGTTAATTATGGCTTAACCCATTAGTACTAACCTTTGCACGTAGGCTACTTAATATGCGTACCTATGCTTGAAGAGTGGGAAACTGGAGGTATTCAATCCATTAATGGTTGGACGTTCCAGGTAGAGCGTATTGGTTCTCGTGTTCTATGTGAATTTCTGATGTGAGTTTGCTTCTAGTTCTCGTCGGAGTAAGTCCCTCCAACGTACACAGGCACTCCATCCCTGAGCATTTCTTTTCTTCGTAGTGCACATGTCTACTACAAGTCACAGGAGATGCACGGTACGTCGGTCCGATATACAGGCGGTTGATATTTCATATTCTCTCTCTTAGATATGGATTCATGCATCGGAGACTTGCATTCAACAATCGTAGATCGGGAGATCGAGATCATCCAAGAGCTCCTGGAAGGCGTGCTGGTCAGTGAACAATCAATGAGTCGTGTATGCGATGTCTGTGCAGAGCTAGATTGTCTATTATCATTTGCCGAAGCCTCGAGGTTGTACGACTATAAGCGGCCTGATATTGTTGATGAAAATATTATTGACATATTACAAGGAAGGTAACTGCTATATGCGGCTTGTTGACGATGTATACTGTGTACATAGGAAGCTCAAGCATTTTGAAGGCATCCACTTCACGAGCAAATCGTTGATACTTTTGTTCCAAATGATGCTCGCATCGTCGGGGTGCTGGAAATGGATCACAAATTGTTGATTCAGAGACCGGTGATCCATGGAATAGCATTCTACTCTGCACCGGTGCCAATGCATGTGGAAAGGTTCGTCTGTTCTCTCCGTCTAACCGCATCGTTTACATGATTCCCAGAGCGTGTATCTTAAGCAAGTAAGAGGTGATTTTCTATATGATCCCCAATGCTCACCATTTTCTCGATAGATCGCATTGATCCAAATTATGGCGCAGGTCTGTCGATTTTGATACATACTTCCTTCTTAGCTGTAGAAATAACCTCTTACTGTTGCATACTTCGAGATCGGATGGTAAGCCAAATTTTAGCCTCGTCTGCATGTCACCTGAATACCTGTTTTGTAGCTTCGTGCCCGCCGAGTCGGCCACACTCGGAATCGTCGACAAGAGTAACTCAATTTCCATCATTCTGCTCGAGATACTGATCACAGAGAAATAGTTTTTACACGCGTTTCAACTCGGGAATCAGTGTCAAAAGTGAGTTATTCTTCCTCTGATATTTATCTGCATCACGATACACAAGGTGGCGCGATTGAAGCCAAAGTTACTGACTCCACTCATCAGGTACAGTCAGCGTTTATGATTGACTTGAATCAAGTCTCTTTAGCACTAAGAAACTGTACCCCTCGATCCTTACTCGTGCTCGACGAATTTGGAAAAGGCACATTATCAACAGGCGCGGTCCGCGTTCCGTTCCTTCTCCCCTTGATCTAACAATCCCGTGAAGACGGAGCAGGTCTATTCTGCGGCGTGCTGCAGCACCTGTTATCGCGTGGAACTGAGTGCCCCAAAGTGCTCGTTGCGACCCACTTCCACGATGTGTTTAACGAGGAGCTACTGGACCCCGAAAAGGTGCCGATTTCGTTTAGACATATGCAAGTTTTGTTTACTGCCAGTGATGGTGCTCTTCTGGGCGGAGAAAGGAAGGCGAGCGTAAATGAGAAAATTACTTACCTGTATAGGTGAGTCTGGTTTGTGTTGCTTGAACGTCATTGGTGTTAATAGGTTGTTCAGAGTGGCAGAGGGTCTTTCACTAGACTCACATGCCGCTAAATGCGCAGAAATATTCGGTATCCCGTCTGAGATCGTTGCGCGGGCGCAATACGTCAGGTATCTTCCTTGTTTAAGCCATTTATGTGTCCGATTAACATAGAAAAGCCACATAATTTCGACGCATGCACTCACGCAACTGCTCGACGAAGAGATGACAGCCGAGGAGCGATCTGATTTGGAAGATGCCGAGAAGGTGTGTAGGAGGTTTCTAGAGTGGGATTTGAGTGTGCCTGCGGAGGAGATGGGTGGGGTGAAAAAGAGACTTAGAGCTGTTCTTGGGCGCGCGAGTGAGAGTGACGATGAGTAGTGCGAGGGTAAATGTGTATTCGTAGGCGTGTGCTCTATTACAACAACAGAAAGAATAATACAATGTAGTTATTAATGTGTTTATGTCTATTACAACTGTGCCAGCGTGGCTGCAAATAAGAGAACAAAGAAATGATTGATATATAATGTTCCAAGAATCCACCCATCTCTCACACATCCTTGTGAATCTCCAACCCAGGTGGAGCCCCAAGCATGTCCTTGATAGCACCATACATCAAGAACTGACTGGAGACCAAACCGGCGGTCATGATCATCCTCGGGCCCAATCCCGCGAAGAGCCCTCTGAACCCAGCTTCACGAGCAAGCGTAATCAGACGGGTGGTCATTGATAAATGAGAGGGGGCCCGTGGCCTTTGTTGATTTGGGAGAGGAGGGTGTCTGCTGGCTGTAAATAGTAACAGCTGCATTAGCACTAAACATAGAGGAAGGAGGAAGGACATACATGACTCAAAATGGCCGCTGCAAAGCCAGCTATGATACCACTCCCCAGCGAAATTCCGAACTTAGAAGTGGAAGAAAGAGAGAGCTTAGTTTCTTCTGACATGTTGCGCAAGACGAGCTCGTGACAGAATTCATTGACTGTGAATTGACCTATTGCATATGGGATTTGTCTTTCATATAGGGGTTAGCGAAAATGCCAAGGAAAGAAGGGGGTAGAAAAAGACGCACTTGCACAAGATAGGTAGGAAACCAGCGTACATCTCGCGTAGGCCACCTTCCCTTGCGAGACGGGTGAAGCCTGTAACGAGTCCGGAGGCATAGTTCCGTTGAGAAACGAGGCGAATGCGGGTGGCTTCGAGGGGAGTGAGTAGGATGTCCGCGAAGAATCTAGTCGTTGAAGTAAGTATTCGTCACGAACATGACTTTATACTGAAATCGTACTCGGCAACACTGGCAGCCCCCAAATAAATCGCCGTGCGATGTTCAACGGCGGCTTCCTGGCTCCCAGCAACCTGTACAAACTTCTTCTTCCAATACTCGTATCCGGCGAATTTGGCGCCCCCTTGAGCGAGGTATCCCACTGCAGTGGGCCCAAATCCGGTCAGAAGCGCGCGTGGGCCCTCAGTTTTGATAAGGTGCCTTGTGCCAGAGACGAAAGAGTGGGATTTGAATGCGGGGTCGATTTGAATGCGTGTTTTCACGACGTCGATGGCTGCAGGAGCTTTACTGACGGTGTTAAAAGTAGGATAGTAAGGGACGTACGAGTCATGGCGCCATGGCTTATCGTGCAACAGAGAGCGCCTGCGAGGAAGAAGGAGGAGTAGTCCTTCGATGTGAATTGGGGGAGGATGAAGGGATGGGAGGTGGGTTTTTGGTGGGAAGACATGGTGGGTGAAAGATAAGAGTGGACAGGGGTTGTTGAGGAGAATATAAGAAATGGATACGGGTAAGAGAGCGAGGATTATGCATGGTCGATTATTACATTGGACGACGAAAATAGTCTGTGCGGTTATGGACGGGGAGAGAGAAGCGCCTGTGATGTCACACTTGTTTACCCGACGCACGCGCTTCAGCCGAGAAAAGCGCGTGATGTCATACTTCGACTCCGTTATGTAAGCGCACGAGCCTGACTGGAAAACTTGTTCAAATGTACACCACGTTCACCACCCTCATGTATAGTATATACAGTATAACCACGATTCGTGAAAACATATTAATCCAAATGTTGTTCAACATAAGTATTTTTTGAGCAATTTTTAATAATATTTTTAGCATAATCTTCTTATATATAAAACAAGTAACCATCCATTCAACATTCAAACATTCAAGCTCAAGCTTCAAGCTGCCGTGTCTTACGCGTCACATTGGTCTTCAGCAGAACAAGTACTAGTGCGAATTGGCCGACCACCTATGGTTCTGCACGTATGTAGCAGCTCTCCCTGGATAAATGGTGCGATTTGTATCTGATGTCTTCAGTAGCGAGAATGGCGATGACTGTAGTACATTGAATGTTGGAGGATCTTGGCCCTCTCACACACACTGCAATTGCACGGTGGCAGCCACCTATTTACCAACTTGACCGTATTTATTTCAGGGATCTCGCACGGCGTACTTGGCTCCCGCTGCACCAGCTTGATCGTAGCAGGAGCCTCTGAGCCGCTCCTCAGCGACATGTGAGAAGGAGCTGTCTTCCGTAGCTGCTCATCCAGCGCCCTCTTTAAGCTTCCGAATGAGGTCTTTGCCTTCACTTCCAGAAGTCTTGTTTTGAATGGTTGCCCGTTTCGGTTGTTTCTGACCAAATAATATACGTCGGTACCTTCAACACTCTTTTTCTTCCAAATTCCCCTTTTCTTCGGGTTCCCGTCTTCAAAAACCGTCTGCTCCATAGGCTTATGGTCGATTTCTGTTTCTTTTTCCTTTCCCTTCCAGAACATAACTCGAGTTCTTTGCACACCAATTTTCCTCTTTTTCCCATTTTCCAAATGTTCTTCTTCCCATTCGTTCCTAGAATCGTCATCGGGCTCTTTCAGTTCCCCTGGACTATTTCGAACGTAGAACACAAAGCTCTGATGGTCCGAACTCTCCATTATTATAGTGAAAGCCTTGAAATCGGAGCAAAGCTTAATCATTTTAGTTGCATTTTCCATACAAGTCTCGACGTGAATGTTTGTCGACCATTCATTTGTTCTGGTCGAGTACATCTTTAAAGATGTTAGTTAGGTGAGTTAGGTACAAGTTAGGTAGGAATAACAATAATTGGCGTCATTTTATATGTTTTGAGAGATCAATAGATTTCAATGCTCTTTAATTGCGGTTCCGAGGAACTTCAATATATTTAGCTTATTAAGTCTTGAGGTGATTTTGACTGTATATACTACATAGTTACTGCAGTTTAATATGTTCGCAGTTCTCTGTTAGTATATCGGTTAGTACACGCGCTTGTCACGTATTGTAATACCGCGCGAAAGCTGGGTTCGACTCCCAGACAGAGAGTAGTTTTTTTTTTGGTTCTACCTTTATTGCAGCCTTTTACATAACGTGCATCAATATAAAAACGGGTCCCTATCGGTTTTCGCGACCAAACTTTCGCTTCTTCCTAAATTTACACTTACTGTAGATTCGCATTTTCTTCTACCTACTTACGGCTTCTTCCCAGAAGGAGTCGAGAAACATACCACGAGCGTGAGAGCTGTGCAGAGTCGGTGGGAGGAATCCCAGCGATGTCTATGTTTAGTGCGATCACCGGTAAACTATTTCAAGGCTAACTCGATAAGAATCCATATGCTCAACCAATGTTCAACCGATTACAATCATATAGCAACAAGGAGTTGAATACGTCGAGTTATTACGGGTTGGAAGTGCATAGGGACACGTAGGTTAAGTCAAGGATAAGTACAGCATGCGACATGGTGCATTCAGTATCCGACGACGGCGTGAGTTTTACCACCAGCTTGTCGGAGTTGTCGAGAGTCCAAACAGGTCATCTTACTTATCCATAAGTCATCCATGCGATCGCTAATCTCAAGACTTTCATTCCCATGCTACCCTTCTGAAGCCCGACCTCCTATATATCAAGTACTGAACCAGAGTGCTAGACAATTACTAAAGTACTCAGGTCTCTCCTTACGAATGACTACTGTCGAATTCGTCACTTTTGAAGCTTCAAAAAGCTACCTGGAAAACCCGGCGAAGACCATTACTGATACGGTGAAATGGGTAGCTAAGGAAGCAGGATTTATCTCGTATGTCGTTGACATCGCTATACTCATTGTCGAGTGCCCTGACAGTAAGGTAGCGCCTATTACGGAGTTCAGACTGAAGATAAAAACATAGGCCATATCGTCATCGGTGAGCTAGCTTTATCGGCTTTTCCCTTCTCCCCCCTAGTCCTGCGGAGCTAAAGTAAAACGCCGAAGTATGGGAAACTTATGAGCATCATGACATTGTTATGAAGCGCGCTGATTACAGCGAACTCCTTGAACTTATCAAACCATGCCTAGCTACTCCGCTTGTTATGCAGCATGTTCCATATGTAATACCAAACGTTGCCCTGGAGTCTCCTACAACAGAACTTGCTACATTCAGGCTCAAAGATAGTCAGGGAAAGGAACTCGTTGAATCTGGTCTGCGTACCTTGTCTGCTGAAATCGATAAGAAAAGTCGACATCCGCCGAGTGTCTGGAACGAAGTCCGAGAGAAGCCTGGGTCTTATATTTTAGCTATTGGGTGGGATAGCAAAGTGGTGAGTAGTTAAGCCTACGATAAACGTACGTTGCTGTTGGCATTAAATTGACATCGGCCATCATAGCATCATGAAGAAACTGTCAAGGCAGAGAACTTCCAGAAGATAATAGGCAACTTACGTCAGGTGGCAGACATTTCCCTTATTCACGTAGATCTCAAGAAGTTCACTGTGTAATGTACTAAATCTGTACTTATATAGCCTGCCTAAATGATGAATTCGCAACTCTTTAGCACGCCTATCAGACTGATGTTCGGCTGATAATATCAAACGGCCTGATAAGAGTGAGATTCTGAGCTCCTGTTTGTCGTTACTTATATTGAGAGTATTCATGTGGGCGCACTAAAAATCATATGTCAAAACTGATGAGATTTGTTGCCGACATATCGTTCCCGGTTCTCGGGAAGATCTAAGAGGGCTGAGTTCAAAGCTAGGTCAATTGCTTCCCACTATCACTCACCACTATGGTTAAAAGTCCTGTAACTAAACCTGTCGTCGAGATATTGACTTTTCCAACTTCGGAAGCTTTCCAAAAGGATCCCGTCTCAACGGGGGCATTAGGTCTGACATTACTAACGAAAGCAGACGGATGTTTATGGTACGATATACTCTGGCGTAAAGTTTCGTATATTAACAGCACGGTACGCTGCAGTGCATATTATGGAATTCAAGTCGAAGACGCAAATGTGGGATACCTATTTGTTGGTAAGGCAACCGTTCAAGTTGTTCAAGTTAAGCCTTTAATGAACGTCTTACTGATTCCATATAGTTTGGGAAACGTATGAGCACCACCAAAAATGGACTGCCCACCCAGAATATATTCCTGCGATGAAGGGCCTTCGAAAATGCCTTGCTGGAAAATACAATTTCCAACATGTAGACTTCATAGTGGATCCAAATAATGCTTTGGGTGCACCTGTCACCGAGATATTGTCCTTGAAGCTAAAGCCTGATGCATCGAAGAGAAAGTTAATTTTAGCATTGGACGGATTGTCCAGCCAGGCAAATACATTACAAGAAACCTATTCACCTTGTACATGGGGAGAAAGTAGAGAATGTCCTGGAAGATATACGTTTATCACGGGCTGGAGGAGCAAAGAAGTCAGTATCGCCATTTCAGTTATGTGACAGCCTCGTTAACAGCCTCTACAGGCCCACACCCTGGTACAGACTGCTTCAAAAGGTTCCTCATTTGTAAAAAGCCTGCTTGAGGAAGCAGATATTGCTATGGTACATGCCAGACTCCACAGACGCTCGATGCAGGTGCTTGCAGTGCTGTGACAGGGCCCAGGAGTATTGAAGAAGTTAAATTAAAGAGATTAATACCATAGTGTAGACTTTTGGTGACGTGCGGCTGAATCACCAAGTATAGCATATCTATCCGTGCGAATGAAGCATGCTAGTGAGCGGGGTAGTAAACCCCTGATTAGAAGAAGTGATTGTCAACCTGAGGCCGACCAATTCAGATAGATAAAGAAGCCATCAACTAAATAGTACCTATACCCTTTGAATACCTTGTAAAATGCCCATTATTGAGATTGCGACTTTCCCCAGCACTACGGCGTTCATTTCAGACCCCATAAAGACAGGAGCTCCAGCTTTTAGCAAGATAGCCCAAGCAGAGGGGTTTCATGGGTAGGTGTAATGTACCATATGCTCATCTGCTACTAATGTTTCACAGTCTATACACCGGAACGCAAGTCGAAGATGAAAAAACGGGGTACCTGATAGTCAGTGAGTATCATTAGTTAGTACCAGCAGACTATATGCCAATTCCACTAGTCTGGGAGACGTATGGGCACCACAAGATTGTTACTGAACAGGCCGATTACCCTCAATTAATTGAGACCTTGAAAGCCTGTTTTTCAGGAAGCATCGATGTGCAACATGTCGAATTCAATGCGGACATATCAGCTGCATTTGAAGCCCCTGTAACGGAATTCGCAGTAGCTACGTTGAAACCGGGGAAGGCGAAGGAAGACGCCGTATTGCCAGTGCAGAAACTTACGGCTGCACTTGACAACACTGAAGGCACGGTAAAGCCAGCTGTCTGGGGAGCGAGTCGCGAACGAGCAGACACGTTAATATTCTGTGTGGGATGGCCATCGAAGCAGGTAACTTGTATCTTACCGTCACGCGAGAAAAAAATAGTGAAGTTGACCATATAAACTCAGGTTCACCTGGACAGCGTAAAAGGCTCGAAGACATTGCCCCCTGTTGTAGGAGATTTACTTGCAGTGGTAGAACCTTCCCCAGTTCACATTCATTTTAAGAAATTCGCTCCATAGTCAGTAGTTGCGACGTTGTAGTTGTATTCCCGAATCCGATGGAAAATGCTCTTCGACATTCATTACCAATCATATCCCGCTGAAAAGGGCGAAATAAGTCGGAAATTACGAGCGTCAAGCCCCGAGTGACGAAAATCAAGATGCAAGAATAGAAAGTGCACGCCTTGGTAGTAGTGTTTTCCAGCCCTATTCACGTATCCTGCAGGTTGCTCTAACAGAATGCCTTCGGGGAAATACCCTGAGTGAAGCTATATAATCCCTAAGGTTGGCAATCAGTCCATACGAAGCTACCAAACCTACGCATATCAAAAAGCTATCGTTCGCATAAGGCTCCCTGCTCCTTACATCTCGATGACCACTATTGTCATTATCACATTTCCCAGTACTGAAGAATTCGTCGCTGATCCTCTTAAGACTGGAGAAGCAGCTTTTCGAAAAATCGTCCAAGCAGCAGGGTGTCGTGGGTACATTATGCCATGACCTCGGTGGACATCTTAACTAATACCTTCAAACAGGATATACACAGGAATACAAGTTGAAGATACGAGAACAGGATACCTGATAGTTGGTGAGCGTCAGCAATCACATAGGAATGACATGCACCGATTCATTAGCTTGGGAAACATACGAGCATTGCAAGATTATTACCGAACAAGCTGATTATCCTCCACTTACAGAGACACTGAAACCATGGTTTTCAGATGGCATAGATGTACAGCACATCGACTTTGGTGCTAACGTAACGGCAGCGCTGGAGGCCCCTACGACGGAATTCGGCGTAGTCAAACTAAAGCCAGGGAAGAGAAAGGAGGATCTCATACCAATTATACAAGCAATCACTACTACGCTGGACAACACACAGGGTGTTGTAAGGCCAGCAGTGTGGGGGCTGAGTCGGGAGCACCTAGATACGTTTGTACTGTGTGTAGGGTGGCCATCCAAGCAGGTAATCAATATCGTATTCAGATACGACCCCAGCTAACCGAAGATTCTCGCCCAGGTCCATTTGAATAGTGTGAAAGGCTCGGAGGCTATGATGGGTCTCATTGGGAAGCTGCGTGAGGTCGTAGAACCTTCTGCAGTTCATATTCATTTCCAGAAATACGCTCCACAGTAAATGATATGGCGGATTTCCAACAGTATAGTATATCCGTTACATCACATAAATTAAAGGACCTGTTCTGCCTTGAGTTAGTATTTAAAACACTTTCAAATGGAGATGTCTCGCTACGCATTACCTACTTACTGGGTTCCGGGTTGTTTGTACTACCGCTTATAACTTGCGGTCTTCTTTGACATGTATACACAACTGAAGAAGTCCACGTTCTTTCTAAACCAAGGGGCCCACTCAGAATCAACATGGTGACAGCCATCAACCACCAGCGACTTCATACGAGACTTTCCATACAGTATGTCTTTGTTCTGAGATAGCTCAGAACTGTTTGGAAGTCGAGCCTTGACAAGCCTATGGAGAGGACCGGTTTTTACGTCATTGCAATACGAGACATTTAGCCTGGTCAGACTAGGACATAGCGCATCAGGAGTGTTGCTAGAGTCAGTGTCGTTTTTACTTTCAAATGGAGCCAGCGCTTCCAATACTTTGCCCGAGATATCCGTCAAACTCGACATTTCGAGTGTCTGTACTAATGGCGTTGCCTTGAGAAACTGGATAAGAGTTTCCGCGTTGGCTATCAGACAAGATCGTATCTGAAGCTCTGTCAACAGCGGCACTGTTTGAGAAAGAGTTATTAGTGCTCCATCCAGATTTCTTGTGAGTTTCGAGAGGCGAAGGATTTCCAAAGAAGGGAATATGGTTACAGATAAAAGTCCTGCTGCCCATTCAACGTTGGTAATATCGAGCACTGTTAACATATGTAACGTCCTCGCCTTGATTCTAGGCAATGTAGCTATCGAACGATTAATGGTTGTATCCATGACCAAGGTCTGTAGATTGAGGGAGTTGTCCAAGAAATAAGTGACGGCTGAAAGCATATTTCCTTCGGGTCCTACACGAATACTTAGTTGAGCAATATTATGACAGGTGAGGTTTAGTGGCTCCTCTTCATCCTCATCAAGGAGTGATGAAGGGCTTGGGAATGGGACTTCGGTCAAGGAAAGTCGGCGTAGTGCAGGATTCTGACGAAGGATGGGAATTCTGTCCAGGTTTTTGTACTCTGTATCATCGAGTTCAATATGTTCTAGATTAACGAGTTCGTCGAATTTGCCTGCCTTCTTCAAAAAGTCTGCGATGTCCCACCCATGGACTTTACAGGATCTGAGACTTTGCCATTCGACATGCTTGATAAACGACCACCAATCCTGCACATTAACGGATGCAGTAGCGGAAACTTTCAGGTTTCTAATACGACCATTCGACCGTTGAACCCAAAGTTTTGCTTTATCTTTCAACCGGCGTTTGTTGAGAACCAAGGTATGCCACAACGATGGTACGTTGATGACGGTATTACGCCACGATTTACAAATATGCAGCAGTGGAATCAGTGTCGAGTAATCATATTCGAGGAGAATCTGCACTATATTTATGAAAAGCTCCATTGGGAGCTTAAGAAACTGATTCTGAGTTCTGCGGAGATAATCTTCATGCACCAGACGTGCTCTCTGTATCTCCTGCTTCAAATGGGACAGCTCTGCTTTCCTTTTAGTGTCTTCTGGTTTTAGTCTTTTAATAGCCATATCAACCATCTTGTCGGAGGCCTTGAATTTTTGCCCCTTCAGAAAAAGACGCGCCGCGCGTGAGTAGCCCTGCCATTTCTCTGGAGCAAGGTCGATAGCCTTCTTTGCATCTCTGAGCGCGTCTTTGGGATTATCAAGTTTTTCATGAACTGCTGCACGGGAATCGTAAACGATGTATTGAGTCTCGCCGCCCGATTCAAGTGCCTACGAACAACGCGTCAGTTGGGTATGGTATACGAATGAAACAAGGCGTGCACCTGGCTGAAAGCATTTAACGCGTCTTCATGCTTCCCAGACTTAAAGCATAGCACCCCATTCTGAAAGTGTACCTTCCATGACATTGTAGTAGGTCCGGCCGGGAGTTATGAAGTCTCAAAGAAAGCAGTGATGGAGGTTCAAGGACAAGAATATGTGGCCTCGGTGCATCCCAAAATGGCAACTACACACCTTGGACCGATACACCGACTATGGAGTCTCCCTCTCAGCTACCCGCCTCGTCTTCAAAATATCATCATCCCTATTTCACACCCGCAGAAGTAGAGTATCTGTCAGAAAAACAACGCGGAAAGTTGTCCGTGACACAAGAAGAAAAAGTTCGCCAGAATGCGTGTTCCTTCCTTGACGCTCTGGGAGCTCGTATTGGATTGTACGCCCCCTTCACTAGGTCGTAAAAATGCGTAGAATACTGATAAGGACCGTATCATAGTCCCAGAAGAACAATAGCAACAGGTCAAACGTTATACCACCGCTTCCATCTCTTCTTCCCCAGGAAAGACTTCAACTATATTGTATGCCTTCTTGTCTTCCCCTTCCCATGCAGATGTTATACTAACATCTACAACTAGGACGTATCCCTCGCCGCACTCTACGTATCCACTAAAATGCACGACACGCTGAAGAAACCGCGCGAACTCCTCGCCGTATCATACGCCGTTCGATTTCCCGAGCTAGCAGCCAAATCAAAGCATCCGGCAGGAGAGATCGATTTAGATACCATGGATCCACAGGTAGGCGACTTTTCCTTCTACAACATTGATATTATGAGTTATGAGTGAGCTGTTTGGGATTAGGTGGTCGAAAACGACCGCCAGCGTCTTTTGGCTGTTGAGCGACTGATTTTGGAAACGATATGTTTCAATTTTACATCGCGCATGCCCTTCCCTTATGTTATCAAGATTGGAAGGGCTCTTGGAGGTAACTCATCACCCTCTTTTTTTACGACGTTTCTGAGTCAACATATCCTTAGCAACGAAGACTCTTACAAAGCTGGCATGGCGCTTGGCTGTGGACTGTCATCGTACTCTTCTGCCGATACAGTATCCACCACATACTATAGCTCTAGGAAGTATACACGTAGCAGCTCTTCTTTCATCATTTGAGCAACCACCAGCAACAGAAGTGCCTCCTCTGAAAAGCGCACACGATATAGCGACAATGTTGAATAGAAAAGGTGACTGGGAGAAAAAGTATCAGTCTCAAGTCGAAGATCTCGAAGGTAGGATCCTACCCCTCATCCTACCCTGCTGTAAACACACCCATTGCACAGACATAGCCCATCAAATAATTGACCTCTTAATCCAAAATATACAATCCCCTTCCGCAAACACTTCTCCAAGCACTCCATCCTCTCCCGCCCCCCACCTCTCCCACCGCGACCGTACCCTTCAGCCTCAACATCCCACCTCCCCCTACAAATCAGATCAACTTATCCGCCTCAAGATCGCCATGCGCGAGACGGAGCACCCTCCAAGGCCAAGGCAACCATTGGGCACAGCGGATCCAAGCGCGCTGTATAGTGGGGAGGATAACAATTTGCTGGGTAGGAATGAAGGCACTGTGAGGTTCTTATTTGGACCTCCCGGGATTGGTGATAATCCAAGCTCATAAAATTACTAAGGGTGCAAAATGGACACCTATAGACGGATGGATGAATGTAATTAAGTATCTTTTGTGTATTTTATGGACTAAGTACTAATAGCGTGATATAATGAGATGAAGAGCGTGTGCGTGTATAATTATCGAGTAATGGTTCCAATGACAAGTGATCGGAAACGACACTTACAACAGCTACTATCTAGAATATACGTGCAATATCTACAATATATAACTATAAGGCTATACAATCCATATCATAGCAAGCACAGATGATTGTATATCAGCAAAAGAGAAAAGCGAGGTTCATATTAGTATTAATACCAACCCATACAAGATGATAGTATCATACAACATAGTGAAAACGAAAGAAATCATAAAAAATCTACTGACCACGACCTCTACGAGGGCGCCATACATTCTTCGAAGGAACTGACTGGAATCCATCGTCATCCTTTTTGAGTTCTTCCTTCGGCGCAGGGGCAGAAACGGGAGCAGGTGAAGCAGAGTGAGGAATGGCATTTCCGCCGGCGGCAGAAGCAGCCTCCTTGGCCTGCAACCTCTCTCTCCATCCGCCTTGCACAGCACCAGGGCGAAATTTGGCAGCAGGAGCAGGAGCAGGGCTCTCAGCACGGGGGGTGTGTATTAGAAGTAACAATGGGAGTAGAAGGCACAGAGTTTCTAGGCACAGCACTGCGTCTCCAGGCAGTTTCACCGACAGGAACAGTAGCTGGGGCAGTAGGTGCCTTTTGTTGCTCGCGAAGCTGCTTCCTCCGTGCTTCAGCCTCTTCCTCGCGCTGCATCTTCTTCCTGGCTTCTTCCATAGCAGCAGCACGCTCTGCATCGCGCTGTTTACGAGTTTCAGCAGCAGCCTCCTCCTTTTGTTTAGCTTCCTCTTCGGCGACGCGGTGCTCCTCTTCTTCCTGCATACGCTGCTCTTCTTCCAGGCGTTCCTCTGCCAAGCAAAATTAGCATTAACCCAGCAGAACATAGAGAGAGAAAAAACCTTCGGCTCTCTTCGCCTCCTCCTCTTCCTCCCTCTTCCGCCTATCCTCTTCTTCCTTCTCTTCCCTCAACCTCTCCTCCTCACGGGCTTTCAGCACTGCCGTCTTCCTCTTCTCCTTCTCTTCTTCAATCTTCCTCTGTGCAGTCTCCTTCTTCTTCGCGAACTCCTCTCCCTTCCTCGAAATGATAACCTCCCGACGAATCTGATAATCTGTCATCATTTTCGACAGACGTGCCTTAGTTGTCAGATCCTCCTGATGCGCATGTTTAGCTGCGTCCTTGCGCGACCTCTGGATCTCCTCGAACGTCTCCCAGTCAATCTTTTGTTGACTTTCGTAGTCCTGAGATAGGAGGGGGCGTTCGTCTTTACGATACGCACGCTCGATATGATCAATCCGCTTGGAAATAATACGCAGACGCTCCTCCCTTTCTTTTGTCTCCTTCTCGTGCTGTACAACTTGCATGCTTACCAGCTTGTCCTTATCATTGATCTCCATTTTCTATTAAATATAAAATTAGTATGTCGGGCAGATAAAAAGTGAAAAACCTACATCAAGATCATCAGCCTTAAGCACACCTTTCTCAACCAAGCTCTGCGCAAGCTTCTTAGCTTCATCAATCTTAATAATATCCATCTGCCTCTGAACCTCTCATTCTCCTTCCTTTTCAACTCATCCCTAGCTCTCCTACTCTCCTCCTCCTTCTCACGACGGCTAACCTCCGCACGACGACTACTCTCCTCCTTCTCCTTCCTAATACTGAGCTCACTCAGTAGCTCCCTACGACGAGCAACCACTGCCCTGCGGAGCGCCAGGGCCTTCCGCTCATCTTCAACAGCACTAACTAGCGCCTTTAACATCTCACTTTGTCGTTCTGTACCAAGCGCAACTTCCTCTTCATCAACACCAAGCTTCTGGAGGGAGGTATGCAGACATACAGCGACGTTGCTAAGTCTGGTTCGTACAAGATCTGACATAGAAGGTTGTACCACATTTTCGTGACTATAGCTGGTGGAAGGGATGGATTCATCATAGGTAACGAACGCGTTGTCGGCAAACGTGATACTCCCATCTCGATGATCAACGCGGATGTCCAGCTCGCCACGACGAGCGCAGCCCATAATGTACGCCTCGACCTGTTCGGCGTCAAACGCACCATCGATGGAACCTTTGAGAGGTTCGACAAGGGATAAAAGATTCTCGATTTTGACGGAAGAATAGACTTGGGAGAGCTGTGACAGCAGACGGGATAGGAGGGCTCGCTGAAGGAGGGGGAGGTAGGGGGCGTACGCCTCGTCTGTAGCGAGGTCTTTGAGCAGGAGTGCAACAGACGTGCACAGGGTAAGGGGGTCAAAGGTCACTTCGAGTATGTTGTATAATTGCCTAATGGGCTCTGGTGCCAGTTTTAGGACATTGCGAGAGAGCTGTTAGAGCATTTAGTGAGGTAAAATCAAATAAAAATAAAAATCAGATACTTACGGCGTCCCTCAACAAGCTAGCACGACTAGGCATACGGCTAAGGCCAAGCAATGAGGTAAGGCGGGCATTCTTACCTTTGAGCTCATCAGGCTCATCGGTATGCAACCCCACGGGAACAGCTAGCGTGCTAACAAGCACTTGTCCAGCAAGCCTACCCATCTCCTCCTGGCCCCGCCCACCAATACCAGTCACAATACCATAATACTTGCCCCAAGCTGCGGCATGGAAAAGGGCATTACCGCTCATCAAGAAAATCTTGGTGAGTTTTTCGTAATAGTTGGCCATCATAGCGGGGCGCGGAGCCTTTTTGGCCATAGTGAGGAGGTTGTGAACGTCTTCGACGGAGCGGAAGGCTTCCTGCCATAGCTCAAGCTCGACGGAGGTGTTGAGCTGGGCGAAGCGGGTATCAAGATGATGTTGGAGGGTTTCGGGATCTGAGAGGTTGATAGAATGTTGTTGATGTGAGTACTTCGCAACATTGGAAAGATGTAGACGAAGGGTCTCGCAGAGTCGGCGGAATTCCACCTTGCGTTGGTGCTTGAGACAGAACTTAAATGCTTGTTGTGCGATTTGCTTTGAGAGGGTTAGATACAATTTATAAGAGCATGCGTACGAACACACCTGATAAATAGTCTCCAATCTTGCGTTGTTTTTTAACGTCTCAAGAGAAGTACGATAACTCTCCCACAAGAACTTTAACCAAGGGGTAACCAGTGCCCTATCCGTCCTATCTTTGCTCTGGTCGCCACTAACAGCACCGAGAAGAATGCTCTCGGGTGTCTCACTGGCCTCTAAGTCGTCCACATCCACCGCCGATTTAACCGCCGCCTTCTCCTGCGCCTCCCGGACTTTTGCATCCGCCAACTGAACAAATCTTGTTATAACGGACTCTATGCTCTGAACGCTGGTATTTTGAGCAATATTTTTGTACTGCATGAGGCCTTCCTTTGCGGTGCGTCCCTTGCGCAGGTCGACACATAGCTCAATAAATCGGTGCATAATGGGCTCAAGGGACGTAAGAGGTGTCGACCTGAACTTCTTCGACGAAAATATCTCCGTCAACGACTGCAACGCAGCGTGCGTCTGACCGACGGAGATGAGCCCCTCTGCCTGCTTGAGCACGGCCTCTGGTTTTGTAAACGGCGCCATATTGACTGAGATTCCGATTACATTTTGCGATTATTTGAGATAATATATACGACTCACATTACGAGTGAGAAGTGGGACTCGTGGGTCGCCTGGGCGAGATTATGAACGTGAATTTGATCGCTTTTATGGATGGCTGTTCCTTGAGGACGACGTCGAGTCTCGACGCTGTGGACAAAAAAATTAGGTTTGTACGTCGTCACGTGGGAAATATTGATGTATCACTGACACTTCCGTTCGAAGGAACAGCCGACACCTACAATCAGTACAGTGGACAGTCGGGTGGATGCAATTAAGTCTATTTGTGTATTTTAGGAACTGGTACTAATAGTGTGATGTAAAGCGTGTGTGTATCCACGGTAGAGATGAATGAAGCATTGTTATCTACTGGGACTTCCAATGATATACCGTTGAATGACTGGGACGAGCAGCAATCTCGTGGGACTAAACATGGGGGGTATGACCATTCCTCCTCCGAGGCCTCTCTTATGCCAAGAGTCAACTGCAAAGAATATATGAGTACCTCAAACCTTGAAGTTAAAAAGGTGGAAAACTTACCCATCGGTTGCCCCAACACCATCATAACGAAATATACCCACATCCGTCCCCACCTTCCCTCAACCTTCCTGTTGGTAACCCGCTTCCACAATACTTCACCTATCAAAAGTGGCCCTTGAATTGCAAAGAAAAGTGTGACAGTATGGTCCCATCCCCGCCCCATGGCATACATAGCACATTCATGGAACAAGCCCGATGCCAAAAATGTTCCAAATAGCATTCCGTACTTCCCTGCGATCCATTTCCCGGGATATCCTCCAAAGACAAAGAATGTGTGCCGTAGAAGCTGGTGCCAGTTCTTGGCCCAAAAAATATGCATACTGTCAGAGGACCAAGGACCGTCCATTACTGGTGGCCAAGATGTGGGTGAGGAGTTGAAGCAGGCGACAGAAACGAGGGTAATGAGATCGTAGACCATCCCAAAGCCACTGAGGAGTGCGGTACCAGTCGTAATGTGAATAAAAGTGCTCACGGTATAACGTGCAGCCGGTGAAAGCTCCGGATAGAATATGCTTCCACCAAGAGGCGTTCCAACGCCAGGGAACAACTTGATGAATGATTCAAGAAAATCGAGAAGTAGGAAGTTCTTTATGAATGACCAAAGCGTTGCACGTAAAAAAGAGCCTTTTTCCAAAGGCCTGTATTCCTTAGGTATATGCACTCCACTACCAAACTTCCACCTTAGCCCACGCATTGTATGCGCAACCTCAAAAGCATCATACAACCAGGTGGCGATGTATGGATGGCGAGCAGCAATTTCCTCTGAAGAACTTGGGTCTGGATGGCCATTAGGCTGAAACGCTGGGTGTGTTTTACCTTTGCCTTTCATTACGCCCGGCCTGGATTCACCAACTTTGAGCATGCCTTCTGGAGTTAGTGCGAATTCGAGGGTTTTGGCTATTGCGACCGCGGCAAAGAGAGCTGCCCGGAAAGTTGTCAGTTGGAGAGTTAACTTGGGAAGTGAGGAAGGATATACCTTGACCCCAGTTGTAGACATTAAGTTCTGGGATGGTCCATGTGTACTTGTACGCAGCGACTAATATGGCCGACACCGTGCTTGGGAGCAGCAGAAGACGAATGAGGTAGGTGTCCTGCCTTCTTGCCAAGTATGCCATGAAGATGAACGGAACATAGCAGAGAACAGGGTATATTGCTGTGTTCCACGTCATGGGTATACGATCTTTCATCTCTGGCACGATTGTTCTGAAGGCCCAGTGAAGGCCCAATTTTAACCTATATGCTAGCACATTAGAAGTGAATAAATATGAAATTTGAAATACTGACTCATAGCAAACGCCATATTGGTGGTCTAGTATATGAAACTTATCCATTCAACTCTTGGTTCAACGAAACGATGATGGTGGTCAGTGTGCAGGAGCAGGACCTCGTGTGCAACGGTCATGACGGGAGATGTGGTTACATACGCAAGTAATTATGACCCGGCGCCGTCGTCTCGATTCGATTGGCGCTTTCTCAAATCTTAGTATTACGTCAGACACTGTTGAGAGCTGATGGTCACTTTGCACGTGACAATCGCGTCGCGTGCGCGTGGTTTGAGCCGCCCTGGCAGAATCCAAGCCATCGATGGCCATTGGCAGCGACGTCGCAGCGAATGATGAATGCCATCTTATCTATCTACTGACTCTATTCTTATCTTTCCGGTAAAAGCATACGCCCATATGACCATCGATTCCTCAATATACAGCTCTTTAAAGCCTCACATACCTCCAGGAGGCTCTGAACGTCCAGGTTTACTGGCTTTACAATGAACTTCCTGGCGCGCGCAAGCCAATACCATCTCACTATTTTCGGTCGTTCACTGTTGCTCCTAGGTTCTGAGTAGGCTATCTCATACACTGAAACCCGGAAATGTACAATTATATCTCCTCCAGAGTCCTTGTGAACGCAATATTATGGGCAGTCGCCGCAGTTCTCTTTGGGCGTAATAGAGATACGCGTCAAGTACTCTCGTTGGCATTCCTTGCTTGGGTAACTCACGTTCTCCACGAGCGAAATTAACTCATGTTCACCCTTCCTTCCCCAGACACTAGGTCTCCGACACGGTATGTTCTCTAAATGGAGCCATCCCTGGAGCCACCTTCCAATGCAATTTCCTCTTTCCAAATAGCCCTCGATGCGGACCACATCAGGTAAAACACATGTCCGTCCTTTTCGTCCTCGTCTTTCGAGCATCACTCTAACTTCTTCGCTTCAAGGTTCAGTCTCAACGATCAACTTTCTCTAACACCTTCCTTGCGGTTCAAAGTGCAATCGACAACGCAACCCGCGGCTTGATCAACCTCGGCCAGTTGCCCGTCACATGTGGACTCTTTTTCTCCCTGGGGCACAGCTCAATTGTGATTGCCGTGGTACGTCCTACTTCTGTCATTCTTCAACCCCTAACTCACCATACATTTCTCCATTTTGCTCCTCCCTTACTAACTTCAAGACAATTGCTATCGCCATCTCCACGGACGTGTACAACAGAATCGGTGGAGTATCCGATGTTGGTGGGATCGTAGGTGATGATCCCTTCCTTCATCCTCCATTCTATTCTTTCTCTGTCTTCTGATTCAAATTCACATTGCCCACCTAGGCGCTTCCGTCAGCGGTTCCTTCCTGTTCATCGTAGGATTCGCAAATACAATCATTCTCTGGAAGATCATTAAGCGGCGCAGACGCGTGAGTTTATTCGCTACTTCGTCCGTATCGCACTTGCTAAATCCTAATGTTCTACACTTACCATCGTGTCCATCATACCTTCTGCTTCTGTCCCTCTCACTTTTTTGACACACCCCGCCTACGCCTATTCATGCTTCTACCCGCGCGCTTTCCTTTCACCTAACTTATCACCTTCCCTTTCTACTTTCTTCCTCTACCCCTTCGTATCGTAACCAGGACAAAAAACGAGCCACACAAATTGGCAACGGCGAAATCTCCACAGAAAATGAAGTACCCCCAAATCCAAAACACAACCATATGCTCATGATGCGTATTCTTGGACCTATCATCACCTTTGTGAATATTCCATGGAAGGTGCGTTTCCTGTCACGTTTGTAACATATTTGGCTTGGTGATACTTAGGATTCTGATAGATGTATCCTGTCGGGGTTTTGTTTGGCTTTGGTAAGATAAATTAAGATAAATTAATTTATCATTACCTTGATAGTGAACTAGGTAAACTAATGTAGTTTATAGGTTTCGACACTGCGTCCTCGGTAGCGCTCATTGCCATCTCCGCCATAGCCAAAAAAGGTCCTGATGGCGGTTCGATTCCGGCCTCGTATATTGTCATCTTACCTGTACGCCTTTAAGCATCTTAGTGCCTTGACGACTAATGAGCAACTGCAGTTCTTGTTCACAGCAGGGATGTCAATGATCGACTCTGCCGACTCCGTGCTAATGCTATACTCCTATGCCGGATTCCCAGAGCACACGTGGAGAATATTCGAGTTGCGCCCAATTCCCATTCTAGCTGCAACACCCCAGGACACCGAAGAAAAGACTCCTTCCGGTGATATTAAAAATGCGGAATCACAAGAAACCGAGAAAGATAAGGGCAGCGGAAATGGCACAGCTTCCATATCCACCTTAGCTCAATCTCGTATCGAGCGCGAAGCGAGGGTGAAGCTGAATGTGATGTCGGGACTGAGCATCGTGTTGACATTGATGAGCATCTTGGTCGCATTCAGCATTTCGTTGATCACAATAATGAGCCTCATAGGCGAAAATTGTTCTCGATGTGTTGCATCTGCAGAGGCGGAGGATGGAGGCGGACTGGCGGGAAGGTGGTGGAGAGGGTGGGCTAATGTTCGTTTTTTTACCATGCCTTAGTGGATTACTGTAACGCTAACGATGTATGTTAGGCTGGTGAGCAATCTGGGTATATAGGCGCCGCTATTGTGGGTGGGTTTTTAGCTATTGTGATCTCTTGGTATGGTGGACGATGGGTTTTAAGAATGAAGAAAAAGCGGGAACCAGATTCTGAAGAAGTATGATATTAAAGAGAGACGAAATATTTTCCACAGATGTACAAATGTTAACTAGTATCCTCATCAACTTGAAGATATCGAAGCAAGATGATTGCAATAAAACGATGCCACCGAGTATCGCAGTATATCCGTCATAAGTTTATAAAATATACAAAAACTGCACAAATTAGAAACATATATACAAAGTACAAGTCCCATGTGTCATGCGAAACTGAAATACGTTCCGTAGTACCTACGTACTTGCCACTTGTTCTTCACACCATTTCCATAGCTCTTCTGCAAGCTTGGGGTCACGGCCAATTTCAGTGGCTTTCCCAACGCGTGCCCATGGAATGAGATACTGCATCACCATCACAGAGCGTGAATAAAAACTCTACTAGCAGCTAATGAAACCCTACCTCGCCATTCAGATTTGCCGCTTCAGGTGATGTACCCGCATAAAGCTGTGTTAGAGCACCATACGGTGCGGGGTAAAGCATCGGTTGCTAGATATCAAGTCTTAATACACACAAAAAGGCAAGTTAGGGATTGCTCTTACAATCATAACGTTCTCGAAGAAGTTCAAGTTGCGTTGTAGATCAGACTTCAGGTTTCCAGGGTTGCAAGAAGTGGAGACAATCCCTTGGTCGCCATATCTACGTGCAAGTTCATTTGCGAAGAGAACATTTCCCAGTTTGCTCTGACCATATAGGTCCCATCCTATTTTCCTCCTTCGTGCGGCTGAATCCTTCAGTGTATTGAAGTCGATACCGTAGCTCAACTCATGGCCGGAAGAAGAGGTCGTAACAACACGTACTTTCCCATCTAGACTGGATTTGGCCGTAGAAAGGAGAGTTGGGAGAAGGAGTTTGGTGAAATAGAAGTGGCCAAGGACATTTGTGCCGAATTGAAGATCGTAGTTTTGAGCAGTGAGTAAGTCGATGGGAGCCCTCATAACACCACTATATCAAGCCAGTTAGCATAGATCACAAACCTACTAAGCGAATACATACGCATTGTTAAACAAAATGTGAAGTTCCTTTTCCTTGCTAGAGAGTTAAGCCGTTAGGGAGCACAGAGGTAGACAGTTGAATATAACTCACCTTTGGAACTCATCCGCTGCTTTCTTAATGGAAGCCAGGTCTGCAAGGTCCAACTTCAAGAAAATACCTTCCTTTCCTGTCTGTTCCTTCAATTCTTTAATGGCTTGTTCAGCTTTCTCTTGGCTTCTGGCAGCAACATAAACCTTTGCATTGTGAAGAAGCAGTGCCTGTCGCCGTGGTCAGTCGTCACATCTACGAATTATCACAAAGGACTCAGCTCACCTTCGCTGTTTCTTTTCCAACACCTGCCGTTTAAACAAGCTATAAGCACGTGTAGAGCGAAGCTATCTATACGCTCACCAGTGTTTGCACCTGTGACAATGACGACCTTCCCTGTCAAGTCAGGAATGCTATCAACAGTAAATGTGGGCTTCGGCGGGAACGCCTGGCTGAGCAAAGAATACATAAGTCCCATTTTGTACTAGCTGGGTGGAGTGAAGAGGAAGTGGTGTGACTAGATATCGACTTTCCCAGACTGTAGATACTTAAATACGTAGCAGGCCCGGTGACGCGTTCAGTGGCCGCGGGTGGCATAATCCAGGAACGCATCATGCCGCGAAGTGTTGGACGCGTGAGCTCACGGCCTTCACAGTTTCACATTGGTACTACTTACTACATATACCATATGATAAATATGTACAGCTGTACTAAAACAGAAAATGGTCCTCAAATAGTTAGATAACGAGAGGCACATCACGAAACATCTAGACACTGGTAATTTATAGCTCCGCCCGGGGGAATGAGATACTAAAAGCAAACTAAAAGAATGTTTCATTGCAAATTACGAAGAGAGATTACAGCAGTTTGCAAAAAGGTTGGCACTCGCGCGCGTGAACAAAATGTAAACATCCGTAATTATTAATATGATCGAGCTAAGTACTTGCCGTTTTGGGCCGAACGCTCTGGTTGAGACTCATTCCGCCCAAATACTTATTCCTGCTACTCTCTAACCAACTTCGCTCCCCTGGCTAATCTCTAACATACGTAATCAACACATAATATGGGTTACCTCGCCATATCAAGCAGTGTCAAATGGGCTGCAATAAATAAGTATCTTGAATATGTTCATTGTTGGCCGATTGCGGCAGTGTGTGACAACATAAGTATCATGGCCAAATCATGGCCATAAGAAAAGTTAGATGCAGATGTTTCAAATGTTTTAAAGCGCATAGCGCTTAGATGGAATGTATGCCTGGATAATAATATATAGATGGGAGGGGTACAACAGTATAAAAACGCGAGGTGAACCAAGATGGAATGAGTCTCAACTAGAGCGTTCGGCCAAAAACGGCAGGTACTTAGCTCGATCACATTATTAATTATGAATGTTTACATTTTGTTCACGCGCGCGAGTGCCAACCTTTTTGCAAACTGCTGTAAGCAGTGCTTTTACAATCATCACATTCTCAAGGCCATTTACATTTCGCTATAGATCAGACTTCAGGTTTTCAAGGTTGCAAGCGGTAGATCATACGAGCCTTTGATCTCCATATCTGCGTACAAACTCATTGGCGATGAGGCCATTTTCTAATTCGCTGACTGTACACATTTATTGGGTTCTGCTTCGTCCTTCAGTGCTGGCGTATCACAATGTTCAACTCGTGGGCTGACGAGGAGGTAGTATAGTAACTACGCGAACATTTCTGTCCAGCAGGAATTTACAATAGCAAGAAGAGTTGGGAGAAGGAGTTTGGTGAGATAGAAGTGGCCTGGTGTCGAATTGAAGATCGTACTTCTGAGCGGTAAGCGGGTCAATGAGGGGTTTCATAACACCACTAATATCAAGTGAGTTCGCATAATGTTCAAGAGCCTACATGAGTAAATTTCTTCGCACGCGTTGTTAAATAGAATATGAAGTTCCTTACTACAATTTCCTGCTACAAAGGAATGAGCTCCAAATTCTGCGGACAGTCGATTGAAACATACTACCTTTGGAACCCCTCTACTGATTTTCTGACAGAAACTACGTCGCCAAGGTCCAATTTCAAGAATATAACCTCCTTTCCTGTCTGCTCCTTCCACTCCACAATGGCTTGTTCAGCCTTTCTTGACTATTAGCAGCAGCAATGTAAACTTTTGCGATGCAAATGAGAAGTGCCTAAAATTAACGAATTAACCTCAGCGCATGTACTGCGATAAAAATGACCATTCCTCATTTTAGCCGTTTCTTTACCGCCACCTACTGTTCGGAATAGCCATGAGCGCGCGTAACATGACTAGGACTCGTGAAACAACAACCACCTGTATTTGCGCCTGTGATGATGACAATCTTCTCCGTCAGGTCTGGAATGTCTTCAATTGTCAAAGCAGGCTTTGGCAGGAAGTTTGACTGAGGATAGAATATAAGCCTAAGCCTTGACAATCTTTTCATCCGTTCTGCTATATATACGCACATAGGGCATGAGCGAGTAGGAGACATGTTGCAGTAGACTATGATTGGTGCAGTCATGAATGTTGACAGTTGGTAGAATCCATGCGTCGTGCGCGTGAACGCGCAGACTCTCGGCGCACGTCTTCAGGTCGAGTTAGACGCTGAGGAGGCGAAAGTGAAAGGCGCAGTTGAAGCGCAGCATTTCATTTACGGGGAAGACGGGCACCAGTGCTGGCAATAAAATTCATGTCTATAAATAATACTACCATCCCATACAACGCGTCGTAATCTTTCGATTAAGTGATGGTTTCAATCTGCTCGTCCAACCATTTCCAAAGCTCTTGCGTGACTTGAACATCTTTGGAGGCTGAGCTTGAGTCACCAACCCTTGCCCATGGAATTAGGTACTAAACGATAGAGTTAGACCGACTCTATCAATGAGATTAGTTTTCATTTGTCAAAAATAAGTGATGTTCCAGCGTACAGCTGCGTAAGCGCGCCATACTCGGCGGGGTAAGTAGTCGCGTTTTCCTTCGGAAAGCTAGCCGCACGTTAAATCCAAAACGGTAAGGAGATCTACAAAATTACTTACAAATATAAATCTCATAATAGGTGATAGATTTCGCTGAACTTCGGTTACTATATTTCCGGGGTGTAGCGAAATTGAAACAATTCCTTCGGGTCCATATCGACGGGCGAGAGCAGGCGAGTTCATCTGAGTACATGATCGTCGCCTGGAAAGAATAAGGGTCACGTAGTCAATGCAATAAGCAGGACAGACCAACCAATTTACTTTGGGAGTACATATTCTGCTGTCATTTTTCTTCGTGCTGGGCCATCCTTGAATGTGTTAAAATAAAGGTGGTCAATAAGAATGTGACCAATCGAGGCTGTTTGGATGATGCGTGCTTTTCGCTCTGGAGTAAATTTAGCTGTCGAAGTTAGCAAAGGCAGGAGAAGTTTCGTCAGGTAGTAATGCCCTGGATATCCGGTCATATCAGTAAAGATACTGATTGATGAATGAGAGGATGTTGATTCACCAATTGTATTCGTGCCAAAAGTAAGGTCATATCCTTGTGCTGTTAACTCATCCATAGGAGGAAGCCAGACACCACTAAAAATTTCAATCACGCGATTCTGCGAAAAAAAGTTGGGCAACATACCCATTGTTAAGTAGGACGTGAAGTTGATTTTCAAGTCTGGTGAATACTAAACAATCGATGATAAAATGCTTCAAGCTATGAAATGAAATTACCTCTCAGATTCTTCTTCTGCTGCTTTAATAGATCGTAAGTCCGCCAAATCCAGTATAAGGGGGTGGATATTCCCCCCGCAGTCTTTCAAGTTCTGGATAGCTTTTTTGATCCTATCTTCATTGCGACCTCAATGTAAACAGTAACATTATGCTTCAGTAATGCCTTATCGGAAGCAGCAAAAGGTCAACGGGCAACTCTTTTAGAGGAAACCGATAACTCACCCGCGCGGTTTCCTTCCCAAGTCCTAAAAGGAGGTAAGATAAATGTGCACGTATCGACAATTTACCCCTAACCTATATTTCCTCCTGTCACCAGCATAGCCTTTCCTGTGAGATCAGGAACACCACCAACACTAACTTTGGAAGCGGGAGGAAATATATCGCGAATGAACGAAATAATATCTATACACACTACCGGGGGAGAATACTAGGAGAAATTGTGTTGGACATCCGGGTGGGATGCATCATTGTATATCCTGACGGCAAAACACGTTTTCAGTGCCGGTATATGTTCAGTTAAGTATGCGGACATACCTTACGAAGTAGCGACTAAGTACAAACTTACATTTTTTGCGCTTTCTAATAACGAATCTTCTATTCATATAATGCATGACTTTGCACCCATCTAGCTTACCACAGCCAATGATGGATCAACTACTCAGTTTTCCTAGGTCGTACAAAGGTTCTTAACGGTAAATTTCGAGCATAAATTTAGCCTAACTTGCCGCCTAAGTCAAGGCTTTATCTCAGGAGCTGTTGTTGACAATAAAGTTGTGGCGCCGCCAATCATACCATGGCCTGTGCGTGGGAAGATTTGTCACGTGAATAGCAAAAGACCATTCAATCGTCGATTTCACAGCAGCGTCAGTTGCGTACTTATTCTCTTGCACTTCCTTTTATCTTACCGCCACCGTCCCACCTTCTTGCACAAGATAAACGCTATTCCGGCCTATTGATTTTGTATATCTTAACGATTTTTATACTCAAACTGGCAATCTCATACATCGGTGGTATTTCTTCGACGGATATGCCTACCCCTCGGTCTTCAAGTGTAGCAGTGGACGATCCAGCGTCTTCCCTGAGGGCAGCGGCTCTTCTGACTCTGAAATCTAAGCGGAAAAGAGCTGTTGTCGAAACAGCACCCCCTCCTTCTACAAGACCTCCTCCTGTTGAGGATACCCTTCAGCTGGATTACGGGCATGAAGAAACTCCTTCGAACGTGCCTCCTTCTCCTTCACATTCTGGCTCCAATGAAATATTGAATGAATTGCATCCCACAAACGACATCGAGGAAGGACAGATACGTGAAGAGGGGGAAATCAGCGATGAAGATGAAGCATCAGCTTCTCCCTCAAAGCCTCCACCATCTCCTGAATATTTTCACGCTGGACCTTCCGATGCTCATGCATCTCCTGAAAAGCAATTGCCTGCCCGACCTTCGCCACCTGCCGCAGGCTCGCCTCGTTTTCCTGCCCTTCTGGAGAGAATCACCGACCCTCCTCAATATATTCCCATGGACGAAGACCAACCGATGAACGCAGAGGACAGTGCTATGCAAGAATATTCCCCTGTGGATGATATACCCCTTCTTGTTGACCTTGATCATGTTAGGCCGGGTATACCATGTTCGTGCAATACTTTTTTATATAACAATTATTCTTCTCACGGTTTAGTTGCAGTGAAATTAGAGGAATATAATGTTGCAAAGGATATTATTCTGGATCTTCTGGGTTGGGGCGTGGAACCTGAATATCTGATTGACTGTGGACTAACACGTCAAATCGTTTACTATGTTTTTGCCGAGCTTAATCTTGAACTGCCGCACAATCTTGACACCAGTGACCTTGTTCCGTTTACGCCTGAAGTGGCAACAGTCATACTCACTCGCCAGATGCCCACTGTACACGAAAAACCATCTAGCGGACAAAGCTTGCTGACAAGATTAAATCTGGGGTCTCATATACCCAGATTAGTTACCCCTCCACCAGACAGCATGGAAGGTGTCCAGTCTCCTGGAACAAATGAACTTCTTGACATTGAGCGACAACGACGTCAGGAGCTTCTAGCGAGGAAAGCTGCTCAGGCCTCTCGCAAGGCAAAACAAGTGGCCCCGCCTGTAGAAGATACTTCATCTGTCGCCTCTTCAGCCGGCATATCTCCGTCTGAACCTTCCAAAGATCAAGATATGGAGACGACACCTGTGGCGAGCGAAGCTGTTGAGGATTTCTTAAAGAGTATTGCTACGCCGGTCGAGCCGCCTTTCAAGCCAACATCCATCACAACGTTAAAAGTCAAGGAAAACGGTATGGATTTAGACGAGATACCAGGTCTTGGCAGCTTGTCGAGATCCTCTTCTCAAGCAGATGTAACAGGTAATGCACCAGCTTACACTGATCAAATCGTAGTATCACCTTCCGCTATACATCCACCGGTATCTGTGGAGTCGGCCAATTCGATTTTCAGCCCTATTGCTCAGGATGCTACGATAGCTGCAAATTCTTTCGCTACTCAACGCCGGGGTACCAAAAGACCTGTTGCTTCTGATTTTGTTGACCTTGATCCATCTCAACGTGTTGGACCGAATGGTAATAGACTCCTCGACGTGCCCTCTCGTCCAGGTACTGGAGCTAATTTCTCGTCGGTTTCAATGAAGCGATGTGTTATCGATCTAAGCGATAGTGAAGGTGAGCAAGATCGGTCTGCAGCTATACCTATGAAGCGTGCACGAAGCAAAGGCTATGTGTCACCACCTCGAAAACTACGGAACGAAACTCCTTCTGGTTCTGGATGGAATACACCATCTGTGGTTCCTACTAGTTCAGCTGCCCCTGGTGGACAATCTGTTTTGGAACTTAAGATCAAGCAAATGAAGGAGGAAATAGCGCGCAGGGAGCAGGAGATGAAACGTGCAATCGTGAGTATAGGCTTATTTCGTTCCGTGTTCCGGTAGCTTAAATTACCACATTACAGGCTTCAAGGCCCGTCTCTACTGCTGGTAGCAGTAATACTACGTCAATTGGAGCTTCTGCACCGACAGTTGTGGTTGTTAAGCAGGAAGAAGATGATTCACTCACTTCGACCGCAATGCAGACAGATGATATTGAGATCAACGCACAATCGAGTGGTGAGTAGACCCTGATATCCCATCTGCATCCGCGAAGTCTCGTGAGGGTTTCTTGTTCATCCATTGATCTAATGAAGGGACAGGAGATTTGGCGACAATTCGCAATTGCCTTTATCTTCGTTCTTTCCGCGATTGTTGACACACTGTACTGACATCATTGGTTTTCCAGAAGCACAATCACTCGACCCTTCGATTGTACCTTTAGCAATGTCCGAAAATCCATCCACCAATGTATCCGCAACTGGTACACCTTCCATTGGTTGTCTATCCTTCCGTTTATCCGTTCAACCGCCAACTGACCATCATGATCAGCTGAAAATGATTCACGTCGTGGTAGCGCCTCTTGGCCCGTTAGCAGCCCATCACCAACAACACAAGATCAAGGCGAGTATATTTATCGTTCCTGCTCGCGTTCACGTGGTTGCGGCTCCTTTCTCCCTCACTAACATTATTGTTTCTCCCTTCTCTTTCATTGCGGTTTGTGCTATTTCTGCACTTTTGATCTGGACCCTTCCACGACTCTTTTCTGCGACTCTTCTTCGTGGCCTCGTGTTTCAAATGCTTATTGTTTTCGCGGACGCTGCTCTCACGCACACTGTCAACTGAACGTGTCGTTGTTTGGCATTTCGTCCTGTCCATGCGTACGTTTCGATACTTCTCTTGCTTCCCGTGACTTCTTCATCCCTCTACCCCTGGTGATTCTCGGTTATCAAATTTCCTCTTTCCAATTCCCCTTTCTGATTCAACTTTCCTGTTTTGCCTTTACTTTGCCCTCGCCAACCTATTATGGCAATATCCAGACTCAGAAGGTGAAGGATTACATGGACAAGCGGCAAGGATTCTTTCATTTGTATGCCGCAAGGCGCAGACTTCTTGCTAAACATTCCTGACATTTCTTTTTTTGCTTCTCCCCCTGTTGCCATATTCTTGTTTAACTCGGTGTTTTCATGCTTTTTCTTCCGTTTTTGTGATATTTTATAGGGATCTGTGACTTCGAGTAGTAACGAGGAAAGGCAACAGGTACAGCAATCACTCGAACCCGAGACAAGTCAACAAGTCGACGTTGACCAGGAAATGTCTACGTCGGCAGAGGTGCGTCTTGCGAGTTCGTTTTCTTCCACTTCTCCCGGGTGGGGGTTAACCTCCCACCTTGTCTGTTTTATTGGGTAACTGACGATTGGGTTTTGTTTGCTTTTTGCGTTTGCATTTTATAGGTCCCACAGATTACATCAGCCCTCCCAAAGCAAGACGGAAGACATGCCCCATCGCCAGCCTTGTCATGTGAAACTGAAAATTTGTTTACGACCTACGCATCTCCGTTTGAGTGGTACCCTCTCTTACACTCTCACTCACGCACCGTCTCAGGTCAACTTACACCTGTTGAGCAAACCTCGAGTTCTTCCTCTTCTAACTCCGTGTCCAATGCTCCTGTATTTCCCGCTTCTTTGTCTTCTGCTGTCTTTCCTGTTTCGTCTGTATATCCTTCCTCGCTTTCTCATCCTTCCATACCTACAAGTAGTAGTAGCAGTAGCAGTGGTAGTAGTAGTAATTTCCCCCTTCCGAACCTAAAACCTCTGAAACTAACTGCAGCAGCCAAACTGCTGGATCCGTGCAAGCGGATATGTCAATACGAAGTACCAGGAGGAGGGGTGTGCCGTGATGCAGGGTGCAAAGACTTACATTTGAGTAGAACGCTGGGTCCCTCCACTGGTGGTGTAAGTGGGATTGGCGGATTTGAGCCGAATGGTGCGTGATAACTGTTTGCCTTCATATTGGAATTGGCTGATGCATTGTGTTTGTATTTTGTCGTGCTATCGTGCCGTGTGCTTTCAACCTATGCCCCACGTCGCTGTTGTGCCGCCGATTCATCGTTACAGATCAAGATGCAGCGGAATACCTTTTCAACACGCTGCCGGCTGACTGGCTTTCCGGGCATGGTATTTCTTCGTCGAAGATACTAACAGCACTGCAAGAAGTACGCCTCAAAAATATGCCAATAGCCTTCGAGGAACGTGTAGCGCAGGCATTGTGCGCCCTCGGACCGCCGCCTTTACCACCACCAACTACTTAACGAAGGAAGGTGCAAGATCTGCATGATAGCCGACTCGACTGCACTGGTCTCCGCCTGAAAGAACTGGAAACTGACACCGACATCGACTGCCTGCAATAATGTCTTGGGATCTCCAGCCCCTGTATGGTATGCTTCCCGGCCTCGGACGGATGATGAAGACGAAGAGAAGAGCGACCAGAAGGAGCACGTCCGGTGTTCCGCTGTCCGTCGTGGCTTTTCTCGAAGTCACACAGGACAGTGGGCAAGGGTGAAAATTGAAAATAAAAATAAAAATAAAATGAAAAGAATCGTCGATTGGAAAAATTGTGAAGAGCGCCTTGTTCGCCACCTTCAGGCCATGGGGGCTTTGCTGGGAGGGGCGCAGAAGCGTGGCCATTGCGCTGGTGTCCTCTTTTCGTAAAGTGTTCAGATGTCTGGAGGAATTTTTTTATGTTTGTTCTCTTAATTCTTATGTTGCGAAAAAAATCATCTAGCTTGTTTTTATGTTTGTAGTGTAGTATGTCCACTACCGTTTGATTATGAAGATACATTTATGCGCCACTGCTCGTTTCGATTTCCTTCTGTAGCTTTGACCACCAGTATTCGCCGAGCTCTATTTTTGGCTCATGTCGTTTTTTACCTAGTATGCGTCTTACCATCTCAGTCGGAATCACCACGCGTGTGGGATGGATTGAGGAATACTGAATACGGTCGTGCTGGAATCGATCAACATTTCAGCGGCGCCAATTTCAAACCGCTTTTGGCGGATGTATTGCTTATGACCCCGCCGGGTGCGTGAAGATCGGGTGGCATCCTGTCAGTGGATGTGGTCCGTAGAAATCCAATCCGACTTGCTTTATGTGGTTTAGCTGCCGGGATACATCGAGGAATCGGCTGTGCTCAGAAACATGTACGCTCATTTGTAAATTGTGGGGCATGACAATGTTTCGATCTTGTTTCTCATCTCCTATCACTTGTCTGATTCCAGAAATCACATATGTTTTTTTCTCACTGACAAAAAGGCTTTTGCGTGGTGAGATGTTACATACACAAGCAGCCTCGAGGTTACGGCTTTCTCACTCTAACCGACATGACAGTGAAACCCACGTCAAGGACATCGAGCTCTTTGCTTCTTTACAGCAGATTTCATTTCATTTCGTTTGACATGGACAGAATCAAGGTCGGGCAGTAAGGCATAAATTCTACAAAGAAAGATTGACATATCGGCTGGGGGTACGCTCGCCCCGCGGCCCCGCTGGTTGCATAGTGACAGACAGACTTACGGGGGGACGTAAATGGGCGCGCGCGCTTTGTGGAACTTTGGTAGAGATCTGTAAAGAAATTAGAATTGCGTGTGAGCCAATAGGCGTGAGGGACGGGAGAAGAAGTATTGTTTAACGAGGGGTGGAGGAGGGGAGGGAGTGTATGGATAGGTGGGAAATATGAGCGAGATTACGGCGCGCTGGCCGGAGAAGCAAAGAAATAATAAAATGAGGAAATGAAAAGGCGAGGCCGCGATCTGAGAGAGAGTTGCAGCGAGAGATGGGGCCATATCGGTGGGGCGAGTGCATAAAGTTGTACTCTGGGAGAAGGAGTTCTGGGATATGGAACAGAAGATGGGTGGTTCTACAGGGACGTTTATACGAGAGGGAGAGGGGATCCGATTGGGAAGACTGGCTGTAAGTTGTAAGGTGCAACTTGGGAATGGTGGACTCTGGAGTGGTTGGTTGGTGATAGTAAATTGAAGCTGCGGATGGATCGGATCCGGGCATCCATGGACGTTGCGCATGTGAGATGGATTTGGCTGCGGGCCCGGGGATCCAACAGCAGCAGAGGGGCGTGATGGTTATAAGGGGGCTAAAATGGCCATTCCACATATATCTCGACGCCTGCCTTTCCTGGCTGCCACTGCCGAGGAAAGGGTCCTGGGACGGGAGGCGTGGGAGCGAGATGTCATTCACGGGGGGTGGGAACGGTGCGGGTCCAGGGGGATGATACGAGTCAGGGGGGGGGGGGAAAGGAGGAAAGGGGGTTGGTACAGGTTGTCTTCTCTGACTGGTAAGACTAATAATTACTACAATAAATTCATCGTATTTTATAAAATAAAAGGCAGTGCACAGGTATATGCTCGTGTCACCGCCAGGCAGCTGTCACAATGGGGGTCACAAGATTAGTCATATCGGGAAGGGCGGTTCTCGGAAATGGCCGGATATAGAGTTTGGTGCCTGTTTTGGCGGTGTTTGGCATGTTGATGGTCGTTTATCAGAGTTTATCGCCGGATGCTTGGCCTTTGCTCTCTTCAAAAACGAGTCCTGATCAACTTTCCCTTTTCGCCCTCCCACACAATTCCTTTTCCGGCCAGGCTCCGTAACGAGCTCCTTCCCCCATCGTCCTCATCGTCCTCCTCCTCCTCCAGCCCCCTCTCCTCCCTGTTGCTCTCGTCTTGCTCGCTCTGCCCATCTGTGCTCTGAACTACTTTCCCTGTCAGTACTCTTTTTTCCTCTTTTTCCATGGCTTTTCGCCGCGGTTCCACTGGTACAAGTAACTCAACCTCGTATTCCTATTCCAATACCGCTCCCTCCCCTACCCTTTCTGGCCCATCCCCACTGCAACACCATCCTATGCCCCCTGCATCCCAGCCTTCTTCCAACACACAGTCGCCCACTTCGCCAACGATGCGTAAACGTCAGCGCACCCTCGATATGAATCCAGGAAACTCTGCCCCGGCCGAAACTCATGCCGCTCCACAGCACTCGGGTGCCCCCGCAGTTGGCGACGACGCGTTCATCAACGATCACGACGCGGTAGACTCTGCCGGCGAGGACGACGACGACGACGAGAAGCCTAAATCAGACAAGAAGGCCGGAAGACGAAAGATCAAGATCGAATTTATTCAGGATAAATCGAGACGTCATATAACGTTCTCCAAAAGGAAAGCAGGTATGTATTCCTCCCTCTCAGACAACTCTCCCTTCTGGTATCTTTCCTTCTCACATACCTATTTACAGGTATTATGAAAAAGGTAACACTTATTCCCGTTTAATCACATCTCGTCTCTCACCCCTAGTCGTATTCAGGCCTATGAACTTTCCACACTCACTGGCACCCAGGTCCTCCTACTCGTCGTGTCAGAGACTGGTCTCGTGTACACTTTCACCACTGCAAAGCTACAACCTCTAGTTACTCAGCCCGAGGGCAAGAACCTCATACAGGCATGCCTTAACGCACCTCACGGTACTTTACCTTCTTCTATGCCAGTTGGTGCTCCTCTTGGTCGTTCATCGGGTCCCATGAGTGGCGTTGGTGGACCTTCTTCAGCCGCCAACAACATTCCAGGCGGCCTCTCCATTGGTACGTCCGGTAGTCCCGTCAAGGAAGACGACGACGGCGACGACGGTGACGATCAAGCCACACACGGTGGACGTGCTTCCTCTGGAGACAAGCGTCGTCGCCGTGCATCATCCAACGCAGGTCCTCCAAGTGCAAACCGCGGTGCAACATCACCTCACTCACCGAACGCTTCGATCCCGCCCCCTTTGTCGATTCCCGCCCCGGGTCAGGCAGCCCAAAGCTCGGGGCAGCATCAACCACCTCACCCTTCCTCTCAGGCCCCTCCTCCTCAGATCCAACTTGGCTCTCCAACCTCTCCTCAGCAACAGCACCAGCAGGTTCCTCCCCCCTCGCAAACTCAGTATTCCGGGGGCTCGTATGGGCATCATCCCAGTCAGCAGCCAACACACCATCAGACAACTCAACAACACGATACGATGTACGGTAGTCACATGATGCCGCCTGGTTCTTACTCGTACCCTGGACCAGGAGGAGCTGCACCTCAGGGTGGTCCGGGCCAGCAACTTGGTGGTCTTGCAGCTGCAGCTGCCCAGCACAGTCACTGGGCTCAAGCTCCTCAACAATCGCAGGTTGGCCAAGGCTACAGACGGTGAGCAGGTTAGTCGCCGACCGCAACATTTTTAGGCGCCTATATAACGACACGACTATTCCACTTGTACGGTTTCGACGATCCCCTAGTTGATATACGAAGCTCCAGCAATGGTTCTGGGGATGTTTATATATCCAGAGCGCATTGACAGTGTTGTTTTAACATTGTGATATTTCTCATTTCGCTTCCATCGTTTTTCTTGGTCTCAAGTTGCCAATTACTTATGCTTTTCCTGATTTCAAAGAGTGTATTTCGCAAGTTTCATTTTGATATTCTCCCGTGTCTGTGCTCTCTGCCGTTGTAAACGGACGATATGAATCGCTACGATACGAAATACAACGACCTCTTTCCACCTCTGCTTTACTTTATCTTTCCTCCATCCTCATCCTGTGTGTCATTAACTTGGTACTATACACATGCGTCGCTTTTTTCATACGTATATAGTTCTCCATTCTCAATATGTACTTATTTCTGCGGCTGAAATACGAATTCACTGTATTATTTTACATGCCTGCGAAAATATTTTTGGCGTATATTGCATTTCCCGAGTCAAACGTTGCATGTATTTGGATGTATTTGGCATCAGCTTGTGCCACAGATCGGAATGATGTTACCAGCGGCCGGAGGATGTGGCTGACAGGATTCCAGATGAAATCCGAACAAACAATGGGAACTGAATCCCGCCAAGCCATTTGATCGACATGTCTAGCTGACATCGTCACGCGCGTCAAGCTGATTACGACGGATGCACTTTCTGCCAATGACATAGTTCCCATTCCAACCTCTTACTTTGCATCCGCCCACACGCGAATATCAGACAACCCATTCAGATCATCGTCCGTAATCGTCGTCTTACAGTATTTAAAATTTGTATCAGCCTTATTCAATTTCCCTCCAGGCTTGGCTGCGAAAATAAATATCGGTCGTTGCGCAACACCGAGACAGGCTCCAGAGCGAATGAACGCAGGGACACGTACGACGGTATCATCCTCACGGCGGATTCGAGGAATCCATTGTTCCTCGTCATTACTCGGATGTATTTTTATTGGAACGGTTTTCAGCCTGAACTTTACTTTGAAGGCCCTATGGCCTGGATATTCACCGGTAAGCGATGCGACTCAGTCCCCAGAAGGCTTCCTCGTTATCAACTTTTGATCATCGCGGACTCGACACGGTGTATTGGCACGGTGATTTTAGGCGTTTCATGCCATAGGCTAACTGTTACAGAAGACTTTTTGGTGTTAGTCGGCGGGTACCTTGGAGCGCAAGAAGGACGCGCTGGCTTTCGCGGGACGGCAAGCATAGTATCATGCCATAATCGATAACTGAGCGCTTCAGCGACGGGATAGTTTGAACTTTCTGATTAGATGTTGCCAAATTTGACTGGTCGTTACCAGGGAGCACACGTTACAACCAGCAAAAAAAGGAAATAAATCTTCCTGATATTATCATACCGCCCGTGTCGGCCTCTGTCGGGCATGAGAATGGAGCGAAACGCGCTGCAAGATCAAAGCACAGTGATGGGGGGACAAACATAGCTTGAACAACTGCCCATCTCAATGGGTCGCAAGAAGAAGCGAACTTGCATCATTATCACAGATCTTCGCAGGCGCATTTTAGAGCGGCCGTGAGAGCAGACAGCGCGTCTTGGGACAGCGTGACCGGCAAGATAAGCCTCAACCACCTCTCTCAGTCTCAGCAGCTGAGAATAGAAGTTGATATTAACCCGGTGCATATCCGGGAAAGGTCTAGTGTCTTCTTCTCAGAAGAAGTTCGAATTTTCACATACCTCGCTGCGCAAGACTTTTTTTTTGTGTCGATAGCAAAAGAACGCGGGAAGGCATCGAAACGTTCGAAGAACGAGAGGGCACCTGAGGACCACCAGTGACTCACTTGCCGCCTCCCACCTCTGAGCAGGTGTTTATTCAATCTACCTTATCGGGAAAGCTGTTCACATGAAGAGATGGGTGGATATCTCAGGAGCTCACCAGTCTTGTAGGTCCGTGGCACACGTTCATTAAATCACAAGGCGAAGAGATGCATCGCGAAGCTAGAGATGATCTCATCGAACAAGCTTCACGAAGACGCAAAGGCTGTGTATCAGCGCAGTTCACGGCATATTACTGGCTATGGAGTAAGAACGGGCGAGGGTGTCGAAATCATTGCACTGTCAATAAACACCCACTCAAGCTTCTAACTGAACTCATGTTGGATCCGGGTAAGGGTCTGGTGGTACAACTCTGATAGTGATCCAGGCTATGAAATTACGTCTTGTATGGTATGAACATGTATGGGCGCTGCAGATTCTGACTTTACAGCAGCATGGCGAGGTTCTTAGGTAGTAGTGTACCAGAGATCGCGGATGTTTACCACCGACGGGATAGGCTAGAAGATTATGTAGTCCTTTCCGTCGCCGACTCGGGGCATGATGAAATTACACTTTATAGCATGAGTATAAGTTTAATATAGGATTGGTTATGAACGTGAGAGGGTCGTTTAACTGATCAAGGATTGTTCTCGTCGAGGCTGTCGATCCTCATATTGGAAGAGAACGAAGGCTTCGAATACCAATCCCCATTAACAAACTTCAAAGTTTCAATGCGAGTTTGCGCCTTTCTTAGTTTCCATTTCAAAATCATAACTCTAAGGCAAGAACCGGAGGTTCGCAATAGAGCATAAGCTACATGATACTATCGAGTGACAAAGAACCTGGTATAAACTACATTATCATGTGCGGATGAAGAGGACTTGAGCGATTAGCAATATCGAAATAATTAATACCAATAATAATGATGCGTTGTCGGTTATGCGATGAAACGGTTGATGCCAATAGCAAGAGCAATAATAACATAAAGAGATGGCGAACAGGAAAGGAAATTAATCTGCCTTCCTTGGACTTGATCGAGGCTGATTTCATGGGATCACCCCTAAAAAAGGACCAAGCAGCAAGAAGCACAAAAGGAAATAAAACGAGTACGGTTCACCAAGAATGGCTCAGCCATATCGGGGGATATGTTGAGGATCGTCGCGAAATTAGCACAACAGATAAATCTAAATGTATCAGAGACATCGCTTCGGATTAATTGATCACATTGGTCGGGCTTATTTCTTCGTTTTGACACTGCGGATCCGAACCTATTATGAGGCTTGATGTCGACAATCAAGCACTCTTCACCGAAGGTCATTGAGGCTATTCAAGATTCCCCAGTTAGGCCTCGGCTTTCCATCCAACAAAGACACGCATGGCGCGACTCAGCCTTCGTGTCGGAGGGTACGCAGACGAGTGCAGAGAAGTCGGCAAGGATGATTTTGAAGTAGTAGAAGCGCGTCTTTGTGAACTTGAAATACTAACCGGATCCCTGCTGCTGCGCCTTGACATGTTTTTCTGAGACGAAGACGATTCTTCCATACTAGAAACGAAAGACTGTGCCTGGTATTGATGGTATGAATCGGACGACCGTCTTCCTGTGTGTTCACGAGCCCATGCGTCCCATTTCTGGCAGGCCTTTATCAAATGCTTTACGTTCAGGGGGTTCAGAAACGATTGTCGACCACGCAAATTCGTTCTCAAGAGCACGTCCAAGCGCCATCTGGTCTTGCATATCCCTAATAGCGACCGTTAGCCAAAAGCAAGAGACCTATAATCAGTCAACTTACATGTCAAAGTTCGCCAAAAGATTATTGAAATCGTCTCTTGTCATGTCGTCAATAGATATATCAGCGAATTCCATACCAGAGTTCGAAAGGATAGAATTGCTCGCTCGAGAAGGTGGCGACCCAGCACGATGACGTCCCGCCTGCCAGCTCCGCATCTGTGCTTGATGCTCAGCAACCCACTCCCACATCGACTCAGAACAAGCCAGAATCTCCTTGGCTCGCAAAGCCAGATGTAAATGCAGCGTTTTCAAGTCGATATGGAAGTTTGTGTTGGGTAACCTTGATATATCCTGTCCTGCGCCTTTCTCTGCAGAAGCTCTTCCGTGTGCACTTAATTTTGGAGCGAATGCAAAGCCACGCGATTCGTCTAGTGATATGTACGGAGAAGTGTGCTTCACCAGATCCTCCATTGTCAAGAATCGCTGGTCCTCAGTTCCTTCTTGATGAGAAAGTCCCCCCGATTTTTCAGACGTTACAGATTGAGTGGAAATAGTGTTCCTTGTGCTTGGGATAATTGCGTTGCGAGCATCGTCCGAATCATAGTCCAGCTGATACACATTGACCTTTCCTGCGGGCCTTTTACCAGGAAGAGGGGGGAACGTATACAGCAGAGGCGGATGTGTGCGAACATCTAAAGGGGATAAGCGTTCAACTAGAGCCATTAACAAAATATTCACCTCTAAAGTAAAACTCCAGATAAGTTCCAAGGATAGAAATAGGCGAACTATTAATAAATCTCGAAGCTAACATTTCCTTGTAGATTGTTTCAATGACGGTATGATCGCGAGGATTGGGAGGTATTTTTTCCGGTGTCAGGTGTAGAGAATTCTTGGAGGATCGTGGCCCCAAGCTTAACCTGTCTACATTATGAGAACTATCGGGCGTAATGGGAGGAGGTGCCAACGACGATGTATCCGAGCTGAACATGCCGAAAGAATTCTCAGTTGAAGCAGAAGGCGGGTCTGTGGGCGGTGTGACGATTGAAGACGACCTTCGTCGCTTTTTTGTATGGTTGCTGTTGGATGGATCACTGGGCGGAGTGTCCATAGGTGCATATCCCATCGAGCTCAGAAGAGAGACGGCAGAGCCAGCCAACTTCTGCGATATCTGGCGTGGATACGGGTTAGATGTAGTTTTCACTTGCAGTAAAGGACGGGCGGTGGACCTGGAATGGGGGGGGATTAGAAACGTATATCGAGAGGAATGAGGGGATCCTTTCGGAGAAACGGACGATGGGGATTGTGGCGCGGTAACCAACGCATTGTCGGGCAGATCAAGGCTCTCAAGGAAAGAAACAGATGGTTCGGGTTTAGGAGGAATATGAGTAGGCACGGGGGGAAACTCGGATGATATGGCGCTCTTGGTAGGTGTATCAGGGGATTCGTCTTCGGAAATTTCTAATTCTTCCAAAATCGAGCCATTCTCTTGCGTTTGAGAGGTATGTCTTCCGTTTGATGTAGCTGAACTGGTGTGAGACATGGTCGTTTCAGCGTCGCTCTCTGCATTCGAGTCGTCATCGTTGTCTGCTACGTGACCAGGGAAAAACAAGTCTTCTTCGATTATCTGAAAGTCCGTTAATGTAAGCCCATTATAGACATAATTCATCATAGACGTACTTCAATGGCACCTCCCGGCTTCATAACCCGCTCGATCTCCGCAAAAAGCGTGGTCCACTGGAAAACAAGAACATCAGGAACACGTTCACTTCCAGACATGAATGATCCTCACGTTATTTTCCGGTACACCGAGTGCTATCCGTTTAATATGTCTATCAATGAAATTTCAGTACCTGATCAGGACCCTTCCCCGCAGCAGTACTCACACAAAGTCAAACTCGTCATTGGGAAACGGTAGATTGTCGAGGCTACATCGTGACGGTTCCTTAAACATCCCCCTTGCGACAAAATTAATTCCATTACTTACAAATTGGCCTGCATCCATGTGATTCGGGATGCCAGATCAGGTGAACCCGCCTGCTGTAAGTCAGGCTGGATAGGAACAATGTCAAGGCCTGCACGGCGGGATTAGCATTGATATGCGCTCCTCTGCGATCAGTTATCACATGTACGTACCAACGAATTGGCATTCCTACGGATCGATTCGTAAGTACAGTAAGCAACCGATTCTAAATCGAGAGCATACCTTCCAAGTCCTGGCGCAGCTCAAAATCCATGTACCCGTTCCTAATGCGCATAAGTCCCAAGACCACACCACTCCAAGATCAAAACTCACCACAACCAATGTCAAGTCTATCAAACTCATAAACAAGAAAGCTACAGATGAACAGCAAAAATACAGACGTACACTCTCATTGGTGGCTTCTCAAAGACATGCCACGTAAGGCTTTTGCATAGATCCTGACAGAACATAGTCTCCCAAACGTCTCTGCGCCACCATCAACATCAGTATGCAATTGCATTGATATGAAAAAGTCAAAAGCGCATATGTGAGCGGCGGGCGGGGCAGGATACCACTTATGTAAAATAAGCGCTATGGCTATGTGCCATGCTGGCATTGAGCTGGAATCTCCCGACAAGAAATGAAGGCACGCCCGCGGAATGCCAATAATCACGCAGTGCTATAGTAGGCATCTACACAACCACTCAGGCCCATCCACGCGCACACGGCAAAAGCCCTTTGGTTGTCAAGGCGAGCAAAAAAGGGTGTGTACTCACAAATCCACCACCTCCCTGTCATAACTTCTAGGATAGGGCACCTGCTCGCGCGGATACGCATGGTACTTCTTCCCAGGACTAATATCACCGCCCGGTAACCTGTACCCTCTGCCTTTAATGACGAAATGAGCCGCCCGCGCGCTAATGTTTCGTTTTAGCTCTTGGAGAATCGTTCGGTCAGCTGTTGAGAACTTCAAGTCCTGATTGAGACGGTACTGGTGGTGGTCGGCATTCGAGGACGAGCCGGGGGTTCATGCTTGTACCCGGAGATAGTTGGTGTGGGAACCGGTGTGGGCAGTGGGGACGGACCGCCTGGATTTAGGCCAAACTTCGGAGTTGTGGGGGACGTACGTGGAGATGGTTGGGAGGGGTGGCTCTGGAGTGATGGGGATCGGGTTTTGAATGTGGATGAAGAGCTGACGGGGGGCTTGGAAGATGTCATGGTAGTAGAGGTATGGTGGTTCGAATGGCCACCCGAACGCGATTTGGCGGATTTGCTGTCTGTGCTGCGTCGTCGTCGCACGAAGCCAAGCTCTGACAGTGTCTTGGAATTGCCAGAGGATGATGTAGGGCGCGTCTAATACGAGGGGAAGAGAGGGGGCATTAGCATCTCGGTAGCCCGTATGAGTTAAATAACGAAATGGAAGCGCCAGCTTGGACGTTTCAGCAGCGAATGAGAATTGAAAACATAGGGAAATGCGTAATACCCAACGCCACTAGGGCGGAAATCAAGGAGGAAAATAAGGAAGATGAAGTGCTCACACTTGAGCGTGAATTTTTCTTCTTGACCACGGTTCCGCCTGCAACGTCATCCTCCTTCTCCTTCTCCGGTGTCGGTGCAGGTGCGGGGAACAACTCCCAAGGGGTGATGTCCTCGATCTGTGCCTTGGACATGGTCAACGAGGTCCGCGGTCCAGACGAGCTGATGGAGCCTCCCTTCCCTGGTGATGTATCATTATCGTCGGCGGGGGCGGGGTAGAGCTCCCAAGGGGTGACCTCTTCTGTCGGGCCAGTGGCGGGGGGTGGAGCTTGAGATGAACGTGGGGCACTGACAAGGGAGTTACGGACCTGCTCGGGAATTACGGCAGGATAGAGCTCCCAAGGGGTGACCTCTTCGATTGGGCCAGTGGTGGTGGCGGTGGGAACTGCTCTAGTGGGGGGTATGGACTGGGTGGTGGTGGTGGTTGAATCGCGTGAAGGCATCGGAGGGACAGGTTCTAGCTCCCAAGGGGTGACTTCTTCGACCGGACCCGTTAAGCCAGATGAAGCGTGTGATTTGACAGACGGAGCGCCAGACCGAAAGTGTGCCCTCTCTTCGTGATAGGCAGGATAATAGTCATGGAAGTCGAGGTCCTCACGTGAGCGAGTGCTGGCAGAGGTGGACGGCCTGCTGCTGGACTTTGTGCGAGTGGGGGGCTCGGAGGGAATGGTGTTGGTGCGGGCAGGGTTTCGCGGGGGGCGGTTGGGGGGCAGGGGGTGAAGGGAAGAATGGTGGTCGTGTTGGTGGTGGTTGTGGGAGAGAACGAAGGTGGAGTGGCGCTTTCGTAGCGGGGGTGCTGGGGCGGGGTTCCTGTGGTGCATGTGGGGGAGAGACTCAGAGGAAGGAGCTCTGGTGGGCCATGGGGTGGTGAGTGCCCTCTGGAAAGCAGGACGAGAGGAAGAGGATGGGTCTGTGGATGGGTGATCTGAGTGGGGGTCATCGGTGGACATTGCAGGGGATTGGTAGGGCGGTATGGAGTGGCTCTAGACAGAGTAGATGATGGGTATACGAGAGAAGAGCATGACCACTGACACAGAATTTAGAATGAGAAAATTCAACTCATCCTTGGAATTGGCAGGAACCGATCATCATCATAATGTTGACTCTTATTTCCCTTTCCACTCTCTTCCTCTCCTCTCTCTCCTCTCCTCCTCTCCTTTCTCCTCCTCTCCTCTCCTCCTCTCCCCATCCTATACATTCCACCACAAATACACTCAGGAGCTCTTAATTATTCTCTTACTCTTCTTAATTTTAATGTCCCACCTCCACTTGGCATTCCGTTAATACCATAATAAACTCCCTTTCCAACTATATTTCATCATACTTGTCATCGGCAGATCCTTTCACCAGCAACATTCGCGCGTCCACTCGCCTACTGCGCCAATCTAATTATCACAATTGACCTGAAACTCCCAGGAGCCCACCTAGGCTCATCGTCTTTCTTGCCATACGAGTGTCTGGACTAATCTCGACAACTTCATAAAACATACGGTCGCTACCCACTCCCATCACCCAAACACCGACTCAATCGCATCTAAACTATCATCTCATTCCTCCTCAGCTGCCTCCGCCTCCAACCCATACACAAGTCCCAGCGCAACCTTCGCAGCCGCCTTCCTCTTCTCATCCTCATTCTCCATTCCTGCAATCTCAGCCTTCATATGCTGCAACGCGCTGATCACCTTTGAAATATCAAAGTTCGCCATATCATACGCTCCCCCGCCTGGCCCCATAAGATCTGCCAACGCGTCAAATGAGAATCCCTCCTCCCTCGTGCGTCTAGGGGATGACGACCCCACACCTTCCTCCGACCCGTTGCCGCCCTCAGATGAACGCACTGTCCCAAATATTCGCGTTGATGTCTCTTTAATTTCCTCTGTTGACGGTAACAAGTCGTCATCTTCTTCCAATAAATGCTCGTACTTTCCTTCTTCGTCCCCGAATCCCATTCCAGAACTAGACCGCAGTGCCTGGTACTGGTACGCATGCGCAGATTGAAGGCCCACTGTCGTGTCGATAGACCTATCAGAATTCGGACTATCTCGATCGAACGCCAGTTCGGGGGGAGCGCTCTGTATCCCGATAGGCGGCGACGACACAAAGTCGGCGAAATCGTCATCGAACCGCAACGGGACATTTCCCCTTTCAGTACCCCGCATTCCCCAGGCAGATCCAAACGGTGTTGAAGATCTCTGCTCGACCGGCGACTCGATGATCTCTCCAGATTTTCCATACTTCCACCACTCCAGTCGTTCGCTCGCAATAGCCAGCAAATCATCCACGTTATGTATCGACGATACGGATGGTAGGTCAGTTGGCTTTGCCGATGCGCCTCCCAGCGAGGAATTGACCAAATGCTCTCGCAATTGCTCCAACTCGTCGTCCGTCTCCTCTGACCGGACCACTTTTCTTCTCGACTGAGACTCCGACATGTCATCAAGCAATTTGACCACCGGATCACGCGCAATACGTCCCTCGATACTCAGAATCGAGGATCCCTCCAATGCTCCGTCTTTTCTGCTGTTACTGTTCGCCTGCATCGAAGGCCACATGATCGTACCAAGTGCATCCAACACCCTCGGAAGATGAGGAATACCTAAGTCCAATAATTAGTCACTTGCCAATGTATAGATAAAGCGATACGCACCATCTGCATACTCGTCTTCATTTTCCGTCCGCCAGGAACCATGTGGAAGTTCTCTGGCGGCGTCAATATATTCAAACCCGTGAGATGACAGAAACTCATCAATCGTGCTGTTATCTTCAGCCTCGTCATCCCGATCTGCCGGTTCGTTATCAGAGCGGATCCGCACGGCCAGTGAGACCTCTGGCTCATGGCCATCGAAACCTTGCGAAAGGCGTTCAATGTGATGTTTATACGCCTGGCTTCAGTTCAGTACTGCATTGACATGGGTACAACATGCGAGAGTGTCGAAGGGACACGGACCTCTCCTTCAGACCAGACGAAGATGACTGCAGGGGAACTTTTCAGGACGTGCGGGCTGAGCCCGTGCATGGTGTGTGCGGTGAAGTGGACGTCGGCGGAGTAGTAGCGATTTGTGATTGTCCAAGGGATCTTCGCCATCGATCCTGATAGAGGAGATGGGATGATTTTGTGTGAGGGGACGGGGGTTATTGTGGCTTCGGTGGAGGATTGTGATATTGTCCTCGTCGTTGGAGTAGATGAATTGTCATTGAGGCTGCGAATACCTGTAATGAGTTAATAAAAATAAGGTTCGGGACAAAGGGTGGGACGAACGATATATCAAGGACGTTGCTTGGTCCAAGGAGGAGGAGAGAGTAAGTATTTGGCATGAGGCATCAAACATGGTAATGGACATTCGGGAGAGGAGCGGGACCTGGGAGAGCCTAGAGGAGAGAGGGAGGAGGAGATAGTTAGGTATCTCGCCAGATCGCTGATTGAATTCAGCTCAATAATTTAAAAGTCGAGTCGCGGAAAACGTGCTTGACGTGATGCAGTCACGTGGTTATTGATGGGTGGCTATGTCCCTAGATTTGATCTCATTTCCGCCCCTTCTCTGCTCTCTCCCCTTCGTGCTTTTCATTCTAGCTTGCATCGTACACACAACATATCACTACCGCTCTCCGAGACGATTAGACTCGTTCAAAATGAATCAAATATCTCTGCCAACCTAAATTTATTGTCTATCACAAATAAAGAAGTTTATTCTACGGCCATGCCACATCCTCATGCATCAACATCCAATTCAAGGTCGGCTTCCGACTGCCTCTTCCAACCCTGATACCCTCGGTGAAGCTTAACTGTCTCTTGTTTATCACTTGCTCCAACAACTCAAGCCTCTCCATTCTTCTCTGACCCCATTGTTCAGCAAATCCCAATACACCTCTGTAGCTCGATTTCAAGATTCTTTGGTTTCACGGAGTACCCCTCAGGAACAACGAATAATAGCCCAGGAACGATTCTGTCCTTGGGGATATACCGTGTGCTTCCAGGATAAATTTGGTGCTGCTCCTTCAGCATACACGACGAAGAGTCTTACGGCGCTGTTTCGATGCACGAGCACATGAGCTTTTGGGATCTTTTCCTCGGCGCCTTCCTAGTATGACTTTTCGATTACCCTATTGATACATGTGGCTTTTCGCCGAAGGCCCTATGCCTTTGTTCTGTTGGGTATTCGACTTCTTGTCTGGCTTGATCCTGTTCACATGCGTTTCAAGAGTTATTTTTGGGAAGTAACCTAGTCAAGCAAGAATGTTTGAACTCTTTTCTTTGTCTTCAGTTATGAAGGGACGTATCTATTGCATATTCTGTAACAGCTATTCTTCTGGGCTTATTTCATAGCTGGTGCAAAGAACTGTGTACCATGTGTGGGCTCCGAATATATGCATATCTTGAGTTCTTCCACTCCATAATGCGATCGTGCTATTGCTGATTATTGCTCTGCTTAATTTGCAGTTTAACCCTCTTTGTATGTGATATCAACGAATCGCGAACTGCGTTCCATAAAATTATGAGTATATATACAACTTACTACTCGTTCAGATTTATAGATCAGTACATATATACATACCAACAATTCATCTCCTACACTCATGCCTCGGGCTCTTTTCCTTTGCCAGTCTCGTCCCGAATCCCGCCCTCAGCAAAACTCAAGATACCAGCAACATCAAGCTGTTGCACGATGACCTCCGCGTCCTGTACATCCATCTCACCAAGCACGTCATTCACTTTCTCCAGGGTACCGTCTTTCAATGCCTCCTGGAGGTCTTTCGGGAAGCTTTCGAACATATCCCATCTTAACTGGAGCATCTTTCGCACCTCCTCGATGTCGAGCTTTTCAGCCTCCTCTCCCTCTAGACGAATATCTTCAGGAGGTGGGCCGTCAGGTACGTTGAATGAGATGATCTGATCTGGGTTCTCTGGAACGAGCTGAATTTGCTCCCGTCCTCGGGATGCTTCCTCTTGTGAGATCCTGACCGGTTAACAAGGTGATTATATGTGCCCTCTATGTCGTCGACAAAGACCTTCTCGGCGCGCTTGTCGCCGGCCATCATCCTAAATAAGAGAGAATATTAGCCTTGCTTAGTGAAATAAGAATGTGGAATGCACTTCTTGAAGAAAATACCAACGCCATCGGGGCCAAGCTTCTCGCAATATTGTAGTAGCAAGCTCTGGTGCACGCATTGTTTCGCGTATTTAGACTTGCCATCGCTTTGCGCTTTGAAAGCAGCCACCAGAAGTGCATCTGATGCTCCAGGAACAACGACGTCGCGATGAGCTTGAATAAACTCAAACGATTTCTCGTAGCCCTTTAAGGGGAGTTTCGAAAAGGCTTCGAGGGTGGGTGTTAGTTCAGGAAGTTCTTCCTCTTCTTCTCCCTCCTCGTCCGCGGGTTCTGGTGCCGGTGTAGCAGAGGAAGATGCCTTCGGGTTCAATACCTCGAACTGTGTAACCTTCTTTTTCGAGTCGTCGATCTTCGCATGGGGAACAGGTGCCGGTTCAGGGGGAGGCGGAATATACTATGATGGATTACCGATTAGTAGTAGTTACAAGCCATAAGCACCAAGTAACTTACTTTGCTCTCCCATCCTTCGTGGATATCGTCACTCGTGATGTGTTTCTTTTGCTCCTTCAGCTCTTCTTCCAACTCTTTCTTGTTCTGTTCGATCCTCTTCCCAAGCTCTCGAACATGAAACTGCACCTCAGTAATCAACTCCTTGCCAATCTCTCCCGTTTCTCCTCCTCTGTCAAAGGGCCAGCCGCCTTGACCCTGTCTCCCGCTTTCTGGCTTATCCCCCGTAAGAGATTCAGTATCATACCATCATACGATCCCTCCAGCTTGGAGGGATCGTTCCCTGGAGGACAATCACGAGAGGGATTTGTCTTCAGTTGTTGCGCAAGGTTGTTGATATAAACGGGAACGGGTATTGAAGACGAGGGATCTGTGACTTTGCTAGCAATCTCTTTCACTCTGGGTAATAACACAGTATCGCAGTCGATATTGGCAGTCAGTTGTTGGATTTTACTTTTGCGCATTTCGCGCTTCTCATGGATATCGCGCTGCTTCCAGCTGCGAGAGACGCATTAGCAATGGTATGCGTCAGACATTCCGATCCGTTGGCTTTCTCACCGGATGAGAGAACGTTTATCAACATTTGGGTGGCCCTCAATATCGGAGTCATCAGAGAGCTGCAATGTGGCGAGTTTAATCGATTGACATAGATTTCTTCAGACTAGAAGACTTACCTCGAGTTGGTCCCATTTCGAATAATTCAGAGGCATGGCTGAAGAACGATATGTGGTACGTGATTGAATATGAAACGGAGCTAGGGCAATTGAGAAAGGGGAGTGATGGCAATTATAATTATTGCCACTCGAGCTGTGTGTGTGCTTCCTGTTGTGGAAGATGTCGAAGTTTCTCGAACTTGCAAACGTTCACGTTGCTGTAAAGACTACTTTAGTAATTTTGCTGTAAGTACTGTACAACATTGAGCGTTAATGTAAATGGATTATTTCTGTGCCGCTAAGTATGTTTACGAGCTAGCGGTAGTGACGTTCGTATTTTGTTCTACTTACAGAGTTACTTCCAAATTTTGTACAAGTTACTTAGTAACCTTGGTCCTTCACATGTCTTTCTGCGATGTCGTGAGAATTTTCCGGCAAGCGCAACTCTTCTATGATTGAAGCTGAAGTTCTATCGAGTCTCAGCTTCCTGAAGGCTGAAATTGGCTGAATGATGACTCTGTAATTGAAGGGTGCTGCTATGTAATTACAGATAATTACAGATGACATCGTGATGTCGCAGTGTAAGTACGACAAGTGACCAGTGAACCATGCGGACCAAACTTATTTTACTTGGGAATCCAGATATTAGCGACGGGAATAAATCCATATGCATCTTGTAGGTGCATGGCGAGTAGCTTCATACTTATTTGAGTATGTCAGAATGGTCTTGAGACAGTAGGTAAGATAGTATTACGTCTACACCTGCATGTTAAAAAATCACCGCTTGGCGCGATGTCATATATTGGGAATGGTTAAAGTATTAATTTTGGAGTAAAATGGATCCTCGGGCATTGGTGAAAGTGCAGATCATTAAGAATGCTGGAAATGGCTACTTACACTAGCGTGATCCCAACGAAATACTTGAAATCCACCTGAACAGAATGCAACAGACGCAATTTATGAGGAGACTCTTCGTCCTGCCTGCTGTCAGCTGATCCTAGTTAGCGTAGTATCCCTTGCCAAATCGCTAAAACGATTTGTTTCCGCATACATTCTGACTTACAACTTTTGCCTTTCACTTTGTATTGTGTCCCGAAGATGGTGGAGCGAGTGGTGTAGCACCTGCTGGCGGCTACGGATCCTATTACGGTCATGTTATAAAATTCGGCACAGTGTGACAGCGGGGAAGTTCGCTCCTGAAGTTTTCCCCGTCTCGCAAGGAGCAATATGCGCATCGATAAGCCAGTGATGTGGTAAGTGCTTTATCAAGCATCCAAGGTACTAAATTGACGAGGGGACTTCGGCCTTGAGGTGGTTAATCATATCAGGAAGACACCCTCGATGATCCAGGAGAATCCGAAACAAAAATGAATCAGCTGGGGGTATATAAGGACTGACAATAAGGTCATCAGTACGTCGTTCTTTTCTTTCCTTCTTCTTACATCTGGGTTTTCATGACCCAGATCCCTTCCTGCACGGCGAGAATGTTTCTATGTGCTTTCCCAGCCCGAGAGATGAGAACGCTGTTCCATATTCGAGAGCTGCCTTCGCCAAGAAACTCTCCAGTGATACATTCATTCCTTGACATTCCTAGCTAATACTAGCATAGGCATTCATGGATGGAGGTCGTCCTGGAGGAGTTTTCAGCATTCTCTGCGATATGTACTCTTTCTTTATGTGAGAGCAGAGCAACATCGTCGGCAGTTATCTTCCATCCATGTTGTCTTTGCGTGGGGTCCCGTGGTTATTCTATGGTGCTGGCGGGAAGACATTACCATGGGAATGGAAGATGGCTGCCCGCGTTTTGTTGTAAAAATCTGCCACATAGTAAACGGTCTGCCAACGGTGTGTTGGTGGATCTATTTGTTCATTTACTTCTGCACACCTACATTAGCTGATAGATGTTGTAGATATCGAAAATCAGTTGTATATCGCATCGAGTTCTTCGGTCTATAGCCCGCCCATTTTAGACTCATAGCACCTTGCCACTTTAAACTGTTTGAGAGCTTTCCAGCATTGGATGCAAGTGCGAACATATGCTGGCTGGTTCGATATTATAGAAGCAGGGTAATATAGACCGGCACTCGAGGGATATACATTCTTCAGAACAGAGAGATGTTCCATGAGACAGTATGCTAGCCTGAGGATAATGTATGGGAGGGCTGCGAAATATATTGACCGTCATCTCTATCGATCGGGGAGGCCTGAACTTTGTAGGAGAGCTATTCGCAGCTCGACGTATGGCATCCATATCGCACATTCCGGTTAGGGGTGACGCCAGAGCTTGTTGTACGCCAGGTTGTTGCTCATGTCTAATTCCAATCCTTGGGTCAGGCGACGTCGCAAGTGCATAAAGAGGGTTAGCTCTTCCTTCTAAAACGCCATTTTTTGGGGTACTTCCGAGGCAATAATGTGGTGATACACGACATAGTTCGTTTCTTGCTATGGGAAGACAAGTATCCGTAGGCATACGCCTTCACTGTGGGGGGAAGCTTGTCAGCCACTGGATGAAAGAATTACATCGTGACGTTCATCGTGACGTACCTTGGAGACATCCCAGACAAAACACCGACTCAGAATGCGAAGTGAGTGCATGCTTCGTAGATTCGTTAAAAAAATTCGCTGAAAGATTTTGAAATGGACAGGGAGCTGTGTGCAAAGTTGTAGGCTGTAGTATCGTCAAGTTGGAGTTTGTACTATTGTAGGAACTTGTCTGGAACCTGCGGGCGCAGATCTCATGACAAGCCTTTTTTGGGCTCAGTTGAACATCCGGGCCAAAGCTTACTTGAAGCTTGAAGGCTGAAGCTCTACCCGCCTTCATGCTCAATTTTTGCTCAATTCACACTTTTTAACCTTCTTGTCAGGGTCTTGTTGAAATATGAATGGCACAGTATTAGGGAAGAACGTTGCATTTGATATGCACCTGTCTTAATCGGTCTGAGGATGCTAGTAACTCCTGCTGCTGCCGGTATTGTGCTGGTATTTACCATTTTGCAGTTTAAATCACAGTGAGAAACTTCCACATCTCGTCGACATTTCGTTATTATCTGAAACTACTGCATGAATGGCCAAAGTGAGTATGTATTCTGAAAATGCGTCATGGAATACTTGAAAAACCTCGTTGATAGTTAAGGTTTTAGATGTTTATACTTTAGCCGCCGCCGAGCACCTAGACTCAACGCCACGCTCAACTTTGATACCAATAATGGCTGTGGTACTTAGCACTACGATGGGTGACCGGCTGGAAACTCAGAGAACACAAGTACAAGTACAAACCAGTATAAGATGTGAGGGACCAACTCTTCAAATCAACAAGCACAAATTGTAGGTTGCGTATATTGAAAGCATGGAATACATGGTATCGTGAAGTAAGCATTATGGACGTTGCAAAGCAGTCAAATCATTCGGATAGCGGTGTGCAATAAGTAAAAAGATCATGAAAAGGCGTGGAATTGAGAAATGAATTGTCATCGTGAAAGCGTCGAGAGCGAAATAGCACACTATATAACGATAGCAATAATGCGGAAAGGTGGACAAATGAACAGATGGATGGGACGTTGCGAGTAAAGAACGTGGTCTTGAAAACGACGAGCAAAAGTTAACGAGTTTAAATGCTGGAGAACAGTGATATGTCCGATAAAGAAGAGAGACAAAGGCATCAAGCCATGCGAGATAATCTTCGAGAGACGGTAGCTTTTCCAGGAACCATAGCCTTAATTGCGCGGCGGACCAGCGCCACAGTATTGTGAGAGTCATCCTTGGAGGATGATGTGTTCGTCACTCCATTAGAGTGGGTTACGAAGCCAAGCTCATCTACAGAAGCGGCTCGTGTTACATCGTCACTAGAGACAGGAGGTGGCATCGGCTTGCGAGCGCTGTAGAATGCACGGTGACTGTCACGCTTAGCAACGTTCTGAACATTCAAGGTGTTATTATTGCCGATAGGGCCAATGTTGTCGGATTGATAACCCTTTCCAACACGCTTGACACCAGAAGTGGCCATGAGGAAACGGTCGTAAACGCCCTCAAGGCGGCGTTGGCTAGGTGTGTCGGGAAGTGCTTCGGAGTCAAACTTCCTTGGTTGGTAGGGTTCTACGTGACACGGGGAAGAAGTGAGCTCGTCGAATGAAAGCTGACGGTGCTCTGGCGTATTCATATTCTCAACGTCGTCGAGAAGAAGTTCTCGCGACATGAACGGTGTACGGATGATTAGGTTTCGATCAACAACCTGGGAGAGACGCGGAGATGAAGGCGACGGTTCAGGAGCAGGCACTATACAGACAATTTAATAACGAACAAACAAAGGTAAAAGATCGAACAAACCTTTATTCAATTCAGCTTCAATAAGGGATAAACGCGCAATGCGTTGATCAAAGAGGTTTCCATGGGATTTACTCTTTTCCTTCCGTTTGGAAGGTGAGCCGTCAAACAACATTGCTGCTTCGGGGGAACCTGTGGACACAGTGGCGCGACGCTGACGCGAGGGTGTATGAATTTCGGGAACGACAAGTTGAGTGTTTCGTACTGGGGTTGAACCGTTGTAAACGCTTATGTCATGTAAGCCTGTAGTGTTCGCAGTAGCATACGTGGATGTGGCGTTGGATGTAAAGCTTTGATCACCGATAGCTTTAATGTTTTCTTCTGTAAAGATTTGGCTAGCGGCGAGAACCTTCCGAGGAAGACGGGAGGATCGATTGGAGCGCGGCTGCGAAGTTGTCTGCGAAGCGTTGCGAGATACTGGGCGAGAAGGAGGAACAGGCAAAGATGGTAAAGTAGATTCCTGCACAGAAGCAGCTGCAAAGTTCTGACGAGCATCTTCAACGACTTCTGTATAAATATCAGCATATACATAACGACCTTCGTAACTAGGAAACATACTCTCGACATTACGCATCCAAATTGTAAGTCGGTCTGCCTGGGCATCAGCAGCAACTCGTTCCATCTGAGCAGAGTTGCGGATGGCTGGAAGAGGAGTGTCACGAAGCGATGCATCTTCAGACCACTGCCTTTGATCGGGGCTTTGAAGAGAGTAGGCTTCATTCTTGATATCGATCGACAGACTTCTTGCAGATCTGGCAGTCACCTGGCCAAAGGTAGACGACTTGTACAGTTGAACAGTTTTGTCTGTGAAAAATATTTTAACTCTGCATCAAGGAAACGTAAAATTTACATACCAATGGACTTCTTGATGCTATGCTTAAAGATGTTGCGATGAGACCCTTTGGAGGAGGGTCTGGCAGGAGTCTCAGCTGAAAATACATTCAGTACTTTTCAGGACAAAATTAGAAATGATGGCAGCCAAGGATTAGAATAAAATACAATCATACCTTGTGTTAACGGAGACGTCAATGTTGGCAATGGTAGTACAGGTGGTGTAGAAACAATGGAGATATCAACCTCTTTATCCCGAGATCGCGAACTTTCTAATCCATCCTTTTCGATCGGCCTGGGTGGCTGTGGCTCAAGTTCCTCCACGTCCTTCGCAAGGCGTTCATCACGATCCCGCTCCAGTTCATCCAATCTTTCAGCTTCTCGCAATCTCTGTCTTTCCCTTTCCCATTCACGCATTCTATCCCTAACACTTGTAGAATCCTTTGCTCGGGGCCAGTCGCCAGGAGGATTCTCTTTGCTATGCTCAGATTTCTGCAGATCTGCTAGAATGCCAACTTTCCTCTTGTTCTTGTTAACTTCAGTGGTGGACGGTTTTCGCAGCAAGACGAGGGCGAGGAAGGTTGCTATTAACAGCTACAACTCCGAATGGTTTACGTGAGCCTGTTTGTCTGTTTGAGTTGACAGAGGTAGCTAGCGCATTGAAGGTCGCAATGTTCTCCTTAGATTTGAGGGACAGGGGCGATGCAGGGGGTGACGCTTTGACGGGCGACAAGTCCGTAATAGGAGGCATACGCTTTCTAGGCGGAACTGGGAGGGGGCATTAGCGCAAAAAATATGTGGTATGAACCAAAGGTGTACCTTTCGTAGCAGTAGCCCTGAGCTGCGACTTGGATTTGGTGAGCACGGGACGAGGGAGTGAGCTATGAGAGCAGTCGCTGAATATATCCGATCTGTCCAAACCAGGTGGCGTGAATACATTCTCCTTTTCCTTCCTGGAGGAAGGAGTATCAAGCAGTTTCGCAATATCTCTTTCGAACACAACGGAGGATGAGCAGCTCGAAGATCGTTCTGATAAAACGGTCAATTGATGGAAGAGAACAACCAAAGACGCGACTTACTGTGCGATAAAACAGCCTCTTTCTCTACCTTCCAATAAGAGTGAACCATAGCCTGCGACGCAGTGCATCGCAAATCAGCGTTAGGCGCAATCATCCTCTGGAGAAGCTTCTCCATGCCCTGGGACATCTTCCAAGTACCGATCCACTTCCCTCGAAGCTAAAACCGTTCATTAGTGAACGTTGATAATGTGGCGATGAAAAATGCATACAGTACGGGCCCAGTACTTCTCGAGATCTTCTTTGGAGTGAATTGTTCTCCATCGGATTGTTCAAAGGGAGTGCGGCCAGTTATGATTTCGAAAAATGTTACACCAAGGGACCAGATGTCTGATTTACGTGTATCATGCGGGAGACCGCGGGCGCGTTCAGGAGAAAGGTACTGTCTCATATGTTAACAAGTGGCACGTTGAAAGAGGAGCAGTACTACCTCTGGGGTACCATACGAGAGATTACTATGAAACGCGGTATCAGAATCAAGATCATACTTCTCCGCAAAGCCGAAATCAACAAGCACGGGTATGCTCTTCTGCGATATCAGGATGTTAGCGGGCCTGTCAGCGTTAATCAATCAATTGACGCGTAAAATCGTGGAATGAAAGGCTAAACACGTACTTGATATCATTATGTACCACACCGCGTTTATGCAAGAATTCGACGCCGGATAGAAGGAAGCGGAACCACTCTTTAGCTTTACTTTCATCAACCTCCACGGGGATGAGCGTCGGTAGATAAGTCCTATTGTTGTGCGTAATCAAATCAGCTAAATGCTCGTCATCAACATGCACGCGCCATCAGAAGATACACATGGTGGTGGTTCACGCTCTTTTGTGTTGCCACTCGTGCAGTTCGGTACCAAATGTATCCTCTGTGGTGCGTAACAAAGAGAATGAAAGACTCACATAGTGATCAGCGCGTATGAGGGGGTGATGATGAACGAATGAAAGGGAATGATAGAAGGATGTGGATCAGACTTGAAAGACCTGACGATCTTCATTTCGTTCCATCTACACACGCAAGTCTTTAGTTCCAGGTATAAAAGCACTGCGAACTACAACATACAGAGACCTAACGCGCGCAGCGGTTGTTGAAGTCTTGGATCTATGTACCAGCTTAACGGCGATCTTCTGCTCCGGGACTGAGGATGTTGCACTTTGCGAGCCGCGTTTAGGTGTACATAGCCAAACGCTGCCCCAGTTCCCAAAACCAATCTGGCAGACAAGACACAAAGGGGGTCGGTCAGCTTGCCATTCCATTTCTCCTATCTTTTGATTGTAATTAAATGACGCACCTCTTCAATGAACTGTAAGCTCTCGGACAAGACTTGATCTGAAAGTGAGAAAATGTCAGTGGTTTCCGTGGGAGATGTAGGTGGGTTCACTGCGTCCATGCTGAGCGGACGAGGGGCAAGAGTGGGGAGCCCTAGAAGTACAGAACGAATAGAAGAAGGAACAAGGGAACAAAGACGAAACCCAACCAACTTGATGTGAACGAATAAGCGAGTAAGTAGTTTGAACATGGCATAAATATACATCAACAACGCGTGCAAGCGTGAGAAAAACGCGGTGCGTATTTGGGAAGTTGCAACGTGGTGTACATGAGGTACGCAGAACTCGGTGGAAGGAGCGACTTGATTATCTGCGCAGCGACTAGCTTGAAACCTTGACAACCTGAGCGCAGATTGATTCTGTCTTCTTGTTAATCGCGTTCGCCATTCAGAAGTTAATTCTATGTACTCCTGACGTCTTACCACTCTTGTCGGGTGACTGGCGTACCTGCCTGTCGAGCCGAAGTATGTAGTTCACCTACTGATTTCTACAAAAGAAATCACGGTTTGGAGTAGAGAAATTCTGGGGACAGGCGAAGCTTTCTACACTCATACAAGTTTCCTCAGAGGATGACACCAATATCACACCAAGCTAAGTAGAAGTATCAATAAAAATAGCCTCTGGAACAACTCTGGAGCTTCAAGTGGTACCGGTGTTATTATTCCTCAAGAGACCTTGTGCAATACGCTTGCATTGGTTAAACCTGAAGCTGAAGACACGACAGCCTGATCAGCGAGGATCATTGGAGAATCAGTTCTGTGGTACGTACAATTCTACACCCAATCAATCTGTAGAAGCCACTTGAAGAAGACAGACAAACATAAGCATGTCGAACCATTCTCGAAAAACATAACTATGATATGGTAAACCATCTACAGATATATAACACTCCATAAAGGCAAAAAAACTAGTGTACAAATAATAGAGAAAGATAAATTTCAGAAGCAGAACCGAGTTTGCACTAGTAAGCCTTGGCGCTCACGAAAGTTATAACTCAGTGCTAACGCTTACAGCGTCTCAAGATACCCTTTCATTTGAGGTAACGCACAAATATGCCGAGTTGAAATAGAAAGTCAGGTAAAACGAAAAATTAAGTGATTTCGGAGCGGGAATCTCAAGGACAACGCAAGCCCTCGGATCATATTGCAGACAGCAGTGACGTCTTTCACAACGTCGTCCACTCGGCATAAGCTCCAATGGCTGGTTGAGGGACGTTGAATAAGCATATGAGGCAAAATATCCATCGAATCAGTAGCAGTAATATGGTCAGAGCCCAAAAGATGAAAATAAGACAGAGACGGAACAGGGACGGGAAGGACAAAATACTTTGGGGAACATGGAAGAGCGAGTTTGAAAAATGACATGATCACGATTCACCAGGACCTTGCCGGTCTTACCCATAAGATTCCCACGGTCTTCTCCTTAACTTGGTTCGTTTGGTGACGCTGCAAGTTTTCTCTTCAGTGCCCTCCTCAGTACCTCATCCTACAATAGTCATGTCTCTCCCCCAGCCCGTCCCCCCCTCCTGGAAGGTATGTCTACCAGAAACCTCACCGGAAAACACGAAATATTTACAACTGTCTTCTAGGATCTTGGAAAGTCCTCCAACGACCTCTTGACCAAGGACTACCCATACCACGGTGCTACTCTTGAAGTCAAGACCCAGACTCCATCCAACGTAGCCTTCAAGGTCGCCGGTACTCGTGACTCTAAGACCGACCAGATCAACGCCGACATCGAGGCAAAGTGGTCGGACCGCAAGCACGGCCTTACCTTCACGCAGACATGGACTACCTCCAACGTTCTCCGGAACTCCATTGAGGTTGACAACCAGATCGCGAGGGGCCTCAAAATTGACCTTAACACCTCCCTCTCTCCCGTCAGCGCCGCTAAGACTGCCGTTATCAACGCTGCCTACAAGCAGTCTGGTATCCACACCCGCGCTTCTCTTGACGTGTTCAAGGTTTGTTCGCTTCTCGCATGTTCCAACGTCCGCCATGTTTATTTCTTCTGTTCTTAGGGTCCTGCCTTCACTGCTGATGCCGTCCTTGGCCGTGATGGTTTCCTCGCTGGTGGTGAGGCTTCCTACAACGTCACTGAGGGCAAGATTACCCGCTATGCCGCGGCTGTTGGATACAACGCCCCTGAGTACTCTGTGACCCTTCACGGTCTTAACAACTGGAAGACTTTCAGTGCAAGCTACTACCACCGCGTCTCTAAGGACGTTGAGGCTGGTGCTAAGGCTGTCTATGACTCTAAGGCTACCCACGGCGGTGTTGCTCTCGAAGTTGGCACCAAGCAGTATGTTTTTAGCCGTTTGTTATGATGGGGCACATTCTGACACATGCCCTTTTAAAGCTACCTTGATAACTCTGCCTTTGTCAAAGCCAAGATCAATAACTCTGGTGTTATTGCCCTTGGTATGTTTAGATATAGCATCCTGTGTGTTTATGCCTAATCATGTATTTTAGGTTACACCCAGGCTCTCCGCCCTGGTGTCAAGGCTGCTTTCGGTCTCGCCGTTGATACTCTTAAGCTCTCCGATGCTGCACCTGCCGGCCCTTCGCACAAGGTGTGTATTTTTTGGACAGTCTGATCTACTGCTTAATTGATTACTTTAGGTCGGTGTCCAGTTCACATTCGATTCATGAGTGGGTTGGGCTGTTAGGATTAGGATTGTAATTAAGTAGAACTCTTATACTTTACAAAAATTCACGAACTTTACACCTCGCGAACGTGTGTCATGGCTATTTTCTCCTTTGTTCACATGCTTTGCTGGAAAGTGAGAAAGTGCCACGTCAGGCTAGGCATATATGGCGTCAAATGAGATAGTTAAGACCCGCCCGAGCTCCTTGCCTGAGAAGATGTTGGTGAGCTTTTGACGCTGAGATACATCCCGTTGGTGTCGAGACGCGCGGCGTCGCCACGCGACTCATCGCACAGCTGCAATATCATGACACTCCGGCATTCAAACTAATAGTCACTTCCAACTTGGCTCGATCTTCGACCTTCATCTCATTATTACTCTACACTTCTCACTCGTCTCAAAAGTATACCTCTGTACACACATATTCTATGGTAAACACCCCATCCATGCCTCGCTCTTCATCACCACCCTCGCTCAAACGTGCGCGACACGACCAGTCTCCCTCAGAAAATGGAAGCACCAATTCTCTTCCACCACTTGCTCTATCCATTCTCGGGGTCGAACCGCTGGACGAATTCATCAAGGAGATCGCAGACTTCGTACATCATATGATCATCACGCGTCCTGACACGGATAAAGCAACCAAGGTGGAAGTCGAGGCTAAGATAGGTCTTTTGGTGGATCGCACGAGCGGTCAGAGACTGGGATTGCCGGTTATCGTTGAGACGAGTGTGTATCCTTTTCTTTTTTTTATTCCTTACTTCTTGCGACTACTTCTCTGTTTCTTGCTTTTCTTGTTTGTTGGTGGAACAAGTGTTAATGGCTGAGCTCTTCTCTCTTGCATCCTTAATTCTGTCGTGTGCCATAATATCAATTCTTCACCACACCTCTAGTCCTGGAACCAAATGCACTGGATCTGCGGTTCGAATCCAACATGTCTGTGGTGCGTAACTTTTGAGGTCACCTAGTCGCAGCATACCTAACCATTCCTCAAGGCCCAACATCGACATTTCAACACCCTCCTTAATAAACTCAAAACTACATCATCCCAATCTGGATACCCCGCCACCCCGCTTGAATACAGTCACTTATACCTCGTAGACTCTTTCTACCCTTCGGACGACAAAGAGAAGATACGCGTAACACGAGACGAAAAGACACATACGGTTGTCGAAACAGTGAAGAAGGTCCGCCTTGGGGACTTGAACATTTACAGCCCAAAGAGAATTGCGGATTGGAGAATAAGCGTCAATTTGGAAATTCCTGGTATGATGGTGTTTCGTTCTGGTGAGGGCGTACTGATGTATTCGTTATTCATAGTACCACATCCCGTGGGTTCTTCGACTCACACAAGACGGAAAGATCGGCTGAGTTACACGCATGAAGAATTTGTTATTGATCTTACGCAAGTTACTGCTACAACTGCTAGAGATGCTCCTGTATGTTTTGAGATGCCTTTTCATTGCGTTCATTTACCCGTTTTGTAATCAGGCACAAGTCCTCCATGAGTTAGAGGTCGAAATAGCTCGCTCGGACCTTCTCCTTGCAACAGCAGCAAAACGGGGAGATCCTAGTGCCCCTGAGCATGAACGAAGCGCATTTGACGAGCTCATACGTGCATTCGTGAATAATGCGCGAATATTAGTACGGAACGCTGGGGATATATAGTGTAGAGTTTGGTGGTTTATATTTGGAGCACTGGAGGGTTGGGATAGGCTCGGGTTAATTTGTACTACTTATATTACCATGAAGTTCTAGCAGTTTAGCAGTTTGTTGAGCATGCACTATTTGCTCTATTGTGTACCTAGTTTTGTGTTTTGGTTTTATGCTGATGTCGTCAACGTGCGTGCATAGTAGTAAATCATTGTATAAACTTCAAGATAAGAACATGTGGATAGAACAAGAAATAGGTAAGAGAAACATTATCATATCCCTAATACATACTATGCATGACAAAGAAAACCCCCAGAAAACCAAACAAGATAAATCAAGAAGTACTTATAATTCGACGACTTCGACTAGATCGCCATCCTCGAGATCCATGTCACCAATCTCGCTTTCATTACTCAACTTCTCTCCGTCCACAAGTAACTGTGGGTTCTTCTGCAGTGGTGTGGCAGCAGCTTTGCTTTGCCTCCCTCGTTTCTTGACCGCACTGGCGGGTGTAGAAGCTTCGAGTCCAAACGCAGCTGGATATTGGTCCTGTAGTCCCGCCTTCTTTAAGAAGGCACGAACAATAGCACCACACTTTGTTGTCGGCCGGACAGTGAGCGCGATGTCATGACCTACTGTCAGTGCAGAACGTAGGACAAGCTTAAACTTGTCTCCGTCGTCACTTCCCGCATCGCTTTGAGTTTCTGGAGGAGGGTAATCCGCTTGTGGGGAAGAAGGCGCTGGCCCACTGACACCGATATCGTTTTCGCCGTCAGAGTCTATATTGATGACATCTGTATCGTTCTTGGATGTCGGTGCATGTGTTTGAGGTTGAGCCTGGGAATAGGTAAATGTGTGATGTGTTGTTTCGGGATTCTTCCGTATGTACTCATAGGTTGTTTTGTCGCATGCCACTATCACCAAATCAGAAATCAGTGCAACAAAGTTTGGAGAATACAAACCAAGTTCGGCTCTGCCCCAGATGTTAAGCGTCATTGGTGTAACCGACGAGAATATACGTTTGCCTTCATAGCTCAAGATAAGAATTTCGCTCATGATTTCTGCTTCTTCTGCGACCGCCTCGAAGAGGTCACGGAAATTATCATCCTTTGATCATCTGTTAGTAGCCCGTATAGTGAAACAATAAGATCTACATACCCTATTCATCTTAAAGTCCCACACGTTCTCTTCACCGCCAGTGTTAAGTGGGTGTGGTTGCCATTTGACGGATAAAACGACAGTGTCTGCCGACGTATGTGCTGCAGGAACATAGAGCTTCGGTTGAGCATTGATGGCATTTGCAATCTGTGCTAGTTCAGGGGCAAGGATAATGGTATCCGTCGATTCATCTGCATCTATTTCAATGACAGGTGGTGATGGTTCACGAGGTACTATGTCAAGTGCACGCCTAAGATGAAGTGACTTATGTAGCAGAACCCCAGTACACATTGCACAGCAACGTACCTAACAACCTCGCGCGCATTTTGTATCTGGTGCAATGGCAAAGCTGGTGGTGGCGTTATCGAGCGACTTCGAGCCTTGCCCTTTCCTTTCCGCTGTGCCTTCGAGCCACCCGGTGTACTGGAGCCTAGTATCTCTACGCCATCGCTGTCGGAGTCATCGGACAGGTCTTGCGAAAGCAGCCTATAGCAGCGAATATTTTTAATAATAATCTCCAAGCGGTAAGTATCGCGGCGTATACCGAACAAAATCCTTATCCCTCTGCCATCGAGGAAGCTCGTTTCCCTGCTTCTTCTTTTTGTGCCTCCTGCCGCGAGGACTAACCACAGAATCATTATCCGTGCCACTATCGGAATCGTTTGAACGTTTCCTTGGTTTTTCTAAAACTACCATTGAGAACGCATTCACATATAAAAGCACGTTATCACATACCCTTTTGGATATCATCCAGCTTCGCCCAAGTCGTGACGGTACGCGTCCTGTTCTTAATGAACATATCATCGCCATCCTCAACAACTATTGGTGCGGTAGATGAGGAAGACAACGAGCTCTCAACAACAACAACATTGGGTTCCTGCGGAGAGGAGACCTTCTGACGTGGTTTAGGTTTCGGTCTGGGACGTGGTTTCGTTGGTGTGTCTGACATTTCGTAGAGTGATAAAGGAGGAAATCACGCGTGGGAATCTTCCGGTTGTCGGCAGGTCATTCGAAAGTCACGTGTTTCATACACCTCAAAATGGCTTCACCTCCTCCCCTCATCTTCAAGCGTACCAAGTCAAAACCTGCTGCTCGCTCCCGCCAACGATCGCCTGAAAATGATTCTGGAGCTAAGAAAGATGAAACCGTGGAAGAATCTCCCAGCACAGTGGTGACAAAGCTTAAAAATAAAGTGAAGAAAGCGAAAACAAAATCCAGGTTGAGCTTTGGTGGCGATGAAGAGGTGCGCGATTGTATTGCCTTGCTGGATGAATGCTAAGAGGGTTTTGGTAAGTAGGAAGGAGATGGAGAAGTCTTCCAAGTGAAGAAGTCTAATCTTAGCAGGAAATTGACACTTGGCACTCATCCTGCGTGAGTCAGTCGCCTTGTTCATTTGAGCAAGCAACTTATTGCTCGTCTTATAGGAGCGTTCCTCTAAATTTGGATCAAGCAACTATATCGCCGAGTCGTGGGCCTACATATGACAAGAAATATCTTGAGCAACTTAAAGCAAGTACCCCAACTGGGCGTCCACCAACACCGTCACAGGATGCATACGATGCCGACATGTCAATGGATGTCTCGATGGACATTGAAGATTCGACAACGTCTATAATGACGACTGTGGAAGGTTATTTTTTTTACTGATGTTTTGTTCCAATTCTGACTTCATGGCAGAGGAAACGGAAACCTACATACCTTCTGAGTCATCTATCAAAGTCGCGAAAGAAAAGAGAGGGCGACTTAGGAAGACGAAGGAAGCGGGCGAAGACGATTACATCTCCCTTTCAGTCTCCAAGCAAAGCGACTTTTCAGAGGGACCTCATCCGGAAAGTCGGCTTGTGAGAGAAGACGATGAACTTGGCGAAGGAGATGACGGTAAGTTGGTAACTCTATGCATCAAATTACAAGCCTCAGCCATACTTTTCAGAATTCGCCGAATATACTAGTGCGCAAGAACGAATTGCGCTAGGTAAGAAGTCGAAGAAGATAGAAGAGCGCAAGAAGCGGGATGTCATGAAAGAGATGATCGAGGATGCGTACGTATTGCTCTTAATATTGCCGAGACATGCCCTAATGTTATGGACTTTAGAGAGGAAGAAGACGAGGAAACAATGGAGTGGGAGCAAGAACAGCTTCGAAGAGGTGGGCATCGAACACCGGAGCCATCAGCGAAAGTGAAAGAAGTATACAAACCCGCACCTAGTACGTTTTTGCTCTGTCCAACATACGGCCTATTTACTGAAACATGTTGCAGTTCCTATCTCTACTCCTATTCCTACGTTGACTCCAGCGTTAGCTCGTCTTAACCAGCAGCTTTCCCAACTTACAACCTCTCATACGACCAACACCGCAGCTCTCAATTCACTTGCAGAGGAACGAAGTCAAGTTGACGACAGAGAGAAGGAAATGCGCGAAATGGTGGGCAAAGCTGAAGAGAAGCGTGCTTGGTTTGGAAGTTTCAAGGACTGGGTCGAAGGTGTTGCTGGGTTCTTGGATGAGAAGTACCCAATGCTCGAGAAACTTGAGGAAGAGCAGATATCACTACTACGAGAACGTTTTGATATCGTCGCGCAACGGAGGCGTGCAGAAGATGAAGATGATTTGACCATCTTCGTTGGGCCACTTCCGCCACCAGACACAGACGCAGGGCTTGAAGTAGACGACTCAGGAAATGCTGTCGTTAAACTCGATCCAGCTACGGAACGTCGTAAAAGACGTGCAGCACGCGTCGCCCGCCGCCAGCACCGGCTTCAGTGGAAAAAGGGTGAAGAGGAAGAAGGATATTCTACAGATTCTTCTTTATCGCCAGGTGATTCTGCAGCATATTCGATGCTGTCAAATCGCTCGTAACGCGGAAGAAGGAAGTACTCGCTGATGTTCGGGCGGAAGAGTTCCGTGATCCAGGTAAAGGGCGGTGGAGTGCCTGGAGGGAGAAGTATGCCGACAGTTATGTTGGTGCGTGGGGTGGTTTGGGTGTTGTAAGCGTTTGGGAATTCTGGGTACGACTGGAGTCTATTGGATGGAATTGTGTTGAGGTTGGTACCACTACTTTTTTAAAAAAATTGAGCTTTAATAACCCTTTTCTCTAGGATCAACGAAGTCTAGACAGCTTCAAGTGGTACAAAGGCCTCTATGACTACTCGAGACCTGGAAACTCTGAACTGGGTGCAGATGAACGCGAGATGGGACCCGATGGCGATCTAGTAGCATCGATGATATCTACCGCAGTGATCCCGCGAATATGTAAGATCATTGAAGCCGGTGCTCTCGACGTCTATTCCGAGAAACATATCCATCGAATGGTGGATCTCGCTGAGGAAGTTGAGGCTAGCGTGGAAGAAAGCAATGTCAAATTGCAGGCGCTGTTGAGGTCGACAACGAATATTTTCACTGCAGCTGTCTCCGAATCGGAGCAACAACTAGCCAAACATAGAGACGCACGAAAAGGTCCCCTTTCTTTTAACCCTGAAGCAATACCTGCGCGTCGCCGATTCCTGGTTAGAAGAGTGAAGTTATTGAAGAACCTACTCCGGTGGAGAAAGTATACAGGTGAAAAGTTTGGCATTGGATTGCTTGTTGGAAGGCTTGTGGAAGGTCTTGTGCTTCGCGCTGCACAGGATGGATGGGATGTTGGTGGTGAGGAAATTGCGAGAAAGGTCAATGCTTCCTATTTACCTTTAGTTATCGGCAACTAACCGCCATTCATCCTACAGGCAGCAGATATGCTTCCTTCAGACCTTGTGCCGTTCACGTTGAAGAGATTACTAGGAAATTAGCTGCGAACGGTTAGCCCTTTTATTTTTGTTTAATCCCTACACTGTAGTGTTCTGGACTTTTTGCTGTATTAAATATGGTAAACCGATCCGATTTCCTCGCGCGTTCTTCTCATGTACTAATCCCCATTTCATAGATCAATATGGATAAAAATGTACGACTTGTAGAACGCCTCTGAGACCTGTAAGTGCTTCATGAGTCAGCCCATTTCCTCTCTCGAGTGTATCATGTACCATACCAAAGATAGCAATGCTGGTGATTTCTCACCGTTGTTGACATTGCTGTCTTGTTGTACACCTCGATACATCGATGCCATGAAGCCTACATGACCCGCAGGGAACGCATTATGCATATTTCTCACTCTGCGCGGCTCGTTCCGCTGTCATACATTCAAGGCCTTGCCTTTCCGTTATGTTTTGTTTTGACTAGAATAATGTATGAAACTACTGGATGACTCCAAACTCTGAAATGACGATCTCCATGTTCCTGTGTGGGCGGTATCACCGGGACTCCGACGCACCGCGCGCATCCCCTCTTGTCACGAATGCTACCAACGGTCACAAAACAGCCAGTTCGACACCTTGAATTAGTGCCATTATTCCAAGCATTTCTTTTCTTTTCAGGGATGACACGGACCCGTGTTCCGTCTATTTCATTCACGCTGAATCTAGAACCCGACAAACAAACAAACCGTTTCTAAACTGAAGGTAAATTTTGTACATATGTCTTTGAAGTGGCAATGGCTGTACGAACCCTTGCGTTCGCAGTTCGCCGCCGCCACTATGGAAGGTGTCAACGACTTGTCTTTCTAACAATGATAAATAATTTGCTACATTAAACTACTGAACTTTGTAAGATTAACTCTAACTAAAACTTTTTCTCTTCCTTCTTCCAAAGTGCGATATCTAGACGATGCCACAGCACTGATTGATACAATCCCAACATATCTACATGTGCCTGCGAAGTTCTGCGACGCCTATAAATGATCACCCTTTATCTGATGGACGAGGCGGTCTACTTTATGCAGAGATTTATTCGCACCAAAATATCATCATCTGACTTCCATGTTCATTTCACGGACGCCCATACTCGAATGCTCAAGAGTGTCGCTGGGAATCTGGCCGTATTGTTTTGCTTCAGGAGGTCCGCGGCAACCTCATTAATGCCGTCATGATATAAAACATCAAGGACTCATACCCCGGAAATGTTGAAAGGACCATGTGAACCAAGCTTATTTTGATGTTGTGGAAATAGATGTGGAGAAGTAAGAAATACGACATGCCTATATCTCTACCAGAGAGACCGGTGTGGAGTCTTGTTTTAACCTCATATACAGCTGCTCTGGTACTTTACAAATTACCTTGTGTCTACTTCTGGCACCTGATCTCGCTACATCTTCAAATTTCATCTAGTCTCCGAGCTCCTGCTTCATCTTAGCTATTCATATCTCCATTCAGATCAGAAATCGGTACGAAATATTTTTGAGAATCGTCCTCCTGTCATCAAAGCTCATGTGTTCAACGGTGCGAATTTCCGATCTTCCTCAACAGGGTGACCTACAGGCCTCTTCGGATTACAAACCACATAAAACGCAAAGATAATCTTGGGTATCGCAGCAGAAGTTCTTTCCCTCCTACATATCCCAAATGTCTCCCCGCTCCTCAGTTGCCGCTGCATCCGACCCCGGTTCTTCCTCTGGAAAAGAAAGAGAATCTCGGATCGAACACTACCAAGAATCTGTTTTATATCATGAAGTAAATGAGATCATCCATCCCAACCGCTGGGCCCGGTTCAGGTTTGTATCCGATTCCCGGTTTCCTCTTGAAGGGCAACTCAAAAGCTAACATAAAACTACCGCGTTAGACACACGATACGGGAACCAATGGCTGAGTTCTTGGGTGTAGCAACACTTATCATATTTGGTACCGGTGTAGTTTGTCAAGTTATCCTATCCGCGAACCCGGAAGTTGCTTCTTTTCAGCGTGGTGTGAGTAAATCGTTAAATGAAAATGCAATCAAGTGTATTCACATGTTATTTTCAGAGCTACCTTTCCATTAGCTTTGCATGGGGTGTCGGCACCGCTATGGGTGTCTGGGTGTCCGGTGGAATTTCCGGAGGACACATTAATCCTGCCGTAAGGGATTTCCTGCAAACAATCCCGTAATGTTCTGACTCTGGGCTAGGTTACCCTGGCTCTTGCAACATTTCGAGGATTTCCTTGGAAGAAAGTGCCGGTAAGTAGTTTTATTGTACACGATATTCTCGACTCATCCAGTCTTCTTACTAGGGGTATATATTTGCTCAGCTAATGGGTGGCCTTGTCGGTGCCGCCCTGGTCTACGCTAATTATTTCCATGCCATCGACATAGTCGAAGGTGGTCGTGGAATCCGCACGCTTACTACCGCCGGGTTATTCTCTACTTACGCTGTATGCAGTTTATCCAAGTTCCTTCTACGTGACGCGCTGACCAGATGTATTTACAGCTGGACTACATGACAAATGTCTCCTGCTTCTTCTCCGAGTTCCTGGCAACAGCGGTTCTTATGATCGTAGTTCTTGCCATAGGCGACAGAAAGAATTCTCCTCCCCCTCCCGGCCTTGCTCCGTTGGTTCTCTTTTTACTTATTTTGGGTATCGGTGCCTCCCTTGGAATGCAGACTGGTAATTCGAAATTGGTTTGAAATGGAATAACAGCAGCTGACTGAAGATATGCAGGTTATGCAATCAACCCAGCTCGTGACCTTGGCCCACGGCTGCTAACCGCCATGGTTGGCTATGGTAAGGCGGTGTTCACATTCAGAAAGCAAGTGTCCATACTACTCGCGTTGTTGCCACGAAAACTGACATTCATCTCTTAGCCAATACTGGCTGTGGTGCCCCGTGATAGCTCCGATTTGTGGTGCACAAGTCGGCGCATTATTTTACGACGCATTCTATTTTACCGGAGAGGAGAGTATATTTAACAAACCGTTTGTAGAAGTTCTTTTCCGGGTTAAAGCCAATCTGAGATTTCATTTTTCAGGAACGCCGAAGCACGCAGGCTTCATGTGCATGCCGAGAAGCAACAGAGGAGACATATTCCTGCCGGGCCTGGTGCGGATGATGCTGCGTAAAAGTATCTGACAATTTACTTACTTACTGTGAAGTCTAAATGTGTTTGCAATATCTGTAACCTGTAGCAATATCTTAGGAATTTGGAATTATATTGGATGCTCCGCGAAGTTCTAAAAAGCAAGTGTTCCGACTCCTGATGGAATTAAGTGTCTATAAACAAAAAGTGTTGCATGGAACGGAAGAAAAGAGAATAGCCCACCGCGAGGGTCGAACTCGCAGCCTTCAGATTACATAACACGGTCATGTGATTTAACCCGCCTTAAAAGTCTGACGCTCTATCCGATTGAGCTAGGCGGGCAATGGGAAGTCTTGGGTTGGGCGTCTTGTGGTGCGCGACGAAGTGAAAGGTAGCTGACGAGGCTCCTTGAACGCTTGAGAAAACAAGATAGATACCGTAGTAGACTGGTTTCAACTCAAGTTGTTGAAGCCCTGGGCACGAAGATTGTTAAATTCAAGTTACACGTTGGAGGTTCTCCGAAGATCTGAAGCTGAAGTGTGGAGGAGACTGAGTGATAAAATTGTCCTGGTGTCGGCTAGGTAGTGGTATAGATTTGAAAGAGATGATGAGAGAGAGACATACAATTTGACGTCATCAAGTGTACCGGTCCTTCCCGTGTTGAAAAGCACTTACCCACGACGACTCCCCGCATCGTCGTCTCCTTCCACTAATATCCCTAATCACACAACCTAACCATGTCTGTTCGTCTCACAAGGAACACTATCCATGCCGCTACTCGTCGCGTCGCCACTAACGCGCGCATGACCCCTCGCGTCGCGAAGAGAAACATGTCCGCTGTTGGAGATGCTGCCCATGCTGCAAAGTCATCTACTGACAGACTTTGGATTGTACGTTTCTATCAAGTTACCGTGTATCCCACCTTCCAATTTATATTTCATTAGTTAGGCTCTGCTGTCATCTTCGGTCCTGCTGTGAGTCGATTCGCGTTCATGGCTTCGTGAATCCCCTCAAGTTGTTCCGTTTTGCAGTTCCTCTACCTCGTATCTCCATCTGCGCGAAAGAACAGACATGACTTCCACGACGATAAACACGACTTCCCTGGATTCATCCCTAAAGAGACCGCTCCCACCCCGAAGTCTCTACTAAGCCCGTCATCATGAAGGACTCTGAGGGTGAGTCCGCTGACGTGTCGCAATCTGTAAAGATTGCCGAGGTTCGTATTACGCCACTTCTACGGTATCTTTCATATCTTAATGTACATACAGCAAGATGATGCTCCCAAGCAAGCACCCACAGTAAGAACACAATTTAGCTTTATAACAAAGAAATTCAAGACTTATGACCATCCGCCTTCTTTAGCCCGAATCTCAACCCACTTCTGCTGCTGTTGAGAGTCACGATGCTACTCAGAAGTCTGCTGGGGTGCGCTTTATCTCCCTTCCTCTATAATCATACCTAAGACTCCACCAGGAGAGCACCGACAAGTACTTCTCTGGCGAACAGCAGCAAACGCACGAAGTCAAGTCAGACGTACAGCTCGAGGGTGCTGGCAAAAAGTCCGGCACTTTCAGCAATGATGAGCCTGGGTCTTCTGATCAAGGCGCACCCCGTGTTGCTGGCCAGGTGTGTAGTCTGGACTCTCTGATTCCGTTTAGTTTTGATGATATCGGTCGCAGAAAGGAATTACGCCCAAAGAAAAGGCAGAGGGCGCAGATGAATCTAAGTAGACACTATTGTTATTGTATATCCACCTGGACAATTCCAATTGCTACATTCATCTTGCCGTTGTGATTGAGGACGCGACGGATATGGTTCCGTTAAATGAATGATATCATTCCGATGTCGGAGTTAAACCGTCAAAACCCCGCATCCCGTATTAGCTTCCGCTGGTAACCTCTTTAGACTTCAACTATGACCTATTATAAAGACGGGCCCATCGTTTTAGGATTTCTCGAGATAAGGAAATGTGTATTCTTAGTTCTATTCAGCTTCACGATTCTTTCATTCTAACCTTGTTTCTTCAAATGTCTTTTCTGTGATGACTCCTATGGTTCTGACATACGATGCTACCGGGCTACACGCTTGATCTGTACTTTTAATTACCCTGAACATCCAGTCTTTGCGAAAAATGACAATATATATGCGCCTTTGAATCAGCCTTGACTACACCTTGAACCTCACCCTATTTGACATTGACTTATATAGTACTCTTCAGTAGTCATTTCCTGTTGACATATGCGATATGAAAATCAAAGCGCGAATATCTATGAATAAGGTCCATCCTCACGCTCCAAATCGATCTATAATAACGGAACGAAGTCCATGATATAATAATTAGGTCCTCTGTGTCTAAGCACGATTCTTCTGACGAGCAAAGACATGGATATGAGCTAGTCCAGGTACACTCTGAAGCCTCTGTAATGAAATCGTCAGTTATCTTCCATGCTGTGGTCAAGGTCGTGGCGTACGGGTGGATTAACAAACCAAGCTGTCTCCCACTCGTCTTCTGACCACCTATTCCTCATAAAACGAGCAACCTCCTCTCCTGCGCGAGCGACTAGTCTCTCTTCTTCATCTGAGCCTTTCGGGGTTATAATCATCTTATCCATGGTTATACCCCAGTCAGCAAGGGCAGGCAAATAGGTAGGAAGAATGGAAGGAGATGGGGGAGGGCTGGTGGTCCCTGTGAAACCCCATAGACCATCTTGGTCTATACGCGCTTTAATGGAATCTGCAACTAGTTCTGGGTGGTATATGGGAATACGTGTCCAGATAAGAGTGTGTTCTATTTCAGGCGGAACTGCAGAATGCATGATCAGAAGGACCAGCCATACGACTGGATGTACAAATGCTTGGATTTACCAGAGTATGGCCAATCGTTCTGAATAATACTCAGATATTCCGATGGCGTTTCCCATGAGAAATATTTCGGCGCATCAGGTGGAAGCGGGGGGAGTTCATTCTGAGAAACAACAGTTGTTGAGGGTGGTACATCTGGAGCAGGTTGATTTTCCTGGATTGCGCTGGTCAATAACGAAAGCGTGTCTCGTTTGCCCCATTGTAGACGATAGTTTAGAAGATAGTTCACTGCATTTCATTATTGTTACTCTACTTGAGCGTAAACAGTGGATTAATAACACACCCATAGAACCATACTTCTCCTTGATCCCTACTGCCCATTTATCATACCTCCTCTGAAGCTCAATGTCGCGTTTCAATAACCCTAAGTCTCTAGACAGAACGGATCACATTGTATCAACAATGAATATGACAATGCGGATACCCTAATGAAAACATACCCGGAGTTCACGAATGTCTTTAGTTGATGCCATGTGAACTTTGCTGGATAATAGACTAGTAATTCCTCTCGAGTTGGCGGTCCCTTTCGAAGTGGTACGTTTGCTGGAGTTAGAGCTGCGGGTGTCTGGATGTCTCCTGTCATTATAATCTCTATATTAACAAATAAAGGACGAAAATAAAGTTAGTTCTAGTGCAACGGAAGAAGATGAGCTGAGGTGGCAATTGCAAAAGGACACGACGTTTGTGTTTTTGATCGTAGAGACATTGTGCGGCGGTCAACGGCCCGGTTGGCGAGCATCATACAATGAAACCAAAATGAAACTACTGAGTACTGAATCCTTGCCTTGCTATTTGAACGACCCCAAGCGCTGTGCATTTGACTCGCCGATTCAAACAGTAAATTCTGCCTACTTTCAATTGCAGAGAAAAATCGGTCATTCACACACTTTGTCCATCTACAATGTCAACCTGGAGAGGGTCCCAACCACCAAGAGGACGCAGAGCATGGCGTTCACGGGGTGCAAACATATCTTCAAGGGGGCGTGCTAGTAATCCATCTAATACAAGGGGGATGATATCCTCCATGAAGATGGAACATGTTGCTAGTGTCAGTAGAAGCAGTGGCTTAGAGAAGGATGGTGATACGTGAGTGCCTCTTCTTATTTACATAAAATCCCATTTGTGATAAACCTCAGCACTACAGACTAAAGGATCACTGCGTTCAGGAAGAGTACCGAGGCTTTATCCAAGAAAAAGTGAGGAATATCATCAGTCCATGGATCGTGGACCGTCTCATTCATGCCGCTCCCTCCACCAGTTAAACAGCTTGCTGGAAAAGCATCCATGGCTTCCCATGGAATCAGATACTCAACGAAAACAGCGCGTCGATGCTCAGGAGAATCTCATGATTTTGTTCCGTGAGTAACAATGATCCGATGAAATGAGCCTCTACCAACGTTCTATTACAGGGAAACTTAGGGAAGGGATATCATCCTCAAAGAGAACCGATCAGTTTGGATTGGAAGGTGCGCGTTTTCTTAACGCACCATCTACGACATAAATTTAAAAGTATCTGCTGTAGTGTATGAGACATCAATGTACCTGTGCGCTGCCTTCGACCTGCCTAAACAGACATCTTCCATCGTTCCGCACCTCGTCCCTGATCTATATAGTCAAGTTCAAACACCTCACGAAAATCTCCAGTATTCAATCGTGGTCTCTCTGCTGCATCACTTGGTTTCAGCATATCCTTCACAAGGATCGTATGAACAGCATTTGGACTCTATACCACTTTCGTTACTCCCCAAGGATTCCGAGATAAGGAAATGGATTTCCTCGGTGGCAGCGAACCTTCGAACGCGAGGCTACATCAGATGCGAGCAGCTATTGCGGAGATCTACCGTTACACGGCTATTTAACAGCGAGAACGATGCAGATGTAGGGTCATCTCCATTGGTGATATCCTCTAGTTCTGCTCGTATTTTTGCACGACGAGCGATATTCACCCTTTTGGATGCTTTAAGGATTAGGGCTCGAGAAACATCATGGGCGGTTATCCGTTCAGCATATCGGGAGTGTGATGCGAATGCCGAAGAGACTAAAAATTGGCTTTCGCGATCGTTGTATTTGAAATCAGTTGTCCACGAAAAACGCAGTATGACACCAGATCAGTGGCTAGAAGATGGAATCTCATTAGGATATGTACGGAAGAAAGAAGGCGCGGAAGGTCGATGGATAATTTGTAAAGTTCGTTGAAATATATTGATTGACAATAAAACAACATTGCATGTACATTATTAGTAACATATCCTACGCTTTGCATGATCCCTGGTATGAACGAAACAACTGAACATCAAATAGTAGCATTGATCCCAACATGAATAATCCTGATTAATAGTAAGTTCCAGGAAGTCTGAACGTTTGGAATGTACACTTACTCGTCTGCAGACGTCAGCCACTTGCCTGTCTCAGGGAACATTGTTGCTACACAAAAGAGTAAGTCTCACCGCAAGCTCATACCTCCGAGTCTAGTACATACCCAAACGACGATAAATATCTTCAACTAATACTTTCCTTACATAGTTGACGACGGGGGTTAAAGCCCGACGTCAACCTTCTTACTGACGACATGATAATGAGGAGCTCTGCACGAACTTCAGAATAAACCAGGCTTGAGCATTGATGCTGAACATACATGTGGGTCGCAGACTGCACGGCCGCTTTGATCTCTCGAATGGCAGCTTCTGCTCGCGGATTGCATTGCCTTTCGACTGCGCAGATTTTTTCCACCAACTCATCGACCTTAGATTGCTTGTCAATGCAACATTCTAGGTAACAAACAGACCATAATTACCTGGACATTAAAATCATCCCTAAAGCCTATATAGTAGGTGACGCCATATAAGCCTGTATCAAGCTGTAAGCAAACATCGTAAAAGAAGGATTTACTACATTACCATCGATGGATCTGACTTTGTTAACCGCATAGCGATTCTCCGGGGGCACTCTGGCAATTGGAACGATGGAAACAGATAGGAAGATAACAACCCGTGGAAGGGCAGGCCACTGTCGTATAAACCCTGATCTTCTATAAGCACTGAATACATACGTTAAGACAGATCTACCCACCGACAAAGGTATGCGGAACGCCCCTCCCTTGCGAAATTTTGTGAAACACGGCACAGGTAGGAATTCTCTGTAGTTCTTTCCTCTCCTCACGACTTTCTCTCCAGCATCAGGACTTGCAGATCGAGAATTGGGGGCGAGGTAATAGAACATAGGGTACTCGCTAGCGTCTGTGTCATGATCTTCGGTGGTGATTCCATCGTCGTCAGAATCATGGAGTGTAAGACCACCCGGCTTTTCACTCTGCTGAATGAAGTGCCTAAGGTTTTTGCGATTTGCCCCGTCAAACCTATCTTCGAGACGCTGCAATGCTAAGGGTGAGAGAAGAGAGCCTCCAAAAACATTGCATTCCTTACCTTTCCCCAGGTCCAGAGAAGCATAACTAACATGCTACAAATCATCAGTGAGACATTAATGATGGACGTCATACGACATACAGCACACATCCAATCAGTAGCGGTACCCAAGCGCCATGTGGAACCTTCTTCAACGATGCACCCCAGAAGAGTGCTGAAAGAGATAGTTGAGAGAAATGTTCAGTGGCAATATAGGAGACTACGAACCGTCGAAGAAGCCCCATATGAGGAAATACACTAATCCAACGACAATCGACCAGTGCTTGACATAATACATTTGAACAGACAGTAGAACACTCGTGGATATCATCACAGTAGCGACAGCAAACCCATACGCATTTGTGAGGTTCGTAAGATTCGAAAACACTGCAACAATGACAATGGTAGCAATCATGAGTGCCCAGTTGATAGTGGGGATGTAAACTTGGCCTTGGATAGTCTCGGAGGTGTAAATCAATCGGATTGGAGGGAATCCTTTCATATTTATAACTTGTTGGAAGAGACTGAAGGTTGCTGTTATCATAGCTTGCGAGGCAATGAGCTGAGGCAGAGTCAGTTGGCGTATCACTATCTTGAGTACAACACTTACCGTAGCCAAAACAGCAAAGACGAACATAATCCTAGTTAAGCATTAGGACTTCGGAAAGTCGTTTGTAAAGCAACTCATACCAGAAGAGAGGACCATTAGCGGGGCCAGGAATTGTCTGGTAGAATACATTGGATAAAACAGCCTCGCCATCGCTGACAAGCCTTGCGCCTTGTCCAAGGTATGCAAAAATAAGTGCTGGATACACAAATGTACAGAATGATATCTACATAGTCATTAACGTTAAAATATACGGAGATCGGTAATTAGGAGACACACCCGAATAGATGCCGCATTGAATTGGCCTAGGCTTGAGCACTATGAGCACAAAGGACTGTAAAATTTAAAATGTGACATACTTCGCGAATACGGCTTCGCACCCTGTCACTGCGAGCAGTACACCAGCGAGAATATCATAGTCTCGGGTACGCACGAACACTATACTCTTCTTTAGCATATATAAATACCGTTATAAGAAAGAGCTCACACAGCACTGCCCGAGAGGGGTCAAAGGCACGGTATATTCCTGGGTGGAAAGTAGTATTGTAAATACCGGTAGCGGCCAGGAGCAAGAACCATATTAGAGCAACTATTTGGAAGAAAAGCGGTCAACAGTGACCCCACACAACAGTAACGGAGAATTTACCTGGGGAAAAAGTGTACGACAAACGCGCAGTCCCAAATTGCTGCACAAAAAACAATACTAACAGGAACACCTAGAAAAGAGAGGTCATTAAGATGATCCCACATTGGAATAATGAAAAACTCACAATGGAAATTGGAATGATATCTTGGTTAACTGACGGTTTGGCAACCCCTATCCCGGCCACGGCACTTGTAACCGAAACAGCGGGAGTGAAAACACCATCGGCCATCGTTAAGCTATAACAATCGTCAGGACTTGTATGAATGCTCGTAACATTCAACCACTCACGCAGTTCCAAATAAGCACTGCGAGTAGAATATCGTGAGTCTTTCATTAGCCATCATATGATAAACATACCCAGATCATCAAAGGCCATTTAAATTTTGCCTTCAGACGAAGAGCCCAAGTCGACTTGTCGATGTATTTCTTGCCGAAGTTGCTTTCTCCAGTGAGTGTACGGTCCTCATTGAGGTCAGCATCATCGCGAGGATATAAACCTGGTAAAGCGCAAATGTTCCACCTTCGCCTGAATTTCAAAATCAATTTGAGTGAGAGAAGGGGCTATTGCGCAGTAAGCGACTGACCTTCAGATGTACCGAAGAACAAGGAATGATGACCTACATCTTCATATTAGCGCCGTTGGCGAAAGAGTAATGAAACGTTTAAACGTACATATTTAAGCAAAGGGAGAAGGGTTAGTGACCAGATGATCGCGCTTATACCGCCAATAACATCTTCGGGGGATGGTACTGGGCCAGACGAAGGCCAAATACCATTCAAAACATACAGCGGGGAAGTCCCAATATCAGAATAGATAATCCCTACGCAATCTATGTCAAATCCAGGTCGAAAAAATATAATAACCCTTACCAAGGGTCTGAAAGCTTAGCTGGAGCAAGGCTACCCCGCTCAGCTTAATAGCTGTACGTTTAGTATCGAATCCGTTCTCCAAAGTCGACATTACAGAGTGGGATTGGGGTGCCGTAATTCTTGGATCCACTGGCGAGGTTTATATCCCCACATTCCACAACTTATTTTGGATATTTTGGATAAAAACATCAACGGTGCCACACATGTCCGAGCCTCTAGGACGACCTGAAAAAAGGCAGTGCGGTTGGCAGATAACTAGGTTATCCATGAATCGCAATATTCGCGCAGGCGGCGAACTTGTGAATGGCAATCGCGTCCTGATGAGGGATTATAGCTATAGGCGCCATAAATGGAAGCCCCTCCATTCCCCGTTTGGAATGCCCCGTTCTACCAAAGATGACACAGTCGGGAAGTCATGTCGGTATGCTAGTAGATAATACAAGCTGCAAGATATAGATATGTTTATCAGTGAGGGTTTTCAGAGTAGTAAGTATTGGTGGTTCGAGCACCGGGCGTTCAAGGTAGAGCGTCAATCGGAGATAGGCTAAATCTACTTACTCCGATGAAATTGTTGCCGGAGAGTGCAAAAAGATTTGACGTGAAAAGCTCATGTCAAATAGATAACGAGCCACGACGGGGACATCGTGCGTACACCGAGCTTTTCGAAGTAGGTACGAAGCTGAAATGTCATTGTAAATAGCTCGAAAGTAGAGTCTGCAGATATTATGCCAAGATAAGTGTATTTATTACTGCGGATTGCGGTCAACACTCATTCACAGCATGGATGGCAGACTTACAGGGAACCAACCAGCAACTTGAACCTCTGAGTCTGAGCTATAAGAATGCCAACAATAAAGACCAGCTTTGTGACATTTAAGAAAGTTCTGTCTATCAATTGATGACCTAGGTCTGCTGTATCCACATGCATTATAGACGCAAGGTTATTTTTGCGCATTCCGTCTTGATCTTCACGAAATCATTGTCGGTTGTCCTAAATTCAAAATGACTAGGTCGCCGACTAATGCAACCAGGTTAATAATTTGGGAGAAGTTGCAAATACTGGCGAGGCCGTAAGACGATGGCCGATAGTAAGTAAATGGATGTTTTCAACGAAGACGACTCGGACGATGTGATCGCCCAAAGCGGCAAGTAGAGCCTTCGCACGCCACCCCTGAACATCTCAATATATCGAGTAGTTTGGCAGCACGACCGTGACCTTCTCACCAACAAGTTGAACCTGCTCAACGAGCTGCACGTTTTCTAGCAACCTCTCATTTTCTTTCTCTTCTCTCATACCCCCCGGCATTCCTTTCTTTCTCCAGATATTCAATTTTCATCAGGACCGTTTGGTTTTGCTTAACACATCAACTTCCGGGATCTTCGACATCACTCGCGAGACTCACTAACTGACTGACTGGTTGAGCGGTTAACGAGAAAGAGTAGGATGTCATTCTTCAATTCGCTTGGGTGTGTCCATTACTTTTGTTAAACACCATCGGGGTATACCAACGTCCCCATTCAGAAGGTCAATGACAAGGGCTCAAAGAGGTCCCAAGAGGTCACCAACGCCAACATCGGTAACACTTCCTCCGGAATCTCAATCCAAGGATAACTCGGGAGCCTCGTCGCCTGTGGCACCTTCGCCACCCAAACCACTGTTCCTGTGCAGCCCCTTCGTTGAGGCAGCTCTTGTAAAAGGGAACTTTAAGACCATCGTGATGCTTCCCAAGTATGTGGATATCATGGAATGGGTTGCTGTTAACAGTGCGTTCCAATCTATACCCACGATGAACGAGTGCTGATAGAGGCATCAAAGTTTTTGATTTTTACACCAATCTGAACGAATTTTACGGTGTCATTGCGGAATGCTGTACACAACAATCCTGTCCAACAATGTCTGCAGGCCAGACGTACGCCCCTTTGCAATTGACTTCGGTTGTCTTAATCCTAAACTGTACTATCTTCTAAACCTCTAGGTTGAGCTATACATGGATTAATCAAGATCGGAAGAGTGTGCATCTACCCGCACCAACGTACATTGATTACGTGATGACATGGGTGCAGAATCTGCTGGATGATGACAGTGTATTCCCAACGAAGTCTGGTGTGTTACTATGCTATTCCGTATCAGACTTTTGTTTGATTATGCCGTGGCACATTTCAGGTCACGACTTCCCTCAATCCTTTCCATCGACAATAAAGCACGTTTACCGACAGCTTCTACGTGTCTTTGCACACATTTATCACGCTCACTACAAGGAGATCCTGCACCTTCGCTCTGAACCACATTTCAATTCACTCTTTGCACACTATCTTGCCTTTGGACGGGAATATGAACTTTTGGATATGAAAGATGTGAAGGGATCGTCGTCTGCACCTGTTGGAATTGGCCAGCTTTGGGAGAAATGGCGAGATATGGGTCTCTTGGAAGGTTGAAGGAGTTAGGATAGCATTTATATTATTTTGGGAACTGTATGCTCGATTTAGAGGCAATGTAAAGAGAAGTTTCAAGAGCAGTGTTTGGTATGAGTGGGTAAAACAAACATTGCAGACGCGACGCGATTGATTGGCAGATTTGTGACAGATGGTGTCTGAATTCGGAAGCGGTTGTATGATCCCAATCGGTTTCCCTGGGAGTCAGTCGCGACCAGCTCCATCGTCGTTCTTAAATAACCCAGACTGCCCATACCCGTATATCCTTCCTTCTTTTCCTCTCTTCCTCACCTTCCTTTTTGTCCCTAACTGTACCGCTGGAACCATGTCCTTCTTTGGGTTCGTGCTTCCCCACACAGCGAATACCGCGCGGCAACTTAACTTACACTCTGCATACATCACAGCCGTAACCGTGCGCCTCGTGGTGCAAGAAGGTCCCCAACGCCCTCCAGAAAAGATTCATCAGGCTCAGAGCCCCCTTCACCTGGTGGTTTTGTCGCCAAGCCGCTCTATCTCTGTCCACCGTTCGTTAATGCTGCCCTGGTGAAGGGAAACTTTAAAACGATTGTCATGCTACCCAAGTATGTAGACATCATGGAATGGGTGGCCGTCAATAGTACGTGATATCCAGCTTGCATCGCTTCTCCAGGTGTCAATTCTAACACTGGATATAGTGTACGACTTCTATACCAACCTCAACGAGTTTTATGGTGTCCTTACCGATAAATGCACTCAACATTCTTGCCCCACCATGGCCGCCGGACCTTCGTGCGCTTGCATTATTTTTAGTTTGTGCGTGATCAACTAAAAGATGATATCACACTCTTCAGATTAAACTACACATGGACGAACCAGGGAGGAAAGCCGGTCTCCTCCCAGCCCCAACCTACATTGACTATGTCATGTCTTCAATCCAAAATCTCGTGGAGGACGAGAATACATTCCCCACCAAAACCAGCAAGTCCCTCCTCCGCTCCTTTACATTACCCTAATCAAATTTGCAGATCATCCCTTCCAGCAATCATTCCCTGCAACAGTGCGCACAATGTATCGCCAGCTCTTTCGTGTCTTTGCACACATATACCACGCACATTACAAGGAGATTCTCAACCTCCGGTCCGAGCCACATTTCAACTCCCTCTTTGCTCACTTCCTCGCCTTTGGGAGGGAATATCAGCTACTGGAAGATAAGGACATCAAAGGCGATTCGAATAATTCTGTCGGTGTGGGGATGCTTTGGGAACATTGGAAGGAGTCAGGAATTCTCCAGAACTGATTCACTTTTCCGTATCTTGGGTCAGGTGTTTTTCATCTCACTTTTTACATTTTCGGTTGGTATGTCCTTCTCTTTCCTGTTGTTGTTTCTATCACTTCCAGGATTATGGTGTTGGATTTTGGATTTCCCTTAGTTTTCATTCACCATGCAACGGAACATGTATCATATCATACTCATGCTCAATTATCACAATTTCTTCCTTTGTTCCCATCTTGGTTGATTGGTTTCTCGCTAGCTTCCAAGGATACCGGCATCCTGGAGGCTCTATGCTGCCCCTATTCAAAACTCCTTTGAACTCGGGAGAACTTCTGATAAGCCTCAAAGAGACTCGAGGAACCAATCTAGCTTGGATGTTCGAACACACGACCTTGAATGCCGGAAAAATCGAAGTCAGCAACGATGGCGACCATGAGGATAAAAGCAGATAAAAAGCTGATTAAAAGTTTATCAACCTTGGACCATGTCCATGCTAAGTTGGTACCTGTTGGCACAGTTGTAAATGCCCTCACGACCTTGATGCAACACAACGCTTTTTAAGCGCAGCTAGGTGCCAGGGTGAGTCAGACGACAAAAATTTGTGAGTAGAAATTTCATCCCTTAGTCAGTATCCTATGAGAACGGAAATGATTAGCCAACTCGCGAGACAACATGCAACAACCTTTCAAATTCGTACACAAATCCAGAGAAAAAGTCGTTGGCTCAAACTTCACGCAAACGACACAAGGAATTAAAAGAAAGGTGATGGAGTCACGCCACGGACCAGCCAGTTGAATTTCCCAAAGTACTTAAAACGCCCTACGAATACATAGAAATAATTGTTGTGCCTAAAAGAACTATTCACTATCTCTTCTCGTTTACATCAGTAAGCCACCAATGAGACCAAGGACAGCGACAAACAGCGCCGAGCTAGCGGAGCGGCTTATGCTACCGTTGTTTTGAGAACCCGAAGTGGTACCCGTGCCTGTTGCAGCGGCACCGGACGCGGCACCAGTTGCACCTGAGGCACCGGCAGAACCAGCTGCACCAGTTGCGCCTGTGGCTCCGGTAGTACCAGTAGCAGCAGTGGAATTAGTTGAACCAGTGGCTGTGGTACCAGTACCCTGAGCGTTTGCCTGTGTGGTGGATGAATACTTGACATCGAAAAGATAGAAAATCAACACATACCAAGAAGGCTGCGTAGGTTTTTTCAGCGGTTGGGTTGAGAGCGAACACCATTCCAGCTTTGCAATGGCTGAAGAGTACAATTAAGACTTGAGTTACAGTTAAAAATATTTAACACTTACGCTCCCTGTGCGCAGTAGAACCAAAGAGGAACGGTGGCTAAATGTCGTTTTCTGTCAGTAGATGAGCTTCCAGTAAGAAGTTGCTCATACCGTTATCAACTGTTATCGACCATTCCGGGAATTCAGTAGCACCAGCAGCAACAGGCTGGTACCCGGAGTCAACACCAAGAGCAGGTGTAGTCCTGGACGTAGCGAGCAAAATTAAAAAGCGGATCAAGCTAAAAGTAGAACATTGACATACAATTGAGTGCAGGGGGCGGCAAAGCTTGATTGTGTCACGGTCTATCAATAGCATCTCGTTAGATAACAACGCAATATGTAGATCCATTCAACATACGTGATTCTTGGCCACGCTAAAATATGGGTGTTAGTTTTGTTCGACGAATAAAAGAGTATGGTGTACATACAAACGGAAAGCAACAGTGTCGCCGACCTTTGCGGTCAATCTGCCAACGTGGTATTGAACAGATGATGTGAAAGCGAGAGAGATGGACTGCTTAGTGCTTACTGAGGGGGGTCGTAAGTGAGACCACCATCCTTGCCAACGATGACAGTAAAGTTCTCTGCAGAGGCGAGAGCAAAGAGAGACGAAACAGCAGTGGCAGCAACAAAGAAACGCATTTCAAGGGTAAAAAAGAATGAAAGAGTAAGAAGGGAAATTAGCTAGGGAGTGTGAAGACTAGGTCCGAAAGCAAATGTGGAAGAGCCTAGAAAAAAACAATTTAGCACGGAAAAATAAGGATAGAGATTGGCTTACGCTGCTCTGAAAAAGGCGGAAAGGAGGAAGAGGAAGGGAGAAAGGTGGAGGGATTATGGCGAGCATGTTGGTCTGATATATGATCGGGCGAGGAACCTTTTCCGAGGGCCTTACGACCAAACTGGGCTGATAACGTGCTTGGTTGTGCTTGGCAAGGGCCCGCTCCGTTTGCCGGTTGTCATTGATCGACTTCGACATCCTTCGACTCTCATCATGTCCTCTTCCCCATCTTCCCCTCGTTCCTTTGTTGCAGAGAATGAGCGATCCGCCGCACATGTTCACGTCCTGCTCATAACGACAGGAAGCGTTGCCTCAGTCAAGGCCCCGTTAATTGCGAAGGAACTTTTAACTGTTCGTTTCTTTAATTGTAGATGATCTCCCCATTGAATTTACCTGTTCACCTCGTCGCTGTTGCGTCTTGTATCTTGTGGCGGCAACTGGAATTCTGGAACTTTAGTATCGAAATGTCAAAGTTGAAGTGGTGTCGACAAAGGCCTCTCTGGAGTTCTTTCAAAAACAGGATGTCGAACAAGCAGGTGCACGAGTATGGACAGATGAAGATGAATGGACGGTAGGTAGTGCTGAATGGGGTCATTCCATCCCACGTCAGACTGCAACGCCAAAGTAACCTTAATTCAATAGGGAACTTTTAAGATTGGCGATCCAATCCTTCACATCGAGCTCCGTCGATGGGCAGACATCGTTCTGGTTGCCCCTTGCTCTGCCAATACCCTTGCAAAAATTGCAAATGGATTATGCGACAACCTTGTGGTATGATTACCCCTTATCAACCAGGAGAATGCTGATAGCATGATTGATCCAAGACATCGCTCATGCGGGCACTGGCGCCCACGACACCCACATATATATTCCCAGCAATGAATACACTAATGTACGAACATCCATTAACTTCAGTGCAACTCCGAGTAGTCCGGGAAGTTGTATGTTACAATGTCGTTGGCCCTATAAGTAAAAATTTGGCCTGTGGTGACGTCGGTGAGGGATACGATACCCTGTGGCATTGATTTAACCTAACTAGCTGTAAACAGGCACCGGAGCTATGACAGAATGGAAGGATATAGTAAAGATTGTCGTCGACAAGTTTTCCCTCGTCCGGCACTTGGAGAAGTAATACCAAGTAAAACTCAAGGGAGGGATACCCTAATACAAATTCGACAGACATACATAATCCATCCCCCCAAGTATGTTTAGCTTTTGTATGCAATGTACCAAATTCCAACAGACAACACCCAATGTCGGAAATAGATGCTAAGATACTATCTAAGGATTAATAGTTTTCTATCCATGAAAGTACTTAGTCCCAAGAGAGTGCAATGTCATTGAGCTACATAGCTAGTCAACTAAAGAACTAAATGAATATTTGAAGTGTTATCAGTTGTTTTGATATAAGCCCGCCTAGCTCAATCGGATAGAGCGTCAGACTTTTAAGGCGGGTTAAATCATATGACCGTATTATGTAATCTGAAGGCTGCGAGTTCGACCCTCGCGGTGGGCTAGTTCTTTAATTTTTGCATTTTACAAACCAATTCATGCTCAAGAATTATTCGAGAAATAGTGGATTGAATTTGAATTTTGAAATGATTTAAAGTGAGCTAAACACAGGTAATTAAATAAGTAAACGGATCGCGACGCCGGGTTTTCCACGGTCCCATTCCGCGTCCCGAGAACTGGCGTCGTACACAACTTGGCTTATAACCATGTCAAGCTCTAAGGATGTAACGGAATCGAAACCAACTTCTGCAATACCTCCCCCTCTAACGCCAGGACCAAAACCAACAGGAAATCTTTTAAATGATTCAGTTAATGTAGGGAATAGTTCCTTGCGCGCAGCACCATTTTCGAACACCTCTTTCTAGGCTGCCGTGCATCTTACGGAAATCCCATGTGCGAGAAGTAGTTTGCTTGCAGGAATTGCTAGCGGAGCAGGGATAGGTGTAATAAGAGGACTTACGGCTGGTATGTTATGTCGCTTATGCTTTCGCGATTCAGCTTATTCTTGTGTTTAGGCCCCATGGTGGCAGGCAATTGGGCTGTTGCGACATTTATGCTCGTTTCAATAGGTTCATGGTACGTAGACGTGTTCTGTCGTATCATTCGTCTAATTTGCGTGTTTGTAGGCACATTTGTCAAAACCAGTTCGCAAATGAGAGAAAGCAACTCAAGACGATTACTGAGAACATGCCTCGCCTGAAACTTAAACGCAGTGATGAAGTCACTAGTGATATGGAAGACGCGAATTCGTCCAAATCTGTATCATAAATGGACATTTCGAGTCCTATATATACCGGCTCCTCCTTTTATCACTCTCATTATGACCAGGGCGAAGCCCACACTTCCTTATCCCAGTTCTCAACTAGTTCCGGGTCGTCCTGGTGTACGGATAAGTTACGGCAGCCAACAGTCAACTGTACTAGTCGCTTACCTTGTATTTGGACTGGAAACCCGAGAATCCGTCCCTAAGGACTACAGTTTCATGTGGGATATCGTTGTCTTCGAGAACAGTTCTTCGTGTCTCTTCGTAGATCTGGAAAGTCATTCAGAATCAATGGTTATTTCATACAAGAATAGATGTTACCCTGGCAGCTTTAGGACCTCTATCGTCAGTTGGAAAAATGAGTATGTTACGATCATAAGCAGATTATTCGCGTACCGTATCTGTGATAACGCACAGTGAAAGATCACCTAACGGGACATCTTTCGTCTGTTTCACCAATCCATCTACATTCACCAAGAACTCGTTCGAAGGCTTGTTAATGGCGTCCTTGATATTCCCTCCTACATAATCGTCGTCGCGAACATCAACCACTACGAAATCTTTCTTGGGGACCTTTTCGCTCTTCATGAGTTCGGCCAACTCCTTTGAGTAAATTAGTGCTTTTCATTGAAACTAGTACCGAGTGCATACATCGCCGTTGATATATCGCATGTTTCTACCAGTTGAAATACCACTTCTCGTTATCGCTCGAATGTCTCCCCAACGGTGATTGATGGACTGCGAAAAAAGTCTGAGCATAGATTACGTAATTCATTGTTTGCACTGTCTCAGTTATTTCCAAGTTTGACAATACATATGTACTCTGTACTGTACCGGGCCTCGGCAGAACAGTATATCAAAAACAAGTAACGAAGTACCTTTCATGATAACATCCTTTTCACTGTTCCCGAAACATAAAAAATGCCAAGGAATATTAAATAAGTTGTTTATCAAAGGTTCAGCTCCGAGTTCACAGCCCAAGCACTTCGTAAACGAATACAATTATCCTTCTTAGCTCAGTTGGTAGAGCGCGTCACTAGTGCTTATTGGGGGAGCTTGCTCCCGCTATTTGTCTGCGTTGGCGAGCGAAAATGCATAGTGGCTGTGCATCAACGACCGGATTTTGCCGCCACGCTCGCCGGATTTGCCGGCCACGCTCGGATTTCTCCGCCGCTTTCGGAATTGTCCGCTTTGTGTTGGTGGGCACAGTGCATTAGTCAGCATTGCGATGGTGCATCGAATACACACATTTCCATCGTAAATACATCTCTGCTCAAATTTTAGATTCAACAATGGGTACTTTTTACTAAGTTCATACTTTTATATCACCTTCAAATACTAATGAATAATTGGTACTAGGCAACCAGTGCACCCATGCATTTAACCATAGTAGAAAAATTTGAGACAAGGATTATGTATTAGAATGAAGCAAGGGCATTTAGAGCGAAGGTAGAATAAATAAATAATGCACAGGCGATTAAAATAAAATTAGGACATCAGGACAAAAGTTGGACTACTATTTGGTATATAAAAATGAAGCACAAATTAATAGAACATTGAAGACAAGACTACTGATACAAAGTACATAATAATTATTCTGATTGCATTCTGTTTAAACAAAATTCAAGCCGAAATAGTGGCATTTAAAATATAGTGCAACAAATTAATTTAGAATGTAAAAAAAAATATAACTAAAAACTAGGATTCGTCAAGCTTGCCCTTTAACGTGCGTCGCGAGCGATGTACGTTACATGTTATCTAAAGGATATGACGAGGTCAGTCGTTCGAATCGGCTAGAAGGAAGACAGGTTGATTCAGTGCTTGTGTGTTTTACAATACCACTATTCTACAAGTTCATATAAGTATTAAATACTAAGTCCTAGAAACTCCTTTGTCCTAAATGATACTGAAACAACTCTTTCCCAGAAGCAACCCATAAGTACTTGTTACCTCCTTCAGTTGAAAGCTGCATCGTTTCCACAGGCATATCAAAAGTTTTATGAAACAAATCTGTATCACGATTTCTCGAAGAACCTAATTTCTCCGCCGACGGCTCAACGTAACGTGGCTGTAACGGTTCTCCGGTGTTCAGTGACCAACCTCGTACGCGGTGGTCTTGTCCGGCGGCAAACAGAAGACAGTCTTTCAGGTCAGTAGATATTCCCTACACAAATTGTATTATGAGAGACGAGAAACTGATATAAGGGCGAGTCAGAGAAGTTGCTTACAAGTCGCGGGGTATACGAGTTCACATGACCTTCGTATCGTATCAAAGACGCTCCGTCTCGGGCAGAAAAACGTAAATCGTAGCACGCCAACTTAAAAATGGAGTTAACTATCGTAACCTTCACCAATGAAATCGAATTTACCTCGCCATTCATATGACTAACGAGAACCTGCGATTCTCCAATCAACTCCAAATGCAGCACAGAAGTTCGAGATTGATTTTTCCCGAATCTCTCGGGGATGAGTTGCTGACCACGGTGCTTTCCTAAACGTATATCAAACCTCTCGATGTTTCCATTCCGAGCTCCGGTGTATATGAGATGCTTAAGCATTCGTTAGTAAACTTTCACAAATTTCTTGCGCAGGATGGTAGATTTACGTCTTTTTGTGTAATTGCAAACACGTCACTTCCAGTATGAAGTATTTTGGGCATGATACGGGTTACATCAATGTCAGCAATGTACACCGCCTTTCCATTGCCGCCTACAATTGTAGAAGGAGTTACGACCACTTCGGTTGGCTTCGCAAATGAACCCCTACCTAACAAGAGCGATTTTCCGGTAAGGCATGATGTCCAAATATCATGCAGATCGTTGAAAGTAAGAACAAAAGTTCGCCTGCGCAAAGAATGTTAGCTGGCTATTTTTATGCGTGGCATTGACCAGGCACACTCTGCATCATTAAGATCTTGTACAGCAAAGGTTCCGTCGGCACCGAAACAAGTTGCACTGACATGACACGGTTATAAAAAACATACAGCCCGTGTTCCTGAACTTACACGCAATGAGATTCACTTGTTGATATTGAAGATATCTACTCATATTATCAATGTACGCATCAAGAAACAATTTCGCATTAGACCACGAACCTCCGAGGACGGTTGGATATTCATTTCAGCCGCCCAGTATGCGTCGTAGTCTACGAAGGTGTCAATGCCAGAATTTGAGGGTTCTGGCGTTGTGCAGGTGTACAGCCAGCCACGGTTGTCTCCAATAAAGCGTCTGCATTGACCGTTTACAATCACTGTCTTTCATGGCAGCATAAGTATCAGTATAACCAACAGCGGCACACATTCAGCTCACACCAAAAGACTTTATGTTCCCAAAAGTAGGAACTGAGACACGGGTGGCGCGAGAAGTCGACCCAACATGTGAGCACAGAATCTCACTTTCGAAGATGGTATATCAGTGTTTATTTGACAAGTGATGTACAGGACTACCAACTGTGTGAGATGCGCTCGCCGCTCGTACGAATGCGACACTCTAAGGTATTCACTAGCTCTGAAGAAATGCAATCCCTTCCTCTCTGTAGTACCTCTGCTGGAATGCTCTCCCTGCGGAGCTCCGTTGGTCACCTTCCCATTCGTACTGTGCGGTTGCGACGGGCTCGATTGGGGAGGCTTGGAAGATAAGGGAAAATAACGATTTCGAGCTTCATCAAAATAAAAGCCGGGCAGTTGGGCAGGCATTTAGCCTGAGAAGGTAAAGTGAGGAAATCTGGAAAACTGGAGCCATCATCATCGTCCGTGACATGCGTGTGTTGGTGGACGATCACTCGATCACGACTGTTTATGGAAATGGAAATCTATTTGACTGCCGGGAATACAGTAAGCAGATGCAAATATTTCATAATAGTTAATTTAAGATTCGGCAGTTTCCGATAGACTTGTTTCTATCTGTGACTTTGTTGGTCGAAGCTTTGAATTCAATGCATGCAATAAGAATATCAAGCCCTTGTTTCTTACGAAAGTACTTTTCCAACTAACGTATCTGCGTTCTGATTAGGAGGATGTATTTTTCTAGCTGATGAAAATCAACTGGAGCCGCCCGGTTTATCTACGATGAAGCTGATTTCTCGGTGGTATCTTGATCGCGGAGTTGGTGATTTAGACCCCAAATAATGAATTCCAAACGATTTCCTTCAAGCGGGATACCGGTAGGACCTCAGCATGCAACGCAATCAGACTGTTAAGGCCCAGAAGATCTGTAGCCCAATGCGTGTTTTTCTGCGTATCACAGACCGACGGATTAAAATATTGAAGCATTAATTACGGAGGAGCGAGGTTGGAACTTTTGAGATGACTCGATCAATATCGCTCACCTCATCGCTGAGCGCTGTGCCCGATGGGTCATGGTAGACGTCATGATGGGTGATGGTTGGTATTGCAGCCTCTGGACGTTGAAAGCAGTTTACGGACATCCGAAAGTACGTACTATAGGTGGTTGCCACGCTGTCGGCAAAGGCATGTCGAGACGTTTCAGAATAATAAATCTCGTGTATTTTTCTGCGCCATCATGCGGTCGAGTGCCACTCGAGATGAAATTGGGATGTTGCGGGCCCTCGTGGTCGGATGCGAGCACGTTATTGGCAGTGTTAAGTCCGCAAGCGAGGATGTATGAGGGTTGGTATGATGGAGCGAACCATTCAAGTAGTGTTGCCGCACGGACTGAGCTGAAGCGATCTGAGCTCGGTCCAGTCCGCTTTTGCTTCAAATCGCTTTGAGTCCGCTGTAACGATCTATGAGCGAGCTGAGATCGCGGACACCGGGCGGTCCATCAGAATGTGTCATAAATTCACGTGATACATGATGCGACGCGTTGCCGCGAGTCCCGACCATTCGCCAATGGCACTCACTTTGCTCGCTGCTTCCCTTCTCCCACCCCAGTCGCAGTGTATTCCTTTACCTTGCATTCCTAGGTATCAGTAGCACAAATGTACTCTTTTTTTTTTTTTTTGCGGACTCAATGTTTTTCAGCGGGAATCTTTTGAGTCTTCTCTATTGCTTTATATTGAACCTTGATCGAACCGGTCTTAAATATTTAAATACTTATGCAACAAATAAGAATCTTTCCACAACCTGGGTAGAAAATCAACCAATTGTTCAACTTCCAAACTTCAAATGTCATCACATACAATTTGTAGTATACATACGTTTGGTGTATATTGCGTTCACAGTACAAATTACATAAAAGAACTTTGACGTTTCTATTGTCCTGTTCGGCTGTTCCTGCCATCGCTACACGGGTACTTCGGTTTCCTATGTACTCTCTTTCTTATTGGCTACAGCTACTTATCACCGTTAAAACCGACATCAATGCAGTCCGCTCGTGTCCGGTCCGCACTTACGATCTCAAGCGGACTTATTCCCACATTTGAGCTCGTCCGGTCCGCTCCAACGAGCCCAAGACAAAAATGTAGCTCGGTCCAGTCCAGCTCGGTCCGCGGCAACACTACATTCAAGTCGTTCTGATTCGTTTGATTCTTTGTGGTAAGTAAGTCTTATTATTAAGAATGATATCAAGGCTTGTGGATGGTTGAGCGCTATGGCCGTTATCGGCGGACAGGCGCAGTGATAGATGGAAGTGGAGTGCATACGTAAAAGGTTGGATTGACGCAGAGTGCACTGTGCAACGCCTGCGCCCGATGTATATCGTTGTTAGCTACTGGAAAATGATGAGCAGAGGATGTAACTATAGGTGGTAAAGGAGGAACTGGAGTTGCGCAACTGTCGTTGGTGTCCAAGGTCGAGATTTGAGAAAGGTTGTTGCCAAGGATCGCTGTAGATGTGAGAGAGTGAGATCAAGGGGCAGTCGCAATCTTAAAGCAGGCTACGCTTAAGTGCGTCCCTGAAACCGTTCAACAAACACCTCGAGACATTCTACGGTGGTGCATCGACTCTTTCTCCTCGAATTACGCCCTAAAAACACTGGTGGGCCCAAAGCGCAAGAATTCGCAAGTTTTGTCCAGGTTGGACGAGCAGAAGGATCAGCGCAGAGACCGCAGAACATCACCACCCCAGTCCTGGAGCCAATCGGCGCACAGGCGTCTTTAAAATTTTACCGAAAGCAACATTTGGACTGCACCCATACGCAACATGACGAATAGCCAACCCTGGCGACAGCCAGATATTCCTGGGATTTACACATTCTCTTATCCCCCTCCTCCTCCCCCTTCCAAACCACGCCTCCTCTCCTCCTCCCACCGTCCCCATCCCCGCCCCCACCCCCACGGCCCCATTTTAATTCGGGATCCCCCTCGGGAGCGGCTGCGTGGCTCCAAAGTTGAACCGTTTCATTCGTCCCCCTTGGTAAGTCTCCATTCCTTAAGCCTAGTGGCGTTCAGTCTATAGACTGCCGCATCGCGTTTGTACCGGTGCATACACCCACAAGCCATGATTCCTTTCCTTGAAGCTTCATTTGACGCGTTTTCGTCCAGACACGTTGTCCAGGGAGATCAGATTGCGACCTCGATTCAACGGATGTATACAGCTTGCATATGCCCGCCCAACCCAAAATGACCAAGAAACGACGCTCCTTACAGTCTATCCTCGTTCCTTCCTTTCTTCAAGCCTCGACCCCTCCCTCTCCTACGTCCCCTACTACCCCCGCCAATCCAACGGGCTTCACGGCGCGAATGCGGTCCTACTCTTCCGTCGATTCAAGTTCTTTCTATGGTAGCATGCGAAGCAAGTCCCATCCTACTTCTTCACTTACATCACCACGAGATTCACCTCCCCCCGATTTCCTACTTGATGACGATCCCTTTGCCAACCTTTCTGCTGCGCCTGTTGCACCTGCCGCCCATCAGGCGTCCGTCTCTCCGGAGGACTCCAGTCGCGCTGCTACGCCTACTCCCTCCAAGCCCGGCGACGCGACTACACCACCAAAACCACGTTCCCCGCTCACACCGCCCTCCACCGACACCGCCAAGCCTGTCATACTGGCTCCTTCTCCGCGATCGAGCGGCGTTAGTCTTCAGCGAGGACAGCTTCCTCCACCACTACCTTTCAGTAGAATCCAGCCACGGCCTGCCTATCAGAAGCCGGCTTTTAGACCACGTCCCTCGCTTCCTTCTCTTCATAGCTTGGCGCGTATGGAATACGTAGTGCCTAAAAAGGTTCGTTCTAAATATGCAACACATCTTTCATTTTTTGTTCACCTTTCATGATTTGTGTTTTTCATTGTTCTTTTCATTTATAGATTCGTAAAGGCAGGGTGGGTGCTGGATTGCCGATAGATCCTTGGAATAGCCTAGATTCTGTATCTGTGTGCTCTCCAACTCCGCAGCTCGAGAGGCCCTCCACTTCTCACATTAACACTCCTTCCACTTCTCAGGTCACTTTCCCAGTGACTCCAGTCTCGCCTTCGGCGTTAGCCCAATCCTTTCCATTACGGTCGACGTCACTTAGCGTGTTATCGGATTCGCCCACATCACCTACCACCGCTGCGTTCCCGCAGGACACTTCATCTACGCCAACCACTCACACTACGCCACCCACAGACCAAGTCTCATTACCGCCCGTTCCAATTTCGCCTGATTCCCATGACATTGCTCAGCCATTGATGCCGAGCCTCCCGATTACAACTGGAACACCTGATCGTGAGCAGAGTTCCTTGCTGTCAGACTCAGTGGTCGAAGACCCGTCCCTCCCTGACCCCCATCAACACATACCATCACATTCACCTCAAAGCCCCTCAAACACAGACGAAGACACTCAAACTTCAGAGTTACCTTATACGACTGATACCGACGCATCAGTCGATGACCTTTGGTCAGCTCCTTCTTTGTCCCGATCAGCTTCTTTAGAGTTATCATCCGCTTGCTCCCTCTCACGTTCTGATTCTTTAATTTCAACATCATCGGATTCAGGCTCAGAAAACCTTCACCGGCCTTTCTACACCGCAAACCAAAGCTTCACACAGTCCTCATCTGCCGAGAGCGAAGGAGACATTCTTAATTCCCCCCCTGAAGATTACTTCTCTGTTCCATTGCATTATTCGACCACCATGGTTGCTGACTGGCGCAGTCGATTCGGTAGTGATCCGTACGAGCTCGATAGTTTGCCTGCTAGCTCTGCAGTATCGCCTCTTGAAGTTAGTTTTGCGGACAAGCCGGGTGCTGGGCGGTCTGGGACACCTGACGCCACTATAAGGGCGTCTTTGGTGTCTTCGCCTGGGTCGAGCCAGGAGCGACGGGGCAGTCGCGGTAGCCAGAGGATTAGTGACGCTGTAGACGGGTCTGGTTGGGGCGATAGAGGGGCATACACGCAAAGCAGTTATAATTTTTCACGCTCGGGGTACACCAGCAACACTGAAAGAGGGAATGGTGGTAGCTCAAGAGGAAACGGTGGCTCTTCTTTCATTGGTGGCAGTGGTGGTGGAAACGGCAGAGACGACGAGGACCGAGGGGACAAGCGTGGTTGGAATCGCTCCTATGTTACCCCATCGTCATCCGAGCCCACGACTGACGACGACTACGAATCTGCAGAAGAATATGGACTGCCAACGACCGATGGAGCGGCGGTCACTCGGTTCCCGAGCGGGTCAGGCGCCAGTTCAGATGACGACGATGTGCCTCTGGCACAACGAATTCCTACTGCTTTGACAGCTCAGCGTTCCATCCGCAAGCAGGTGAAAGAAGAACGCGAACAAAGGAGAAAGGAACGTGCGGCACGGGCTGAGGCTCGCAGCCGACAGACTACCCTGCGTCCTGCTGGAGCCGGCCCGAACGCGCAAATGCTCATGTCTAGCTCGCAGGAGGCCGCGATGCACGCTGCTCAGCCCCCTTCTAGACAGCGTACTTTGACACTTCCTGGCAACCGCTCCAACGCTTTCTCTGCCGAGGATTTAGCTAAGAAGTTGCAGAATGTTCAACTACCCGAGTTCTCATCGAAACATCGCCGCACTGGTTCTGCGACTTCGGGGAAGGATGCGGTTCAGCCTTCGGTAAATAACCGCAGTCATATGGACTCTTATGGACCCGTGTCTCCCCTTCCTACGAATTCACTTCCGCAGTCCCGCAATCATGTCGACACATACGGTCATCCCCCGGTGTCTCCTCTTCCTAGTAATTCACTTCCGCCGTCTCAGCACGAGACTCCTGCTCGGGGTCTTCGCCCTTCGCGATCATTCCACCGCCCTGAACGACGTGCCCACGATGAGCACCGTCCAGCTCTTCCTCCAATGCCCATTGCTGAAAGCAATGGTAGGCTGGGAAGGAGCATGACCAGCCGGGCGAAGAGCAAGCCTAGTGATGACCGGGAAGGCCGATGGCAACCTCGCTCCTATCCCAATGCTCCTGTTGAGGAGTCCGTTTCGAAGGGTTTAAGAACTGGCGACGATCATCGTAGAGCAGTGAAAGCTTATCCGATTCCTGAGGCGAAATCTGCCCGTACCTCTGGTGAGGCTGAGAAGCCGCCGAGAACCAGTACATCTAGACCGCCTATGCCTCCTATGCCTGCCCCGATAGCCATGACACAGCAACGCATATTTGTTGGTAATATGCAGCAGTTTAATATGGTGGAGATTGGGCCGAGCACTACCGCTGCGGATGTGCTCGAGTTGGTTGATTCTCAAGGATCTCTTAAGGGCTGGGCGGGCACTGGCGGGTGGATGGTTTGGGAAGTTGCTCAAGATTTTGGAATGGGTACGTTGTTTTCACCTTATTCTTCTGGATAAATGTCTTATTATTTCTTTGCAGAACGTCCAATTCGAAGCTTTGAGCTCCTCGCTGATGTTCAAGCCTCTTGGAACAAAGACAAGATGGTGAACACCTTTATGATCAAGTTGACACCGCTTGCCATTCCCTTGCGCCGTTCTGTACGTTGTTTCGTTTTGTTTCAGTAATATATTTACTAATTTTGTTCTCCAGGCTCTTCCATCAAGCTCTCCCATGTGCTCTGGATACGTTGAATGGGAAGCTAAGCGTGGCAAGTGGAGCAAGCGTTGGTTGCAACTTCGAGAGCACGGTCTCTGGCTATCCAAGCGCGATAATGTTAGTCTTGCAGGTTATATTTTTTCTTTACTCGACGATTGACCGGTTTATAGGGAAAGGATGAAGTACACATTTGCTCTCTTTCCAATTTTGATGCGTATCACATAACCCGTCCTTACAAGTCTCCAAAACCTTTCACTTTCGCGGTTAAATCCACTGATAACCTGTCATTCTTTGAAAATACCGCTGATTACCTTCATGTTTTCTCCTGCAAAGAAGAGGACGGAAGGGCGTGGATGGAGAAGATTCTGGTGGCTCGGGTGAGTAATTTGAATTGTCGGCCTTTTCGATTAGTGTTTAATATCTTCCGTAGTCCTATGTTCTCTACCAAGAAAAAAATGTCCTATTTAATCCTAGGGCAGCTAGCGGCAACGGTGCTGGCGCTGCTCTGTCTCGCGCTGGCACCACCCGTAAAAGCCGGCCTAGCCAACCCCTTGTGGATGTGTCTACCCAGCCCATGTTTGAATTCGGGTCTCTTCTCCACAAGCAATCTTAATGACAGCATGATCACCACCAAACGCATTGACAAAATTCTTCGCTCTTTGTTTGTAGACTTTACCCGCTTGAACTTGTTGTATCAATACCTCCTCTTGACTTTTCTTGATTGACTTTTAACTTTTTTGCCAAGTTATGATAGTCTTCTGACTTCCTTGATAATACCCTTCCTTGCAACATAGACAGCACCTCACATTCCTTATAACTCCTTATCACTCTGTATAGTTTGAAAAATACAATTGATCATATTAACAGAATTACAAAATAAGATGTAGAAACAAAAAAAGAAGAGGAAACAAGGTATCGAATTAATCCGATACCTTCAATTTCTTCTTCGGAGGTTCCTCCTCTCCGTCCGCTGCTGTCTTCTTCGTTGGTTTGGGCTTTGGCTTGGGTTTCACCTTGGGTTTATCCTCGTCCACCTCCATAGAGTCATCTTTAGGGGCAGCTTTCGTAGCTTTCGGCTTGGGCTTCGGTTTCGGTTTGGGCTTGTCCTCATCCACATCCATTTCATCGTCCGACTTTTTCTTCTTTGGTTTAGGAGCAGGTTTCTTCTTAGGCTTCTCCTTGTCATCCTCCGCGTCGCTCTCGTTTGATTTCGCCTTCTTCTTGGCAGTCTTCTTGGCACTGTCTGCTTTCGCAGTTGCCTTTCCTTTACCTTTGTTCTTTTGAGCATTCGTGAGTGCAATATCACCACTGGCATCGGACGCTGTTTCTGCGCCGGAGTCATCTGAGTCGGTATCAGTGGGGGATCCAGCATCCGAATCAGACACTTGGAAGTCCTCTGAAATGGAGATAGTTAGACATGAATTGCTGTAAGTTACAAGGGAACACACCGTCTTCCTCGCTGTCTTCATCTTCGTCCATTCTGGATACCTTCTTCGTACGGGGCTCATCGTCGTCAGAGGTAACAATGCTCTGCATGTCCTCATCGTCATCATCATCTCCAGCAGCGGCGGCGAGAAGCAAGTCGGCATCAGGGACCATCTCATTCTTCACTCTAACCTTCTTGTCCTTGAGGTATGCTTCCACAGCATCATGCTCCTCCTTGTTGATAGAAGAGAAGTTGAACTCTGGGCCCGTCTTGGTGACGATCTTGAGATCGAACGTACGAGCTGCAGCGGCTCCCATGCTCGCACCGACACGGGAGAAGACGGCCTGGTGGACGTCGGCGATCTCAATGAGTGCGGGTTGCTTGGACACGAAGAAGATATATTTCTCGAGCATGAAAAGCTCTCCTTGGGTAGCCTTGAGATTAGCCTTGATGCATGGATGATGATCACGGCTGAAGATTCCAGTTAGTGTAATGTGAGATAAGAATTAGGCTGGGACATACCCCTGGAAGCTACCAGCACCAATGATCTTCTTTTTCGCTAGAGCACGGAATACACCCGAGACAACCTCAAAAGTGGGATCTTCGTAGTTCTTCTTCAGTCTGTCGTATTTAGCAATTTCCTCCCTATTCGCAAATCAGAAAGTGTTTGATATGGGAATAGGATAATGCATACTCGGTCATGTTGAGTTCGGCAGTAATCTCCTCCTCGCGGGTAAACTGCATCACCAAGTATTGGTAACGAGTCTGACCTTGACGAATTGGTGTGCTTAATCCAAGCTGGATGGATGTTACTACCGTACGGATGAATATGATACAATCAACTTACAATGAATAGAACATGTTGATCATCCTTCGGCAGGAGGAATAGTTTGGATATACTCTGATATAGAATTTTGTAGTCGTATGTTTTACCACGCAGACGCAAGAAGTCGGGGAACATATCCATATCGTAACGACCACGGGGTGTGAGGACGAGGACTTCTTCGAAACTGAGAATAAGATCTCCCATAACCTGCCCAATTTCAGCCTTCTCCTTGACCATATCGTGGAAAACCTGCGCAGCACTTATTTCCTCCTCGTCGTTATCTTCTGCGTCAGACTTATTAGAACCCGCATCCGATCCGGTCCCGGCCCTCAGTTTAGAGTGTGTACCGGGAACGTGGAATCGAATCTCGACCATCTCGTCGCCCATGTTCTTGGACGCTTTTGTCGAGGACGAGGGATTAGAGAACTCCAACGAGACTTCTGTGCGACCAGCTATGTTGGAGTTGGCTACATGTCGCAAGGGGAGCTCGAATGAAGTCTTGTCGGAGACAATGAAAGCGAGGTCTTGACCTACGGAATAAAACCAACATATATAATTAGCTTACGTGGCAAGCACTGTTATCGATACGAACCTTGGAAATCGGTAACCCCCCAATTCCAACCCTTGAAGGTTACTTCCATTGTCTCGAGTGTAACAGCGAAGTGGTTTTTGAGAAGACTTGCAAGTTTATCATGGTCCTATTTCGAATATCAATCTTAGCTTGAGGGGCATAAAACTGGTTGGTACACACCTCCCTCATGAACCCGTCAAATTTTTCTTTCCTGTGGTCCCTCAAACCAACTCGAAGCTGAAAACCGCGAGCAACGCGAAGCCACTGTGCCCATTTTATCTCTGCTGTTGGAATAGCACTGACCCCTTCAGAATCAGCGCCCTTCCACGCCATACCACTGGCAGCAACTCGGAACTCTGCAGCCAACAGTAAATAGCTATATTTTTGTATATGAACGAGCACGGAACGTACTGCCAACTTCAGATGAAAGCCCATGGAAAATCCTATCAAACTGAGTGGTCATGTTGAGCTAGATACGCTCGTGAGGGAAAGATGAGAAAACAGGTGAGGGTATATAGGAAAGAGTGGCGAGAAGGCTGAGTCAAGAATTGTTGAAAGACGCGCTGACGGACTTTGAAACGCGTCGACTGTATTCCAGCATTTCACCCTGTCTCTCTTCCCCTCATTCTATCGCTCCTTTTCCAATCCGCTCATTCTCATCTTTCTACTCCCCTACGACATTATTCCAATAGACTCACAAACGAATACCCATAATGGTCGATACTCTTGAGTCCCGTTCCAGGGACATGCAGGAACGGACCTTCTGTAAATGGTGCTTCATCTCTTCGGCTCGCTGGTTCTACTCCGTGACTTGGACTTATGTACTCTATGTTTCTCTCTGTAAAGGCTTAACACAAAACTGGAAGCTAATGGTTGTCCATCCATGTCTTCTCTTGTCAAAGATCTCTCAGATGGTGTGCGACTTATTCAGTTGATGGTGAGCCCCTGGTTATGAACCGACTCTTTGAGCAGGAATTGGATTATGGTATCTTGGTTGTAGGAAATCATGGGTAAGTGCTCCAGTATATATCTTCGAGTAAGCAAACTCAAGTGGATCTAGGTGATACGTCTCTAGGACGTTACAACAAGACCCCGCGAATGAGGGTGCAGAAAGCTGAAAATGTCAACAAGGCGTTGGAATTCATCACTTCTAGAGGTGTAAAGTTAACTAACATTGGACCTGAAGGTGCGCTTTTGATGCTGCCACACCCTGAGCCCTATTCACCACCACCCCCGTTGCCTCACAGATATTATCGATGGCAACCTAAAGCTTATTCTGGGTATGATATGGACACTCATTCTTCGGTTCACCATCGCCGATATTAGGTATGCTTCAGTAGCCTTAACGTCATTTGTTTCCTTAAAAGGTATTCAAAAGTGAAGAAGGTCTTTCGGCCAAGGAAGGCCTTCTGCTATGGTGTCAAAGGAAGACAGAACCATACAAAGAAGTCGATGTCCAGGACTTCTCGCATAGTTGGCAAGATGGACTCGCTTTGTTCGTGCGCTAGGTTTCCTTTATCTTTCTTTTCTGCTCTAAATACATATTCGCAGGTGTGCATTGATTCATTGTCATCGACCTGAGTTACTGGACTACGACAAACTTGATAAGGCTCGTCACGTTTATTGAATACGAATAGCGCTTGCTTATGTTTTCGCTTCAGGAAGATCGTCATGGGAATACACGTCTCGCATTCCAAGTAGCTGCTGAGCATCTCAATATTCCGGTATGGTTAATCACATCCCTCCAACTCCCCCTAACAATTGTTATAGCAATTGCTCGAAGTTGAAGATCTCTGCGACAGTAACAAACCTGATGATCGCAGTGTTATGACCTATGTCGCAAGTTTCTTCCATGCTTTCTCATCCATGGGCAAGTAATCTTTCTCACTGTGGGCACTAACACTAATTCCTGTCAAATGTACACAGATCAGGCGGAAACAGTTTCTCGCCGGGTGGAGAAATTGCAGAATTGATGCAGTCCGTCTGGGTATCCAGGAATGACTACGAACGCCGAGCTAGGCTTGTAAGTGGAGTTTGTCCACCCAACTAACTGTATTTCATTACACATTCGCAGCTCCTCTCTGCCCTATCAGATATTCAGGCTCAGTGGGAGACTGCCGAATTTACTGGCACGTATACGGACGCTAAAGCTCACTCGGCTGAATTCACAACATATAAGCAAACCATGAAACGGAAATGGGTCACTGAACGACAGGATGTTACTACACTCTTCGGAAACATACAAACCAAGCTGCATACTTATGGACTGAGGGAATATATTCCGCCTGCAGGTCTTGCTCTTTCAGATCTGGATGCAGCATGGCAAAAGTTGCTAGATGGTGAAGCGAGACGGTCTAGAACTATTAATGCGCAGATTCGAGAGATCAAGGAGTCCTTAAGGAAGAAATTCGCAGAAATAGCTAATAACTTTGAAAAGAAGTTGCATCAGATATCGACAGAGTTGACACAGATGGAGGGCCCGTTAGAGGTAATATCCGGCTGGCCACATATTGAGTGTCGCATACTAATAAACCTACAGGAGCAACAAGAACAAGTACAGGAGATCCAAAACCGAATACCAGCTCTTTCTGAAGCGTTAGAAGAAGTGGCAAATGCAGAAGTGGAATGCAACGGTGCAAATGTTGAAGAAAACGACTATACCATATTTACGTGTCAGGATCTAGAGTTCGAGTTGGAGCTAGTGGTTCACAGTATACAGAAGAAGATTGCTTTCATTGACAACCAGGTGCTTCAGATATTCGTTATCCCCATAAGACTCAACTTACAATGCCCCTAGATCGTATCGAGAAATATGACGAACTTAACACCAGCACAACTGGAGCAATTCGAGAGTACGTTCAGGTACTTTGACAAGGACGAGTCAAATACCCTGAACCATCCGGAACTGATTGCAGCCCTGGCGAGTTTGGGCATTGTGTATTCCGAAGAGGATATGGACTTTATCTACGATCAGCTAATGTTGGACTACGGCGCGGTGACATTTGAAGCTTTCATCAACTTATTGGTGGGTGGTACACGAAATGTGTCAGAGCTGTACTTGATACCGGGATAGGTTGACATTATGGAAGATCAAACATCTCCAGACCAGCTGCGGGAGTCGTTCAGAGGAATCGCCTCGGATAAGGTATATTTATGTTAAGTTGTGCCTTTTTCGCGTCTTAACTTCTTCCTAGCCATTCGTCACAGAACTTGACCTGCGGATTGCGCAACTACCCGCTGCTTCGATCGAGTATCTGCAGAATGCGATGCCCAGTTCTCCAAACGAAGCTGGAGAACCGGAGTATGACTATGAGCGCTGGCTGGACGAAGTCTTCGCATGAACGCTCATGCAGGAACGAATATAGTAGATGTATTTCTTGTGTACTAACATACTGAATGGAAGCGAGTAATGAAAGTGCCCGGAATGTGTTAGTACGCTATGAGATCATAAAGGGGCAAGAAGCATAAATGTAAAAGGAATCCCAACGTCCCTTTCATTAAGATTATCTAAGGGTTTCTTTTGTCTCTTGCATTCTACCAGATTCTACCTTTGAAATTTGAAGACAGGATGAAGATGAAAAAAGGACCTGAGATGAATCAATGACCCACGGTGAGTCGTGACGAACTTTGTCACGAATCAGGTTCACAGCACTCCGGCTGAGATAATCGTGAGTGCTCCTGTTTGGGTGATGATCTAGAGATAGTTACCGTAGTCTTAACCACATCCATATAAAGCTCTTTCACCCCAACACTCACCTCCTCCATCTAACACCAAACGAAATGGTATGTCCTCCATACCATCTGTACCATCATGCGTGGCTGAAATTGCTTTAGGCTTCTGGCATCAGCATCAACCAGCAATGCCTTGACACTTTCCAAGAGCTGAAGATCGGCAAGAAGCATAAATATATTATCTACAATATTAACAAAGAGAAAACCGAAATTATCGTCGAAAAGTCCTCTTCAAGCACCGATTACGAAGATTTTGTAAGCGATCTGCCCGAGGACGAGTGTCGATGGGCTATCTACGACTTTGACTTTGACTCTCCGGAAGGTGGCAAGCGGCAAAAGATCATCTTTGTCTCGTGGTACGTCCTTGATCGGTCGCGATCTCAGCGATATGGGGGATTATGGATGGTTTATAGCATACTGCTCCCCTATATAAGCTGGTCGTGTTGAAGTGCTCACGATACTAATCTCTGGACATCAGGTCACCCGACATAGCAAAGATCAAGCAGAAGATGGTTTTCGCGTCTTCCAGAGAAGCTCTCAAACAATCACTCAGCGGGGTACAGATTGTAGTACAAGCTACTGAATCCGCAGAGATTTCCTGGGAGTCGGGTGTGTTGTCCTTTTCTACCGTGTCCTTCACCGTTTCTGATAGTCCTTGTTTCCGCAGTCTTTGATAAGGCCAAGCGCTTACACTAATTCGATGTTTGAGGGTGTACTTCGTTTAACCTGTCCTAATCACTATCCGTATCATTTCTTCTTTTTTGCAAGGAACCGAAGTACTGTAGATAAGCTACTGGACTACGATCATTTACTTATCCTGAACTTCAAACTTCGTTTGATTCATACTTGAAAAATAAATGTGAAAATAATTGGATACGAAATTAAAAGTGCTCATGCTGAAACTAAGGAGCCCTTAAGCTAAACGTAGATACCTCGATACGTCCTAATATGCTCCTTCATCCGTTTAATCTGGCCTTCGGTGAAGTCCGTCAAGCAGTAGTCATCACCGTAGTTCATGAAGTTGTCTATTATGTGAATATTTAGCATTTTCAGATATGAGGGCTCTGGCGGAGAAATTATACTGACGGACAGCGTCACGTTGGCCACCTTTACAGCTATCCCTACCGATAGGGCATCCAAAAGCAGGCTCGGCTTCCGGTGGTGTATCATCGACCTGGTCACCTTCATCGCATTCACCCTGTTCACAATATGTAAGCTAGTTGCTAGATATCAACGATTCTTCTGAACACATACATCGAAAGTGTGGTAGAGACCCAGCCAGTGGCCAGCTTCGTGAGTGAGAGTCTTGCCCATGTCAAATTTTTCCAACGCGCCATCAGGAAGAGATGCTTGATTAAGAAGGATACCGTCGTACTGCAGGTGCTCTTCGTAGCTCTCGGGCATCGTTGCAAAGCCAAGGTAACCGGCGAACTCTCCTTCGATTAATCTATGAAGTATCAGGCATTATTCAAGCTCAGAAAATCATTTACATACCCAACGCTAAAGACATTCATATCCGCGGGACCACCAACTCGAAGTTTATCCTTCATAGTAGCTTCGATATCGCTATTTTCAATGTTAGCACTAACATCGAAAAGTTTACCACTGAAAAACTCACTCGTCCGACCCCACCCATTCAAACCACTTCTTATTTAAGGTCCGTGTGGTATTTACAAGCTTGAAACTTATGCCAGTATAATTGTAGTCTTCATTAAGTACCTCTATTTGACGATGTATTTGCTTATCCCTGATAGGAGCATAGACCCTCGTTAAAAAACAGAGTCGACGTTGAAATTTAAAATATGTTAAAACTCACGGGACCCAGCCACCCTCTTCGGTTTTATTGGCGGCAATGACATGAAAATATACCTTGATTTTAGATGAGCTAACGTTATGTGCGTTTCGAGGAGCCAAGTTGTCGCTGGTAAACCGGTTCCGCGAAGCTTCACGCTGCTCCTTGGTAGAGTGCGATCCGCATCGTCGTACACTGATGCCCAAGTAAAGTTAGTAGAAGTTTAATAACAAAAAGTCATAATCAACCCACCCTTTGATGCTTTTCGCAAATGGGTCGACCTTCGTAGTGCGAGATACTGCGAGTGAGGAGCAAAGAAAGAAAGCGAGGAAAAGGGAAAGTTTGAAGAAATACATTGTAATTTATAAACTAACGAAAAATGCGAGAAAGAAAAGGAAAAAAAAAAAAGAGAAAATGATGGGCATCTCTGTAGACACTCAGCAGAGTATTTAAGACACCAACGGCGGTTTAAGGAGCCAGGACGGTCCTGAGCGCGATGGCTCACAGCAGGAGCCAAGGGCATATTCGACACTGCCAAAGCCCGGGCTGACCGCCGGCAGAGAGAGAAACGCCCGCGAGTCGCCCGCTTCATGAAGAACGGCGAGCCAAGACAAAGTAAGTGACAATAGGATGCAGTCTTAGTCTCAGAAAGAGGGTGTTAGGCGGTATGAAAGGGTGGTACATTTATCGTACACATGTTTTTTTTATCATCCTAGCCAAGGCCCAGCTGGTCGCGGTTTGAATGCAGTGTTTCGTGTCGTTTCATGGCGTTGAACTATGACTACGCTCATGACTTGCTGATAACTGCACCAAGATTGTAGGTTCAATACCCATTTCTCGCGATCAGCTGAGAAATAACTAGACCGGAACTTGATAGTTCAATATAAGTATGCGTTCAGAGGATCTGGGCATGATTCAGATGTGGGGGAACAAATTCAAAATCAGTTTACGTGATGGCAACCTTATTAGTGGCTGTGTACAGCCTGTGTTGGTACGTTTCGAGTTGATCAAAACCCGCTTTCCACCTCCTCACCGAGTACTTATCACATATTTCAGAAACTTTACAAAGGCTGGGCGCTGTACTCTAACCCAACGCAAAAGGTTACCTCAAAACCTTGAGTCTTGTATCCGACCCTCTTCTGGCAGGATCTCGTTTGCGTCGTCAAATAACGTATCATTGCAAACTCGCCTATACGCAACGCCGACGGGAATGCATTGCTAACGTGTATCAGGACCAGGCTCTGGCCAGCGTGTAGAGCTTTTCATTTACTGTACCATTACCATAATCTGTAGTGGCAATGAACATCTTAACAAATAGGAAACATTCCACTATGCTCGACTATTTTTATAGTACGACATAGTATATCGGAGCAAGGTAGTGAACACAACGCATCACCCATCATCCCTCGATCAGTGTTGCATCCCGACCACACACAGCGTCGGTTGCATCGTTTCCTGTTCTGTGTATATAAAATGCGGTAAATGTCTTGGATTTCCCTATCCAAATTTCTGACACCAGCCTGCAACCAACGCATACTTATCACGACTCGTCACGACTGTTACGACTGTTACGACTACAATTTACGCTTTACTCATTCATAAAGAACTTCTACATAACGTATCAACAACATATTTTCCTGCATAACTAAGCTTTCCGTTTAATATGCTTCCATCACTATCCTTCGGAATTTTAACACTTGCTGCGCTTTCCTTGGCAGCCCCAGCTAACCTATGGCGACGAGACGATGGTCCAGTTGTATATCATAGGTATGTTCCCTCTTAATATTTTACATCGCAGATACTAACTTTAAATCAGGGGATGCGCTACAAAAATTACATCGGAACGAATGGCAAAACTTGAAAGGAAATTCGCAAGCCAGCGAGTTCCACCTAGTTCCGAAAACGCAACAGCCGCTATAAACGTTTATTTCCACGTCGTTGCCGCTAACAAAACAGTGGAAGGGGGCTGGGTTCCGTAGGTGTTTCATGTTATAATGAGCGTTAACATATTCTCACTGCCTCTTCGTCGGTAGGGATGAACAAATTGAGGCTCAGGTAGCAACGATGAATAGGGACTACAATAACACAGGTCTCTCGTTCAAACATGTTAACACCAGCCGTATCATCAGTGAAGAATGGTTCTTGAAAGTCGGACCTGATACGTCAGTCTTCCGATAGTTAATTTAACGCCTCTCTGACAATTTGCTTGCATAGTCCTGAGGAGAAGTCCATGAAAACCCTCTTCCGTCGTGGTGATGCTTCTGCGCTCAATGTTTACACCGTCGGGTATGTGTCCTTTAGCAGTTTTAATGTGCAGCAAACTAATTCCCTTTGATAGCTTCAGAGAAGGGGAGGGAAAGGGCCTTCTCGGATACGCTACATTCCCTGCAGACTACAATTCTGACCCTCACAACGATGGCGTTGTCCTCCTGGCATATACCCTTCCAGGTGGTTCACTTCAGCCATACAACGAAGGAAGAACCCTTGTTCATGAAGCCGGTCATTGGACAGGTCTCTATCACACGTTCCAGGTAACCAAAATTTCTTTGAACGCTAGACAAGTAATTGACTAAGAATTTTATAGGGCGGTTGCACAGGAATGGGAGATGCCGTCGACGATACTCCTCCTGAAGAATCAGCCGCTTATGGCTGTCCAGCAAAACGCGACACATGCCCTGGCGGTGGTGAGGATCCCATTCGTAAGTGCTTGTTTTTTGTCACTCTTGATGCATATGCTAATGCTGAAGTAGATAACTTCATGGATTACACCGATGATTCATGTATGACCGGCTTTACCGACGGCCAAGCATCTCGCATAAAAGCCCAGCTTAGGACTTACCGTGGCGTTGATATATAATTTCTCATGATTTGCATAAAATACGAAGACCACCGTTGTATATTTAAGACCACTCAAATCAGGACATTGTAGCATATTCAAAATGCATCTTGCATTTTGTAGGCATTTTTTAACATTTGTACTTTAACGAGACTGTTTTCATTATCTGCATTTAGCTTGGACACTCTCATCCAATAACATTGCATCTCTGTAGTATTAGTGTACAATATAAAACTGCATAAACCAACTTATATCTCCCTCAAGATTTTAGTGATAGTGACGAAAACAACGGAAATATATTTCTTAGTTGGGATTTGTTTATCAATGGCTTCCGGCACAGCTGGCCATTGTCATTCAACGCGAATCCCAACGTGGATCTAACATCCACCAAGTCGATACTGCCTCTCAATGATCATACATTCTTCGCCATTTGCTTTGGTCACTTACTCCATTCAAAATAATCCTGTGACGAGGTGAAACAAAGTTCCACAGCCTTTCGGGCGGCCTTCAGCTCCTGTCAGTGATGTACATTTGGAAGACGACTGCCATATCGATAGTACGGACCTCTCAGTTTGACTATTCGCCGATCTTATGGCTTCCAATCATACTATTATAACTGCGAGTGGTCTGAGTCTTGGAAAAATCGCAAGTATTCTCGCAGCTCGCTTTTGGTTCTTCAAGCTTCATCTTCGTGCAGTGTTGATCACGCACCTCCATGCTCTGTCATGCTCTCCACTTCACCCATCTCATATCTAAGCGACCGTACGCCAGTCTCAAAATAACAATTCCCCTCCGCAGTATAGCTTAACTTGCGACAGACCGGGCTCATCTAACCCCATAATACCACTCGATCATCAGTGGCTATGTCTTCGTTCAACTTAAATATATGCCTCCCATCAAGCGTTGTCTCTCTCCCTCCTATTGTTCATAGCCCACAGGTTTGGGTACTAGCTGACTTTGATAGTCGGTGAAGAAAGTCTTGGTAATGTTCAGGTTGATCCTACTTTTCATTCTCCCTTTGGCATCTGTGCTAGGTGCGCCGTTACGCTTGCGTACGGGAATAGACGACGACCTTCATGCGTGCGTTTTCTATTTTTTATCGGGTTTGTCGTTGATGGTCGTTATATAGACGGGGATGTGGAACGGTAATAACACAAGAGGACAGAGCCCTTGCTGAGCGAGGTATCGCGGAAATGAATGCTCGACTATCTACTCGCGGTGATGATAACACGACAAATGAGAATCCGAAGGCGTCGTTCGACGTGTATTGGCATGTTATTGCTGCGAATCAGACGTACGATGGTGGCTGGATCCCGTTAGTCATTCTTCCCGTCTCTTTTGAATGCTAGCTGACTGGGAAGGCATAGTGACGAACACATCCAGGCACAAATGAAAGTCCTTAATGAAGACTTCAATTCAACCGGTGTCTCGTGGAATTATATGAATACAACTCGAATTGTCAGCTCGGAGTGGTTCTTCAACGTCGCTCACACGTAAGTCACTATCCCAACTCCTCCTTCCATTCCCTCCCTGGACAAAATATACAGCCCCCAAGAGAAAATAATGAAAAAGCTCTTTAAGCACGGCAACCAACGCGCCCTCAATATCTACACAATAGGCTTCAACGCAACCACCAAGACACTCGGGTACACTTCCCTCCCCCACAACTACACCCGTGCACCGTGGTACGACGGGATAGTACTACGCTACACCGTCCTTCCTGGTGGCTCGAAGGTCAACTACAATGGTGGCAGAACGCTGACGCACGAAGCGGGACATTGGTTAGGGCTTCTGCATACATTTGAGGGTGGGTGTTCGGGTGAGGGGGATGGTGTGGACGATACTCCTGCGGAGGGGAGTTCGGGGGTTGGGTGTCCGGTGGGGAGAGATACTTGCAAGGATGATCCTGGGGAGGATCCGATTCGTGAGTCTGTCGCGCTTGATTTTGTGGAGGCGAGTACTGATTGGGAGAGTAGATAATTTTATGGATTATACTTACGATTCGTGCATGACAGAATTTACGCCTGGTCAGGCGAAGAAGATGCACGATAGTATTAAGACGTATCGGACTCCTGCTCCATCGTGATGTCTCAAATTGAATGTATATTGTCACCAAAATCTTAATATTACAGTAATACCCTCTGGTACCACGCTTTGGAAGGCTTTTCGGAATTCTCAGGTGATGTTGTACAGTGAAAGTTAGCCATTCGCCATTGCATCTGCACAATTTGACGGGTAAAGAATCATTCCAACTGTATAATTCGCTAAGGGTAGTCTAGGATGGGCGTACTGGGTAAGTCCTTACTTAAGTACTTAGATGAATTGAGTTATACGTGCTCGTCGTTCCGTAGATGTCTGAATTTACTTTACAGGCGAGTGGTACGTTTTCTATGTGACTTAACGTTTCGTTACCGTAGGGCATAATTTACCGTCGGCATTATCTCAACTTCAAAACGTGCTCTCATAGGCACACTAAAACCCGAAGCAATGACGCAACACAAAGTACTAGTACGAACTAGCCCTGAGCAATTTAATATACATTCTAGTTTATGAACGTGTTACATTGACGCGCTCCGCAATACACTGTCGGCGGCTGAGTAGGCATTTCCGGCCAATTTGTGAGCACCCAACGACGGCGAGAGAATGCTAATGCAGAGAAAGGTTAAGAAGGTTAGGTATATTCCCTCTAGTACAGCAAAGCTACTCAGAACTAGATTTGCAGGTAGACAAAGGGGTCGTGAATTTCGAAAACGCATTGCGCGACCCCGGAGATATATTTAGCACGATCCGAATAAGTGACACTCGGTCTAAAGGAAGAACGGGGTTTGTACTTGATAACAGGCGAGTGTGCTTCCATCAGTTTCGTTGTTGTTGTTCATCAATATGATTGTTAGAGGACAAGTGTGAACAGGTGTGGACAGGTGCGAGCGTATTGTAGTCGGAAGTGCGGATATCAATACAACGCGGAAGAATATTTACTTGAAATATAATTCCGCAGCTTGGAAAAGTGTTTCGAGGATCGGTATTTTTTGCGAGGGGGTGATCCGGAGGAGGGATAGGAACAAAGTGAGCGACGGGATAAGGGAGGATAAGAGCAATTTCGCTGGTGAGACCGTTCTAAAAATGCGCGACGTGGAGTGCATGTGAAGACGCCAGGTGAGTGATGGGGAGGTTTTTTGGAATTCGAATTGTTTGTTATGGAAACGATACGCGAGTGCCGGCTCCATGTGCGATCGCTGAAGATAGAGGTGGAGTACATGAGGAGGATTGGTGCGCAGCGCAGAGCGCGAGGAGGGGGAAGTTCAGCACTCGCAGTGGGGCGGGATAGGGCGGGACCGAAAGGATGTTGAGCAGACGTCGGGCAAGGGCGGAGGAGAAGTGGAGAAGAGGGAAGATGGCAACAGATGATTGCGGGATGTGATTGGCTGCCCAAAAGAAGGAGGCACCAAATATGGCAAGTGTTGGCAAGGTCAGGGCTGGTTGCAACACTTGGTCTTGCTCAATTCCAGCTCACTTGTCTTCCATCACATCGAATCTCTTCTTCCTTCCTTCATCTTCACTCTCCCCTTCTTCGTCGTCTTCCTCTTCGCCGGGCCTGTCCCCCTTGCCATTCCTTTCATTCACTCTCTTTACACCACTTTCTTTGACAGCACACTACTACAAATCTAGAATCCCTATTTCTATCTCCAATGGCACCTCTTGCTGGAAAACCCCCCTTCGCCACTGACATGCCTGACTCTTACTATGAATCTGATGCGCCTGCTCAGACCCGCCGCGCCCGCCAGCCCGCCGACGACCCTAACAAGAGGACCTCTGCCTACGACGTGTATGTTTCGCGTTTCTCTCTGAGGCAAATTAAAATAACAACGTGCATAGATACAACAACTATATGGATGAGAAACCTCCCGCTCCTGGGAGCTCAGCACCGAACCGTCAATCCGGCGTGGGAGCCCTCGGAATGGGGCTCCTCAACATGGACGACTCAGACGACTCAGACGACGAGTCGCCCGCTGTTAATAAGCAAGCCCAGCTTGCTGCTGCTCTTAACAACAAGGCCTCCAGCGGTGCGAAGTCACATTCTCCGCAACCAATAGCTGCTCCGCGACCCGGGTATGCGACCCCCATCGCCGCGTTGAACCTCGCGCGTCCCGAAGCAGCTGCTACCCGCCTTCCTCCTCCTGCCCCTCTCCAAATTCCCACCCCCGTATCTTATAACAGCGACCCATTCGATCCATCCTCCCCGGCGCACTCCCGAAACCCATTTTCCACCCCCTCCCCTTCGACTTCGCCACACCCCCTCCAGCCGCCTATGACCCCGATTACTCCGGTGTTCGCGCGTCCTGCGAAGATCACGTTTGAGGAGAAGGCCACCCCTAGGCCAATTATGAGGGGTAATACTGAGGAAACGTTGTTGCCTAAGCGTGGAGAGAAGGGAGACGATTTTTGGAGGAGGTTTAGTATGGTTGCGAAGGAGCCCGCTGTGCAGAAGGAGAGGTGAGCTTTTATTTTACTTTCACGTTCTTTAGTTTTACTTCGTACTGAAACGCATCGATAGTACATGGCTCCGCAAGACCCGTTCCGGCTCATCCCGCCTCTCGCGCTGGGTCTGGATTGTCGGTATTCTCTTGCTCATTTGCATAGCTGGAGCAATTGGTCTCGCGGTGTATATCTCGTCGAAATCACCCAGCCATCAACAACCTACTGCCATTGGTGGATCTGCGAACGAAGCTTCAACGGGTGTTTCAAGTACGGCCGTGTCTACTGCTGGGCAAGCCAGTAGTAGTTCAGTAATCAAGGTTACTCCGACGCATACTGTTGCAAGGAGAGAGGCTGCGCCTACGCTTCTTCCTGCTGTGGAGAGGCATAGAAGAGAGAGGGAGAAGAACCGAAGTGTTTTTTGAGGCGAAGATAGCTGAAGATGGATTTCATACGCTTAGAAACCGCAAACTGCATTGATAACTGGGATTCACGAACACTCGTGCTAGGTCCTGTCCGCTCTTTACACCAACACCGCACCACATACATCTTCTGTACCTGCCCCTCCCCTTCTTCCCTTCATTCGTCCTTTTTTGTTAGCTCTTACATACCTCGGATACCCACTACATTAATCCACCTCCCCCCACACCTTTTTTCATACGTTGTTGCATGGTTTGATTTTTGGATTTTAGTTCTCGCATTATTGACATTATTACACTCTTACATTTGCACGCATCATGGATTCTTATTTATCGGATATCCTGGGCACGCATTAGATACATATTTACGGTTAGTATTTAGCTCTTACGCCAGTGGTTGCAATATTATGTTTTTATTTAAGTAAGATTTGAGATTGAAAGTTAGTGGTTGCCCATGTCGATTTTTGGCTTGTGCTGGAGTCTCGGAATGCACATTCTTCCTATCAGTGCCAGGGTCCTTGCGAATTTGGTCCCGTCCTTTCAACTTCCGTCCTGCCCCTAAGAACGAGTAAGCTAGTACCCCCTGGGCCCGGTGAAACTTTTGGATTTGAAATAGTAAATAATTTACGCCGCTTGCGATCATGGATAATCTTCCAATTCTTGAAGCTGTAGGCATCTAAATATTTCCTTGAGGCTTCGTGCTCTATGCTCAAGCGGTCCAATAACCAGTAATGCCGTAACTTTTATATGAGAACGCGAAAGCTAAATTTGCACATATTGACGCGTTTACCCAAACGCGTTTCGTCAATACACGTCAACAAAGGACAAAGGGATTCAATTCAACCACCACCACCACTAGTGCATTCCAGTGGCCACTGTCGCACCTCGCCAATGCCGAAGAGACGCGTAGCTGATAGTGACGACGACGAATCTCCCTCGCTAGACTCAAAACGAGCTAGAACAGCACATAACAGCGAAGATGAAGAACCGCGTCAACGCGTGAAGTCGACAAGGAACAAGGGGAAGGGGAAAGCGAGGCAGGTGGAGTCTGATGCAGAGGATGCGGAGGGAGAAGTGGACGAGTTGGAGGAGAGTGTGCAGCCTGAAGCGAGCTTTGATGAGGAAGCGTTTGAGCGTGCTAATGCCGAGAAGTTGAGAGCTGTGTTGGATTCTAAGCGGAAGGTGCAAGGAGTGAGTGCATTCTTCCCTTTCTTAGTCGGTTGGATATTTATGATGTGGTCTCGTAGGGCATCGCAGAACATGGTATCATTGAATCTATTATAATGGTCAACTTTATGTGTCACAAATATTTGTCGTTTAACTTCGGACCTCAAATCAACTTTATCATCGGGCACAATGGAAGTAAGTGCTTTACACAAAGATATATTCTTTGGAACTAAAGGTACATCTGTTGTCTAGGTGGAAAGAGTGCGGTGCTTTCGGCTATAACTGTCGCTCTTGGCGGCAAGTCCACTTCGACTGGACGAGGAAGCGGTTTGCGATCCTTCATTCTTGAAGGCCAGGCGTGAGTATTCGCCTTTACATTGAGAAGTTCCCACTCACATCGGCATAGCGCCTCTGAGGTGACCATTACTCTGAAAAATCAAGGAGATGAAGCCTTTAAGCCGCATGAATACGGCAAATCTATAGTTATTACGCGTAAATTCACAAAAGAAGGTTCGTCGACCTGGAAGATTAAGAGCAAGGATGGCCGTGTCATTAGCACCAAGAAGGATGAACTTGCTGCAATTTGTGACCATATGAACATTCAGGTTGATAATCCTATGACTGTACTGACTCAAGGTGAGGCGGCTTCACCATGATGTGATCGCAATAATTAATGTCATTTAGATGCTGCGAGGCAGTTCTTGAGTGCCTCTCACCCTCAAGATAAATACAAGGTGATATCATACACCACTGCGAACATATATCAGAACTGACCGTTCCTCAGTTCTTCCTTCGTGGTACCCAGCTCTCTCAGCTTGCCGACGAATACGACCAATGTCTAGAAAACATTACGCAGACATCCAAAATCCTTGCGCAGAAGCGTGAGGCTATTCCGGATCTCAAGACGACATTCCGAGAGGCGACAATGCGCTTCCAGGAAGCATCCAAGGCTCTTGAGCAACGGAAGAAGAAGGACGATTTAAAGAAGGAGCTGGCGTGGGCGTATGTAAGAGATAAAGAGGATCAGATGAGAAACAAGCTACAGGAAGTGGCTAGAGAGTCTAGAAGGTTGCCTAGGATCCAGGAGAACGTCGATGCTGCTCAGGTAAGCATGAGTATACGTTATGTCCTATACTTGGACATTGATGTTTGGACTGTCTAGGCTGCACTTGAGCAAGCGGAGGCTGATGTCGTTGCTTATGAATTGGAGCGTAAGAATATGGGTGATATTGACCATTTCCATCAGCGCAAGTCTGAATTGCAGAACGAGATGAAGGATAACAAAAGTAGGCTGACCGAAATTAATGTGAGCTTTTGATATACGTCATGGTTCGTCGCTAACGTACGTCTGTTTCGATAGAGCGATGTGAAACAAATGAACGTATCTATTGCTGCACTTAACGAGACCATTGCAAAGTTCGAGCAGCAGATATCGGAGGAAGCCAGTAAAATGGCTGCCCATACTCAGGCAAGGCGCGACCAGGCTCAACACAAGCTTGAGGCAGTTCGGCAGTCAATCCAAGACATCGAGTCACAGCTTGAGGGAATACGGGACCAGAAGCGCAACGAAGGTGCACTTAGCGCCACTGTAAAAGAGGAGGGAATGAAGGCTGACCAGCGGCTGAAGGAACTCCAGGGCCAGATTGGTCACTGTGACCATATGATCAGGCAGTGTCAGCAACAGGAAAAGATACCTTGATCCCTTACGGGCGAAATATGAAACAAGTTCTGGAGCGTATCGACCAGATGCGTTGGATGGGTGATAAGCCTCTAGGTCCATTAGGCCTTTATGTGAAGGCAAAAGATCCCGAGACATGGGGGACCCTGTTGAGGAATCAATTGAGCGCATTTTTAACTGCGTTTGCCGTTACAGATGGGAGGGATCGAGCGCAGTTGAAGAAGTTGCTTGTAGAAACCGGAAAGTAAGCAAGTCATTCTAGTTCCAAGATGTATCTCACACTCATTTAGTCCCGGAAACCTCATTTTCATTTTCGAAAAGGATCTTTTCGACTATAGGAGTGGTGAACCTCCGGAGAGCGTTTTGACTGTACTCCGAGCATTGGATATATCCGATCCATACGTCCTTCGTATTCTTATCAATCAGTCTAGGATCGAACGACAACTGCTTTCAGATACGCGTCTTGAAGGAGAGAAGCAACTCCAAAGATTGGGCGGTGGTTCAGCCTGGACAAAGGATCAATTCAACGTCAGGGTCTTCCCGTAAGTTATATCAGTTGACCTGATATTCTGAATTGACCATATCTCTAGTGATGGTGTTTCTTCAATTCCACTAGATTTCCGGCGGACAAACGATGGCACAAATTTGTTGCTTACTGGACGTGATTCGGCTTCTGAGATACGGTTTGTCGCCTGCCTGTATTCAGATGTGATGGTGCTGATGCTTCGAACAATAACAGCCATTACGAGCAGGAGAAGTCCCAGCACGAGATAGAATATCACCAGGTCTTGAGGTACATTGACGAGAAGAAAGCGGAATTCCAACGTCATCGACGGGAGGCCGATCGCCTCCAAAGCATAGATACCCAAATGATGGGACAGCTGAGCAAGCACAAGGTTACGCTGGCTAACCTGCAACAAGAAGCAAATGATGATCTGCCTGCTCAGGTTGCTGGGTTGGAAGCTGCTAAAAAGGTTTGTGTATTGATGCGAAGCGAGTAATCTGAGCACTGATCGCCTCTGTAGGAAGCGGAAGATGAGAAGCAGAACATCGTAACCCAGTTCACCGATGTTATGGAGCAGAAAAATCAAATAGACGCTGTGCAAAGGGAGCTATTGGGAAAGCTGAGTGAAGTCAAGAAACAAATTGAACGATTTGAAGAGATGTCACGGGGGGCTCTTGTATGATGTTTTTTTGCGTGCTGTACCACTTGAAACTGACTTTGTTACACATAGTCAAAAGTCGATCAGGCCGTCGATGCTCGTATGAAGTCTATAGCCAGCAAGAAGCATTACGAACAGAAACTAGCTACCGAACAACAGCAAATAGATGCTCTACAGGCCGAGGCTGATGTTCTTGAGCAGGAGTTTGCGGTAAGATTTCTCTTCTGCGATTGTATAAACTACAAATTGATAATGCCGATATAGAACTGGACTGAGAATGCGAAGAAATTCTCTGAGCGCATTGAGGGGCCTCGTCCAACAGCTGAGCTACAGAGGCTTCTGAAGTCAGTTGAGACTGCATTGAAGGAGAAAGAGAATGAGTAAGTTTTAACCGACCTACACTTGATGTCCCATTCTGAAAGTTGGTTAAAGACAAGGCGCAACTGTGGAAGACCTGGCAAGGGAAGTCAACAAATCAAAGGATCGTTTGGTGAAACAGGAGACGGAGCTGAGGGAAATGGCGAAGCTTAACAAAGCACTCAAAGCCTCGCTCATCATCCGCCTTTCCAGATGGCAGGAATTCAGGCGGCATATCGCCCTTCGCTGCAAGCTCGTATTCCAGTATCATCTCTCGCACCGCGGTTACTTTGGAAAGGTCTTGTTCAATCATGACCAAGGTACACTCGTACTGAAGGTACGCAATTATTGCTCCTACAGGATCTTAAATTATTTACAATGCCTTCTCTTCAGGTCCAAACAGACGACCAGATTTCTACACAAGGTGGCAGGGATAAAGATCCTCGGTCGCTTAGCGGTGGTGAGAAGTCGTTCTCAACTATATGTCTGCTTCTCTCGCTATGGGAGTCAATCGGGTGTCCTCTCCGCTGCTTGGACGAATTTGATGTGTTCATGGATGCCGTCAATAGGAGGATCAGTATGAAGATGATGGTGCGTTATTTTTATCTTGATTTTCCCTAATGCTGATAATTTTCTTGCAGATCGACACTGCTAATTCCTCTGATAAAAAGCAGTATGTTCTTATAACACCGCAAGATATGACCAATGTGCAATTTGGCCCCTCCGTGCGCGTGCATAGGATGTCAGATCCTGAGCGTGGCAACGGTACTTTGGCGTTCAACTGAGGATGAATATTTTCGGTACCATTTTGAAATATTATGTACTTACACTATTATCAGCTTAGTTGCTATAATATATTTACTTACTTCTTTCGGATACAATAAACGACGTTGAAGGACGGAGGCTTGCTGCTTGACGGAAGCTGGAGTGAGAACCTGACGATAACAGCCCGAACTTAGATTATGACGCGTGAGATCGGCCACTGTCAGTGTACGCGTCTCCACATTCAAGCGCTTGCCGGGGTAAACCCCAACCGCACGTTTTTTTTCTTGAATCTTCAACTGCCCACTCTCTTCATCTCGTCTTTTCTCCTTGCCCTTTATATTATCATCTTGCCGTATTTTCTTGCTGTGGCCTACAATGTCAATCTCAAGAACAGCGCGTAAAATGCGCATCATTGCCATTCCTCTCACTCGTCCAAAGCCTGGCATTCCATCTACCACGCGCCCCAATTCGTTGACATATTATCAGTTCCAAATAACCAAGTCTCCGCCAAGTTCTGCTGATATTGCATTGAAAGACCAGGGTAACAGACCGTCCTGGTGGCCTGAGGAGGGCGTTGTGAGCTGGGCTACTGGGAAGGCAAGTAATATATGGGCTGGATTTGGAAAAGCCGAGGGTGGGTGGAAGGTGTGTTGTTTTTTGGGACAATACGAAGGGAGCCACGCTAATTGAACGCGTCACGCAGTTAAAAACGTATCAGCTTGGAGAGAAGTTGGTCGACCGACTCGACTTTGAAGAGCTGGCGTTGAAAGGGATAGATCCTTCATTAGGTCCTTCATTGACAGGATCAAAAAAAATAAAAGAGGATGGAGAACTTGTTCATGTACGCTCTACTCGTATATTGGAACGATGGTATTGACCGATAGCCTAGATACCACTTATCTACCCTCCCTCGTTACACTCCGGACCAGGTTCTCTTTATGAGCTTCAAAGTCTGTTAGCATACCGCACCCCCCGACATCGCAAAGGATTCTTTATGTGGATGGCAATAGCACCGTTAACGGCCCCGTTTATGATTATTCGTATGTTTCTTTCTTATATTCCCTATGCGGAACTTACCTTTCATCCTATCAGCAATTATACCCAACCTTCCGTTTTTCTTCTGTGTCTGGCGCTCATGGTCACATTATAGAGGTCATTCATCTCCCTATCGCTTTCTTGAATTTAAATAACCCCTCGTTCCATCAATGCAGCATACAAAGCATCCCAATACCTTACGAACCTCTTGGAATCCGGTGCCATCGTTCCAGAAGCTAGCGAGCGCCTAGACGAAATATACAAGCACTACCCGCCGCGCTCATCTTCATCTTCCTCGGAACCTACTTCAAAATCTTCAGACGCAGGATACAAAGACCCCAGTACTTCACTCCCTAAGGAACCAACTTCCTCAATAATACCTTCTACTGAACCCGCGAGTTCTCAAGGTCCAGAGCCTCAGCATAAATTGCTTTTGACGAGGGACGCTATCCCTGCGATTTTGGCGCTGTTTGAGTTGAAGAGCAGTGCGGGGTCGGATATGTTGCGCGCAGTGGAGCAGGCTAGAGTGAGGGTTGCGAGCGGGCGGACTGAACTTTGATTCTAATGCACTACTGTATCTTATCGGTCGGGTTGTTATCGCTCAGACATCATTTGGTGGGCTTCCGCGGTAGATATTTGCAATGTGTAACTTAACTGTATTATTACCATGTATGTGTACAGTACATACGCCGCTGCATTCCTCAACAACAGGATGAGACTGCATTTCTTCATCAAATTGCCTTACAATATTTCGCACATGAAATAGAAAACATATGCAATTCATGGTATGAAAACACATCATACTAAACAGTAAGATTATAACAATGCTAAAACAAGTGAGATGCGGAAAGGACAACATGGTTGATACAACAAAATGGAATGCAAGTCAGTCTAAAAGTACACTAATCATCCCGATGTCCTTGGTTGGTTTAACCAGAGCACATCAAGCATGCCTCCTTGTTCTCTAATGAACAGGTAAGTTTAGCTTCCTCGTATTCGCGCTCTTTTTGTCTACGGAGAGCTGCAGCAAAATCGGGGTCAGCTTCGGCCGCCTTTCTTGTTTTCTCATCTAACGAGAGGTCGGCTAGCACATCCTCGACAGCAGCGGTTGAGGTAGGTATTGTAGATGGGTATGCGGCGGAAGGGGAGAAGGACAACGACGGTGTGACAGGCTCTTGCTTCACTACAGGAGAAGAAACGTTTGCACTGGTCTGTTTGGCGGGGGTAGAGGGCGCTGTCTGGGAAGGAGAGGGACTAGCGGTAGGAGTAGGGATGCCATTGGTGCGAAGTGCACCATTGACGCGTGGAGCAGCAGTAGGTGTAGAGGCATCTGTCTGCTGCTTCTTCGCTTCCTTGAGCACACTCGCGTCCACGGTGAACTGGATAGCCTGAGCAGCTGGTCTTGTGCGGAGATAATACATGCCAGTCTTGAGACCCTTCTTCCATCCGTAGAAGTGCATGCTTGTTAACTGGCCCGTAGTGGGAGCTTGAAGGTGGACATTCAAACTTTGACTCTGACAAATGAAAGCACCACGATCAGCCGCGAGATCGAGAACTTTCTTTTGCGAGATCTCCCATACAGTCTTGTAGATTGCCTTGACGTCGTCAGGGATGGTGGGAATATTCTGAACGGAACCGTTGTGGGCAATGATCATGTTCTTCATGTTATCGTCCCAAAGACCAAGGTCGACGAGTTCGCGGAGGAGCCAGGGGCAGACGACCTGGAATTCACCAGCAAGCACACGGCGTGTATAGATGTTGCTGGTGTAAGGCTCAAAGCACTCGTTGAAGCCAAGAATTTGACTTGTGGAAGCAGTAGGCATTGGCGCAACGAGAAGGGAGTTCCTCAAACCAGTCTTTGCGATCTTGGCCTTCAACGATGTCCAGTCCCAAAGATCAGTGGGTGTAACACCCCAGAGATCATATTGAAGTTGACCCAGCTGGGCAGGACTGCCCATCCAGGTCTCGTAAGGTCCATCGCGCTCAGCCATCTCGGAACTGGCCTCGAGGGCTGCGTGGTAGATGGTCTCGAAGATCTTGATGTTAAGTTCCTTCGCAGCCTGGGAATCAAAAGGCATGCGGAGAGCCATAAAGGTATCGGCAAGACCCTGCACACCAACACCGATAGGGCGGTGGCGCATGTTAGAACGACGAGCTTCAGGGATGGGATAGTAGTTCACGTCGATGATGCGATTCAAGTTGAATGCGACTACTTTGGCGACGTCATGAAGTCTGTTGAAGTCATATTTACCATTGGAAATAAAGGTGGGAAGGGCAAGTGAAGCAAGATTGCAGACGGCAGTCTCATCGGGAGATGAGTACTCGACAATCTCAGTGCATAAGTTGGAAGACTTTATGGTACCGAGATTCTTCTGGTTCGATTTCTCTGCAGATGAACGTTAATAGGGAGAACATCAACATTCTGACGAGTAGGTTCATACCATTGCAGTGATCTTTGTAGAGCATGAAAGGTCCTCCGGTCTCAATCTGCGCTTCGAGAATAGCATACCAAAGTTTCTGAGCGGGAATGACCTTGCGAGCACGACCCTCTTTTTCATACTTCTCAAAGAGAGCTTCGAACTCAGCACCGTACACTTCATGGAGCCCAGTAGCTTCATTGGGACAGAATAACGGCCAATCACCATTAGATTCGACACGCTTCATGCTGCACGAAGGTTTAGAAAATGACTGTCAAGCGTAAGAGTAAACTTACAAAAGATCAGGGATCCAGAGAGCGTAGAAAAGGTCGCGCGCGCGAGCTTCCTCCTTTCCATGGTTCTTCCGAAGATCGAGGAAATCAAAAATATCGGCGTGCCATGGTTCGATGTAGATTGCAAAAGCACCAGGTCGCTTGTTGCCTCCCTGGTCAACGTACCGGGCGGTAGCATCATATGCGCGAAGCATAGGAACAATGCCATTGGAGTACCCATTGGTACCAGCGATGTATGATCTACAGAGACGATTAGAAACGCAAGTGAACTTTGGAATGATCTTACCCAGTAGCACGAATGCAGTGGATGCTTAAACCAATACCACCAGCGGTCTTGCTGATCATCGCACAGTTCTTGAGAGTATCGTAGATACCCTCAATTGAATCATCTTTCATGCAAACCAGGAAACATGAACTGAGCTGGGGGTTAGGAGTTCCAGCGTTAAATAGAGTGGGTGAGGCATGTGTGAAGTAGCGCTCAGACATGAGGTTGTATGTCTCGATAACACGATCGATATCAGTACCATGGATTCCAACAGCAACACGCATGATCATATGTTGGGGTCTCTCGGCTACACGTCCATTGATGCGGAGAAGGTATGAACGCTCAAGAGTTTTAAAGCCGAAGTAGTTGTAGTTGAAGTCGCGACTGTAGACGATGGCAGAGTCAAGAGCCTCTGCGTTTGCCATAACAGTTTCATATGTATCCTGAGAAATCATACTAGCAGGGCGGCCATTCTTGGGATTGACTGAAGAAAATGTAAGAAAACGTAAAAAGGTGGCTTGTGTCACAGACCATAGTTGTAAAGATCCTTGATAACTTGTGAGAAGTTCTTCTTGGTTTCTTTGTGGAGGTTTGAGATGGCAATGCGAGCAGCAAGGACGGCATAATCGGGATGCTTTGTTGTAAGGTAGGCTGCTGTCTCGGAGGCAAGGTTCTGTAAAGTGGTTCAGTGGAATGTGGAGAAGTATAGAGCGGTTGAGGCTCACGTCAAGCTCGACTGTAGTAACACCCTGATACACGCCAGCAACAACCTTCTGCGTAACCCTAAAACATGCCCTCAGCTTATAGATCCGCCTAGATAACACCTCGATACGCACTCGATGGGGTTCACGTAGTTCATATCCAAGCCATAACAGAGTTTATCAATCCTCGTTGTGATCTGAAAAAAGTCAAACACAATGAGTCAAGAGTATCCGATGAGCATCGTGCAGACAAAACGCGCACTTTATCGAACTGAACGCGTTCCTTGCGCCTAAAATTGAAAACGGACGATTAGATTGCTATAAAAACGCGTCTAGAACGCGTAAGCACGTACCCATCTGTCGAATAAGCAGGCTCATTAGCAAAGCACAATGACAAGGAAGGGAAGCAAAACAAGCTTACCTCGCTTGAATACGAAAGCCATAGATGATATACGAGGCTTTTGAAGTGTAAGAAGGAGAGGTGGAGGGAGAGTAGGTGAAGAGATGAGGGAGGAAGGTGAAGAAACAGATCGAGAATGGCCGCCCAACTTTTGTCTTCCTCCACCTGACTAATCCAGTTACATTTGTACTTGTTTGTGCATCATCAATAAACCCTGGCACTCATAAAGGAGAAGAACCTTTATCCCAACGGCTACCATCCCTGCACGCGTACAGAATCGTGTTATTCGAGACATACGTGCTACAAGCAACATTACTATATGTTTTATTTTGCGTGTTTTATTCCTGGATTGAAGGGAATACACATTTTGCATATCAGACCACCTAATTAAACACGACGCGACGCGTTGATCAACGAAGCGCGTTATTTGCAATTATAGACGCGTCTCGGTGTCAATCCGTTGAATCCGGTCACTCTTGTTCCCTGAGAAGGCGCCCCCGAAGTACGTTGTCATCAATCATCGAGTCAAAGTATGCATATTGACTCAGCTTCTGCATGGACACCGGGAGCGAAGCATAACTTACACCTATTGTTTGCGTGTTTCATTCTAAAAACAGCCTTTCTTTGTAACTTCTTGGATGGCCGAGCTTGATACTCGACGGCGCGTTGAACACACAAACAGGTACCTCCATAGTTCCCACAGAAAAGCCTATAGTACCCATAGAAGTAATGCAAAGGAAAATCACACCCTCGAAGAGGCATGTCTCTGGAGACTGTCATTCAGTTGAGCTCAATTGAAGTGTGTACACGGATGCATAAAGCATATTTAATCCTTCATTGTCCAGTAGGCAGTATCGGCCCACGCGTGTAAAATGTTTCAACGGAAGATCCCTCTATGCAACCTGCCCGGTAAACATATCACCAGCGTACTTCCAGATAATATAGACACCAAAAGCCATGCGTGCCAGATCGAACATGAGACGAGCGGCTTTAACCTTAGGCTTAGGTGGGCCTTTGGCCCCCGCATCATCTATAGCCTTAACTTCTTCGTCAGTCAGCGAAGCTGTAAACACCGGGTCTTAGAAAGCGTGTCTACTGGACAATGAAGTATCTGAATACGTACGTAAGTCACCAACGGAGAAGTATTCTTGCAGGTGCTGCTTGCTGGAACTCGTCCTGAAGGATGTCTAGTTTGCATGGGAAACTGAACTTTGAAGACTTACGTGACAATAACTGTGTTTTTGGCCTTCACCCATAAGAATATCACTTGAGTAGGCGATGCCCCCAGTCGTTTGGCAGCGTCAGCTAGAGGTCCGTCGACGGGACCTCCTGGGAACTTCGTTATGGGACTATTGGAGGTGAAGAGGTATCAGGTTATGCTCCCTATATATCCACGGACTGCCACTTACGCTAAGCTTCCATACGCCTCTGTGATGATCCCATGCTTTGCATGGTACTCTAGTAATTTGGCATTCTCAGAGTGATTGTATGGGTGCAGTTGAATCTGGTTGGCAGCGGGCTTGATACGTGCAGTCTTCAATAGCTTCTGCAGGTCTTCGACTGAGAAGTTGGACACCCCAATGCTCCTGAGGATAATTCAGCGTCCAGGCAATTAAAAGCGTAGTTAGAACGCACGTCGCAAGACCGTCTTCCTTTATCTTCTCAAACTCCTTCCAAGCTCCCTCAAAGTCACCATTTGGGACAATGGTCGGTGTATGAATGAGATAAAGGTCAACATGCTTAATTCCGAGCTGCGAATGGGCTATATTGGCTGCCAAGTTACTCATAACAAAACTGTTAACGTACCTTGGTTAAGCTTGCCTTCAAAGAATTCGTCGGAGTATCAAAGCCGTTCCACTTGGTTGTGATATACAAGTCCGAACGGTCAAGTCCGCTCTCTCGAATCGCAATACCAACACTGTCTTCGTTTTCGTAGACTATAAAACACGGTCAGGTTTGAGACGTCAGAGGAGATAAGAACCAACACTGCGCTGTATCAATATGCCAGAATCCAGTGTCTATTGCCTGTTCCACCCACTCATGAACGTCCTTCCCTCTATTCGCGGTACCAGTTCCATAGGCAATAGCAGGAATCTATTATTCTTTGTTACCCCGAGGCGGGTGTTGCTTCGAGATAAGCTTCAATCCTACCTCCGTTCCATCGTTGAGCTTGATTGTTCCAAAGGGCATGGTAGGCGAAACTAGACGACAGTTCAGTGGGTACTGGTAGGTAGAAAAGGACCGTTATCAGAGTGCGCCATATCCTGCCATGCTGGTGAATGATAACGTGCGAACGGGTTCACAGCACTCCGCGCAAGCCGTGGATGATATCACGGGATCGTAGCTAAACTTACATTGACAACGATACTAAGTTAGCAATTGAGGAACGTATACTTACACTCAACTTACACTGTACAGTGCACTACAGTAGCATCAGCAAGCACGCATACTTAGATTCATTCCTATCAAATACTTGTGACTATAAGTACAAGGTTTCAAATGAGCCGATAGAGATGACGAAGCACAACTTAGTACGCAATATTTGAGCTGAGTTAGCCTAATTTGAAGGTTGCGCTATAATTTTAAATGCGACGGGAAATTAAAATAATTTTGCAGGATGACAGCTGTTGCTACAATGGTAAATATGGATATGCTACAATGGTATCGAGAGTGGACTTCTAAAGGGTATCATGACACAGGGCTGGTCTCCAGACATCACGGAGTACTATCTCGTCCTTCCCCTCCTCGTCTTTTTGCCACTAGACCCCAATATCCCACTCAACGCATTCTCCAGTGCATCTTCAGTAATACCTCCGCCTCCTTCATACACAGCAGGCTTCCCCCAGTTATTCCAAGGACCAGGAGTTACTTTCTCCTTCTTCAATTGGCTTGACGCTTGTGAGAAGTTGGGAATTACGGAGTCCGGCAGTCCGGCAGTTGGAAGGTCAGAGTTTGGTACATCAGTTATGGTCATAGAAGGGCTCATCATGTTCTTCATGAGGGCGTCTATATCCGTCGTTATAGGCTGACGTTGAAGTGCAACTTGAGAACCACGTAATAACGTCTGCTCGTACAAATCGTTTTCTTCTAGTTGTTGTATTTCCATTCTAAGGTTTTGCATTATCTTCTGAAACAGTACTAGATATTTGAAATATATCAATTTTGTTATTTGCACGGATGTAATACGATGCAAAGAGTACCTTGTCTCTCAGGCTCGGTCTCCGGCCTTTGTATAAGTGGATCTTGGTCTGCGAGATTCTCTTCCTGCGCTGCTTCGACAGCTCCAGTTTTTCCTGCACCATCAGCTTAAATTCAGAACAAGTCAAGTCCATCTCTGCCTGTGTAGTTTGATCTTCATCGTAAGAAGTGCCAATGGAGCTGGTAGGCGAAGGCGAACGGATGACCGGAGGGGCATATTCGGTATGATGTTGGCTGGCGGCCATACTTGCTTGATCTTTTCAGTAGATTACTGTATAATTAGTCCACTAAGAACTGGTTTCGCCAGTGAAACTTTAATTAAAGGTTTCAGTCAGAGCGAGTGAAATTTCAAGTTTGAACCACTCGAAGAGCTAAAGCACGTGTTTGTTATTTGGTTGTATCATTGTGATCCAAACATCTTTGATAACGCAGACCTTGGATTGTAGCTTTGACTCTCTCGCCTTCACTATACAGCAACATACCGCATCTCCTTTTCACTCACCGCTCTCATTTAATTGATTTTTCTAACATATGAAAATATCTTTGAATCTTCTAGTGACCTTCCCTCATTTTTAGTAAGTTCTTTCTACCTTAGCAACCATCTCTAGCGATTCTATTGCTTTACATCTTTGCATACATTTAAGGTGCTATAGTGTAGTGGTTATCACTCAGGATTTTGAAATTACTTCTGTCTTCCTGAGACCCAGGTTCGATCCCTGGTAGCACCTTTTTATTTCTGGTACTCAGTGAGTGTATTAGATATATTCTGCGCCAATCTGAAACCTTCAATCTGTATAATAAATACAATAGCTATGACTGCTTCTGAAGCACTGCTCCAGCTGCGCTACTCAGACTATTATTTTCCAGATGGAAATGTTATCTTTAGGGTGGAAGATACTTTATTCAAGGTGAGCTTACACCTTTAAGAAGTTCTTTTATATTGGTTTTGTTAATATTTGCCAATATAGGTCCACAAATCCATCTTATCAAAAGACAGTACTTTTTTCAAAGACTTATTCAGTGTCCCTCAGCCTGAAACTTCAGACGAAGGTAGCACAGATGATAACCCTATACCTTTGTCTGGAGACACCGCCAAAGAGTTTCATGCGCTGCTATGGAGCCTCTATGCATTGTACGTGCTGTGTATTTACTGCTTCCGCCAACTCTTGATCATCTTTTAACCTTTTGTTTATTATATTTTGTATTTATAGGCCTGCGGAGATATTTAATGAAAGTAACCAACCAAACGCTGAACGTTTCGGATATATTGTGTGCATGGCCCACAAATACCAATTCTCTAGTACCGAAGAATGGGCTATTGGTAGGCTCGAATGCAAAGTTGATCAGTGGAAATCTGGAAAAACTACTTTTACTGCGAATCAAGCAGTACAAGTTACGAAGGCTGCCGTTCTGTGCAAATCAATTGCTCCAGATCTGTATGAAAACCTCGTCCGCGCTTGGAAAAAAGCAATCGTAGCAGATGAGAGGCTTTCGTTGGCAATTGATGTCGGCGAGAAATATGGCATCGTTGAGATAGAAGGCTTAGCCTACTACAGAATGATGCTTCTAGGTCGTAATGCTTGGGAGTCTGAAGATCCCCCACTCAGTCGTACAAGACGTGTTCGTCTTCTGAATGGCCATTATACTCTTCTCAATTTAGCAAATGAACTTCCAGATCAGCCGCCAAGATTCCCGCACTCTCCCACCTGTACCAGGGCTGCTAAATGTGCGAAGTACTGGCAACGTCTTTGGAAAAGGATTACAGAGCCATCTCCGGATGGCCTTGTTACGCAGCTGCGACCTTCGATTAAGTGTCTCCCATCTGATTACCTCCAACATCTTATGCTTGCTGAGAGCGTCTTGAAGGCATTTGTGGATAAAACAATCCCTCATGATAACTTTGTCCAATACATACCGGAAGGTTGTTTGCGTTCAGCTCTAGAAGCAACTATGGAGAAGGTTCGGGAAACGAGACTGAAACTGCTTGATTTTTTTGTCGATGTGGAATAAGAGTCGGGGGCTGACATTATTGAATACTATACAAGTACTATACTTTCATGGAACATTTACTAGCTAGTGTCAATGTATCATGCATCGGCAATCTTTTGGGTTGCTATATACTGCCTACTGTTTAGGTGCCTTCAATTATTTTCGCATGAAGTCCACGTATGCAGTCCAAGTCAATTCAAGTGACTTGTTCGAAATTCTATGTACTAAAGTTGCTCGGCTCCCACGTAAATATTTGCGAATTTTTCGTAACAAATTCTCTAATACAAGTTCATGGCAGACTGTCGTATTATTTAAGTCACACTACTATGAGGAATAAAAGCTTCTGAGGGGGAGTAGAGTAGTATCATACACATTTACTATATAACAGAGCCACAGAAGACTGAATTTCACTAATTATCGGTCTATTATCCGGGTCATCCGCCCAACATTTTTGAATGAGAAACCATTGGTTATCGTTTATGAATGAGACCGCTGGGCGCCGCGGTTTCTTTCCTTGATAAAGTTCAATTACTACTTGAGCATCTGTGCGGATATAATGATATGGAACTCGACCAGTAAGTATCTACTCGGATGTGTTTAGATTCAATATACCAAACTGTACGTGGTATAAAGCATACCTCCAGCATTACACTTCCAAATGAATATATATCGCTTTTGGTTGTTATCATCCGAGGCGATTCATCTTCAGAAAGACAAAATAAGTAGGCATCTGTCCATCTAACAGATCCAGCAATAGAAGTTGATGTGTATGAATTGCCACTATTCAGCTCTTCAACGACATTTGATAGACCAAAGTCTCCAAGGTATGCATTCCCGTTGTTGTCAACTAAAATATTTGAGCCTGTGAGATCACCGTGTATAATTGAGTGCGCATGTACTTCGTAAGTTCAGAATCTCAAAATTAAATATCTAGTTCAGTAATAAGCAATTCACTTACGATACGCGAGGCCATCAGCAATTTCGCAGAGCTATTAAAAATAGTCATCAGAATGAACTCAACACTATGCGAGGGTCACATACAAGTTTCAATCTGTCTGAAACAGAAAGAATATCACCATTCCTTTCCATATATTTAGCGACAGAGCCATTCTCAAACCAAGGGCAAACCAAAGATACGTAAGGACCGAAATCTGCTGCTGTTCCTAGTAAGGGAACAATATGCGGATGATCCAATTTCCACCAGATTGCTAGCTCCTTGTAAAGCTTCTATATATATTAATGCATCGTGAACAAATTAACGAATAATAACCAGAACGGTTACAGACCTTTACGACCTTTTGCTCAGAATCAGGATCGGAAGATAGCTTCCGAAACACTTTTACGCCTACCACAGAGTTGGATGAATTTTGATTCATATTTCCCTTCCATACATCTGAATAACCTCCATGTGCCACAGGGTAGTTCCCACATTTTTCAATCCTTCCGGTTAAATCTGGTAATATCAAGTCGTCTTGGATAAAAAGACCTGAATCGACAGTACTAGCTTTATCTTCCAAATCAGTATCACCGTCTAAATGGAGAGTACTTTCTGCCAGTGGTGATGTTGGACTCTGCGAGAATAGAGCAGGTAGTAACTCAGGGCTTAATAACGAAACGGTGTCGAAATGATTTTTGAGAACCACAGAAGAACATTCAGAGTGGGCCCCTTTTCTTCCAATGAGGCTCCAAGCCTTGGGAACTGAAGAACGTCTCAAGCTTTCCACATCTAATATTTTCGGTATGGCAAGTACGGTTTTCATTAACAAGGCGACTTACCGAAAATCCAGGATTCTTCGGTGTTAGTACTGGCATCTGTTATTGAGTTCCAATATAATGTTTGAGGCGCCAAGTTTTGTAATACAAATAGCCATTGTTCATACTGATGGGGCTCTGCAGGATGTAGCTCAAGTATATTGGTTTTGGTAGAATCATCATTTCCCCATATTATCTCGAAAAAGGCTACAAAAAAATTACTCAGATTTATTCGTTATCTTTATTCCGGGCCCAGGGGTTTAAAACTTACAACCGTCAATACAATGAAGTTCTTTAAAGTTGTGTTTGCGAATGACCTGCAACACCTTTAGTGGGGAAGTTAAAGAAGACACTGCTGGTCCCAGCTCCCATGCTTTGATTGAGGTTTGGAATGGTAATTGATTTGTACGTTTAGTAGATCTGCAACATAAAATAGCTTTTTCAAATACGATCATGTGGTATTTCTGAAAGAATGTAGAATCGCCAAAGAGAATATCATCAAGTTGCACTGCTCCGAAATTTTCATAATCCGGTACACCTTTGATACCAATTCGGCTCTTGAAAAGCTGTGAGATTCGCATTGTTCTGATCTCTTTACCAACTTCTTCGATAGTGTTCGAGATATCGTTCATGTAGGCAGTTGCGCTACAAAGTTCGTCGTGCGTACTTGATTCAATAGGCGTCAAATCAAGAATAGCCTAAAATATTATCTGTTTCGGTAGAAACCCCGGGGCAGCATGATAGTGATACGCACCTGTAACAAGACATGATACGATGATATTCGTGATAAAATATCAGATAGATTAATAAGAATTGTAGTAGCATATTGAGAGACTGTAGACTGCATACTGGTTAGTTACATACAACAAATTTCAATGAGAACGCACCTTTGTTAGTTGCTGCTCAAGGTAATCCTTGAAGCTCAAATAACTGGCGCAGATAGAGCGGTAGCATCCCATTACGTTGATTCTAAGTGGCTTATTCTTTTAGATCATTAGATATGTCCTAGTGTTTACAGTAACCAAAAGAACGATGGTAGGAACTCACTAACACCAACCTGAAACAAGAATATATCATCCCATGATTCGCAATCACCTCCTATAGTAATATTTTCCAGGCCACTCGTAACCTGTCCATGGAACTGACATATACGTGTGCAGCTCAAGGTGAAAGCCTCGAGAACTGGGTGCGTCGCATCCGTCTGTGCCAATAGCTGAGATGCTGCATCCTAAAAAAACATTAATAAGAGCCATTGTTTGATTGTCACGTTACAATACTAACCACCACCTCCAGTAGTGTTGATACATGATCTTTCTCTGTTTGAACTAGCTGCTTGAATATGTCAGTTCTTCCGAAGTTTGATCCGTGTGGGGTAGCAAAGAGTCCGGGGTATACTTCATATAGGGTGTTTACAACTCGACGAACAGTTTGAAGCACCTGGTCAAAGACGTTAGGACTAATTTGAATAATCTGTATACCACAATAATCGTACCCTGGAAAATCCCACAGTTGTACCCTGGAAAAAGTCTTCAACGCGCAGCACCTCTCCATAGGGTAGTTGCCGCTGAATTTCAAGAATTCGAATTTTATCAATAAAGTATAAAATGTACTGTTTTCGTTGATCTAGCGAAAGATCAAAGTCAAAGGTTTCCGGAGCAGTAGCCAGTGGTTTGGGTGTTGGTAAGCCGAGCAAGTCCAATAGAGTACACAGTGGGGCGCCGAGCACAAAACAGTTCCAGAGAAGTCTTATAGGGTTGTCATAATCTCGTCTAAAATGATCCTGTATGTGCTCAAGCCATGGGCGGAATTCAAAGACCAGTCGAAGCCATGTTAGAGTTCGGAAGCTTTCCATCCGTAGTTGATCACTAGCAACTCTGGGAGGGTGTAGCACATCCGTACTATCCATGTTGTGACCGTTCGAAGTGATTGTCCAGAAGTTTCCTAATAACAGTGCCGAGAATGACAAGTACTAAGAGAGGGGAGAATGATGAAGAAGATGATCGTTGAAGGACTCTGTCGCTGTCGCGCTTCAGCGTTCGGTGTTCACATAAGTAGGTTCACATTAATTTGTTGATGAGTGATCCATACATATTTAACCTGGCAGGTTGATGAAGGTTTACAAATCATTTGATGCACAGGAGCGCTGACTACGAGGCTGTGATAACCTGGAATTACTGTCATTGCGATGAGAACGGGTCAGCCTCGTCGGAAGAGAAGACGTGGGCGAGACGAGCATGTATGATAATAACGGGGGAGAATTGGGTAGTCCTGGGATAGCCAAGGAACCTCGTTGAAGCTGCATACCGATGTGAATGAAAGGCGGCTTCCATTGTGCTTTCGCTGTTTTTTTTTTAAGGACGTTGGCAAACAGAGGGACGACAAATATGGCAACTGCCGGGTTGTTCTCGAACGCGTCGACGACTCGACGAACCATAAGCAGTGCTGCAAGGCAATGTTATCATTTCTCAGAATATCTCTCGTGACGCTTTCTTTCCGTACGTGTACTATGCTCCGCCGGGCCTCGGAGCTGGTGCGAAATATTCATCATGAGGGTTAGCTGATATCACCCTTTCAATCATGGCAAGATCCCTAGTAAGTTTTGGTTTGGTTTGAAAGTTACTAGACTCAGCAAGTTGCATTGCAATCCTAAGCTTTCAGCGTACTAGCGGCGTAATAACAAGTAATTTGCTTCATGAGCATACCGCTCTGAACAATCGTAACAGTGCTTTCACACCACAACAGCTACGAATGATTCATGGTACTCTGAACCTGGCGCGATAACGTTCTAGAGCCTGATTGGATGCGTGGGGTTCGTCGGATTTCAACTCCTCATAGTTCCAATGTGTCTGTCATAGGTTCTTTTTATACGTCGCACCATATGCCTCCGTGGTCTCAGATTCATGGTTGAATGTGCTTGTCTCTAAGATCTTTGGTAAAACGTCATATTCTTATCTACGCTTTCTACAGGAGCTTGCTTGTTCCGCTTGATCGCCTCCCCATATCGTAGCGAAATGAAGGAAGCACCATAGTTGGTAACAGCATGGCAGGATTCTGAGGCGAACAAACTCGTACGGTTGAATCTCAGTGCCAAATCCAACTTGGTTTATTTTGTCCGCCGTGTGGGCGAAACTCATCGTCAATCCACTATGACGCGATGTCATGACAATATAAAAGAGACGAGCTACCCCCAGCTTGTCTATCAACTTAACCCTCAGCCTTCAGTAACTACTACTATAACATGTCGAACTCTCTCCAATTCACCAGCCACATTGTACATGGCGCGAAGCATATCCTTGCTCGCGACCAGGCTCGTGCTAAGAAGCTCCTTGCCGGGCTACATCCGCATGGACCAGTTGCTTTCCATACTCGTAAAAGCCGCCACCACCATCACGGTGGTAATAAGTCTGCTCCAGTTCCTCCTCAAGGCGACTCTACTGCTGCGGGACACTCCATTGACGTTACTGATGCTGGTGGGTTCCTCATGTATCATATGAGACGTCCGACTTAATTTGCGGTTTATAGCTGTCACATACACTCTTTCTGTGGGCGTCGGGCAACCTCCGACTAACTACACGCTTCTTATCGACACAGGTTTGTTCCTTACTTTTATACATGTGCCTGTGCTAACATAAGTGCCATGGTTATCCAGGAAGTTCCAACACGTAAGTATCACATTCCGCTTCCTGTTCATTCGCCTTATCATCTCTCAACAGTTGGGTGGGCGCTCGAGAAGAAATACCAACCTACATCCACAAGCAAGAGTACCAGGAAGCAAGTAGTGAGTATTATCGGAGTTTTTTCTGGGTTCCACGACCTGACGTACTGCCCTCCTAAGACCGTAACATACGGTTCTGGTTCTTTCAGCGGAACCGAATGTAAGCGAAGCGCAGTCTGCTTCTTCTGAGCACCTTTCTGAAGCCTAGAAACATGTACAGTCACCGATCAAGTTTCCCTTGGTAGTGACCTTGTTATCCAGAATCAGTCAATTGGAGTCGCATCTACTGCACAAGGTTTCGATGACGTTGATGGGATTTTAGGGTAAGTGTGGACCATTAATGGAGCTAGTTGTATCTAAAGACCGATATTTCCTCCCATAGTATTGGGCCTGTAGATCTAACTGAAGGTAAATCGGGCTAAAAATATCTTCCTTATCTGTGCTAAGAAAAGAACTGTGCAGGGACTGTGAAAGGAGCCTCTAGCGTCCCAACTGTCACAGACAATCTATTCACCCAGGGATCTATTTCGACTGAGTCTATCGGTATCTCCTACGTTCCAACCACAAGCGCTGACGAAGCTGCAAATGGTGAATTGTCATTTGGATCTATTGACGCCAGCAAGTACGTACCCCGGTTGATCCCCTGGTGGCTATTTTTGGTGCAGTTTAACATGTGCATATTTTAGGATCACGGGAGATGTTACTTTCACCCAATCACTTCGACATCCCCCGCAAGCAACTACTGGGGAATTGACCAAACATTGACGTATGGTGAAGGAACTCAGCTCCTCAGTGGAAATGCTGGCATTGTAGACACCGGCACCACCTTGCTTCTCATTGCTACCGACGCTTTCCAAGCGTACCAGAAGGCGACGGGAGCCACCCTTGACCAGTACGTCTGTATGTTCTACCCGGTGTGAATAATTGATGATAATATGTTTAGAACCACCGGCCTCCTCACTGTCACAGAAGAGCAGTTCGAGAACATGCAGAGCTTGTTCTTTGAGATCGGTGGGGTCAGTTATCCGGGTTTCATTTCTATATGTAGAACTAATCTGCCATAACTTTCAGACCTCGTTCGAGCTCACCGCAAATGCGCAGATCTGGCCCCGCTCCTTGAACAGTACACTCGGTGGTGAAGAAGGGAAGATCTACCTCATTACTGCCGACTTGGGCAGCAACAGTGGATCTGGTCTCGACTTCATCAGTATGTGTCGTAATCCTTTCCGCTCAATGTATATAACTCACGGCATTCGTAGACGGTTTTGCTTTCCTGCAACGTTTCTATAGCGTTTATGATACCACCAACAGCCAAGTTGGCATCGCGACCACGCCGTTTACCGATGCTGAGACCAACTAAGGATAATGATGGCGGCTTGATTAACAGGAATTGATGATTGATGATTGTAATTGGACTTGCTCGTTTAATATTTCGCACTTGTAGTAGGAACGTGGACCTTTTCTTTCTTGTTGGCTGTGATTAGCCAGTTGGATTCTGTACTCTTGTAACTAGACATCTGAGAATTATGTATTTTTGAAATGACATATATGGGCTGTTGCAATGTAAACGGGACCTTGGGGATGATACAAGTCGTAATACGCAGTAGCAGACCAAGTGGGTACTTGGTACTAGCTGTATACTGTATATTGGAACCACCCCTTCCAATACCCCTTCCACAAGCTCTGAACTTTCTCTGCACCCCCTCTCCCCTGACTACCGGAACTTCACAAAGAAAGCATTCTACTTAGACCTTCGCCCTTTTCTTGCTTTAGACGATCAGAAACAGTTTCTTCAATGACAACCAACATCCGACGACATCATCTCCACGTTCTGTAACGCAACGATAAGGAACAGGAGGTGGTTTGACGATATTGAACGACACAAGGAGAACGGTCAAGATGTTGTAAAGGATGGAAAGGAGTTATCGGGGTTGATATCACGGCCTTCAGATGTGATGAGTCTGCTACTCCCGATGGATAATCGCAATGTCGACGCCCAATTCGTTAGCACAGAATACTTGATCAATTCGTCATCCAGGAAAGAACCCTCAACCGCCCATCTCCATATTCGTTCATCTGATCTCTATCTTCCTTGCACTCTAACCTGAACATTAAAACAGCCAACTCCTGTATGGCCCAACCACCAAGATGCTTCTCATTTCCTTCCGTGAGTGAAGAGACGGAACAGGATATAAGCCGAAAATGTGTGAACGCTCTATGCGAAGGTATAGCATTGCAAGGATTACAAGGAAGGGGGGCAACGCAAAAATCGGAAGTGACACTGGATATACATGCGGTGAATGCGATGAATCTGTTTCTCCTTACACATCCTTCAAAGTCAGAGTCACAGGAGGATCGAGAACGAGAGATAGGCTCCGAGGAGTGAACGATAGAGACGTTGTAGAGCTCCAGATTGAATAAGCTGAACATTAGCATTTTCCTCGTGAGCGACGTGTACAGGGGATGAAATAAGCGTGTATCCGTCGACGGAGCCCTATATCTTATTGATGGAAGCGCTCTCGCTGAGTTAACATTGTCGTGTCCGCTCCCAGTGAGCATCGGTTTTTACCATCTCGGCAAGTAGGTACACTTCGCGGCGAATGTATGTGTTGCATTTTCCCCTGGAGAGCTTATGACTGTTAACAAGAAGTCATAGTCAGTATTACTCTGGAACTGATGAATGAAAACTGCGTACAATGCAAATTCGTGGTTGGGTCGTCTTCCATGTCCACTCTATTGTTTCAGGGTATAGAAGAACAAGTGTTTCTGTGCACGAGAGCCGGGGATCAAGCTGCATTGTTTCACCGATCTGCTCTAGTTCAAGCGGACGAAAGAAAATTAGTAATGGTGAAACATATATGTAGATAGTACAACGCACTGTGTTATCAAGTTCAGCCTCCCCTTGACAAATGGCCTCTGAACATTTGAATCTTTGTTAGAAATAGGGTCTCTTCTTCATCATTGATTTCAGCAGCAACGCCTTCTCACTATCCTGGGAGTCGAGCCGCCGTCTTCCAAGTTCCTCTTTGCTTTCCTTGCCCTCTGCGTCCTTATCTTCAGATCAGCTTCAGGTACATTCTCATAAGAAACTCTAACCAGCTCCGGAGCTGGTTTAGCGGTTACAGTGTTTCGTTCCCTTAAAAGTGAGCAGCATAATTTTCGATTTGAGGAATCAGATGGATGATCCAGGTTAGGTCGTTACGAGTCGCCAACAGCCTGTGTTTCAAACATAAGCAAATAGTTTACTCCCAGGTCCCAAGCAGTCCGACAGTCCGACTCCCAATCGACTCCCTCCTGCCACAATGGACATGGCTCGTTGCTCTACTACATCACTTGTTTCTTCAACTATCTGCGTTACTCAGGACATACAAATGAAAAATATTTTTGTATCTGAAAGCATACAGGCCCTAGCGAACATGAAGAGTACCACTTAATAAACGTAGGTTCTCAGCACAGAGAAATCCAATTTTCCACCTGTCTATATTCTATATTCTTATCAATGGTCGTCTGGGCTATAATTATCGCGATAGATGGAAGGTAGTAGAAATATGTCAAGCTTCAAGCTCTAGTAGCGGTGTCCAGAGGCAGTCATCATTCGACTCCCCAATTTCGGATTACTCGTCCAGGACCAAATGACTTATGATCTGGAGCGTGCAAGTAATGGCATGGGAGGGCTAGAGCAAAATGCTTGGAATATTTACGGGTTCAACCAACCTCAACGAGGCGGCTGCGTTCTGTGGTGGGTCTCGGGAGGATGCGAGGGCAGCGACTTGTAACTTATCTGGTGGGTTAGCCGTTAGCCTTTTGTCTCAGCAGACTTCTCGTACTCACCTCGTGTGTATCTCTCCAGGTGGACGGGGTTTGTTGAAGTTAACATCTGGTTACCGCGCCGTTTCTCCTTCACCGCACATGAAGGATCCACACGTCGCGTTCGTGTCGACTGAGAGATAAGCCATCCCAGAATATGCGCCCTCCAAGTATGCGGGTTATGACGTTACGAATGTCATCTTCAACCTGCTCCGGATACGCGTAGCGAGGATTTTCCCATAGTATTTCCATCATATTCTTCCCGCAGATGCGTTGAATAGCTTCGACACGGAGTTCACGATACAAGGTGATTAATACATCATTAATTGTCACGACGTGATGGCAATTTTGGTGGTCAGCCTTTGCATTGACGACAATCGGCTTGTCCAAATTGGGGACACGTATAGTAACGTCGCTCAACCATGGGAAAGTGGCTGTCTCATCTGCCCAGTCACAGAGACGTGAATGTTGGTAGAAATTTACGGTAGCGGTGTGCGGGTGGTCGAGGAGGCTGTGGAGGATGATGGGGGTGGGGGTATGTTCAAGAGCAAGGTGCAGTTTAACTTCACCCTCCATCCGTGCCGGAAGCGATATTATTTCCCCATATAGTGAGATAGTGTGTGGAGGAGGTTCGTCGTGATACGAAGTGTAGTCTGAAGACTCTGGTGTTGAGTCCAGTTCAGACTGGACTCGAAGAGCACTTGGCTGGTCAGTTTGATTGGTGTTCCGCTGGAGCGAAATCATGGCACAAACGAGGTTTACTGGATGTAGGAGATACTAAGTTGGCAGGTGTGGGTGTAGAACAGGTTGGGGAGGGATATGGGTGTGTTAAGTACTTGTGTCTGGTAAGATACATATATCCTGTGTATTCATTAAGTTATTAATAACTACTTAGCTGATCTTCGATTGACATTACTTATTAAGTACGTTTCACGGAGTAGTTTACGTATTATCATACAGCGTGGTGCACGGAGTCCGTACTCCTGCCACTGCTTGCATGAGTCTGTTATGTCCGATTGTTCAAATGTTGTCTTTGTCAAATGCTCACACATTATATGTGTGCATTAAAAGGACAAAAATAGTGGTATGTTAAGAGTAATTTCTTGGTAATCTCACTGGCTTTCCGGATATCCGCTTCTCGAAATTCAAGGCCAGTGAAGTCGTTCTGTCGCTAACAAAATTCTCCAGAAGAAAAACACCTGACTGTAACTTTGTATACATACAGCCTGGGTTTAAAACATCAGCAAATAACTACATAGTTCACGACACATCACAACTGTGCAACAATGTCCTTGATTTAAACTTGTCTTTTTATTATCTACGTTGCTCAGGACAATGACAAACGGCTTTGGGGCTTAGTATTTTAAAACCAAGAAGCTTCAGTGAATGTGAAGGGTCTTCTAAATGTAAGTTCACAGTACTGAGTATCCATCGGTCTGTCATTGTCAAGAAGACAAACAGAAAATTGTGATGTAATGACAGTCCGGAGGTCTATGCAAGAAGGATGCGTAGGACTGTGCTATCTACTGGCCTTCAAGCGTGGAGCAGCTATTATTTGCCTCTCATTTCAAATTACCAGTGACCACCCTCGTCTGGATATTTATGTTCGGGCGTGCGCTGTTAATGACATAGGAGGGTAAGATCAGAACCCGTCATGGAATGTACAAAGGTTCAGCCAACTTCGACGAGGCGGTCGCTTTCTGTGGTGGGGTTTGAAAGGACGTGGTGGCAGACGGCTCATAGCTGATCTGGTATGTTAACATTTTGTCTCACTGGACTTCTCGTACTCACCTCGTGTGTACCTTTCCAGGTGGACAGGGTTCGTCAAAATTAATATCTGGCTATCACGCCGTCTGTTCGTTACCGCACGTGAAGGATCCACACGTCGTATTCGTGTTGACTGGGAGATAAGCCATCCCAGAATATGCGACCTCCAAGCATGCGGGTGATGACGTTACGAATGTCATCTTCAACCTGCTCCGGATACGTGTAGCGAGGATCCTCCCATATAACTTCGATCATCTTCTTTTCGCAGATGCGTTGAACAGCTTCGACACGCAGTTCGTGATACAACGTAACCAGTACGTCGGTAAGTGTCACAGCACAATGATTTTCAGGCTTTGCATTGACGATGATTGGCTTGTCTAGATTAGGGACACGTATGATAATATTGTTCAACCATGGAAAGGTGGCCGTCTCCTCTGTCCAGTCACAGAGACGTGAATGCTGGTGGACATTCACGATGGCGGTGTGTGGATGGTCGAGGAGACTGTATATGATGGCGGGTATGGGGGTATACTGAAGAGCAAGGTGCAGTTTGACCTCACTCTCTGTCTGCGCTGGGAGGGGTATTGTTCTCCCATAGAGTGGGAATGTGTGTAGAGGAGGGTCATCGTGATACCAGGTGTAGTTTGAGGACACCAGAGTCAACCGCGGTTCAGACTGGACTCGAAGAGTACCAGACCGGTTGGTTCTATCCGTGATTTGCTGAAGCAATAACATGGCTTGAAGGGATTATGTTATGTATAGGTGATTAGTGAAGGTAGCAGATGTGGAACAAGTTGGGGGGATATGAGTATGATTGTCTCTGGTGAGTTATATATCCCGATGTATTGTGCGCAAATCTGTTGTAGGTCCTAATTTCGGCGGGGGGGGTCTTTCGATACTGATGTCGCAGTTTTCTAGATGCCATATGTCAGTCATTAACTTAAGTGCCCTGGGCACGCTCCGTTATGTCCGACATTGGACTGTTCACATGACATCCTTGTCAAAGCTTGCGAATTACGAATGTTAAAAACAATCAGATGGGCTATGTACAAATATGCCGATATGCACAACTGGGCTAGGTAGGCTCAAGAGCGATTCCGCGGTTCACCGGCTTTCCGGATTTCTACTCTTCGATACACATCGTTGGCAACTTCGTCGCTTTATGAAAATTTCTAGACGAAAAATATCCACTGTAACTTGTTACACATGTAAAGCTTTCTTCATTGCTGAAACCCTTAGAAATGTATAGTGTAGGCAAGTACCTGAAATTCACGGTCATACACTTGCATACACTTGAATCGTACGTTGATATTTTATGTATGTTAATAACAAACTAATTTTTATGTATTCTCGGGAATACTTTTATGTACCAATTTTAATGCACATGGGGCCTACCGTGCCTACTTGCCTACGTGCTAGTGAATGTTACGTAGGACGAAGTTCGAAACGACCAAACATCATGGAGCAGAGCCATGTAAATAAAATCTGGTACTTAGTGAAGTCGAGAGTAAGCACTTTCCATTTGCCGCAACATCCAGGTCCGCTTGAATAAAGGCAAGGGCACCGCCACGGAATATGCGTGTAATCTACGTTGTTTTCTCACTGCTCAGGTGGTCCTAAGGAAGACACAGGAACAAGCAGTTGGTTACTTTTCATTTGACCGAACGTCTAACTCTCACCTTGGCGGTACCTCTCCGGGCGGACATGAATTATCAAATATGAAATTTGGATCATCCCCTTTTCACCGTCTCTTCTCTCCCTCACCTCACGTGAAGGGTCCAAACATCGCACTCGCGACGACTGGGGACTAAACCGTCCCAGAATATGCGCCCTCCAAGCATGTGCGTAATGACTCGCCGAACGTCGTCTTCAACCTGCTCCGGATAGACATGACGAGGATCTTCGCAGAGAACTTCGATCATCCTTCCTCCGCATATGCGCTGGACAGCTTCGATACGCAGCTCACGATACACTGCCATCAAGATGTCATTCAATGTCACGACGGGATAGCGATGCTGGTGTTCAAGCACATTGATGACGATAGGCCTATCCAGGTTGGGAACATGTATGGTAATATCGCTCAATGCCGGGTAGGTGGCCGTCTCCTCTGCCCAATCACGAAGATGTGATGGTTGAAGATTGTTAACAACTGCGTTGTGTGGGTGGTCGAGGAGATTATATATGATAACGGGTGTAGGGGTAGGGGTATGCTTGAGAGCGGGGTGGAGATAGACTTCACCCTCTGTCTGTGCTGGAAGGGGTATTATCCTTCCATAGAGTGGGAGTGTGTGTGGAGGATATACCATGGTGAAAGGGATGTCGTAGGGAATACTAGAACTGAAGAGAGGAAGGGTACAGCCCGTTCATGTCAGGTAAGTACGCCGGTTTTATGCTTTGGTATCATGCTGTATGTTCTTTGTTTGATCTATTAATAAAATGTAGGTAGGGACTTGGTAGGGACCAATCCTTCAGCCCGAAGACGAATCTATCCAAATCGGATCAATGATTCAATAACGTGCCCACGGGTTTCTTCCGGGACGTGATCCGTCGATGCTTACTTCCGCTCTCCTCCCATCTTAAGTACCTTTACTGCAGCGTGCCAAACTCAAATGCTCAGAGTGTGGGTACGAAACATTGCAATCGGCATCTTACCAGTAGTCTGGTTCCATGTTCTTCTCGAAACATAGTGATAAACATCGTTTGACTAAATGCTGTAGAGGGAAAACTAAAGTGAATCTCAAGGCTGAAGACCTTACCTACAATTTGCATAACGTCGAGTCTGTTACCGAAAAATTTAAATGAAGATACATACTGATATATGGGGGATCAATAGGTTTATCATTGCAAAAACTCTTGAGGAAAGCCAGTACATTTCCAAGCGTCTTAACAAGCCAACACGTAGGAATGGCGAGGGGGGAGGGGGGGGGAGCTCGGAATAGGTAAGTACGTTCTGTTGATCAAACGGTAACTGCAGGTGCTATAAGATGTGAGATAACAGGGCTAATGTTGGCGTAGAACAACATATCGCTGTCACCTGCTGATCGCTGTTGAGGCTGGCACAACTCGCACACACTGCGGTCAGCTACATTCATCGCTCTATGTTGCATCAAGCTTCTATTCCAACATTCTTAATCTTCCTTCGAGCAGAGGTGGTACCTTGGGTTCCTATTCTCACGTTGCTTGAAGTTGCGTCGTATAATTCTTTATCACTCTTTCGCACGGAAGTTCCAGTGTTCATGTTGACTGGAGTCTGGGACCCAAATTGTTCTAAAAATACGACATTCAAGAATATCTATATATCTTTACTGTGATATGATGGCTAATCAACATGACTTCGGGATTCTTCCAAAGAGCTAGAAGACTCTTTGCCTCCACTCCGCAGCAGATATATTTACAAGCCCTTACGTACTGTGGTCGGGACGTTGTTCAATGTAACGACGGGATGATGATTTTGACAGAGCTCAGACATGATCGCATTGACGAAAATTGGTCTCCCCATATTGGGGATGCATATAGTTATAGTGTCTTTTGAACTTTACGGGACGGGTGGTTGGCTCTTCTGCCCGCTTCTCTGGAAGAAGTGACAGTTGGCGGGCATTCATACTGGCAATATGCGGGTGATTACTATAGCCCGCCAGAGCACACCTCAATCAGAGTGAGGTGCAGATGAACTTCACTCTGCGCCGTGCATTTCCAATCTGCGGACAAACTAGTACGAATCGGTTACGAAGATCTATCATCTAAGCAATCACATGCGATATCATTACAATGCTCCGGGCTTTGTAACTGATATGGCATGTCTACATTATTGATCATACCTTTGTGTCCATCCGACAAGCATGTGACCTTGTCCGATCTTAGCCAGTCTTAGCCTAATTTAAATCAATGATTCAACGTACACTGCACAAAGAATACACGCCCGCAACGCACAGAGGTAAGTGACTAGTCCACTGAGTTCGACCGATAATGTACTTGTTTTGGGATGGACAGCTTGCTTTAATTGAAAGTGTCGAAATCCCATTTTGTTGTTCAATAAATTAACACGAATTATCCACATTGCAGTATCCCCCAGGCGGTGTATAACTGAAAAGGCAGCAGTGATCAGTTGATTCGTCACAATAACACGCCTTCAGCTTCCGCCCACCACCGCCACCACCGCCATAAAAAATGCATTAGAACGCAACCAAAAGGCTCGCGTAGATATATAAATATCGAGAATATCAAGTTTGAGTATAGGAATAAAACACATCTAAGCATGCACGAAGCACTGATATCCACTAACAAGACGCAAGAAGAAAGGTAAATCAAGTCCCCTCGCCAGCAAGAAAGATCGACCGACTTTACGCCTGAAAATGATATAACCGTCAAGGCCACGGAGGAAAAATGGTAGTAAACCAAAGAGCAATGTACAATTATTTATTACGTATGCAAACACCTTTATTTCTCTACAGCGCAACACCCATTTCTTGTGGTGACTGCCGCCCAGACTTCATACTGATAGTAGACGAAGGTGCAGTGGTCGTAATTATAGGTGTAGTACTCGTATTCGGATTCGGACTCGAAGGCGGGGACTTGGAGCTGTCCGCCTCGCTAGGCGCCCTGGCAGCCAATGAGAATCGCGGCGCTTTACTAGAGAGGAATGAGCCAATCCCAGAGCCCCATGACGAAAGCGCAGGTTTTATCGGGCTGGCTACACTTTCGGTGGTAGTAGCTGGTACCGCTGTATGTCCTACCAACGATTGTTTTAGGAACACTGTAATTAAAGAACGGAGGAAACACACCTTCCAAATCAGCTTTTGAAACTTCTACAGGAGGCGTACTTGCCCTAGAAGTCTTACTGCCCGCCCCATCCTCACTCACCGTACCAAGCGTAGGTGCAGTCATCGACGACGAGCTCTGTCTCTGTGCCCACCTGCCTCTTACACCCTCAACAGCTTTGAAAAAGTTCGTTGATCCGGCTGCGATAGTCCGTGAAACTGCTTCTCTTGCTGGCGCGAGCTGCTGTTCCAGCTTGAGTTCTTGTATGCCTTCTTGGAGACGAAGTCCGATGTCCGATACTACGGAAGGTTTTTCGTTGCATGGATGTCTTCAAGGTGTTAGATTGAGGTTAAGAAAATCTAAGGAGTAAGACGTACCTAGGCTCGATGATATCAAACACCAACGGATCCGTAACCCGATCCCAAACCTCATACGCATTCGTTTTTTTGAACTCTGCAATCCACACAGGATTAAAATCTTCCACGGCACTCGAATCCCCACCTACACTCCGCAAATCAGCCCTCTTATCAGAATCATAGAACGAATAAAGGACAAACCAGTTCCACCGGTAATAATAACCCCACCGCCATCCCCCTTTGCCACAAAATCGCCATACTTGACAACCGAAAGCGCAGCTGAAATGTACTCCTCGAACTATGCCCCCGACCCAATCAGTTCCAACCAACTTTAAGTAGAAATGAAGAAAACATAAGCACCTTTGCGCGTAGATAGTCGTCGCTGCCTTTGAACTGCATACTGGGTGAGCGCGTGGGGTCTTTTTCGTCCCAGCCTTCGTTGACGTCTTTCACAATGTCGTCCATCCATTTGCGGTCTGCGGCTGTGAGGCCTGCGGAGCGTTCCACGCGAGGGTCGCGGAATTCAATTGTGCCAGTTTCGACCTGTCAGCGTGTCAACATTGAAGATGAAGAGGAAAAGGAAAGATAGATGTACATTAACTAATAAATCGATCTCCTTCTGATGCGTTACAATGGAATTTGTACATCCACAAAGCCAACTCGGCGTATCCTTGATCATATCCAGTTGCTGTAACGGTAAATAGGGCTGGAAGAATGCGTCCTTTAATTATCCGTCATTAGTAATTCTCATCCGTCTACAATAAGAACCAGAAGAACATACTTTCCCAAACACATCCAGAGGTAATCCCATAAACGCCATCATACTCTTATGATCTGATGTCTTCAGACTTGTCGGGCGGGACAACGTCGGTGCACGAGCAGCGAGGGGTGGGGATCCCGAGTCGTCTAGGTTTTGTAATAATCCTATCACCGCAGTCTGTACGTGTACGGGGAAACAAAGAAAAACATGCAAGAAAACGCACCAGGCATCAGCGAAACAAGGGAATATTGATATGTGCACAATCTCTCCACCGGGTGCCCGTAAAACATAATCCTCTTCTGCAGCATGAGTGCCTTCATAAGGACCAACGTCCTTTGTCTAAACGTATGCACCAATTCCCTCCTACACCACCCAAACTATCAGCCCCTCACCAGAATTTGGCACAGGAAAGACTCACAGGCTAGTCCCCATATACAGCCCACTCTCCGTCAACTTTCCCCTTAACCCAACCTCCAACGAGCTACCAAACTCCTCTAGGACACTCAAATCGGTAAAATCCCTTTGCTGGAATAAAGCGGTCGTAATGACACGGAGTTTATCTCGTATAGGACCGAAGACAGGTTTGGAGGCAAGGACAACTACAGCTTTTTGCACTGTTGAGCGTGTCATGTCGGGGGTTTTGACGAGGAGGTTGCGGGTGGGTATTTGTTGGTTGCATCTGTGTTAAAGGTGGAATGAGGAAGGGGAGGGGAGAAGGGAGGGAGGATGGACGTACGATATGCCAAATATCGTAGTTGGATTGGGGCCGGAAGGAACGAGATGGAAGTATGAATGATCTTCTGAACTCTGTGGGGTACAACCTATTAGTATGATATTAAACGGATCAGAAGAAGAGATGGGTCCTGTCAGAAGAAAGGCACAACCGCGGAACACACAAAAACAGCGGATCGTAGCATTAAGAAAGACAGCAACGTACCAAATGTGCACCGTCAGGCAGCGCGAGGAACGGTAGAATCTTAGCTATCTCCTCGTCCTCGAATATGTCTCCCCGGGAGTACTCGATTCTAGGGCCGACCTAATTATCCCAGTATCAATGTCAAATTGGTTTACGGCACAGGAACGAGGCTAGACCGTACTAGATGGTTGAAATCTACCAGAGCGATACCTAGTACGAGTGGACCCTTGGGGGGCGTCACTAGTAGCGACTCGGGGCGCGCTTTCCTTGACGACCCGGAGGAGAACGAGGAGACGGACATGCGGGAGTCGGAGTAGTGCATCGATAGGTCGCGGTTGGGTACCGAGGGAGGGTATGTTGGCAGTGGTGGTGGGCTTGGCGATAAAATCGCAGCAGGAGGAGGGGGAGAGACAGCACGAGAAGAGAAAGAAGTAATTGGAGGGAGAACGGCTGTAGTAGGTGTCACGACATCCTTCAGTTCCTCGTGCTCATAGACACTAGGTGCAACACTGGTCGCTGGGGTCTCAGCGATCTTTTCTACCTCCATGACATCGTTGAGGTCGCTGCTGCTCCGCTTGGAGTAGGGATATGAATGAGCGTCACTGCTACTGGTGAAGCTTGCGAAACTCAGATGGCGGGGGTCGAAGGAGGCGTGTTTGTCGGAGAGGAGGGAGGGAGAGAGAATAGGTTCGTCGAGGTCGTCGGTTAAGGAGGAGCTCGGGGTGATTTTGGTATGTGGGTCGTCGTCGAGAAGGACGCCGTCATAAGGATCCAAGTGGGAGTGTCTGCGAGAGTCGGGCGGGGAGGAGAGGGATATGGAGCGCTGGGAGGCGGTATCGTTGTCGTTGTCGTTGTCATTGTCATTGGGGCTGTCTGTGTGGAAGGCGGGTGCTGGGGAGGGCAGAGGGAGAGAGGCCATGGTGGTAGTAGATACAATAAATTGTAATAAATTGTTTTGTTTTTGAAATGATTTGTTTTGTGAGCTGGATGATGGAAAGATACATGATCGGACCTAGACAGAAAAGGAAACCGCCATCACCTCTCCTCCGCTGCTGGTCTCTGCGTGCTCCATCCGTCCCTATGAAACGAGACATCAATGTGCTCTGACCCTCTTCTTCCCTACCACCATGCAACTCTCTCCTCTCTTCCTCCTCGCAGCAGCTGCCCCCTCTCTCGCTCTCCCAGCCCAGTCCGTTCTCTCGCTCAACGATGACAACCATGCTGTGGGGTGGTTTGACCCCAGACTAAACGGCGGGAGGCTTCTTGATGTTCGTCCTTGTATCGATACGATTACACCATACTAACACCCAGCAGTTCACAACAAAGAGATTCGGCGAACCACTAAACGTCATCATTTCAGGCAACTCTGATCCATTCATTCTCACCGACCTTGGATTCTCTCAGTACACCAAGTCCGTTCCTTTCCTCTCATCTTTGCCCCACCACTTACATTTAAATTGTAGGTCCATAGGGTACTCTGAAGAATGTCTAGGCATACACTACGGCAACAGACACGATGCAGATCTAGGCGACGGCGACGGCAGAAAGATAGAACAATTCCTTGCTAGGCAGTATTACTTCCCGGTCTGGGGAACGTGCTGGGAGAGTCTTGCTGGTACCCCCTCCCCTTCGTTCACTCTATTTTGTCTCTAACATTAGTGAAATGATGCCAGGTGGACACCATTTCCGTGCATGGAAACAGAACGGTACACTCGCTCCCAGTGGAGCATGGTTCATTGGCGCCTCGAAGGAATACGTACGCCTTCCCCCCTCTCCCCCTTTTCATTTTATTGACGCTTACACAACCAGGACTCTTCCAAACACCACAAGATAGTCCCAGACGGGTACAACATCGGCCGAGACTGGCTCGTCGAGCGCGCCGTCGCCGGCGGAAGATGGAAAGGTCGCTGGTGGAAAGCCGACCTCGAATGGAGGAGCGATTTAATCGAGGAGGGTAGGAAGGGTCAGTACACACTTACGTTTCCTCCCAGCTCTTTCTCGCTTATTTATTAACATGAGGTAGGCGTGAATCATGGCATTGCGCAGGACGGCAAAGTCGCAGTGCTTACGGTGTATAGGCAGTAAGCCCATACGCACTCTTTTCTTCTCGCCCTCGTCTGGTCGGCACTTTCATGCTTTATCTCCTATTCACTCACATGCGCCTCCTGAACCGAAATCCCGATACGACCGCCATATTACCCGTCTCCAAGCTGAAGTCCTATCAGATCCCTCCACCGCCACCCATCCAGGACGCAGCCTCCATCACACCGTCAGATACGCTCACGCTTTTATCTTTACCTCATGTATCTTTCAATCAACCTTCATCTCGTCATAGCCGATCATCAAGGGACGGATACAAACATTTCGACAATGGACGACTTTCAATAATATGCACTCCCTTTTAGACTCAAACTATGGACACTTTTTTTTTACTTGCTTAGAATCCTTAGATATATTCTTTGCAGTGATTTATCGTATTGTATTGGCATATGATGTACAGTGTACATATGCACTTAGTCCACGTCCCGCGTGGTAAACGTGTTTGTAGTGTTAGTAGTGTCTGTAAAGTCCTGTTTTATATTATATATTTAAAAATACTTACGTGTATAAATTATCTTCTCCCTATGTGCCTGCGGACTGCGGAGTGTGAGGCCCTTGAGGAATGATTGTGTCAGGTCTCTGATATGACGCGTCACGGTCACGGGAATAAAAACATTGCTATGCTAAATTTAGCACCTACTGGGACCTACAAGTCTAACGCGTGAATGCGTGAACAGCTAATTAGCAACCAGACGCGTCTCTTATTGGCTACTGTGAATCTTATGATCTCATCACCTCGCAACAACAATCAGATTGTATCAAAAAAGAATAATTCTCAAGCTTCGCTAATTGTATTATACACTCATTTGAATTCTAATCCAACTAAAGAGCATCGTGCTCGCGCAAAATCTTCTCTGAGTTCGCTTTCGCTTCATCCGAAACGTGAGGATCTGCAACATCGTTATAAATGCACCTCGGAACAAGAACGAAGAAAAGTAGCTGACTATGCAAAGCGGCTTTATGTCCACGTAAAACGTTCCCCACGTCTTTACCGTCAATCGTCTCTTGATTATCTTCAGCTACTTCTTCATTAGCACCTCCGAATATCTCTTCGGCATCTAAACCACACGTTAGTATATTGAACAATAATAGAAAGAAATAATAATGTGTGAACCACTGCGACGACCGCGAGTACGAGTACCAACTTCGTCTGGGCTGGTGCCCATCTCGTGCAACCGCTCTGTGGGTCCATGTATTCAGCTTGACAGCAATTTTTTGGATTCTAAGTGAGTTTGTTCACAGAACTGCAGCATGCAACACTATCTTGAATTTTGAACTGGAGTGAATACAAACTTCACAGCAAACTTAAAGGCATTTTCTGGATTCTGAGAAATGTTGGATAAAGACTACATAGTAGCCCAAGCGGATACATAATTTACATAAATTGGAGTGAGAAGTTGGAGAGAAGCCAGCCCTCTTTCGCTTTTGTTTCCACTTGTAGACCCGGGAAGGCGCCGAAAGACCAAATGTGGCAACCAACATTCGATGTTGAGCAAGGCAGGTAAAGAATTCCGAGTCCATTGTGTCAGCGCTCGTCGCTCAGCCATTGCCAGAAGTTGAGTACTTTAATAATATGATGTCAGCTTTGTCATAGTTTTCTAACTGTTGACGTTGGATTTGCGTTGAATGCTTGTTGCTGAGTTCAGTTTGGTCCCAGTGGGTATTAAGTCTACGCAATCAGGAGCCTTTATATAGTTTTCTGGTTTTGTTCAAGAGTCTCTCCAGAATTTTTTATCGCAGGTTGAAGTAGATCTCTTCAAGAAGGGAAGTAAATCTAGAGGACAAACGGAGAAGTTTGGTTGAAGTTTTTTGGAAGTTCTGTATTGGTTTTGCCCAAGTTGAAATTGAATTGCAACTTTCTTCGGAGAACGCCGAATTGGAATCTAGCGACAACGCCGTCTGTTTCAAACAAAACCACATTACCCCTGCCGTTAACAGCCTTGCCATCTGCAGAAATCCAACCAGTCAAGCAATCGCACTTCCCCCCCAACAACTCTGGTCAGGCAACTTCATGCATTCTGAAATTCATAATATTGTACTTCCAGATTTCCGTCAGGTCGCACTGTTTCTCGTTGTAGCACCGGACTATCGTTCGATGGTGGTTGATCAGAAAGAACCCACTTGCTTCGTACCTTCAAACGGTCCGCTTGATCTGGTGACACTCGCTCATATGATTCCAACTTCTAAAGTAAAATAAAACTAGAAAAAACATCGGCCATAAGAACTGACGGACCGTTCTATTTTCTCCCCGTGGTTCTTGCGACGTCAATGTTGTCCATGCTGGAGTCTGTATGAAGCCAGCTGACTTTGCTTCTTCTGGATTGTCGCAAGATGGTATATATTCGCAAGATGATCAGAACGTTTCCTGTGCACTGTGACTATGCTCCTTCTACCCCTCTGTGCCCTAGCGGCGAGCTTTCTGTTTTCCGTCTGCGCTGCAGCCCCAAGCGTTTCTCTAATATCCAATACCCAACTGGACGCCAATGGCATCTTCTTCGTCTCATATGATGGTGTAGTCAACGTTAACTCATTTCAACTCTCTGGTGTCTTAACCCACGGTGAATTTCAATACGCCGGTTGGTATACGTCTACAAGATATGCCATCCTCGCTCGTAGACAACTTCCATCTGGAGCTTGGTCTACTCTTCAGCTCCCTCACCAGCTATCCACCAATGACTCACACAATGTCATCGCTTTGGGTGTCTCTCCAAACGATGGGAAGATCCATGTTGCCCTCGACTGCCACAGCACCGAGATGTACTACACAAGCTCCGAAGTAGGCTTGGCTACCAGCGGTGCTAGCTGGGTTGCGAGTCGGTTTTCTACTATAACCAACAACCTCGGAAACCTCAACGTCGGAACGTAAGCGAAATATTCATATTCCGACATCTCGCACCTAATAATGATTCCTTCAGGAACCAAGTCACGTATCCTCAATTCGTGGTTACCCCGGATAATCTTCTGCAGTTTGTATACCGGTCAGGCATTTCCGGGAATGGCGCCACGCAACTAGCGGAATACGCAAACGGTGCATGGTCGAATGTCGGATCATGGGCCTCTGCATCTGGAACGTACACTTCGACTAATGGCGTGCAAAGTACGGCTCGTAACCTTTACATTCATGGGTTCACTTATGGTAGTGGAAACGCGCATGTTACGGGAACGTGGAGGGAGCAGAACAGCGGTGTGTCGTGCAGTAGTGGTGGCCTTACCAACCATGACACGGTTTACTTTCACTCTGAGGATAAAGGTGCGTGTGGGCACTCCGTTTCTGAGAAGCTTCGCTGAGTGCTCCCTGTAGGCCGCACGTGGAAAAATAGTGCTGGTTCTAACATAGCAACGTCTGGATCTAGCCCAGTTAATGTCAACACCGGGGGCATTATCATCGATTCTCTCAACGCAGACCACGGCCTTATGAATCAGGAATCACAGGCTGTTGATTCCGCAGGCCAAATCCACGCCATCATCTCCTATGTCCCAGGTTTGCACACCCCTTCTCCACGAGCATTTTGTTCCATGTTTAACTCTACTGCCAGGGAGATTCACACAATGCGTAACCAACTACGAAAGTAACCGTACCGCCTATGCACGCCCGTTCCACGTCTTTCGTTCCTCCAACGGCACCTTCACGAAGGTTGAAATCCCATTTGCCATCAACGCAGTGGGTCGCTCTCAAATCGCGTTGGACCACAACGACAACCTTTATGTCGTACTTCCCTATGTCCGCATTGTGACCGCCAGCAAAGCATCAGGCTGGACAGACTGGACCCTAGCCTACGACGGCGTTGCACAAGGCCTGAATGCATTCGGAGAAGTGACTGTGGATCGTGCACGCATCTCCACCGGTGTATTGTCCATCCTGTATCAATTAAAGAGCTCTGGGACAACACCTTCCGCAGTGAAGGTTATTGATTTTAACTTGAATGGGTAACTTTGTTACACATGTTGTAACTAGTTGTAATATGATATTATTTATGACACCACACCAAGTTATGACTCGATCTGTGGGTACCAGCGCTCGAGCTGCGGTCGAGTCATATTTCTCGCTTGTACTGACGCATGCCAATGCGGTCCTCGAATTTATCTTATAAGATAACCCATTGATTCATCTCTTGTCCCCCACTACAATGTCTTCCGTCACAACTGAAAAACTACACACATCGAATCCGTACGAGTCCAAATTCGGCTATTCGCGCGGTCCATTCATTTTCATCTCTGGGACCACTTCCATCGACACGACTACCGGTCGCGTCCTGTACCCAACATCGGGATACGAGCAAACCAAAAAGATATTCTCAGAGATTATCCTTTCCGTCGAAGCGTTGGGCGGGACGAGAGAAGATATCACTCGCGTTCGGATGTTCGTTACGCACGATGAGGACGGTGAAGATGTCGGACGCGCCTTGAAAGAAGTGCTTGGGGATGTAGGGCCTGCTGCTACCATGATCGTTGGAGCGCGGTTCGTGGACAAGGACATGAGAGTTGAAATTGAGGCGGACGCCGTTGTCTTGTGGTTCGTCCCGGATTCCCCGGGCACATGAAGAAACTAACAAACTGGAACAGAAACGCTGAATACCATTAGATGGCTATATGTCTACAAGGAGCAGTGTCCAATATATACAAGATCCAGTAAGATGTACATAGCAGATATGAATTGCGAATGGAGAGCAATGCGATCCAGATCGATTGGGTGAAGACAAATTGGAATTGCGATGCGAAACCAATGCCGATGGTATGCGGTCATGATAAGACGTGATTGAACGTACGAATGGCATCATTAATGAGCCAGTACTCTCCCCTTTCCTCTTGCGCTATCTCCCACACCCTCATTAAGCAATAGCACACAGAATCCAGCGACGACGAAGACTACCACACTAGTGTAGACAGGTACGACGCGGTCGATCACGAGTAAGAAACCACCTAGCATCGGGGCTATCATGCCACCACTGTCGAACGCAATATTTAGCAAGGCTAGGCACGGAACGGGAAGAAACTCACATTCGCGAAAGTGCAGAAGCAATTCCACAAGCAGTTCCTCTCACTGTTCCCACCACACGTCAGAAAGTCATTATCAAACAGAACGAACGAAAACATACCTTTTGTGCCGAAGATCTCAGGTGTCCAGCCATACAATACGGCCCACATCACCGTCGAGCTGAGACTGATCCCCACGGTACTTGCTCTAACTGCCCACGTAGAGTCCACAAGCACGAAAACGACACAGAAGAACGCTGTTATGAAAGTACTTCCTGCAAGGGACCACCGTCGGCCGAGCGGGGATTCTATTAGGTAGGCACCGAGCTGGTGAGGGTAGGTGAATAAGGTTAAGGGAAGAAAGAGAAAGAGCTTACGATGGCACCTGGACATCCTCCTATAGTGAAAATGACGACATCCCAAAGGGATTCTTCGAGCGTTTTGGGTTCATCAACTGTCGAGCTCGTTTCGAGTAGTTTTGGGAGGTACACATTAAACATCGTGTATGCTAAGTTCGCATCAGCATACCACCTTCAATGATATTAAAGTAGGTCTTACCGAGTGCCATAGAACACCACGCACTCCAGACTAACACCGTGGTCCTGAGCCATTCGGGGGTGAGGACCATCATAACTCGATCCATCCACGCCCATAAAGGCATTCTCAGCCACCTCGGAAGGATAGAGTACACCTTTTGTTCGTATACCGATGACCTCCTCGAATGATTCGATAACGCAGACAGTCGCCGATTCGGGTTGGGTGCACGAGGGATTCGGATCTGCAGTGGCGGAGATTGACGACGAGGCGCGGTCGGTGAAGTTTCTTTTACTGCGTCTTGCGGTTGTGGTTGCGGGACAGATGGGAATACAACAGGCGGATGTTCCTCAGAGGGCGTAACGAACGAATACGAATCGACAGGGGGCGTATTCCCCGTTGCCGAATACTGCGTTCCGTCACCTCCATTATTCCGCTCTTCACCCAGCCCAGTTCGCTCATTAACCCTCCTCTCTTCACCACTCTCCTTCGGCGAAGTGGGGTTCTCAACATGTTCATGATGATCTGCGACGTCGCTCAGCTCAAGCTCCATCTCAGAACCATTAAACCGCGAAATCATTTGCAAGGACTTGACTGCTTCATGTGGTCTCCCTGCATGCACGAGGTACCTAGGTGACTCGTGCAACCGGAAAAAGACAATCCGCGATAGAAACATTGCGAATGTCTATAGAATGTGTAAGTGAGTACTCGCATAGGGAACGTTAAGGCATCGGGGGGATGGGATCGCTTGAGTGTTAGTGTAATCGGAGGTTTTTGGTTCGTGGTACGCGTAGTAGATACGTACAATGAGCCCTAGTGCGGTGAGGAGGTACTTCCATCCCCTGTTTTGGGTGTCCATGTCGCATTCTGCGATGATTCCTGGGCAGGAGTTGTGTGGCACTACAAGGAGGGCCACGATTGCGGAGAGAACGGAGCCGAGAGAGAAGAAGACGGAGAGGGCGGTGACGAGGTACTGCTTTGATTTGGGCATGTGTTCGAGGAGGAGGGTGCCGTCTGTTGGCATTGAACCCTGCATGCAATTCAACTTTTTGAATTGGAATGAGGATGGAAAGTGGTACACGTACACCAACGGAACTTCCTAAGAAGAATAGTGTAATACATAATGTTGCATATGAGTTGGCGAAAGACGCTAGAAGACCAAAGAGGGCAGTGAAGAAGAGGGTTGCGTTGAACGCCGTACTACGGCCCATGAGGTCCGAGCCTTTATTGAAGGTTAGTAATGAGGTTTGCGTTTACGTTATGTTGACGCACACGTTCCCCAACCTATAGCACCTATCATCATACCCGCAAACATGGATGAGGATAGAGTGCCAATGTAGCTATCTGGTACTACAGAAGGGAGTCAGAGGGGATATATATAGATAGAAGGGAGGGAGAATGTACCGGAATAGTGTTGCTGTACTCTTGGAAGAATGATTGCTATTGCTTGAATCCACATCTGCGGGACGTTGAGGAGGTAGTGCAGCGAGCTAAAAGTAAAAAAACATACATTATCCGCCATCCACCCTGTAAGAGAGTGAGTAAAAAAGGTAGATTCCTGGAATGGAGGGAGACGCACCAAATCCACATAGGGAAAGCAGTGTCCATTGGTAACTGCCCATTCCAATTCTATCAATCGTTCTATCGAGCTAGCGACGACAATAAGCACAACCCCAAGGACAAATCACAGCACTCACAGGGGTTCTATGGTCTAAAGGATCGATATCGTCGTCAGCAACGAGTCTCTCCTGTTGCTCCTCGTCGTCGTCGGGAAAATAACCAGAGGTCATAGCTGAATCTGCCCACAAAGCAGAGGCGCGTGGTGTGAGAGGGGAAGCCATTGTAAGGGCCAAAAATTGGCAGGTCGGGTATATGTTTGTAATCCCTGCGAATTGCGCAATTGAGCTTAATTCGAGCTCTGCGAGATGAAGTGGCAAGTCACAAAAAGTGCCTCCTTCCAAATGCGGGGACGTACACTCCATCCCATCCCCGATTCAGCGCCTAATAGGCGCCTAACGTGAGAACCATCTATCTTTTCTGGTTTTCGCGCAACTCGCGGACATCCGTCCTCCCCCCACCGCACCATGAGCCTCGCTTCTTTTCTCCTCAAGTCTGCAAAGAAAGTCGATTCAGAACTCGACTCCCTATTCAAAGCCACGGTACACGTATCCGCTACATTGCAAAATGAAACCCTTTCTGACACCTACTTCACAGCCCACGCCTATCCCAGCGCCCGCTAATTCCGCTCCAGCAGGAACCTCCAAGGATGCCAAAAAAAAACGAAAGCTAGAGGCCGATGACGAATCACACGACACCTCATCTGCCAAACGCGCCAAATCGAGCCCCACGAAGGATGCGAAGAAGGGCAAATCAAAAGCTGCTGCTGAAAAGGTGAAGGAGAAGGAGGTTGAAGAGGTTAAACCTGTCGAAAAGAAGGAGAAGAAAGAAAAGAAGGACAAAAAGAGCAAGGCAGAGAAGAAGAGCAAGGGAAAGTTGAAGCAGATAGAAGAGGATAGTGAGGACGACGTCAATTCCGATTTGGAAAATGCGTATCATCAAGCCCAGGAGAAGAGTACCACTGTTAAGGACGCGGACAAACCAGAAGAGGATGCTGAATCTGGTGCAGAAAGCGACGATGAAGTTGACCTCACGAATCTGGTGCACGAGTCGTTAGCGGGCAAGGAAAAGAAGAGCAGCAAGCCAAAGATCAAGTTCATTCCCGAGGACGAAACTCAAGAGCAGAAAGACCGACGCACAATCTTCGTTGGAAATTTACCACTCGAAGTCGCACAGAAGAGGGTCTGCATCCTTTATTTCCAATCCTGCATCTAACTAACATCATATACAGCCCCTCCTAAAACAACTCCAAAAACACATCCTCGCCCTCGTCCCATCTGCCAAAATCGAATCCACGCGATTCCGCTCAGTACCCTTCCAAACACCCACCTCCAAGCTCCCCACCTCCGACGACGAAGACGACGCCAAAAAATCCAAACCACGACAACACGATCTCGCCCGCACCTCCGCCTGGCGCGTCCAGTCCAAAGACGAAGAAGATGCGATGAAAGATGACAAGAAGTTCTTGTCCAAGAATCAGAAGAAGAAAATCGCGTTTATAAGTCAGGAGTTTCATACTTCCGCAGACTCTGTGAACGCATATATCGTCTTTGCGCATCCTGTCCCCGTTGAGCTGCAAAATCGCGCGCTGAACGTGCCCCCTCCGAAGGAAGTCATGGATCCCTACGACGCAGCTCTTGAGGCAGTAGAAAAAGGCGATGGGACAATCTTCATGGAGCGGCTTATTCGTGTGGATTTGGTAGGCAAGTCCGCTGCAGGGAAGGAAGAGAAGAAGCCTACCGGAGTGGAGCCAGATCCCAAGCTCTCGATTTTCGTGGGCAATTTAGACTTTGCGAGCAAGGAGGAGGATTTGAGGGTGTTCTTTGAGGGCGTTGTGAGTGCGGAACTTGGGCCGCCTCCCGAAGCGAAGGAGGTGGAAAGCGAGGACGGGGTGAAGAAGCTCAAGACGTGGGTTACGCGTGTAAGGATTGTGCGGGACCGCGATACGCAGCTTGGGAAAGGGTTTGCGTATATTCAGTTTGCTGTGCGTTCTCTCCTTATTCTTTCTGTTGTACATACTAAAACACAGATATGTAGGACCGGGAATGCGTAGACGAGATCCTCTCGCTCGAAGAAACCAAACTCAGATTCGCAAAACGCAAGCTCCGCGTAGAAAAGTGCAAAACCCTCCCAGGCGCATCAAGCAAAACTTCCCTCTCATCCATGTCTAAATCTAAATCCGACAAACCTCAAGCACAAGCGAGACCCGCGAAAGTGGATATACCCAAAGGCGATCCTGCGCTCGGTGAGAAGATTGCTTCGTTGTCCAAGGAGGATAGGAAGAAGGCAAAGTCTGCTGATGCGGATCGTGTGGCGAGACGGTTGGCGAAGAAGAAGGCGAGGATGTCTATGGGGCCTAAGGTTGAGGGGGGTGAGAGGAAGAGGGATAGGAAGGATAGGAAGCCCAAGGAGAAGAGAAATACGGGGAGAAAGGAGGGTGGGAAGAGGGTGAGGAGTGAGAAGAGTGCGGTTAAGAGGAATGTGAAGAAGTAAATGATGTAGACTCATGCTCAATACCATGCTGTTTTTTGGGATTTTATATACCGAGCGTCAGTTACCTGCGCTTAACCGAAGCGCTTCCTCAACAATTTATTTTTATCTTATTTGATAAACTGTTCTCTTATCATTCATCGTCGTTGGCCGCCAAGTTCCAACTAATGCTTAAAATAGGATAGCCTCACTATGAAGAGACCTTCAAGGGTACATTTACACCACTTAAATTATTATCAAAATTGCTGTAAAAACTGCGGCATATTTTGAGTCTCCTTGGGGAATTAGAAACATCTCAAATGTACAATGCGTAAAAAGCTGTACATATGAAGCCTCACAATACCAGCCGCAGAGTGACACTGCCACTGAATATCCACTTTCTTTAAATAAGTTCCTGATCTGCATTTCCACTCTTAAGTATTTCCACTTAAGAATTCTGACATTCTGACATACTCCCTTTTCATCTTATACCACCATCTCGAATCCAATGTCATACATGGGTCCTGCTATTGATAAGCCCACCCCGACCTACCAGGGCGCTCCGGGGGATTACTATTCAGCTCGTAAATCTTGTTCTTGACGAAAGCACCTTATATACTGACATCACGGCCTGCCTCTGCGTAGAACACTCCCACCAGCAACCATATGTCCAGACGCCTCCTCAAGGGGCATATTACCCTGGGCCTCAGCAGCCGCAGTACTCTATGCCCAATACGCAATACCAGCCGCAGCCACAACCGCAGATGGTTTTTGTTCAAGCTCATCCAGAGCCAGATTCGTCAACGTGGTTGCCTTGTGCTTGGTACGCACATTGCTCATATCCCCGCGTTCAGTAACTTAATGTATGTTCAGCCTGACGGGGTGTTGCGCTGCATTGCTCTGCTGTCCATGCTGGGTATTCATCTAAGCATGACGGGGATGTCGGGGATCTGTCCGAGATGTCAGAGCTATGGCATATGTGTATTTTGGGATGATGATTGTCGCTGGAATGGACTTTTGACGGTGGGTGGTTGAGATGATGTTTGACCACCGTGGGGGGGTTGGCTGTAACTGTAAATTATCGCATTTTTCTTCGCCGTCTTCAGCTCAGGACTGTTACTGTACTAAAATTACTGTAGTTTTATCTCACATGTTTACCACTGGTTTCGTTCTTCTTATGACTCGTCCGATAGCGATGGGAACGTGTTTACGTTGTCCTGACGAATAAAGGTAACAGAGTAGAAAATAACCTGGTGTTTGTGTCCCCAAAAATGGAGTGGGTGTTTCCAGCTCTCAGGCAACGACCTATCAGTGTTTACATTGTCAGTTGACTTGCAAAATTGGAATTAAGGATGAAATGACAATGCCAGGACACCATATAGAGCATTTTTGAAACCCAAGGTATCAAAAGGTATCGCCTGATCTTCTCCAAGCTTGCTCTGAGTAAGCTGCAAAGTACAAGTGTGTGGTTTGAGTCAAAGTTGGTTCAAGTGGTAAGGTTCACACGAGCCGTCAGCAGCGGCTCTGCGGTCAGCATTTTTCAACCAACATCTTTCTTTACTTATCCTTCCTCAGGTTTTGGTTATGATTTCGCCATCCGCCAGGTGTTCAAACTTCCCGAATGCCGGAATCACGGTCCATATTTAATCTCGCGGCTCTTTGCCTAATCGTGATATTAATCATCTCTCCAGTGACTTGATGTCGATAGCAAACGTACGTCCTATAACTGCTGCAAGCAAGTTGTGGCAGTCCGTGGGGCTTCCTGACGAAGCCTTGAAGCGACTCCACCTTGAAGGAGACCCGGATAGGGCTGTAGACTCGTCGTTTCTGTTGGGAACAGCGGCTCAGGTTGGTTTGTGGAAAACTAATTTATTTCGCATTCACAGATGATTCTGAGTGAGAGATACAGGTATCTGTAGGCTTGTCTGGTTTATCCGCTGCTCGATTGCATGCTCTAAGAGCAGGGCTGGAGCAAGATGTAACTGTTGATGCACGACACGCTGCACTTGCGTTCCGTATGTCTTTATGTAGTTCATGTTACAAACAAGGATCTTATTTGATTTTGTAGACACCGAAGCATTTTACACCACAAATGTCGATGTAGCCCGCACTTTGTGGGATAGCATTGCCGGGTTGTATAAAACGAAGGACAATAGCTATGTTCGAATCCATACTAACTTCCCACAGTACGAGAAGACCCTCTCTTTGCTTTCTTCAAAGTACTTAAACTTATCGCAGCCACCGTCGAGGTATCTTGAATATTCTGAACATCGCCGACACCAAAGATGTCACCCACAAAGAAGTCCAAGATGCACTTAGTCAATGGGACTCTGTAGAGTTCGAGACTGAAGCAGCAAATAAAGGAATGTGTGCTACAGCAATGAGATCCTTCGAGCAATGGGATCGACATCCACATTCCAAGGCATTGGCTGGTATACCTCCAGTGGAGATTAGAAAAATCGGAGATGCGCCTAAACGGATCATTTCTCCTGGAAAGAGGCCTCTCGACAGGATCAAAGCTTTGGATCTCAGTCGTGTATTAGCTGGACCAGCATGTGGTAGGGCTCTTGCAGGTATATATTCGATGTTTTGATACAGTATTGAACGTGTGCTATATCACTGATGTTGAATATCTACAGCACACGGTGCTGACGTTCTTCTCGTTACTTCACCTAACTTGCCTTCTCTTCCAAATTTTGACATAGAAACTTCCCTGGGAAAACGTACCACGCAAATTAATCTCCTGGAAGAATCTGGAAAAGATAAACTTCGAGAACTAACAACCGACGCAGACATATTTTTGCAAGCATATCGTCCAGGGGGTCTAGAAGACAGAGGATTTGGTGTGCAAGAACTAGCGAAATTACACCCAGGAATTGTATGTGCAAATCTGAGAGCCTGGGGATGGAATGGTCCTTGGGAGGGTAGAAGAGGAGTTAGTGCCAATTCTTTAAATATTCGATCTTCTGTCTTACGGCATGAATAATTTTCAGTTCGATTCTCTAGTGCAAACTGCAACAGGATTTAATTATGCAGAAGGAGAAGCCTACCAGATTTTCCAAGGAGAACAAAATACAGATGTCAGGCCGCGACCTTTCCCGATGCAAGCCATTGACTTCGCAGCTGGTTACCTTCTTGTATTCGGTATTAACGCAGCATTATGCAAAACTATTACTGTTTGTCATTACACCCAGCTCGCTTTATTAATCGACTAAAATATAATATATATACACTGTAGGAGGGAGGCTCCTGGGAAGTCCACGTCTCCCTTGCCGCCGTTGGGCAGTGGATACGTTCTCTTGGGCGTAACCTGGATGGGTTTTCTATCGGACGCCCTTTTCCAAAGGCTGGTGAACAAGAAGTAGAAGAATTATCGGTGACATGGAAAGGGATGGATGGGGATGAGTGGATTAGAGCTTTAAAACATCCAGCAGTTTTAAGTCTGACACCGGTAAGAGAGGGCGGTGAAGACGGAATTGCAGCGCTGAAGTTAGACGCCCACAAGCCTGTTTGGATAGAAACTTCATGATTTTCCTGCAAAACCAATATCAACAGTATTTGGTACTGGTAGAGGATCATACTCGTCTATATGTCGTTGTGTAAGTTCAGTATCTAACGTCTTCAGTTCGAGTATGGTCGCGTGTAATCCAGGCTCTTACTATGGGAATGTCGAAGCGACAGTCTGTTTGAGTTCAAAACAATATCTTGTTCCATAGCATAAGTACGTGTTCATTATAAGTCATCTAAATCATCTACAATAACCATGTTAAGCCTAACGTCATTCATGTATGAGAGATGCGGAAAATAGGTAAGAAGCTTTTCCCTATTATCTTCATCCGAATCATTCGGATAGGGAACTACCAGTTTTATCTTCACATATTGCAACATAGGAAATAATTCTTTTTTTGCAAGGTCCTTATCTAGTCTCCTCCAGTATTCTTCTGCTTCATTGGTACTATCTTGCCAATGAGAAGTCGTAATAGTTGAACACACAAGTTCGAAATATTCGAGCAAAGAACGAGATGTCGTAGATAAAACCTTGTGCAAGTGAGTAAAATCTTCCATGATTTGATTAAAATCCATGATATAATACACCATCGAATGAAGGCTTTCTAGTGTTCCCAGATTAACAGGAATATCTTGGAATTCATCTTTAAGATTGAAAGCAGGTAATGAATGTAGGTTTTTATCATACAAAAGATTGGTTATGCATACCAACATGGTTGCCGCAGTACCATATTAATTTCTGAAGAAATTTAGAACATAATTGCAGGACATTCCAACAAGACTCCACATTTGCCATCATTGTCGGGTCAAACTGTAACTCCTTTATATGTGATAATTCGAACGATGTATTTGGCGAATTGTGCAGCATAATAAGTGTATCGGTGGTTTCATTTGCGGAACCTCCAATATGTAGCCTTCGAAGTTGTTTTCGATCATATTTCGATACGGGGAATTGAGATAGTAGATCTTCCAATTGTGCCGGAAATATAGCTTTCATGTGAACGAGATCCAAGTATAAATCCTGTACATGTAGCATATGTACAAAATAGAGAGGCGACCAAGTAAAATCGACTCCAGATGAGAAGGTAACACTCTTTAGGCTGACCAGGCTGAGGATCTTGCATATATAATCGTGAAATTTGGGTGGACAGCCGAACTTGTCACCTGCTCCACAAAGATGAAACTCTTCAACAGAGGGAAGTTTCTCCAGTATCCCCGAACCGTCGGAATTCTCCACGACGGAGCACCACACATTACTTTCGCGACTTTCTCTCCCTTCTCGTAAGCAAATTCTCAGTATGCGAACATAGGATAACAAACGAGGATTCTGGGCTGCAACACTTTGGAAACGTTCGTATAATTCGCGAACCTTTCTGTCAAAGTGCCACAAATCCAACTTGTGGAAGATGTACCTTTGGCAGTAAGGTGTAAATATGCGGGACGCTAGAGCGCACGATTTAAGATCTGCATAGTTGTCTTCGGATGTCGCAATATGATCAACTATTAATCCTGAAATATCTAGTAGAGGAAGCGTAGGGTATACCATGATTCAGCTTCTTAGATCAAGAACGCTAGCAGTGAATCGATGAAGCCAAGATGAAGATGGAGCGCTCAGCGTGTTGTTGATTTGAAGTTGAGCTTTGTTTATAACAGAGGCCAATGGCCTTACGGAGGCTTACGCCATGGTGACTTTTCTTGAACCAATCCTTGCCTTCGATCCAACTCCAATCTTGCTTTCATCTTGTTCTTACTTGTTCTTATCCCTGTCTATTCTCGGATGGTACATCATCCAAACAGTCAGAATCAGTCAACGTACTTTTTCTCAAATATACCCAGGCACAAGATCCAGCCGAGTCAAAACTCCCGATTTTGATGATCGTCTCCATACACTGAGTCCGAGCTGTTGCTTGCTGATGGATGGGATGAATGTTTGCAGATTCGAATCCTATATTTAAGGAATCGACGCGTCATGCCGTAAACTAGTTGGCTGCGTATTAATTCCACTGGTCGAAAAGCCGCCTCCGAGTTGTGCTAGGTCGCACCTTAATAAGTCTCGAAACACTTGTTAGCGGTCCGGATTCCTTGAACTGTATTCAAAATCCAAGCAAGGGGCGTAACATTCAAGCTCCATTGTAGCGGAGTTCCGTCTTGGATGAGCCTAGAGCACATTACTGACAGCCAGTACGCTTGAAAACTATTGGACCACGTTTGAAATTTCACAGAAAGTGGCAATATCAAAGGGCCATCCGACTTCTCAAGTGATTTAGAGCGGTTTCAAGCAATTCAAGTATAATTAAATCCAGAACAAATCTCAAAAGTCGACTGCGCACTTGGACCTAGCGCGGTTTTTCTTCACTCACCATTCAATTTCCAAAGTATTCGGTGAGTAGAACCCTCTCCGAGTCACAGCTGCCATGATCTGTGCTCACAGTCCCCCTGATCCCAGAATTAGAACATCGAAGAGACCCTCAATTTAAACGCCCTGGCTGATGCTCTACGAGAGGGCGGCTTTAAGTAGGCAGAGCGCCACCAGAATTGTGAGCCAAGCAAGTGGCGCCGTAGATGTAGCATGCACCAAGTGAACATGCGATTGGACAAAAGCCAGACGTGACTGATCTGCCCAAATTCGAACTTTGAGAGGTATAAGGGCCATGTCCAAGTCGTTGGGCTAACGAGGATGGTCTAAAATGAACTTGGTGAGAAGAGAGAAGCAGTAAATATTTTGGATAACCCAAGTTAAGAATAAGTACTCTTTTATTTATTTATTGTCATCAAACAAACTGTGAGTGCCACATACCTCACTGTGCTTCCAAACTAAATATCCAATTACTGATATTTCGCATGCAACCCATGCCAGGAAACGCAACCATTGCGCAATGTATGAAAATTTCGAAATGCGAAAGCAGGTTGATAAGAACTTAAAGTTCAAGGGTTCAAAGTATCCTCGTATCTGCAGAAGAGGTACGCGCAGGCGTCAAGGGCATGATTGCTCCGAGCCGATGGATGTTATCTATTAAAGAACATTTGAAGAGTCTAGACAAGTCGGTCTGTGAGAAGAGAGAAGCCTTCGTACATATTTTCAATAAAGCTAAGTTAAGAGTGGGTAAAAAATATCCTTTCGAAACGAAAAATCCCGTCCCGATTCCCGCCCAATCCAACCCACCCAATCCTTCCCGCGAAACACGAACACGATCATCACAGTTGCGCATGGAAGAAGGAAGTAAATAAAAGGAAGTAAATAAAAGATACCGCTCGATCCGGAACTTGATATGGAAAGTATCAGTAGTGATACTCATACTAAACCCGCTTCTCAAAGCTCAAAGAAAACATACGGTATACGGAATGTGACCGAAGCACGTTATCCCTAGATTTCTATATGCGATTTTCGGCACTGCGTGTAGATTATAGATGGACGATTTGTGATGCGCTGATGGGGGTTGAAACTTGCTTGAATGAGGTTAGTCTGTAGTACTTTTTTTTTTTTTTTTTTTGGCTGCGTCGGTGTTTAGGCAGCAAGAGAAGCTGCGATTATGTAGTAGTAGATTTGTATCAGTCAACTACGCACGTCTCGGACGTCATTGGCAAAATCCATCAATTAGCAATAATAAGCATTATCGTAAGCTTCAACGCTAAATATTGAAAAGGCGCATGATAAAGTTCAACTGTCGACTTCGACATCGCAAATCAATCACTTGACAGAACTTGGGACCAGTTGATTGGTTGGGTGAAGGTTATTTAAAGGGGGACCGGGGGTGCGGTGTGGGCTCGCCGACACATTGTCGCCGTACGTATAGCAGAATGCGCTCAGTGGGCCGTAGTGAGTCTACAGAAGGGGGAGCTTGGTAGGCTTTTCTTTGTTAGTTGGTGCGCTGGATGTCAAGTGTCATTTTTTGAGTCGAGGAGAGTTTGACGTCGATTGCTCGATTGTTAGGAGTTGAACTGGGATTGAAAAGACCCTCGTCTGGTCAGAATATGAATTCCTTCTGACATGACAGTGGGATATGAATATGAATCGTTCGGACCCGCTTAGTGCCACGTCTGTAATCTGATTGTTCTGGAGTGATCAGTATGGTGAATATTTGAAATTCTCGTATTTGAAGTTGCGGAATATGACTGGAGTGGCCGGAGAGAGACTGGTGAGTTGCCGGGTTGGTGAAGGAGCAAGTATTAGTAGGGGCGGAAGTAATGGATTTTAATGTGCAAGAAGGTACAAGAAGTGGACGGAAGTAAATCCTTTTTAATGTGAAGTTGAGGAACAAGACGTACAAGAGGGACAAGGAGGAGGGACAAGAAGCGCAGGGCACGGAAGTAAAGGCGGATATGACAGTTATCACAGTATATGGTGGAGAAGGCGCCGTCCGGATCTCGAGCGTTCAAATACAAATTATGAATAAGACTAATGTAAACGCAGCTAGGTCAGTGTAAAAGTGATTGATGATTAATGGCGGTTCCGTAAATTATGGTATTTGTGGTGTTGGGTGTGGAGGTGTATGACGGAGGTGGCTGGGAGAGACGGGGTAGGGAAGGGTAGGGACTGTTCGGAAGAGGTAGACATAACACGATCGAGAGGGAGATAGCTGGCGATAAGGTGTGACGTGTGACAGTGATTAGTATTAGTAGTATTTTATTACGATTAGAATTAAACCTGCTCCTCGCCGCCATGGGCAACACCCCGTCCCACCCGCCCCAGTCCCTCGAAAAGCCATCCCAGCACCGCCGCCATTCCAACAGCCCCTCCCCCCTCGGCAACGGGCCACACCGCTCCCTCCGCACAAAAAAGAAATCCCTCGAGCTCCCCGACCTCGCCTCGCTCTCCCTCACCCCGCATCTCCAGCCCCCGTCTCGCGATAGACACTCCCACCCGCCGCCCAAGTCAGCCAGCATCCCCATCCCCACCTCCCCAGAGCAGGAGCTCCAGGCCAGAGAACGAGAGCGCGAGAAAATCGAGCGAGGCAGGGACAGGCAGATCCAGAATGGCCGCGTGGCCAACGTGAGCAGCGCTGCTGACGTCCTTGCCAACCAGGAGCCCTCTACCCACACCCATATCCCCTTCCCGCCCCCACCACGGCCCGTCGCCGTCCAGAACTACTTTCGCGGCGCACCCAAGGGACATCCCCAGAACCAGCAGTACAATGCCAGGCAGCAGGCCGCAACCGCCAGGATCCAGGAACTCTACAATCAGAGCCAATCTCCCGCACTCACCGTCCCTCCGCCTTCCCCCAACAACAACACCCCTGTCCACTCCCACCTCTCCGCCCAGAACCACAAGGGCTACCAACGCGAGGTCGTCCACTCCAGCATCCCCCTTGCCCTCCCCAGACTCGAGGGCGGCTGCCACCACAACGAAGCTGTCATCTTGGGACTCGAGGAGGAAGGGGGCAATGGAGTCGTAGGCACAGAGGATGAGCTGGTGTCCGTGAGGATTACCTGGAGAGGCGGTGGCAGGGCCGTCCACCTGGCTCGTGCAGTGGACGATGACTGGAAGGGGAGATTGATCATGGAACGAGAGTGGGTTTTTTTTCCTTCCATTTTATTTCTTTTTATGATTCGTACGATGGCACGGATCTACACATGGATGGCATTAATCACGATCCTCTTTGTGGCCCGCATCATTCATCGCCCATCTAATCTATCTACGCCTTTCATTCATTGTACTCACTCAACCCCACAGATCTCCCTCGTCACAAACATTCTTTGCAAGCGTCACCTTTCCACCTGGAACACACCACTTCCGCTTCCTCGTAGATGAGGTATGGCGCGTATCCGACGCCTACCCCACTGCCGTCGACGACCAGGGATCCCTAGCCAACTACGTCAACGTCGTTCTACCCCCGCCCTCCCCGGTCCAGCACCAGCACCACTCCAAACACTCTGTCCAAATCCAACACTCCGTACCAAAAGGCCATAGCTTCTGGTCCGCCCCAACAGACGGCGACGTCGAAGACGAGCGAGAGCACGAGCGGGAAAGAGAGAGGGAACTGAGAAAGCTGGGCACAACAAGACCCGATCCCAACTCTCATGCCAAATGGACCAGTGAGCTCCCCCAGGAGCTGATTGAAGCTGCAAGGGAGGAAGAGTCGTACCTTCTTGCGTCCTCCAATGGAGGAGGGCACCACCAGCAGGGATTCACTCCTGCACCGAATATCCCCCCTGCGCCTGGACTGCCGAGGTATTTGGACAAGTTGATTTTGAATACGCGGGTGAATAGTCCCGTTCCGAGCGGCGGGAGTCAGAATGGGAGTCCGGTTGGGAAGAGGGGTGGTCGAGAGCGAGAAAAGGAGCGGGAACGAGAGAGGGAGAGGAGGGAGAGTAGGAGGGAGGGTCGAGGGCGTGGGAGGGAAAGGGAGGGAAGGTCTGGGCCTCCACCTGCGCCACCGCCTAGCGAAGTCGGGGATTGGGAAGAAGAAAAGGCGCACCCCGTCGTTCCCGTCACCGTCATCGAGGAGACGGTCACCCCAGAAGAAAACACATCCCCGATAGCGAGCACCTCTTCGACGCAGCCTGCGACCCCCGTTCCATCTTCCCCCATTCCACCTACCCATCCCGAGCCACCCCACGCCCATCCACTCCTCCCATCGCACTTTGTCTCGGGCTCTAGGGCGATAACCCTCGATGCGAGCAACACGCCTCTGACGGATGATGCGTCCGTGCTTCCCGTGCCAAGCCATGTCGTGCTGCATCATCTGAGCACGAGCGCAATTAAGAATGGTGTGCTTGCAGTTGGGAACACGACGCGATATAGGAAGAAGTTTCTGACTACTATTTATTACAAGCCGACTTGAGACGGGGGGGAGGTATATTTTGTTCCAACTTTGCGTTTGCTTTTTGCGGAGGCGCGGATGTTTATTGCTTTTCCTATGCTGCGCTTGTGTTTTGTGTTTTGTCTTCCATTCTATGCGCTTTATTCTTGTTGGCTTTTGCTTTCCGTGTCGTCTCCTAGTGAGGTGATGCTTTTTTCATTGCTCTAGCTATTATTTTTCTTTTCTATGCCTCCCCCTCGACTGGCGGCTCAAGAATCAAGACTTTTCCTTATGCCTCCCTCCAGGTCCCTCTCTGTTCCCGGTGCACGCTGATCTCATACAACCAACAAGAAACGAAACGAATTCCATTCCAATCCATACAAACCATAAATTCATACAAAGACAAAACGATTGTATCCCTACCTCCACATCATATTTTCTGTACCACGTATCTTTCTCTTTTTCCTCTCTCCCTCAGTTTCTCCCTCGCAGTGATACATTGCTACGTATACTTTGCCCCTTGTCTTTTGACTTGAAGTAAAGCTTCTTCTCTTCTTTTTTTGTTAAACGTTTACCGACTTCATCCTTCCTACACTACGCCCTATCTCTTTTTATGAGAGGATTGGGACAAGTAAAGAGTACCCCCCTTGTTTTGTGATACCATCCCCCTTTATTCTCCTTTCCTCCCATTCTTCTGTTCTGTTCTTTTCATTTAGTAAAAATAGTCGCTCTTCCCTCACCCGATTAGACGTACGACACGACACGCACGTTCATACTTTGCACATGTTCATGACAGGACGTTGTGTGTCGTGTTCGTTTCCCTTCACTTTTTTTTAGTACATACATACAATTTTGTTTGTGTTTTTTTTGTCATAAGGACTTGTTCTGCCTGTGCAATGCATTATAGAGTTTTATTACAGTGTCTCAATGGAGAAGGAAGAGGAGATAAGTATTAGTAAGTAGAAAGAAGACTTTGTTTGAACCCGGGGTGTAGGGAAATGGAGCAGTAGGTGGGGTAGGGTGTTCTTTGTCCCGGGGTTTGGTTAACTTGGTATGTAGGTCACGTTCTGGACCTCATTTTGTGAGCTCCTTAGGAGTTGGAAGACACAGGGGGGCACATTTTGCGGTGGGGCGCGGTTCACACTCCAACGCTCCAGTATGAATCGCCGCGGCCATCAAATGTTCTTTGGGCTTGATCAAAATTTGGAGAAATGCAACTTTGTCCTTGACTTGTTATTCATCTACATCCCACCCACGAGTAATTTCACACCCGACCTCTTGGCGGGATTATGACTCAGTCATTCATCTCTCGAAATATTATTATTAACTTACGCACCTTCCCAAAATGAAAGACGGCGATCACGATTACGGCCTCCTCCAATGATTTTCTTGCCATTCCAAGAAACAATGAAAGCTTGTTCTTCTCTATTCTTCCTTTCCTATTGTTCCAGGAATTGTTCCATCCACCCAGCACGTTCGAAGATCCATTCTTTCGTTTCAGTTCCGTTTCTTATCTCCCCCTGGGGTAGGGGAAATTGTACCGTGGATCAGGGAGTCCAGGGGAAGTAAGTTTTGAGACTCAGAGGGGAACCTAAGCCTTCTCTCCGAGGAAACTCTGCTTCGACTCCAGCTTTGATCTAGAAATCACGTCATTCTTACTTGTGTGCTATTTCTGTTGTTCCATGTTATCAGTTTGGATGAAGCTATTGTTCAATGTTGGCGCACGAATGGAATCGACCAAGTTCGGCATTGGGGCTGGCATGACATAGCGGTACTCTCGGAATTCAAAGATCTTCTGCCGCCGCCGACGGCTGTCTCAGTGCGTACCAGTAGGCAGTGCGGCTGTCGACTCGGGGGGGAACAGATATAGCTTTACCGTGTGCGTTTTCCGTAGACCTCAGCCTTTCCTTATTACTCGATCTCAGGTATTACTGCCTTATCGCCGTCAGAGATATATTTACAAGGATAGATTATCAGCGGGAAGTATATCTTGCACGGCGATGAACTTTCTCAGCTTGGTAAAAAATAGAACGGACCAATGACACAAGGGGTATTTCTGCGATGTTAAATGATGAATTGATATCTAATCCCGAGGTATTTTCTGTGCTTCGACCTTGGCTGAGAAGTATATTCTCCCACCGACTTGAAAAGATCCCGAGTCCAGCATGTTGAACGCCGTCAGGTAGAACAATGATTGCCCAACGTGGCATGACTTAGCTGCTGCGGCATTTTATCTGCTTGAAATTCACGTTGTAACTTGATCCAAGACTCCCATGAACGTGAGTGATTAGCAACAAGTCATCAGTGGTGTATCTCGACGTCGCGTTATGTAGCTTCTGATAAGGTGGCGGTTGAGTGCCCGAACAGTCAAAGCTAAATGCATCGGCCACCGAACTTCAAGTATGAACTTCAATTGGTATTTATAAACCCTACGATTGATAAGATTATTGACCCCGGGATCGAAGGTGAGGTAAGAGTAAGGTACGATCTCCGTGCTTTATAGCTAGCCATATTTATTCGACGGCGTTGAACTTTTAAGGAGCGCCAATTAAAATTCTTTATTGAAAATCATGAATACTAATGTGCTAAAAATGTGGTCTTCATGCAATATTTCCTCCGAGATCTAATGACTTTTATTCCTCCCTGACTTTTTGAATCTTACGGCAGTATGTCGTAAGATGTACTGAATGGTTCGCTGTTTTTAAGTATGATATGCAACTATCAATTCCCGTCGCTTCAGATATACCCAAGCATGATCCGAAACAGCTGATAATCCTATTCACTAGGATCTATCAATACTATGATCAGATATGCAAGGTATTGTGCTTATCTGCCTTTGTTTAACAGCAAGTCAACAATAATTTCCCGACAGTGAGCACAGGTGACCCGGTCATCAGTCTTATCGTTTCGTAACGCTTTGAAAGGTTGACTATTCAAATTACTGTATTTGAAGTTCGCGATGTACCTACTACTTATAAATGGGCTTGCGGCCGACATCGTTCGTCCGAGATGATAACGTCCAAAATTTGCCTTCAAGCCATAAGAATAAGCTAACCGGAAAATATTAATAATATCCTTTCGAATAATCATATGGCTTGCGACTTTGCGTCACAATGATATGATAGGCATGCAACGACGTGATTTCGACATGAAATGGTTGGATCGCAATTGTCGCGAAGTCAAATTTCAATCCTTGGGCGCCTCTATTGCTGAAGTAATGAAGCCATTAGAAAGCATATGTAAACAAATATACACAAGGTAAACGCCTTGATCGAAAACCGACGTGTCTTACACTGCTCTCACTTCAAACCATCGCCTCCAGATTCAAGGAACTACCACCAACATACCCTGTGCATACTTTCTTAATTACAACAACTTTTATCTTGTTTTCCAATTATTGAGGTTGCATTAGATGTCTGTACCACGGTTAACACTCAGAGTAGCAGTTGTTCAGTTCTGTCCGAAGGTTGTACAGGGATGACTCATGTCAGTTACTTTCCTCATACTCACTTAACTGAATTGCAGATCGGACAAGTTCAAGCTAACATCAAAATGGCGAGAGACCTCTGCCGAAAGTAAGCATTTTAGAAATCTTTAATGACAGTATTTTCTTGATCCAGCGAGTCAAGTAGGATACGTCCAAATAGTGTCGATCTTGTCTGCTTTCCAGAAATGGCTTTCACAGGTATTTTGCTATATAGGAAAAGAAGTATAATTATTGATCTCACTTCAGGATATGTTTTCAAAAGCGCATCTGCGATTCGTCCATATCTTGAAATACCACGTGAAGGCCCTTCGTCCCGATTTTGCTCTGAGTTGGCTAAAGAAATGAAATGCTATGTGGTGGCTGGTTATCCGGAAAAATTTACGTCTGAATCAAACAAAACTGAAATTATCCAAGACGAATTGATGAATACCAGTGAAGAGATTTCTACTGATGAAGATACTTTTCAGCCTGTTGGTTATAACAGTGCTATTTTTTATGGACCAGGTGGTGAATGGATAGGTGGGTATAGAAAAACTCATCTTTTCGAAGTGGATAAGAGCTGGGCTCTTGCAGGTATGTATTCTCATCCGATAAATTAACACCAATATACCTGTTTTCAGGCACCGGTTTTGCGACATTTAATCTTCCGGAACCTCTGGGTACCATAAGTCTAGGAATCTGCATGGACCTCAATCCTCAACCACCTGCATCATGGACTCTGGAAAAAGGCCCTTACGAGATTGCAAACTATTGTTTAAAACAAAAAAGTAATGTACTAATATTGTTGAACTCGTGGCTTGATTCAGAAGAATACCCCGATTATGAAAGCGATTTTCATGTCATCCAGTACTGGGCAGCCAGATTGAGGCCCCTATGGAAGGATGCAGACAGCACTTCTGAGAATTCATCTGAAAATGAGGAAATCGACGACAATATGCATGATGGTAATAAAGATATAATCGTAATTGTTTGCAATAGAACTGGAGAAGAAAATGGTACGTTTCTCCATGAACATTTCAAAATTATGCATATTTGCGACTGAAATGTACACAGAAAAAAAGTTTGCAGGGACATCAGCAATATTCCGCATGATACCTGGAAGTGGAAAGCCACAGTTGTTAGAAATGATGACGAGAACAGAAGAGGATGCACGTATTTTCAACATACAGGTTTAATATAGGATATCCTACAATAGAAGAAGCAGAATAATACACAATAGAAGGAACTATATACATCTGGAGTATATGCTGTCAAAATGCTCTACCCTTTCCCTTATTCATTTTTCGAGCGCAAATCCGTTGGATGATATCAAGAATCTCTCGAGAATCATCAAAATCCTCATTGGTCGTAGTCCAGTCTTTTGATTCTTCAAGCATTTCCACAGCATCTGATAAAGTTTTCACCCGCAGTTTATAACCGAGTTCACTGCTACAGTGAGCAAAAGCAAGAAATTCGACTTCGTGACTTATCCTTGATAATATGTCGTCTCTGTAAAGGTATTAAAACATCTTTCTTGACGAAATAAGTTGCATGTACAGACCGATCCTTCACATGGGTCACAACGTTCAATCGATTCCACAAGTTGTCACCGAAGGCCTTGTACAACGATTTCCTGATCCTCTCGAATCCAATTTCACGCACACTCATCTATAAAAAAAATGGTAAGACCATGATAAGTTGGATAGAAACCACAAGGGCAGACCGGAATTTTTTCAGAGGTACAATGCTCTAATTCTATATCAACGTCTGGCATAATAGGAGAAACTAGACGCAGTTAGCACGTATAGCGATTGATTATATGATAATATACCAGAACGCCGCTTGGGTAATTTTGAATGAAGTTGTGGTTGTGAATCGATAATTTCTACTGGTGATTCATCGGCTTCCATTGCAATATCGATATCCTGCAGTTCTACATTAGGTTGATTTGGTGTCTCAGTTTGCTCTTCTAGATCATGATCTTCATTGATTTTCGACGGCTGTTTAGATGGAACTTTGAAGGGTGTCCTAAATGGCTTTGAGAGTGAAGCTGCAGAACTAAATGGTCTTGTAACTGAGAGTATACTATTCAATAACGAACAAAGCCTTGGAAATTTGTTCCGTGCTTACCCAGACTGCGCGGTAAGGGTGTTTGGAGTTTAGATCGCTTGGCGGGAGGTGCATCAGTCGAATTAGAGGATGTGCGTTTGTTTTCTGTACGAGAATCACGCCGAGGCCATGGCATCTGCCTCTGTCCATATTGCTGACCACGCTTCTGGTCCATGTCCAGTTGAAGTCCGCCATATGAGGATCCTTGACGTGCAATCTGTGGGTCGGTATACTTCGGTGCATTAGTATCGGCATGCACCAGAACTCCCGGAGTGAGTTTCTTAGTTCTGTTCTTAGTTCTTTCTGGATATTTGCAAATCTGAGATAGTAAATATCTATATTTCCGAAATCATCGCGAATGACTACTTACGTCGCACATCAAGTTGCAGTACTCTTTTAGCGTATTTTTATCAGGGGAATCAATTTGTTCACCAAAGTACCGACATATCATCTGCCAATGATAAAATCAGCTATCAAAGAATTAAATAGACTCGCTGAACAAACAATATGCCGACACATATCTACATTTTCGGCAAAGTCGACCAGCTATAATTAACATTACAGGGTTAGAAGAACCATATGGGTAGACGGCTATTATCACTTACCGAAGATAGACTATTTGTCGCTCGTTGAGTAGGAGTAGGTCCGTCATCTTCGTCATCCCGCCCTCTGTCCTTTGACGTGCTCACCCATTTCCTTACACGTTGTACGTCCTCGCGTGCTATGGACATCAGAAAATAATAGTAATAAAAACATAAATATACCACGTACAATAATACAGAACACATTTCGCAGGCTTCGTATTTGGTCAGTAACATGTGCAACATCGGATACATGCTTGCGTACATTCCCATCACGTCCACCACGACCTAAAGTCAGTGATATGATAAATTGCATAATTGCACTAGACAATATTGGACATGAATTATACCTGTCTCCTGATAATAGCCTAACATTGAAAGCATAAGTCCCATTATTTTAGGACAACGATCATAATGGAAATCTTACCTTCGAAACTCTTCGGTAAATCATAGTGAATGATATATCTAAAACGCAATGGTCCAGCTCTGACACCCGTGATTTGCTTTCTACATACCGAACGTCGCTTTTGTCAATTCCTAATCCAAATGCTATTGTCGCCACCACCTTATGTAAAAATAAGTCATCTCAATGCCCACCGTTATAGTGAAGATTACTTACGAGATCAATGCCACCTTCCCCTGTTCCCCCCACCGTCCAGTTCTTCAACGTAGAGTCAAGTGTGCTAGCGCTAATATAAGAATTAGAGTTTACATATCTAATCCCATTCGTTTACAGCACTTGCCCTACTCCCCGATGATAGGGTTTCGAATTTAAACCTTTTCCTCTTAGATACGTTGACACTTCATCACAAGTTTTGCGAGTACGACAGTAAATGATGCCTGACGATGGCCGACCACGCCGACGATATAGCGTGGATATGAATTCAAAGATATCTGCCATTTGTGACACCGGATCTGGGTTGGATAAATATCTAACCTATCGGTGGAATTTTTTAAACCCCACGGCCACAGAGGGAGTCAGCAGGCTAGATAGTAGATACCTCATAGAAAAGATTGGTGCGATTAAAGGGGTGTAGAGCCTTGTACAGGCGATCGCCTGACATTCGAAGACTTCGAATAATGTCTTTCTGAACCCTACGTTGACCATGTGAGCAGCGTTACATTACATTGAATGGAGAATTGACAGCTCACTCATCAGTAGCGGTTGCAGTGAGTGCCATTATAGGTACTCCGGAATAATTGTCCCTGAATTGGCCTAAACGTCGATATTCACCACGAAAGTCATGGCCCCATTCCTAGTAAAGGGAGTAACTTAACGTTGTATAGTAGAAGCTGGAAGACGATCCGATCCTTACCGATATACAGTGGGCCTTCGATGAAGTATGGTGTCATAATTTAGCCTCTCTTGCCACTTATACACTATTTCCTTTCTCACCTCATCTACCACGAGACGATTCAAAGCATTTGCTTCGTACACTTGATCCAGCAAAGCGAGAAAATCGGATTGACCGATTTTCTCAGGTGTGACTGAGCATGGAGTACATAAATTTACCCCATGTATCGAATCACAAACTCACCATAAAGTAGTTTGAGTAAAGGGCTCCCGGAAGATAAATCCTCGATAATCTAAGAATCAGGTTAAACCCCAACCGTAATTGTGTTTCTCAATATATTTCACCTGTAGCTTTTCCGAATTCGAAGTTTCGGACGTGAGCGCTGCGACTTGGACGCCTTTTTTGCGCAGATTTTCTACCTCTACAATGTTTATCAGGAAGTTGTCCAAAACGTCAAAAACAGAATAAAAATTACGATTTTTCATCAATGCTGTTAGCACTATAATTAGTATATCTCGCTATAGATCGCGAAGTGAATGGAGTATACCAAGAAGAGGAGATACAACCAGTGTGATTCCATGCTAGCTTAGATGTCAGATTTCTGTTTTAAGAAAGATTATGGTTGGGGATAAGTAACCTTTTGCGCCACCGCAGGAACCTGGAAACATAGACTCTTCGCTGACTCTTAACATCACAGGGAAAGGGGCATCGCAGACAACAGAGAAGACTGACCTTCCCCATACCTGTTGGTGCCACTACGAAAACATCGGACCCTAAACCCCTGTCAGCCATCTAATTCAAAACGCTGCCTTCTGATGTACCTCGAATGGCTGCTTCCACGATCTCCTTTTGCTTTCCTTTATAGTTTGAGTGTCCAAAGACTGGCAGGATGGCTAAGAAGATGACAGGCTGAAATGGAGTGTAGAGGTCTCACTTTTGGTGAGGACACTGAGAAGAGTTCTGTCAACTGGTGTATAAGCGAGGTAGCGGTGGCGCTCACCGATAGCATTCCGGATCTCCTGTGTCTCCCGCTACATCCTGCACCATGCGGCTTGAAGTCGACGCGTCCTTGGATTTCACGCGAATAGAACTTGTCGAAGCCAAAGAAGTATCGTCCCACTCGCTATATTCCACGTTCTCAAATTCATCCTCGTTGTATGTGCGGGAATCTTCGAATCCATGTGCATTCATATGGCCAAGTAAGAGAGGAATAGAAGGAATGGTAGTTGACTGTCACCAGCCAACCCAGAGTAAAAACGCGTCTGTCACATCATGTGACGAGCGCGTATGGTGTCACGTTGTGACTAATGACAGATACGATGTTTTACTACTACTTACTCCTTTTTACTGAAGGTCTTATCGAGCCATAAAATTTACATAGCGCTACATTCTACCTCTTACACATACAGGACTTTCTAAATCGCAAGATAATATACAGGTAATTCATTTCGCTTCATCGAGGATGGTTGGGAGACCAGCAAGTTTCATCTTCACTCCAATTTCAAAAAGATAATCCAGACACTGAAATCAGACAAATCAGAATATACGGATAGATGACTTGTCATGGGAACACACCTCGGTTTGAGTCTTTGCTTTCTCCCAGTCAAGGCCTAAATACAGTTGGTTAAAAGGGGGAATTCTAGTCTTCTCTGCGACTCACCCCAAACATAGACTCCGTGCCTACGCACAAGAACACCTGCCGCATCAGGGTATGTACGCATAGCCTCAGCCATGCTATCCTTAAGATCCTCTTCATTAGGGGTATTCTCGATGATAGGGATCACGAGGGTATCCAAGTATGACAACGCCCGACCAGTTCCGGCGATGCGAACACCCTTAATCATCTGCATGAGGCAAAATATGGTCATTTTCAGCCGTTAGCAGATATGGGAAGCCACTCTACCTCCTACGACGTGAAAACATGTCAGCAATTTCTCCTATTCAAGGTTGAAATACCTCACCTGGTGAGAAATGGTAAAAACTGGCCCTGTCCAGAGCAGAGTAGCCATCACAGCATGTTGTGAATGTGTATGTATACAGCTTCCCGCATCACGAAGGTCGAAGGAATTCCAGAACAGTGGTGTGCATGCTGATTCCTTCAGGTTGAGGGAGGGCCGCCGGAGAAACACACGGTCGGTATGCGGAGAAGGCTCAACCTGAGGATACGGGAGCACAAATATATGCTTAGGTTCAATGCGCTCCTTTTGCACGCCGGACGGAGCAATAAAGACCTTGTCGCTGATGGCATAGATTAGGCGCCAGCATGACCTTCAATAAAGGCGCTCTCACCCAGCCCGAATGCAGATGCCGCCACCCGTCCCAGTTACCCACCCGAGCTTTATAGAACTCATCTGAGCTACCAGCTAGTTGTTTGTATCTCTTACAACTTACCTGATAGAAAGATCTGCACAGCTCAGGAATGAGGTTAGCAGGCTAGGTATAGATTTAGCATTACTCTTAATAGACATACGCAACATACATGAAGAGGATCCAAAGAGATAACCAGTGGGTCTGTATTTTCAGACGACATTCTGTGCTCGTTGTTGGCAACCTCTGGGGCGATAAGAGCAGTAAAGCAGCGTTATAATCCTTGTTGCCAACTTTTTGAAATCGCAGTAACGGAAGAAAATCTGTCCGTTGCATGTGATCGATGAGGCGACATCGCGTGATCGTCTTCCTTTTCCGAACCACCACAACTAAACTCAACTCACCTCATTTTCCTGGATATTTTTCGATGAAATCTCATATTTAAGAACCAACTGATATCGAAACCCTGATGTATGGTGCTCGAGGATTTAAACGACGCGTGTTTCGTATGTTTTTCAAGGAAAACATGCCTCGACGGCTTGTCGACGGCTTCTTCGCTCCCCACGCGGGTCGGTGATGATGATGACACGAGAACCCACTTCTTCTTCTGTCTCTGAGGTTACGGCTCAGCGAGGTAGAAGGAACACATGATGGGCGCGTAGGAGTACGACGGCCCGCTTTGAGATGGGTTCTCACTTCCCTGACGGACCGCAAGGACAGACGAAGGGCGCAATGTCAATAAGAGCCAGCAACCACCCCTCGCTACGTACCTAGGAGCTAACCACTAAATTACTGCGATGGCGCTTTATTTTTTGACTCTTCTTTTGCTTCCCCTAGCTTCCGCTCTGAACAATGGCGTTGCAATCACCCCGTCGATGGGTTGGAATCCCTATAACGCCTTTCTGTAAGTACTTTGTGGCCACAACGTCGTTCGTTTAGCATGATACTTCCAGATGTGATACGACCGAGGCCCAGTATAAAACCGCGGCTGATAAGCTCATTAGTTTGGGATTGAGCACGCTCGGTTATAAGTATGTCAACCTGTAAGTTTCCGGGGTAAATTGATAATGGATTGACCGCTGACACGATCTATTGGGAAGCGACTGCGGGTGGCAAGGAAAAACACGAAATTCGACTGGTGGTTTTACTTGGGATAATACCACAATTCCATCGGGCATTCCTGCACTATCGTCCTACGTCCACGACCTTGGCCTGAAATTCGGAGTCTATTCCGATGGGCATGTCCGCTAGCTTTCATATGTTGTACAAGCTAACTGATATCCGCCTCAGTGGCGTGTATGCCTGCGACTTTGTAGGCGGAACTGCTCATTATTTGGGAAGTCTGGGACATGAGGCGTCCGATGCAAGCACTTTCGCGTCATGGGGAGCCGACTACCTCAAGGTAAGTGAAGGATTGCGTATACATTCGTTCTATTTTCTGATGAATATCTCTAGTATGACAACTGCTACGCAGGTAATGGAACCGTCAGTAGCCCGGAGTTTCAACAGCTAACTTCTGCTGCAGTTAACTCAGCTGATTTCGTCGACGACAACCCGCCTATATCGGTACGTCTACTCCTTCCTCTCCCGGTCTGGGGTGATCAGCGCTAAACGTTCTGATTCTGGAACAGATTCAGGTAAGATAGTAGAAATCTCTCATCGTTTCCCTATTCTCAATGGATCATTTCATTTAGGCTCACTACACGACTATGCGTGATGCCTTGGCTGCGACCAACCGCCCCATTGTGTTCTCAATCTGCGAATGGGGTGTCCAAGGTTAGCATGTTGCATTCCATTTGCTCGCTTTCTGAACAGCTTCCATCTGAAGACCCGGCGCGATGGCCGGCAAGTGCCGTGGGGAATTCGTGTGTTAAATGAGCCTTGTGCAGTAATCTGATTATCCTCACTAGCCACGTTTTTTAGATGGAGAATCTCGCAAGTAAAAATATTCACGGCCACGTTTTCTGCACTTACACGCTTTTTGATCAGGAACGATATCGGTCCCCCCGCTTCATGGGATAATCTCTTCAGGATTATAAACCAATTGGTACCCATCGCTCAATTTGCGGAATCAGGTGCATGGAATGGTAGGACAATCATTGCGCCGGGAATACCGAAATGATGTACATTAACGTGCAGATCTTGACATGCTCGAGGTCGGGAATACTGGCCTCAGCTTAACAGAGCAGCAAACGCATTTTACATTTTGGGCAGCAGCAAAGTAAAATGCTGGTTATTTCCACGTGTATCTGCGCTTATCCAGAGAATGACAGGTCCCCACTCATCATTTCCACCGATCTTAGCAATGTATCGACGGAGGCACTGGACATCCTCAAGAACCCAAGAATCATCGCGTTAAATGTGACCCATCTTTTTATTTCGATCCTTTCCCATTCTCATGCCATTCATTTCATAGCAAGACGCGCTTGGAAAATCAATCAGTTTTAAGCGTAGGTACACCAACGACCATGATGTTTGGGCAGGGCCTTTGGCTGACGGCTCAATTGTGGCTGGTACGTTCATTCGTTCACCACTTTCCTAACCGTTAACTGACAACTTGCAGTTGTCATTAATTGGCAGTCTTCGTCTCGCTCCCTAACATTTAATCTAGCAGACGCTGGGTTCATATCCGCAACGGCGACGGATCTAATCACTGGGGCGTCGTTGGGGCGTCTCACCACATCGTAGGGGGCTTTATCCCAATCTCGTTCTCGTTAATGTTCTATCTACAGGTACACCACCGCCGTCCCCGCTCACGGTTCATTAGTGCTGAAGCTGTCCGGCGGAATTACTGCGCCTACACAGAAGTTCACGTACTATAACGCCGCGGCCTCCTCCAACACCCTTGCCGGAGGCGCCAACCTTCGCGTTGTCAACTCTACTGTAACCGTTGTCGGCTTTGTTGGTAACGGGGGCACGCTAACTATTAACAACATTGACGGCGGGTCCGACGGGACAAAGACGCTTTCTATCGACTACATCAATGGGGACTATGTCTTCAGCAACACGGCGTGCTCAAACTGTCGCAATGCATTCATCAGGGTAAATGGGGGTAGCGCGATCCAAGCACAGATGCCGATCTCAGCGCAGGTGAAGTCTAACCTGTTCCTCAGATCCAGCGTAATCTAACGTTGTCTCACCTGGTGCAGAGTTGGGATATTCTTTTCTCAGGTTACTTGGTGTCGCTCTCAGGCTTCAAGCCCGGTCGAAACAACACTATCACCATCTCGAACCCTGACGCGTTTGCGCCAGATTTCTACCGTATTGGTGTATCTGTATAAGTCTATACCCATCCCCAAGCGCAGTTCTGCCCCGTCTCGGAGTGAGATCTGGGTCTGCAACTGCACGTTTCGTTCATTTCTCGGAATAAACCGCGGGACATTTCGCCTTGACCAAAGTGGTGGAAATGACTTGTCTATTAGTATGAGATTAGCGCACATGGGATGGGATCTGTTTAATTCAAGGTTTATGTGCACCAAACGAAAGGATGAGATCTGTTGTTTTGTTTACGGCTTGACGGGATGATCCTGTTGATCAATCTGTCATATTTGAGAAGGTGCCGTAAAGCGTGTCCAACGGAGACGGTGAGTTTTTTGGAGTGGAATAAGAATAATACATGAAATGATTGTTTTTACTACCGAGAAAAACCAAAAATATAGGTAAGAATGTGTAAGCGTATTATATCATATATAGAACACAAAACACGTATGGGGGGATAGGTGGAGGTGGGATAAAGTCGACTCCGTACAGTGTTAGGATATTTACAAAGTGCGAATAATAAAACAACATGAACGAGAAAGATACAGAACCGTTTTCCAGTCAAGAAAGGCAAGGTACATGTCTGTCTGGGGTATACAGTTAGAATCGCGGGGGGGTGTGGTACGCGTAGGAGTCGTAAAAATCAGAAAATAGAAAGAAAAAAAAAACATAGCTACGTCTCCGCCCGTCTGAGAATGACCATTAATCCATCCGAGTGCGCTGAAAAGATGGCGTCGACGACGATCTGCGGTGCGTTGGTGATGATCTCAGAGGGAGATAGTCGGGTATTAATATTGCGCCGGCCACTGGCAGCACTGGCAGACGCCGTACTCGCGGTCCTCGCGGCCCTCGCCCGCCCATGATGGTGATGGCCATTCGTCGAGCCCTGCCTCGCCCTCCTCTCGGGCTCCGCCATCCTCTCGACCGAATCCCTCCCTTCGGTAAGCAGAGCAAACTTTCCAAATCCAAAGCCGCCATCACTCGGCTGGCCGCGCTCATTCACGCCCCATCCCTTGACACAATCAATCCAGCTCCTGACAATGTCCTCGTCCTTCTTGGCTACGAAATCAAAGAAGCTGCGGCCGGTGCAGGAGGTGGTTTGGACGAGGAGGTCGTTGGAACAGTAGAGGATGTTGCATTGGATGCTGAATCGGTTTAGGATGAAGGCGGTGCGGAAGGATTGATTGGGGAGGTGGTCGAATGTGATGACGCGTTCGCGGGGGGGTGCTAGTGGGGGTGGCGGTGTGTGGTGGCGGTTGTGGGGGTAGTGTGGGGAGGAAGGGGAGTCACTTCGGGAGGGGGGACGTCCTACACGGTCTCGGTCTAGCTCACGATCGCCCTGCTCACTTTCTTGTTCTTCATCCTTCTCTCGTTCGTCGTAGTAAGCCACGCCGTCGCCCTCGTCTCCACTTGCGCCAAAAGAGGCACTGCGGGTGCTCGGTCGCCGACTGCGGACAGGGCTGCTTCGTGGGCTTGGAGAGCCCCAGCTGCTGGTGGAGGAGGTGGGTGAGCCGGGGTAGGCTAGGCTGCGTGGGATGGGCGAGGGTGGGAGTGGAGAAGGGTCGCCCCAGCGCTGCATGGAATGGTTAGTAATGGGTATGATAAAAAGGGCAGGAATGGCGCGGCGGAATGGGTGGGCCGACATCGGACGAGGTCGTTAGGATACCTAGATAGCTCGGTATCATGAACCCAAAAGCCGGTAGTCAAATGAGATAGAGTATCGTATGGGGTGTATGGAAGAATGGATGAGGAAGAGGGACGCACTCGGAATTCGAAATTGGCAGCACTGGGTGTGATAACTGTTATCTCCTGGGCTGTCGAGGCGTTGTGAAGTGCTTTGGCGCCGGGGCTGGCGAAGGATACGCTGCCGACGAGGACGTTGTGGACGACGGTTCTGTTGGGGAGAATGAGTACATGGTTTGGGGTGAATGGGGAGGGATGTACCTGGACTGTTGGTTGGGGGTCAGCAGGAGACAGGGGTAGAAGGAAGGGGACGCACAACACCACAGAGAATGTAGCCTCGGTAGGGATCCTTGTGTTTCATACGGAGGTAACATAGGACGGCGGCCTTGTCTTGCTTTATGGTATCGCTGGGGGGGAGTGAGTGGAGGGGATAAGAGAGAGGGAGGGGAACAGACTAGTGGAGCTGCTTTGTGCGGGAAAACTCGTCTGGGTGGACGAGCTCGAGGGAGGGTCGACCGACGAGTTCGTGTGGTTCGTAGCCTGCAGTGAGATTAGCAGGAAGGGGGAGGGGATAGAGGGAAGAGGGGACAGACCGAGGAGATCAGAGACCGATTCTGTCATGTACAACCATCGTGCCTGGAAGGTTGTGAAGAGGGAAAAGGGCGTTGCGGGGGAGAGAACTGACCTCCTGCGAAAAGTCGACAATGCCGACTGGAGTGTGTTAGTGAAGAAGGAAAAGAAAGATAAAGAAAAAGACGGACTGAAAGAGACGTTTGGGGGAGTAGAATCCATGTTTGGTGGATTGGAGTAAGTCAGGGGAGGATATTTAATGTGTGCGGGGAGTGGCAGGATGTATGTAAGAATGAGCCTAATGAATATATTATATTTGCAGATATTATCAAAGAACGGAACCAAAACAAAATAGATCTGACCCGGCAATCTAGCCAGATCACCTCTTTTTCATGTCGGATCTGCCCACACTCTTCTAATTTCAGCCCTGCCGTAACACATCCCATCCCATTCATCCATGTGGTCCCAGGCAACCACTATCGCACAGGGCGACCTCGTCATCGTCTGGCAGACCCGCGACCTCATACAGCCCATCACCATCACACCAGGAAAGGACTACAACAGCAAGTTCGGCCACTACAAGCACGCTGACTTTCTCGGCGTGCCCTATGGCTCAAAGGTCTGCTCGCGCACTGGAAAGGGCTTCATCTACCTCCTCCGACCCACCCCCGAGCTATGGACACTCGCCCTCCCCCACAGGACGCAGATCCTCTACATTGCAGACATTGCCTTGATCGTCTCCTGGCTCAACATTACCAGCGGGAGCAGGGTTATTGAGGCGGGTAAGTTCGACGACATCGCATCGCTTTTCCATCAGACAATATTAGCGTTTTTTGACCATCACCTGGGTTTTTTGAATATTCACGTTTTTTTCTCTCGTTATTCATTCCGTTGATTACTGGTACTTTCTTTCCATTTCTTGCTCCGTTCCGTCTTGGTTTTTTTAATTCACTTCACTTCTCCGCCTCCCTCATACTAATTATACCATAACACAGGTACCGGTTCAGGCTCATTCTCCCACTCTGTAGCACGAACCATAGGCTCATCGGGCCATCTCTACTCCTACGAGTTTCACGAGGCACGCGCAAACAAAGCTAGGTCAGTCCCTTTCTTCTTTTTTCTTTCTTGGTTTTCTGTCCGGGATTCTTTACTTAGAGTCCTCGTCACGAGTGCTTGGTATCTCGAACCCCCCTATCCCTTACCGTTACTCTCAGCCACTGACGTAGTAAATGACAGGGAGGAATTCACCGCCCATGGAATGTCCTCGACCGTCACCCTAACACACCGCAACGTCTGCAAAATGGGTTTTACAGTTGAAAACGAGGTTGATGCCGGTACGTAAGTCACCTCTTCAAATATTTATTTATTTGTGTCTTAGCTACAATTATACATCGACAGTATTCCTCGACCTCCCAGCCCCATGGGACGCCATTGATCATGCGAAAAAGGCTCTTCGTGTACGTTTTTTTCACCGTGTTGTATATGGCGTTCTGAGCGGAACATGACACTTTTCTTATATTACAGAAAGACCGGATAACACGTATATGCTGCTTCAGCCCTTGCATGGAACAGGTCCTGCGCACAGTGAGCACCTTGAACGATGCTGGATTTACTGGTCCGTTCTTTCTCTTTCCTTCTTTCCCATCTAACGCCACGACAGAAATAACAATGTACGAAACCCTCCTCCGTCCACACGAAATCACATCCGTCCCACCTCCCCTCCCCATCTCCCTAATTAGCACAAAGCTAAAAGCAGCCGAGAGGCGCAGGGAAGACAAACGATTAATCCAAATCGCAGCCAACAAAGCGCGCTCTGCAGCCACTAGCACTAATGCTGCAAAGAGAAAGAGGGAGGCAAGCGAAGAGGATACAGGAAAGAGGGTAAAAATCGTCAGTAAGGAAGAGGAAGAGATGATAGTCAAAGCTCAAGATGTCGAAGAAACCGACCCCATCGACGCCGGCGAAGACGAAGAACTGGAACAACAGCACAGCGAAGAAGAAAAGAATATAAGTGTCTCTAGAGCGTTGCCTGAAGTCCGCGGTCATACTTCCTATTTAACTTTTGCATGTTTGGTGCCTTTCTTTCTCGACGATGACTCTACGCCCGCTACGATAGAGGAAAAAATGGATATATCATAGTATTAGAACTATGGATGGCTAAGATACTATAGAATATGTACACATGAAACTATGGATAAAATATATTGGATATTCCTATAAATTAGTGAGGTAAAAAAGATCTAATTCGCGGGTAGAACCCCACAGCGCACATCACTGAGCAATGGCACGTCTAAACGCTTCTTCCACTTCCTTTTCCTGAGCATGCTGCGCTGCAGACTTGCCTGTTCTCGGGCGTAATGTCCGCGTAGGAGCTGGTATAGGCGCAGCAGTAGCCTTCTTCCTAGGTCGTTTCACTGGTTTACTCTCCTCAGACTCGACCTCCTCCGGGCTCTCGGTGGCACTGCGCTCTGCTTCCTCCTCTTCGTCCGAGTCCCGGGCCTTGCGCTTCCGTCCCCGTGGCGGTTGCTTTTTTTTCTGCGAGCGCGTCGTGCGCCCATTAAGACCAGACTTGGCGGGGGTGCTCCTCGTACTAATTACAGGTCTTTTCTTCGGTAACTCCAATTCTTCCACCTCCGCTTCCGCCTCTAGCCTCTTCTTCTCCATCTCCTCAGCCAGCTCCTGCATGGTCTTCGGCACCCTACCGTTTGTAACCGTCGAGATACCTATCTCCTCCATTTCCACATCCAGATCATACGTCGTGACGTCTGGTGGATCATACCTAGTGTCATAATCTGCTTCTTCCGTATTCTCTAGTAGTTCCTGATCGCCGTGTGTGTCCTCGAAAACAGCGGGAGCAGTGACAGCTACAAGGGGAACGTGATTGTACTTGGGTAGATGGAATGCCTGTACCACATCGTCGGCCCCCACCAGAAATCCACCTCCAGGAGCTTCAATGGGCGCTTCCTGTTATATCGATGAATGTCACGATGATATCTCAACAAATAGGGACGATACATTCTGACACACCTCCGCAGTATCTGCCTCATCTTGTGGCTGGGCTTCCGATTTTGGTTCGTGTGGGGTTGCCTCTGGTTTTTTCCCGTATTGTTTTTGGAGGCGCTGCCGTATTTGGAGGCCATGTATTAGTCTCGTCCACTGCTTTAGCACGCGGTCCTCACGCCTCGCGCGAGCCTTCTCCTCGGCTTCGCGTTCAGCTTCCCAATATGCCTATTGGTATCCAACAGTCAACGCAAGTCAGATAAGGTTGAATGAAGCCTTACGTCTAGTAATACGGCTTCATTCTCTGCTGCAACTACTATTCCTTCAATAACCGGAAACGCTCGGCGCTTCTTGAATTCAAATCCAGTCTAATATGATGGCGTTAGGGAACCTGGTTCCATGCATAATGAATTACACACGCACCACTGCCTCTGCGTAATCAAATCCAAGCTTTCTGGCTATTTTTGCGGCACCCTTAACTAAGGCAAGGTAAGCATGAGTAAACCAACATAAAGTTAAGGACTGACAAGGAACGTGAACACCTCCCTTCGGCAACATCGACGGCACATACAAATCGATGTTTCCGAAGCTGTTCTTGGGGACCTTTCCCTGTACAAGTTCGGAAACATGTGAATCATAGATTAGAATCGAAGGGCAACGTCTGTCCCCTAAAGAACGTCAACTCACGTCAAGCACCGGATCCGGAACGAATGGTTCTGTCTGCGAACGGGAATATAAGCCTTGCATAACTTCCCCGCCTGACGTCCCTGCTGGACCTGGAGAAGACCCGGCTTCCTTGAGACCGTCTTTGAGAATTTCGAGTTCCCGCATGCGGCCTACCGTTCCCGCGCGAACTTTAATGAATTTCAAGGCCTGACATCCTGGTTTAACAGTCCTCCCTTCACTTCGCATCCAATTTTCCGCAGTCTTGAGGGACACGACTGCAGAGCGAGGATATACTGGCTCACCACGAAACTTTCCCAGCTCCGGAGTTTCTGGTGGAGGTGGATATATGGTCTCGGTCTGCTTTAAATGCCGGGTTAGCACGTAGCTGTTGCATACTTCAATTAAGCGAATCAGGAAATATGAAAGAAATAAATACACAGTGTGATCTTTGAAGCCACCAATGGTAGTAGGCATTCCTTCCATCATCTGGGCAGCTTCTAGCTCTGCGTCCTCGACATCATCGCGATTAAGCTGGTAAGGTCGTTTGACTTTATTGACAACACTCTCCCACCACGCTTGGCGCCCTTTCCCGCCACCGCCGATGTTGGGTGCATTGCTGCCACCCTGTAATTTTGCCACAGTAGCGCCGTACTGTCTCGCGTAACGCCTGGTCACATCACGAGCGAAACCGTCCTCTTCGAAAGCAAGCACGTAGAGCATACGATTCTCTACCTTTGTTCCCGGAAGATGGCCGCCAGCGGGAATATTTGCATTGGCGTATGGGTGTGCCAGCCCAGTAGGTCCGAATGTCTGCGGGGTGTTACTACTGGGGACATTAGACAGCGGTGTGGGATCGAATACTTTCCGCTTGTTGACATATCCTCGAATGGGATCGACCGGTAGCCAGCGTGCATCTGCACGCGAATACACTTCAGTCCAGAAGACAGGAGGTGAATGTACAGGATGAGGAGACGCTGGCTCCATATGTAAATGTCAGATGAATATACTGAATGACAGCAAGGCGTACCAAGTCGAGATGAGCTAGCACGAGAAGAGCCTGGTGCACTTCCCAGTTTCTGTCCTGAGCTCTTCGACTTCCTCAGTTTAATGACAGGTTTTGCCTTTTCTTTTCCTTTGGCTTTATCACTCTTGGGAATAGGAGCTCCGCCCATCCGTTGGCCGTCACCAGGGAATACCTTCGCCTTTCCCTTTCCTTTGATATCGGAACCTGACACGGAGACGGAGGTCGACCTAGATCCACCCTCTCCCTGGTCCTCTGTGCCAGTGTTGTTTTCCGCCTTCTCTTTTCCCTTTCCTTTAGGCTTTCGCTGGTATTTAGGTTTTGGTTTCCCTATACTTGCCTTCCAAGGAACCGGTTGCAGACTGACTACAAGGCGAGTAGGAATTCCAAGCGCCCGGCAGAGAGCTGTGAATAACTGTGCGCTGGTATCGCGCGACCCAGTCTGCATTAGAGCATGTTTCATGAGGCTTTTCTCGCTTCTTATCAGCTCACCCTCATCATCAAGGATATCTTCAAGTGTCTCAATATCGAAAGGTTCTTCTGGGTCCTTTCTATTCTTCGTAAATAGATCCATGCACCGTTGAACCTCATCGAACGTCCGATTGCGAATGTGACCTTCCCAAGTAACTTCAAAGAAATCAGTTGCCCACCATTGCGCTAGATTGCCCATGGCATTCTCAAACAGGCGACCTCTATTAGCTTGATTCGGGACACGAGATTTGTGAATCACAGCGAATGCATTTTGTAGAGTCATAGGTGTCAATGAAAGTAACCTTGCCTGTTGCGCTTTCAAATTATATACACGCTTGACAATGAAAGCGAACGTACTTGAAGAAGCTCATCGTTCAGCCACTTGTTCCGTATTCGAGCATTAACGAGAAGAGCAACGGTATGAATCTTGTGACAATCAATCCGCATCAACCGTTCAGCATGAGAAATACCCTTCGGTCTACAAGGTCAATCAGGACTATCTCAATCGTGCATATCCCGGTCTACAGACTGTTTCGGAGCAGTTACAGGTTTGGGACGCGCTTGAATGGTGATTTCAATATGCTTTGGTTCTTCAAGTTGGATGTCAAACTCTGGTTGATGCACTGGAACTTCAACCTCTTCCCAGTCGAAATCATCGTCGCTGTCTTCTCCAGCTAAAGGATTCATTTCGACATCAGAGGACATATTGTGAATACTGGTATAGAAGAGAAAGCAGCACCCGTAACGACGGCGCTCGCTCGAATGATGACTAGCACGCTCCAATGTTTGAAGCGTGACTTAAATGACACGACTGTCACGAGTCATTGAGTGTGACTAGTTGACTAGCGGTCCCGAGCGACGTACCCGAACTCCGATGGAATTGTAATTCCGGTACGAGGCTGTCGCGCTCCGATTCAAACACGAGCACATACAAGTGCCGGGTTCTGCTTTGGTTCTGCTTCAAATTTCAAACGTTCACTCAGTACTCAAGTACTCAACGTTCACTGGCAATATTGCATACTTAACTCCTCTATTGATCTCATGCTAAGTTTAACCTCGACAAAATGCGTGCTAAATTACCGGCGAACTTTTGGTAGACCTGGGGATTGTTAAGCTTGCAAGGCTTAAGCTGTCACTATTACTCACTAATTCCTGTTCCTATCATGCTACAGCTTGGGCAACGCGAAGATTCGTCAGCGTTTTGAAGAGTCTCTCACCTCTCGTCGCTACACAGTGCCATATAGCGGAAATATAATCAAGTGATCTGGACAGTTGAGAGCAGATGACCAGTGGGTGGGAATAGCTTTCTCATCATCAGAGCAAATGACTTCTTAGCGCTCGCAATTAACCTCTGTAACCTGACGTAAAAGAACTACTAAACTTCGCGACGCGTTGCTCCTTACTGTCTTAAAGTGCCTTGAACATACTTTATCGCAAGCAGTTTATGCTTGCTTAATTACTTCCTTTCACTGGGTCGGAAGCCACCGATAGCCGTGGTCCATAATGCGGTAGACACGTTCTATAATTAATCATGGAATTGCTATCATTACCCGCGGACCATCCTCGACTTTCTCATCCGGCAGCGATAAATACTTAAACTCAAGAGTCTTCAGCATCCATCTTCCTACAGTCATGAGTTCGCAATCCCCAGTGTGGTTTAGTAAGTCCATTCCGTCGATTAATGTCTCTTTGATTTACTAACACTGATATAGTTACAGGTTCGCAATCAATATTGACCTTCTTTGACCAAGTCTTTAATACTTATATATAGGTTCATCAACCGGCTTCGGTCGCGCTGTTGTCGAGACTGTCCTTGCCAATGGAGGCATCGCTGTCGCAACTCTAAGGACGCCATCAGCGTTAGCTGATCTCGCTGCTCAGTATCCACCTGATAGGCTCCTTCTCGTTCGTCTGGACGTTACAAAGACGGATGAGATTTCGGAGGCATTTGCCAAAGCAAAAGAAGCTTTCGGTCGAATTGATGTTGTTTACAACAATGCTGGTCTCGCCCTCATAGGCGAGGTCGAGAGTGTACCCGAGCAGTCTGCGAGAGATGCGTTCGAGGTGCGCCACATACCAATCTGACCATAAACAAAATAGGCATCTATATTTACAGGTCTTGTTCTGGGGAGCGGTGAATGTCACTCGCAAAGCCTTGGAATACTTCCGCGAGAACAAACCAATTGGTGGCCGCTTAATTCAAGTCTCCTCGTTTTATGGTATATTGGGAGAATCTGGGACTGGCTTTTATAGTGCAACGTGTGTTTATGCTTTTACTCCTCGTTGCTACTCTAAAGTTTCCTTCTAGTAAGTTTGGTATTGAAGGTCTCACCCAAGCTTTGGTAAAGGAGATTGAGCCCGAGTGGAACATCAAGGTATTTCAACGATTTCACACATCTGTCCAACTGACGTTAAAGCGGTACAACACAGATTACTCTTTGCGAACCCGGTCCATTTTTGACGAATATTAAGGAGAATGCTCACGTCTCAATGGCCACTCACCCAGCGTACACTCCGATGAGAGACGGGAAATACAGGTGTGATCCTCTGAATATAGACCTCAATGGCGACAAGGATAAAGCTGCTAAAGCGATATGGAAACTCGGATCGCTGCCCGACCCTCCACTCCACCTTCCACTTCATAAGGAAGCTGTTCGTGCTTTACGAGTTAAAGCAGCTGAATTACTGAGGGATGCAGACGCGTATGAATCTTGGTCGGATGATATGCTTCTGGACCAGTAGATATTAATTATATGTACAGCTGAATTTCTCTCGTATGTACAACTCCCGCATCTTCGCAACTTCTTTTACTTTTATTCGATCTCGGTGCCAAGGTGAAAGCCTTGAATAGCAACGAACTGGGAATGTACAAGAAAGGCAAGTCGACGGCTTGCTCCTCAGAACTAGGTACTTAGTTAACCATCATCAGCAACTTCTTTCGTACAAAGCCGACTAACTACATCTAACTACGATCTCTTAATGAGATGTTCCCACCTTAATCTCAGATCCATACTGAGCACTGAGTGGCGTCCGAGGATAAAGCAATCCATTCTCAGATGGGCCCATCGCATGTGGCCTGTAAGAAATGAGAGTTTGGCCCGCAGTTTCCGCCCAGTCTTTCTCGTTGGCAATAAGAGTTGCGGTGGATGCTTTAATATTTAGTAAATAACATAACCACGGGTTCCCGCATAGTAAACATACCTGAATTAGGATCCAAAGGAATAGGGAAGGTAGGCCCACTACCGTTAAAACTCTCGACAGCTAAAGCCGAGTGTCCTGTAACAATTCTGCCCACAGAGGTATGGTTAAGTAGATTTTTGAAATGGGAGATCTTGAGCATCCCGAAAATTAAGGCGACCAATGCGGTCGTGAAGGAAGGAAGCCAGATTAATACGAGCAAAGCAAGAGGAATGCCATACTTAATGTCGTAAGAAATGGAGGGATGGTACTCCGCGACGGTCAACACGGTGCTAGTATCGCTACTGAGCAAGTTGTTGGCTACAGAGTCTGTCCATATTAGATTATTGATACGAGCTATGCCTTGCGCTGGGTCTGCGGAGATGATAGTCTGGTATTTGTTCAGAAGTGCCGCGTTCGTAGAGCCAGAGTAGTCAAGTAGAGAGTCAGTCCCCATTAGTTCTCCATACACATGACTCCAAGCCATTGCGGGTACCGTTTCTGCCTGACCATCTGTCAGAATATTGGCGATATCGGAGACAGAAGCTGGGACGTAAAGTTCTGTGGCGCGAACAGTGGTCAGCGTCGGATCAGACTCATAGGAGTCTGCCACTCGTCCCCAATAGATAGCAATGTCGGTTATATTCATGTCTGTCTTTTCTACTGCCCATAGAACTGGTTGATCTAACGGCGAACGAGTAATATGAAGATTACTCAATTCTGTGGTACCGTTGAGAGAGTAATCAACTCGTTGGATACTTGCTTTCGTAACGCTTGCGCAAACGTGCAGATTTTGCCTCCATTTCGAACCTATATCCTGTATTCTATCGTCCCCGCCATCAGAGCGATAGGGGGGACCAAGGAACGCGCCACAGTGCACACCAACATTGGTAATATTCGCGGTATCCAGAGATCCGTATCCTCTGCAAACTGTGCTCTGAGAACCAGATTCCATTGATACATTAGATAGATATCCCAGATCAAGCGTCTTCATTACGCCAGGAATGAAACTAGCATCGCGCATAGTGTCGAGAGGGAACGCCTGTCCTACGCTGGATTGACTACGAGTGAGGTTGTTCAGAGCAATCATACTGTATGCATTGCTGATGACCGCTCCCTTATATGCATGTTGATAAAGATTGATGTTCTGGCCATCACGGTCGAGAGTTGGGTATTGCGTGGTCAAGCTAACGAAGCCCCCGCGGTCAGTAAGATTGAAAGTGTCAATAGATGCATTCGGCCCGTCCTCTAGAACGTAGTCAATGGTAAGATTGGTATCGACACATGTCGTGACGGGCTCGAGCCAAAGCATCTCCTGAGACCAGGTCGCGCCATCTTTCAACGAGGGAGGCGCTGTATGATTCGATAGTCCGATTCCTGGAGTCTCTGTCAAATCAACGATAGCACCATCTACCGCGAATATGCCATCCCGAAGAATAAAACTCTCAAGGGTAGAGTATTGACCACCAAGTATGCTGAGATTATTATGTCCGATGCTGCTCTTGAAATATCGTCGAAACTGCATATTAAATGGTCCGTAGGGGGTGCTGTTGAACCGTTCTATAATCGAAGGATTGATTTCGGTGGTTTCTGCTTCCGTATTTCCAGGACAAGGGATAAGATTGAAATACCCACACGTTCGGGCGTAGGTATAGTTGCTGCGAGGAGATGTGGCAGACGCTAATGGAGACGTGTCTTTGATGTAAACCGCATCCATAGGCTGGTAATGTGACGCAATTGGAGAACCTTGCTTGAGTCCAAGAGGGGTAACAATTCCTGCCACCGTTACTAGCAGACTCGAAAGCATCCCCAGCTTCGAGAAGAATGTTACGCGGGGTGCAGCCCCATGAGAGGTATCGGTACGAAGGATCGTTGGCCATAGGGATGTGTGTAGTTCGCGGGTGATAACACTCCAAGTAACGGCAGAGTTGACGTCCGAGATGAACTTTGCCAGGAGAGCTACAAGAGCAAGACCAAGGGTGTATTGGATGAATGAAATGATGGCATTGAGAATTGTTGCAGCCTGAGCTACAGTGAGACGAGCAATGGTGATTGCCATCTCCCTGAGGTATAAGGGTTTTTAAACGAATGTGAGTTTTCTATGTGACAGAGGTAAGTAAATTCAAGGGAAAAGAGTAAATAAAACATACGTGAAAAGAGCGAGTTGTAAATCGATGGACAGAAAAAGGAGGCACTGAACGACAGGGAGACACCAAGTTATCAATTTTATTGGGTCTTAATACCTAAAGACGTGCATGCCAAGACCAACCGCCACCAGGAGATGGCTACCGCAAAATCTGTCAAAGATAAACGCGTACTTGCATGAATATGAAGGGATGAACTTCTCGTGTGAGCCGAGGAACTCATGCCATTATCACATACCGAATCACGTCTCTAGGAAATAGTTTTATAGAATACAATGCTGTTAGTAGCAGCATGGAAACACCGACGAATAGCTATCGCAAAACAAGAGTCAAATATCAGAAAGTATGCAGGTTTCCTCATATGTTTATGTTGTATACCTATTTTTATCTGGTTCCGAGTATCGCGCTACATTTGTGATTAGCATCGATTGATGTGTCCTGATTTCCTTGCACATATATAGGCTAGCATTGTGGAGTGATGGAGATAGGTACACAGGAAGAGACATTTGGAGTAGATGCAATAGATGTTGAATGTGTTTCCAAGTTTCAAAGTCCAGTACAGTTTACTTGTGCACTCGATCGTCATAAGAGAGGATGGCGCAGGCTTTGCTAAAACACGAGCCCATACCAGAAGAAGAGCCCTTAAGCTGAACGTAAGAAATGTGGAGCAAGACGAAAATCGGATCCGAGCTTGAAGATAGAAGACTTCTGAATATTCAGTAGCGAGACTTAGCAAGATTGCCAATAAGGATCAGGAGAAAGACACAAGAATCTTGTGGCTCTGAGAGAAAAAGTGGACGTTGATAAGAATGTCGAGAGACTCTTGATTTCGAAGACAAAATGGAGGTCGAAGGCAAACTCTGGCAAACTTCCGCGCCAACACCGAAGACAGGCCGTCGGCACAGGTTTGTGATCCGTTAGCACATGGCAAGATCTAAATGAATCTGCGGCCACGTTTCCTAAAATGTAGACCATATGGAGGGGCTATAATGTCCTGTTGACTCGGAAGCCTCCCATAGCCTTTCCATCATACCACCACCATGGCTTCCACAGAATCTCAAAAGGAGGCTCTTCCAAGCCCAAAGGGTGGTATCCACATCCCAGAGGCAAAGGATGGGTTCTTTGGCTATCCAGAAGAGAAGACATTCCAACATGTATGTTCTGAGTAATGTCGTACTACCTCGTAGCTGATCGAGTCCAATCGTCGTCATGTATATTCTTTGCGCGTCAATGAAAACAGATTGAAGAGAAATACTGGGCTCACAGACGCGGGTCTGACGCGCTCTCAGATGTCGGCAGCCTAAGGCATCCACTACAAGGGTCTGTCCAAGGAGACATTGTTGAAGAAGAGTCTGAACTCGGCGATCCACATGAAAGTGGTATGTTATCGTTTTTTATTTGAAGTCCTAACAGTTTACACCTATGAATAAGAGACAGATACTGCCATGTCTTTCGAATATGCCCAGCTATTCAAGTCTTTTCAACGATGTCTGGAGTTGCGCGATAAGTACATGTTCAAGTCGCGCCAACGTCTTGGTGATGATCCAAGAGACTACGATGGGTACTTCCAAGGGGTTGATGATAAGCATGCCGATGTTTCCGGTGCTCGATCAGATGTGAACCCTAGTACGAATCACCCACCTGAAAACCATCCCGAACCATGGAACATATACCCCAAGCCCCCGCCACCTCACTGGCACTGGAAGGACCAAGAACAAGTTGTTAGCTCAAACGGCCACAAGGATACACACGAATTTAACTTCGAAGAATGCCATATCCCTGAGAAACATCCATGGACGTTTGCACTTGACGAAAAAGGCGTTTATCAGGTCTATTCTGACCAACGTGTGTATTCTATCAGTCACCGGTACCTTATCATCAACGAGCTAATGTATTACGGTAGAGGGAGGAACTAAGAATCCAGAGTTCGAAATCCCTGATATCCGGGAGTACTTCGTTGACTTGGACTACGTTTTGAGTGTAATTGCAGATGGCCCAACCAAAAGCTTTGCCTACCGTAGGTTGAAGTACCTAGCAAGCAAGTTCGAAATGTACCAGCTTCTGAACGAGTTCCAGGAGCTGGCTGATATGAAGGTGAGCCGCATGCTTCGCCTTTTTTTGAACACGACTAACATTTCGTAGAGGGTTCCCCATCGGTATGTTTGGTCCTTCATGACCCAGTAACAGGTAATCTTAGCGATCCTTAAGCGATTTCTACAACGTTCGTAAAGTCGATACCCACGTACACCACTCTAGTAGCATGAACCAGAAACATCTCCTCCGATTCATCAAATCTAAAATGAAGCGAAGCCCTAACGTCCATTCTCTCCCTCTTCTCTCCATTTTATTTGCACTCATATCCATTTACAGGATGTCGTGATATTCCGAGATGGCGCTGAGCTCACTCTCGAGCAGGTGTTCCAATCTCTCAAGCTCACAGCATACGATTTATCCATCGACACGTTGGATATGCATGCTCACCAGGATTCGTTCCATCGCTTCGATAAGTTTAATCTGAAGTATAACCCAATTGGCGAGTCGCGTCTTAGGGAGATATTCTTGAAAACCGATAATTACATCAAGGGCAGGTACTTGGCTGAGCTGACTAAGGGTACGGGGTTCGCTACTTCTGATGACCTGCGAAGAAGCTGATGCGATACATCTAGAGTTGATGACGGATTTGGAACAGAGCAAATACCAGGTGTGATTGACTCTCGTCCGACGTCATGACATTTCTAAACCGGAATGCTTTAGAATGTCGAGTGGCGGATCAGCATATACGGGCGGTCTGCTGATGAGTGGGACAAGCTTGCAAAATGGATCGTAAACAACAAGCTCTATTCACACAACGTTCGGTGGCTCATTCAAGTACCGCGCTTGTACGAAGTGTACAAAGCCAATGGATCTGTACAAACGTTCGAAGATATCGTTGTTAGTAAGTGGTATTAGTGCCTCTTACCGTGGCAAACTCTGAACGTTACGGGTTAATTTCAGACGTATTCCGCCCCTTGTTTGAGGTTACCAAAGATCCTTCAAGCCATCCCGAACTTCACGTCTTCTTGCAGCGTGTAGTTGGCTTTGACACCGTCGACGATGAGTCTAAGGTTGAGAGAAGGATTCACAAGAAGTTCCCATACCCCAAGTTGTGGGACTTCCCCCAGTCACCACCATATTCATACTGGTAGGCGAGGGTTTACAATTGTAACTTCAAAGCAATGAACTGATGTACTATAGGCTCTACTATATGTTCGCGAATACTGCAAGTCTGAACAACTGGCGGCGCATTCGTGGATTCAGTACGAACACAACCCATGTCATTTCCATTCGTTGGTACTAATGATACTATTTAGATACACTTGTGTTCCGACCTCACGCTGGGGAAGCTGGCGACACCGACCATCTTGCATCTGCATTCCTCACCTCACATTCGATCTCTCACGGTATTCTCCTTCGTAAGTTCCTGCGTTGCAGTACCTGTTCTACCTTAAGCAAATTGGAATTGCTATGAGCCCGCTGAGTAACAATGCACTGTTCTTGACATACGAAAGGAACCCACTTCCTGACTTTTTCAAGACTGGGTTGAATGTCAGCTTGAGCACTGATGATCCACTGCAGTTCCATTTCACTAAGGTATGTAAGACTGATGATCATTCTATGTGTTTAGAGTTAAATTGAGCTATTTAGGAACCTTTGTTGGAAGAGTACAGTGTCGCAGCTCATATATATAAGATGCCGCAGAGCTCACTGGCTGAGCTGGCACGAAACTCGGTGAGGCAGAGTGGGTTCGAGATGGAGATTAAGCGTCACTGGCTAGGACATGAGTGGTATCTCCCTGGGGCGGCTGGCAACGATATCAACAAGGTATATTTCTAACCTACGAACTTGATTGCTTATTCTGACTTTATCTCCCTTAGACCAATGTACCAGATATTCGCCTTGCATTCCGTCACCAAACATTGTTGGGCGAACTCGACATGATCCGAGGGAAGGTTACTGGCCCAGTTCCTGGGCTGACGTCTGGTCACACCACCCATGCAATGGGTGGTGTCCTGGTTACGGCCGACAATATAGCAGCTAAAGCAATGTCGAGGCATGTGTAAAGATCTATTTACATCTAAGGATTATTTAAAAAGTGGATTGATTGTTTTTCGTTGCGAGATCATTGTACATACCAGATATAACAATATATATACAAGCAACTAAAGCTATGTCAGTTGATTTAATCATTGTTTAAGCTTTAAGGATTTGCTATTTGAAGGTGTAAGTCTCAACAATGAAATGAATGGAGAGTATCGATCAATAATCGAAGTTCATGCATTCAGCGTCTCAGATATGCCTTGACATTGCTTTACTGAATAGGTAAGTATAAATACACTCGAATAATGACTTGCTTAATCCTTCTTGGGGGGTGTCCAGTCTTTCAGCCACTCCAAAACGAACGTGATCATCTCCCTATGAATCTTCCTAATCTCAGGAGGCTCGTCCAGTAGATTTCTCAGCCCATACTCATCATAATGATGAACCGCATCTGCGTGTTTGAGGTTAGCACATGCACAGCGAAAAGAATAGTGGGAAGCAAGGTGGCTTACCGGGAATAAGCTTGAACGGCCTCAATATGGTATCTTCTCTGTCCTTTGCCTGGGAGCCGTGTGGGGTATCGGGTCTCCAAGGATCGACTAGTCGCAAGTCTCTATTAACAACAGTTGAAGGCAGCAAAAGATGAAATCACACCTTCGCCATCAATAATAGCCAGCCTGTCAGCCGCAATGTCAAAGTCTCCCAGTGCATTCACTGCAGTTACGTTAGGGAATGTTGGAACAATCATATGTTCACCGGGAGGGAAGGCCTAACAAACTACCCTGAGAATTACACGCATATACACAAGGAGAAACGCCTACCTGTTTGCAGATCTTCGATTCATACGCGAGTGTCAAGAGACGTGAAATTATGCGGGGTTGTTTCAGGTCCGGTGGAGCTGTCTATTCCGCAATTTTAGTACATATATCACTAACTGAGATTACGGTGACATACGGTGAAGTATCCCCACTGTGTGCAAACCTGGAACAACCACAACCTCCAATCTTGGTCAAGGGTGATCTCCTGGTACCTGGCGTCGTCGTACGACCCAAAGCACTACAAAACAATTGTGTCAGCTTCCGAGATGAAAACCTCAATTGAGGAGAGAGATGACACACCTCTTCAGTTGTAAACCCTTCAGGGCAACTCGATAAGACATTTTCCCTAATCCACTTCGCGTAATTAAGCACAGCAAAATCTAAAGCGAGGCCTTCTGCACCCTCGACTTGAACCAGACGTTCTTGGTTGCCATAGGGGAGTTCCTCGGCGGCAGTAGCGGAGATTCTTCCAAAGGGCTTTCCGAGAGTCTCGCAGAAGTCGTCGAAGGTAGTGCTTCCAACTTCAGGATCCCAGCACTTCGCTTGCCACGATCCAAGAGGGCTCTAGTTATGGTATATGCTTGAGATCGTCAGGTAACTTTACGCAACAAAAGGCATACTGTCAGTAGGGATACGAAGTCATCATCATGCTCGAGATCAGCAACGCCGAAAAGCTTCTTCAACGGCTTCGTGAATTTTCCGTATTCAAGGATAGCATCTACAGTTTTAACAGTATTCTCGATGTGCTTGGAGCATTTAGGCTCTGCAGCGTTACGAATAATTTCCATGTATTCCCAGTTTGACAGGGCAGCGTGGGTGACGGCTATTGATCACCAACCCGTGTGAGGAAAGTAATCGTGTGATAGTACTCAAATAGCGTACCACTAGATGCGATGGAACCATAGACCAGCTCTGGATACAGAACGCGCATATGGGCTGCACGAGCACCAGCGTAAGATCCCTATATGCGACGTATCAGCGCTCTGCGAGTAAGTGCAAGGGAATCAAGCGGGTGATAAACGTACGCCGTAGTAGATCCATGGAGTTCCAGGTGCAGTGAGGTCCTCGTCGATGCCATCGAATTTCACATTAGCAATGAAGTTGGCACTATCCGCGGCAGCTTGCTCATTGGTAAGCCATCTGTCGAATAACTAAGAGACAATGCCACAGGTGAGACATTAGGAACACTTACCGTAAGGAGTCCGTTGAGAAGTTGTTCACAGGGAGCGAGCGACCTGTGTATGGGATGCGTCAGTTTGAGCTATGGTCACGGAAACCGAAAAAGCATAGACCATAGTAGCGATGTTCAAGGATGACACCAACGCCCCCTGTAGCCTGGGCGAGGATTTCTACAATGCCAGTGTCCAAGAATGCAAGCCGATCCTATTCGACGAGAAAGACGCGTCAGAGCATGATACATCACCATTACGTTTCTTACACACCGAACCGCTAGTTTCTCCTCCATCAAGCACAATAACCGGGCCCTTAGAGCCCTTTTTATAATGCCGCTTGCTAACCCAGTATCTCTGCCTCCAATGTTTCGTGTTGCTCTTATCGAAGTGATCCAAAGGTTGTCTAAACCACTTCCCCGGAAACTCGGCCTCATAGTCTTTCTCCATCTTCTCCTCATCACCAGCAAACAGTGACACCGAAGGATCTTGCACAACCAGCCCAGGATCCTTCCTGACAGTAGCGCCTCTCCCGGAAGATCTTGATAACTCCTGCTCCCGAGCCCGTTCAAGTTTCCACAGATTCACACCCTGCGGTCCCATGACGCGTAGCGCGTCGGGTTTGATGGCGGCATTGATATTGAGAACGAGGGAGAAAATTAGAAAGGCCCTGGTTAGAACCAGCCATGTACGGTTTGCCATGGCTGTAAGTAGTGGTGGTGGTTGTGACTAGGGAAGGATGGGGCCGACCTGGCCAAGACCTGGCAGTTGTGAGAGCCAAGTGAGAACCGGAGAGGGCGGCACGCATGGTTCGCATCGGCAACGATTCCGAGCACGTGTTTCGTATATCGCTATCACTGAGGCGCCAGAAATAGAACTCAACGCTTTTCCTTGGACCATTTGAAATCTTGTGCTACTAGCCTTCTACCAAACTTGAAATTTTGAAAGCTTGATCATGCGTGCTCCTTCTACTATTCTAGATAGTTGAACTCGTACTTCAAATTCAATACAATTAAACTTTTATCTCTATTCATACGGACTTTCGGAGTCTGCCATAAATCTTAATTGAAAATCGAAAAAGGAACAGCCCCATGCAAATGATACGTGCATTTAGTCTGTAGCCCCAACACTGACTCTCTCTTTACCACTCACAAGATCTACCCTCAATGCGTGCACTATCCATCGGCATCATCTTCGTCTGCTCCTTAATCACCATCCTGGGCGGAGCCATATTCAAAATCAGCAGCGTCTTGCACGACTCCCTTAAATTACCATGCACAAACTATGCTTGTCCAACAATTGAAGGGAAGAAGTTCCTTGGGCTTGAGCAGACTGACGATAATGTTACGTGCATGTAAGTTTATGACGTAGTTGTCATCAGAGTTGTTCATGGTATACGTCGGATAATAGGTACAGGAGAAACTTTATAACTCGCATGAAATGCAACTACGATTCGGTACGTTGAGATATTTTCACGGTGTACTGATCAAGAGATGAGACTATGATTGCCTACTTATCAAACTACAGATATATGGAAATCTGCTAGCAGGTCCTTTACCATGTCCACGAGCAGCTCAACAGGTCCACTGTTCCCCCTAAACGTGGTAGAATAACTGTGATGAAGTACTTCGCATACATAGCACATGGAGCCATTTACTTGCTATTTGTCTTGTAATGTAGAATGTGACACTCGCCAATCGCAGAATCAATTTTGAGTTTGTTACAAAATATACAAGAGTATTCCAAAATACATTTTGGCTCAGTCCTTCAAGTTTTATACATAGTCCTACAACTTCTGCTCCTTTCCCTCACTAGCCAGCTCAACAATTTGCTCCGCTCCTGGATACTCCGGCAGATCCAGCTGATACTTCTCTTCCATTGACCTGAATTCAAAACTTAAATACCAGACCAAAAGAAGGTAAATCAACAACTCACTTTGGAACAAACCTACCGCCCAAAAAATGCCGTCCCCTAAATAACCTCGCCCCCTCCTTAGGTGCAGTAAGACTAACCAGCACATCAGGCTCCAATCCAATACCAATCTCATTCCCTTTCTCCACGTCCCACCCAGACGGAATGTCCACGCTCACAATTGGCAGTCCGCTCTCTTTCAAAAGAGGGAGCGCGGTATCGAATGGGGCACGCACTGGTGGTTGGAAGGAGAATCCGAATATGGCGTCGAGGATTACATCTGTTGAGGAAAGGGCTGATTTGAGGGGGTCCGAGGAGGTGGACGGTGGAAGAGTGGGGATCTGCATATTTGTGCATTGTTGTTGGAGACGCTGGGAATCATTAAGTTAGAGATAAGATAAAAAGAGGTGTTGAATTAAGGTAGTACCTTGTAGATATCTTTTGAACCAGGCTACAGAGATCTGTGTGGGATATCACAGCGAGGAAAGTGTGCGGCACATACCTTAGGCATATATATCGTAGGCTTATATCCAAACATTCCTGCACCCCATCAGCTATAATTCGCCAAAGCCAAGAAAACCAACCTAAATGTCTAGCAGCAACCAACCCATCCCCACCTTCCCACTAATTCAATCAACACCTCACCCAGCACAACTAAACACACACCTTGGTTCCCCGGCCCACAACACACCAATACGCGCGGATAATTATCTTTATCGTAACACTTCGCCAGAGTTTGTGCACAGGCTAGACCAGCTAGTTCCATAAGCTGACAGGCAAGCATCAGATACTTCGTCGTTCGTTCCACTTCCGACGAGTATCACACCTGATCAAGGCTAAACGCCCCGGATACATTCATAAGCTCTTCATCAATCTGTACGCTTAATTAGCACTTGTAATAGCAGAGGACAGAAAGCTCACTTGTTGAGCGAGTCGGGCAGTAAGGTATCGCAAGACCATGTTCGTCGTGAAGCAGTATCGATGACGTCGTTGGCTATATGATCCCGCGCGTTATTTATCTCTCTTTCATTTGCCAAACACGCCTACGCCATTGCCAGCGCTCACCATAACAACGTAACAATTCTACAGAGTTCGACTTGGAACGAAGAGCCGATTTCTTAACAATTCAATCTAATCACTCAATCTAATCACTCAATCTAATCAAAAAAACACAAGACTAGATTCATATGTACGAATACACAAGTATCACAGACAAATATAGGTAGAAAAATAGATACGTAGCTGTTAATACAGTAAGATACGCAGCTGCACAAGAAAACATCAAGTGAAACAAGAAGAAACATACCAAGCTAGGAACTAGATGCTAGTATATACAAATGATACAGCCAAAATCGAAAAAAAAAAAAAAAAAATATCGCAGAAATGACGAATCGAAGTCCAAGCAAGAGAATCATAAATCATAACAGTTGTCGTCCGCATCCTTGGGATAGATCAAAATCACTCATCCACCTCTCCAGGCTCCGGGCTCGCCTCGATCTTGACACAGACCCTCCTATGCTCGTCCCAGTCCTTCCTCTGATGTTCAGCGGTGCAATACTGCACCATCCGACACTTGCTACACGTCTGCCCGAAGACAGGTACTTCCTCTCCCACCGACGCCGTATCCACTGAGCCCTCCGAGCTTCCACATCCACTTCCTGATCCCGGCTCACCAAAAACAGTGTCACAATCAATCCAGTTACACATTTGCCTCCTCTTCGGTCTTCTTTTCTTCCCTTCCTTGTCTTTCCGTATGCTCAGCACTGCGGCATCGACGATACCTCGCCTAGGAAACCTGATCATTTCACAGTCGTCGGTACAGTACGGGTTGGGGCAGCCGGTAGGATAGTCGAAGAAGATAGTTTCGTCGGGAACGTAGGAAGGGTCTGTGAAGAAGATTTGGGAGTAGGAGGAAGTTTGGTGCGAGAAGAGAACGAGGAAGCGTGGACGCTTTTCGTGTAGAATGGCACGAAGGGTTAGGTCGATTTGAGGGAAACAGGGGGTCCGTCGTTGATGGTTTATTGTATGACTTAGCCTCATGTCTGTAGAGGTATTATGTATGGTAGTTTTATGGGAAAGGAGAAGAGACGTACGTTGATATTTGATCTGCTCCTCTATCCTAGGTCTATGCTTCCCCTCAGAGGTATATCGGCACACGAGCGTAAAGTAATCCGTAACATCGTTCATTTCTTGTCTCTTCAGATCAGTGACGATAACATAAATCTCATCACAACCAATATCATGCATTCCCCTCAAAATCATAAGCTCCGGCAACTATATAATCAAGAACGCCAATAAGCCTTTCTGTTCCCCACCACAAAGACAACCTAACTCACCATTGTAAACACAACAGGCATCATAGATAACCTCCGGTCGCTCATCGAGCGATGATGATAGACATGCGTAGTCCAAGTTCTATCAAGGGGGATCAACCTCCCCGTATCAACCGTCCTACAGAATATATTCTCAGGGACAAAATCACCCTTATTCCACGCGATAATCTGTTTCCTACGAATCCCTCTTCCTTGTATCTCCCCCCTGCGTCCGCGGACTTCCATGAACCATTCATAATATGCATCCTGCGCACCACTGCGGTGCTCGAGCCACTTGTCGATCAGTGTATCGGTGCTGTCATGGTCCAGTGTTGTTTTGACCAGCTCGGACATGGAAAGACTAGGCGGAGTGAGGGGAGAGTAGGGCTTTCGTCGTCGTCTGCGGGCTCTGTTTCAGCAGTCATTGTGGATGAGTGTGAGAGGAGATGGTTGAAAGGGCGTGGCGGTGCAGTGTTTAATTGGGTGGGTTTATTCTATGCCAGAATCGCGTGTTTGCCTTGCTTTGGTGATCGAGATCCCGAATTATCTTTTGTCGCGCAAAGGTCGGCCCTAAATTACGAATGTCATGTTCGTTGTTCAACTTTTTGTTGTCAATTTCAAACGTCCATTACAAGTCGAAAATGATACGGACGTGTACTCTACGTGCTACATATCGCATCACATGTGTCTTAAAATCTAGATGGAGAAGCTTAACGTCGATGAATGATCAGACGATAGAATTTGACCTGAGAATGCAGAACCGGCATTGGCTCAGTAAGGTGACAGCCGGGTAAGTGACTAGTCGACTACTGCTTAAATAAAGCATATAGTAACTTACTAAAAGGGTGTAGAGCGTCAGTAAACTGAAAAATAAGTATAGAACACAACCCTTTACATACGATGGGATCTGTTTAACATACACGGCATGGAGTCATGAACTGATAATCATCATCAAGTTTATTATGATTTTAGCAATGGCGTTCCGACTAATGAGAGCGCTGGTTAAGTGCAGCGTTGAAGATCTGAACTGAGAATCAACTGGAGAAAGGATAGAACACATCAAAAGCGGCTCTAGGTAATGATTGTTGGACGAAATGCAGGCTTCATTCTATAGCCGGCATCACCGGAGGTCTACCAGGCAGCGGTAATGATTCTACGCATCGAGTATAAATAATGGAGAGGTATAGAAGTAGTCCAGCTGTACTCGCGACGTTTCGACTGAAATGCAAAACGCATCAGAGTCATCGAACGACGTCCAAAGCAAAGTTTTCTCAGCTTCTTCGGCGGAACTTCATCAGTTATATCAGGAAGCAGCGTATATCCTACCGTGTAATGAATCGGAGACGAAAAGGTTGGATAAATATAGGCTGGTATTTTCAAAAAGTGAATACTTATACCATAGGCTCACCAAACAACACTATCTGGCGAAGCGTTTGTTCGGCGCAAATATACTCGCACCCGTAGTATGGAGGGAGGGAGACAAAGTGTTAGATGCCTGCACGGGAACAGGTGAGCAAAACGGTTAATATGCAAGTTCGGCACCCACTAAGGTTTCAAAAGCAATTTGGCTTCTGGACATAGCCAACGAAATTCCTGGATACGTATCCCTTGTAGGATTTGATATCGAAGCACGTTGGTTTCCAACTCGAGAATTACAACTGGAGAACATCGAGCTGCATGTTCACTCTGTCCTCTCACTTCCGCTTTCGTGGACGGATTCATTCACATTAGGACACCAACGTTTGTTAATTGGTGGTCTCCGTCAAACAGAATGGCCACAAGCGTTAAAGGAGCTATATAGAGTAACTAAGCCTGGAGGATGGGTGGAGCTATGCGAACTCGGCGACTGGCGCTCGGGCCCAGATAATGAAAATTGGAAAAAAATAATTACCGGGGTGTTCAACAGCCTTGGATTGGTTATTGATTGCGGGAAACACCTTGAATCGATGTTGCGGGATACTGGATTTATTGATATTTCGTGTATAGAGAAGGATGCGCCGTTGGGCCCATGGGGAGGGGAGGATGGAAAATTACAAGGTGAAAATTTCTTAGCTATTTGGAAAGCATCAAAGAACAAAATTATGAACGCGGGTGGGTATGTGGAGGAAGAGGTAGATACATGGCTGAACGAGATCGAAAAGGAATATAACGAGCGTAAAGGAACGATTGGTTGGGTGGTATGTTTTGGAAGGAAGCCTCATAGTCTCAAATGAATTCAATAATTTGCTCAAGCCTCGGACCCATTTTCCAAAGTTCGAAATGGACTTGCGTATTGGTGGAACATCGAAATGACGGCACTTATAGTGAAAGTGAAGGTTTGGTGTCAAAAATGATACAGATGTATTGTATATGTGTCTACAGACAAATGGGTGAGCAACCAAATCACGTTCAAAGCAGTTGTTGTATTAATACACGAACGTCGACAAACTTCAAAATAAGCTTTACATCGTAGTGAGTACTGTACTCCGATTGACATCCACGACAATTGGGCTGATTGATGGATATGAAGGTTATTTGAACCTGAAAGATATGAATAACTCGCTGTCGAATTACCATCACCGGAAAAAATGCCGGCGTCCACTGGCCGACTCGTACGGATCGTTTTATGCATCAAGTATAAATAATGAAGAGGTTTAAGACGTACCCTAGCTGCTCCTAACAGGTTCCTTGAAATGTAAACGCACCAGAGGTGTTGAAAGATATCGACGCCGCAAGCAAAGCCGCTTCAACTTGCTCTAGAAATGTTCGCCGCCGATACGGTAACCCAGATGCAGTATACATCTTACCATGTAATGACGCAGAGACGAAGACGTAAACATCATTTACGTATGGTAATAACATTCTCAATTTTCAAAAACCAAAATGAAATATTACATAGACTTACAGCGTAATACTACATATTGAAGAGTGTATTCGGCGCCAATGGGGAACATGCCCTGATATACCACTACAATAAGCAAATACAGCGGCTCATGAAATTGATATAAAAAGGAACTTGGCTACTACTAGGACCTCGTCCCATCTAGTAGGAGTTGACATCGAAGGCTCGGACCTCGTCGGTTTCCAACATAAGAATTATTGCAACTGGAAAACATGGAACTCCGTGCAAACTCCGTCCTTTTCCTTCTCTCTCGCGGACAGACACCATTTACATTTGTTCACCGACATTTATTAGTTTCAGGACTCCGCTGTACAGAAATGTCTACGTACATTTACAGTACGTAATCAGGAACTCGGTCACCATGATTGGGCACTCGGTCAGCAGTGAATAATATATGTCAGGCGTGATCCCCTCTAAATTGAAGTATACCATCGTTCTGAGGACAACTATAGCTCACTAAATCTCAAATTTCATGGCGTTATGAGGATTATGTGTTGTGTTATAACAAAATAATTGTCAGATCTGCACGGAGATGCAGAATTTGGTTATATTTATACCACATCCTCCAGATCATCCACCTTACAGTTGGCTACCAAGAAAGCAGACGAACTCATCACTTCTTCTATATGTCTCATCATTCACCATACCTTGGCCAGAACTCTCCCTCATAATCGCAGTTGTGGATTAAGCACACTGCATAATGACCTCAAACTTTCTTACAACGTTATATATAGCCTACTATTATATATTTTGATTAGTACATAATTTTAGGTCTATTGCATGAATATATGGCCATATTAGTCGAATTCAAGTGTTTTGAGAAAGATAAAAATGTCAAATGGAGGATTTTTTGAGAAATAGTAGTATTCTTAAAATTATTGACTGTAATACAATGCAATACATATAAATATGTATGTAAGATACAGTAAAGTCCACTCTGACACCTGTAAGTGAGCATAGAAGCCTGCTGTTGGGATATATCAATTGACATATGCCCCTATCTTATCTACAGTATATAGATCTTGTACGAAATGTCAACGTAAATAGCACAGCTTCGATAAAAATTATATCTGTCAGTTAATTATGACGAAAATGAGCTTTAAGAACAAAATTCGAGAGTCTTTACTATTTAGCAATGGTAATCTCTTGGTGATCTCAGCTTCAAGTTCACTTATTTTCTACTTCAAACTCGAACTTATACATGGAAAATATCTAATAATGCATTGTTTATCTAACAGACTTACTTTGAGGTGGTAGAAGTTGGGTAAAAGTGTGGAATGCTGCAATCCGCGATGTCAAAATAGTGAAATTCCCACGGTGACCGACTCCCTTGTTTGGCCGCCAAAATGAGTGCACGACAAAAAAAAATTGCAGCATCTCTTACTGATCTCGGGAAATTACAAATGTGGTGTCATTTTAAACCTTGGAAGGTTGCCAAAAAAACAAGACAAACATTGCGTCAGTAGAGTAACTATGCATGTCTCCAGACCTAAATTGATCTTAGGTGGCCGAGATCACCATCATTGACTCTATAATTGTATGCCCGTTTTATCTAACTGTTGGCCGGCTAGCGTAATGGTTAACGCGTCAGTTTCCGGTGGAATATTCCATCCCCAACTAGCTGGAGATTGCGAGTTCGAGTCTCGCGCTGGTCGTTTTTTTATCGATGTAGATTCTGGGTAGACACCTTACTGAATATTTTACTATATTTTTCAAAAATAAAAAAACTGAATTTTTGTCGTTTATGGTGGCCCACACGAGTTATATAGCGATAGTGGACCGTCTATCATAGGATGAGGAATAATACTTAGTAAAGTAATGGGCGAGGGTGAAGAGTTATATAGGCTTGGTCCGGCTGTATACTAAGAGCAAAGCACTTCCTTGTAAAAGTGAACATGACGAGCAATGTTGCAACTGGCATATTAAACATGCTTATTAGCTATTAAATTTCTAACGCTCATTGAGGAGACTCAGCATGTTATGTAGGTTTAAATTTGTACAAGAAATAACTTACCAGCAGCGAAGAACCTGCACAAAATCACTCCTAGAGTTTGCCCAGAATCCTAATAACGTTAACACAAACACATCATTTCTATAGAACTATTATTTTCTCTATACATTTTATTACATAGTAAGTATATGGCCGCGATCTAATTCCCAAGCATTCCCTTCAATGCTCCGAGTCAATAAAGCCACAAGTTCACCGAAGCTCGTTGCACTTAGTTGCCTAATAGTAATACATAAATGGACATTGTATTTGCAGATCTGAGAGATTTGTATACGATCTTGATTGACAATTCAGAATGGCCAGAACAGGGTATACGGCTCATAAAGCCTTACTTACATGTATAATATTACACTTTGAATTGCCGTTTTAAACTCGTAAGTAATACTTAGCCGAAGCTTTTGCCTATCTTGAATACGCTACAAATAGTAACATATTTTAATTTTCGTCTACAGACTACTTAACTTGAAACCAACCAAAAAACATTTAAATAGAGTTACTCATAATTATAAAGGTACTACCCAGTACCTGCTGTGTGCGCGGCCCGGGTGCTAGTGGTAGGTCCCCTGTTATTTTACGTCTACGGTGTGCTCGTGTTGTGCTCGTGAATGATAAGTAAAGGAAGTAAAAAGTTTAGAAGTCTGAGTCCGAAATTTACGAAACAAATTATGAGCCACTGAATTGCGCGAGGATCTTGCGTGCGAATGGATTCGGTCGCCCTAGCTCTGCTCGAAAGTCAGGACTACTTACTTATCGAGCTATCTGTGAGCTGGAGAAGAGAACACAAGGAAATGAGGAATAAAAAGTAGAGTGCTTAAAGAAATTGACTAAGGGAGTACCCCTATGTCACCTGAGACTTAGCTCAAAAAAGCGAGCACCTTTGGAAATTGTACTCGGCTGTTGTAGACCACGACCAATTTCATTGATCGCGGCGTCATGTTACTGTACCCTTTCGACCAACTCTTCGTCGAATTGCACTGTGACGACGATGAACAGTTGGACCCTCTGTTCAAGGGTCAGTGTGATGCGTGACAAATTGAGAATCTGTTCATCACTAAATGATTTTCAGCTGGATTTTTCACAAATAGCGACGATTTTATTTTATGATTTTAAATATCTCCTTGTACCTCTGTTCATGGGGCGCTGTGATGGGTGACGAAACGTATATTTGTTCAAGTTTACGGCATCGTGTGATGCGTTACTGAACAGTTGGTCGAAAGGGTACAGTATTGTCAGTTGAGCTTTATGTAAGCAACATCATGTGCTTATACACAGGATAACCACTCCTTTGTACACCACTACTCCTTTGTACAGTAGCGCATTTCTCTAAAACCTTTGCATGTATTACTTAATTCTGGGCACTATCCTGTATGGTATAAGGTAGAGATTAACTACATATGTTATTTTATATATATCTATTTCTGTTTAAATGGTGATGATGATTTTAGTGTGTTTTTGTGAAAATTTCAAAATTCTGACAATGCTGTTTCCTATGAATTTGTACACCGTTGGCTGATATAGAACTTATTTTGCACTTATACATACTTTAAATGCATGCTTGTATCATTTTATTCATGAAAGTCTATGTGTTTACGGTGAAAATGGCAAGATCTCCTTCTCATCCCCAAAAATAGAACATGATGTGTCACAATGTGCGACACCCCTGAAGGCCTGATGGTGATGGCTTCTGCCGCTTATTGAGTCAATGTGACACTGTACAACCGAATAGTGGTTCACGGAATTCGCATTAAAACGAATAAAACATAAATATCTCACCCAGTTCTTGTCGTAGTGACGTGAAAGTTAAGTATGTTGTAGTATAAAATTCGGCAAGTATATTTACCACATTTTATATAAATACAAAAAGAATTGACGAAGATATAGCTAAAATGAATTTCGGTGTACAAAGGAGTGGTTATCCTGTGTAGTATCCAAACTTATTCAAACACATGTTGTCATCTCAATTATCTGCGATGAATACCGAGTATCGATGAGTTAAAGCTCCCTTTAATTTATTGCACCTGATTTAGGTTTGAAGTTATATACATAAGCCGGCTGCACGTTGCATGAACAATATATCTTATCTTTTCACAACCTCGCCCCATGGCCCTAGGTCGACGCCGCGTCTATTTACCCATCGAAAAGTTTGACAAGTGCGCGGTATGCAGCCAAACTAGCAAACTTAGGTTGTGTTCCGCTTGTGGAGAGGTGCGTAGCATCGATACATCATCGGCCACCCTTTATCACTAAAGCTCTCCGCAACAGCGCATTTATTGCTCTCAATCATGTCAGAAATCTGACTGGCCAAAACACAAAATCCAATGTGGTACGTCAAGCACCCACTTTCCCAATCTCTTTGCTCGAATATCATTTAGGAAAAACCGACAACATCAGTCTGACACAGTTTTATCCCCTCCTCGCACACATCAACGACTCTGCAACATTGCACGCAGAAAAGCCAATACATCGCGCAGCGAGACATCAAATCATCAACACTCCAAACCCCGGCTCTGGGGATATCGTGGAACTCATAGGGAGCCCACCTGCAAAATTGGTCGTCTTAGGGGAAGAGGTTCCGTTGACTATGTCTGGTTGTGATTGTCCCTTGTGGTGGCCCACCGCACTGTCTGACAAGGTTCGAGCGAAGATGTTTAGGAGGATCAATAGGCAGGGGTTTGTCCTCCAACGCACGTTAGCGATATGCCTGGGACTTCTGGCTACGATCTATACTACTACTTCTGGTCCCCCTGGTCCAGATGGTAAACAATCCCGAAGACTGAGGCTGACATATAACAGCTCCGGTATTGCGGATTTTGGTATTGTTAAAGGTGTAGCGGATGTTAAATCTCAGGACCGGCTCTTGTTCTACTACACTACAACCGCAGAATTAGAGTTTGGCCAACAGCCTGAAGATCATTACTGGATCTATTTCACTACTTTCAAAGGGGAAGAGATTACACTGGACTGCAACATGTTTCCGTTCAACTTCTCCCTCTTGGTCGACTCTACTCCTTGTGCGGGATACGGTATTCCCGATCTTGGGCTCGTACCCGCCTACTTCCGAGACAGAGAACAAAGCATCTATGCACCGATGATATGGGATATCAAAAGCCGATTTTCAGTTCTACGAAATAAAAGCCTCCATTCGGCGATATCTAATAGTGATGTAACCTTTACCAGAAAAGACCAACATGACATCTGGGATTTCATGGACAAAGTCGCTGGGAGACCATCTACCGACGACGAACATAGAATGATGATCGTCTATACGGATATGAGTATCCGCGTTATGGAACCGCAACTTGAGAACCGGGCTTGGTTAAAATGGCCTAAGGAGCCACAGATCGCTATTGAACAAGACCCCGAGGGGACGGATCCTGACCCGCCTTACATCGATGAGTGGGTTGAGTACATGAAGAAGTGGAATAAGAAGTACTATAAGGGTAAGATCACAAGTGAACAACTGCAAGCGGCGAAGGCGAAGTGGGAGGCGAAACATGGTCCTGTTTCTGGGACAAAAGGAGGGCGTCTAACCTGAAGTACTGTAATGTAAATGGTCTATGTATGATGTATAATAAGTAGTGGTGTACCTTTAACGTTTGAATTTCATCCCATCGTGATCAAGCAGAGGATGTACGTGGGTTGTACGTGGGGCTGTATCAACTACTTACCAAGCAAGTACGAGTGCGCAAGCACCGCCATAGCCAAGCCAAGACTGCACTTACTGTATGTTGGATGCCGACCCGAACATTAAAATATATTGGGAAGACAACAAGAGCAGCACTAATTGTTGACCAACTGAGCTAAAACTGAGCACCGCAGACCAGTCACCACATTGAAAGCAACGATCCGTCCTCCTATATGCTCCCGAAACCTCGAAGCTCACAATGTGGACGCAAGGGGCGCATAAAGACAAAGCCAGAGGGGTCCCAGCCAGGTATGTCCTCTACATATGTAGCCCCGCGTCCATACAGGTCCTTACCCTTCCTTGCCACTGCCTTACCCCCTTTTCATGTGTAAATATTCCTTTAAAATCCCTTAGCCGAGTCCCGACGAGTCTGCGCCGGCAAAGTTTTTACGAAGTGGGGTCTTGGGGCCCTGAGGCGCGCGCCGCCGCTGATTGAGGGGTGCTCTGCGATCATAATTTTCACCCGCTCTTCACTTCATCACACTGCTCCATCCCCTTTCATACCTGACCACAATTTGCAAGGGAGAAGCGGTATAAAAACCCCTGCCAGCTCATTTATTTTCTTTACCCCCTTCTTCTCTCAATCATCATGAAGACTGAACTCTGGCTCACCTACCAACTCGCCTCCCGCGCGCATCTCCCTCCTACCACACAGCTTATTGAGCTTGCGTGCCAGAATGAGAAACTTGTGGACTTGGAAGATGTCCTCGAACACGGTATGTCCTCTTCCTTCTTCTTAACACAAAATCTGAGGGCTGATAGTGTTCAACGTACCAGTGTTCCGCCAGGGGTACGTCGAGGCCAAGCACAGGCCCAAGACATGGTGGGAGAAGAAGGACGGCGAGAGGGTGAAGGGCAGCTTCGGCGTTGAGGAGCTCTTGCAGTGTGGTGTCGGAAAGTGTGTGGAGAGCGCGTTAAAGCTCATCGTTGGTTGGTCTATCTCCCCCCCCTAGCTCAGTAAAATTTTAATGTCGGAATGCTACAGAGGATGTACCCACCCACCTCTGGTTCCAATATGTCTACCCCAACCCCGTATCGTCAAAGGCCGTATCGCAACGCGTTAAGCTTATTGGCCCCGGATCGCATAAGCTAGAACGCTTGGCGCATGTTACCAACCACATCTTCAACCAGGGATATCTTGCTCCTCATCTGAGGTCCGTTGTGTACTGGCAGAACCCCCGCGGCAAGCGCATCCAAGAGCACGTTCTTGTGGATGATATTCTGGCCTGCGGCGAGGGCTTTGAGGACCACCCAATCAAGCTTGTTATTGGTGAGTTTTGTGGACCCTTTCAATTCGTTGAACGGAAGTGTTGACCATGTTGATTAGACCAGAAGCCTGTAAACCACGGGTGCCATTGTAGCCCAGCCAAACCAGTCCAGGAGCAGCAGCAGCGTTATCACTGTCACTGTTAAGTTCGAGATTAACATTGACATTAATAAGTCGATTGTTAAGAAGACAGTCTTAGTTTCGTTGGGATTAATTTTTCTCTGGGTTGTGACAAGAAAGTTGTCGTAAAACGTACTTATGTAAATAATGAAAGTCATGATTGTTATTGTGCAGTATGGTACTAAGTAAGTTAAAGTATGCCTTCAGCGGGCGTAGTGAGGGTGATGGTCAATGCAAATGCCGGGTCGGGGTAAGCCTTGTGACACCTTGTTCTGAATCAGCTGTGACACTACGCGACTAAGTGACAAATATCGCGTCTTGTTTTCCTCGTTCTCTTGTTGTCTTCCTGAGTCCTCCTTCCATCTGCCTATACCCTAAATCATGTCGCGAAATGATCATCTCATAGCTACTATATGCCACGACCGAGAAACCAAGGAGAAGGCCCTCGTTATATACCGTTTGGCGCGTACCAAGACTGGCCCTGGGTCAGGTCGAGATATTGGCCAGCTGAGCACCGGGCTTCCTGCAGTCTGCTCATACCTTGCCTCGCAGAGGTACGTACCCTATATCGTCTCTTATCATTTTTGCTGATTCCTCTTCAGCTTAAACAACGGCGATGTCAAGCGCATTGATGCACAGATCGCGTCGTGCCTTAAGAAGGCCGAGTTCGAGAGAGTACTGACTATAGTCAGTGCCATATTGGAAGAAGCCGAAGCTCGTCCTACGGTCTCTTACAAGTCTCTTTACAAGCAATACCAGCCACCCGTGGTATTCCGTTTACTGGAGCAATACTTTCGCGAAGCTGAAAAGCAATTAACGTTGCTAAACCGAAGTGGGTTTAAGACAGACGCAGTAGAGGTAGTATGCGCGATCTTCTATTGGGTTAGCGTTGCTGCTGGGGTAAGTTTTTTGTTATCGCTTCTCATGTCAGTTTCTAACTCCAAGGTACAGCATAAAGGGCTCCCGTTCCCTATGGTATTTGCTAAGGAGATGGGGATACCACATAAGCAGTTTACGGCTATCACTGAACGACTCAATACAAAGTGCACGAAGCTGAAGGTGCAGATTGCTTGTGACTCAACATTACCCCCAGCATCTCCAACAAAATCTATTTCTCGCTCTCCTAGCAAACGTGCACTCAGAGAGCTCCCCGCCAGAGATTCACCCCGAAAAGCGGCTACCGCCCCCGAGCCAGTCGTTCTTCCTCAACCATTTACCATCAATATACCCCCCCTCCAGCGAAAGTCGCCGTTGAAGCGTCCTCTACGTGAACTGCCTTCGAAGGACACTCCCAAGAAGCAGGCGGATCCTTTTCAGTCTGACGCCGAAGAGGATGTGGACACATTACCTACTATTATTGTTTCTCCATCCAAACGTCCCCCAGCTAAAAGGCTGCTCCGTGAATTACCAAGTAAAGACACACCGAAGAAGGGTGCACTTCTACCTAAGGCCACAGCTGACGTCGAGATGGCCTCCCCTTCAGTTGCAGCGAATGCCGATGCAGTAGACGATAGCCAGCAGGCTTCTGCTGATGATATGGACGTGGATGAGCTCGATTTCCTAACCACGCCAACGAAGAAGAGACGCATCGAGTCTCCATCCAAGCTAACCGCGCGCCAATCCACTTCGGTGACGCGAACACTCTTCCCTTCTGCCTCCTCACCCCACATAACGAATGATACCAAAGACGAATCCAACGTCCGTGTCACACGTTCCGCTACTGGAGCCCTCTCTCCCAAGAAACCTCCCGCATCACCCAGCAAATCTACCGCAGCTTCACCTAAGAAGCAAGCCCCCGTTTCACCGCAGAAGGCGATCCCTTCCACACCTAGAAGGAACCGGGCATCACCGCAAAAGCGGACACTGCGGCGGGTAGAGACGGAGGTTACTATGGATGCGCCTTCTTCCGAGAGCGAGGACGAGGAACCGCAGCGCGTACGTCGATTTAGACCCGTATACCTTGATCAGCGACAGTGGTTTAGTCGTGATCGGCGCGTGGCGCGGATGTGGAAGCAGGCGGAGCGGCTTACCAGGGAAATGGAAAAGTTGAAGACTTAATGGCCCGGCATGCCTAGTAACTTCAGCTTTCCTTGTATACTTATCTCCTTTACTCATCGTGACGCTTTGCATTTGCTTTACTCACATGTTCTGTATTATACCAATCAATATACCTGTGTGGATGGTCCCTACGAGTCGTAACGATGGCTATGATGTTCACCTGAGCCCAGCCACATCCACGAAAACAGAGATCCTTGCGATTGGAATTTTCCCTTTCTAAAATACAGTTCGTTATATATATGTATTGGAGACCCGAGAACCGAGAAGACTAAATAAGAAAAAAGAAGAGACATATAGCAGAACAGATAGCATGAAGAGATATAAAGAAATCGGGGGATGAAGCTACCAGGTATTACAGACAAAGTGGGTGGTATAGGGGGGTAGTAAAAAAGAAAAAGAAAAAAAAGTATGGGGATGAACATGGGGAGAGCTAGAAAGTGCTCGCCCACGCTTCTAAATCGACGCTGGAGAACCTCGCATCTTCTATCCACCCGTGTTTCTAATCACCAACCATCAGTACAAAGATATCGAGCACCAAAAACAGAAATGTACCAGGAGGTCCTTAGGCGTACTCCTCAAATCTGGATCCTTCAACAAACAAGCATCCACGAACGTCTCCGCCTCCTTCGGGAACCGTCCTTCAGGGGTTAACCTCGGTGCAGGCTCATTGACAATATGCTGCAACAGCTCCAAAATACTCATAGTCATACCCCCACCTTGCAAACTCACGCCCTTGCTCTTCCTCTTATCTTTCTTCGACTTGTCCTTCTTCGGTCGCGGGGGCGGTAGACCGTTGAGTGAAAGGGACCCAGGACGGGCAGGAGAGAGTGTTCCCTCGAAGTCGGATAAGTCTGAGTCCGAGTCCGATGATTCCGAAAAGGGGAAGCGACCAAGAGCGAGCTCGATGAGTGAAATTCCTAAAGACCACACATCTGATTTGACGGTGTATTGGGCTCCCTGTATTCGTTCAGGCTGCAAGAGGGAAAGTGTCAATCGTGGCAGTTCTATTGATAGATGGAATACACTTACGCTCATGTACGTTGACGTGCCCACGAAGGTGTCGGCGATAGAGTTGATCAACTCGCCGGACACGCCAAAATCGCAAATCTTGATTTCCCCCCGCCCATTGCACAGTATATTGGATGGCTTAATGTCTGTTTATAGGGCATCAGTATTAAGTATTGAAAAAATGCATGTAGAAAGTTGTGGATCACAGGCTGTGAGGAACAGGCGGGTAGGAAGGTAGGATGTTGAAATCAAAACTTACCCCGGTGAATGATGCGGTGGTTATCATAAAGATATGTCAAACCCTCCAGCACAGCTAGTGCAACCTTGCCCACGATGTCGATGTCGATGGCGCCTATCTTCTTGTAGATACTGTCGAGAGAGCCTTTGTCCATGAACTCCATGCAAATACAAATGTTGGGATCGGCAAGAAAAGCACCGTAGAAAGACACGATGTACTTTGAGTTGCAGTCGTGCATGATTTGAAGTTCACGAAGTATCTGTTTCCTCACTGAGGGCTTCGCATCGATCAATACATTCTGTTACGAAAATAAGTCAGACCACAGTACAGATTGCTGCGAGGAGTGGGGACGGCGTTGTTGGACATACTTTCTTCGCCATGAGCGTTCCAGTAGGAACATGCTCGACCTTCTTCACGCTACCCCCGTTCCCCTGTCCCAGCTCTTGCAAATCCTTCAAATCTTCATTATTCTTCAAGTCAAACTTCATCTCAGCGTTCATGTCGAGATTAGCGAGGGTACTCGAGAGCGTGGCGTGGTATGTGTTCCTCCTCATGCCGGTGGCCGTGCTAGGAGCAGAACTCGAGCCACTGTTTACTGTCAGCATATTGTCCTGCTCTGCGGTGGATACAACGATGTTGCTGGTGGGAGGTAGTTTCGGGGCTTTGAGGGTCATCGGAGGCGGTCTTTTCTTCCCTCCAGGTGGCACGGGAACAGCAACGGTTGGTACATCGCGCACGATGACCTTCTCTGGTTCTGGTTTGGGATCAGTCGAGCCTGGAGACGCAACAGTTGGGCTTTGGGCTACGTTGAGCTGCAGAGCCTTGAAGTTACGCTTCTTGCGGATGGGGGTTGACATGATGGGAGAGAGCGACAGGGTGGCTATGGAGGCTATTGCCCTGGTGCAATTGCAAGGAAGGCGAGTAGAAAGGAAGGACTAGGGGTCGGGGAGATGGAGTGGTGGTGGTCGTGAAGAAAGGAGAACTCGGAGCGAAGATGAAAGCAATGATGATTTGAGTTCAAAACCTAGTTCAAAGTCAAAACTATTACTTTAGATTATTCGGATTGCCTTATTTGCAACTACTCCAATCTTTGACATGCCGCCTCCGACGTCCCCGACCTTGTCAACCTCCCAACTCTCAAGCTTTCCTTGCCCTCGATCCACCATCATCTGTCTTTCATCTGCTCTTTATCCTGCCCGCGCAATGCTCTGCTGCTCCATCACGCTTAGTCTCCGTCGGCAGGCTACTGGTTAGCGAGTTTTTCGAGCCTCCGTGCACTTATCGACTTTTTGATCTTTGGTGATCCCACCATGTTATGTTGCTTCGTAACCAGTTGTACCCTTGGACTCAAAAGAGACCAGGGAAAACCCTATTCTAATTCCGCATTCGGGAAACATTCTTCTGTTCTCATTGTAACTACGGCAAGCCAAGTTGACCTCATGTCTGCCATTGTCCATTGTCTACTTTGCCGCTGCCCATTTCCCTACCACTCACCTTAACCAACGGAAGCCCGGGATGTCTATCCTTGTCAGCGATTGACAACTCTATCTGACGTCAGGCATCCCAAATATATATATACCAGCACAGGAAACACTCTACAGACCAATTGCTCACACGTATCTATATGTACCGGTTGCCTGGTCTCACTCTTTCGTGGAAGCGATGTCGAGGTTTCCTGTCTACCGTTGTTTGAAGATCTATGCTCTGCACGCAGCAACCAGGGAGAAATCACAAGAAATCACTTCGCTGCAGAGTTCTCCGTGATGCCGTAGATGGCATTCATCATAGTGCTCTTAAACTTGTGCTGTCATACTGCGCACACTCTACATGTGCTCTTCCATGCTCCATATCGGAACTGAGTTGATGGTCGGCTCTAGTCAACCGCCCAAGGTGAGAAGAAATGGAAAATGCACTACCGGAGAAGTGGTTTACTTTTTACTTGAAACGCGAGTCAGTCCTTTTGAGGTAGATAGATTACCTTAAGATGGACCCTTTATCTGACCTACTGCTTTACGGATAAAGATCGCGTACTTAGGAGAATAGAAAATAAATACCTTCTAACTAAATAAGCTGTCATAAAAATACTTTGAACAGCTTTAATTTACATGTTAATGCATACCTGAAACACATAAAGTTGTATATTCACTACAGCGTTGAAGATTTTTTTTTAGTATTATCGCTGATGGTTGCCAAAGGATTTACAACATCACTGGCTAGTAGATATGTTGTAATAAAGCTCAAGTGGCGAGCTGTGATCCAGATAACTTTTTGTGCGTTGCTTCTTCCATCAAGTTTGCCAGGAGATAAAGGATCAGGAGAATTTTATGCCAGGCATCGCCCAACACGAGTAATCTCCAGTGTATGATGTATCTATAATTTATCAAAAATAACGTTTATTGTAAGCATGGTCATACTTACCACGAACCATCTATATATATACCGCCAGAGATTAAGAAACTTATCATTTCTTAACAGCTTCTTTTACCTAGCGGTACGAGTGTAGTTGTTATGTTCAGGCGGATAGCAGGCTTTAATTTATCAGGTATAACCGCCCTTTTGCCTGTCGCTGATTAATATGTTTGGACAGTAGTGTCACGAGTGGTGTCAAAGACATAAGTATACCCATATGCCAAAGGATTTGACTTCATGTATGTTGCAATGCTTCTCTTTGCTTCTCCGAGATGAATTGTCCTCGGGGAGATCTCAGCAAGCTACAAAAGGAATTATTCCGGTACATTATGCTATGCAATGACTGATGACCGTGCCTTCAATTTGGACATGCTTGAGAGTAGCAAGGTCGAACACCGTCAATGGGAATGCAAATTTCCCTTTGGACCCACATGATATTCCCGAGGCCGATGCTCCAAGCTCCAGCGTTCCCTTTGACCCTAGAGCGGAGTGAAAAAAAAACAAAGCAGTGTGACTCACGTTTGAAGTACTTTAACCAAGTGTTTTCTTGATGTGGCATAGGCTTACAGCGGAGTGAGCCGACCAAAAATGAGATGCTAAATGACATCAACATGAGTGAGGTTTTCAGGAGCAGCATCACACCTGCAGAGTTCCTGATATTAAATTTCACGAGCCTCTGCAATTTGTCGAGATGGATGACAGAGGTCATACTACCTCGTTTGCGATACTGAGATTTATGCCGAATCGTTAGTAAGGAAGATATACATGAGTTTCTAGTGCTGTTAATGTCGGGACAAGAGGTGTAAAAGGTGCAGCTCACCTTGCTGAGCGGGTGGTGGTCGGACTCAAGGTCAGAACGGCTTGATTGGAATTCAATTCTGGAGCCTTGCCGTCCGTCTTTCCACGTGGTCATTAGCCGATAGGCGCCTTAAAACCTTAAATAAATGCGACTTCGTATTTTTGAAGAACATAAAACTTACACGATGAGTATTAGTATCGCGTGTTCCCCATCTAGGAGAAAGTACAGATGTATTTAGCGTTATACTATCGTAGATTCGTAAATCATAAGTTTAGTAATTTATTCTTTCCTGCAGTTACTTCAACTTCAATCTTCAAGCGCTCAACTTCCTTGTAACTTGAACATTGATAGTTCTCTGGAGTCTAAGGCAAAATCCTCCTCCCACGGCGAAATATCAGTAATGATTGCACCTCATATTCAAAGGTACCAATTCCATCCGCCATTAAACATTCTCGAATATTGAAAGACATCCTTGAAGCCTAGTAGCATATGTCAGCCAATGGGCCGTGTTGCGAGATTCATGAAGGTTAGATGAACATATTTACCCCAATACATGACCCTACAGCGGCTGGTCTTAAAGTAAAAATAAATAAATTCAGATAGGATTTAACAGAGATTCAACCTGGTATGATAGACTCACAATAATGGCAAAACTGCGGTAAGTAAATTCGTTACTAATGGATAAATGAAGAGGATAACGATGGATCCTATAATTTCCGTTACCATTCGTTGGTAAGTAGTGTATTTACATTAACGGGTACACTTACCGAGCGAGAATAAAAAGTATATGATTGCGTCTCTAGTCACAGTTTGTAGTCTGAAGCAAAATGAGCAGGGCCGCACCAATAGTACATAAAAATCTTACAGGGATGAGAAACTGCCATCCCATTTCTTCACTCCGTATATGATGAGAATAACAAGTGCACCTGGAAATTATAGAGTGAGAAATGTGTAAAATAAACCTGGCCTATGCGTACTCTCAAAAATGAGCGGGGGTATCCTGTTGGCAATGAGGTAATCTCTTTAGTTCAACAACCATAAACGTATAGGCTGAACGTACCAAGCGAAGTAATAGTATTTTGGTGGGTAATATACACATCCGCGAAACACAGTTCCTCCTGAGATACCTACGCACTGGTTGAGGTTATTGACAAAGGCACATCAAGAAAAATTAACCTTTAGTTATTATCACGTTATACAAGAACACTCCAATCCAAACTAGCATTTCAGCTGGTATATTATATATATAGCAGCGACCTAATGAAAGGAAGGAATGAAATCCCACCTCTAAAAGTGAATACCAGCAATTTTGCGATCGCCTACGGAATTACATTAGGATATAGCGGGTACCGATTGTGATTCAAAAACCTTGTTGTTGTGGTCTGGAGGGACGTTACTATTTGGAGTGCATATGTAGCTGTAAGACGTACATATTGCCATGACCCTATTCAGCAAAAGAATCTCTACACTTGTCATCGAGATGACGATTGGCCTAATAGGACGATAAGAAACGGCATTGCGATATTCACTGTTGAAGTTTATCTACCATGCTGCCCACTTTCTAATTTGGCACCTATGGGGGTTTGAGCGCATAAATCACTGGGACTCAGACAGTGCCAAGGATCGTTAACTCACAACTATTACAGTGCACAAGGTTAAGTTAGTGTTATAAGCTGAGTGCTATTTTGCCATACAACTCACCTCTGGGGAGCTGCTATATATTGTGCACACTAAAAGGCATACTAATTTAACAACACTATGGAATAGAACAAGTTGCTTACAAATAAGCTCAAAACTGTGAACATTGTGAGTTCAAGCCATTTTTTAACAACAGAGGCACAAACATCAGAACAAGTGGTACGAAATACCTATTCAATAGAAATATAACCTTTGGACGCGACCATGGCAAGCTGTTGAATGACTTTCAATACGACATAAGAGCTGGGAATACCATTTCGGACTTACGTCCATATAACTTTTAGCTGGAACCTCATTCAGTGGCAGTTAGCAATTTTACTTTATTGAAGATAAACAGACCTCCGTATCGAAAGTTAAAGCATGGTCGTAGAATAAGACGGTCTAGTATGGAAGAAATGAACAAATAACAGCAAACGTTCAGTACGACACATCACATACCATGAAAGCAACTACGAGTAAAGGAGATCTTGCTTAGAATAATTGAATCCGAATTCTGTATCGAAAACGATTACTCACAGTTTACATATTGAAAGATATCCAACGTTTGAAGGAGTGAAATGTCTTGAGCAATGACCCCGCGCTGTGCGGCCTCCCAGGTTGTTTCCAGCATGAAAGGAATGATCGAAAATTGGTACTAACTACTCCCGAGTCTCCAACCCCTCGATTTCGTTGAGGCTTTAAGAACCATGGAGTTGATGATGAGCTGAGTTTACTGCTGTATCAAATTGAGATGAGGATGAAAGTGGGGGTTCCAGCGTTGATGTTGCATTGATGTACACCATTCACTGCTTCAAGTGTAAGAGAATTTACTCAAGAAGGTCCTGATGCCCAACTCAGAGGGTCTAAGGCGAATGAATTATGAAACAGCAACCGAAAGAACAAAGTAGTACTTCTGGCCAGATTATTGCACTTGGCGTCTCCGAGCTTCTCCCACATCATAATAATATGTATGTAAGCTATAAATGGCAGTGTGAAGAATAATGGCAACAGCCTTCCTAGAAGAGCTTTGTATCAGCGTAGGCTCGATCGCAGAAGTTGAGCAAGAGATGACATTAACGCTCGGGGAAGCAGATCATCATCTTGATAGTTGATATGATATGATGTGTAAGTTATTATGTACATGTATTCGAATCTAGAGCCTTCGGGCTTCACCCTCCCTAACCTATTATCATCATCAAGTGACACGGGTAGTTGAGATACTACTTCCTTACCTGGGGAAAAATCCATGCACGCTCGGCCCCGAGCGTGACGCCCAGAAATGTATAGATAAGTATACATGTATTTATTAAATCAGCAAAGTTGGATATGATTGTATGTTTAATACGGGACATGATGTATCGACTGAGCCTCATCAGTGCACAATGAGAATCTGCCCTCGGAGTAGGGCTGTACACCGTAACCGTATAATACGGCTATACGGGCTACCGTATTTACCGGGCCGTACCGTCTAGGTGAGGTTTTTCAGTGGTTCAATACGGTACGGATTAGACCGTACCGTCGACCGTATGTTTCCCGTATGAATACGGCCGTATGACGGCCGTTTACGGTCATACGGTATGTAAGTGTGAAGTTCCGAGTGTGGAAATATTCACTGTAGTCATAATTACTATTACATATTACAATTCATGTGTGCATCTTTTTAAAAAACACATGCCCTATAATTGTTAGTTTTATAATACATCTTTTGTCACTTCTTCCTCTCGGCTTCCTTTTCCGAGAAAGTTCCCACGCAAACGGAGGCGAGTGAATAAGAGTATGTCCATCGTAGGGGTTCCTATATCTTATTTTACTACAATAGACTTAGTGCCTTCGTGATTTGTTTCAGGGTGTAGAATTTTGTGAGAAGTGTGCCTCTATATTTTGGTAATAGGCCACGATACATGTAAATTGAAGACTCGAGGTTTTAGATATTAGTTAGCTCTATTAACTCTTATGCTTTCTAATTTTGTAGGGACTACGTAGGAATATGACATTTCAACGAAAAATGTGTGTGATATAAACAACAACTGGAGAGTACAGAGAAGTAAAGATATCAAATTTTTTTTGTTACGGATAGGTTACTACGAGAGTGCATCATGTTCCCTCACTTTCCCTCGCTTTAATGTAGCGTGGGAACTCATGTCGATGAGGAGACAAGAGACAAATCGGCGATAAATTGTAGAATAAAATGGCGATTACTTATCGTCATAAATTTTATTGTGGTAATATAAACGTCGAAGCATTTGTGCTATAATAAGGTAATCTGTGTTCATGTTGTACATAATAATAGTTAAATGCGTATCACAGAGCGGTAGTCACGAACAGCCTTATTTATGCGCGTTCAAATTGATTTCAACCGCTAGCGTACAATATCGACGTCAAGGTGCGTGAAGAAGCATAAGTTGTTAGTTACATGCTATTTATCCAATCAATTGGGATACTCAAATACGTATGCATAAAGTAATAAATTGAGCGTGCACTGATAGAGGTTTGAAAGCTGAGCGCTGAGCGCGCACACTCATGTGTTCAAGCCTCATTTAATTTAATTTATTATACCTCAGGGAGCGCTCAAGAATATCAGCATTCATCATGTATATTACAATATATTGAAGTCACTACACATGAAACACATGATAATACTCATGAGAGTGACTACGTGTTTCGTGAGTGTGGACACACCAGGGAGAGGATACATATAAATAATAAATAACGATGGACAACATAAATTATGACGTTTTTGTTCACAAATAACACTGCGTATATAACAGAAACCTATTAAAATACTACTACAGCTATGGAAAGGTCTCTTATTCGCTCGCCTCTGCTGAGTGTGGGAATTTCTCGAGATGAAAAGATGAGAAGAATCAACAGAAAATGAGCGATAAACCTACGATAACAACACATATATTTATTTTATAACCATACACATAGTGTTGACATAAATTAGCACCTATTTACATAGAAATAATTAAGAAAAAGAGACATTTTAGGAATTACGAAGCCCCGAAGTTACGACACAGCTGAATTACGGCTACGGTGAATTTTCCACACTCGGAACTTCATAATTTACTACCCGTATAACCGTATGAGGCCGTCCGTAACCGTTTTACGGACCGTACCGTTTTTTCGTGCTGAAAAAATTCATTGATACGGTACGGTTACGGGCAAACCGTAACCGTCACCTGACCGTAAGCTATACGGCCGTATACCGTATACGGTACGGTGTACAGCCCTACCTCGGAGTACTTAGTATTTATCTGAACAAGACACTCCAGTCTTTTCTAACAGTCCATCCTCTCCTGTATAGATAATTTATTTTGTTATAAAATTAACGAAAATGAGTCGTTTAGCTTCAAGAGGCTCTTCATGTTGGTTTGACGTTGGTGGCTTGTTCAAAAGTTGCTTAAGAACGCTTGACTCCGATTGAGCTTAAGTACAGTATTGTTTGTTTGAGAAGTTACAAGCAAATACAGAGACATCGGTGGGCTCGGAGTCGTGCGGCGTGACGCACCGTCTGGTATCATCACGGTGCCAGTACTTTTCCTATCTCTTTACTCTCAACGCCTTTCACTTGATTTCAATTGGAACTCTTTGAAGAAACTCCAGTTGATGCGTATGTCACATGCTGAGGGATGATCGATGATGGAAGCTTACGGACCTTCGTAACCAGCGAGTCGCAACTTCAGTCTTACTACTGTACTATTTCGACCAACTGTTCGGACCTATCTGAGTGTGACAGCCCGAACCTCTGTTCGATGGTTACTAAAGTGTGTGACCAATATTGTGTACTGTTCGTAGAAAACTCCTTCCGTTGAGCATACCTTATAAGAACCCCATTATTTTTCTCCAATGTTCAGTGTACCTCTGTTCACGACCCTCTGACCCTCAGTAAAAAGCGAAATCACAGAGTCAAACACAAGTCAAATATGGGGACCAAAAGTCAAACGTGGTCGAACAACGTTCGAACAACAGTCACGCCATTATTCGACCATGTTTGACCACGTTTGACTAGGACTTTTGGTCCCCATATTTGACTTATGTTCAACTCCGTGTGATTTCGCTTTTTACTGAGTGTGACCAGTGACAAAGTCCTTCAACTGTTCTGTTCATGACCCATTGTGACGCATGACCGAACAGTTGGTCGAAATTAGTTCGCGTGATCCTCAATGGAACTTTCAATGCATCTTTCCTAGACTCCTTAGACGCTGGAAGGGTGCCTTTGAACTCTTTGCTCTGTACATCTTGGCATTCGTACACCCGTACTGCGGTGACCCGGTAGCTCCACCTCACGAGGTCTTCCAATACAATCGAGTGATCTTATTGAATCTCACTGACTTGACGTTGACACGGGGAATGGCTACCCTCCGGGTTTTTGACTAGGTTCCTAGCCCCGCGCATGCTGCAAATGGCAATTGTTGTCAGGTCACGAGGAAAGGGATGTGCAGATGGGAAGAATCTTGAAGCATTCCTTCGAAGTTCGCACCAGAAAGTTGAAACGCGACGGAAGAAGACATGATCCTCACGGATGATGTATCTCAGTGCCTCCACCTGATTATGATGTGATGCATGTATATAGAACCCTCGGGCGTTGGTTTCCCTCTCTATCCTTCTCACCACCACCACCAGAATGGCTGAGATTTCATTTAGCAAACCGCGCACGCTCGTACTTTGCTTTGATGGTACTTCGAACCAATATGATGCAGATGTGAGCTCTCGAAATATCTTTTGAATATAACATTACTGACTGTTATGTCTCATAGAATACGAACGTCGTGAAGCTCTTTGCCCTGCTGAAGAAGAACGACTTCAACGAGCAGCTCACCTACTATCAAGTATGCCCCCTTTCTGCCTCCTTATCCGCCTCCTGAATTTCCATAAGCCAGGAGTAGGGACATACTTCAATCCTGGCGTGGTATCACCCATGTTTGAGTGGTTCGCAAAGATCCTCGATTTCGCTATCGCATGGTGCGTGTACAGCACGTTCTAATCATAGTGTTAATATTCATTAATATCACTTTGACAGGTACTTGGACGCCCATGTTATGGATGGCTATAAATTCCTCATGCAGAACTATCGTGTTGGGGACAAGATTTGCATCTTTGGTACGGCGCTCGGTGCTTTCCTGCTGTATGTCTTGTTCTGAACAAAGAGGGCGCTGTAGGCTTTTCGCGTGGGGCGTATACCGCAAGGTACTGTTTTTATCCTCTATCCCCAGTTGTTATCCGTTGACTCAGGGGGGGCGTCAATAGAGCTCTCGCAGGGTTCTTACACAAAGTATGTAGCTCTGGTAGAAGCACCCACAGCGTACCAGAATAGCTAACAGCAACCCCTAACAGACCGGACTTCTACCTCGAGACAACGAATCCCAAGTTCCATTTGCATACAAGCTATACAAACGGGAAGACAAAGACGGTATCGAGCTCTGCGCTGGGTTCAAGCAGACATATTGCCAGAATGTGAAGGTGGAGTTCCTGGGTGTATGGTGAGAACGAGAAAGCCTATTGTATGGGAATGTCTGTTCACCCATGAGACAGGGACACAGTGGCTAGCGTGGGCATCCTCATGAGTCGGTCGTTGCCATTTACGAATTCCAATACGTCTATTAGAACATTCCGACATGCATTGTCATTGGACGAGGTAAGACTATTTATAGTATTTGTTCGGTTTTGACATGTATTTGATATTGCAACAGCACCGTACCAAGTTCCGACCAAATACTTATCATAGAACTGCTCCAGATCCTGCTTCAGCCGCCAAGGACCCGCAACATGCAAGTCCGGTTGTGTCTCGCGGTGGTAATGGACCAAATCAGAGCGACGTAAGCTCGTCTTCGAACTCAAATGGGAAACCACCGGCTAGGAGTTGGACGAAGCGATTTCAACCCTCGAAATCGTACATCCCAGATGTCGAAGATGATGGCGTACCAGACGACGTTCTTGAGGTCTGGTTTTCAGGCTGTCATACTGGTACGCCCTTGTACCATCGCTTGTTTTCTATTTTTACCCACAGCTATTGTTATACTAGACATAGGCGGTGGCTCTATGCCCAATGCAACCAAATCGGAGCTCGCAGACATCTCTTTGCGTTGGATGATGCGCGAAGTTGTCAAATCGGGCTGTGGGATTCAGTTCGACCCCGCTGCCCTTGTCCGTGCCAGTATAGAGCTCATCCCTGAGCCCAACGAGGCTACCATTGAATCTGACAAGGTGGATGCACTGACGAGCCTGCATGATGGTCTGACGGAGAATGTCCTGTGGTGGATTTTAGAGGTGATTCCGTTTGGGTACTCGTGGCAGGATGAGAAGGGGAAGTGGCATAAGACTTTCGCGTGAGTAGATGTCCTGTGATTACGGTTACGTTGCGCGATGCTAAGCTAGGTTGTAGGCCTAACTTCGGCAGAGGACGAACGATTAATGATTCTAAACCAATCTTTCATGCTACGGTGAAGGAGCGTATACAGGGCATGAAGTATACGCCGAAAGCGAAGTGGGCTAAGGGGTCTGAGACTTACATTGAGTGATAACCTCGCTTCTGACATCCGACGTTTGATTTTACTGTTCTAAGTACAGTCTCTCCTTGTCACTTTTGATTTATCTTTTTTGCGATACGACCCGTAACGTGCTCTTATGTATGATTGATGATATCCATTGGTAACAATTATTATGTGTTACTGTAGCCTTTACCTACTGGGGTAGTAGTATGCTTTGTAATGAATGCACTCGGTGCTCACTTATTGCAAGTGCTTGATATACTCTCATTATTGTTGTTACGTGGTTGAACATCGGTGAGTACTAGTAATATGGTTCGGGAAGAAAATAACAGAATTACAGGAATATACAGGAAAAAGTCGAGATAATATTAGGAGTCGAGGGAATCTAGAATACGGATTACTTGAAAACGCATCTAACTTCAACCTTTTCCAGAACTACTACACTATAACGCTAAGTATAGGAAGTTGTCTACTCAATTCTGCAGGAGTCTCCTAGGAGGACTTAAGAATTTGCTAACTTTTGATTCAACGGAGTGAACGTAGGCGGGGAACTTGATTTTACACTACTGTTATATTTGAGTTTATCGAGAAACGCGTGAAAGTGGTCGGAATTGTGGTCTGGATTTGTCGTAAGTTCGACGACCTTGTTGTGGAGGCCCTGAGAATCAATAATAAATGGAAACCCATCGGCAAATATGCTCTTGGAAATGATAAAATCCAGGTTCCATAGCAGATAGAGCACAAGGCTGCATTTCTGCCACGCTTTCTCGAATTTGGGCTTTACCTTCAAGTTAAAGAAACCAGACAAAAAGTTAACTTTTGAAACCCAAACATCATGATAGCTGCCTTTGCGCCATATATTGAGGAGATTGAGACAGGTGTGCTCAAGGCATATCCACGTGAGGACCCATACGAAAGATTCGACTTCATGGCAGTACTGTCGTGTTTGATTCCTGCGTTGAACCCTTCTCTAAGGAGATCACGAGCCATGAAAGAAATAGTTCCTGTAAGCTCTCTTTCACAATTATAGGCCTTGCCATCAAGTTCGATCCCGTTGAGAAAAGCAAGATCGAAATCATTGAGAACGCCACACCCCTCCTTTTCGTCCCACATTAGGTTCCCGAGGCTGACGCCCCCGTGTTCTATTCCATTCGACCAAAGAGCGTAGTGACCTAAACAATACATTAAAAATCAGAACCACATTGTAACCACATATGCGCAGTGACGTATGTAAAAGGTACATTTGAAGCATTGCAACCAAGCATCAATGAAATTGCTTTCATCTTCGATAGTGTCCAGAGGTTTTAAGTGTCGCAGCAGAAGACGATAAATATCAGGGTTGAGATTTTGAGTATCAGCGCTGGATCCAAGTTTTCGAATAATTGAATCAGTATCCGAGACGAGAATATCCTGCCATGCAAAGAGCTTCGGGAGATGCCTAGCAAGACATTCTCGGTTTGAGTCCTTTAAGATATTGTAAGCTTTCGAATGACTTTTGCTTTGTTGCATTTGGAGGCTCTTGGGAAATATGCTTTGACGACCAACTCTTCTGAGTTCCTTACTAGAGACCTGCTGGTTGCAGGGTTTGAAGATTCGCTGTTGACGGGAAAAATGTAGGTTCCCCGGCGGCATTTTGAAGTAGGTCCATGTATAGGCGTGCAACCAGGCCTTACGCTAGCTTCAACGCCGTTGTTAAAAACAATGTTGATGATACTCGCATTGTTCATGGAACCATCATCATCAAGACAATAATTACACAGAAGCTCTAGTACGTCGGCAAAATTAATATGTTTCTGGTGATAACGAGTATCTGAGCCTATCGAGATTCGACAGCTCGCAAGTTCAAGATAGTCAGCTTAGCTCCAGCATTGAACTAATCACATTAGTGGAGCACCTGTGTAGTCGCCAGAATGGCCTCCTGTCTTCTGTAACATGTATGACGTGTCTATATTAGTAGTGTAGCTCATGACTGGCTTAAATTTCAGTACTGGTCTCGATTGAGGTCGATTGGGATGGTCCTGTTGTGGTCCTGGGCAGGTACCAAGTTGAAGTAAAACTCCAAGTTCAACTTAGATTCACAGTTGGCTGAACTCGCTTGGAGGAAACCGAGAGAGAGTGCGAAGTCTTAGACTCCAGCGGGAGGGTGACACGTGACACATTCTTTTCTCTCGTACCACCATCCCGCGGAAGGAATACATCGAGTATAACCTCGCTCGAGCAGAGGTTTCGCCAAAATCTTTTTATACACTTCGATACATTCATTTACAGTAAATACGGGACAAGCCGGGAAAAAATGGTCAGGATTGACAAGGATCCATCTGACGACACATGTCCAGACTATAGAGATGAAGACCACGAAGAAGAGAGACTGTTACTCATGGGGGACACAGAAAGACCGGTAATGACAGAGGACGAGGCAGTAGAAAAATTGGAGAAAATATGGCAGATAAAACATCAGAAGAGAGTTGCGGCATGGAGTGCGCAGATTGTAGCTGAAGAGGAGGCTAGAAGGCGAAATATGCGACAGATCTCACAACCGTGGAGCAATGATGAAAGAGGAGATGAGCATGGAGACGAACAGGAAGACATTCCGGAAAATGAAGGGGAAGAAAGGCGAGAACAGCAGAAGGACAGACCAGATGAAAATCATCAGGTAGAGGTGCGGAGAAATATTGATACAAGAGGACAGAGTGAAGTCACCCATGGGAAGGCAAAGAGGGGAAAGTCATTTGCGTTCAATCCAAATCGAGGGATATCCACCATCCCAGTTAATCGGCCCTCGCAATATGCTATTGACAAGCTAAATGCACAGGTATATGTAGAGCTGGATTATTTCACACTGAGAGGATGCACCCTGGCAAAGGACAACTCTTCATCAGCTGGAGCCGACACCTTGGGTCTGGTCAGTGTAAATGGTGAAATAGCATTGCGACCTTTAGCTGCCATGAAGGCGGTAACAGACATCCGAAAGGATCATGAACTGACTTGGGGTGAAGTAAACCAAGCACAGCACACCATGATAAAGTACATGACGAAAACAGAAGGAAGTATATGGTCCACAGAAATAATCAGGTCATTGATGAGCTTCTACATGCAACTGGATGGACATGCCATACGGGAGGAGGAACATGGCGGTGAGGCTTTGGTGGTATACCAAGCAAGAGCCCGGAGAGAGTGGTACGATGCAGGGATACACGAGGATGGCATGAACCTGGCGATAATAAATGATGGACTGCTGAATGATATCCAACAAAAAATCGCAACGAAGAGAGCAGTGGATAGTGTACGAGAGGTCAGTGATCGCATGCCAATGACATTGAAGATGTTACTGACAAATTGACTCCTCATTCTATACTTTTCATTGACACTGTTCACGGTATGACTCAACATTATGCCACACCCCATGCAACCGTGCAATGTATGGTGGAATTTTGCAATGCGATCATTTGATGCGATTTTGCGATGTTATTTTGCTATGCGATTCTATAATGCAATGTGACAATGTGATTCTGCGACGTTTTGCTACAATGCTATTTTGCGACATGACCTTGCAATGCAACCCTTTTGATGCGACAATGGCCACCAACTACGGGGATGTTGTACCACATCCTTTATATGCATGGCACTTGGCTATAACATGGATGTCGATTATGATGGACATGGCCAAACAGGTACAGGTGATCCTAGCCAAGACAGCACAGTTGCAGTTAGAGACTCCCCGACGGAAGCGAGGCAGAGAACGATCAGCATCGCCCTCACCAAAGAGGAGGAGGACATCGAGTTACAGGTGGAAAAGTCGGTCGAGATCGCCAGACATTGAAAGGTCAAAATCCAATGGAAGGTCTTTTCTCAGAGGTGCAGTGGGACCACAGGGCGCCCCCGCTTGCGCCATATGCTTGGGGCGCCAAAAACATGATTTTTCGGAATGCAACAGGAGAATACTATGGGATGGGAAAACAAAAGCATGGGCCATTCGGGGGACAGACAGAAAACTCACAAAGCCAAATGGGGAAGGTTTGTGCTTTCAATGGCAACGACCAGCAGGATGTCAGAGTTCAATGCACCCAGAGCGACATCGTTGCTTGGGATGCGGGAGTGCAGATCATGGAGCTCAAAGATGTTCTCGAGCAGAGAAGCTATAACCCAGTTACTCCATACCACTGCGAAGAATGGGAGAAAAGATTGCGAGAATGTGGACTGGGGGAGAAGTATAAGGATGTGGTGGAAGGTTTGCGCCATGGGTTTGACTTGGGAATCCCCATTATTACAAAGTCACACGCACCACAGAATCACAAATCCATCAAACAATATGTGTCGGCATTTCATGATATCATTACCAGGGAATTTGAAAGTGGGAGATACTTGGGACCGCTCTCGCAACATCAAGTGGAAAACCTTATTGGCCCTTTCCAATCATTCCCAATATCGCTCATCCCAAAGTCAGGGAAACCAGAGAAGTTCCAGGCAATTCACAACTTCTCTTACCCACACAAATCAGAAGGCGATATCAAATCAATCAATTCCCATATCAGTTCAGGAAATTACCTGTGCACATGGAGCACCTTTTCAACTATATGGATATTGGTGGCTAGACTCCCTCCAGGATCACAGGCCGCTATCAGAGATGTGGCCGAAGCATACAGGACAATTCCAGCCCATCCTACACAGTGGCCAGGTCTGGTGGTTAGACTCACAGAGGAAGACTCATTCGCAATTAACACCAGTGATGATTTTGGTTTGGGATCAGCAGGAGGAGTATTCGGCAGAACAGCAGATGCAGGCCTGGAAATTATCAGGCACAAAGGGATGGGGCCAGTGTCGAAGTGGGTGGATGATCATATATTTTTTCGCATACTACGACAATACCTCAAGCAGTATAACAAGGACAGAAGGAGATGGAGAGGAGAGATCAAAAGGAATGGAGGAAGGGTACATGAACGCAGTCGCATATGGTACAAAGGAAAAGACATGTCAAACGGAAGATCAGAAGAGTATGACGAAGACATGTCAGCAGAATTTAGGGATGTGGCAAATGAAAAAAGGGGAGCAAGCGAGGAAGTGGAACCGTATTGTTACAGTGAAGAGGATGTTGACGACATGTCAAAACAATTGGGAATTCGATGGGAACAATCAAAGTCGATTCCCTTTTCTGCAGTGGTACCTTTTCTTGGGTTTAATTGGGACCTGGATAATAAAACAGTGGCGCTATTGGAGTCGAAAAGGACAAAATATCTTCAGGAAATTGAAGAATGGAAGACGAGATCTAAACACACACTGGAACAAGTTCAAAAACTATATGGAAAGCTGTTACACACGACATTGGTCATTCCAAAAGGCAGAGCATACCTTACAAAGTTGGAGGCTATGTTGGGAACGACCAGTAACCGTCCTTTCGTGCTGCATCACCCACCCAGACACACAGAAGAGGACATCCAGTGGTGGAAACAACAACTTGAAACAGGAACACTGTCCAGAAGAATATCGATATCAACAACGATTATTGAAATTAACACATATTCAGATGCGAGCTCCGAATTTGGGATCGGCATCACCATCGGAAAACAATGGAGAGCATGGAGACTACGAATGGGATGGAAAGCTGAAGGAAGAGATATTGGATGGGCAGAAGCAGTCGGCTTTGAACTACTTGTCACGACGATTGAGTATATTAGGGTCAATCAGCAAGGCAAAAAACACTTCTGGGTACATGGCGATAACACCGGAGTTGTTGAAGGATGGTGGACAGGCCAGAGCAGGAGCTGGAGGGTCAATGAGGTGTTCCGACGAATACATGAGAGGTGTGAAAAGACCAACACGACAATACATACCAGATATGTCCCAAGCAAAGATAACCCAGCAGACAACCCCTCCCGAGGGATATACCCAACCGAAAATGCACTCCTACCCAGAATCCCAATACCAACAGAGGTACAAAGATTTGTCGTTAACTTTGATGACCCAGAAATTGGAGAGTGGCCAGAGCAGAGGATTTTGCCAAAACCGAGATGGGAAGATAAACGAGGGAGAGAGAAACACATCAATAGCAGAACCCAGAGGGATGAAATGTGGACAGTCGAACGCAGATAGAGGACAGCGGGAACACAAGGGCATAGCCACGCGGAAAGGGGGCAGAGAAAGAGTGGCCCAGCTACCAATTCGAAACGGGCGTCAAGCCAAGGCAAACAGACCAATGCCCTACCCCCCTATGCTTTCACCACACGAATCCCCACTTCGACCCATCTGTACAGCAAGAGAACGTCTAATAAAATGGAAAACGGCTCGAGAGAGAACATGGAGTGTACAAGGTTTGACAGAGGAAGACCTAGAAAGGGTACTAGAAGTACTATGTATGTCATGGGAGGAGAGCACGCTCACCACATATGCAAGTGGGGTTTTGGCACTGCATGTATTCTGCGACAAGCGAGGTATATCAGAAGAAGAACGAGCACCAATAAAACACGAGCTATTGGCCGCATTCATTGCCAGCCTGGCGAATGCATACTCCGGAAAAACAATACGCAATTATGTGCAAGGAATAAGGGCATGGCATATCTTGCATGGGGCAGAATGGAACATCAAAAAGGACGAGGTGGACAGTCTGTTAACAGCGGCGGATAAGTTGACACCAGCGACATCGAAAATTGGAAAAAGAGAGCCCTACACACCAGAGCACATCGCAGATATAAGAAATGGGTTGGACCTAGAAACACCGTTAGATGCAGCGGTATATGCATGCCTGACAACATGCTTCTATGCAACCGCCAGGCTAGGGGAATTCACAGTTAAGACACTGAAGGTCAAGTTCGATCCCCAGCGCAACATCACCCCAAGGCATCTATCCAAGGTACAAGATCGCAAAGGGAACCTGGTAACGAACTTGAGGATTCCCAGAACGAAGGTCGCGCCAGAGGGAGAGGACGTTTATTGGGCGAAGCAAAGTGGCCCGACAGATCCAGAGGAGGCGATGGAAAACCACATGCGTGTAAATCAGCCACTGGTCGATGGCCATCTTTTCGCATACAAAACCAAGTGAGGGACGCATAGACCACTGACGAAGACCATCTTCCTCAAACGAGTAACCGACGCAACCAAAATGGTGGGAAGAAAACCAATTCAAGGACATGGTATTCACATTGGCTCCACGCTGGAGTACCTGCTGCGAGGGGTCCCATTCGAAGTGATGAAGACTAAGGGAAGATGGTCAGGGGACTCGTTTCAAGCATATCTGCGGAAACATGCACAGGTGGTTGCCCCTTACATCCAGGCGGTGCCAGAAGTACACACTATCTTTGCGGAGTACACAGTCTCCTCGTAGCCAAGGAGAGACAGAACAAGTGGCAGTGATGACGAGCGGGGCAATGAGTAAGCAGTCTTTCCTAACCTTTTGGGGCCCGAGACTCACTCGTCACGTCAAGACTACAGAGTGGGAGTCGGTGCTCATCTCGGCCCCCCCCCCAGAAGAAATCAGCCAAGTTGTGAGATGTGCACTGCGTGCACACCTTCACCCAAACCCTGCAAGCAATTTCGGAACAATTTATTGGAGCACGTAGCATACACATACGATATAATAAATTTCGGAACGAATGTAGATACATGTGATACGGTACAAAACCTACCAGCTTAACTAATATACAGTCTAGAGAAACCGTGAGCGAGAGTCCAAGATGTCAGTGGGTGCAACACTCCAACAAGTTTCACGTGACAGCTTACACTTCAGAGACATTGAATCGGATCACGGTAAATATGGTACAATTCAAACTATTGTTCTTGAAAGTATGTGCATAAGTAATGGCCTTTTTCGAAAGCCCTCAAAAAATCGGGCCGCACCTTCTGTTCCGTGATCTGATTCATTATTATCTGAGGTGACTTTGCTTAAACTGCCATGTGAATTAGTGATGCTACTTAAGTACTTACATTGTACGATTGTTGCGTTTGCCAGAATTATTATATTTATGACTATATAGCCGGTAGTAGTTACTAGCATTATAGTGAAATCTTTATGAATTCAAGGCTTGTGAAGTTAACGGTGATATTTTCAAGACAAGTAATTATCGTTACGTGCTAAACCTATGCTAAACATCAGCAAGTAATAAGTGTAGTTGCCGATAATGGCTAAAACGTCTAAAACTACTACTAATGTGATCCCAAAAACGGTGGCAGAAGAAATTTGAATGAACCATATTAGCTAAGCTACACCGTTACGTCGAAAATAGGACCTCAAGAATAGTTGTTAAAATGCCTCTTCCTTGTGCAGGGGAAGTGTGGTTGGGACTTGTTAGTTGGTGGAGGTAACGATACTAGTGACCCTGACATGCTCACTACTGGAAGTGACAGTAGTAAAGCCTGAGGTGGCATGTTCGTTGGTGGAAGTGGTGGCAGTGACCTTGGGATGCTCGCTGCTGGAGGCGCTAATAGGAGTCGTGACTGTCAGGAATAGAAGGGGAGGGTTGAAGAGCTGACCATGGAGGAAGACCGGCTTGAAAACGCTGACCGACGATAGTGACAGACGAAGCCGTGTATTGTGCAGAAGCGTGTACATACCGAGAACGATTATGTAAGTACCTTATGTAACTAAGTGGCTGTGCCTCAACACGAACACCCAGATTCTAACAGTGACCGTGGTCGTTACACGACTACCAGCTTCATGAATAGCTACAGTGACTGTAACAGTATGGCCTGCACAGATACTGCCCGAGGCAGCAGTAAAGACAGTTGAAGTAGGGAAAACGTGTGTAGTGCTGCTAAATGCGCCAGTGAAAACAGTGGAAGTGACACCAATGGGAGTGGCAGTGTAGAATGTACTGGTAAAGATGGTCAAGGTAACGTTTATGGGTGTAGTACTGCTGACTCCACCGGCGAGAACAGTTGAAGTGGCGTGAATAGGTGAAGCACTACCAGAAGCAGTAACCTCAGATGAAGAAGCTGGAACGTACAATAAAAACGCGATGTTAAATAATGCAAGAGCAACGAGGACTGAGAGGCGAGGGATTGTGAAGACTAGAGATCGCAGGTAATGGTTGGTGAACAAAGGAAATTTTTTTGAGCCAACTTTGTCATAAGGTCCAGAGGCTTTTAAAGAAATCTACAACCCCAGCAACCTAGTAACTCTGAAGCCATGTCTCTCGATGAGAATACCACTAGATTGAAGATTCACACTACGATGAGTGTCCCCACAAATTAGTTGCGGCTCATGAACCGAATCCGACAGAGACCGTACACGGTAGTAGTCAGATATCGCCATCGATTTTGAAAATTATTCCGTGTCTGCAAGTAGTATCTAAGATGTTCAGAATGATAAATATAGAAAGAAATCCCCAGCATGACAGGCAGAGAGTTTGAACCTCGAGATTTGCAGTCGAGTTTGCCAGGGTAGTTGATCTCGTGTCCACATCGAATATATGTCGAGTCTCAGCGCAGCCAGATTGACAGATCCACAATTAGCGCATTCCAAGTTCAGAGCTAGACATGATCCTTATGACAGAGAAAGTAGTGGCCGCCTAAGAAGAACTTCTAAAAGTTGAAATTACTCGTGAGGTAAGGTAGGGGAGGACCCCTGATAATCCCTATAACAGTTAGTTCCTCGAAAAAAAAAAATTGTCCGGACTGTCATAAACGAAATTTTGAAATTTTGTCCGGATAGCATCCAGGTTCGCCCGCCAGGCTCAGGATTTGTCCGGATTGAGTGTTCTAAGTTCCAAAAATCAGTATTTTCGTTTTTTTTTTTTTCAATTCCACGAAATCAAGCTTCTAGAAGATGCAAACCAAAAACCTATGTATATTAGATTGAAGTAAAAACAAATTGCTGTAAGTCAGAACTATATTATAATCATCACCATCAGAGATATTGTTGTTTTTCGTCCTGCTATTGAAGATCTTTGGTGCTGCTGCGGGTTGAGCCTTTTGGGATTGAGGATCACGAGATATGTCCATATAGAATTTGCTATTCAAGGCAAGGCCAATATTAGACTGAAGGGTGATAGCATTCGAGGGAATGGTTGTTAGAAATTGAATGAGTGCAATCAGTTGGAAGTAGAAGTTACTGAGGAGGAAAGTTGCCTTCGGTGTAACATTAAAGTAATTTGCAGTACTGTTCTTGAAGATCTGAACACCTAAACTTGAGATAGCTGCATGTTTTACATTTTTCCCTGGAGCCTTTGAGTACATAGTTAAGACTGTTCTGATTGTTAACATTTAAGCAAAAGATAGTTTGCAATACACCTACCATGCACAATGCAAGGACCAAATGAAACGGTAGAAATAGAGTGTAGATTGACTATGAGAGGCAGAATAATTATTGTTTGAATTGCTCCAGAGCATATACAGCAGTTTATATAGCGGAATAAAATAAGATAAGGCGGAACATGAGTACTGCATGATGAAGGTACGGATCATCCTTGAGTGAAAGAATGCTGCAACATTGTGAAGACAAGGAAACGATAAAATGACTAGAAAAATTAAAAGTTGAATGTCTTGTCTAGTCATTGGGCAGTCGTAGGTAAGTAGTCACTGTATCCCAAGCCTATCCAAGCTCAGGCTGTTTCGGGTGGCTCACGGAGATGAGTGAACTGTCATTACGGTGCTTGTTCAGGTATATAATAGGGAATGATTGAAAACGTCGGTCAGAGTGAGATTCGGTGATTGGAGAAAGCGACAGATGAATGTTGACGTTGAGCGCTGAGCAACAGGCGCAGTCAGTAGACATCGAGCCTGGGAAACTGTAAAAATTATCTAAGCATTGGTGATGTCACTGGTCAGCCACTTGGTATTTGTCCGGACAGGGATCTTACATCTGAAATTTTTGACCGTCGATGTCCGGATAGGTGAACAGAGTTTGACGGTATTTTTCCCCAAAAAACGTCCGGATTGCGACAAAGTTCCGGGGCCATAGGCCCCGGTTTGTGTCCAGATTGGCGACTAAGTGTAGTAGGGATAATCAGGGGTCCTGGTAGGGGACACTAGGATCCAGCACCTTTATGTAAGCAGCTTATGTAAGCGCCAAGAGGTGCAAAATCTGCAATTTCAAAAATTCTAAAAGTTTGTCAATGCATAGTGTGCTCGGAAATGTTGTCTTAGATACCCAGTAGCCTCTCTAATGTATTAAATATGATACAGTTTATAATTTATTGATGTATTCATGATATGAGGCTTTTAGCTCAGCAGCCATTGAAGGTGGAAGAACCCTGTGACCGCTATATCTCCGGTTCGCCCAGGATGCCTCAGGTCCACTTAAACCTTGATTGTAAGAATCAATGAAGCGTGCTGAGCGATTAGCATATCTAATTGTTCAATATTAGTTATCTGCTATTGTTCTCTTACCAAGCTCAGGCATATACTCGTCATCATCTTCATCTGTCACCTCTTCAACAGTTGCCTGCTGCTGTCCACACTCTTCAGCAATGTTATTGTTCACTTCATTTGGTGTAACACCACACTTCATACTATTCAAACAGTTCTGAGTGCTTTTGGATCGCCGGCCCATGGGTTGTGTAGTGAATTTTAACTGTTTTCAACTTATTTTACACCGATATCAGCCAGTGCGCAATGATATCTCATCGATCTTATCAGTCACGTGTGCATATTAGCCGATCGCTTAGATCAAATGGTATGATTATGTAAGACGCAAAATGTTGATGGAAAAAAATTCAATTTTTGTCTAACCAACGGAAACATCATTTCCAGGCATTATAAAGTACTTTTGTAAAAATTCTTACATTACAAATAACTTGGTGGATATACAAAATTTTGAAAAATAAAGTCGAACGTTCTGTTCAGATATATGTGTACTACAACTTGTTCAGCTCAGATATGCTCAAAAATAGGTGTTGAGGAAGGAATTTCGTGAATGGTAAAAGTAGATTTTGGATTACATAAGGGTGCTGGATCCGAGTGTCCCCTACCTTAGTACTGAATTTGATGAAACCTCCTAGGCGAGATGAAACATTGTGACCGACCAAATGTTTGGATGTTGATGTTTAGGAATGCTAAAAAAGTTTTTTCGTCGGTCATTATAACTTCCTCAGTTGCTTCTCATTGGCAGGACAAGGTTGGGACAAGGTTGCAATGTTGAGCGAGGAGTAATGGTGGAATCAGTTGGGAATCAATGCTTTGTTAGTGCTTTCAATTAATTTGTTGATCATTGATCAGTTTCTTTAAACTTACAACAACAAGGACAAGTACAGCGGTAAAGACCAAAATTGAGACTCAACTCTGCTCAGATTGGACTCCGTCTTCCTTCAACTTCCTTCGTGCCACCTACAGTCCTGAGTTTGCTTGTACACTGATAGTTGAACCTAATATACTTCATATCATTTACTTAAACAGCTGCGTAACAATATTCTCTCTATTTATTTTACCATTTCACGTATCCATAGTACTCACAGATAAGATGAGTACTATACTTACGTAGTTCAACTTATTTTGCACTGTAGGTACTTACACACTTGTCCAACATTTATCCTCTAGCTCTCTCTCTGTGTGTCTTCTGAGATCAAATTTAACATCATTGTCGACACCATATCGTTTATTTAAATGCTCGCTTCTTTGAGAGCTATTCAGCATTTACTATTTTATAGATTGGATGCCAATTAACTTTGTATACTACACAAAGACATACATTGGCACAGACCAACACAGATAATTCACCCTGGTATGTGCGAACCACTCACTAATCTGTCCCCATGGATTTTGAGCTCAAATTAAAATATGTTATGGGGGTGGCTTTAAATTGCAGCAAGATTCTGTCGGAAGCTTACTATCATAACTCCTACTCATATTCTCCAGAGAGAAAATAAATCCATGAGTTTAATGTAAGTAAGCTAAAAACTACGGTGGGGTTTCTCGTGGTTACTATCAAGTACAAGATGATAACAAGTAAAATTCAAACTCCTTAGGCCTTCACTACAACAACGCAACAACAATACTAATTAAAACGCTAATTGCACCGCCACCCCGAACAGTAGTCGTGAAAGCTGAGTTGGAATTGCTATTCAATGCGTTACTGGAGCCATTTACAGAAGTGGTTCCAGATGGTGATGCGATGGCGCTAGATGGTTTACTACTGATGGAAATGGGTGCGCAGTTTCCTATGAAGGAAGTGATGGTGAAGGTCGCAGCATCACTGTTTGAGATGGAAGTTGCTCTGGAACTGGTAAAGGATGTCGTGGTACCATCGATGAAGCTGAAAGAACTGCCAGTAGCGACAGAGCCAATAGTTGTCTCCCCAAAGAATCCGGAAGAACTTTCCGCGTTGAAAGAACCAGTAGTGGTACCATCGAAGGAACTGGAGGATCTGGTGGTAGGGATAGGACTTTCAGTGGAGGTGAAATCGGCAATGGAAGTTGAGTCCCGAGCCCAGATGGAGATGGAAGAAGTGAATATCTCCTCCGTGGTTTGTGAGGAAGAAGTGAATATCTCTTCCGTAGTTTGCGAGGAAGAAAAAAATTCGACAGTGGTGTCACTCGGCAAGCTTGAAGTGAATGCACGAGTGGATAGAGTGGTATCCAAATTCGTAAATGTGGTAGTAGGCACAGTTTGTGATTCAGTTACACCACATGTGACAAACACAGTTACTGTATCTGTAAAGCCGATGATATGCGAAGCCTCGCTGACCGTGACGGTGGAGGACGCTTCAAAAGTGCTAGTGACAACCGTGGCGGATGAAAGCTGCCTCTGAGTAACCGCCGACAGAACAAAGTCGGCGAGCATTGCAAGTACTGAAATGCGGAATATCGCGGAAGTCTTCATATTGCTATAGAACGGAAACAAAGAGGAATAAGACTGGCTGTTTGAAGTCACAAAGCCCACAGCCCTTTTTAAATATTTTAACGCAAGAAGCTGTGATATTAATATTAAATTATTCAGTGCGCACTGCTTAAACAAGGTTAATGAGCCAGTGACGTTGCTAGAGCGGAGAGAAATGACCGTTTCGTGATAGTATGCAGTCCTTTGAGTCGGGAAACCTATTGATGATCTTTTGTCATCCGCTGATAAAATTATCCGTGGCTGTAAATAATCCCGGAGGGTTCGAGCATCGGGTATAGGGGTGAGTTCGGAATTATCGAGGGCATAGTAAAGGTCCACTGCAAAGACGATGTAACGACAAGGTAAGACTTTTCTGTTGTCTCGTTGATGGGTACGGAATGCAGTTGCTGGAATGTCTTGTTTATTGCAAGCCTTGAAGTACCAAGCATGTGACGTACATAGCAACCGTACGAAGAGTAGAACCTAAGGACCTGCTTAATGAAAGCGTTCGAAGTGGTCAGGCGGCCACGCAAGACCGGCGTGTTCTACAGTGGACACGGTATTTGTAAGGTTCAATTGAATTGTCAGGAGTTTGCGATTAGTCCTGGACATATGTCTGGCACATGTCGATCCACGCGATCAATGCCTTGTACGGAAATCTAAAAGCAGCCATAACAAATAATGCCTTTTGATGAAGTTTGTAAATAGCGAGCACCGTGAATGGATATGTTATGACTCATATGAAATTGCCCGTGAACATTTGAACGCAGTGTAAGTGCAGAAAACAAAACAAGGTCACGTTTAAAAATACTTACGCGTGCCACAGCGTCAACATATCCAAATATGAAATCGCGACTCAGCCTCCGAGAAGTTCAACCCAAGTTTGAGCAACTTTTGGTCGGATAAATTTACTGCTACACGTGCTGTTCAAAATCGGTAGGCTGCATGTTGGACAGCATACGCCAAATAATCGACAGCGTTAAAATATGCCTGGTAGCCACGGGCTTAAAATCCCCATAGTAAAAGTAAAAACAATCAAACCGTCAAAACCGATAAAGCATCTGGCTGTGGTTGCAAGGTGCACAGTAACACATCCTAAATTCGTAAGATATATCGCGGCAAGGTACAGCCGATCATTAAATGGTATCCGATACCAGTGTCCTACACCAATATTCTAATACTAATGTCCCAAACCGGTGTACTACACTGATATTCTGATACTAATGATGTCCTGACCGTATTACCATATAAGTATAGGAAGAAGTAGAAGTCCATTAACTGAATGTCCATTCCCTAATGGAAGCAATGATCAGTGAGTAAATCGATGTGTAAGCCTTCGCAAACATACCGTAAAATTACGTCTTACAGCAACGCAGCAATAACACCAATGAAAGCGCTAACTGCAGCACCGGCCCCGACAGCATTTGAGAGCGCAGAGTTTTTACCACTAGAGTTCAAGTTATCGCTGGTACCACTGCCAGAGGCAGATGATGATGACGCGGTTCCTGTGCCGTTAACTCGTATGGTAGTAGAAGATGGCACACAGCTTCCTAATGTAATGGTGACGGTCGTTGTAGCATTGGAGGTGGCAGTTGCGCTGACACTCCCCGAAAAGATGCTGGTTGCATTGTTAAAGATGGTAGCAGTGGTGACACTCCCCGAAAAGGTGCTGGTTGCATTGTTAAAGATGGTAGCAGTGGTGACATTAACGACGTCAGTACTTGTGAAATTGGCTGAAGACGATTTCGCTGAACGTGCTGAGAGGATATTACTAGTGGCATTTGGGAAAGTTGTGGGAGCAGATGATGACTCCCAGAATGTAGAAGTGACGTTGGAAACGGGGAAAGATTCGACGGTGGTGTTGGACGACCACCCAGTTTCTGTAGCATTCACGAAAACTGCAGTACTAGGCGCTGCAGTTGCAGTGCAGTTAACATACACAGTAACTGTAGCTGTGCTATTGAATGAAGTCGAAGTGGCGTTGGAGGGAGCCGCAGTGGAAGAGAAGGATGGTTCCACAACGGTAGCTGTGCTATTGAATGAAATCGTAGTGACGTTGAAGGGAGCCACAGCGGAGGAGTAGGACGATTCCACAGCGGTAGCAGTAATAGTAGCCAGGGAGGATGAAAAGACCTGAGCGGACGCCAACAGGACAAGGTCGGAGACTGTTGCGAAGAGGACTGAGGATACGATGGAAGTCTTCATGGCGTATCAAAAACAGGGAAGAACAGTGCTTTCTGAAAACCCAGACAACCCAGAGCCCTTTTTAAACATATCAGGAAATCGTAATATCATAAGTAGAACGAAGCACAGCTTGCACAGAGATGTCTCAAAACACGATTGTTCGGAGCGGCCAGCATGCCCGCGTGCACGAGTTGAAAGAAAGGGAGGAGTTAAGTCAGCAAGGACGGAGGGAAATGGCCGTTTCGTCTTTTACTAAATCATACTTAGATTCCTTGGTCGTCATTTTTAGACATAGCCAAGACGAGGAATTAGCGACTCGAGTACTCCCAGATAGCTCGAGCATGATGTAGGTGAGCACAGCGAATGACTTGGTCTTGCTCAGAACAACGTGATTCCAGAGTCCTAGATATTTCAAATTTGATAGGTGTTTAGTGAGTATTAGCTTGGGATCGGCAGGAACCCGTACGAAGCTGTGCAAGGCCGTAATGTGTAGAAATGCCAGGAATAACTCGTCTCCTACTGGAGTCTAGGATTGAGCGGTGCCGCTATCAATTCTCACATACTTAGTAACATGGTAACACCACAAGGAGAAGTTCTTAAGAAGATGGATAGCGCAGCAGTTGCAGCTTACCAGTGGCCATCGAGGCCCGCTAGTATGTTTTTTTTTAGGTCTAAAAGGAATTCCAATCTTCAAGTTTCAGATTTCGAGGGCGACACTATCTATCGCTTGATTCTGAAATAAGCTTGATTTCTAAAGCCAGGATGAAAGAGTTCAATGAACAAACGAAGAATAGAGGAGGTAAGTTGTACGAAGTTTTGACTCCAACAAGTTTGTCAACTCCTCGCCGGTCAGCCTGGCCGTGGGAAGTCTGTGGGAAGGTCACGAATCCCCGCGATAGGTGTCCCATCGTCTTTTTCGAATCAAGTTACCCGTAGGATTTTTTTTTGTGCCATACATAAATTGAAATCGGCCCTTGCTGAGAACGATTGAACGACCAAAGTTTTGACGCGATGAATACAATTTCAAATTGAAATAGTGAGCCACGTGATGCGACTATTACGACATCGTCTTTCACAGCATCTCACTTGCATTTCATATCTATACCACTTGCATTTGATTCCTTTGCCAATCTTCATCACACTATTCACCTTTGTCACATAGAGTGTATCAAAAGGTTCTGGAAGGAGTTAACGCACTGTAGACCAGATGGCTCCAACGAACAAGAAAGCGTCTCGTCGGGATTCTAAAGAACCACACGTTCTTGAAGCAAGAGATATTCCTTCACTTGCGAAATTTATTAAGTCGGATGCATGCAACAACATTATGTTAATGGTATGCTGCTCTAATGATTCTTCTGAACACGTATTAAATAAGAAATAGTTGGGTGCTGGTGAGAGATAAGCCCAGATCTTATACGCGACGAGCGGCCTAAACCCATCATTCCCTCATAGGTGTGAGTACGTCGGCAGGTATTCCAGATTTTAGGTCACCAAAGACCGGTAAGTCCAATTACGTTTTCTGCTTACTGTACTTAACTTACACTCAGACTTTCTCTAGGTCTCTATGTAAGAGATATTTTAAACTGTAGCCAGGGGAGGTTGTGACACTGTTTCACCTCCATGCAGTCTAACCTCGCAAGGTTGAACCTTCCATACCCAGAAGCCGTCTTTGATATCGGTTTCTTTCGTAGAAACCCTGTGCCGTGTGGGTCTTCCTCCCACATGTTGTAAACGCATTTGCATCTAACATATCACCTAGTTTACACCTTGGCACATGAATTATACCCAGGAAAGTTCAGGCCAACGATAACCCACTCCTTTATCAAACTTCTGGAAAACAAGGGCCTTCTTCACACATGTTTTACGCAGAACATTGATACCTTAGAGCGACGCGCTGGTGTGTCCGACGAAAAGATCGTTGAAGCCCACGGCAGCTTTGCGTCTCAGCGATGTATCGATTGCCAAACAGAGTTCGATGACGAGTCAATGAAAGAGCATGTTCTCAAAAAGGCCATTGCCAAATGCAAGAGCTGTGGAGGCCACGTCAAACCGGACATTGTATTCTTCGGAGAAGATGTAAGTTTCATGTTATTCTTAATAGTTCGTTCCGTACTCACCTCTCATACCAGCTACCACGACTCTTTAAGAAATCAGCTACAAATATGTTAAAAGCAGATCTTTTGATTGTGATGGGCACATCGCTCACCGTCCACCCCTTCGCATCGTTGGCCGGAATGCCAGACGAGTTCTGCCCTCGCGTTCTCATCAACTTGGAGAGAGTAGGTGACTTTGGAAGACGCTCAGACGATGTCGTCCTTCTTGGGAAATGTGACGAAGTTGTGAGCGAACTCTGTCAAGAACTAGGATGGGAAGAAGAGTTATTGAAGCTATGGGAGAAGACCAAGTATAGCGTTGAAGGCGCCGAAGAGGAACCTGCAGAGCCGGAAGACGAAGAGGCACTGCTGGAGAAGGAGATCGAAGCAGTCACAGCAGCCATTGAGCGGAGCTTGGCGTTAAAAAGTGCTGCTGAAGAGGTCGCAAAAGAGTCGAAAACTAAGAAGGTAGATATGTTGACAGTAGATGAAGAGGCAGAGACACTGCAGATCCCACCCAAGAAACCATCATCTTCCCCGGCCATTGTGGACAACGAGAAACCTGACAAACCAGGAGAAGAGGCGTCAACAGAGGAGAAGCCATTCTCATCTCCGGCTGCAGTGGATAAGGGGAAAGTGGACAAGCCGGAGAAACCAACGTCAGAAACATCTCAAAGTCCACAGGACACAACCCATTCATCCCCGGCTGCTGAAGGTGAGACGGACGAAGAAGTCAAACTAGAGGAAGGAAAACTATAGAACCGAAATCATATTGAAGTATTTACTTGTATATTATCCTCGTTGTGTACATCCTGCTATCCTGTCAAGCTATCGGAATGAAAGACATACTACACCATGTTCTATGCGCAATCCAGAAGGCAGAAGGAAAACTGTAGTCTTCAATCGTACAAGTAGTATCTACACTGTGTATTATCTCTGTCGTATACATCTTTGTATCCTATCTTCGTTATCGGAATGAAAAAAAAATGTCTGCCTCACATACTACTCCATTTTTCCTGCACAGTCCTTGCAAAGGATGGAGTCCCCACAGAGGCACGTATTATAACCACTCTACGTTTCATTACTCTGGCTCCTAGCTTAAGAAAGCAATGCTACTGAGGTTGGTCCACGAGGTTCATAGGCAGTAGTCAAAAAGACCGACACACCCTTGCCCGCTCGCTTCCTCCCGTTCAGTCGCTCCAACCAACCCTGCACGAGGTAGACATGCTCAAGGCATCTCATGAGGATTGGTGGTCGGTGCCGTGAAGAGAGAATACCTACACAGGACAAAAGATGAGAACATACCTGCGTTATTCTTCCATAGCTTGCAGCAGAGGAAGTGCATGGTCACATGTAATCATAGCATTACGATAGTGAATACATCATGGACAAGAAAGTTGCCACCACCGACTGAGCCACCAGCCAAGGCGGCAGTTCGAACGCGAAAAAGTTTGTTGACAACCCAAGAATACCGGAGATTAAGGGGACACAAAATACAAACCTAAACAAAAAAAAATGACAGAGCAACAAGTTAAGTGAAAATTATACTGCGGAAAGAAAGAAGGTAGTCCATTGTTCGTGGATTGATATGACGAGTCAATTGATTATGAAAACATGAGCGGGGTAAAAAACATATGACGTGTGTTGCATTACAATGGTGGATTTGGGCCGGCGCCAGGGACAGGATATGCATTCATGATACTGGCGAAGGTGGCCGGAACGGGCGGGGGAGTCAAACCGGGAGCTGGAATGTCACTTGAGACGACTGCAATGATCAAGAAAGCGTGTTCAGATAACTAACCATGGGGACTTGCTCGAGCGTCGGTGGGTGGCCGCGAAGCATCGGCTGCAGATTGTGGAGGAGCAGGTCGATAATCAGGGAAAGACCCGGGTTGCACATTTATCTGAGAGGATGAAGCTTGCTGAAGATGCGAAACACCACCCTGAGAAGCAAGTTGTTGCTGCAACGAAGTTCCCTGTGCAGATGGCTGAGGCGAAGGAGACGAGGACTGTTGTTTTGCTTGCTGTTCAGCGACGGCAGCGGCAGCAGCAGCCCGCGCCTGGGCTTGTATATGCTGAGGATAATGATGTATTCCTCGGGGAATAGCAGGTGAAGCAGGCGCAGGCTCTCTTTTATTCCTATCTGGATAATAGGCACCAATCGGATGAGAAGCGTCATACTCCTCCGGTAACGCAGGAATCACAGCCGCATGGCGACCACCAAGAGGCCTGTGTAAAGAAAACGAAATAAGGAACCCCTTCTGTGAATAGCCAGCGGAAGAACTTACCCTCCCTCCACAAAGTTTTGCCATACGTAATCCCTCAAACGATTTGCATTCGGAAGCTCCTGAATCAGATGCTTAATAGTGTTCTGCCCAAGTCCGAAGAAGTCAGGTCCAGAAACCGAGTTCGAATGTTGCCTGTTACGAATAGCATTCGCCTGCTTCACGATACTCGACCAAGCACCTGTCGCAGTACCGGCAATAACAGGCCTATCCGGAATATCCGAAGGTACAATCTGGAACTTTGGCCCATCACCGCCGTCGAGGATAGTGCAGTGATACACCACTTCGATGTTGGGATCAATGGTCGACAAATAACGCCTTGAAAAAAAGACCACTCAATGTTATAATTCGAAGCCGAAGACAAACACAACGCACCTAGTGACCTCATACCCAACAGGGAAAATATACCTCTCCGTATGGAAATGCTCGCGCATACATACCGTCCCAAGACGAATAACAGTCATAATACCGACATTGAGAGGGAGCATAGGCTTCCCCTGCTTATCCCTAGGAACCATAGGAATACTATAACTCTTGCTAGTCACCGTATGCGCTTTTAGTCTTTTCGGCTTCGCATGACGCTGGACATCCGAAGGTGCCCGCGAAGCACTAGGCGGACTGAAACTAGGACTCGAAGGATACATCCCACTAGGGCCCGGCATAGGCGCAGCAAGATAATAGTAAGGATTATAAGGATGAGGATACCCCGGCGTCGTAGGCGTAATAGGCGTTCCCGGAGGATAATACATAGAGTACGGATTCATAGGACCCAAAGGACCCATAGACTGACCCACAGCCGACGTCGGAGTGGGCGATCCTGTTGCAGGCATTTTTGGAATCATCGTGCTGAGGCTCAAGTACGGATTGCTACTGAGGCTGGAAGGCGTCCCAACAGAAGGAGAAGGACTCGCAGCACCCGGCGTTCCAGAAGCCGGACTTGCACTCCCCGATCCATTGTTAGTAGGCGCGGTACCATTATTACTCACCGCATTAGAAACGGTCGTACCATTGGAAGAACCAGGCGGTGACGTCGAAGCAGCTACAGGAGCGGAAGACGTAGAATTAGAAGCAGAAGCAGCCGTGCCACTCGCACTCTGGGTACGCAACTGGCTTGCAGACTCAGCAGCAAGACTAGGATCCAAATTTGGATCGATATTGGAATTATCCTGCGCCTGCACCGGAGGCTCCGAAGCAGTCTTAGGCGCTTGAGGTGACTGAGAAGCTTGAGGTACAGGAGAGGGCTGAGGTGCCTGAACAGCAACAGCTGCCGCATTCTGCGCAGCAATCGCAGCCTCAGCAACCTTAACAATATTCTCCATTTCAGGCGTCGTTTCATGCGAGGCAGGTCCATCGGTTTGAACCGGCGCCTGAGCAGCGTCGCGTGTGTCCATTGAATTAGCAGCAGTCGCGACTTCGGGTACGGGAGGAGGGAAAGCAGAAATTGGAGTGGGGAGTGAAGCTGCTGCCGCTGCTTGTATATGCACATCCGCAGGCGGAGTGGGAAGCGGTAGCTCAGCAGGAGCGGGCGGTTTTTCCTTCTCAGCCTGTTGCGGAACATCAACTTCAGACTGATAAACATCTTCCATCGTCACATCCTCTACAACAACAGAAGGAGCATCGTCAATAACCGGAGCAGGGGAAGGTACGTTCACAGGCGTAGGTGTCGCGCTTCTATCCACCGGAGGCTCAGGTACCGGTGTAAGCTCCTTCTCAGAAGACTGTCCTTCATTTTCAGGTACGTCAGCGTTGACGGTTTCAGGTTCAGGTTCCGGAGCAGTAACATCTTCCATATACACGTCCTCAGATATTGTGGAGGTAGCAGGCGGTGGCGAAGGAGCAGGAGAATGGGTGACCGGCGGAGGAGTAGGATCATGAATCGGAGAGGGGAGTGAATCGTATGTTTCGGGAGGAGTCGGGCCTTGAGGTGAAGGGGAGCGAGATTCTAGTGAAATTTCCTCTTCAGCAGTTGCTGTACTAGATGAAGTACCTTCAGCTTCAGAAACAGGCGGAGCCTCAGCTACAACAACCAATTCCGCCTGATATTTTTCAGCCTCCAAACGCTCTGCCTCGGCCTTAGCTTCTGCCTCAGCTTGAGCCCTCGCCTCCGCCTCCTCCGCCCTCACCCGCTCCTCCTCAACTCGCTTCGCCTCCGCCTCAGCCTCAGCCTCGGCTTTAGCCCTAGCAGCAGCCTCAGCCTCAGCCTTTTTAGCTTCTGCTCTTGTACTAGTCGTTCTAGCACGTTTTGCAGGGGGCGGCGCCGCTGGCGATCGTTCCCGCCCAGCCTGTGCCTCCACCCTCGCGCTTTTACGCGTCCTCGCCGACCTCCGTTGCGGAGTAGGCTCCTCAGCAGGAGCAGTCTCCTCGCTTCGTAAAGGGAACGTGGGACTGGGGGCACGAGTAACTTCATGTCCGGCGTTGGGCAAGTCGCGACCCTGATCCTCATTATGATGATCGTTGCGTGTGCGATGGAGGAAGGAAGATTCCGCATTAACTGGCGGCGGAGAATGTTCATGCTCGTACTCTTGTTTACTAGATACGTGATCATCTTTTATGTCCACCTCCATGCCCCCACCAGGAGACACCGAACGGTACTCATCCTGTTCTGGCGTCAAGGAGCGTAATGTGTGATGTTGTTGTTGTTGGAGGGGAGGCGACTGGTGGAGGTGATGGTGAAAATGGGGCGGAGGAGGGTGAGTGTATGAAATGGGTGATCTTTGATGCGAATGGCCACGCGAAGAGGACGAGGAGGAAGAAGCGTGTTGATGTGAAGTTGGCGACAGCCGCTCGGGAGGGGGAGAACCAGAGGCCTTCGGGGGTTTGATGCGCAGTTTGGTGCCCGAGGAGGAGATCAAAACAGGTCCGGGAGAGCCGTGAGTGGGAGAACCTCCTCCAGAGGGCTGATGTGTGGACGGGTTAAATGTCATTAGCGGCTGTGTGGAGGAATTATTAGTGGCAGGCTCTTTGCCTTTGTGACTGCCACTGCTGCTTCCATGAGAAGAGCGTGTCCTGCGAACGCCTTTCTTGGTCTGAGATTCCCTAGCTTCTTCTTCGAAACGCTCACGCTCGCGACGTTCCTCCTCTTCACGCCTACGGGCTTCTGGACCGACGTGGCGCGACGCAAGGATGGGGTCGACATCGTCATCTGCATCGTCCTCGGCAATTGCCTCGCGGAGGTTGGCGATAAACGACGTACGTGCTTTGGCGTTGAGCAAGGTGCGCGGGAATGCACTTGAGCTTGGCTGAGCCATGGGCATGGGAGCTGAGACGGGGACAGTGGGTGTACCATTTGGCCTGACCTGGCTCTCGAGTTCCAAAATTCGATCGAGCAAATGACTAGACAAAAGCGGACAAAAGATGACGAAAAAAAATAAATTAGAAAAAACCGCAAAGGGAAAGAAAAAAGGGAGGAAGCTGAGGGGAAAAAGCTTACTCGCGTTCTTCCCGCATTCGGACGTTTCGTTCAGAGGAGCGCTGGAGCTCAGAGGTGGTTTCCTTATGTTTCTGAGTGTCAGAACATGAGGTTAGGCCTCTTTCTCTCTTTGATCGAGAAAAAGAGTAATCGTTCCACTGACCTCTTCGAGCTCGAAAAATCTGCGTTTGAGCTTCCTGTACTTGTCGTGGATCTCCTGGTCTCGCTGGGACTTGTGTGGGGCGGGGGAAGGAGCGGATAAAGGGGCAGGAAGGGGAGGAGGGCCCATGAGATCCCTGTCTGGGGGCGGGCCCATGGCCGACGAGGAGGAGCGACGGCGGCTCATGGGAGGGAATAGATTTTGGGTGGTGGGAGATGGGAGAAAGGGCAGCTGGAGATTGAAGCAGCGACTAGCAATTGACAAAACCCACCCACCAAGTGGGGCAAATCACAGAAGGTACAGGAAACACGACCAAACAATCTCCCAAACAAACATCACGACGCCATGCATTGCAAACAAACAAATATCTCTTTTCTATTCAATTCATTTAATATTTATATTTATTACTTGTACTTATTGCTTATCCATCGTGGCGTATCCTCACCAGGCACCTCCAATTCAACTTCCGAAACCTTATTCCACTACACTTACGCTTCTCATCCGCTCGTTTATCCTCCACCAGAGCACCCTAGAGCACCCCAACACCCTGACACCCCAGGTCGGCAGATATGAACTCCCCGGCAAATGATTTATAACCATCTTGATATCAAACAACTATCAACATCCCATTCCATCCACATCCCATCTCTCAGCCCAGTGCACCATCTCAGCGGCTCTTACTCGACCACCCAGCCTCAAAATAGGCTGAAAGGGCACAGGGCGCAGACCAACTCCCAATCACAGATCTGGTCGTGTCTTCCCCGATGGGGCTTCTCTCATGCAATCAGACGCTGAGTCCGTAATTTCCGATTCCAAGTGTCTCAAGATGTCTTGGGCCTGCGCGTGTTCCTTTCTTTCATTTTGATACTATCCAACTGTTTCACCCCAAATACATATTACATACAGAATATATCATCCCTACGCCATTCTATCCAACAATTCATCCAATCATAACTTTTGAATAGCCTCTGCGGGCCCTTAAACACCGGCCGATTCTTGCTTTGATAATCGGTGAGAAAAGACGTCTCAAAATCCCCTTCGCATCACACAAGTGCACACACAGAACCCAAATCCAGCTTTGTTAGTTATTGAGTATCAGTATTTATCCCACTGTTATCAATCAAGAACCCCGGAAACACGCAGTTTGAGCTACCATGCCGATGATATTGTATTACTATCATTCCGTGCTGAGCCCTTGCTATTCACCTACCTTGTCGGCAATGACACATTGCGCTAGATAAGTGGCAGCGTAAGGTATTTATACAAACTTTCAATAATTCATTCCTCGTCAACGATATCAGGCGTATGGAGATGGCGCCACCACAACACCAAACCAATCTGTCTCCTCACGAGGATGATGGAAGGAAGTATCCGTGTGGCACGTTGTGCACGCACGCACACATACAACATCACATCGCACATACACTCTTTCATGTAAAAATCAAAATCTTAACCGAGCCATTTATCCGAAACTTTACACTCGTATATGATGTTAACCTTCGTCCATCCCGATAAGAAATGTCTTCTGCTGCTCACCTGTCGCACAAAGCGGAAAAAAAACATACACAAATGCGGCTAATCCCACTGGACGACGCGATAGCCCCCACTGTCAAACACCTCACAATAAACAATCCCCTGACGTCGGCCCGATCAACAAACAAATAAATAACGAATGCACATGTGACAGCGTGCGGTCTGCCATCGCGCACAACAAAGGTTAAGCCGCCGTGGTCGTCGTAACTCGTCCGAAGGGCGAAAAATTGGGTGAGAATCAAGTATGTAAACAAACTAAAAAAAATCAAGCTTTCGGTCGAAAGCTTTTATTCCACGTTACGCGCGCTACGCTACTTAGTCAAATTTGAATACAGAATCCTCTCCATCTCCACACCATCACTGCGCAGATGTTTCACCTTACTATAGCACCCGTCCAAATCAGGCTATCTACCTTCCTCCTGTGTCAGTCTACGCCCACACACCTCGACCGCCCACCCCACAAACACCCCAAGATGCCCTGATCGTACACAAATAGCCCACGGAGCCACTACATACAATTTCTATTCCCATTGAAATGCCAAAACTCCGAGGATGTTGGGCTTTGAAAAGATAAGTAAATGCTCCCGTCTTGCTATCATATCTATAATAATTACTCGCGATTATCCGAAGCTGAAGGCACGAATGTAATGTAAACAAGTAAATTTGTTGGCAGCGAATACTTAAACAGGGGCTGATAAAGCGACAGCTTACACATTACACTCCGCCAGATCATTACATTTCTTTACTCATCGCAAACGTGTTTCTACGAGCGATATTAAACCAAGATAAATGTCTCCTCTAGTGCCCGTTCTAAAAATACTATGGATCGCGCAATGCACAGGGCATCAGCTGGACATCTCACTGTGCCTTTGCAGTGCTTCGATTTCAGGGAAATCGCGCTCTACTCCAACGCAAGCCAATTTCTTCGTTGACAGTGCGACTCGGATGGAAGCCTTATATTTAGCTTAGTATACGTTTGGTACGATAACGTTAGAGTGGACGGATCGCCTGAGGTAAATTTCGATTTGTAAGTGGAATACAATACGAACTTTATAATCCTGCCGTAAGTCCAAGAATAAAGAACTGCACATCTACGTGACAAGCCTGAATGGTATCTACTATGAAAACGGCAATATAAACTGTAAGAATAAGGATAAAGGTCTATCTGATAAACCTTTGCTTGTCGAAAATGCCACTCCACTGAAGAATTACATCAATGGACTCCTTCCAAGCTGCCCTCTCAAAAATTCGGCAACTTCATCCATCTCCTTTATATACTTCTCCTCCGCACCAGGCGCATAATCAAACGAATGCTCTTCCTCCTCGAACTCTCTAAGTTCCACCTTCACACCATGCCCCTCCAGCAATTTCTTCAAGTTACGCGATTCGTGAACAGGCACTGCAGAATCTAGGACTCCATGTAGGAGCATCGTAGCAGGCCACGAAGCTGAAGTTGAAAATTGCGGGAATAGGGTATGATGAATGACAGGGACGAGCTCTAAATTCGCATCCGTAGTCAATTCCTCCACCTCCGCACGCAACTTCTCACTCAACCCATACTCCCCCGTGTAATAATCCAAAAATGTCCCCATCTGCAAATACAGCCTCGCAAGCAACATGCGCGGGTTGGCGGGGTACCCAGGTATGCGATATGTTTGCGGATGGTATTTCAATTTCGATTCTGCTATTTCGGGGAGTTGTTCAGAGAATGGATGCAGAAACTCGCGAAAATCGACGGGGTCAAGCAGTTCGCGACCGCGGAAGAAGGGTGTATGTTTCGGGATGAGGTAGTGGTTTGTCTGTGTCATATATGATGGTTTGTGCAGAAGGAAGAGAAGGAGAATACGTACGAAAAAGTTTCCCCCCATGCCATACATCGACACAATAGCCTTTGGTTTGGGTGATATGGAAGGATGCGAAGCGGCGAGGTAGGTGCACAGTCCACCTGCGCTGCTTCCTGAGACTGCTATGGCGTTTGGGTTGACTTGCAACTTCAGTGTTCCAGCTTCAGTACTTGGAACAGAAAGAGGAGTAGAGGTAAGGAACGCAAACAGGTCCCGGATGTCTTCCACGATTTCGTGACCGGTGGAAGGTGGTAAGAGACGGTAGTCAGCCGTTATAAAGAGGTATCCTGCGTCCAAAGTGCGTTCTTCGAGTTTATCCCCCCCAAAAAAATGCAGTTTCGCGCAGCGAGTATGTTTCAGACCAAGACAGAATAAGTAGAGACTGCTTAGATAAATTCCATGCATAAGACTCGAGAACTAACTAACGTTTCAGCCAAGTTGGAAACCAGCTATTCCTATTCCCCACAGTGAGCCCACCTCCATGAAAGTATATCACAGCAGGAACTGGAGCATATGTTGAATGTTCCGAAGAGAGAACAGAGACAGGGTAGTAGACGTCGAAGTGCAAGAACAGATCCGAGTGTGGGAGGTGCTTGTATGTTACAGTGTGCATGAGTTCCGCGGTTTGGGTCATGGTTAGTGCGAAGCGTTGGCGTTTGAAGTATAAGGAAGCGATGAGCAGAAGGAGGAATGGGGGGAGGAGCAGTACGGTTCGTTTTCTAAGCATGGCCCAATAGAAACTTGGAAGAGAAGTTAAAAGCGATGTTTGGATGTATTAGGTTTCAAATTTCAGGTTCGATACTTTAGCGACATGCTTACTTCATTCGCTCAGGAGTCAGTCAGACGATAACTCGAGGACCAACGAGGCTCTTCTAAGACTATTTTACGCTCTTGCTGTTTTCTTGACACCGTAATAAATCACGGCTGCGCAATAAAGCGAAAGGTATTACAGTACGCGAATTCTATTTGGCGTCATAGATTAAGTACATGCTACCCAAGCGACCAAACTTCAATCGTTATATTAATTAAATGTGCTGCAAATTATATTTCTACTCGAGAAAAATGTAAAGCTTCCGTTCGCGGTTGGCTCGAGGCAACGGGGTGCTCTTTGGCACAAGTTCGTCATAGAATTCGCGAGCATGCTGTAAAGAATAATCAAGAGTACTTACTCGCAATCTTCACGATAGGCTCAGAGTATAGCTTGTCCGAGTCAGGCTGACCGAGTGGCGACTGCTCTACCTCGATATTATCAAATTTCTTCAGTAGGTACAGAAATTTTTGACGCTTTTCCCATGCATCTTCATAGCTGGGTTTCACTTTCATTGTTAGGCAGCTGCCACCCTAAAATTTGATTTTTCAGCAATAATAAGTTCACCAATGTTTCCACTACGCCAATCCGCACCTTCCTGTGCATGCGAGGCACCTCGCATGCATAGCCAAGTTAAAACCCATATAAAGGATTCAACTTCATGCAAGTACTTTCGCTCTTTAAGAGCTCCCATAAAGTCGTCTCTGAGAAGAGACTGGGCCACGAATGGCAAAGTGCCAGTTCTCTCTCCTCCACAATGATGAAATTCGTCACCAGTTTTGATTACAGACAAGTCAAAATCATTGAGAATAGCACATGTCTCAAAACGTAATTCAAACAACGGGTCTAAATTTCGTATAAAGCATGCTTTAATTTCTCGCTTTGCTCGTATTTCAGAGATTCACTCTGGCCGATTGGGCAGTCGAGCCGACTCTGGCGCCGCCTTCAATTTTAATGAAACCTAATTCAGCAACAATACTCAAGAACCGTCAGGCTCAGTCTACTGTCGTCAATTTTAAGGATGACAATCACACTCAGGCTATAAAGGCGACGGTCACTCCCCTTACACTATCTCATTTAGCTCTACGAGGGCCTATATTAAACGGTCGAGCTACATGTGTTGTGAATGCGTATGGCAGTGACTCAAAACTTCACAACTCTACTACGGTATCTCCAGAAAGTGAGAAGCTCGTCATTAAAGCATACTGGCCTGAAATTACCCGAAACAACGAAGTGGCAGTAATTACCAAAGCCCGCAATGTACTGGAGGGTCAATTTACAAGAAACTGGTTAAGCACCTTCCAAAGCTCATTGCCTCGACAGACATTGCTTCCTGTCACCAGCAATATTCTTGATAAACTTGCGATTGAAGCTGCCAGCGGCAGTCCTAGTTCTCGAATACTTCGTCTGATTTTGTTCAAATTACGTCTTCATTCAGTATTTTGCTCATAAATTCCTTTCAGGTCACTACGCTCTCTGGAAGAATGGCATTGAACACGGTGACATCAGCGTTTGGAATCACATGTGGGATGCCACGGGCGATAATACCACCATACGAAGACAAGGTCGTCTATAGCTTAATATTAAGATGCGTAGTCATATATATAACCTAATAACTCACTGACTATAAAGGAGATTGATTGCATGTAGCGTATAAATACCTCGGCAGAGCATTTCGCACCCATACATGTTAAGTTGCTCATTGTGCTTGAGGGGTTCTATCCGACTTTTCAACTTTTTCGCAGCTTGTAGAAGAATCTCTTGCGAAGGATAGGATTTCCGTTTGTTTGTTTCGGAACGCATTGAAGATGATGCAAAAGGAGCATATGAGCCTGCCGTTGTCGGCGGCATACTAGTACTAAAGCTCTGCGAACGAGATGAACTAGTTCCAGAGGAATTAAATCCTACCGTTTTATCAAAGAGGTTAATGAGTGAATTTCCTTCCTTAGGAACAGCTAATATCTCACTGATCCACCGATCGCCTCTCGTCAACTCACTATCATGTAGCGCAAAACATTTCTCCACATTGAGCGCGGTGTATAGACGAGGCGGATCACGAAATCCCAAATGACCAACGAGCTTGAATTCCCAAGCAAATAATATATCAGACCTTGAAGATCGCATTTTCTTCACGTCGAAGAGAAATTTGTTAACTAAGGTCATGTCTGGTTTGAGGCTAGAAGAGTTATTTCCAGCGTAATGGTGACCGATCGCATTCGGTTTGCTGACGTGAAGTGTAAGAAAGTCGTTTAATTCAAAAGCTCTCGGAGCTCGGGAACTTTTCGACCTTCAAGAGCTCAAAAGACTCATTGATGGTATCATTGAAAGCACCTTACCCGTCTACCCCTTCTGTTCTTTTTTCTTACAACTATCCATAATCAGAATATGCTTTTCGGAACCAATTAACAAAGACTCACTAGTCTTCAAGGTGGGCCTTTACTTTATCAAATTTAGGATCATTATATAACTGTGTAGTAATCAAGAGGACGTAAGCAAGGAATCCGTCAAAGCGGTTTAATCTACAGCACATGTCTTGAGCATAGTAGACTTCAAGAAATTAGTGAATTCAACTCTTGTGCGTTGCTCATCAGTTTAATATCATGCTTAAGAGGTATATCTTTATATATTTCCTAGTAATGACTAAAACATAAGTGCTTGTTGACTAATTTGCAGTAAAAGACAAGTAAAAGACTTAGTACTGACCCCGCTAGACTACTTCTACCTTGGGACATATGTGCTGTGCCTTGGTTATGAGGAGCTGTAGGAAAATGGCCAGACGCTATATGATTGAAAGGTATTGGGAGGCCGGTATTGTCGCTAATGACGGGATTGTTGGCGCTTGGAAGTGGGTGGTTGAACCAAAAGGTATCCAGGCTCCAGTGGCACAAGAAGTTTTCACTGAGAATGGCACGCACCATGAAAGGTAGAGCACTAGTACGCTTCGTGCCACGATGTTGAGAGTCACTAACGCTGAGCCTATATCGCCATGCCATTGAATATCATTCTTCCACAGAAAATAATGACCTGAAATAATAATATTTCGTAATAGTGAACTTGAACTTTGGGAGTGTGCACGCGAGGGAACTGGTGTGGTAAGGTTGTTGGGGACTGAAGGTGGTGGTTAAGTTCAACTTGGTCTTGATCCAAACCAGCTTTCGCGACCACGTGTTTGTTCCCGCATGTGACGGGACCGCAGGACCCTTGCAAGGGGGTGCTTACTAATTATGGATTGTGAAATCGGAGAAGGTAGGCTTCGTTGGAGTCTTCGGAGTTTCTTCAGCGATGTCAGGAAGTGTGGGTGTCATATTTAAAACGTGAGCGATAAAGCAAGCAGTTTAAAGAGCGGGTGTTTATCATCGAGGATGTTGGATAGTATCTTTCTCGCTCTCATTACGTTCTCCACTCTGATTTTCTATCACTACTAGTACTTCGTTCTCTTCACTTAGAAATCCATATCTGACAGACGTCTCGATTGACTTGTTTATTGTTCTTTCTTAGGTGCGCTAAACCGCACCTACACATCTTCACAGTTAGGCAGCGAAGTAGGTAGGATTGAACACTGACAAAACGTTCAATAGGTTTCCGAGGCCAGGCGGTTTAAATCAAGATACAGTACACCTAAACAATACTGCCGTTTTGCGTCGTAATTATTTGAATTTTGCATGAAAAGCGGAATGGGAATGACATTGTTCAACGCCGCTCTCTTCTATTTTATTTTTATTTCTATTTTATGTCAAAAACGACGAAAAGCACGTCACGTAAATGTTCATGTAGTACTGAAATTTTTTGGAAATTCTTTAACAAAATTTAAAATATAACTTGTAATTTTTCATTGATATATGAAGTATATAGTAATAAAGGCACTTGATATTCCCACTAACTTTAGTTAGTAGGGTTATAGGGTCGAGTTCAAACATTTTTTGGCAGTAAGATTCGATGCCGACACGCCGACAGGGTCGTTGTGGTCATGCGCTGTAATCTTCGGCAATTTCCCTATTGCAGCTTTGTTCGTCCCATTCAAGTTATTCACAAAAGTCTTTCATGGTGCTGTAGTGTATGGATTGCATTTTCTGTTTACTGTACTTGTCTGCGGAGATATATATGATATATAGTATGTTCATCATGAAATTTGTTGCCCAATGTGTCTGCTTCTTCTCTTTAGGTCTTGGGTCAACATCAATTGTGTGATGTTAGCTATAAGTAAGTATGTCAAACTTATTATGCATTGCTTCTTACCATCGCATTTCTACACTCAATTTCAATTAGTTTACATAAATGTTTACTTACATCCAAGTAGTTAGTGGGCTCTGCCGGCGACAGCCGGCTCTAGGTATTATTTACTGTATGTGAGGAAGGGAATGCTCTACATTCTACATTTCGCAGATAGGTCTTGGCAAAATTCAGCGATATCTGGGCCGGAATATTTCGGGTTCGTCATTATCGAAACCACCACTGCATGTAGTTCGTCAGCAGAACTCGCAATCATCTCCGATGACGCTCCGAAAAAATCGAGATAAAAAATGACTTCGTCGATTTTCCTCAGGAGAAACAGTAGCATCTTGCACTTGTTCCAGGTACGTTTGAAGTTATCGTTTGTTGGAATTGTTTGAAACTCGGCGATAAATTTTCGTTTCGGACCGAGAGCGGATTCAAATTTCGCTTTACGCCAGTCAAGTCTGTCGTCCATCTCAGGAGCGCCCCGCAAGCAAATCCATGCTAGGACCCATACAAACGACTCGAGTTCGTACAAGTACTTTACTTGCTCGTTTGGAAAAAGGCCCGTTGTCTGTGCGTAAATTGGTCTCTTCGGTTGCGATGAACCAACTGGAAGGCCATCAGGTTTGCATTTACGGGCAATGTATAAGAAGTGGTCTATTTTTATCAACTCTTTAATTTGAAGTAGCGGCCAAATAGTTCTCTCACTCGAATATGACGACGATTCAAAAGGGGATTCAAGGCAGTGCAGGCCGTTTCAAGAATACACTGGGAAGCCAAGTTGCGGTGAGGATAGCATAAGAAATACGTATTAGCTGATGTTCCCGGGGCTAATAGTAATAGGGTGTAGAGTCTGGACAGCACAAATTAAACCGACGTATCACCGGCCCGTTCAGTAGGTAGCCAGCTGGTAACTAGGTACTTAATATTTCGTAGTTGTATTAATGTGGCTTTTCTAACTGAAATCACTGTCGACATTCCTGGAATTAAGTTATAACTTACATGTTCAACTTGGGTTCAACGAGGTTTGAGTTGGAGTTTAAGCTCGCGAGGTATGGATCAGAAGCCGATGACAAACAAAGTGAATGACTCCAACCATGACGCGGTGAAAAGTCTTTAGGACCCCGTCTCCTCCGCCTTACTCCACCCCTAGATCAAGCTGTGACCCGATTACACTCATCGTCATAACGCGTCATTACATTTGGGTTACTATAAGTACCTTCACCCAACCGTCTACAATGTTTACAATAACTTCTTACAAACCACCAACCAACTTTCTATACCAACTACCAAATCAATTTCAATTTCAATCATGTCGTACGGACGTAACACTGACAATACCGACTTCAACCCCCGCTCTCAAGGTGGCGACTTTAACACTCAAGCTGGCAATACCCGTATGTCGTTTTTATGTTTTTATGAGGCCAAATGCTGATGAAGTACTTCTAGAACCAGGATATGATCAAAGTCTAGGTGACTATGGTTCATCGCAGACGGGTACCACCGATCCTAGGTCTACTATAGGCAAGGAACTTGGTACTGGCGGAGACCACTCATGGGGCTCTGGCGGTGACAAGTTCAGCTCGAACACGGCTTCCCACAGTACGTCTTCTTTCTTGTATTTCTTTGAACTATTCTTACCTTGATACCGTTTAGAAGCTGGCTACGACCAGACTTCAGGTGGTCGCACCGCTGAACACCATGGTTTATCAGGTGAGGGTACCAACCCTGATCCTATGTTTACTTTTGGTGGACAGATTGGTACGGGTGATAAGAACGATTATGATTCTTCTCGTCGTACGTTCTTTATCATTTTCTTACTCTTCCTTGCTGACACATTTAACAGAAGACAGCTTGCATCAGACATCCTCAACGATGCACCCCGACCCATTGGGTACTTCGCGTACCACCGGTACCCAAGGATCACAAGGCTTATCTTCCGGCAACGAATACTCCACTCGCGGGCAAGGTGTAGGCTCTACTGAAGCAGAATACGGCACCTCTGGTGTCGGCTCAGGCAAGGACTACAGCTCTACCACCACCGGCCCAAGAGGAATGGGTACTGGGATGGAAGAGGCCCAATACGGTACCTCCGGTGTTGGCTCAGGCAAGGATTACAGCTCTACCACCACCAGCCCAAGAGGAATGGGTACCGGGATGGAAGAGGCCCAATACGGTACCTCGGGGAGGAGGATGGAGAGCACAGCGATGGGGACGACGACTGGCCATGGTGCCATGGATACCTCCCGCCAGGACTTTGATTCATCAAATGTTGAACACCATGGAGGTGGCACGGATGCTTCACAGCATGCGTACAGGCAAGGCGAATATGAACATGGTGGAACGACCGGAAGGAGCATGGGCACTGGTACGGGTATTGGTGCCGGTGGGTTGAATACGTCCGAGAGGACGACTGGTACCGGAACTGGTGACCAGTTTGGACGAGATACTTCTGGTCGTACCAATGATCAGTTCGGACGCGATACCTCAGGGCGCACCGCTGACCAGTTCGGCAAGTCAGGAGCTCATACTGGAACTGGTATTGGGTCCACAAAGCACACTGGTACCGGTATTGGGTCTACAGGACCCACAGGTGACCAATACGGAAAGTCCGGCCTCGACACGAAAGATACGTACGGGCAGCATCATACTAGCACCACCGGCACCACCGATCCCCGTACAGGGTCGCATACTACCTCGTCGACTGGTGCGACTAAGCCTTCGATGACGGATAAGATTACTGGCAAGCTTGAGAAGGCTGCTGGGAAGGTTACTGGTAATGCCGGGATGGTTGAGAAGGGAGAGGAGAAAGCGGTAAGTTTATTGTCTATTCTCTTATTATTTGCAGATTTACTGATGCGCTTGGGATTTTTAGACCGGAGCTGCTGCTAAGCATGTTAATTAAGACGACTTGTACGATTATTGAAACGAGGACATTTCATGAAGAAACCTAAAATGTGAAAATATGATTTGTAGTACTTAGTATTCAATTGTATTTTTAGCAAGTAGTGTAGCTGCTAGGACAGAATTATTTTGTTTTTCTTTCCTTCATTCCTAGAGTGATGTTTGAGGTTGTTTTATCAAGTCTTGTCTTGTCTTTGGTTTGTAATCGGTCTGGTCTACGATTTACTATTGTGAACGTCATTGTAGGCGTTCATCGTAGCGCACACCATATGAACGATTACGAACAGGGTGACAGATAATACACCGTTCGCCGCCACCGTTTTCAGTTCCCAAACATTCGGGGATCTTATCGCTTTCCTCCGTGAATACGTATACTTAGTTATCGTAAATCAGCCAAGTCCAACCATTCATTTTTTTCCAAGCCTTTTCAAAAGATCCATTCAAGTGAGAGCATGATTGGCAGAACCTTAGAATAAATTATCAGATTCAGTCATATGGACCGCCGGCTACTTGTTTTCTGCGATAACCTGTTAAAAATAGGACTTGGAGGGCGTCTGTGGGCGTTTTTCTTGCTTGTTCTATGATTTACTATATTGGTCTAGATCAGATTGGTGAGTACATTGGAGAAGTGAGCCTTGGACTGAGGGCGTTCAACTTCATCGCCGTCGTCGATCCGGGGACGCGTGTGCACGTGATCATAAGCGAATCACGATCGTCGCTGAGGGGCCGTTTTCCAACCTTGTTCACCGACATCCACCTCCATCTTCCGTAGTCGCTCGAACTCGGTGTACGCAGCCACCACAACGTACCTCAACGCCACTGCATTTCCGTTTTTACTCTTCTCTCAACGTGAAGAATTACGGGGAAGATCACCAGGAAACGAGGAAGAAATTGAAGAAAGAGAGTAAAACCCATGGAGAAGCATCCCTCGGTAAATCATCCCATACCAACGTGTTGCATAGCGCTAACGTATCTTTTGGTATGGCGTGTATAGTACCTAGCTCTCGCAGCTATAGTTCCGAAATACCCTCGGGCCGCTGGAGGTTTGTTCCAGGCGTACAACGATATCTTGTACTGTGCGGTTTTTCCTGTTTTCCTCGGATAGTACAGACGCTCATTTTTGCTCTTACGATACTTCATAATGACATGATAATTAATTCCGCGAACGCGTCATACTCCTATGCCGTTCCTTGCCTTCTTTTACCTCCCTGAATACTGACGTCGACGTCGACTCCGATCCGACCCATTCGCTACGGATGATTAGCACAACAATGGGTCGATGTTGATGTTGTCGATTTGCCGGAATGTGGAAGGGGCGCGATTAAAGGAAGAAAACGAGACACTGTAAGTTATTCCGGTTTTTATTCACGGTGGTAGATGTTAACCAGGTTATGGATGGATAGGAAACAACACTGTATGTCGTGCCGTGCTCACTGGCCGAAACGGTTTCGTTTTCATGGTATGTACCTTTCTCTGTCCTTCTTTCCTTTTTCCATGCCGTCTTTCTTTAACCTTTCCCCTTCCTATCATCTTCGGTCATATCTGCCTACCCGGAGTGATTATAAACAATGCTAAATCACCTTAATCACAGGTTGCAAACGGCATTCAAGCTTCTCGCAGAACCGGAAGAGATATATCTAGCAGTCACATCCGAAGATGCCTCTATTGTGTATTATAAGATTAGTCTGGGAATAGTAAAGCCCCCCGTATAACATACCCACCCAATCCCAACCAACCAATGCGAGAATGCGAATTTGAGCGCGGGATCGCCGCGCAGGGTCTGTTGGGAGTGTCGCCTTTTTCGCAGACCAACGCAGTTGCTTAGAACGGTAGGGTCAATCCGGAGGTCTCCCGCTTAATTGTTCTTGTCAAGTCATGATCTCATGCGTAGTGACGTCGTGCTATTTTTATCTTCACAGCTACACCTTTCATCTTTCACTCCCTGGAGTTCCCCGTCTAGGACCATCTCTTCTAATCTTCTTATCTAGGGCCCAGTTATCCACGCAGGCAGCGAATAGGATCGAGAGGTGGGTTTATGGGTAAATTGTCGCCGGCTGGTTTAGGACCGGTGGTGTGAGGAAGGTTTGGATGTGTTCATTGGCTAATATGATCATCTCTGGACGTCTTCGTGGGTATATATGTGAACGAACTTTGAACCTTTGGAAGGCATTCTGCCCGATTTAAAGGCTTTGCTTCAATTCTTGGGGACCTCCTTTGATTTCCCTATTGTTACCACCTACAGACAGATATTGAAATGACCATCGAACAGTTTGTAGAAGAGCCTCAGGTCGCTGTCGCTGGTGAACACCCTTTGGATCTCAAGAAGTTGTTTGCTGAGGAGAAGGCTTTTGGATGGAGTGGGTATGTACTGTTCCATTCTACACATTTAAGAGAGTAGTTACATGTTTACAGATACATCGAATGGGAGAACTACCATGAAAAGAAGAAGATTGCCACCGAGATATTGCTAACCAAGGCGTTCCCGCATCCTCCAGGTTACTATTCTTTCCCTCTCATTACGCCTCACACACTCTAAGACATTTAAAGAATTCCAATTGGTTCCTCTCCCCAAGACCAACCCTGTTTTGATTGGCGAACGCTGGAAGCAATACCATGAAGCGCTTGGTATCGGGTACATTGTCGACCGAAGCTGGGAAATTGTGCAGGAAGAAAAGCCAGACATGATCCATTTGCTTGACTTCCCGTACAATGGTGAAACTAGGAGGGACCATCTGATTAAAGGAAAGATAACTGATAACAAGCAGCACTTGTATGTTGTCGATCTCTATTTACATAGTCGGGGGCTATTCTTACCTGTCATATCTTATTATAGCGTCCGGAACCATGGAGGTATTCCCGAAATCGATGAGGACGCGCTGACGCTGGAAATTGGCGGGCTGGTTAATAAGCCAGTCACGTTGTCGTTAAAGGACCTGAAGGACCCAGCCAAATTCCCGTTCGTGGTCTATTTTTGTCGATATCGTGTGGTGAGACTTACGAGTGCCTTGATGGGATGTGCAGACAATCGACAGTCACAGTCACCTTGCAATGTAGTGGCACACGTCGTATAGAGCAAATCCAACAGTATCCTGGAGAAGGTGACGAGTTGATTAATGCCCCATGGGGTAGGTTCATTCCATTCCATTTCGTTATGTATAGATGACTTACAGTTCCGTTCCACAGGTGAAGGCGCGATGTAAGACCTCCATTCCTTTCTTTGGTTAAAACAGTACGCTTATAGGACGTGGATGAAGCGGTACAGCCGTGTATCGAGGTGTACCTCTCAAAAAGGTTCTCAAACTTGCATGCGGTGGAATCCTCCCAGAATGCAAGCACCTCGAATTTATCGGAGCCGATACATATTTTAAGTACGCAACATTAACTTCCACCGCAGCGTGAAGATCACAACGTGGCTGACATTCCCTTGTTTTATTTCACAGGAAGAACCAGGTGTACAACTATGCTGTATCCGTCCCGTGGAGGAAGGTGCGGCAGAATGAGGAGGTCCTCCTCGCATGGGAGATGAACGGAAAGCCGTTACCTAAGATTCATGGCTACCCGTTGCGTGTGGTTGTCACTGGGTACATAGGGGCTCGCAGTGTCAAGTGGTTGTACAAGGTCAATGCCCTTGCTGAGCCAAGCATGGGCCCAGTGCAGCAGCAGGAGTATTTGTATTTCACACCGCAGGTAGGTTCTTTCCGAAATGAAGTTGGAGGTAATAACCTAAACTCGCCGCTTTCTGGGGTTAGATTGGAAAGCAGAACTCAAAGTTCTCGAATGGGTTCTCGATTCAGCAGATGCCTGTCTCGTGGGTGGTTGTTTTTGGCTGATGTTATGTTTGTTGACCGTGCTGGGGCGATTTAGGAGCGCTATTATTTATCCGGAGGACAAGGACGTTGTTATTCATGATGGCACGGTTACTTTGAAAGGATGGGCTTACAGCGGCGGAGGAAATTGGGTGGAACGAGTCGAGGTGTCATCTGACGGGTGTGTATCTACTCTAGTCCCGTGTCTATGATCGCCGCTGACTTTCCCGTATCTAGCGGGAGTGTCTGGTATTCTGTTCCCCAGGAGAACATGACAGAGAAGGTAAATTTTAGCATAATGCTGCCGCCCCCTGTCTGAAATTATGCTTTAGCATTATCACGCCTGGAGGCTCTGGAAGATTGAACTACCTGTTGATGCTGAGGGATGGCTTGAGTTTTGTGTAAGGACATGGGATTCCTCGAATAACACAGAGCCCACCTTCGTTCGGTCCGCTTGGAAGTGCGTATTTTCAATTCATATTCGAAATTCCCAACTAAGATATTTCATTTCTATAGTTGGGATCTTCATGTAACTTCATCTGCTCATAGGTTAGTTGTCGTTACTATTTCACATTAACGAATTATATTAAGTATCATCTTTGTACACAGGGTTAAGGTCTACAGTGTCAATAGATCGAGACCTGCAACCGCGAAGCGCCTTAAAGATATGGAGGAAAGAGGCATTCCCTTCCTTCCACTTACCAGGCCCCTCGAGTTCACCCTCGAGTCCGCCGATGAGTTTTTAGCCATTGCCAGGAAGTACCCCAGGGAGCCAACGAGCTGAAGGACGTTGGTAGTCTAGTGTCTGGGCCTCTGGTTATCTCGGGGTGTCGAATAATGGTTGGACTTAAACCATAAACTATAAATAGCTTCTCACTTCTTTGTACAATATCCTTTGTATTCACCATGTATCTCCAATCGAAACGAACTTAATGAGATACTCAGTTCCATTTCGCGCAGCCAACACAGCATAACCAATATATATGGTCAGAATATGATATTTAACATGGACATAGAAGTGACTATAATTAATACATGGGTTCTCGATGGAGCATGATACCGGAGATGTTTTAAATTTAGCAGCACATTTCACATGGGCAGCCTGTGGCGCAAAATTCAATGACACAGGTTAACCGTCATTAGGAGCCGACTTACAGATAATATCCGCGACGCAGTCGCAGCATCCCTGCATACAAAAAAGAAGGTCAATATGTTTCCACGGGGTGCCATTGCATGGCGACTAACCTCACAACATTCTATAGACAACTGTGAGCATGGATAGTGAATCGTAGACGAGAAATACTCACCGAAACATAAGAAACATCCGAAAATAGCCATAAAGCAGTCCTAGTGGAGATGGTCCCCTTAGCTGACGAACTGAGATGAGATTGAAAGGACCTACCTTTCCTGCTCCTCCTCCACGGATACGAGAGGCTTTGTGGTGGTGATGCTCTTCCGTGCATTGCTTGCTAGGACCAGTAGCATTAGCATTGACTACGCCTACATGATGAATACGTTAGTCTCCGTGATATTCCAAATGTTTGCAGACTTACTCATTTCCATCGCTGCCTGAGGCTGGGCTTGAGTCTTGGAGGGTGCAGCAGTAGATGATTCCATAGTTGTGAGGGTAAATGACGTTGGTTGTAAGAAAGTTCAACCCTCTCCCCACGCTCTTTTATAGGACCGCTGTTTGCGCAGTTGACGGCGAACACGTTCCTATGATATCGAATATTCTCTCTTTAGGCTGTGAGGCTATTTTTAGCCCGGCATGACCTGGGCATGACACGCTAGGGGGGAGTCATGATGGCATTGGGCAATGCCAGTCCGAGGGCATGGTGTGAGAATGATGATATATTTTGAGCTATTTTTGCCCTAGAATACTGCGACTACCACAACCCCAAACTGCGACTGTCGGTGCGGAGCACTTCTATAATTGAGCTTCTGGCGCAAAGTTTCATGCCGGGCGGTACTCGATCGAAGGCATTGCAAGAGTTTCGGAACTTAGGGAACTTACAGCAACTGCCTCGCCGCTTAGTGGCACATTGACCATGGGCAGGAAAGCGGGTTATAAAGGAGGAATCCAGTGCCTCAATAAGTATGCAACCCCGCACAGTCGAAGCGTTCACGTTCGTCCTATCTATTGCACACGTTAATCAAATAGGTCAAAATCAATGGGGATGATACGACAATGAAAAGATATCAGGAGTTACTTGACAATGATTGGACGAGAGAAGTCAACTGACCTCAAGAGACTACATCGAGTACGAGCGGTTATTAAATCAGGTTCATTTTCATTGTTACAACGTTTACAGTTGCTGAAGAATCGGGGAAGTGTATCACTTCAGCTATAATTTAACTCGCCTTCCATTGTATAGTACAGCGGGGTACAACCCCTCAAACGAAGGATATCTTTACTTGGCATTTGATCCTAGTTGAACGCAAAGATCAACTACAAATTTGGGAACGGGTATATGTCAAGTTACACGCACTTTGGTTCTAGATGTCGAAAAAAGTAACCAGTTGGTCTATGACTTCGTCCCGCGTCATAGTAATTGCTTCCAGAGCAGCAAGCGTACATTGAAGACTCATCGAGGGTGATACAGTAACCGCGCTTCGAAGGTACAACATCATAATTTTTAGCCTCCCGAGGACGTCAGCTGAGTCGAATAAGAAGGATTCGTTGGCCATGCCAGCATCAAACCAAAGCTTTTCCCAAGTAGCGAGGCAATCAGCATGTGTAGAACAGCCGGTAGAGTGAAAAGGTAAAGGTCTAGTTCGCAAAGATTCCCATATTTTTAGTAAAGAGTGGTGTGCTGCCAAGAAGCGCATGCGTTGTTCGACGTTAAATGCAGGTGGGAAGATTGGAAAACTTGTAACGCGGTCACCGCAAGGACTTTGTTCGATAGCAATAAGCTGTTTGTAGTATGAGATTCCGATAAGTCGTCGTATTCCGTGCCTCTCTGCGACTTCGGTAATGACCTCTAAGGGCATGCTGGACCATAGCATGCGAGGGACCAATCGGTCGGTAACAAAATCAAGGAGGGGGATATGATTACATAGGCCAGCTATGTTGAGGACGCGAGCAAATAAATCCGGAGAAGCCTTGGACAAAGGTCCCGCTGAATCTTGCGCTAACGAATATATTCGTTCAACCGCCCAGGCTTCGTAAGAAGCAAAACAGTATTTGTTTGCAATCTCGGCAATGTTCATGAGGCGGTCAAGTGATACAGAATATAAAGAATTATGAGCAGGACACAATTCGGTGGGCCTATCCCTAAGTTAGAGAAGACATCGCGTGCGAATAAGAAAGTTCTTACAGCGCGTAAAGTGCCCATAGGAGATCACGGAACCGCTCTACCGAGTCGGATAATGGAATTGCTGTATCATCGGAATTTCCATCATGAGAGTAGCAGGCTGGAAGGCTGAAAAGATCCCCAAAAGCAGAGGGCTCACGGAGGAGGAAACATCGGTGGACCTGTAGATCTCAGTGTCAATGATTCAGAGCAGCAAGGACGAAAATTAATTTTAGATAACCCCCCACCTTGAAAAGGGTATTTTCAACCCGAAATATACAAAATCCCCCCTCCGAAGCATCCTTATAATATTCTGAATCACGTATTATAAGTCCACCTGATGATGGGGTAGTGCAGGGATCGACATTGGCGAGACACGAGAGATTGACTTTGTGCGACTTAACCGGGACCGTGGGTGTGGCATTGGCGTTCTTGAGCAGGCGCTTTGATCCACGAAAGAGTATTCGCGACAGAAAGCGCAGCTTTTCTGCAGGATTGAAGATGTAAAAGTTAACCATCGAGGTTGTTGGGGACGTTGGGGGGCCTTTGTGAAAGAAAGGAGAGCGAGGGGAGGTTTTGTAGAGAACGCCTCCCTTCTCGCAGCACAGAATGCGCGTTATCTACATTCCATCGCACTTACATGAAGGAAACATGAAGAATACACGTGTATGAACTTTACGGCGCGTGCAGCATCATAATCAGTTCGAGATATCTCACAACTATTACAGATAACCAGAATATTGGCGAATCCTGAAATCTGGAAGCATCTTAAGCAAAGAGTTTGAGAAAAGAATTCAGCAAAGAATGAAGCGCAGAGTAAAGTATATAGAAGGAGTTGTTTGTGCAAACGGCTACTTCGCACAGAGATTAAGTTCAAGTTGAACTAGCGTGGCAATTAGCTCATTATTTGCTTTTGGCGTTAGAAATAAACAAAGTCAATACAGTTATCATTCGGTTCCACCTATGAACGCTCATGTGAACAAATGTGAATTCATAAAACGTGAAAACCTTGCATTGAAGACAATTAAACTAGTAGTGTACGTACTATACACGCGGATCTTGGAAGATAAGAAGTGCTCGACGTATCATGAAAGGAAGTGTCATAGATCAAGATCGAAATGGTGATGTAGATTGTCTACAATCACTTGCCGCTTCTTTGAAATAGAGGCGATTGCTCGCTCCCTACATTGAACAGTCATGCATACGCTGAGCAACATATCAGCTTCTAAGGTCTGCTGTATGGACATCAGTCGAGAGAGGATATTGATATCCGAGGAAGGGTAGGCTCGTGAAGCTGCCACAGACCACCTCCTCCTCCAGGCCTCGATGCATTGTGAATGCAGCTCGGAGCACTCTTCCGACCGTGTAAACTCCGGGGCTGTGCGACGTAGATTCCACCAGTACGCTTGGAGAGAATAGTACCCACAATAGACATGCTTAATCTGCTTCGGGCTTAAGGGGCACTCGATATCAATGCGAAGAGATTTTGCTATGCGTGGTTCCATGAGGACCAAATAGACGTAGTATGCATGAGTTAGCAGAGTTCGTAGGCCGCACGCGTCTGCGAGGAGGATGGCTGGGATAGGGGATACTTCTTGCCAGTGGATCCGCGTCATCCATTTGTTCTGAATGGCAGTCGATAACTCTTTCTGGCGATATTTAATGGCGATATTAAGCATGCGAACGAAGGCTTCGGAAGGTGCGGAACGAAGAGGGGTATCGGTGTGGTGTGTTACAAACGCCAGTCCGTGAATTGCCCATGCCATGAGATGCCTGAGACGGTATCGATAAGATAGTTCGGCAATCGTGAGTAGACGATCAAGGGTCAAGCTTTTGAGACTCAGAGAAGGGCTAGTGGAGTAGTAGAAGCATTCGTGAATGTGTAGCCAAGAACAAACGAGTGTCAGACATACTACGTGAAGTGCGCCCACAGCAAGGTCTTGAATTGGTCAACGGTGGGACCCTCCAACACAGCTGGATCATCGAGCAAAATACCTCTATTATGCTGAAAAATAGCTTCTCTAATCTCGATTGGCATTTGCTCGAAGAAAGAATATGGCAACTGAGAGGGTTAGTCAGGGTGTATGCATGACATATACTATTGAAAATACATTACCTTGAAGACGATATCCTGAATCTTCACCACTCTTAAGGAGTTAGGCCTCATGTCATCTGCCTTTCGCGCCTCTAGCGCAAGATGCTGAGATCTCGGAGACTCTTTCGACTTCATGACTTTAGGTTTCTGGACGGGTGGGTGTATGGAAGACGATTCGGAGAGAGAAACTTCGGAAGCCACAGCCATCGTAGGAAGCTTTGATTATGATAGAGAAGGAAGATGCAGCTCAGCTTGTTCCGCATCATACTCCAGAGCCCTCTAATAAGAGTGGCGAACAAAAACAAGAGGTACCAAAACAAGCGGACCTTTGAAGGCATAGGCGTCAAGACGTCAAGGATTTGTGCCGCTCCAAAGGCTGTTAGTTGGCATGGTGGTTATAGTTTTTGTATACCATCTCCAGGCAGCTACTTTTAGAAGGACTATAATTGTTACGAAAGAGCAGTGCGAGATGTGGTGTCGATCCTGACGTTGACAGAGACGCGTTTGTTACGACGAGCGAGTGAGAACAAAAACAAATGTGACAGTCACACTTACAACCTCCGCTTAACAACGGACTTCAGCCTTACTTAGCTTCAACAACAACCATTTCATTTGTTTCGTCTTACCGTCATGCCATTCATAAGAAGCTTTGGCGCTCGGTTATTACTGTAGGAATCACAAAAAGGTTTAAAACAGGATTCGGTCGTTGACAGGTACTGTCATATGCTATGGATACAGAATAACTAGTACATACACACTAATAAATCAAAGAATAGGGCTTCGCGGACATCTATATCGAAAAAGAACAACACCTCAGTTAAGTTACTTTAATACGACAAGTGAGTGTATCAATCAACTCAATCAAAAGAAAATCCACCACTACTAGTTCCTCCTATATACCCGTTGTGCAGGCAGAATTTAATGAAACGCTCGAACCTAGCGATGACTCGGAGTCAGACTCATCTTCATCAGAGGTGTGGTGATTTCCAATTCCTCAGGAGAGCGACAAGTGAAATCTAGTTATGACTCAGAGTCAGACTCAACTTCGTAGAAGTTACCGTTCCCCATTTCTTCAGTGAAATGACAAGGTCCTAGGAAATATTCCGCGATACCATATCTGAAGTAAGCCCACATGTTCTTTAGCTGTTCCTTGCACTCCGCACAGCAAGACATGTTCATCTTGTCGATACGATATCTTTTGTCAATGGCTTCGAATAAGCGTTGGAAATCGAGGAACTGGATGTCTTCATCAACTGAGCTCGAACGCGCCACTCTGAAGGCAACTTTGGACCAATGCCTCCACTCTCTTTCACACGCTTTGCGCTGCTTCTTGTCGCTCGTACTGTCTGTGTGGCACCCAAATGCCAGCATCTGTTTCCTTATTCTTCTCCAAAGAGAACTGAGACTCCGGTATCCTTGAAGAAAACAGATCCTGCGCTCCATACTGTGTCTGGTGTCACCGAGGATAAATACCGCAGGATCTGGATTTTCAGTGGCTTTCGCGGACATGCGAAGAAGCTCTTCGTAGTAGAGCTGGCCTGCGAAGTCGCGATAATCATGTCGCTCTGCGAAGTCCAGTGCTTGATTAACGTTGTACCCTTCATCTTGGAGGCGATCGAGCCAGGCTAATTGAGCGTACTCGACTATGTAAGGGTATGTTTCACGACTATGGGCGGCAAGACGCAACAGAAGTTCCAGAGTCTGCAGAGGGCACGAATTAAATAACGTATTTCTCTTAAAAGGGTCTTCTTTAACGTGTCTGTTAAGAAGTGACAGCGCCCAATGTTCTATGGAGGCAAACACGTATTTGTTGGCCATCTTTGCTACGGCAATGAGGAAACTAAAGTGGTTCGTATGGCGTTCGCTCTGTGCTAGAATTTCTGCCGGACTAAGATACAGTTTCAGGAATAGTATGAACTGGAAATGTGTAACTCAACGTACGTCGCGTATATCACGCGCAACAAGGACGCGACTTCGATCACCTTGTCTTGTAGTACGAGGGCATGTTCATCTGAAATGGTTTGAGGATATGGTTTCTCTGTCGATGACGTTCGGTTGAATAAATTTTTGAAGAAGGTATCTTCACGAGAGAGCTGGGAGCGATGTACCTACGATATGGTGGCACGTCAGAACTTATAAAGTACGTTTGTTCGATGGAGGGTATTCACTTTGAAACATGTATTCTTTGCACGTAGGATGATGTCTCCATCTTCAAAATAATATATCTTGTGATGAACTGGGGTATCACAGACGCGTTTAGGAAGAGGTATAATGGGTCTCAGTCTATAGGTAACATCTGCGTGCTTCCTGAACCTCGCAGGTGTGCTGTCGAGGTACGTAGAAACAATTCCTGGCATGTTGTAATCTAGATTGTCAAGTCACTGAAAAATAGGCAAATGGGGGGAAGGTACGTGAGGGTATATGTTACAGTTTACAAGTGAAGTGGGGGTATCCATGAACCATGTTCTGCAGTTTAAGTAGCATGAAGTTCGCCAATGCGCATGTTCAAGAGAGTTTCCTAATTTGGAACGTCCCATTATGTGATTGTCGTTCAAATCGGGTAGTGGCACGTGCCTTCTGAAAACTCTAACGTCCATCATCCCCCTCCACTCCATCCATCTACTGAAAAAATGGTAAGTCCTAGCCTCTACTTATCCTCAAAGGCGCAACTAATACTTTTCGCAGAGGCCAATTCTTTTACAAGGTTAGCAGGAAGCGCTGCATTTGGAAACCAAGAACATTTGGCTTATTGTTGGCGGCAACTCTTTTTTATCTAGGTCACGAACGCTCGCTTACCCAGATCAAGTTTAACGCAGAGGGAGACCTTCTTTTTTCATGTTCGAAGGATCATGTCATAAACGTCTGGTATTCGCATAATGGAGAACGATTAGGAACATACGATGGGAACAACGGAACGGTGTGGACGGTAGATGTGGATCGTGCGTTACAATTTTTATCTATACTGTTCTCAGATGCTTATGCGTCTATCCTTGCAGCTGAATCAACATTCATGGTTTCTGGATCGGCAGACAACACCTTACGTCTGTGGTCAGTTGCAACGGGCAAGTGCCTGTTCACTTGGGAGTTCCCTACGGCTGTGAAGCGTGTAGCGTTCAACGGAGATGGAACTCAGGTGGTGTGTATCACCGAGCAACGTATGGGTCATCAGTGCGCTATTCGAGTGTTTAAAATCAATCGGGATGGTGATGGGACAAATCGTGCGTTTTCCAGCTGCGTTTTTTGCGGACTTTGAGGACTGACTTGGTTGGATGCTGCAGAGTCGAAGGAGCCGCTGTACATGTTCAACCCTATCGGATCAAAAGCGACTGTGTGCGCATTCACTCTTACCCCCAACGTTATCATCACTGGTCACGAATCTGGGAAGGTTGCTCTCTTCAACGTCAAGAGTGGAGAAGAGATCGAAAACAATGAGCGAGCGCACGGCGATGTTGTTACCGACCTTCAACTCAGCAAGGACTGGACATACTGTGTTACTAGCAGCAAGGACAAGTCTGCCCGGGTATGTTGTGTTCTACTCTTTCCCTAAAAATCTCGTCGATGGCTTAACGGATAACATAAAGATACACGACACCAAAAACCTCATGGTTATCAAGACCTACACCACCGAAACACCTCTCAACAGCGCAGCTCTTGCTCCCAACCGTCCATACGTGAGTATCCTCCATTGACGGTTTACGGGTAGCTCTCATTCTGACGCCAATATTACAGGTTCTCCTTGGCGGTGGTCAAGAAGCCATGAGTGTCACGACTACATCTTTGCGACAGGGTAAATTCGAGACACGTTTTTGGCACAAGGTGTTTGAAGAAGAGGTTGGGCGAGTGAAGGGTCACTTTGGTCCTATTAACACGTAAGTGCTCCTTCTACCTCCTTCGTTTGTGTTGCTAATATCATCGCGCAGTATTGCGATGCATCCGGCAGGTACAGCGTACGCCTCTGGTGGAGAGGATGGGTTTGTTCGTGTGCATCACTTCGACGACTCGTACTTCAAAGCCAAACCGTACGGTGACTTAGATATTGCTGACTGAATGTTTGTATGTTTGTATCTTGTTCGATTATAGCGTCAAAATTACATTGTTTGATGGAGGAGCTCTTATGTTTGTTGAACTCGCAAGGTCCCCTATTTCTACTGGAATCAATTGCTGATCACATTTTGTGCCTTTTTTATTTGGGGGTGGATATTTTAATTGCAGTCTACACTTTCCTTCCCCCCATTCAGATATACAATTCAAACCTGATAATACTTATAGCTGATTTCATCTTTTTTCTCTTTCTTCCTCACACTCGTCATGTACAAAGTACTTTCATTCATATTGTTACTTCAAGTAGTGGCTTTGAAAGCTGCTCCAGCTACCTATGATAGTACCAGTGTAAGTTTTGCAACTGATTTGTGATTCAGGATACTGACTGAAGGTTGCAGGAGCGTATTAACTGCAATAGCAGTGTAGGTTTCTGGATTGATTTACAATGACTGATGCTTACTGGGAGGCTGCAGACGTATGTTACCACACCCACCACATCTATTGAAGGAACTACAACTATCAGCACTGTAAGTTTTTGAATTAATCTGTGATCACAACTTCTGATTAAATTTGCAGGGTGAAGGCTCCATCACTACATCTATCACTTCCACTTCCACTTCTGACACTCTCACTACCTACATTTCCTCTACTGTCTCTACCTCTTCCCCTGTCTCTACCTCTTCCCCTGTCTCTACCTCTTCCCCTGCCTCTACCTCATCTCCCGTCTCTATCTCATCCCCTATCTCTACCTCATCCTCTGTCGAGTCTACCTCTTCCACTGCCACTGTCTCTTTCACATCTACTTCAAATCCTCCCATTTCCAGCACCACTTCTTCAACCACTCTATCTTCAACTATTTCTTCTTCACCAAATCCGCTGACTGTTACTCAGACTGTCACAGTTACAGCTCCCTGTGATGTAGGTTTCTAAATTTGTTTGCATTTGCAAATACTGATTGAAATTATATAGGCTGTTTCCGCTAGTACTTCAACTTCCACCAGTTCTACTGTTAGTGGTAGTACATCGACTGTCACTGGCACATCGATCACCTCTGGCACTTCCACTAGCACTGTGTCCACTTCAACCTTCACTGGGACTTCAACGTCTGCTACTTCTACTGTTAGTGATACATTGACTGTCACCAATGAATCAACCACCTCTGGCACTTCCACTAGCACTGCATCGAGTCCATCAACCCTTACTAGTCCAGCAAGCACCAGTAGCATAACCGACACTTCCACCAGCACTACATTGAGTGCCTCAACCATTGATACTACTTCATTTATCGCAATTGATCCATTTTAATGGCTTCGGAAACGAGGGAATAGTGCGTCGTTTCTTATCCATGATCACACGTCCGAGAGCTAAATACATTAAACCAATAATTACAGACTGTCGAGCAAGTTAAAATTAGCAGAATTACGCAAATTCGTAGAAAATAGCTTAAAATCTCGTATTACAAAATGATAATTGTTTAACTTGCTAACCCTCGGGTTTCCGAACTTCATCCACTTGAATTCCTCGAAAGTCATTCCACTGAGTACGGACATAACGAGCACTCCCGCGGTCAAACCATGTTTCTGTGACTTTCATTCTGAGCACAACCTTCATGCTGCCAGCGATGTAGTACTCTGATCTTTTCATGACATCGATATCTGCTCCGCTCCCCGCTCACCGAACCTCGAGCAAGGAATTTATCATCCTGCAGAGTCGTGCATCACATCTCCGAAGGCCAGCGAATATCGAAGAAAGAGTGCTCGTGCAGGGACGTCTGAGTTGTGTGTGATAATTGTAGGGAGGCATATTTTGGTGACTAGCGCACACACGTACCTGTGTAGAGTCCCTTGATTATCGCCATGATCGTTCTAAAGTTATCGTGAAAAGCTAAGGGATGAGCAGAGCGAGGGAGAGCAACGAGCCGCACAGGCCGCGCACCTGTTGGATTGTTAGGAATCACCGGGATGCCATTCCCAAGATAACATGGTCGACCCATTAAGTCGGTTGAGACTGCACGCGTTGTGGTGTCTGCAGTGACCAGATTTGCATGATTTCCGTTTTCGAATTCATCATAGGGTACTTTACACCAACCGCCGGATCTGATTCTCCTACAGACCGCGAGTTTACCTTGGCTTCGCACCGCGGGGAAAACGGCCTCTGATTCTGAACAACCAGCCATCATTATAATCATCCACACATCACTGCAAGTCCGACCTATTTTCGTCGCTTACAACCTCAAAAGTTCGATCTCGAACCTCTCCCCCGCTCGAGTTCGGCTTCGGAACACGAACCGATGATGTTTCTCCCTTCAGAACAGTCGAATCGCATTGCCTCCCTTCCTTGTTTTGCGCCCATCTGGTCCGACCTGAGCTGATTCCTGAGCTGGTTGTTACCCCTTCTGCTCGAGCCGAGTGTCCCTTTTCCTATAACCGTATTCTTACTTCCCTGCTTGGAACCTATGAAGGGCCCTATAAAGCGACGGGGAGGATCGCCTCTCCTAGACCGAATTTCATATCCATCCATTCGCCACTCCCCACCGGCTAGGGTCGCACCGTCCCCGAAACACTATATATCCCTCCCATCTTAACCTGAAACCCATTGCTCGTTATTCCCCCCCGCTTTTCACTAGTATTAGCACAATGCCAGCAGTACCTAGCACACAGGCTCTTCTCAACACCACCACCAGCTTCTTCACTTCATTATCGACCAACACTTCCCCACTAGCACTATTATCATACTTCTCGGCGGTTATTCCACCTCGGATCCAGCATTGTCCCAGCACCTGCCCACATCCATCTGCGTCTCTCCTTTATGGCGCCAACGCTGTACGATCATATTTCGACCTTGTTGCAACGCATTGGGTTCGCACCGCTATGTCCTTGACTTCCATGACCCCTGATCCCGACCTCAACAAACGACGCGTACATGTAAGGGGAAGCGTTCAATGGATGTGGCGCGGCAGCGGCCGACGATGGACCGAAGACTTTTCCTGCTTGGTCGAGTTCGACGAAGGAATGAAGATTATCGCGTTCCTCATTAAAACCGAAAGCGCGCCCGAGACGTGCGTCATGCGCGCTGTTGACAGAGACATGACGGGTGAGAAGAATTCATGTGCTACAAGTGGCAAGACGATTACCGGACCAGCTCCTAAAATTGGCGCAATGCAGTCAAGTGTATCGTCGGTGAGTAGTATTGGTCCCTTCCGTACCACTAAGCTTATTAATTGATTATAATCTTTCCGTAGCTGTAACAACATCCGTGATGGGTGTTCTTTATTCATTGCAACCTTTTCCTTTTCGGTGCCTGGTTTCTTACGAGCCCCTGATGTTACAATCCATATACCCAACGACTCAACAATGCGGGATACTATCTCTCCATCGGCAAACAATCGTCCCTCCCCAATTCCCATTGCTATACCCTTTCCTGTACAAAGCAATTCAGGCCTTGTTCTTTTTTTTTTGTCGCTTTCTTGTTGCATTGTTAGCAATAACGTTGCATCCATCTCCGTATGCATCACCTCCTCTAATCGTCATCAAACTCTGTGGTCCTTGTAATCTATCCATCTACGTGTAGTTGCCTTCTCCCTGGGGCTCTGGTAATCTTACTGGCCTCCGATCAGTCTCCTGGCGTGGTCCCCGTGCCACCTCAACTGGGTCTAAATTCGGTGATGCACCATCTCCGTACCTCTTCCCCATGCCCGACCTTCCACTCCTGGTATTTACGATACACGCACGTATCTAGGAGGTATCACAATCTCTCATAAATGTGATAGACGCCGCCACCAACATGGCGCTCATCTTTGTCACACATCCGGCGAGTGGAACGCGCTGGGAGTAGCCAGGAGAAAGTCCATCACGAGGCGTTGCCGTTCCCCACACGTTGGCATTATCGGAAATCCCGATGTCCCCTGCCGATCTTATCATTATCCTTTTTACACACGTCCATACTTCCGACTCGAAACTCAATTCCATCTCCATTACCCCATATGCTTAATAGCTATGGCTATAGCTTATGTTCTGTTCCATACGACGAGCTTGTATATAAAACGGATATACGCGGGATGTTTGCGAAGCTCTATAATTTTAGCTCGAATGGAAACAGAAGCAAAGTTCACAGCTCACTGACGCGCATTCATGTCAAGCCGACGCGTTGACTGGCCTTCTATGGAAATTGGCAACCTTCATTCCGGAGTCTATTTTTAATGCATCTATGCTATCTTTACCAAGATGGACTTCGCGCAGGGATTGGAGGGACGATGGAGGGCGATAAGCGGACGCGAACCTCTCTGTCGAAAATGCTGGAAGGAATATAGATTTTGCACTGGGGTTTTTTCGGAGATTGGTGGGCTGCGGCACGGTCCCTTGGGAATGCGGAGAAGTTTGGCAGAAGTGGTTGGGGTGATTGTACTTGGAAGGTCCGAGAGCTCAGTGTCCTTAGAAGGATTGGATTGCGATGAGTGGGGGAAGATGTTCGATTTCGAGCCTGAACTTCGGCACTGGCTTCAATAAGCAGTTCGAAGGATGAACCATGCGACGATGGCAGGGATGGAAGTTCCAAAGCTGTACAGTATACCCGCTAACTCATTATCTTGTCTTTTCTATCGTGTCGTAAATTCAAGTGTACTAAGTAGTTGTATTTGACATAGCATTATCTTTCAGTTAATCTAAGCACTTTAATTGTATTTTGCTAGCACTTGTCAGAGCGAGCTTCAGCATCTGGAGGACTTTCGTCGCGAGCGGCGAGCCGCAGTGTCACATGAAAAATAGATATTCCTATCTTTTAAATGGGCGGGTATGGCATGGAATATATTGGAACAGTTAATAACAGTCTTCAACTTCTACAGAAAGGGGTAAGTTACCATGACCGAAGAAGCAAACAAGTAAAGCCAGAAAAATTATGTGACTACGCCGCAGTGACAACCTCTGTCTGTGTGACGCATTCTGTCTTCCACTAACCACCACTACTACCCTCGATCTGAAGCCTCCTCAATCTTATCTTCCATGGGCGTTCTTCGAACTGCTGCATACCGCATGATCGTTCTTTAGGTTCCTCATTCTCCACCTTCCTTGTCCTCTGGCTGTAGTAAATATCAAGCCGCCTCATGTCCAGAAGACTTACGTTAACTCTGCTGACGTTGAGATATCCCTCGGACGTAGAGCACTGCCTACATGTGAAAAAGCTGTATTCGCTTTTTTTTGTTGGGCTGGATTAGTGCTCTCAACCGTTGTACTGGGACGACTGGGAGATAGTTGTACTGTGGTGGCAGGAACTTCCATACTAACCCGAGGAAAATAGGAACGGCTGGTAGCTGAGGTTTTCCTCTTTGAATTCTGGCTCATTTGGAATTGTCTCGTTTCCTGGTGGATGAGGCTCAGCAGACGAAATGTGGACCCAAAATGTTCTATTGGAGGCTTTCGTCTCAAGGCTAAGTTGCCCTTCTTTGACCAGCATGGACGAACCTTTGTGTACAGTCACTAGTGGCCCTTAAAGTACATCTTCACGTTGACTTCACGTCAATTCGATGTTCTCATACTCTCCATCCCGCCGGTGGCGTTAAAGCAATCGAATATTCTATTGCTTGAAGTCGTACTAAACCGCGGCCGATAGACACGTCAGCATTCGAACAACTTCAACTTCAAACGACTTACGCTTCTGCATCTTGATTGTATCGCTTATGGCCGTCGTCTCATCAAACCGCGCATTCGCAATCTGCCTTTGACTAGTTTCGACTTGGTTGCTGGACTCGATATCCCGAGCCGACCTGGAAATTACGCTGATACGCGCAAAATTGAGCTCGGCAAAAGGTTGGCCTGCTTTACTCCATGCACCGAGTCTTCCGGACCTTCCGTCAGTCATCGGAGCAGGCGGTATCCAAATCTCATCCTATCTCATATCGAAGTAATCATAAGATATCACTTGCATGGAGCTGATAACCATTACTGCCCGATGGCCATTGACGCCACCATCGTAATCGTGAAAATAGAGCAATATATTCAAAAGAGAATATTCCCACTCAAAGAGAGTTGTTATCGGAATAGGAGCTTGCTTTGCATGAACGCCTTTACTTACCAGGGACTCCGAGGGATACGCTGCTCGGGCATGCCTTCGGTGAGAAGTCTCACCCATCTATTGGCTAGAACTCGAAGGAGCAGCACCATCGCCATAGGACCTTCAGCGTGCATGCCGCTAATGAGGTATGCATCTGAGAACTGGTAGTCTACATATGGGTGCTCGATGAGCTACCCACCGGTTCGCTTCGGTATCGGAGGCGACTTGTCCGTGCTCCCCTAGGCTGTATGACCCCTCTCTCCCCCTGGAAGCCTTTGGGTTGCCCAGTGCCGAGCGCTCAGTTAGAAGCTGTTGGAAGTCGCGTCGTTTGTTTAAGCGTACTTGGAATGACTGGCTCGGACACCGAAATCTTCCGACAGTTGCCAGTATACTCTCAATCATTTAAACGTTGAAGCAATTTGACTCAGATATCCGTATCTATGTCAGAGCCGTTGTCATCATGCCTGCGGGCGCAAGCTATCCTTTCGACGGTCAAAAAGGAGTGTAGCCATCATGATTGGCTACTAATTTTAGTTCACCTACTAGGGTCAGCTGGTGAAGAACATCGACAAAGAGCCATCGCAGCGAGCTAATTTTATGCTGGCAATGGAAAGTTTTCCCATCGTATGGCAGCGAAGATGGAAGCTGAAGGGTTCGGGGAAATATCTGGCCTTCCAAAGAGAGTGTGCAAGTCTGCTCTCTAACTGCGGGATCGGAGACCGGCAGTGGTCTTCCTGGCTTGCATGGGTAGCTCCTCGCTGATGACTCTGCTGAGCGATAACGTATGGGTTACACCTCCGAGTCCGAGCACGTTCAGCGTGAAGAATCGTCGAACAGTACTCGTGTTTCCGATAACCACGCTGTGTGCTGTAGGAAGGCTTCGTCCACACCGTCCCGCAACCCGTAAGGAGGGACCGGCTCGGGCATGAATAAAGAGATCGCATGATGTTGATGTTGAATACACACACTTACATGGGGGCCACCTTTTCCGGTCTCACATTTCTGTTCTATAATTATTCCACTCTCGCGGTCAGCAGACCAGAAATTTCGTCGTGTATGTCATTGCCGCCTATTTAATTTTAATGGAGGAGAGCAACGAGATACTCACAGTCAAGATAAGTTTGTACGCCGTGGTGAAACATGCACCAAGGCGAGCTGGTGGTTCAAGTTGTCGCCCCTCGGCCATGACCCAGAGCCCGAGTACAAGTCGCGTGGTTCGTCCGTTTGCAATTCGTTGGTGCGCTGGTTTGCTTTTTGTCGGCGCGCGGTCATGTGGAACAACAGTGAAAAGCTGGTTGTTGACCGGTTCAAGATAGGAGTGGGAGAATATCTGTGAATATTTGAATTGGCAACAATGAGAGAAACTTGCCAAGTACGCACATTCTTAGAGAAGTCAAGTAGTCACCAGTTCAAGCTATAATGGTAATAACTTAGGCCCACTGCTCTCTACACATCCTTAAAGATTAGACAAAGATTAGATGCTTTACTTAGCAATGAGTCATTATTGACTACGCGGCTTTAATCTTGATCGAATATTAAACAACAGATGAAAGCATTTGAACAGGCACAGGTACGAAAGCTTAGACGTGCTGAACGAGACAGATAGGATTTTTACGAACCAGTTCCGGGTTCGCCTAGACTTGTCTTACGCTGGCCTTGAAGCCTCTCGGAGCCTCTTGGTCTTGGTCTTGTCGGATGCCCCAGGATCTTTCTGTCAGAGATACGGATCAATACCATTGCGGACATGGCGTAAGAGATATTAGATCTGGACATCAGGCGTTCAACTAGATTTCGTGGGGGTGTAATACGCGTTTGAGCATTTCTTCGAGTCACGGGCTTGAAGCTCCGAGCTCGGAACAATTATTGCAGGACAAGTCAGTCATTAGTTAACATATACAGAATGGCCCTGCCAAGTTCGTAGGATTGAATCAACAGACACCGTCCCCGCATTTTAAAGACTTTAAACGGATTAGATTGTAGTTGTATGTTGAACTTCTAACTTCTATTCGTTGATGACTCGAGTCAGGTATTTTTCGGCCACTAGTACGAACGAGTATAGCGTTACCACTCCGTGAACTCCGACTGGTTCAAGAAACAGCGCGCAAGCCTCACTTCACCTCTTTAATGAGAAAAAAGCGACGTCTTTTATCCTCGCCAGTCAATTCGAACCTCATTCCCAATCAAAGTCCAAGTACAGCCATAGTAACAGAATGCAGTGATTCTTGAATATTAACCTGGGGTGAACCCTTGGAAATAAACGACCATGGATCCCATAAAAGGCGAGAGAATGTCCATTTGCAGTATGCTGCGCGTAAAAGAATCCGAGCTTCCCCGCGGATTTTCATGTTATTGGTTACGAGGTGAGACGCAGTGGATGTGGAGGTGGATCGCAGGTGTCACCGCTTAGTTCAATGAATGGCCGTAACCAGGACATCGTACTAAGAGCAGCCTTGAGATGTATAGTGTCTTTAGTCTTCGGCTTTACACGTCGTGGTTTAGCAGGGGGATCGATGAGTTCTTCAACAAAGATACCATGCTTGTTGGGTGGCAGCGCAGCAGATGCTCATTCGTCCTTCGCAAATCTTGACGCTAGGTCGACAGCCAACTGTGGAATGACAGTTAAGACAATGGAGTTATTAAAAGGGTTGGCAGTCGGCAGTAGGTTGCAGTCGTCCGGTTACATTTCAGCATTAGACAAGTGGATCATGACGGAAGAGCAAGAATTCTAGTGACGGTGTCGCTGTGCATTGCAATTTGTCCGCGGCGATACGAGCATGGTGGAAAGCGAAATCATACATAATCCATATTATGTATAAGTGCGATTTCGAATTATAAAATTGTATGCGTAAATAATTGAAATAAGATAAGATAAATATTGTAAATTACAGTAATAAGTCCTTAACCCTAACGACACCCACCCTAACCCCACGTTGACAACCGCAGGCAAAGCCTGCCATCGCTGACGACAGCCTCATCATTCTTGTTTTCAACTTCCACCTTCTTCGCCGTCCTTTGCGTCTTCCTGGTCGTCTTCTCGTCGCAAGCCTCGACGAACTCAGGTCATATATGCTCTTTACTTTCTGGCGGCATTTTCACCTTTGATCTGGGCTCGTACGAGGAAGTTTTCCTTTCAAATAATCTCTTCTCTGGAGCTAGCAACGCTACATCTTGAGCGTTTCTACTGCCATTTTATAGCGCCGACTTTCTGGCTGGCCAATAGCTAGGACACATTTAACGCAAATACCATTTGTTCGTTATTTCATTTGGGGCGTTTTTATCTTAGAACAGGAACGAGGCGAGCGTTTTCGAGGAAGACAATAGGCCGGCGAAACAGGGTACGAGTACAAGAGACCTTAATTCCAATACACCACGACTACCTTTTCATACACTTTCACTATAACCTTCATACAAGCAATCTATGCCTCTCCGCCCTGCACTCAAACTACGGCGTGAAAGACCTAGCTCTGCAATATATATCGGTCCAGATCCCAACTACTCAGGCGCCTCATCTTCCTCTCTCTCATCTTCCTATCTGTCGAATGGGACGCCACCCAGCCTTCCTGACCTCCCTGAACCGCCAAGCCCGAGTCACAGTATACATAGCGCTGGCTCAGGGCTCCCTTCGCCGCCGGCAACAAACTCGACAGGAAGTGGGAGCACAACAGGAGACCCTGGGCGCGTCGAGCGTAGAGACGTAGGGAAGGGGAGGGGAGACAGCTCGAGCGGGAGCAACGCGGTCTTTTCGCACCCCAATGCTAGCGCAGCGAGCTTGAGCCGAGATAGGGAGAGGGATGGAAAGGGGACTTTGGAGCATGACCCTAGCACTAGCACGAGTGCGGCAGGAAGCAGCATGGCTGGGAGCAGAAGCAGCAGCCGTCTTGCCTCGTATGATCAGCCTGAGGCAGATTACGATTATGATCGGTCCGAAAAGAGACGATCCGCCGATACTTTATCGTCGTCGGGTTATCAATTGGACGATAATCTTAGTGATGGAGGTGGGGATGCGGAGGAAGACGATACGGCGCGGATGAACTTGCATCGACGACATGTTTCCCTTGCTAATGTGGCGGGTGAGGGAACTAGGAGAGAAAACGATGCATTGGAAAAAGTTAGGAGTTTGACGCAGAGGAATAGAATGGTACGCTCTTGTTCAGCTCCTACGCGTTTCGAATTTTGTCTGACGTCCCGGGAAAGGCACTTGACAAGTTGTCTCGATTGTCGCCATCACCATCTCGCACTTCCCATACAACCACATCCAGCTCGACCTCGTCTAGTCGTTTACGAAGAACCCACCAAGCCCGAGCATCATATCCTCTACCTCCCCAGGATGTCTCAGGAAGTGAGACAGAGCGAGAAGAGAGCATATATTCTTACTCACAGTCTCACAAGTCGTCTGCATCCACATCACAGCTACCTTCCGAATTAGGCGAAAGAGATAGAAGAGGCGTTGACACCGAGAGCTGGCGGCGCAACGCTGAGCCACCTTCACCTATCTCCCGAGAGCCTTCAGGTTCATCGACACATTCCAATAATGGAAGGTATTCCAGGGCGTCAACTTCCCCTCAAAGACAAAAACCGACAAATACTCGGAGAAATAGGGGTAGTTGGGGATTTCCGCTGGATGTGGAACGCGAAAAGGAGCGAGATGCATGGGACGAGAGTACGTTTACGAGAGAGGAAGGGAAACTGGGAGGAGCTAGACGGCGAGCGGCGTTACCTAGAGAGTTTGTTGCTGCTAGTGGCGGTGGCGAGTCAAGTGCAACGTCGACGACGACGAGTGGAAGAGTGAGTTTATTTATTATTTATTTTGTTGTTGTTATTATATGTTTTATTTGTTCCGTTGGCGATCGGGGTCTTTCCGTCATTAATTTGTCTTTGCGACAACAGTGGCTCTTTTCTTCTCGTTCCCGTTAGCCCTTTCATTATTCATATTCTCTTCCCATGCTGTCTTCGCTATCGAATATCTAACCCCCATCTCTCTTCACAGTATTCCGTTGATCCTATGACTCCGCACCGCCAACTATCCACATCAAGCAGAGTCCCTTCGACCGTACCAGGAACAGGCTTGTCACGAGCATCGACAGTTCGAACACCAGCTTCAGCTCGATGGGTCAATGAAGACTTTGAGAGTCCCAGAAATGGCTCGAGAAATCCGCGTCACTCGGTGGATTTGATATCCGAAACTGGGACCAGTTCACGCATCGAAAGGCGGGTGTCGTTTGACCGAGAACGAGAAAGCGTGAAGGGCATGACTCCTTTGGATGACGGCAGGGGAGAGACCGGTCGTCAATGACTTATCGCGAACGAAGACTTTCAGTCGATCGTGAACCTGCTTACGACAGTCGCGAGAAGAGGCAGACGCTACGCGGAGGGAGTGCGGAGAGTGCGCTAGGTTTGTGGAGTCCGGGAGGGAGAAGTCTTATTGGGGAGGGGTTGAGAGCGGCTGGGCTAAGTAGACGTGTGGGGGTGGGGACTGTTGGGTTAGGTCTGGGGGATGGTGGATTAAAAGGTCCTGCACCAAAGAGAGAGGAGAGAGAGAAAGAAGGGTAGAATGGAAGAGTCCGGAGCGTGGAAGGGGGGAGAGTGATAGGGTGCGCGAGAGGGATGCAGAAAGAGAACGGGTTCCACCGAGGGCGGCGACTTCTATGGCTGATTATCGGTACCTTGGAAAAGAGAAAGAACGAGAAAGGATAGGAGAGCAAAGAAGTGTTCACACTCAGGAGAGGGACAGGGATAGAGACTTGACATTGTCCCGAAGAGAGTTCTCCCTAACTCAGCGCGACAGAGAAGAACGCGCTGAGTCTGCCTTGGCTCGATACTCTACACTCGCTCCTGCTACGCCCCTTCATCTTCGCGATGAACGCGATGACAAAGACCGGCGATACTCCAGTCCCATTGGAACACGGCGACAGGGGGCACAGACACCTGCACACCAACCCCCTCAACCCAGTACTGGACATGCTAAGCTTATGTACGACGCTATGAATATGTTCGAAGTCCAAGTCAACCGGCTTCCTGCTGTTTCCAATTCATCACAAGTAGGAAAGGAAGTCACTGCTACCGCAGAGTTGGGAAGAAACGCAGAAAATGTGGTCTATGCCGTTGAACGACTTAATTCCATGCTGCGGACTGGAACGGCTCGGGCATTGGAAGCTCAGATTGATGCTGAAGTGAGCCGGGATGATGGGAACGGCAGTGTTGATATGGTCTCAATGTGGAGTCGTGTGGGTGGTGATTATAGGGAGGGTGTGAGGACATCAGATGAGCTGATTAGGGGGATGACTGGGTTGTTGATTGGTATGAGCAGGGTGATGCGGGAGTATGCGAATGCGCACGGGGCTCCAAGTGCCAATGGTAGTGCTGTCGGCAGCTCAGGCGATATTGGCTCTCCTGCTATGCATTCGAGGAGTGTGAGTCTTAGTGCTGTCGACGAAGACAGGAAACAGCCTAGTGCAAGCGGCTCGGATATAGCTAGCGGCAGCGCTGGTGGGAGCGGGAGGAGAAGTGTGGAGTCCCGTAGGAGTTGGGAGCCTGCCGCTCTCGCACTCTCGGCTACCGGGAAGGAGAGGGACAGGGAAGAGGCGCTCAGGAGACTTGCAGGGGATCGTGCTACGTCTGGAAGCGTGTTAAGTATCCGGCAGAGAGAATTGGATACGCCTTCGCCTTTGAACAGAGTGGCAGGGTCTTCCATGCGTAGGAGACTGCTTACCCCAAGAGAAAAACGGGAGGCACAAGCTGATGCTGAGGCTTCTGGCGGCAGTATGAGGAAATCTGCTGCAGAGAGCTCGTTAATTAGCTCTCCCGAGTCCGTACGAATGCAAGATTTCGATTCTCCCACTCCTGCTGGCCGCGCAAGTACACTGGACCGCAGTAGGACTCTACCGCCGCTTTCCATCCCTAGGCCACTTCCCACTTTACCGTCAGAGTCACTTCTTCGTCGCAATGCCACCACAGCAGAGAAGACTGGCTCAATTCGCGACAGAGACCGTGGTGACCGTCGCAAGCAATCCACTACTTCCATAGCCACTGTCCGCCCTGGCCCCGCCTTCCCTGATCTGACTACTCCCAGCAATGCCACTACTGCCGTTACCCCGCACACTGTCTCCAACTCTCCTTTGTCTTCTGCCTCCCCGTTAATGCGTAGCGATTCAGAACGTTCGGGACGATCGCAAGTCACCTTTTCCAAACCCTCCACCATTTCTGTATCTGCCCTAAACGGTCTGCGACAGCAGGCTGAGCGCGAGCGCACGGTCTCTGCCAGTTCCGGCTTGGGTGACGAGATTTATCGCTCTGCAGATCCACGCACACCCCTCTCTGGCTCTGAAACCGAGCGTGATACCAGGAGACGAACACTCGGTGTTAGAGCAGGCGCACGACAGTCGGTAGACAATTTGGCTTTGGAGGAGAACTTGGAAGAGTTTGGCGTTATGAGCAAAAACTCGACCGTCAACGCTGCCGATCGAAGTGCACTGCATACTGTGTTGAATAGCTCTGGGAGGAGAGAGAGGAGGAGGACGGTGACGGAGATATGGCCTACAGTGTAGTGGGTCATGTGATGCTGAAAGTCTCAAGCTTTCAGGTGGGTGCATTGTCTTCTTTTTCATTGTACGCTTTTTGACCATCGTCGCTTCTTCATAGATCTTCGCACTTTCTCTTTTACAGATAGATGTACGGGCCTCCTGGCCGTGCATGGACTCGCAGTTCAAGTTTTCGAACTGATACAAATTCATTCACTGTGTATTTAAACCCCCCCTTTCTCATTTTTTGGGCTCTTGATTCCGTCTGAAAAACTCCACCGTTATGGCTGGATCCTTGTTTCGTTTCGTTTCTTTATGTTTCGTTTCTTTTTATGTCCCTTATACTGTCTTTTCACACATCCTCATGATGCATGTCTAAATTATGGCTTTATGCATGAACCACAGTGGTGAGCGCTAGGCTTGCTGCACGATACCATACTCCACCAAGTACTGTACTTTTTCCCATCAACTTTAACGATCGGCTAAGTCGCTGTACGTAGCTAATTAATGGCGTCGCGAATGATAATTGTAATAACATATATGGGGGGCGGATAGCATGTGCATAGCAAGGGTCAAGAGTATAATAAGGCGTTAAATAGTACGATAAGATGTTACGAGAGCATTGGATATGTACGGGGTTAGAGAACGAAGTCCTTGCTTTGATCCTGCACGAAATCAATCAGTGGCTTGCACAAGGCGAACGGAAATGACCTACAATAGGATGTGTAGTGCTCAGCTGAGCCTTCTGTTGGTATTTGGGTATTAGAGTCTTTCTACATCCCCCGCGTCCCCGAGTCAGCTTTTCCCTGACTCCCAACCTTTCGAAAAAAGAAAAGGCATACCGAAGATAGGAAAGAAGCTCCCCGTATGTCGTTTTGGGGTGTTCCTCTGCGTGCGGAGTTAGCTTTTGTGGTGTGTTAAGCATCTCGTTGTGAAGACGTACTTAAGACTTTAATAAATGCCTATGTAGGTGGTAGTGCGGTCAGTACGGGGAGGTAAAGGAGTGTAAAGTGTAGATGACTACTCACGTAACTCATAGCGCCTACTGCTATCCCACCATGGAATGTATCCGCGCTCGTTTCGTCGTCTTTGCATGATGCGAAACATATCTTTGGTGGTTATATTTAGTTTTGATGGGAAGGAAGTAGGAGGGAGGGACGTACGACATCTGCAGCTGGAGCACCGCGACTTCTTGCTCGGTGGCTGATATGGTCTAGACCACGCAGGCGCCCGTGTGCGGAGTGCTTTACAGGTATTTAGTAAACTAGTGTGGTTCGCGGAATGGTACTTACGAGGTATGGAAGGTCTGTAAATAACTAGTTGGTGAACTGAAACAAATGACTTCGGTGAAGGTACGTACCGAGAACGGTGCCGGAATGACATGACTGGAACAGGGAGGCAGGTGTCAGTATGCCTAACAGCTGTGAAGAAGGGAAGGTAAAGCGCACGTCGAATATTGCCTTGTGGGTTTAGTTAGTACCGTGATGCCTTTTTGAGGATGAACATGCTTACTGTTAATCGACAGCCGGGCGGTAGTGGCTGCACGAGGTATCTGTTTAGATCCTAAGGTGGGTTTAGCATTGGTGTGAATGGAGGGAAGGAGGGAGGGGACGCACATCGTCGATTATTTCTCCGGTTTTTTTAAAGTCCACTGGGAAAATTGCTATACCACACTATGAGTATCTCCCAGATGATATCGACCCTCATACACGCACCTTCATTCATCCCGTCCTTTTCCTGGCCGGTTTTATCAGGTACCTGTCCTCCATGCCCCGAATCTACTATCCAATCAACAATTGTGATGAAAAACGCAATGAATGCCTACAGTGGAAGAATAGCGAATCGTCCTTGCGCGCACTTCTGACGAGCCAGTGTAACGCGTCGAAGATGTTCTTCCGGGTGGGATCGATTCCTCCTTGTTCGTCCGTGAGAAGCATGATATCGCTCTTTCGGAATCCGTAGTACTCTACATACTCGATATTAGTAAAGTGAATTCTGAAGGGGAGGCGAACGCACTGATAAGAAAATCACGCATGTGTCTTGCGTCGTTTGCGCATCCTTTCAGTTCGTCGTGTTGTCCGGCGTAGTTGATTCCCACCTAGATAAGATGGATAGATAAGATAAGATAATGAAAAGAGAGAGAGGAGGGAAGGACGTACGCATACGGCCTTTTTGCGCCCTGTACACCTTGACCAGGAGAAATTCCTCGATGGGGGGAGGAGTTTGAGGTATTTGTCGATATCACTGAATCCTGTTTGGAAGCCGCGGGGGTCGCCTTGGGATGCTCCTCCTGTTGGTGCGCGGGGCGGGATGAAGGGAGCGGTGGTGCCTGATGTGGATGGATACCTGTGCGATGGGTGGCTATTTAGTTGAGACATGGTAGATTCTATGATCTGTGCAGTTGTTAGTTGAAATTCGATACGATGGGGTGGAGTAGTACATTAGGAGAATATCTAACCGTCTTCGTTGACCCTGCAACGCCTTGCGAAAGGTGTGGATTGTACGGGTTGCTTGAAGTCCTACTGCGGTGGTGTCCACCTCCCGAGGGGGAGATGCTGGGCAAGGGCATACCTGGACCAGGGGATAAATGTGGATTGTACGGGTTGCTTGAAGTCCGACTGCGATGGTGTCCCCCTCCCGCGGGGGAGATATTGGGCGGGGGCATACCTTGACCAGGGGAGGAATGGGCCATACCCGTGGGCATATATGGCGCCAAGAGCCCATTGGGCACTTGTACGGGCGTATATGTCCCCGGAGGCATCTGCGTGGTGTACCCGTTGAACGAGCGCGTTCGTTGGCCCAGTCCATGTGCGCTTGCGCTAGGTTGGGATTGTGGGTACGCGTAGGCGTAGTCGTTGGCTATGGGTGCGTGTGGTGCAGAGTGAGCTATTTGAATTGGGGCTGCGTATGTTCCCTGTGGGTTGGGTTGAGAGGGAGGGGGGATGAATGCGGCGGTGGAGTGGGAGTGTCGTCTGAGTTTGGTTGGTGGTGTGCTTGTGTTTTCAGGGAAGGAGGAGGAGCGATGGTGACCTGGTGAGATGGGATGTTGGGAGGGATGCTGGGAAGGGTGGAGAGCAGAGGAGGGATGTAGGTTGTTGGAGGTGACTCGGGTGCGCGAGGTTGAGCGTTTGCGCAGTAAGTTGCGGAATCGGCTGGTTTTTTGGTGCGGTTGTTGGGTTTGTTGGGTGGTCGGGTATCCCGTTTGGATGGGGGCTTCGCCGTTATACATTGGTTGCGCGGCGAGTTGTTGTTGTGGGGGATAAAATCTAGGGATTCGTGAGTGGATGGTAAAGATGATGTCATGGAACATACTGAGGTGCTGGTTGTTGTGGATCTCTGGGAAGAGCGATAAGTTGGTTGTGCTGAGGGAGGGAGAAGGGGACTTACTGGACGCGTGGGCGAAACATGGTGGGGATATGCGGAGTCAAGGTGAGATAAGATGCAGTCTGTGGGTGGTCTATGTTTAAAAGGGTCGAGCTAAGTGTGTCTGTTATGGATTGGGTGGATGGATCTGATTCCGTCCGATAGAATGCATGACGCCATCGGAGATTTTTTGGTCTTGGATCTCAGGTGTAAAATTAACGAGCGCGGGTCAGTGCTTTTGGTGCTCGTTTGGATAGTCAAGTGTGGGGTCGACAGGTCAGGTGCTCTTAGGCGTCTGTGGGTGGGCGCTGGTGCGGTTCGAAGGGGGATGTCAGTGAGGGTTTTGCAAGCAAGCTGCAAGCCTAGCGCTGTGCAGTGATGAGTAGACATGCACTTGTCAGCGGTGGACTTTTCTCTGCGATCGGGTGTTGGATACTAGAATGTTCCGTGTTCCCTATTTCATTTGCGGATCTTGAGCAGGGAACTCTTATAAGGCATTCAACGCAAGCAATTAGAATGGGAAAGGTTTAGATTCGTGGAAGTTGGTTGAGTGCGATGTCAAGTATTACTGCTAAGCCAAGCTTGACTGGTCGTGGGAATGACATCGTCGCTGTTATCAACAGCGGCAACGTAAGTAAACACAACGCTATCAATGATTGACGCGGGCTCCGGATCTTTTCCACTTTCCACTTCGCTGTACAAATCCTGCAATTCATGTTTCTCAATTTCGCCTGTTTGGGCTCGTGCGTAAGGATGGAGTTCTGGTTTAGAGAGCATTGGATCGACTGGGTAATGCGGGACGTAGACTGAACCATAAGACAAACGATACAGTGACTTCAAAGCCCTCTCGCACTTCACATATGTTTTATCGCCGTAGTATTCTGTCATCCCCGGACCTGTTAGGATTGCAGCCCACCGCAACTGGGATCAAGACCGTCCGTCCAGTTTCAGCTCTACGAGCATATGGGTTGCATAGCAGCCGACGGAACCGCCAGACTCAGCACTATTCTTAGAATCGCAGTATATCCGAGATATTTCTTGATTTCTTTACCACCAACCTGATTGACCTCTAATATGGACATTCTGTCTGTGGATAGTGGAGGGTTTTCCTACGACGCGTGAGTGATCTTCATTAATTGTTTATCGCGTCTTATATGGGGATAGGGAACATGGTGGTGATGCGCGACTGATTCCGGTGTACGCGTCTGCGGTGTCTTTGATTGTGCTTTTGCTGCAACTTGCAGTTTCAAGGAGGGTGGGTGTGTTGGAGCATGAGAACACGGTCAAGAAACTTGTGAAAGCTCATGGAAAGACCAGAGTCAGGTTTATGCTTGCGAGGTTTATAGGGTGTATATCTTTATTTGCCCTTTCTGCAACCACAACCATCCTCCACCGGGAAGACATAAGGGACTGGTCGTTACCAGCTGCATTTGTACGTTTCACAATATCACTCCAAACACCGACTTACGCAAGTACTTAGTTCTATACATCCGTTCTCTCTGCAATATCATTATTCAACTACCAACGGAGTCCAACGACCACGAGACATAATATCCTCTTGCTCCTGGTCCTCTTCGGCATATACGCATACCGGGACATCTGGCCTCTCTTCACCACCACCCACACCCCACGCGATATATCCGAAGGCGCGTTCTTATGGCTCAAACTCGCCTTAATCACAATCACAGCGATATACATACCGTTATTTATCCCTCGTCGATATGTACCCGTGAACCCCAAGGTACTTACCGCCATTTCACATTGTACAGAATGCTGAATACACTAGAACCCGATGAAAGAGCCAAATCCAGAACAAACAGCCTCGATCTTTTCGTTAATGTTCTACTTTTACCTGGATAGTATTATCGTGAAAGCGGGTCGGGTGGAGCATTTGGCTTATGGCGAGTTGCCCCCGTTGCCCGATTACGATTGTGCAGCGTATTTGGAGGAGAAGGGGTTTCCGGTGTGTTTTTGTTTTTTTATCTTGAAATGATAGTGATGTTAATAGGTTTTTTAGTATTTGGATATACAAGCTGGAGCGAAGAGGAGACATTTATTCTTTTGCCTCCTGCGGGTGTTTGCGAAGGAGCATGTGTTGGAATGTGTAGCTATCGTCGTGGACGTGCTTACTTCTTTCATATCGCCCATTGCTGTCAATCGTATTCTTAGGTACCTCCTCCCTTCCTCCCTTCAGCAGTGATACTTACGTATAAAAGCTACCTAGAACACGATAATACAGGTATAACACCATGGTTCTGGATCCTCTGGCTCTTCCTCGGTCCGCTATTATATGGCGCCTCGCAATTGGCGTATTCGTTCATCGTGAATAAGGTGTCTGTCAACGCGCAGAGTTTGCTTATGCAGCTTGTGTTTGAGCATTGTTTGAGGATACGGGTGAGAGCTGATTCGGTTGAGGGGGGGAAGGAGGGCGATGGTGCTGGGAAGATGAGTAATCTCGTTACGACGGATTTGAGTAATATTGCGGGAGCTATGCATTTTTTGCTTCCTTGTAAGCTTAGGTTTGGGGTTTGGGTGCTGATACTGATTTGTGTAGTGTTTGCGGTTCCGTTGCAGATTACCCTTGGGGTGGTGTTTTTGTATAATGTCCTCGGAGTTAGGTGGGTGTACAAGTAGCTCGTAAAACTGTATTGGCGCTGATATTTGTGAAAAGTGCATTTGTAGGACTCTTCGTTATGCTTGCTTTGGCTCCTGTTCCTAGGTTCATTGTGAACAAGTTGGGAGTTGTTCATGCTGAGAAGATGAAGAAGGTTCGTTGCTTTTTTTGCGTATTGGTGAGTTGTGGTTGATGGATTTGGTAGACTGATGCGAGAGTGCAAGTTGTTACTGAGGGTATGTCTTTTGTGTTATTGGAGATGGTGGTTGATATATGATGTAGTTGTGAATGTGTTGCGGATGGTCAAGATGTTTGCGTGGGAGGGGAGGATGGGTGAGCGGATTAGGGAGAGGAGGAAGGTCGAGTTGGATGTTCTTTGGAAGGGGAGGGTGAGTGGTTTGTGGTTTTGGTGTTATAGTGCTGATAAGCATGCAGTTGTATGATATGTTGAGCGTTACGACAAAGTGCGTTTTTTTGTTTCTTACGTTCGCTTTATTGCTAATATAGTACAGTTATGTCATTGCGACATTTATCATGCTTTCGACTTTTGCGTTTTATACAGTTGTGATGAAGCAGGAGCTTACTGGTACGTCCTTCTTCATCCTACCTCTACCTTTATTAGAACCCGGGTTTAGCGTCAAAGGTCTTTTCAAGTACACCAGTCTTCCACCTCATCCGAATGCAATTTTACAACTTTTCAAGCATGATAAATCAAGTTGTCCGAGCGAAAGTGTCGTTAGACCGCTTGGATGAGTTTTTAATACATACGGAGCTGCTTGATTGTTATTCTGTGACGCGGGAGTCTTGTGCCCCTGTGGGTGTTGTGGGGTTTAGAGACTGTGCGTTTGCTTGGTCGGAGGAAGGGACGGTGTTTCGGTTGCGTGTGGAGGGGGAGGTGGTGTTTAGGAGGGGGGGTGTTAATTTAATTACCGGGCCTACGTATGTTGGTTTTTGATTTATGATGTGGGGATGTTGATTCGGACGGGTTTTGTAGGGGTGCTGGGAAGACATCGATGTTGATGGCGCTGCTTGGTATGTGCACCTTTGCTATCCTGGAACAACGCTCATGTTACTGCTTAGGAGAAATGCACTTTATACCAACCACTCCTGACGCATGGTTCAATTTACCACGGGAGGGAGGTGTAGCGTATGCTGCGCAGGAGTCGTGGGTGCTCAATGATACCATACGGAATAATATTTTGTTTGGGAGTGCGTTTGATCAGGAGAGGTATGAGAAAGGTGCGTTAGCTAGTTGATGTGGGGATATGGTGCTGAGGGGTATACTAGTTCTTCGGCAGTGTGCGCTGGAGCAAGATATTGAGCTTTTTGATGCGGGTGATTTGACGGAGGTTGGGGAGCGTGGATTGACGTTGAGGTGTGTTCGTTGATTGTTTTTTAGGTGTTGGAGTTGCTGATTGTGGTTTTAGTGGTGGGCAGAAGGCTAGGATTACGCTTGCGAGAGCTATTTACTCGTCTGCTGAAATAATTTTGCTGGATGATGTGCTTGCGGCGCTGGATGCTCATACGTGTGTATCGTTTTTTTTTGTGGTTCGAGAGGCTCATGTGTGTGAAGGTCGAAATGGATTATGGAGGAGTGTTTGTTGGGGGATCTGGTGAAAGGGCGCACTGTGTTGCTTGTGGTGAGTTATTTTTTGTTTTCTAGTAATGGGTGGTTGTTGATGAGGGAGGTAGACGCATAATGTTGCGCTTGTGAGGCCTATTGCGCATTTTGTTGTTACTGTTGGGTTGGATGGTGGTGTCTCTGCTGAGGCCTTGGTGCCTTTGAATCGCTTGCCTAGTAACCTTGAAGTCCTAAAGGATGTCAAGGATACGACTGTGGAAAGTGTTGAAGATAAACCGACGAAATCTGACGGAAAATTGATTGCAACGGAGGAGATTGCGAAGGGGCGAGTTGGTTGGAAAGCGTTAAAGCTTTTCCTTTCTGCTTTGGGCGGGAATTATCCTGTAATTTTCTTTGCGATGTGGATGGTGGGCATTGTTTCTGCAGACGTTGGGACGACTTTGCAGACTTGGTTTCTTGGCTTTTGGGGGTCGCAGTATGAGGGTGGAGGGCCGGTGAAAGCCTCGTAGTATGTTCTTGGTTGTTTCATTCATGAGGTTTACTGATTGATTTATAGTTACCTTTCTGTCTATTCGTTGATTTTGGTGGTGACTGTACTTTTGAGGACAGTGACGGTGGTGCATTATGCGGTGGGGAATGTACGTGCGTCGAGGATTATTCATAATATGCTTGTTGGTTCGATTTTGAGGAGTACGCTACGGTGCGTTGGGTTTTGTTTTTGTGGTTTTTTGGTGATTGATGTTTATGTTTAGGTGGCTGGACAAGACGCCTGTTTCGCGGATTATTACGAGGTGTACACAGGATATAGGGGCGGTTGATGATCCGCTTGCGCAGGCTTGGTCTGCGGTTGTAGAGGTTGTGGTTTCTGCTATAATACGACTTGGGAGCGTGGTTATTATTACGCCGGTGTTTTTGGTTCCGGGAGTGGGTATTGCTGTTTTGGGGTCTTGGGCTGCGAGTGTTTATTTGAAGGCACAGCTTTCTGTTAAGCGGGAGACGAGGTGCGGTGGAGTATCTTATAATCAAGGAGAGGGGTTACTGATTTTTCATTTAGTAATGCAAAGGCGCCGATTTTGGCACATTATGGTGCTACTGTTGCTGGTCTTGGTTCGTCGTTTCGAGATGTAAGGGGATTATACTGATTTATCTGATATAGTGTCTGTGCGTGCGTATAATGTGCAAAATACCTTCAAGCAGGAATTGCTCTCGAAGATAGACCATTACTCGCGAGTCGCGAGGGTCTCTTGGGATCTCAATAGATGGATTGCGGCCCGCATGGATTTTCTCACTGCGCTGTTTACTGCCTCGTTGGCATCATATTTGGTCCTTACGAGGAGCGCTAATGCTGCGAATACGGGGTTTTCGTTGACTGTTGCGCTAGAGTTTTGTAGTTTAATTTTGTCAAGTGTTAGGATGTATAATGATTTTGAGGTGCAGTCGAATAGGTGTGTAGTGCTGTTATGTTTTTATGGAGACTGGCTAATTTCTTGTAGTTTGGAACGGATTCAAGGGTATATTGAGATTGAACAGGAGAAACCTTCTTCGAAGGATGGGAGGCCGCCTGCTTCTTGGCCTGCTAGTGGGGATTTGCGTGTTGAGGGGTTGTCGGCGAAGTATTCGGTTGTAAGTGGATTGTATAGTTGTGGTTGGGAGGGGCTAATAACTGCGTAATAGGGTAGTCCGGAAGTGTTACATGGGCTGTCGTTCCGTGTGCGGAGTGGAGAACGGGTTGGAGTCGGTGAGTTGCAGAGTGCTGTTTTGTGTTGGGTTGTTGAATGTGATATTTTAGTGGGACGGACGGGAAGTGGAAAGGTCGGTGATTGCAACTACTCGCTGTGCTTATTGTTAAACCGCTTCATTCAGAGCACACTCACCCTCGCACTGCTTCGGTGCATTCTTACTGAGGGGCATGTGTATTATGATGGAATAGCAACTGATAAGATTAACCTGGAGGCATTGCGGTCTGGTATTACTATCATACCACAGATGGTGAGTAATCCTTTGTTGTGTTCCCTTGTGATATAGCGAACCTTTCGTAGCCTGAATTGCTAAGTGGGACATTGAGAAAGAATCTCGATCCGTTCGACGAACATGACGATGTCGTGCTTAACGCTGCTCTGAAGCATGCGGGATTGTTCTCACTTCAAGATGATTTTGATGAAGTGCGGATCACACTTGATAGCAATGTTGCTAGTGGGGGGAATAATCTTTCAGTTGGGCAGAGGCAGATTATTGCGCTTGCGCGTGCTATGGTTCGCGAGAGTAAACTGCTTATCTTGGACGAAGGTGTGTCCTTTACATTTCTGTACCATGCGTACAATTGACGAAATTATGGTATTTGTTAGCAACTTCTGCCATCGGTGCGTAGTTGCCTTCCCAAAACAGTGGACTTTAATCCAACAGCATTGAAATAGATTATAAGACAGATGTTCTTATCCAAGATGCTTTGCGCTCCAAACTGAGCTCTGACGTGACAATCATCACTATCGCTCACCGGCTTCAAACTATTATGGATGCTGATAAGGTCGTGAGTGCCAATCATTCTTCTCTGTAGATATTCTCACATACTTATCTTTCGGCAGATGGTGCTGGATGCCGGAAACCTGGTTGGTACTAATCTAACCTGTTCCTCAGACAGCTACATTAAGAACTGTTATTTTAGGTTGAATTCGAGTCACCGGAAGTTTTATTGCGGAAGGAAGATGGTATGTTCAGACATCTCGTCGATAATAGTGGTGATAGTGCTGCTCTTCGAGATATTGCTTTTAGCAAGAGTCGGATTGGGTAATGCTGTTGTTGGAACGCGAACTTGAAGTAAAATTTTGGTAAAATTACTTGCTGAATTAAACTTCAAAGTTGCGCTCAAGTTGCGCCAATGCGGACCCCTAATAATACACGACATGGTATAGCATCTAGAAATATAATTTAAGTCCGCAGTGTGCCCACTACCGCAGTATGTACAGTTGGTGCACAACCAATGCACAACTCACTGACTTGAAAGTCTCGAATTGCTCGAAGTCAATGGGACTCGGATTAAGTAGACGGTTCCGACCCGGCGATGCATATCACAAAGTTACATAAGCGACCGTGGATGCTGGACGTTAGATGTGACTTCAATACAACGTTCAAGTTGAACTCAATACGTGATTATGGGTATTCATGTACACTTTCTTCCTCATTATTGGTTTCTAACCCTCGTCTGGAACGCCAACGCGAGTTATAATCTAACGTTGTCCCATTACAGCCCATTACCCGCGGTGGTCAGCAAGACCGCAAGACTAGCAAAGAAGTCTCTTACTCAATAACAAGTTATATATTTATAGTAGCAGTCAGGGGCATCCGCCGTTTATTTTTAAACTTGCATGTGGTTGGAAGGCTTTAGTAGACGGACGTGAGATACAGTTATTAGTGTGCACAGTAGCCTGTTTCTGTTTCCTAACACCTATCCCTAACTTGCGCGCGATGGACGCCGAATTTGCGGTGGAATCTGTTATTGAAGCTGAGCTGCATGGGTTCCTTATAGCTTCATTGTACAATGCGTAAGTCAATTGGCTATTTCTTCATTCCCCCCGTACTCACTAAAGACGTATTCAATTAGGAAAAGCTGGTTGTTAGATGTTCAGTTACTCCCTTTCTACGTGACCGGCGGTTCTGTGATAGTATTATTGCTACAAATCGCGTATTCTGCAAAGAAAGTGAGCGTCGTGGCGAAAGAACCGACCGAAACTATTCAATCACAACCAGGAAACGCGTTCAAGAAGTACACGAAAACCCATGGAAATATTACCATCTTAAGCTTCATGGCACTGAGGTTTATTGCGTGCTTAGCTATGTTAGGGCTTTCTGTTGCTACAAGCCTGCAGAAATCGGGCGAAGATGGCATGCTATCTCTTTGGGATGAGTGGAAACAATGGTCTCTCCCAATGTCATTTGTGGGCTTTTCGGTCTCCAGTTATGTGTCCCCGTTTAACCCGTTTAATTACAGCTTTATACGTCTATTACTTCGGGCATATCGCTGTTTCATAGTCGGTGGAGCACCACGGTATCCCACCATACCATATCCGTGCTACTTGTGATATTTGGTGTTTATGCATATCGTGACCTTTGGCCTCTCGTTATTGTTAATGGGATTCCACAAGATATAGCTGAAGGCTCATTTCTGTGGGCAAAGCTTATTGTGGTCACTATAGCTGCAGTGTTGATTCCCTTGTTTATTCCTCGCCGCTATATCCCTCTGGACCCTATGGTGAGCTTAAATTCATTCTCTTCTTCACGAGTTTCCCATGACATAGTCGTAGGAACCTATGGAAGAACCCAACCCCGAACAAACAGCTTCAATCTTCTCCTCACTGCTATACTTCTTCTTAGATGGCATCATTTTTAAGGCTTCTGGAGTCCAGCATTTGGCATATGCAGAGTTACCACCATTGGCGGACTACGACCGCGCTAAATATCTCAAAGAGACGGGCTTTCGGGTATGTCTGCTACATTTGTTACATGAGTCGATTATAATGTGTCATGTAGCACTTGGACTTATTCGCTGGTGCCAAACCAAGACATCTAGCTTTCAGACTGTTGCGCGTATTTCGTGCGTCTTTCGACTTTCATCAATAACAATGCTGACAATGGATTTCAGGCTGGGAATATACCCTCCTCATCGTAAATGTCATCATACAAGTAATTGCCACCTTTGGAGCTCCTCTTGGGATCAACGGAATTCTGAGGTACTCTTGACTTTGCTTTCTTTGTCTGTATATTTAGGATGTTTGAAAATAGGTACCTCGAGCATGGTCCTTCAAACACAGGCGTGCAACCATGGTTCTGGATTGGATGGCTCTTTGTTGGTCCTATGGCTTTCAGCCTCTCGCGGCAAGGATATATTTTTATGACAACACACATGCTCGCGCGTACAGAGAGTTTGTTAATCCAGCTGGTGTTTGAGCATAGCTTGAGGATAAGGCTAAAAGCGGAGACCGGTACTGACACGAAGGTCTCTGTGACGGGCACCGCCAGTGAAGGACCACAGACGAAGAAACCTGTGGCACGTACGGACAACGTAATTGGAAAAATGAACAACCTTATAACGACCGACGTAAACTATATCACTGAGGCCAGAGATTTTCTAATCGTTAGTGAGTTATTAACCTACTTCATCTGCATGCAGAGATTCTGTTGACCACCACATTCAGTACTCTATATTCCATTGCAAACTCTCCTTGGTATCCTGTTTCTGTATAATATACTTGGAGTTAGGTGAGATTACAATGCGTGGCATCTTGAATATGGACTGAACTGTAAAAATTGTAGCGCTTTCGTCGGACTCTTTACCATGATTGCAATGTTCCCTCTTTCTAGATATGTGATGAAAAAGCTGGCAGTTCTTCAGAAGGAGAAAATGAAATTGGTATTTCTCCTTTACGTGTCCTGCCGACTGGCTCTCATATGCTTCGTAAAGACAGATGCCCGAGTACAAACCGTCACTGAGAGTATGTTTCGCTTGGATCAAATTGATTTGTCGAGCATTAATAGAGTTGACTTATAGCTGTAAACGTTCTGCGCATGGTGAAAATGTTTGCGTGGGAGTCGAAGATGGCCGAAAGATTGTGTCAAGACCGCGACAACGAATTGCGTGTACTTTGGAAACGTAAAGTGCGTTTGAAGAAATCTATATTGCTGTACTACTACTTATATTTGACATAGGTGTATAACTTGATGAGCAACATGATCAAGTATGTTCATATACAATATTATCTCGTTGTCGACCCTCATGAACATAATATCTAGCTTTATCATCTCCACGCTCATGATGTTATCAACATTTGCATTCTACACTCTTGTAATGAAGCAACAGTTGAGCGGTATGCGCTTCTTTTATGCGATGTTATTTTACTGACTATGTCGCTTAGCTGCAAAGGTGTTCTCAAGCACACCTGTATTTAACCTCATCAGGATACAGTTGTTCATGTTTTCTGGCTTGGTCAATCGCATGATTCAAGGAAAGGTTGCACTGGATCGAATTGATGAATTTTTACAAAATACAGAACTCCTTGATTCTTATGCTTCCGCGAATAAGGATTTAAATGAAATTGAACATGATTCCGGGGTCATAGGCTTCAAAAACAGTTCTTTTTCTTGGTCAAATGAGGAGGATGGAACTGCAACCCCATCATTCAGGCTGCGTATTCAAGGGGAGTTATTCTTCAAGAAAGGATGCATCAACTTAATTACCGGGCCAACGTAAGTATGTTGACTTATCAGAAACATACTCTTGCATTTACATGGTTGCAGCGGCACCGGGAAAACATCGATATTGATGGCTTTGCTTGGTATGTGTGATTAGATTAAAATATTAGTGGAATAGTACTCAGGTACTACACTGCTCCAGGGGAAATGCACTTCATCCCATCCACTCCTGGTGCATGGTTTAACCTACCGAGGGATGGGGGTGTTGCTTATGCTGCGCAAGAGTCCTGGGTTCAAAACGACACCATCCGGAACAATATTCTCTTTGGAAGCTCGTTCGATGAAACTCGATACAATAAAGGTTTGATAAGCATATTTCGTCAGTTTATGTTATACTGAGCTGCAATAGTCATTCACCAGTGCGCCCTAAAACATGATATAGAGCTATTTGAGGCTGGAGATCAAACTGAAGTCGGGGAGCGTGGGCTGACGCTGAGGTATGCATAATTTTGCTTGACACGGCACTGTGGCTAAGGTATATCACGTCTACAGTGGAGGCCAAAAGGTTTATCGATACATACAACTTTTCTATAGACGAAGTCTAATATCGTTTAATAGGCAAGAGTCACACTAGCTAGGGCCATCTATTCTTCAGCCGAGATCATTTTACTCGACGATATTCTTGCTGCCTTGGATGCTCATACGTAAGTCATGACGCTTTCTGAGCTTCTAAACTTGGCTTATACATGTATTAAAGTTCCAGATGGATCGTAGAAGAGTGCCTCTTGGGTGATCTTGTGAAGGGACGAACGGTGCTGCTTGTGGTACGGATTGTATTTTCACCCCTATGATTTGAATCGATATTAATGTTTAATAGACGCATAATGTTGCCCTTACATTACCAATCGCTCACTTTGTCGTGGAAGTCGGTGTGAATGGGCGCATATCTACTGAGACTTTGGCGCCTCTAGATCATTTACCTAGCGACATCCTCCATATTATAGAGGATACCCCCGCTGACGATTCCACGGTTAAGGCTGAAGAGAACGAACCGAAATCGACTAAGCATGATGGGAAACTGATTCTGGCTGAAGAAATTGCGAAGGGACGAGTCGGTTGGAAAGCCATGAAGCTGTTCCTATCAGCCTTAGGTGGCAAATTTCCCGTTGCATTCCTTGTAATCTGGATGTTCGGTTGTGTTTGTACTGACGCTGCCATCAACTTCCAAACATGGTACCTTGGCTATTGGGGGTCGCAATACGAGGCAGGTCGTTCTGTACAAGCGTCATAGTACGTTAACATACCCATGCTATCGTCAAGACTATCGACTACTACTTTGCTTTATAGTTATATATCCATTTACTCGCTGATACTGGCCACAACCGTGATTTTCAGGTGTCTGACAGCAATATACTACGTACTCGGATGTATTCGTGCGTCAAGGGTGATTCATACCACACTTATTGGTTCAATTCTAGGAAGCACACTCCGGTACGCATGTTTTCTAATTGGGAGAGGTCGCACTTCAAACTCATACTTGGTACTTAGCTGGCTTGACGAAACACCAGTCTCGCGTATAATTGCTAGATGCACGCAGGACATCAGAGCCATCGACGATCCTCTCGCTGCCGCCTGGTCGGGGGTAGTAGAATTGATAGTGACCTGCTTGGTTAGACTTGGAAGTGTGGTTATTATTACTCCTGCTTTTTTAATGCCTGGGCTGGCCGTTGTAGTTATCGGGTCTTGGGCTGCCAGCATCTACCTAAGAGCGCAACTATCTGTTAAACGGGAAATGAGGTGCAGGATAACATCTTACTATGGTGACCAATACTAATATTTTTATATATTCAGCAATGCAAAGGCTCCATTATTAGCACACTTTGGTGCGACTGTTGCAGGAATTGGCATGTCTCACTAACATTATTGGTAACATAGGATACCGTGCTGATGCATTGTAAACAGTTTCTGTACGGGCATATGGTGCTCAGCATGCCTCCAAGCAAAAATTAATGACAAGGACTGATCACTACACTAGAGTAGCAAGGGTCTCTTACAATTTAAATCGGTGGATCGCTGTCAGGATGGACTTACTTGGAGCTCTTTTTACCACTTCATTGGCTACATATTTAGCCCGGACGCGGAATGCCAGTGCCTCCAATACAGGCTTTTCGTTAACCGTAGCTCTTGACTTCTGCTTGACGATCCTGTGGTGGGTTAGGCAGTATAACGAATTCGAAGTACAGTCAAACAGGTACATTCACTGCTATATGGATCTATTGGATTTACTGAAGCAACATATTAGCTTGGAGCGTATTCAGAGCTATATTGATATTGACCATGAGAAACCTGTAACTGAGGCTGGTAAACCGCCTGCTTCTTGGCCTGCCAGTGGAGACCTACGTGTTGAGAATCTGTCGGCTCGCTATTCAGCTGTGAGATATCCATGCTTATATGTCTATGTGGTCGCTGATTTAAAGGTTTGGACAGAATAGCCCAGAGGTGTTACATCAATTGTCGTTTCAAATTCGGTCCGGTGAACGAATTGGAGTTGGTAAGTTGCAGATTGATTGATCTTTGACTAGTAAATGATTGGGCACAACTCCTTCAAATCATAGTTGGCCGAACAGGGAGCGGAAAGGTATGTATATGATCATACTTATTGTGCAAGTTATTGATAGAGTTCTTATAGAGCACACTCACATTGGCGTTACTACGATGCATCCTTACCGAAGGAATTGTCTACTATGATGGGATGGCCACTGATCAAATCAATTTGGACGCATTGCGTTCAAATATCACCATTATCCCACAGGTGGTAAGTTTCATCTCCCAGTACTCTTACTATTTTATTTACTGACGAGTGTGTTCCCTAGCCCGAGCTATTGAGTGGCACACTAAGGAGAAACCTGGATCCGTTTGAAGAATACGACGATGCTGAATTGAATGCTGCATTGAAATATGCAGGATTATTTTCACTTCAAAATGATTCTGATGAAACACGGATTACCCTCGACACCAAGATTGCAAGTGCTGGGAGTAATCTTTCCGTGGGACAGCGTCAAATTATTGCACTTGCTCGTGCGATGGTCCGAGAAAGTAAACTTCTCATTTTAGATGAAGGTACTGTCCGGTCTTATCTATGATTCATGTTGACATCCGATGACATCCGAATGATTGCTAGCCACTTCTGCTATTGGTATGCTGCAATGCTTCTAAAGCAAATTCGTTTACTTAGTATTTTAACAGATTACAAGACGGACGCTCTTATTCAAGATGCTCTACGTTCCAAGCTGAGCTCCGATGTCACAGTCATAACCATTGCTCACAGGCTTGAAACTATTATGGATGCCGATAAGATTGTAAGCATTTGCTACTTTGTGTATCACCAACACTTACTCACCCTGTCATACGAAGATGGTGTTAGATGCCGGGAATTTGGTGAGTACAGGTACTTATAAGCTGTTTCTACACCTAACTAATCATCAATATTATTTCAGGTTGAATTCGACACACCGGCTGCTCTCCTTCAGAAAAAGGATGGTGTATTCACACACCTTGTTGATAATAGTGGTGATAGCGTTGCCCTACGAGCTGTTGCTTTTGGCAAGACTCGGAGGTAATGTTGACATTGCAGGCTGTGCGTAGCAAGTACGTAGTTGACAGTGGGATACTTTTAGTACAATTCGGTTTGAGTTATAGTATTGCTAACTACGAACGGTTGACCGAAGTCAGTAACATGTACTTTTCAACTTCTTTGACACATAACGATGAGACTCAGTGTCTTTAAATTCATAATGCACCACGATTTACTACTTGATGTGCCATTCAGAAATTCAAATACAACCCAAGTATTTACTGTAAGCCTCCCCCCTATCTTCCCCAGAGCCATTGTTACGATGTGGCTTAACCCAACCCTATACCACGGTGAGAAGCTTTGAAGTTTGAAGTGAACTGGGATAAGTACTGTACTAATCAAAATACTTCGGCACCCTTACATATATGTGTGTGACAGGCCCAACCGCGGGACCACTTCGTCAGGTCGAAAATTTGGCGTGACAATTTTATAAATTCGGCATCTTCGTGAGTAGAAGAGCTCCAAATATATATTATTTAAGTATGGTAGGCGGGAGTTCCATGGTTCGATTTCCAACTTCCTTCCAACTCGCTTTAGTCTAGGTCAGTAAAGGGTTACTTACATTGCATACATGGATTTATTATTTTAATATATATTTTGGTTACATTTAAAATATTTACATTAACTACTTAACATATGTAAGTTCCGAACGTTCCTCTCCGAACTCCGGAGGTTACGCTGCACGATGCGTTTCCTGATATGGTATGGTATATAGGTCACGTGACCTGTTCGGTTCCCTTGGACATCTCGTCAACCGTATGCTGTGTCCGAATTTGAACCATGGAACTCTCGCCTACCTTAATTTAAGTGTAATTAACTGGTAAGATGTTGTGGCGTAATGGTAAATTGTGTTTAGACATTATAAAAAGCCAAATTTGTGAAGAAGAGTCGAAAAAATCATTAGTTCAAACCCTCTTCAGCGAAATTTTTATCCGTGACTTCTCCAGACCTTCCGTCAGTTGCGATTATGACGCGTGACAAGTACCAAATTTCGGCACATCAAGTAGCTGTGTGACGCGTGACTGCCGAAGTATTTTGATTAGTACAGTACTCACTCAAGGGCACTTGATAAGAGAGCGTCCGATCCAAGTCCGATCCGTCGTTCCGGTGCGTATCAATCACTTACATAAGCGACGGTGGATACCCATTGCCATCAACTTCCTTCCTTCGTGCTAAGTTGGTACTAATAAGATCCAACTCCTCAGGTACTCAGTGGTTTATAGGTTTATAATCGGTCATAATCGTGTTTGCTTTACTTCAATTCTGGATAACTGGTTTGTAAGCCTCTCGAATTTGTACGTCGAAAATTGGATGGGTGTCTTGAGGGTATGTTCAGGAATCAGTAACGGCGTAGCGCATATGACAAGCATATGATCCGCCAAGTGAGTTCCTGCCTATTTATATATAGTCTGGCATCCCTTAGGGTTTAAGCTGAAACTTGCATATGATTGAAGGATATGAGATACAGATATTAGTATGCCCATAGCCCTATAGCCTGAAGCTCTGCTTCGATGTAGCTGAAAGACCGCGAGATACAAAGATATTGTTTAGTATGCCCATTGCCCTGTACCTGAAATTTCTGTTTCGAAGCGGTTGGCGATACATATTTAAAATGCCCTGTAACCTGTTTCTGGCTCCTGGAGGCTGGCACTAACTTTCATTTTCGATCGTGATGGAATTCCACTTTGCAGTAGAATCCATTGCTAAGCCTGAAGCTAGGCTGCATGATTTCTTTTCAACTGCAACACATGATGCGTGAGTCAACTACTAAACTGTTCCTTATTCTTCCTTGTATTTACATCCTCATGCAGGAAAAACTGGTTATTTGATCTTCAGCTATTTCCTTTATATGTGACTATTGGATCCTTGGCGGTATTATTGCTGCAAATCACGCGTTTTGCGAATCGAACAAGTGCTATTGTAAAAGAACCGACGGGAAATGGGCATACCCAGCGCGAAAACGCGCTCAAGAAGTACACGAGAGCCCATGGAAACATCACCATCCTAGGTTTCGTGACACTGCGGTTTATCGCGTGTATATCTATGTTGGTTCTTTCTGTGGCCACAAGTCTGCAACCATCGGGCAAAGGTGGCGCCCTATCTCTTTGGGATGAGTGGAAACAATGGTCTCTTCCAGTGGCATTCGTGGGTATTAGCTTGCTAGTTATGTAACTTTGCGTAACCCGTTTTACCTACAGCTTTATACGTCTATTATATCTGGTATAACTTTATTTCATAGTCGCTGGAGCACAACGGCCGCCCGCCACACTGTACTCATGCTCCTTGTGATATTCAGCTCGTATACATGTCGCGACATTTGGCCTCTCATTACTATCGATGGAACCCCACAGGATGTAGACGAAGGACCATTTCTGTGGGCGAAGCTTATCATTATTACAATTACTGCAGTATTTATTCCTTTGTTCATTCCTCGGCGTTATGTTCCAGTGGACCCTACGGTAAGTTCAGCTTCGTTATCTTCTGTGAAAACTCTCACAATGCTGTTATAGGAACCTACAGTGGCAGAGCCAAACCCCGAACAAACAGCTTCGATCTTCTCTTTTCTGTTCTACTTCTTCTTGGATGACATAATTTTCAAAGCGTCTAAGGTTGATCATTTATCATATACGGAACTACCACAATTGGCAGACTACGACCGAGCTCGATACCTCAGAGAGACAGGACTGCACGTATGTTGTTCGTTACAGTAGACACGTATATTGTGAAGATCTAATACGTGTTTTAGCACTTGGACCCGTTCTCAGGTACAAGCGCCAAGCCAAGGCATCTATTCTTCAGATTGTTACGTGTATTCTGTACGTCTTTCAACTTTTTCCAGTACTGTACTCTAACGATGACAATTAGGGAGGGAATACAGCGTCCTCAGTGTTAACATTGTCATTCAAGTAATTACCACCTTCGGTGCTCCTCTTGGGATAAACAGAATTCTGAGGTGCCTTTAACTTTGTGCTTCTTCCCCGAATACTTATGGAACTCGGGGTCGATAGTTACCTTGAATATGGCCCTTCAAGCACCAACATCCGACCATGGTTCTGGATTGGATGGCTCTTCTTCGGTCCTCTTGCTTATAGCCTTTCGCGGCAAGCATATATTTATACTACAACAAGCACAACAGTGCGTGCGGAGAGCCTTCTTACTCAGCTAGTGTTTGAGCATAGCTTGAGGATAAGGATGAAAGCTGAGACGGGCAGCGACACCACGGTCCCTGGAACTGGAGGTACCCGCGAGGGAACGCAGGCGAAGAAGCCTGCTGTAGGTAATATGATAGGGAAGATGAACAACCTCATCACAAGCGACTTGTACAGTATCACTGAGGGGAGGGATTTTCTGATCATTGGTAGGTTAAAAACTTTGGGACACAATTGCCTTTACCTAACCACCACATTCAGTAATCTTTATTCCCCTTCAGATATGCCTCGGTATTCTGTTTCTCTACAATGTCCTTGGTATTAGGTAACGTTACGACTGGTAATGGGTCATGCTCTGTTTTAAATGTAGCATTGCAGTGCCTTTGTTGGTCTTGCATCTATGATCATATTTTCACCTCTTCCACGGTTCGTCATAATGAGATTGGGAGCTATACAGAAGGAAAAGATGAAACTGGTAAGCTTATTTCAGCTATCTACCGTTATATGAGCTGAGAATCGACATACTCGTGTTTTAAAGACAGACGCCCGAGTGCAGGCTGTGACTGAGAGTACGTGCAACCTTTATTCGAGCCAAGCACTAATGGAGCCGATGTCTAGCTGTGAATGTTTTGCGTATGGTGAAAATGTTTGCCTGGGAGTCACGGATGGCCGAAAGATTGGAACAGAGTCGTAACATTGAGCTGCAGTTTCTGTGGAAACGTAGAGTGCGTATAGGAAAATCACTTTGCTGCTGTATTGCTTACTACCGTGTAGATATATGATATAGTGAATCAAATGACGAAGTATGTTCATATACTATCCTTCCAGCTAAGGCTTCAAGCTCAAAGACATACTATCTAGCTATACTATTTCTGCTCTAATTATGTTGTCAACCTTTGCTTTCTACACACTTGTGATGAAACAACAATTGAGTGGTATGCACTTCTTTTATTCTATGGTCCATTCCTGACAACAGTGACTCCTAGCCGCAAAGGTGTTTTCAAGCATGCCAGTGTTTAACCTACTCAGGACCCAAATGTACATGTTATCAGCAACGATAAATCGCATAGTTCAAGGGAAAGTGGCGCTCGACCGTCTTGACGAATTTCTGCAGAATACCGAACTCCTTGATGTATACGCTCCCTTAGACAAGAACTTACACAAGCCTGAATATGACACAGACGTTATAGGGTTTAAAGATTGTTTGTTTGCTTGGTCTAATGAAGACGATGGAAACACAACTTCATCGTTCAGGCTGCGTATTCAGGGGGAGTTATTCTTCGAGAAGGGATGTATTAATTTGATTACTGGGCCGACGTAAGGACAGTGCTTATCCCTCAGCAGCGTACTCTTACATTCATCTGATTGCAGAGGTACTGGGAAAACATCGATGTTAATGGCTTTGCTCGGTACGCTAGATACTCTTATTCTGTGTGAAATAATGCTCATATAAACATTTCAGGAGAAATGCACTTCATCTCGTCCGCTCCCGATGCATGGTTTAACTTGCCAAGGGTCGGAGGCCTTGCCTATGCTGCGCAAGAGTCCTGGGTGCAGAACGACACCATCCGGAACAATATTCTCTTCGGAAGCTCGTTCGACGAAGATCGATATAATAAAGGTTTGACAGCGACATTTTATAGTATTGTAGTATACTAAGCTGGAGCAGTTATTCACCAATGCGCCCTGAAGCAAGATATCGAGCTATTTGAGGCTGGAGATCAAACCGAAGTTGGGGAGCGTGGGCTGACATTGAGGTGCGTTTAATTTTGGTTGACACAATTGTATCACTAAAGTACATAATATCTACAGCGGAGGCCAAAAGGTTTTTTGATACGTACAGTTGTCCTACTATCAACGAAGGCTAATTCAGGATTTATGTCACAGGCGAGAGTCACATTAGCTAGAGCTATCTATTCATCAGCCGAAATCATTTTACTTGATGATGTCCTTGCTGCATTGGATGCTCGTACGTAAGTTGCGATGTGGTCCAGTCATCTAGAATCTTACGCAGGCTTTCAAGCTCCAAATGGATTGTGGAAGAGTGTCTATTGGGTGACATTGTCAAGGGGCGCACTGTTCTGCTCGTCGTAAGTATTGTCTTCAACACTGCATTTACCTCTCCCTTACGTATCACAGACTCATAATGTTATTCTTACACTGCCGATTGCTCACTTTATCGTTGGGGTGGGTATAGACGGGAGAATCTCTAAGGAGACTTTGGCTCCCCTGGACCATTTACCCATGAAAATCCTGCAGATTGTAGAGGACATTCCCACATACGATCTGGCAGCGGCCAGTGAAATTGAAGAGAAAGAGTTGAATCCGCCTAAACCCGATGGTAAACTGATTGTGGCGGAAGACATTGCGAAGGGACGAGTTGGCTGGAGAGCCGTGAAGCTTTACTTGTCAAGCTTAGGTGGTCGATATCCCATTTCATTCTTTTTAGCTTGGATAGCTGGTAGTATTGCCTCTGACTCTGCAAATAACTTCCAAACGTGGTACCTTGGGTACTGGGGTTCACAATATACGGCAGGGCACTCGGTACAGCCATCATAGTATGTTATTGTCAATCACCCATATCGTTTGGTGGCTGACTGTTGCATAGCTGTTTATCTATTTGTTTACTGTTGTTGGCTGCAACCGTGATTATCAGGACTTCGGTTGTATTACATTATTCACTGGGAACCATTCGCGCATCCCGGTTAATACACAGCACGCTCATATGTTCAATCATGAGAAGTACAATGCGGTACGTACGCCTGGTTGATTTCCATGTGTTCATTAGTGGACTTATATATTTTCATAGCTGGCTTGACGAAACGCCTGTTTCGCGTATAATTGCCAGATGCACACAAGATATCGGTGCAATAGATGATCCTCTAGCTACGGCGTGGTCAGCAGTAGTAGAGCTGATGATGGCTGGCATGGTTAAACTTGGAAGCGTAGTAATTATTACGCCAGTTTTTTTAGTCCCTGGACTGGCCGTCGTATTTGTAGGGTCCTGGACTGCAAGCATTTACCTAAGAGCACAGCTGTCCGTTAAGCGAGAAATGAGGTGTGTAGTGAAATCAAGCTTACTTATTTCCAGTTTTAACACGTTTACATTTAGCAATGCAAAGGCTCCAGTGCTAGCACACTTTGGTGCCACGATTGCAGGAATTGGTATGTATCAGTAATACTCCCAATGACCCAGGACGTCATACTGATATACGCTCAAAAGTTTCTGTGCGGGCTTTCGGCGCACGGCATGCCTTCCGACAAGAATTAATGTCAAGGATTGACCACTACGCAAGAGTAGCAAGAGTCTCTAATGACCTAAATCGCTGGATCGCCGTCCGAATGGATTTGCTCGGCTCTCTTTTTACTGCATCTTTGGCGTTGTATTTGGTGCTCACGCGAAATACTAGTGCCTCCAATACAGGCTTTTCCTTGACCATAGCCCTCGAACTCTGTACGACGATCCTATGGTGGGTTAGGTTGTACAATGACTTCGAAATACAGTCAAACAGGTATTTTAATATCCTCTGAGTGTGAATTTAATAGCATGGCATCTGAAACATTCCACGTAGCTTGGAACGGATTCAGAGTTACATTGATATCGACCAAGAGAAGCGTCCTACTGAGACCGGAAAACCACCTGCTTCCTGGCCAACCAGTGGAGATCTACGTGCTGAGAATTTGTCAGCTCGGTATTCAGCTGTAAGATATACATACCTTTGCATGATGACCTCTAGTTACTGGGTTTCTACAGAATGGCCCAGAAGTATTGCATCAATTGACATTCCAAATCTCATCCGGCGAAAGAATTGGTGTCGGTAAGTTGTATTTATATTGGTTGATACTACTTAAACAACTAAACATGGCCTTTGGTAGTTGGCCGGACGGGGAGTGGCAAGGTATGTATACCATTTTATTAGTGTAACAAGTCATAACACATTTATTTAAAAGAGCACGCTCACTCTCGCATTGCTGCGCTGCATCCTTACCGAAGGACGTGTCTATTATGATGGAGTAGCCACCGATCAAATGAACTTGGATGCGTTGCGCTCAAACATTAATATTATTCCTCAGGTGGTAAGCATTGCTGCTCGTCTCCGTATATTGCCCCTGTGGGAAGTGCTGATGTTTCTTTTCATTAGCCGGAGCTGTTGAGTGGTACACTCAGGCTAAATCTAGATCCATTTGAAGAACACGATGATGCTGAGTTGAATTCTGTATTGAAACATGCAGGGTTACTATCACTTCAAAGTGATTCTGCCGAGACACGTATAACGCTGGATACCAAGATTGCAAGCGCCGGTAGCAATCTTTCGATTGGGCAACGTCAAATCATTGCACTTGCTCGTGCAATGGTCCGAAAAAGCAAGCTTCTCATTTTAGATGAAGGTATGTGTATTTTTCTTAACACTTTCATACCTGATGTGATGAAATGCTGATGCGTGTTAGCCACCTCCGCCATTGGTACGCTATGGTATTTCGAGGATACTTTCCTTGCTTAGCATCTTGATAGATTACAGGACGGATGTCCTTATTCAAGACGCTCTACGCTCCAAGTTGAGCTCCGATGTCACAGTCATAATCGTTGCTCACAGACTTCAGACCATCATGGACGCTGATAAGATTGTACGTACTGTTAAATTCAATTATCTATGCCGCATTTACTTATCTTGTGTTAGATGGTGTTGGATGCTGGGAGTCTGGTGTGTACTTACGAAAATGGTTCATCTTCCTTATTCCCATTAATGATACCTTAGGTGGAATTCGACACGCCTGCAGCTCTGCTGCGAAAGGAAGACGGTGTCTTCAAGCAGCTGGCGGATAATAGTGGCGACAGAGGCATTGCCTTTAAACGATTCCCTGTCGATTTTCAGGTGAACCGTTCTCTAAGAGTCTAATGTGAACTGCAATATTTTTAATACCGAATCACTATAAATATACGTTCCTGGCCAGATGATCTACTGGTTGTCATCATTGCATTTTAACAGTACTAGAATGTGTAACTTTTCAGCCTCTCGTTGCTGGTTTTCGGTAAATAAAATTGTTAACACAGCAAATAGGTAGTCTTAACGCCGGGCTATGACATTGACAATTTGTTGACAATCTACATACTATAAGTAACAATTGTTCGACTTGGACAGTAATAATTTGACATGTAATTATAAGATTCAATTCTTCTTAGTATACTTATCAAGCAAGGCGAAGAACCGTCGAGCGACATCGGGAGAGAAGATCATCTTGGTCGGAATCATCTTGATCGAAATCATCTTGGTCGAAATCATCTTGGTCGAAATCATCTTGGTCGAAATCATCTCGGTCGGCATCTCCCGGTAGGAAGTGTATGTCGGGAAACTGAACCTTGATACGCTCAATCAGCCATTCGATGGGAGTTCCATACGTAATATCTGCCACAGATTCATTATAGCCGCATCCACCAATAAGGAGGGCTGCGGCGCGTCCGTCTCTGTCGACGATAACGGAGCCAGAGTCACCACAGCCAGAGAACGCTGATTGCTTCTTCGAAACGATTGCAAACTCCAACGACGTTTGTTTAATGCCATTCCACTGCTCACGCACGAAAGATTTGATTCCGTTGCCACAGCCAACGGTCGTCTTCGTCCTGCCGTTATTCTTGATCAACGGGATATATGGCTCACCATTTTCGTCTTTTGTTTTCGGACGGGTCAGCTCGTCTTCCGGGACGATGGACCGGATCGGAAATAGACGTTCGTTAGGATACATGGGGTACCTGAATTTGAACTTGAGGGGGTACATCCAGGACAAGAATTTATCGATTGTTGCTTCTGGCCCTGGATATAGCAGTTAGAATAGACTTGGAATAAGTAGACTGACAGAAAGTAAAACATACCCAAGTCGATCACATTGCCTCTAAAGTTGCGGAAGTCTATCTTGCTGTCGTCGAGCTCAATCAAGGCCCAATCCTCGCTGTTGCGCTTGGGACCTTCATTGACACTAATAGGAGGGGCATAGACTACGCGACCAACGATAAAGTCACTCTCTTGGACCCAATCATTGAGAACATTGCTCTGGAAGTCTTCGAGTGTTTTGATCGATGTCCTCTCTTCCTCCAAATTAGACTCAATCCTTACTTGTTCATTGGCGGCACTGTTCCAAATCTTGTTCGTCAGCAGATCATTTAGCTGTTTCTCATGCTTAGTTTTCATCGACTTGAAGGTGTTGATCTTGTCCGATATAGACTCAACCATGCCATCAAAGGCTGCGGGACTGGGGAGCATGACTTGAATAGCATCCTGACTGCTTTGCCTCTGATCGTAAAGAATATTGGGTACCTCCGGTGGAAGTACAACGTGCCGTGCGGTTAGAAGGTAGGTGTGCTCGGCTGTGCGGAGGTAAATGCCCCCGGTGCCCTCAGAGCCTGGAGTTTGGACAGAAGCAATGGGGAGACCAAGTGCAGCGGTAATAGGACCGTAAACGTTGGCAATTGGGTTATCACTAGAGACGTAGTCGAGGAGCGTACGGCTGTACCGCCTGAAGAGCGACTCGCGAAACGCTATCTCAACGCCGTGGATATCGAACGATTGAAGAATGTTTTCGCATGCATTGGCTGCTTTCTCGGCGAGCTTGCGGGAGAGAGACCTAGGATGGACACCGATCCACAAAACAATGGGACCAACTGGTTTTTTGACTGGGCTGTACTTTTCAGGTTTGGCGAAGCGGACGACATCAATTGTTGTCCAATTGACATCAACAGCGTCGAGGTACTTGTAGATCTGTGTTCCCATTTCCACCCATACGGCCGCGAACTTGTGGTCGAAGACTGGCCTGATAACTTTCGGCACAAAGTATGCCTCGAAACCGGTTGGCTTCTGCCATGGGGCCCCTGTATGAAAGACTGAGATAGGACACGAAGGCAAGCCATAGTAGTACACCCTCGACTCCAGCTCTTCCACGTCCTTGTATGAAACGAGAGTGTCAAAAACGTCGAATTCTCCGGTAGGCGTAAAGTCTTCTTCATTCACTGGACGAAGAGAATGGCGAATGAGAAGGTGAGTATGAGACAATAGAGAAATGCTAAAGGTTTAACGTTTAACGTTAGTACTTAGTACTTACTGGTTACTTGTCAGTGATATTGATAGAGTCCTATTTGTTTGGTACGATGCAAGTAGTCTGTCCCGTAGTCAGAGTACAGGTGTGGTTGCGGTCAAGTTGCGGTTGATGGAGCCAGAAATCCTCAGTCATAGCTATTGAGTAGACGTAAGTAGTTCAAAGTACTTGGGTGGATAACTCATCATTGAATTAGGTCGATCTATGTACGTGTTATCGAAATGCAATTCAATGATTAGGCTCATAGCAGATAATAAGGTAGCGTACAAAGTTAGACAAGTAGTTCCCACCGTCACGTGTATTTCGGGAGACTAACGCTCTAGAGTGACGAGTCTAGTCTCTACTAGATCGGCTACCGGTCTAAGCCTCTACGCCTCTCTAACATCATTATGGAATAGTGAATTCAATTGTAATGTTTTTAATACTAAATCTTCACTACAAGTGATGTTCGCTTCCATGAAATAGCGAAACCAAAATCAAGCGAAGCTTTTCCGTCACCCCAGAAAGCTCCGCAACTCTGCAGATAGCAGCATGCATTTTCAAGTAGTGAGGATTAGGAAGAGAATACCAACGACTTGAATGATCTTGAAATGTAACAGTTTCAGGAAGCAGTAATACTAGGTAGGGCTTGTTTGTGGCTCCAAGTCCAATTATATATTTGTTCGGAGTATCCTAGGCAAGCTTAGATATGGTTGTAGAGACTTCGAGAGCATCTTACCGTTTCCTCGAACCAAAGTCGAAGGCTGTCGAAATATATGCCCATATCACACGATAATGTCATGACGTTGTCGAGGCAATGTACACCGTCCCTGTTTAACTTAGCCTGAAGACCCCTGTATCCGAAAGACTCTAAAATCGTCCATGTGGTAGCCGCGTGAATGTTCTGTAGGGTAAATGTTATCAGGTAGAATAAGGTAATAATATGAGGGGGAAAATTACCTTGTTTTCATCAAGACTCTGCGGGCGAGAAACATTGGCTCTCTTCGATTTGCCAAATATGCATGTACAATACGTTGTCGTCGCCTTTATCCTTCTCATGGAAACCTCTTCCAGTAAGGCCCTATTCTCATCTTTAGTAACTATCTCCGATATATCATATTGGCCTGTTACAACACAACTGTTGTTGTCTCGCTCCAGCGCCTACAACCGAGGTTTCAGTTTGAGATAAATTATATGTCAAAGCTATTTATCGCTCACCTGCTGTTTTGCGGTCCGCTCATTCTTCATATCCTCTTCACTCCATTCCATTTCGTCCGTTTCTTGAGCAGTGAGTGGGTTGTTGGGGGCATCAATGAATTTATTTGTCGTGACTACGTGCATGACGCCTTATCCAGGAGCGAACGAAAACATCAGAATAAGTAGCTTACACACTGGTATGAGACGGTTGACGTAGACTTTCCCCACATCCTCAAGTTTATCCTCGTCGTATGGAAGAATATCCTCTGCAACAGTTATAGCAGCTTCTTGAGTAGGCCATTCAAGCATTATGTATCCTAAGAAACGGACATAGATCAAGGATAGAATCCTTTCGCGCGATTCCGGTTGGAGCAAAAGAGCCTTTTCGCGACGCTTCAGTTTGTCGTATGCACCACCTAGCATATCACTATTCGCCAATATCCCCGTGATAGGGCGATTGGGAAGGAAAGTCTCAGACATGGCTCGTCGAAGTAACTTGATAAGTAAACGTATCAGCTTCAAGTTCGGTCTTTAGAGCAAATCAGTGACTGAATGTGTTCTTGGATTGAATTGAGTCAGACACAGTACTACCGTCCTGTTGAATTGCTTACCGAGACTCTAGCATTGAAGAACCAAGAGATCAAGCTTGCTGGTAGTTTTACAATAAGACCTATCGCGGCGTGATTGAGTGTATGAAGCGCAGTCAAACATAATTAACTAAGTACCTTCTATACACCATTTTTACCGGTTTGCTTCAGCACATAGCCATACTATATAACGAGATGTACTCAAGTATTCGGTGGTATTTGTACTACTTGAATCTGCAAAACAATGCGACGATTGGTTATGCAGTACTTAACTACACGACACAACTCCACGAAAATTTCCTTAGTTAACTTGAAGCTGAAGTACGTCTGGAGCCTTTTGACAGACTATCTCAACATCTGGGGATTAAGGTGTGGGTCGGGATGAGCTAGAGATGGACAAATGTTAATATGAATAATTAAGACGTAAAGACGCTAACGCTTGTGGAATGCAATAGGTTTCTTTATAGTTTAGAAGTTCAATGCAAAGGACAAACGGCAGGGCATTTACCACCAACCTGGTGGATCGCGCTTGGGGGGTTGAAGCGGACGCTAGACCCGGAGGACATTGAAGTATCCTCAAAGACCATACTATGCATTATCTGTGAGAATGCATATCTATATTATAAGGGCGCTGTGGATTTTCCTGCAATCTGATTGGCTGGCAGGGGTTGCCTCTTTTGTGAGGTGGGATGCTCCGGCGTTTGAGTCACTTTTCCAGAAATGTAATTGGCTGGCGGTGCTTTGCCTCGCCGCGAATGGGATCATTGTTGACGGCAATGAGGCCGCCTGAGTCCTGAGTGATGTGTCAGCTGTCGGCTGTGACGTGACACTTACAGTTAGCCGCGAGGGCGCGTCGCGTCGTTGTTCACACTGTTTCGCTGGCCCTCTTTTTCCTTTGTACTTCGCCACTTGTACGGAAACTCAGGTTTCCAGAGTTTTCTGTGTTGTATATTCACCGTTTATGGCTTGATTGCTACATTCTGTTAGAAAAACTGGCTATGCCGTACGTTTCTTCAGCTATGTGGTGATTTGGCCTATGAGTGTTTAGTCTTGTGGCGGTCTCGCAATCCCACTCTTCCATTCAATCTCTATCTCCGATCCTCTTTGGTTCTCTTCAGGCATACAGACGATTCAACTTCTACCTCGACACTTTGCAAGTAAACTCTGATTGACTCAGAGTTCTTCTGGCCTCTCTCAATGTAATCAAGTTTATTGGTGGAAGAGGGTTAAAGGGGAGGTTTTGGCAGGTCAGCACGTAATATCCAAATTTCTGCTTAACGGATTGTGATTGTTCTGCATTCCAAATTCTTTGTAATATGATGCAAAGTGTCTTGGATAATCGTTTATTGTTAGAGCTTGCCGACAATAGGATTAATAATGAACATGACTTTGATCTTACTCATTTTCAAACATTATATAAATGTTTCCATTCGATAACTTCTTTACATTGATTCACGGTAATTGCTGCCTTGATATTTGAAATGGGAAACAATCACTCCATGTAAGCAGCAGATTCTATAATGATTTCTGGGAACATTTATGAATACGTTTTCACAGAATTGAACGTGTGGAACTACCTAATGGTAGTTCTATAACTACCAGTAATCTGTCATCAGCATCGTGTCCCCCAACAACAAACCAGATACCTATTGCCTCACAGTGTTATATCCATGTCCGGATACATCGTGCCGACGTTCCCACGTGACCTTCTAACATACCCGGTCCGTTCCCGGAATGTACCCGCTTCGGGTTTACACTTCCCGACGTTCCCGCCCGGGAACGTACCCGGAACCCGTCGGGTTTTCTATCGGGTATCCCGGATACGTACTTTCTCTTATGACGGCCTCACCGCGTCATCATTCTATTACTCCTCTCTTCCATTCCTACTTATACGTTTCATTATGGCCTTTGTAGATTAGTTCCTTATTCTTCATTCTGAGCGCGTCATTTGCGCCCCTACTCCGCTTTGCCAAGACTTCATTTCCTACTTACTCCTTTGACTTGTCCTTTGTATAATACTTCTACATTCGTATCTGCAGGTCCCTACTTAGTATAAGTAGTCTTCCAGATGTAATAGGTAGTCTTTAGTATTCGTATCAACTCTGTACACTTTCTTCCTACTCTAAGTTCCGAAACCCGCTCCGGGTTTTCCTTCGGGTTTCTCTCCCGCTACCTAGTGTAGTGGCGAAGCCTTCTCTTATACTCTAGAACGTCTTCCTTTGTTACATATCATCTTACTCGAAATACGAACCATTCCCTGGGGATATCCAGGCGGCGCAGCACACAAGCTGAAGCCACGGTTCTTTCCGCACTCCCGCTCTACGTTTCCGCACCCGTACTCACTTCGGGTTTCCGTTATAGTTCTCCCACACCCTCCGGGTGTCTTCGCAACCACTTCTAAGCAGGAAGAGAATCGGTACGTAACACACAGTCATCTGAGAATGAGCGGGGCACGAGAAGTCAGTCCCAACACATCAGGACCAGGACAACAAACTCATTGACTCCATGCAGTTCCTGTAAGCAATTTTATTCGAAGTTTAATGCTGTAATATTGACTTTGTCATTTCAACACAGCTACCTCGATTTCAGGTTTTACTGAAGCTCAGGCATTATCCCGACAACGAACACGTACAGCTAATGAACAAGACACATTTAGACTTCAACAACGTCGCTTACCTTCCATGCATGTTGGTAACAATTCATTGAATATTGTCAACAGCAATACAGGTGTTCCATGCCTACGACCACTACTACCAGCTGAAAACTCTTCACATGAGAATATGGATGACAATAATGTACTAGAGCATGGTGAGTTTACTGGTTTCAAGTATCTTTGAATCACATCTGAACATTGTCACAGTACGAACAAATATATCCCTTGAAATTCAAGCAAGACCCCAGTATCATTACCGAACATATCAAACTCGCTTACACAGACGACTTCATGACTTAGCTACCATGTCCATAGCTCGCAGGCCAAAATGGCCTATGCAAAGTCCATTATTTCTTGCTGGTTGTGTTCCTTATGTGGAACCTTCTGCTATCCCTGTACACGATCTAGGTACAATGAATGTTGAATGTCCATATTGTCATGCTCTCCACTGGGCTGCAGAAAGAACTAGCAATTCAATGACATTTAAAATTTGTTGTAATCATGGCAAGATTATACTGCCATATCTACGAAAACCACCTGAAGATCTTTTACATCTTTACAGTGGGTTAACGACTCAAAGTAACCAATTCCTTCGACAGATTCGTCGATATAATGCAGCTTTATCTTTCACATCCCTTGGCATCAAACAAGATAATACAATTAATGATGGGTCTGCACCTTGGGTATTTCGGATTCATGGTCAGCTTGCACACAGAACATCTGCATTAGTTCCAAGTGGAGAACAAGAACCATTGTATGCTCAGCTATACCTCTATGATCCTGATTACGCTCACAGCCAACGAATGAATAACAATCATAGTTTCTTGCGTTCAGATACTCTTGCCCTCTTAGAAAATATATTGGCAGTAAACCACCAATATGCTACCATTTACCGACATGCCTATGAAATTTTGGCAGAGTATCCAGACACTCCTGATATTGAAATTCGTCTTCGAGTTGTACCAGGACTTGACAGACGTCGATACAATTTGCCTGGTGTTAATGAGGTGGCAATGATAATGCCAAATGATGGATCTGCCAGAGAGTATCGTGATATTATTGTTCGCAAATGTTCACCTAATGGACAACTATATCGTATTCATGAAGGACATCCTGCCTATACACCACTACTCTATGTTGTAATGTTCCCTTTCGGTGAAAATGGATGGTACAAAGAGATACGTTCTCTGAGTACTGGACAACAAGTTAGTCTCACTTGCTACACAGCATTTGTTACGTACCGATTCTCTTCCTGTTTAGAAGTGGTTGCGAAGACACCCGGAGGGTGTGGGAGAACTATAACGGAAACCCGAAGTGAGTACGGGTGCGGGAACGTAGAGCGGAAGTGCGGAAAGAACCGTGGCTTCAGCTTGTGTGCTGCGCCGCCTGGATATCCCCAGGGAATGGTTCGTATTTCGAGGAAGATGATATGTAACCAAGGAAGACGTTCCAGAGTATAAGAGAAGGCTTCGCCACTACACTAGGTAGTGGGAGAGAAACTCGAAGGAAAACCCGGAGCGGGTTTCAGAACTTAGAGTAGGAAGAAAGTGTACAGAGTTGATACGAATACTAAAGACTACCTATTACATCTGGAAGACTACTTATACTAAGTAGGAACCTGTAGATACGAATGTAGAAGTATTATACAAAGGACAAGTCAAAGGAGTAAGTAGGAAATGAAGTCTTGGCAAAGCGGAGTAGGGGCGCAAATGACGCGCTCAGAATGAAGAATAAGGAACTAATCTACAAAGGCCATAATGAAACGTATAAGTAGGAATGGAAGGGAGGAGTAATAGAATGATGACGCGGTGAGGCCGTCATAAGAGAAAGTACGTATCCGGGATACCCGATAGAAAACCCGACGGGTTCCGGGTACGTTCCCGGGCGGGAACGTCGGGAAGTGTAAACCCGAAGCGGGTACGTTCCGGGAACGGACCGGGTATGTTGGAAGGTCACGTGGGAACGTCGGCACGATGTATCCGGACACGGATATAACAGTATCCCCCTTTTAGGGCCGAGCCCACGAGGTCATACTGTGTGCGAGAATATATAACTAAAAATAATACAAGAAATCCTATTGGTCAGTAGATGTTCAAATAAGAGAACAAGAGCGCATCTGATTCCTTTCTAACCCCCATCATGGATAAGAGTGTCAATCTAGCAAATATTTCTTCGGAAGATTATGCTGCTTTCCTAGCCTATCGTGCGGCCAACCAACAGTCAGAAAATTCGACTCCAGCATCCCGGAGTAGTTCCGGAAAGCCGAGACCAAAGCCGAGGCCTATAAATCCGGCTCCAAGGCGGGAGAACGCCGCGTACGTAGCTGTTCCACCGGCAACACTTCCCTCTGTTCGTTCCGGGACGGCGGCAAATGCGGTTACGCCGCGGGTCGTAAATCCGACGGAGACGAGTGTCGGGAGTGGGTCGGAAGCGTCGGGAGACGTGACGGGTTCTGGATATGAGGCGGAAAGTGGTGGAAACATAGGAAATAGTAAGGGTAAGGGTACAGATGATTCTGGGGAGCCAAAGGAACTACGATACTATCATGATGTGCCTTGCATAAACTGTCAGGATCGGGGAACTGAGTGTTATCGCTTGAGGGAGTCAAACAGGTGAGTAAAACATGATTATCGGTCTGTATAGTTTATAGGAACTCCCTGTAGTGCTTGCGTTGCTTGCGGGGTGCTTAAGGGAAAATGTTCCCTTAGCACTCGAGGCCGGAACAAAGCCGGAACAAGTCCCGTTCCATCCGGTCCTTCGGAACACTCGGATACTCACATGGGTCCCCCATCCGTTGCGCCATCTCGCCAGTCGTCTCGTCAAAGCATGAAGCGGGCTCGGATCGACGACACGGATGATGAGTTGATCCGTCCTTCATCCGCAGTAGCGGGTCCATCGTTCCGATCCTCTAGTGCAAACGATTCTGCTAATCTGGTCTCCTTGTCCACTTCCATGAATGTCGCAACATCCATCCTAAGCGCGATGCGGCTGCAGAACGATACTATCATCTCTTTGCAAAGGGAGATGATCACTCAACTCGGAAACCTCGCGGATACCAATCGTAAAGTGGTAGGCGAACTTGGTAAGTTGTCGCGAGTAGTTGCCGAAGTATCCAAGCACGTCGTCCATGTTTCCAACATCGAAACCCTGCTCGCGGAACGCCTCCGGGATCCGGATGCGTACGAGGAAGTTGTTACGGGTTCCGGGATTGCGTCGGAAGGTGAAGTAGGAGCTCGGGTCGAGTCGCAGACGCAGAGGGAGTGATGGAAATGATCGTAACACGTTACCAAAGTTCTAATGTACTTGTATCTCGCTTTTTGGTTGTTATTCGTTGTTTTTGGTTTTTGTATAAGGTGAAACTGCAAGCGGATAATAAGTAACGTGAAAATTAAGAAATAGGAGTAGGCCCGGGCTTATCCGGATAACGGGAGTGGAACTCTTCAATGATATCCGTAGCGTGTTCCAGTTCCGTGGCCGGAAGCCATGAAAACTCTTCATCGGTCCCTTCATACCCTAGCCAGCGTACATAGTACCTCAGTTTGCAACGCAAACGACGATCCAGTTTAGAGTCCAAGATTTCCGAGACCTCGTATTCAATATCACCATCAACCTGGACAGGTGGTGGTGGAGGAATAATGCGATCTGGGATAGTATTTTCAGTATTGGGTTCAAGCATGGATACATGGAATACTGGGTGGACTGCACGAAATTGTTCTGGAAGGCGCAAGGTACGCGAATGCGATCCGGCAAGTGCGATGACTTCAAAAGGTCCTAGGAACTTTTCTGCAAGTTTCCGGGATGGTCGGGTTGTCCGGAAGTACTCGGCTTTAACGTATACCTTTGTCCCGACAGGGAATGCGGGTGCGGGTTTGCGACGCGCATCGGCGGGTGCTTGATAACGTTTCTGTGCACTGAGTATTTCGGTCCGAAGCATCTCGTGAAGTTCCTCGAGGTTTACTGCGAAGTGCCGTGCACGAGCGGAAGTGAGATCACGTTCCGGATGTATCGCAAGGTTCGGGTGATAACCCTTGTTTGCGTAGAACGGTGAAATTCCTGTGGTTGCGCTCGGTGCATTATTGTAAGCAAATTCAGCAAGAGGTAAAAGATCACACCAGTTATCCTGCTGGTAGTTGCAGTAGGCCCGAAGGTATTGTTCCAGAGTTTGGTTTGTGCGTTCCGTTTGGCCGTCGCCTTCGGGATGATAACCCGAGGTGAAATGTAAAGTGATGTCGAGGGCCGTACCGAGGAGCGGAAGAAATGTGACACAAACTCGGAACCACGATCGGAAGTGATGTGTTCCGGGACTCCGTGCTTGGAAAAGACATGAAGTACAAATAGAAGCGCAAGGTCGGAAGAAGAGCAAGTGGTATGAGTGGGAATGAAGATAGACTGCTTGGAGAAACGATCCACGATAACGAGTATAGAATCATACTTGGAAGCCGATGATTTTGGAAGTTGATCTATGAAATCCATAGATATCGAATGCCATGGGCGTCCGGGAACCGGAAGTTGTTTCAGGGTTCCGTACGGGCGGTGGCGCTGTGGTTTAGAACGCATGCAAGTATTACAAGACTTACAATAGTCCTTTACAAACGTCCGTATAAGCGGCCAAGTATATTCGCGTCGAATTAGCTCGAGGGTCTTGTTCTGTCCAAGGTGTCCTGAAAGCGGGTGGTCGTGTTTGTACTGTAAAACCCGAAGCCGAAGGGTTCCGGAGTCCGGAACATAGATCCGGTTATCTAGACGGAGGAAACCGTCCGGGGTTACAGTCCAACGATTCTCGGGAGTCCGCATTCGGATAACTGCGACCGGGTCATTAGGGAGAGCTGATAATATGTCAGTATGTAACTGTTCAATGTCCATGATGATACTAGCGCGAAGAGCAGGTACAATAAGTGAGGTTGCTCGGAGAGAAGTGATAAGCTGTTCCTGGGTGAACACTGGACGATAGTTATGCGGATTGACCTTAGCGTAGTCGCTATCCCCCTCTTTAGGGTAGACGTCCCATCGTCTAGTCAGAGCATCCGGCTTCGCCCCGAGTTTTCCGGGTCGAAAGCGGATCACTAGATTGAACTGGGAAAGATACTCGGACCATCGGGCTTGTCGTCGGGACAAGATCTTGGTTGTGGAAAAGTATTCCAAGTTCTTGTGGTCTGTGACGACATCGATGGGTGAACCGGAACCTTCCAGGTAATGACGCCAGACTTGGAATGCTTCGAAGATAGCAAGCAATTCCTTGTCGTGGGTGTCGTAGTTTAACTCGGGAGGTGTAAAGGTTCGTGAGTGGAAAGCGATAGGGTGAATCTCGCCATCATCGGAAACTATAGACAGGATAGCAGCCAACGCGTAATCCGAAGCGTCGGTTTCCACGATGAGCTGCTTGTCGGGAACCCAATGGGTAAGAATGGGTGCCGACGTGAAAGCGTCCTTAAGTTCAGTGAAAGCGGAACGGCATTTTTCCGAGAAGTTCCACGGATTACCCTTCCGGGTAAGGCGGGTGAGCGGAACAACTATGTCGGAATAGTTGTATATAAAACGCCGATAGAAATTAGCGAACCCAAGGAAGGATTGAATGTCTTTTACTTTCCTTGGTTCCGGCCATTCTTGAATAGTCTTCACCTTTGTTGGAGACATGGTGAGACCGTTGGGCGATAGTATATATCCGAGATATTCCACGGATTCGAGTGGAACTCACACTTATCGCGCGCGTACAACCCGTGCTTCCGGAGTCGACGCCAAACTTCCCTGACATGTTGGCGATGTTGCGCAAGGTTATCAGAGTATATAAGGATGTCATCCAAATAAACTATGACGCACACATCAAGAAGGTCTTTGAAAACATCGTTCATGAAGCGTTGGAAACCGCGGGTGCATTGGAAAGTCCGAAGGGCATGACTAGCCATTCAAAGGATCCATAGCGAGTCCGGAAAGCGGTTTTCCATTCATCGTCCTCAGCAATGCGGACCAGGTGGTACGCATGACGCAGGTCGATCTTGGTGTAGATACGGGCGCGACGGGGACTGTCGAGCAAATCTGAAATGAGTGGCAAAGGATAACGATCCTTTTTAGAAATAGCGTTCAACCCGCGGAAATCCACACAAAGCCGAAGCGATCCGTCCTTCTTGCGGACAAAAGGACGGGAGCCCCGTGCGGAGAGCGTGAAGGTTGAATAAATCCGATCCGGATATGTTCATCGATGAATTCCCGAAGAGCGGAAAGCTCGGATTGGGAAAGGGAATAGATCCGACCTACAGGAGGTGAAGCACCTTCTTCTAGGTTGATCTTTAAGTCGTAGGGACGGTGAGGGGCAAGTGTATCTGCCCGGGACTTGCTAAATACATCAGCAAACTCGTGATACTCAGACGGTATTGAAGAGAGATCCGGAGCTTCCTCTGGATTGAGGGCAGCGGCGGAAGCGACAGCACCAAGCTGGATACGGAAAGTCTGTGCTCCTCTAAACGGCATGCACGCGAGAAGGCGGCACCGTTTATTAGCGAAATGCTAGGAGGAGGTGGCAGAGACTCATCAGAGGTGACCGGAGATGGATCCTCGGAAGCGGAACCTGGTTCCGAGATCCCGGATTTGAGCGGAAGTTGCTCGGAAGTGTCTGGAGTCCGGAATGTTAATGAGCCCGATACCCAGTCAATCAACGGATTGAAGCGGGTGAGCCAATTGTATCCTAGGACTGCAGAACACACGGAATCAAGAGGTGTCACATAGAGTTCAACTGTAATACATTCACCGGTAGGGAATAGTACAGGCAGTGTAACGAACTCGGTTATAACATGATTGGTGGTGCCATCGAAAAGTCTGAGAGCGATAGGTGGAGTAGGTGAGGTAGGAATAGCATGTGTCCGAACGAAAGATGAATCCATAAAACAATGGGTAGAACCCGAATCGACTAGAGCGCTATATGAAACTGTACAGGGTGTAGGGAGAGCATGGATGGTACTACAAAGTGGAATATGAAGGGCATTGGGGTCGGAAAGAGCGGAAGCGTTGAGTCTTACCTGCATCGGCTGCGCACAAGGGGGAACAACGCGGTCCTCGGCTTGTGTGGTGTCCAGAGGACCGCTCCCTATTTTTTCGAACCCGAAGCCGGGTTGGAAAGAGGCGCGGACCTGCGGGTCGAGGGACCCGCAGAAGCCGACGTAGGAGCCGAAGCGGATATTCCGGATGCCCGGGCTCTAGCCGCGGAAGAGGCAGAGCGGGGACATTCTTTGGCGCGATGCCCGGATTACCGCAGAACAAGCATAGATTGTTGTCCATGCGACGCTGACGTTCTTGTGGCAAAAGTTTGCCATCTCGACCAACCTTGTCATTCAATTCCGGCCTCCGCTGTTGGGGAGGCTGCGAGGAACGAGGTGGGTGACTACCAGCACGGTGGGGATAACTCGGACGTGGCGCATATTGACCCGAAACGAGGCGGGAAGGCGCCGGGGTGACTGCGGAGCGGTTTGTAGTAGCTCTAACAGAGCTATCCGGAACCCGCGGACCCCGAGGCTGGTGGGATTCCCGCGTACGCTCGGACTGGCGTTCCCAGTACCGACTATCGATCCCTTGAGCTAGTTTAATCATCCCGCGCTTTGTGGTAGGTTTCCCAACATGAGAGATCTCATCCTTAATGCGACCCGGAAACCCGGAATAGAGTCGGTGGCATAAGGACTTATCATCCCAGTCGGTGCGCTGTGCAAGCCTGTTGAACTGTACAAGATACTTGGACAGTTTCTGTGAATCCTTCATAACGAGGACATCCAGATCATTCTCGGCATCCCCTTCCGGGTTCGCTAACCCGAAGTTATCCTCTAGCATGACGACGAAAACCTCCCAAGAGTGAAGGAACTCATCATCAGCATAGGGATTGGAGAGGGTCGGCATAACGAGCTGAAGCGCGGTATCCCGAAGATATGCGAGAGCGAAGTTGACTTGGGAGTGTCCATCCGAGTATTGGGAAGGATTATTCCGGAAGTAAATTTGGCATTGAGTAATGAACTGCTCCAACTTCTCAGCACTGGAACCATCAAAAGTATCTGGCTTTTGAACGTTGCGTTCCCGACGTGTTCCCGATGTACCCCGGGCGGATTCCGCAACTCTCAAAAGAGCTTCGGCAAGCCGGTCTTCCGGGAGTGGCGCGCAAGAGGTGTGCGCCTGGGATTGTCGACATCATCCTCATCACCATCATCCCCTGAGTCTGAGGATGGTGGAGACGGAGGATTGGGCTGAGAAGGAGGTGGAGGTGGCGGTCCAATGGTACCACCATCAGAGCCGTGACCCTCGGGAGTGTCCCGGTCTGCTGCGACTGTACCGTATGGCGGTGGAGTGCCATCCGGAGGAGCCTGAGCAGATCCGAGGTTCCCGGCTGCAGGAACAGAAAGTAGCTGAGCGGAAGTCGAGGGTGGACCCAGGAAAGTAGCACTAGGAGGTGGTGCTGGGCTGGGTGTAACCCGAGACGGTGTAGAAGGTAGAGAACCTGAAGTACTCCGTGGAGGCTGTTGCCTCGTAGCTGCACGGGTGGCACGAGCACCCACAGCATTGGTATGACTAGCGGTATGCGCTGTGCGAGTAACCGAAGTCCCAGTTGGAGCCATGATAAAGAGATATCCAAGGTATCAGTATTCGTATACTGTTACGTACCGATTCTCTTCCTGTTTAGAAGTGGTTGCGAAGACACCCGGAGGGTGTGGGAGAACTATAACGGAAACCCGAAGTGAGTACGGGTGCGGGAACGTAGAGCGGAAGTGCGGAAAGAACCGTGGCTTCAGCTTGTGTGCTGCGCCGCCTGGATATCCCCAGGGAATGGTTCGTATTTCGAGGAAGATGATATGTAACCAAGGAAGACGTTCCAGAGTATAAGAGAAGGCTTCGCCACTACACTAGGTAGTGGGAGAGAAACCCGAAGGAAAACCCGGAGCGGGTTTCAGAACTTAGAGTAGGAAGAAAGTGTACAGAGTTGATACGAATACTAAAGACTACCTATTACATCTGGAAGACTACTTATACTAAGTAGGAACCTGTAGATACGAATGTAGAAGTATTATACAAAGGACAAGTCAAAGGAGTAAGTAGGAAATGAAGTCTTGGCAAAGCGGAGTAGGGGCACAAATGACGCGCTCAGAATGAAGAATAAGGAACTAATCTACAAAGGCCATAATGAAACGTATAAGTAGGAATGGAAGGGAGGAGTAATAGAATGATGACGCGGTGAGGCCGTCATAAGAGAAAGTACGTATCCGGGATACCCGATAGAAAACCCGACGGGTTCCGGGTACGTTCCCGGGCGGGAACGTCGGGAAGTGTAAACCCGAAGCGGGTACGTTCCGGGAACGGACCGGGTATGTTGGAAGGTCACGTGGGAACGTCGGCACGATGTATCCGGACACGGATATAACAGCATTCCACATACATGTCCGTAACAATGAATTCTCAACAATTCTCAGAGGTAGATGTCTCTTTCAACAATACATTGTTGACATGTATGCTTGCATTGAACAAGACCAACTACGCTTTATTGAAACTCATCAAAATGAACTCCGGGCATGCCTATATAGTGGTCTCACTGACGCATTACAAGATGACCAACATGATGTCAATCTTCATGACTTGGGAAAAAGATACATTCTCCCTTCATCTTTTGTTGGAAGTCCTAGGGATCTTCAGCAACGGTACCAAGATGCAATGGCTATTGCACGCTATGCTCGGAAGATTGACCTCTTTATTACAATTACCGCAAACCCTAACTGGTCTGAAATAACAAAAGAATTGCTACCAGGACAGCAACCAGTTGATCGTCCAGATTTAGTGACTCGAGTTTTTCATGCAAAAGTGAAGGCAATGGAAGAGGAGATATTTCATGATGGCATCTTTGGAATTCCTTCTGCTCATGTATGGGTTACAGAATTTCAGAAGCGAGGCCTTCCACATCGACACATGTTGCTGAGCTTTAAAGATCCATGGAAACTGAGGACAGTTAGACAAATAGATTCCATTATACGTGCTGAATGGCCTGATCCTGAAACAGAACCAGTGCTCTTTGAAACAATCAAGGAGTGTATGATACATGGTCCTTGTGGAGTTATGAATCCGAAAGCACCATGCATGGAGAATGGAAAATGCACAAAAGGATATCCTAAACCTTTTCAGCAATTTACTGTTATTGGAGATGATGGTTATCCACAGTATCAATGTCGCAATGATGGCCGTGCATACCTTGTGCGTGGCTTCATGTTAGACAACAGATGGGTTGTTCCACATTCACCATATTTCACTGCACGATACAGCTGTCATGCAAATTTTGAATGTGCTGCCACATTAAAATCTATCAAGTACCCATTTAAATATATGCACAAAGGCGGAGATTGTGCATCAGGTGAAGTTGTAGACAAAAATAACGAGATCAAATCTTTCATCAATGGTCGATATTTATCTCCACCTGAAGCAATCTGGCACATTTTACAGTTTCGTATGTATGGACATTCGCCCACTGTTGTCCGTCTACCTGTTCACCTCCCTGGTCAACATATGGTTACATTTGATCCAAATGAAGACCCACAAATACTACAACAACGCACCGCATCTGAGCATACTCAACTAACAGAATTCTTTCGTTCAAATGCTGAGGCAGTTACACAAACTCAATTGAATGGTAACAACAATCAGAAGAAACTTACCTATCAGGAATATCCTGAATATTACACTTGGAAAAATAATAAATGGGTATTACGACAAAGAGATCAACTCACTATTGGACGAATGTATTCCGTACCACCAACATCAGGTGAACGGTTCTACCTCAGAATGCTTCTTACCATTGTGAAGTGTCCTACATCTTTTACCGATTTACGAACATTTCAAGGAACAATTTATCCATCATTTAGAGAAGCATGTGTTGCACGCGGACTACTGGAAGATGATGGGGAATGGAGGGCATGTCTACAAGAAGTGTCTTTGATGCAAACGGGTTCTAGACTTTGACATCTTTTTGCTACTATACTTATATTTTGCAGGCCATCACATCCAGAATGTTTATGGGATGAATTTCGAGAATTCATTTGTGATGACCTTTGGTATCGACTTAGGCAAACTGGCAGAACTAATATCACCTCTGATGAGGTATTCAACTATGGCCTTCAATTATTGAATGAAATTCTTGCAGAGTCAGGGAAGACCCTTCAAGATTTTCACCCAATGCCTGTTCCAAATGGCAGATTGAACGTTTCAATTGACAACCCACTAATTTTAGAACAACAAGATTACGATGTCAATGAACAACATATACAAGCTGATTCAAGATTAAGATCACTTAACAGTGATCAGCAACAAGCTTTTCATTATATTATGGAGTCGGTTCTACATAACCAAGGAAAAATATTCTTTCTTGATGGTCCTGGTGGTACAGGAAAAACTTTCCTTTATAACACCCTCTGCTATGCACTTCGAGCTCAACTATGCATTGTTATATGTGTTTCATCCTCAGGCATCTCTGCTCTGCTAATGATTGGGGGACGAACTGCACATTCAAGATTCCGAATACCAATTGATGGATTATGTCCAGAATCAGTTTGTGACATTCCGAAGAACAGCAAACTTGCAGAATTACTGAACATCACAAGCCTTATCCTCTGGGATGAAGCTTTAATGCAACATCGCTGGGCACATGAGGCACTTGATCGTACACTTCGTGATATTAGAAAAGACAACCGTCCATTTGGGGGAATTACTACTGTTTTTGGTGGTGACTTTCAGCAAACACTTCCAGTAGTTCCTCAAGGATCTATGGAGGAAATCATTGATGCATCTCTTCCACATTCTTACCTTTGGCGTCACATTCACTTGCTCCAACTTCGACAGAACATGCGCTTAGATCAAAATGAGGACGAAAAAAGATTTGCAGATTGGCTTTTAGATATAGGCCATGGCCACAACATTGCAGACGATGGCTCAGTGGCAGTCCCAGATGAGGTGATCACACACAACCTTGAAGATCTAATTTCATTTGTCTATCCAAACATTAATACATGTGTACCACCTCATTCTTATTTCTTAGATAGAATGATTCTCACTCCATGCAACCAAGAAGTTGACGAATTGAACACAAAAATCCTTGCTCAGATGCCAGGCCAAACATACACCTTTTACAGTGCAGACACTGTAATTCAGGATGGAACAACTTCAGATTCTCAATATCTCGATGATATTCCACCAGAATATTTACGATCATTAAATGCCCCAGCCATTCCCCCTGGTGAACTTAACATCAAGATTGGATGCCCACTTATTCTTCTACATAATCTTCACCCTTCAAGTGGTCTTTGTAATGGCACCCGATTAATTGTCCTACGTGCATCTCAAAGGGTTCTAGAGGTAAAGATAATTGGAGGCCAATTTGACAACCAAATAGCTTTTATTCCACGTATTACATTAGAACCCTCTGGACAACAAGAAGACTTCCCATTCCATATAAAACGTCGCCAATTTCCTGTTCGTTTGGCATATGCAATGAGCATCAACAAAGCTCAAGGACAATCTGTCAAGTATGTGGGTCTAGATTTGCGCACATCAGTATTCTCTCATGGTCAATTATATGTTGCATTTTCACGTGCAACTTCTCACCACCGGATCAAGGTTCTCTTACCACAGGACAGCAATAACTGTACATTAAATGTTGTATATCCTTCTATTATTCAGATAATAAACTCTTAACAGTAACATTTTACTAATAACAATTGTGTTCAAAATTATGAAGTCATAATGCAATGGTTGTATACATAATCATAACCACTATGACACAATAGACCCATTGATCTAATACTAGCTCCACTATCGTAAAATAGTTCTTTCTTTCATTTTAACTGATCCTCTTCACTGTCCTCACATTTCACGCCATGGCTGGTCCCAATGGAACCTGCGTAATTTCAACTCTTGCTGTCTTAGAACAGTCCCGCATCCTTGATACTAAGAAATCAAAATCAATTACATTCAATGCTCATTTCTGGTGCCCAGCAGCTCCGGAAGAGGGAATAACAGCTATCTTAACATATTTCAATCGCAAAAACTTAAAATTCACTGAAGAAACATACACTGCTTCAGTAATCATAACAGTAAACATTTCCCATCCTTTCAAACATTTAAAACACCCCTCTGATCTTTATTAAAGGCCACCAAGTTTATACCCACTTTAGCTGACAAACTTCAGCTGAATGACGATGATATTGTTCATGTTTCGCTTGTCGGAGACATCAACCATGTATGTTGTCCAAGTTAACATGATACATTAAAAACATTTAACTAAATATTCCTGTTCAGATGACAATTCTCAAAATAGACCCTGATGAAGTAGACGAACCACCTTTTGCCTTCATCAGTGGAACCGTTGATGATGTTAATGAGGACTCTGGCACATTTGATCTTTCACCTAGACCACACATCAATGCCTTGAAAGGAATTGGCGATACACGTTCTTCTTGCCCTTTCCGAATTGATTTAGACAAAAACTCTCCAAGATGGACAAAAACTGATCCGCAAACTGGAAAAACAGAAAGGAAGCCACCTACTCCACACCGTGGAGCTATTGTGTCGGTTTATGGTCTTCTGACCAATATCACCCATGATGCCTCTGGCGACATAAAATTTTTCACAGTTGACATGGACAACATAGAATACTTATCACAATCCACTGTACAAGTGCCGGTCAAAACAGTCTCAGGTAACATTATTATGTTCTGGCTTCTTTTACTATTATTAAACTTTTTTTTACCAAAGATAAGCCGTCCTATGGAAAGAGGAAATGGTACTTCAGTGGTGGTTCAAAAACACAGAAAAAAGCCCGAACAAAGAGTCCACTCCCCTCAACCACTGCTGGGCCTCCTCCTGTTTCAAAAAGTTCACATGTTTCATCATCTTCGTCACTTTCCCCAGTTCCGTCCCCTTCCGCATCAAACGTAACTTAACTAAGTCTACATCTGTATCACTTTTGTATCGCTTATCTTAATCTTGCTTAATTTTTAAATAACATGAAAAATGTACCATATCCTTCGACTGTTTAATTGATTCTATTACAATACCAATAAGCCTTGTTATACACAGCCCCAATTGTACGCTGCTACATATCAACCAGTAAACTGACATAAATATTCATTATTGGTACTCCCGTGCGTAGCACGGGTAACTGCTAGTCCATTTAATAATCACAGTGAGTCGGATTGAAGCACTACTCACCTTCACAAAATCCTCCCACTTTATCGATCCAGATAGAGACACATTCTCATATGCATCGTGCAATAACTGGTACATCCGAGCCTTGTGTGACTTGGGCATCTTCACGACCTAGTCCTTCTTGTTCAATATCGTGGCCTCAGTTTACATGGTTTAATACAGGAGAGCAATGCTATGGATTGACGAGGCGGGAGGTGGATGAGGGGAAAGGAGGTCTGAAATAATTGGAAAATGTGTACTTTATGTTTCTATAGCGAACGCTGCGCACTAGGATTTGCTACCGGGCCATTCATTGTTGTTCACCGTGTCGGAGTCGTATCCCACTGCCAGTACTTAGTATTTGACAGTAATAATTGGCCTATCATATCATATGTGGAGGGCTTCAGAGACTACGTTGTCTGCAAATCACAGTCCCCGAGCTTGTTCGATGCGTTCTGGACGAGCTTTCAAAATTCATCATTCTAGCGAGACTTAGATGGCTTGGGATCAACATGAAATGGACAAGAAATAAACCAGGTACAAACCGTACCAAAACCGTACGGGATTGCAGAAATTTGTGCGAACTCTCACAGTTTCGCGATCACGTGCCTGTGACAGTAATAGTCGCTTATATAAGCTTGCCCATGGTGAACGCGCAAATCTGATTCTTCGCCGCGTTCACCTTCAACTTCTAGGCTCTTCAGGCTTCAAAGCTTCAAGGGTGCTCGATGCTCGCTCAAGACCACTAACCAAAGAATATTTCATGTGAAAAATGATCATCCGATTTTTATTGCTTCTAATCCAATGGCGTCTGGACTAGGAAGTTAGGAACTCAATTTGAACCATGCAGCTGCTTGCTTCAATATCCTCAGGCTACTTACTAGTATATCCTCTGCTATCATCCGCAAGTTATCCAACTACTTCCAGGTCATCTTCTACTGCACTCTACATATCTACAACCAGCATGTCATGTTGACATCTACCACTTAACCTGCTATCTTCGCCGCCAATATTACTTTCGGCTGCCTGCCCTTGTCACAAACTTGGGCACGTCATGCACCAGCATGTACACGAGCCTTCAACTTAGGCCTTCTAGTACATGCAAGTATTGAGCTGTATTCAGCCGTCGGAGCTCCAGGAACACAATTTTGGTCAGACTACTGTATGTGTGATATTTTTAGCAATAGAATGCTGTGTCCTTTTGTCTTCTCTCACCATACGCACAGAAGTACATACCCATTTGAATCTTTAATCAAGTACCTGTCGCACGATCAATATCAGTTGATGCATAGAATAACTTAATCTCAGTATCTGCGGTCTCCTGAGGCTTTTCTCTACAGCACCATGTGAACTTATCGATGTTGCTCTACAGACGACTCAATTTAGAACAAACGTTGCATGCCGACCATAAAAGAAGTCAAGGACTAACCGTTAAACCCGACTTTACAGACAATGCTGTACTTCTGAATTCCGTTCTAGTTATCTGCTGTAGAGCTCCGGTTGGTATAAGTATAGTGCAATTCGTTATCGCTATGCAGGTCTACCTAGGCAGCATCGTAAATATGTACGATATTGACCTGTAAGTCGGGGTTCTCCACTTTTATTCAATCATTGGCACATGCTCACTGTTGTGACTTCTAAATCAGCGAGGACCGGGCTTTGCATCCCCATATTCTTCCTCTCTACGCGTCTGGCACATCTTTGTTTATACTATCTTTGCAAATTGCATATGCAGCAGGGAAAGCGACGTCGACAAGTCAAACTGAAGGGATTGACAACATATCGAAGCATGTAAATGCTCACCCAAGCTTCACAAGGCTGTCCTTTAAGGCAGCTAGATTTCTTGGATGTTTAGCACTACTCGCACTTTCTGTGGTTACGGCTTTATCTCACCCAACTGGTAATGTCGAAGGCAGCCTTTCATCCTGGGAGAAGTGGGTAGGATGGTCTCTACCAATAGCATTCGTAAGTCTTGATGTCTTGTTTCACTTTCCACATTTTAACGTGTCGTACTTAGCTTTACGCGTCTTTCCTCTCTGGAGTTTCGCTTCTCAGTCATGAATGGGGGCACATCACCGCTCGCCATAATCTTTACCTTCTCCTTTTTGTGTTCAGTATCTACGCGTATCGCGACTTTTGGCCTCTCATGACCACCACTGGAACTCCACAGGATATTGCTGAAGGTTCAATCCTATGGGAAAAACTAGCTCTCATAACCTTTGTTGCTGTCTTTATCCCACTGTTCATTCCCAGTGCATACGTACCCGTTGACCCTAAAGTACGTTCAGCTTTGCGCAAGCCACCAAGGCATTGAATTGTTTCTGTAGGATCCCATGGAGGAACCGAATGCCGAACAAACTGCCTCGACGTTCTCTGGAATGCTGTATTTCTATCTGGATGCCATTATATTCAAAGCTTCGAAAGTTGAACATTTGCCGTACGATGAGCTACCGGTGCTGGCAGACTATGATCGTGCCCGGCATCTTCGTGAAAAGGGGTTCCCGGTTTGTTCATTTTCAACATTTGTTACGTGTCAGAGAGTAATCCCTGGTATGTAGCACTTAGACCCGTTGTCTGGTGCAAAGCAGACTCATTTATTCTTCAAGATAGTGCGGACTTTCCGTATGTACTCCTTCTTTTCCAGGTTATATTTTCATAATTAATCACAGCCTACAGGTGCTCGGTTCACCCTCCTGTGCTTAAATGTCCTGGTCCAGGTCTTGACAACATTCGCCGCCCCAATCGGCATCAACAGAGTGCTCAAGTAAGCCGAATTGTATTCATCTTCCTTTTGTCTTGCGATGAACTCTCCCAGTTACCTGGAACATGGAGAAGAAAGCACTGAAATTAGACCCTATTTCTGGATAGCTTGGCTTTTCCTTGGTCCTGTACTGTTCAGCATTTCCCGCCAGGCTTATATCTTCATTAGCACCGGTACAGGAGTTCAAGCAGAGAGTTTGATCACCCAGCTCGTTTTTGAGCATAGTTTACGTGTTCGAGTGAAAGCAGAGACTTCGGGGACAGAGTTGGCTGCTGATGCTCCACGGCCAGGTTCTGTGGCCCCTCAGACCGAGGCTACTGGTCCTGGTACCGATAAGAAAAAAACTGCGCATAATATGACTGGGAAGATGAATAATTTGGTTACAAGCGATCTGGCTAGTATAAATGATGCTAGAGATTTCCTTCTACTTGGCAAGTTGAACCTGCGCTTGAATCTCTCGTTGTGATCTTATGGTATTTTGCTGCTAGTGCTATATGTTCCGCTTCAGATCATTCTGGGAATAGTCTTTCTGTACAATGTACTAGGAATAAGGTGTGTTTTACTCGCAAATTCAGCTAGGATTATGACCAAGATTTCTTGTAGCGCATTTATCTGCCTCGTCACTATGGTCGCTCTTATGCCGGTGCCACGGCTTGTAGCAAAAAAGCTTACGGCTCTCCAAGCTGAAAAGATGAAGCTGGTAGGGTAGTACCCTTATCTGATGGTTGGTCTGATCTGGATCCTCAATAGACAGATGCCCGAGTGCAAGCAGTCACGGAAACCGTTTCCTCACTTCGTATGCTAAAATTGTTTGCGTGGGAATCAAAAATGAGTGAAAGGATTCAAGAAAGCCGCAAATCGGAGATGGACATGACCTGGAAAATCAAAGTGCTCTCGTGTCATCGCTTTCATTATTATATTGTCTTATGTGTTGTTGCATAGATATGGTCAACACTGAGTGACTCCACGAAGTGCGTACATGTATCTGTTGAATTATCGTTTGTTGATCCAACTTGTAGCGATGTGATTGGGTCTGTTAGTATGCTGATGACATTTGGATTCTACACGATTGTGATGAAGCAACAACTTGACGGTATGTGTCGGGATTTAAGTAAATATACAATGGTACACGCTAACGGCGACGAAAATCCATAGCTTCGAAGGTCTTCTCGAGCATGCCCGTCTTCAATTTGATTATGGAACAACTGTACATGTTAACCTATCTACTTTCTAGAATTATTTCAGCCAAAGTTGCATTGGATAGGCTTGACGGCTTTTTAAGAGACACAGAGCTTTTAGATGCTTACGATTCCACCAAGAACAATACACATCTGCCGGTGCACGATGCGGACGTCGTTGGTTTTAAAGATTGTATCTTCTCCTGGGCTAAAGAAGAGGGTGGGACCACAACGCCTTCATTTAAATTACATATTCCAGGGGAGTTGTTCTTCAGGAAAGGGTGTATTAACTTGATCACTGGCCCAACGTAAATATATCCATTTATTCCTTTATTTTCATATTCTAACACTGTTTAAAATGACAGGGGTTCCGGAAAGACGTCAATATTGATGGCTCTGCTTGGCATGTTTCTTTCCACTATTGTTTCTTAATTGAAGCTTATATATTCCCCGCCTTCAGGTGAAATGCACTTCATTCCATCCGTACAAAATGCGTGGTTCAACCTCCCACGAAACGGCGGTGTTGCCTATGCATCTCAAGAATCCTGGGTGATGAATGAAACTATCAAGAATAATGTACTCTTTGGTAGTCCCTTTGACGAAGAGAGATATAATAAAGGTGAGTTGTTCGCATGTAATATATAATTGTCGTACTGATTCTCGGTAGTTCTTCGACAGTGTGCTTTGAAGCAAGACTTAGAATTATTCGATGCTGGTGACGAAACAGAAGTCGGGGAACGAGGACTCACACTAAGGCATGTGTATTAGCTTCAGGAATACAAAATTGCTACTGATGTTGTATCGGCATGTCTAGCGGCGGACAGAAGGCAAGGATTACATTAGCCAGGGCTGTGTACTCCTCTGCCCAAGTAATCCTCCTTGATGATATTCTAGCCGCGTTAGATGTACACACGTAAGCGCTTCTGTTAATCCATGCTATTACAGTCTACTTAGCTCAAGCTAGGGCAAAATGGATTGTAGAAGAGTGTCTTCTCGGTGACCTCATCAAAGGGCGAACTGTTTTGCTTGTGGTATGAAGTTTCCCACTCGTGGTCGAATGTCGTAGCTAATCACTTTCAGACCCACAATGTTGCACTTACGGAGCCTATTGCCCACTTTATTATTTCAATTGGCTCGAGTGATAGTATCTCTGCCAGAACTTTGGAGCCTATGGACCACCTGCCTAATGCCATGGTTGAAGAACTAGATGATATTCCCACCGACATCGATGCGACCAAAGAAACCGCTAAGGAAGATCGCTCTGCAAAACCCTCCGGCAAGCTGATTGTTCGGGAGGAAATTCACAAGGGCCGCGTTGGGAGAAAGGCTATGAAACTCTTTTTATCGGCTTTGGGAGGGAAGCACCCATTTGTTTTCTTCTTCTTTTGGATCTTGGCCTTGGGTGCTACTCAGTCAACGTTCACCTTCCAACCTTGGTTTTTGGGATACTGGGGGTCGCAGTACGAGAAACAGCCGACAGAGGCAGTGAATTCGTCATAGTACGTTCCCTTTGACCATATTTCGCAATTGAAGCTCATTGTTAGTCGTATCGCTCAGTTACGTTTTCATCTATGCTTTGCTGTTAGCCTTCACTACGATTTCTCAGTTTTTGAAGGCTCTATATTATAATTCTGGTACCATACGGGCATCGAGGGTCGTTCACGATACTCTGATGGGGTCGATACTAGGCACCACTCTTCGGCAAGTAAAATTTTCCCAAATCTATCTTCCTTGGTCTTATAGCTTTTGTTTCAGATGGCTTGACGAGACGCCGGTATCACGTATAATCACTAGGTGCACACAAGATATAAGATCACTAGATGGCCCCCTCCCTCTGGCTTTCGGCTGGGTGATAGACCTTTCTTTTGGTGCATTGACTAAGCTGGGAAGCGTGGTCATCATCAGCCCTATTTTTATTTTCCCTGGAGTGTTTATTGCGTTCGTCGGATCCCAAATTGCGAGCATATACCTGAAAGCTCAGTTGTCCGTAAAACGAGAGATGAGGTATGTAATGCCTATAGTTTAATGACTTCCAGTGCTAACTGCTATGTCATAGCAATGCGAAGGCACCAGTAGTGGCACACTTCGGTGCCACCGTAAATGCTCTTGGTTCGCCTCTCTTGATTATTAGGCTAGGTGTAAACTAACGTTTTTTAATCAGTTTCCGTGCGTGCATATGGAGCACAGGAAGCGTTCCGTACAGACTTGCTTTCGAAGATTGACCACTATTCTAGAGTAGCCAGAATGTCATGGGACCTCAATCGTTGGATGGGTACTCGAATGGACTTGCTCGGTGCAACATTCACCACCGCGCTGGCTTTATATCTGGCAATAACGCGGAGTGCCAGTGCTGCTAATACTGGCTTCTCGTTGACCGTGGCGCTTGAGTTCTGCCGCTACATTCTTGGATGTGTTAGGCTTTACAACGATTTTGAAGTACAGTCAAACAGGTTCGTTACATTAGGTAGTGATCACAACATTCAACTAAGTTGTCACGCAGCCTGGAACGTATCCAGAGTTACCTGGAAATCGATCAAGAGAAATGTCCAACCGATGCAGGGAAGCCACCAGCTGCATGGCCAACGAGCGGAGAACTTCGCGTCGAGAAGTTGTCGGCTCGTTACTCAGCTGTAAGACGCAGACGTGCCCAGTATATCAGAAAGACACTAATGGTAACTGCAAACAGGATAGCCCAGAAATACTTCACAAAGTGTCGTTCCAAATCCGTTCCGGAGAACGAGTCGGTGTTGGTGAGTAAGTTAGTGCTAGTAGCTGATCGCCCCTTGTTAACTGGGAGGCACCTTTCAGTTGGACGCACTGGAAGCGGCAAGGTACATCGTTCTGTTTCTAATGGATGCTAATTACTTACTAATGCAACTTTATAGAGCACACTCACGCTCTCGCTATTACGCTGCATCCTTACCGAAGGTCACATTTACTACGATGGGTTAGCTACGGATAAAATCAACTTGGATGCCTTACGTTCGAATATCACTATTATTCCACAGGTGGTAAGCAAAATTGATAAGCTCCTGAGGCGCCTTGGGTAGTGACGTCTTTTCTTCTTCAGCCTGAACTTCTGAGTGGTACATTAAGAAGGAATCTCGATCCTTTCGGGGAGCACGACGATGCTGAACTGAACGCTGCCCTGAAATATGCAGGGCTATTCTCGCTTCAAAGTGACTCCGATGAAGCACGAATCACGCTTGATACAAAGATTGCTAGTGGTGGAAGTAATCTTTCAGTTGGCCAACGGCAGATTATTGCTCTTGCACGTGCAATGGTTCGTGAAAGTAAGCTGCTTATTTTGGATGAAGGTTCGCTGTTCCTCTTAAACATGAACTCTCCGGGTCCATTCTGATGCTTCGTTTGACAGCAACTTCTGCCATTGGTATGCAATTTCGGTTTATGAAGTAGTACAGTTTCCCAACTGTCAAACATAACAGACTATAAGACAGATGCGCTTATACAAGATGCTCTTCGTACCAAGCTTGGTCCCGATGTCACTGTCATTACCATTGCTCACAGGCTTCAAACTATCATGGATGCCGATAAGATTGTGTGTATCAACCTCCACTTTATGTGTATCTAACTAAGTGAGGTTTCTAATCTACAGATTGTACTGGACGCTGGTAATCTTGTGAGCACTTGCACAACGCCCTCTCGACCCTTCCCCTCACTATATGTCGCAGGTTGAATTTGATTCCCCTTCAGCCCTATTACAGAAGGAAGGCGGCATCTTCAAAGGACTTGTGGACAACAGCGGTCACAGTGATGAACTCCGAGCCATTGCTCTTCGTAAGGCTCGGAATTGAAGCGGGTATAGCCGTATTGACCGCCAGTTATCTTAATCACTCATTAACAATCTCATAAGTATGATATATACTTGTGCAATATACTTATTCAAAACTTTAGTGCTCAACTACATACACAGTTCATGACTGATAATCATTGGCAACATATATGCTCACACAGGGCCGTTCATTATCAGTTAAAGGGTATTTTCAATTCGGCATGATGGGTTCATCCAGGGTTCATCTGGATTGAGCTGAGAATCTACCAGGATTGGTCAAACAACATCATTGACATTCGTCACGCCGCTGTCCTCGGAGTCCGGACACAGGATCTCGCTCATTTGTACGATCTTCGTTATTAATATTGGTGCCAAAACTGAGCTTGAAGTGTTATAAAAGAGTGTTATAAAAGCATCGTGGGTCATAATTCTGTGATGGTGAACGCTCACTTAAACAGCCCCTGGTCCCCGACTCGATTGACTTGAAGCTTGCTTGAAGCCTAGCAGCAAAACACAAATAAGTAAACCAGAATAAACCCTGTGTTGGGGACTCTTGCAAGCGGAACGGTTTCGAGATAATCATCCAATAAGGTTTGAAACCCGTCCCACATGCAAATGCGCACTCATGTTGTACTCATGGCGACATACGCCAGTATACGCTGCATTATTACTGCGTAAGTTTGCCACCGTGAGATGATACGCATCAGAGTGCCTGGTGCGTCAGGGTCATACGCTTATCGCAATATTCAAAAGATTATTAATATTCTGTGATAAAGTGAGTCCGTAGTGAAGATCAGTCATGATATGCATGATATATGATATGATACTGGAATGACGAACAGGAGAAGGAAATTGTTGTTGAAATGTTGACTCGAAAAGCAACCAGAACTACTTACTTGAATGTTACAAGAGGGACTAGGGAGATCGTCACACCTGTCACAATACTCGGTTACTTAACCCTGCAGACTGCAGAGCGTTCACCCAACGTTCACCTGCGAGCATGTGGATTTCCTTTACAGCACCATGTGAAATTTACGCGTACTATACCACCTTATCGCTATTGTCGTCAAATTCTCCATCGCCATCATACTTTTATAATCAAGCATCGCATGCCGAATATGAAACAAGTCGAGCGTTGGCAGCTGAACCTGCTCATAAGTTGACAGCTTAGTGCTAGTTACCTTCTGAGAGCCCATTTCAAGGTATTTATCTCACTTCGTTGGCATCATGCAGGTCTATCTAGGCCGTATTGCAAAAATGTACGACGACGTTGGCGTGTAAGTCGCGGTTCTTTTCTTTCATTCGCGCTTGCTCATTGTTGCGCCTTCTAAAGCGGCGAGCACTGGGCTTTGGATCCTCAAATTCTTCCTCTCTACGCGACTGGAGTGTCCTTGCTCGTCTTATCGTTACAGATTGCATACGCTGCAGGGAAATCATCGTCCACTACCCCAGTCCAGACTTCTGCTCATACGCCGAAGCATGTGCGACTCCAAGGAAACGTCACGACGCTGTCCTTTAAGGCAGCGAGGTTTCTTGGATGCTTAGCATTATTCTCTCTTTCTATAGTCACATCACCATCGCATCGAACTGGCGGTACCGAGGGCAGCCTGTCATTTTGGGAGAAGTGGATAGAATGGTTGTTGCCTATAGCTTTCGTAAGTATTCGCGTCTTATATTGTTACTGATGTTTTAACGCGTCGAACTACAGCTTTACGCGTCTTTCCTCTCCGGAGTCTCATTATTTAGCGCCAAGTGGGGTCGCATTACCACCCGTCACAATCTTTACCTTCTTCTCTCCATATTCAGCATCTATGCGTATCGCGACTTCTGGCCTTTCATGACCACCACTGGAATCCCACAAGATATATCTGAAGGTTCATTACTATGGGCAAAACTAGCTCTTTTAACCTTTGTTGCTATATTTATACCGTTGTTCATTCCTCGCGAATACGTACCGGTTAATCCCAACGTGTGTTCAGTTCTGAGGAAGCAAACAATGTATTGATGCATATTGTTGTAGGAACCCATGGAAGAACCAAATGCCGAACAAACCGCCTCAACGTTCTCTGGGATGCTATATTTCTATTTGGACACTCTTATGTTCAAAGCTTCAAAGGTCGAGCATCTGCCATACGAGGAACTACCTGTGCTGGCAGACTATGATCGTGCTATATATCTTCGCGAAAAGGGGTTTCCGGTATGTCGAATTTCAATCTTTCTCACTTAGTCGGAGAGTAATTACCTATATTTTTTGCAGCACTTAGACCCCTTAGCTGGTGCTAAAGAGAGTCATTTATTTTTTAAGATTATACGGACTTTCCGTATGTACTTTCTACGCAATGTTGTTATGCATTCTCACAACATCCTCTAGGTGCTCGGTTCATCATCCTTTGCTTCAACGTCGTGCTTCAGGTCTTGACAACCTTCGCTGCCCCAATTGGTATCAACAGAGTGCTCCAGTAAGTCAAGTTGGTTTCCTCTCTTTACGTTATTCATCCTGTTCCCCCAGCTACCTCGAACGTGGCGAAGAGAGCACCGAAATCCGTCCATACTTCTGGATAGCTTGGATCTTCATAGGCCCAATGGCATTCAGTGTCGCTCGCCAAGCATACATCTTCATTAGCACCGGGACAGGTGTTCAAGCGGAGAGTTTGATCACACAACTCGTCTTCGAGCACAGTCTGCGTATTCGAGTGAAGGCAGAAACGTCGGGCTCGGAGTTGGCTGCCGATTCAGCTAGTTCATCGGGCACTTCAACGCCCGTAGCTGGCGCCGCTCCTGCTGCTCCCAAGAAGAAAGCTTCTAGTGATAACATGATCGGGAAACTGAACAATTTGGTCACAAGTGATTTGAGCAGCATCTCTGGTGCTAGAGATTTCCTTCTAGTTGGTGAGTTGACATGTTTGCTTTTGAGTATCTTTCGTGTGGTCCTAATAAAATCAATAGTACTTTACGTTCCCCTTCAAGTCGGTCTTAGCATAGTCTTCCTATACAATATCCTAGGAATAAGGTTAGATTTGCCCTTGTTTCAGTTAATATCGTTATTCAAGTTTCTTGTAGCGCGTTTATCGGTCTTTTCACTATGGTTGCTCTTATGCCGGTGCCGCAGCTTTTAGTGAACAAGCTCGCATCTCTTGAAGATGAGAAGATGAAACTGGTACGTTCGTTCCTCATCACGGAGCTCAGAGTCGATATACGCGAATTCTCAATTTAGACCGACGCCCGCGTGCAAGCTGTTACGGAAACTGTTTCTTCGCTTCGTATGCTCAAAATGTTCGCGTGGGAGTGGAAGATGAATGAAAAGATTCAAGAAAGCCGGAAGTCCGAGTTAGTTAAGACCTGGAAAATCGAAGTGGGTTGGTAGTAGTTTGTGATGATTTATATTCTTACGTGCTGCACATAGGTATGGACAACTCTGAGCAACTCAGTGAAGTGAGCTGCATCGTTGTATTTGTCTTATTGTTTCACACTTACCCCAGTACAGCAACTTGATTGGTGCATGCACCATACTGACAACGTTTGGATTCTATACTATTGTGATGAAACAAGAACTTGATGGTGCGTAGCAAAATTTGGTTACATGAAGTGCTTCACTCACAAAAGCAATGCAGCTTCGAAAGTATTCTCGAGCATGCCGGTTTTCGATCAAATGATGATACAGCTATCTATGTTAACACACTTACTTGGTCGCACTATTTCGGGTAAAGTGGCTCTGGACAGGCTCGACGGCTTTTTGAAAAATACGGAACTTCTGGATGCATATGCCTCCACAGGCGAGAATGTATATACACCAGTTCCCGATACGGACGTCATTGGTTTCAACGACGCTATCTTTTTGTGGGCGAAGGAAGAGAATGACGGAACTGCCACTCCTTCGTTCAGACTTCGCGTTCCTGGGGAGTTGATCTTCAAAAAAGGATGTATGAACCTAATAACTGGACCAACGTAATCATCTTTTTTTCCTGTTCTCACTGCATGTATTGATATTGTTCAAATGATAGTGGTTCAGGAAAGACATCCTTGTTGATGGCTTTACTTGGTATGCCGCAGTTTCTGCGCATTGATTCGATGAAGCTTACATTTTCTCGTCCATAGGTGAAATGCACTTTGTCCCCTCCCTTCCCAATGCATGGTTCAATCTTCCACGAGATGACGGCATTGCATATGCATCTCAGGAGTCCTGGGTTATGAATGACACTATCAAGAACAATGTGCTGTTTGGAAGTCCCTTTGACGAAGAGAGGTATAATAAAGGTGTGCCATTAGTAAACGGTACATGCACGTTGTACTCAGTTTCGGTAGTCCTTCGACAGTGCGCCTTGAAACAAGACCTGGAGTTATTCGATGCCGGTGACGCAACTGAGGTCGGAGAACGAGGACTTACATTGAGGTGAGTGCCGCAGTCATAAGTATGACTTTTTATTGAATTATCTTATCTAGTGGTGGACAGAAGGCGAGAATTACACTAGCGAGGGCCGTCTACTCTTCAGCTCAGGTAATCCTTCTTGATGATGTTTTGGCTGCGTTGGATGTTCACACGTGAGTGTTATGAGTATTCATGCTGCAGCTAAATGCTTACTTTAATGCGGAACAGTGCAAAATGGATCGTAGAGGAGTGTCTTTTAGGTGACCTCATTAAGGGACGAACTGTCTTGCTCGTGGTATGTAACTCCGCTCTCAATGTTTGCTGAAGGCCGCAGCTGATTGCTTTCAAATCAAGACTCACAACGTCGCGCTTACGGAACCCATCGCCCACTTCATCGTGTCGATAAATAAGGATGGTAGTCTCTCAACCCGGACTTCGGTGCCTATGGATCATTTGCCTAAAGCCCTCGTCGAAGAACTCGAAGATATCCCTGCGGAACTTGACGCGACGAAAGAAACCACTGAGGATGATAGTTCCGCCAAGCCTTCCGGCAAGTTAATTATTCGAGAAGAAATTAAGACCGGTCGAGTTGGACGAAAGGCCTTGAAGCTTTTTATTTCGGCATTGGCGGGAAAACATCCATTTTTCTTCTTCCCCCTTTGGGTCATGGGTATGGTAGCTAGCGAGGTAATGACCAGCTTCCAGCTGTGGTATCTTGGTTACTGGGGGTCGCAGTACGAGAATCAACCTGGCGAAGCAGTGAAAGCATCTTAGTACGTTATTTCACTCATGCGCCATGGCTAAGCTGACTGCGCTGCTTTATTCAGTTATCTTTCTATTTACACCTCACTTTTGGCCTTTACCGCATTGGTCCAGTTTGTAAAGGCGCTGTACTATAAACTGGGAGCCATACGCGCATCGACAGCTATTCATAATACTCTTATGGGGTCGATACTAGGCACCACCCTTCGGTACGTGAAATACTCCAGACCCTATGCTCTTTCGTGACTTATAGCTTTGCTTTAGGTGGCTTGACGAGACACCCGTGTCGCGTATAATCACTAGGTGCACGCAGGATATAAGATCACTTGATGGTCCCCTCTCTGAGACATTCGACTGGGTGGTTGACCTATCCATAGGTGTAATGGCTAAGCTTGGAAGTGTGGTCATTATCAGCCCTATCTTTATTTTCCCTGGAATGTTTATTGCCGGTGTTGGGTCCCTTATCGCAAACATATACTTGAAAGCTCAGTTGTCTGTTAAACGGGAGATGAGGTTTGTGGCGCATGCGACTGAGTTTATTCCGCTGTTAATGTATTGATCCGTAGCAACGCAAAAGCACCAGTCTTGGCACACTTTGGTGCTACTGTCAATGCTCTTGGTTCGTTTCATTCGTTGTTAGCGGATATATAGACTAACATTTTTATTGCGACAGTTTCCGTGCGTGCATATGGAGCACAGGAAGTTTTCCGAAAGGACTTGCTGTCTAAAATTGATCACTACGCTAGAGTTGCCAGGATGTCATGGGATCTTAATCGTTGGATTGGTATTCGTATGGATTTACTTGGTGCAACATTTACCACTTCGCTGGCTCTATATCTGGTCATCACGCGGAGTGCTAGTGCTGCCAACACCGGCTTCTCGTTAGCCGTGGCGCTCGATTTCTGCAACTATATCCTTGGTTGGGTTAGGCTTTACAATGATTTCGAAGTAGAGGCAAACAGGTTGGGTTCCATTGTCTGGTTAGTATATCGTTGAACTTACTCGTCGCATAGCTTGGAACGTATTCAAAGTTACACCGAAATTGACCAGGAGAAACGTTCGACTGAGGCTGGCAAGCCACCAGCTGCATGGCCAACGAGCGGAGAGCTTCGTGTAGAAAAATTGTCAGCCCGTTATTCGGCTGTAAGAGAATCCATGTATGATATACCAGGAACAATCTAACGACGGATGCCTACAGGATGGCCCGGAGATACTCCACCAGTTGTCATTCCAAATACGCTCTGGCGAACGGGTTGGCGTTGGTGAGTAAAGTTGCTCTACTGGGTCATTCCTTGCTAATGAGATCTTCCGTACAGTTGGACGCACCGGAAGCGGCAAGGTACACATTTTTGTTTTCAGCCCAAGCCAACGATACCGACTGAATATTCTAATCTATAGAGCACGCTCACGCTTTCACTCTTACGCTGCATCCTTACCGACGGTCACGTTTATTACGATGGGATAGCAACCGATGGAATCAATTTGGATGCCTTACGTTCGAAAATCACTATTATTCCGCAGGTGGTAAGTAAAGTCGCGCTACTGCAGTATCCTAGGAATGACGTCGTTTATTCCTTAGCCCGAGCTTTTGAGTGGTACTCTAAGAAGAAACCTTGATCCGTTTGGAGAACACGACGATGCTGTACTGAACGCTGCTCTTAAATACGCCGGTTTATTCTCACTTCAAAGTGAATCTGATGATGTTCGGATTACACTCGATACGAAGATATCCAGCGGTGGAAGCAATCTTTCAGTCGGACAACGACAAATTATTGCTCTTTCCCGGGCAATGGTTCGTGAGAGTAAGCTGCTCATTTTAGATGAAGGTACGTCTTTCTATAAACTACTTCCTGGATCTATATTGATGCAATGGACTACAGCGACTTCTGCCATTGGTGCGCTTTTTTGTTTTATGGAGGTCACATTTTCTAAGGAACCCTGACAGATTACAAGACGGATGCGCTTATACAGGACGCTTTACGCTCCAAGCTCGGCTCTGATGTTACTGTGATCACTATTGCTCATAGACTTCAAACTATCATGGATGCGGACAAGATTGTACGTAATAAACAAGCTTATATATTCTAGTCAACTGACCTTTCTGCAGATGGTGCTAGATGCTGGGAAGCTTGTGAGTAATGCCTACATTATCTCGCTCTAGTTACTTACTGTACATGACAGGTTGAATTTGATTCCCCTGCAGCCTTATTGCGGAAGGAAGATAGTATTTTCAAAGGACTTGTCGACAACAGCGGCCACTCTGAGGAACTTCAAGCCATTGCTTTTGGCAAGGCTCGGAAGCAGTGACTCTAAAACGGGTGTAGCCTCAATATCCTTGGGGTTTGGTTCTTTTTTATTAATTCTTCACATTTAACCTGCCTCGATGCAATATATTCTTATGGCATTTTGCATGTTCAAAACCCACGGGAGCTAGTCGACGTTCAATACTAAGTGCATTGGTTAAAAAGAAAAAGCTACGACGAGATGCTGGCGAGTACCGTACTATACTAATACGTTATTGGAGAGGTCCTTAGGTATAGATCCCATGTCCATCACTCCATCTATGGCTGGGGAGCGAAAGTGTGTAAGATTGACTGGGCAAGAAACTACAACCAACATGAAGTCCGAAACATGCAAGGGGAAAGCAGTCCAGAAAGCTGCGAAATATAGCCATGATCACCAAGCTGAATTTTATTTAACGTCGTTGATCCAAACGCGCAATGTGTATAGTTTTCGTATTCGTCTAAGCTTCTGAAGTATTTGTCCTGTAGCTTTAGCTCCTCGATCTCTCCCTCTGCGACTGGCACTGCCGACTGCGACCTGCAACGACGTCAAATGAGCACACTCGAACTGGTACTAACTTCATAGTAGACCGTAGTAGATCTGCTGCTTGTAGAATTTAGCCGCTGCGAATTCTTCAAATGTCACCGTACCCGCCCGCATGAACAAGAAAATGGATGAATCATATATGAAACTTTCATACAACGCGCAACTTCTACGCATTTGGTGTAATGAACAGCTAGTGTCACATCCCTTGGGGTAGGCGGGTTATGTGGTTCAGTAGGAACATCTTGCACCAGTAGTGCATCTAGAAATGAAATGGGAGCAGGACGATGGGTTCATCAGCGTAACGGACAATACTTAGCTGCTTAGACTGGGACAGTGGGAATCAGTGGGAATCTCGGTTGTCGATTACCAATACACTTCTCACGGTTAGCGACGCCAGCCTCTAGGCACCACTATCGTATGTAAGTAGTAATCAAACCATCGCAATCATCATGCTTTCATGTCATCCTCAGCACGGTCGTGATCTTATTTATAGAAGAAAATCCCATGCCGGGAGCGAAAGGAGTCAATATTCTGTTGTCAGTCTCTATTATAAGTCGACTTTGGTCACTATAGTTCAACAATCTCCGCCTAGTTCTTCGTACCAGCCCCCCATACACCGCAGTTCAGTTCATTAGAAATATGCAAGTCTTCCTAGGCCGCATCACAAAGATGTACGACATTGGGGTGTAAGTTGCGGCTCTTTACCATCGTCATTCTCAGTCAGTTGAGTCTCTAAACTTAGCAGCGAGCATTGGGCGTTGGATCATCATCTCCTTCCTCTTTACGCGACTGGCGCGTCCTTGCTCGTCTTGTCGTTGCAGATTGCATATGTAGCAGGGAGAGTGTCGTCGACAAATGCTGCTCGCGCGCCAAAGCATGCTAAAGCTCACGGACACATTACGAGGCTATCTTTCAAGGCAGCTAGATTTCTAGGATGTTTGGCATTACTCGCGCTTTCTATAGTGATGACAATTTCAAACAAGCCTGTAGACGAAGAGGGCGGTCTTTCGTTCTGGGACAAGTGGTCGGAATGGTCTTTACCAACAGTATTCGTGAGGATTTCCATGTTGTCTTCCTCCTAAGTAGTGATTCTTTTGACGCGCGGAAACCCTAGCTTTACGCGTCTTTCCTCTCTGGAATTTCACTGTTTAGCCATGAGTGGGGTCGTATCACCAGCCGACACAACCTCTACGTTCTTCTCGTCGTGTTCAGCATATATGCGTACCGCGACTTCTGGCCTCTCATGACCACAACCGATGTCCCAAAGGATATAGCTGAAGGTTCGTTACTATGGGCAAAGCTCGCCCTCATAACCTTCGTTGCTGTCTTTATCCCTTTATTCATCCCTCGCGAATATGTACCGGTTGATCCTAATGTACGTTCATGTTTCCGCAAGCAATCGGGATCTTGATGTATTCTTGTAGGAACCCATGGAGGAACCGAATGCTGAACAAACTGCCTCAACTTTCTCCGGGTTGTTGTATATCTATTTGGACTCTATTATGTACAAAGCGTCAAAGTTTGAACACCTGCCCTACGATGAGCTTCCGCCGCTGGCAGACTATGATCGTGCTGGGTATCTTCGAGAGAAAGGGTTTCCCGTACGTTATATCAATCTTTTTTTCTTGTTTCTTAGTTGGAGATTAATTCCTTGTTTTGCGCACAGCATTTAGACCCCTTGTCAGGAGCCAAGCAAAGCCATTTGTTCTTCAGGATCATGCGTGCTTTCCGTATGTACTCTCTATGTAACGTTATTCCAGTTTCTCATGATACCTCCCAGGCGGTCGATTCATCATCCTTTCCCTCAACGTCGTGATTCAGGTCTTGACGACCTTCGCTGCTCCGATTGGCATCAACAGGGTCCTCAAGTAAGTCAAATTGCATCTGTCTCTTTTCGTTAATCACCTGGCCCTTTCGCCCAGCTACCTCGAACGCGGACAAGAGAGCACGAATATCCAACCATATTTCTGGATAGCTTGGATCTTCATAGGCCCATTGGCATCCAGTATCAGTCGCCAAGCGTACATCTTCATTAGCACCGGGACAGGTGTTCAAGCGGAAAGCTTGATTACGCAGCTCATCTTTGAGCATAGTTTGCGTATTCGGTTAAAAGCAGAAACGTCAGGCTCGGAGTTGGCTGTTGATTCTGCTCGGTCGTCGGGCACTTCGACGCCTGTGACTGGTGATGCCCCTGGTGCTGCTAAGAAAGCCTCTGGTGCGGATAATATGATTGGGAAGATGAATAATTTGGTTACGAGTGATTTGGATAGTGTTGTTTCTGCTAGAGAGTTTCTTCTACTCGGTAAGTTTATAGTTTTGCTTTGGAAGTTTTTTTGGTCTTGATGTTGGCCTTAGTGCTATATGTTCCGCTTCAGGTTCTTCTTGGTATAGTCTTCCTATACAAAATTTTAGGAATAAGGTACATTCCATTGTGGTTTCATATAGGATTATAATTATTGTCATTTTCTGTAGCGCTTTTGCCGGTCTCTTCACTATGATCGCACTTATGCCTATTCCTCAACTCATTGCGAAAAAGCTCTCATCACTTGAAGCTGAGAAGATGAAACTGGTACGCTTTCGTAGTCAACGAGCTCAGAGTCAATATAATGAGGAATCTCAATTTAGTCCGACGCTCGAGTGCAAGCTGTTACAGAAACCGTTTCTTCTCTACGTATGCTCAAAATGTTTGCGTGGGAGTCGAAGATGAACGAAAGGATTCATGAAAGCCGGAAGTCGGAGATGGATATGACTTGGAGAATTCAAGTGCGTCCTGATACTTATGTACGATGATATATTTTCTTATGTTTTGTACCCAGGTCTGGCAAACAGTGAGCAACTCGATAAAGTAAGTTGCATGTATGTGGCTGCATTGCTGTTCCTTACTCACCCAATGCAGCCACTTGATTGGCGCATTCACTATGATTACAACGTTTGGATTTTATACCATTGTGATGAAGCAAGAACTTGATGGTGCGCTCTGGGATTTAGCATTTTCTAGTACTTCGCTTACGATGCCAATGTAGCTTCGAAGGTGTTCTCGTGCATGCCGGTGTTCGATTCGTTGATGACACAACTGTACAGGGTAACATACCAACTTTCTAGTATTATTTCAGCGAAAGTGGCGCTGGATAGGCTTGATGGCTTTTTGAGAAACACGGAGCTTTTGGATGCTTATGCTTCTACAGGGGAGAGTGTGTATGTACCGGTACCTGATGTGGACGTTATTGGTTTTGAAGATGCTATCTTTTCGTGGGCAAAGGAGGAGGATGGGAGTGCTACTCCATCGTTCAGGCTACGCGTTCCCGGGGAGTTGAACTTCCGGAAAGGATGTATTAATCTGATTACTGGTCCAACGTATGTGTAATTAATACGCAGCGGGTGAGTGTATTTTGACGTTGTTCAAACGATAGTGGGTCAGGAAAGACGTCCATGTTGATGGCTTTACTTGGTATATTCCCGTTTGTGCGTATTCATTCAAGGAAGCTTACCTGTTCTCATCTATAGGTGAAATGCACTTTGTCCCGTCCATTCCGAACGCGTGGTTCAATCTTCCACGAAGTGGTGGCGTTGCGTACGCGTCTCAGGAGTCTTGGGTTATGAATGACACTATTAAGAATAATGTCCTCTTTGGAAGTCCATTTGATGAAGAGAGGTATAATAAAGGTTTGTCATTGGTAACCTGTATACGTACGTCATACTCAGTATGGTAGTTCTTCATCAGTGCGCCTTGAAGCAGGATCTGGAATTGTTTGATGCTGGCGATGAGACTGAGGTTGGGGAGCGAGGGCTTACGTTGAGGTGTGTGTTACGGTCTCGAGTGTGACCTTAGATTGATATTTTATATTGAATTGCATAGTGGTGGACAGAAGGCAAGGATTACGTTGGCGAGGGCTGTGTATTCTTCTGCCCAAGTGGTTCTCCTTGATGATATTCTGGCTGCGTTGGATGTACATACGTACGTCTTTCGTTACCCACGCTAGAATCCACTCGCCTAACTTCGAAATAGGGCAAAATGGATCGTAGAGGAGTGTCTTCTAGGTGACCTCATTAAGGGACGGACTGTATTGCTCGTGGTATGCATATATATGCAACGTTTGCAGGAGTTGCGGCTAATCGTTCTCAGACTCACAATATCGCGCTTACCGATCCCATTGCGCACTTTATTGTGTCAATTAATCTGGATGGCAGCATCTCTTCCCGGACTTCAGAGCCTATGGATCATCTACCCAAAGCCCTTGTCGAAGAGCTGGAAGATATTCCCAGTGAACTCGATGTCACTAAAGAAATCACTAAAGAGGATGGTTCTGTCAAACCTTCTGGCAAGCTGATTGTTCGCGAGGAAATCCATACGGGCCGCGTTGGACGAAAGGCTCTGGAACTCTTTATATCGGCTCTGGCGGGAAATCGTCCGTTTGTTTTCTTCCCTATTTGGGTCTTGGGGATGGCTGCTGGCGAGGCGATGGGTAGTTTCCAACTATGGTATCTTGGGTACTGGGGATCGCAGTATGAGAAACAGCCCACCGAGGCCGTGAAAGCATCTTTGTATGTTGGTTTTTCTTGGGATTTGTAGCTGAGCTGACTGTGTTTGTTGTCCAGTTATCTCTCAATTTACATCTCGCTTCTTGCCTTCACTGCGATTGTTCAGTTTTTGAAAGCGCTGTACTATAAATTCGGTGCTATACGTGCGTCGAGGGTTATTCATGATGTTCTTATGGGATCGATAATAGGAACTACCCTTCGGTATGTAACATTTTTCTAAATCTGTGTTTCGGTGGTCTTATGATTCTGGTGTAGATGGCTTGACGAGACGCCGGTTTCCCGTATTATAACTAGGTGCACGCAAGATATCAAATCGGTTGATGGTCCTCTTGCGGAGGCTTTCGATTGGGTGATCGATCTGACCATTGGTGTACTGACTAAACTTGGAAGTGTGGTCATTGTCACCCCGATTTTTATTTTCCCCGGGGTGTTTATTGCTGCCATTGGGTCCCTCATTGCAAGTGTATATCTGAAAGCTCAGCTGTCCGTTAAACGAGAGATGAGGTATGGCATACCTATAACCAGCCTCGTGTCTGTTGTTAATGTATTGATTTGCAGCAATGCGAAAGCACCTGTGTTAGCACACTTTGGTGCCACCGTGAATGCTCTTGGTTTGTCTCGTTCATTGTTAGCAGAGATACTGATTAATATTTCTCCCCGTGATAGTTTCCGTACGTGCATATGGTGCACAACACGCTTTCCGAAAAGATTTGATGTCGAAGGTCGACCACTATGTGAGAGTGTCCAGGGTATCATGGGATCTCAATCGCTGGATCGCCATCCGAATGGACTTGCTTGGTGCATCGTTCACTAGCTCGTTGGCTTTATATCTCGTTATTACGCAGAGTACTAGTGCCGCTAACACTGGCTTCTCGTTAACTATTGCGCTCGATTTCTGTAACTATATTCTCTGGTGGGTTAGGCTTTACAATGAGTTTGAAGTACAGTCGAACAGGTTCGTTTTCGTTGATTAGTTGCGGAGTTCTCGCTAATTGTCGCATAGCTTGGAACGTATCCAGAGCTATGTGGAAATTGACCACGAAAAACGCCCGACTGAGGCTGGGAAGCCACCAGCTGCATGGCCAAAGAGCGGAGAGCTTCTCGTCGAGAAGTTGTCTGCCCGTTACTCGGCTGTGAGATACACATTGTGCTGTTCACCTGGAATAATCTAACGATTAAGGCAAACAGGATAGCCCGGAGGTACTTCACCAGTTGTCGTTCCAAATTCGTTCTGGAGAACGAGTCGGCGTTGGTGAGTAAAACGCAGCATTGATAAATCATTCATTGCTAACTGGGACTCTTGCAGTGGGACGTACTGGGAGCGGCAAGGTGCACCGTTCAGTTTCCATCCCATATCGATGATATTAACATTCCATTCTACAGAGCACACTCACGCTTTCTCTGCTACGTTGCATCCTTACCGAAGGCCATGTATACTACGATGGGATTCCCACTGACGAGATCAATTTGGATGCACTGCGCTCCAATATCACTATTATTCCGCAGGTGGTAAGTAAAATCGATGTACCTTGTGCAATGGCCAATAATGACGTCTTCTTTCCCTTTCTTAGCCCGAGCTTCTGAGCGGTACTCTAAGGAAAAACCTCGATCCGTTTGGGGAGCATGATGATGTTGAGCTGAACGCTGCTCTGAAATATGCAGGGTTGTTCTCTCTTCAAAGTGAATCTGACGAAGTTCGAATTACACTCGATACGAAGATTGCTAGTGGTGGAAGCAATCTTTCAGTTGGCCAACGTCAGATTATTGCCCTTGCTCGTGCTATGGTACGTGAAAGTAAACTACTCATTCTGGATGAAGGTATGCCGTTTCTATTAATTTTCCCAAAGGCAATATTGATGCGTTTTCGAACAGCAACTTCCGCCATTGGTACGGGTTTTGAGTTCTGAAAAACTGGTGTTTTTTGACGGATCATGATAGATTACAAGACGGACGCGCTTATACAAGATGCTTTACGCTCTAAATTCGGTTCTGATGTCACAGTCATTACCATCGCTCACAGGCTTCAAACCATCATGGACGCTGATAAGATTGTGCGTACCAGCCACCACGCTTCTGTTGTCTTCGTAGACTAACTCTTGTATAGATGGTGCTAGATGCTGGGAATCTTGTGAGTACTAACAGGCATTCTCTCGATTCGACTGCTCACTGGACTTCCATAGGTTGAATTCGATTCCCCTGCTGCTCTATTGCAGAAGGACGACAGCATTTTCAAAGGACTTGTGGACAACAGCGGCCATAGTGATGAACTCCGAGCTATAGCTTTTGGAAAGGCTCAAAGGTGAAATAGTATAACCACAAGAACCTTCAACTCTGTACCTTTGTCAACGTTATGTCAACGTGCCCATAATTATCAATATACTTATAAGTGCAGACATCTGACAGTGAACAGTGTACAGGGATATTTAAGTTCTAGCATTTTGATTTGCATATAATAGAGACGTTATGATTCTGAAGCATCGCCCACTATCACATGCTCGCTTAAGTGACCTGGATTGATTCTGAATGCAACAGGCAATGTTTGCCTAAAGTAATAACAGAAGCGAAACGGAAGTTGAACGGAAGCATTCTGAGTCAAATTCGGAGTTCGGTTCCACTCGATGTTTAATTCACATGGTTCAACCAAACATAACTCAATCTAATCTCGGCTTCAACCACTACCTCCACGATGGAGACCACGACATATCCGCACCTCGACGATTCTCGCTCAACAGCCCATATTGCGCTCTTCAAATCCATCGAAAATGCAGCACATATTCGCAAACGCATCATAGCAGCATCAACAATGACAGGAGACGAAGGCGATGCTGAGCGCACAGCGGTGGATTTTGCGTTCGTCGACCCGCGTCTTGTACGTCATTCTGTTCACTCAGCTTCGGCGTCGGAGCATTGTCAAGTTGATACGTACAAGAACAGGTAACGAGTAGATTGCATCTTGAAACGGCTATCCACCAATCGATTCTTGCGGACCAGCAGGGGGGTCTTAGAACGAAGACCGTGCATTCGGAGGTGTTGTGGAACTTGAACCCAACGAATAATGTGAGCTATCACATTTCTTTTTGTAAATAATATTATCTCATAAAGCGTTCTTTATATACAGATAACTGAAGCGATCCGCCGTTACGGCGTCTCAGACACAAATGCTTCGCTCCTCCTCGTCCACATCTGTTCCCCTTCAGTCCCTGCCTCTCAGATCGAGAAGCAAATGCGCGACGTAGTAAAAGGCGAGCTCGTTCCATTAAATGAGCTAGAAGGAATCACAGACTGGGCATTAGTGCGCAAGGTTCGTTCCCATTGTATTACATAGACTACAGAGCTGACATGTAGTGGTAGTATCACAAGCTCAATCACGAGCCCGCGTTCCTCAATGTCCAGGGCGATCCTGTAAGGGAGAAGGCTGTCGTAGACGATATTGTAACTAGTACCGTGGCGATGAAGAGCGTTATGGCGTGATCTGTGCTATCCTCCGCTGTCTGATAGTTGAAACGTTGAAACCGTATGTTGTTGATGGTATGTACGATATCAATTATGCTTTCAGCGCTTCTAGCTTGCCCATCCGACGGGCCATTCCAATACACTATACGAGAAATATAGGGAAGTGTCAAATCTCCTTAACCTCGTATTCCACAACAGGTCATTCACTTCCCCAATCATTGATTTGGGCAAAACCGCCCTCACAACCTTCGTTGCAATCGTTATACCACTGTTTATCCCTTGCGGATATGTACCAGATTTTAATGTATGTTGTTCAACTATACCGGGTCGTATAGAAAGTTATCTGAGCAACTCAGCAGACATTGACTGTAATAATTATTGCAGATTAATATTCGCAGGCCTGAAGTTGCCTCTCCGTGGAAGTGCGTTTGAAGTATTTTTAGTCCGGGTCAATACTTCCAGTTGTGAGAGCTGCTTAAAATATGCTTCTATGTAAATTAAGGAGCTTGAACAGACTCGAGACTTGATACGCATCGCGCTGCCGTCCTCAGGCTCGAGATCTCTCAGGATCTCTCTGATACCGATCTTCGTTATTAATGCCCATGCTATAAAACGAAACTTACTGCTTTAACATGTTGTTGGAGTATTCTACCAACTAGCATCTCATCCCAGAGCGTATGGCTTAGACAGTTATAATGTGAACTCACTTGAAACTGGATCGAAAGGACAGCAACTCAAAAGCAATTCGTGCCGTTCTTTTTGACATACAGACAGTGTAAAGGATCCTTCGAAAATATCCACTGAGGCATTGTCTAATACCTACAGAATCTGGACACTTATCCTTGCTTATCTTGCCATGATGATGGGAGGTCAAAGTTTTAACTGTTCCAGCCATTTCGCCGTCAAGCATTTCAGCTACCACCTGCGTTATGAGAGAGATAAGTCGCGTACAGACATTTTTATCAGAAAGCTCCGAGCATAGTCTCACGGTGAACACGGCTAACTCATAACTATCATTCTGTTTTCTACCACACGGAGAAACAGTGCAACAGTGCCTTCAGAAGATTATCTCCATTTGGAGAATATACAGGAATCGTTATCTCCTCCGGACATTGTTGAACTTACCCTGGTGTTACGCATGGAAGTATAATATCAGACAGTCATTGGCACCATTAAGGTGGAATTCGTGAAAAATATGAACGACTGCTCCCCACAGCTACATAGGATGAAGACGGCGGAATAAATTATAAGTGTCGTTCTGCGCTGTTGCTCACATATATCTATATGGGAAATATAGCATACGCAATGAGCTTGATAATAGATTTACGAATTGAACCACAGACCTCGTTGCTGTGAAGATATCTCCATGAGGAAAAATGGTGAATGTCAAGCACGCTGTACCAAGTTAGTACTCTCCAAGTGAATCAAACAGATACGAGCAGATACGCTGTAACGCCGCGTCGCCGCTATATGGATTATCATAATCCACCAATTCAGTTATCTCCATAAGGAAGAATGTTAAAAGTGAAGCAAAGGCCACGCAGGTGCACAGTTCACGGGATCACGATGTTTGAGAGGGCAGTATGGAAAAATTATCTCCATAAGGTAGAATGTTGGTTTTAAAAAAATCACCATACCTAGCGAATCCCTGCTTCAACGTTGGCAGTTGCTCCTCCGAGGCTCCATATGTAAGATGGTAAATTTGATCGCGAGAAACATATAGAACATCGCGTGCGACTCGTGCGAGTATTCAAATCTTCAGCTTCAAGCTCAAGTACTTATCCCCATAAGGAGAAATGTTGAATATATACTTTGGTGCACATGCGCACATGCAAGTTGCATACAAGTTGGTGTCGCCTTTGTTACCCATCACTAATAATATACACATTAATATGGCACTCACTTTACGCAGTTCACATGGTCGAAAAACACTTAACCTGCAGGGATAGTTCTGAGATATTGTCTATTAATACCTATGTACGGATACTTATCCTTGCTTATCTTGCCATGGCCCATGATGAAGTCGCAAACTCGCCATTAGTAATGCTCAGCGTACGTTCAAGAGTCAAAATTTCAACTGTTCCAACTTCCAGTCATTTCTTCGCCAATCATTTCAGCTATCGCCTGCGCTATGAAAAACATGTTGCCACTGTGTCGGACTCGAGAAGACTCCATATCTCTCTCATAGCTAAATAGTGCTGTAAAAATGCTGTCGAGATTTGCAATTGAATATGTAAACATAGAACACCGCGAGAAACTTTTACAGCGTTTGCCTTACGGTTGCTTCTGATTCTTGTCACTGTGGATCGTGTGGTCGTTTTCCGTTCCGTTTTCTCGCGTACAGCCTTCGTTCCTTGTTGATTATGATATTTTTAGAGTCTCAGTATAGAGACCGAAGGCGACTGGATAAATGAAACCATCAGTAATTCCTGTAATCTCTCATTCTCTCTATGACGGACCCTCCCTTTGCAACCCTTGAACCCGGCTTATATGGCTTTGCTACGATATATGATGCGTAAGCCATCTTCAGATTTACATACCCGGTGTTGTGTTAAGTGTCCATCTATAGGAAAGACTTGATCATCAAGAATATCAAAACGTTTCCATTCTACGTTACTTGCGCATCGCTATTAGTGTTATCGTTGCAAACCGCGTATTACGCGACGAGGAAAGGAAAGTCAACAATCCCTAAGAATGCCCAGCTGGAACAGGAAGTAAAAGTGCGCGAAAGATCTATCGTCTGGTTCAACGGAGCAAGGTTTCTTGGATGTATCGTGTTATTCGTCCTTTCAAATGTCACGACCATCCGACAGACAGGCAACAACCAGAACGTGATACAGCGGTGGGGCTTACCGATAACATTCGTGAGTCCCGTGTCACTAGACTTCTACCTGGCTCAAGACGCGTCAAACATAGTTCTACGCGTCCTTCCTATCTGCTGCTTCACTATTGAGCCGTCAATGGAGTTTTGTTACCACTGGCCACCTCGATTTCGTTCTCTTTGTTCCATTTGGTGTCTACTCATATCGTGACTTCTGGCCTCTGATTACAACCACCGAAACGCCAAAAGACATAGCGGAGGGTCCCTTACTATGGGCAAAGCTAGCTATTCTGTCCTTTGTTACAGTGGCTGTTCCTCTATTCATCCCTCGAAGATATACCCCAGTTGACCCTAGTGTACGTTATTCCTATTCACTCTCGTGTTTGGCTGTTATTTACAAGATTTTACAGGATCCTATGCCGGAACCGAGTCCTGATCTCACTGCTTCAGTATTCTCCAAGTACCTATATTTTTATTTGGACACTCTCATTTTCAAGGCAGCGAAGGTAGAGCACTTATCGCTGAATGAATTGCCACCACTTTCAGACCGTGATCGTTCTCGGTATCTAAAAGGAAAAGCCTTTCGTGTGTGTTGAACGTGTAATCTCTCATGTAGCACTAAACACTGATGTTGAGCGAACGTAGCATCTGGACCCATTCTCTGGAGCGAAGCAAAGACATCTTTTCTTCAAGCTCCTACGCGTTTTCCGTAATACTTGTTCAACTGTTATTCATACAGTCGTCTAACACTACTCATTAGGCAAGGAATATGCCATGATCTGCCTCAACGTTCTCATCCAAGTCATTGCAAACTTCGGCGCCCCCATTGGGATCAACAGGATTCTCAGGTAAACCATCTGCAATCAAATTAATCATTATCCCTTTTCTCAATCATTCACTTTCAGCTATCTGGAATTCGGTCCCGGAACCTCTACTATCCGGCCCTGGTTCTGGGTTATATGGATTTTCGTAGGACCTATGGCATTCAGCATCTCACGCCAATCATACATATTCATGAATACCCGCGTAATAGTTCGTATAGAGAGCTTGGTCACACAGCTAGTCTTCGAGCATAGTCTTCGAATTCGGGTGAAGGCTGAAACATCTGGCGCTGAGCTAGCCGCGGATGCTTCTCAGAGTGAAGACACAGGAGCCCAGGGAGAAGTCCAGCAAGTCGCTAAGAAGGAAGTTCCGCGTACCGACAATCTCATTGGAAAGCTGAACAACTTGGTGACGAGTGATATGAGTAGTTTATATGGAGCTAAGGATTTCCTTCTTGTCGGTATGCTGTTTTCGATGCTGTTTGACTTTTAAGTGTGCTTATGAGTACCGCTAGTACTGTATGTTCCTTTGCAGATTGCAGCAGGTATATTCTTCTTGTACAAAATCCTTGGGTTGAGGTGAATTTCTTAATGTCACGGCTGATCTTCATCTCACGCAATCTGCAGCGCATTCGCAGGCCTGTTGACTATGGTTCTTCTGTTACCCATCCCGCAACTTATCATAAACAAGATGGGAACTCTTAGTAAGAAAAAGATGAAATTGGTACGTTGATCACATGAATTGCCAGTAAAGAGCCTGAGGTCTTCGCACCCATCAGACGGATGCCCGAGTACAATCTGTAACTGAGAGTGTGTACAGTCCCTTTACATGATCATGCTGTTTGCTGACCTTCGTTAGCCGTCAATGTTCTTCGTATGGTGAAGATGTTCGCATGGGAGTCAAAGATGAACGACAACATAAGCCAAAGGCGAAAGGACGAGTTGCGCTTACTATTCAAGTCCAAAGTAAGTACATACTTCATGTACATGTCGCATAGGTTTCGCTTTAACGCTCTGCTTATAGATTTGGGAGACATTGAATAGCGTAGTTAAGTGCGTTATGTCGTATCCATCATTAGTGTTGTCTCACATTTACTTTTGTATTTATTTCAGCCAGATGATAATATCCCTCGTCATGATGACAACATATGGCTTTTATACTATGGTTATGAAGGAGAAACTTAGTGGTACGCGACAAATCTAATCTACGTTGAAGGTAGCAGCACCTTTCTAAATATTTTACACAGCTTCTATTGTATATTCAAGCATGCCCATGTTCGATCTCATGAACTCTCAGTTGTACTTGCTGTCCACTCACATGTTGATGCTCGTTCGAGGCAAAGTTGCGTTAGATAGGCTTAGCGGGTTTCTAAAGGACACGGAGCTTTTGGATGAATACACTTCTAATCATAAGCAGCCTCAGAATGAATCTGATATCGTCGGTTTCAAGGATTGTAGTTTCTCGTGGTCAAGCGAAGATGGTACTGCTACACCTTCTTTCAGGCTACGCATTGAAGGCGAGCTCGCGTTCAAGAAGGGTTGTATCAACCTGATTACTGGCTCGACGTGAGTAGTAGTATGCTTACGGTAAAGCGCTTCAATCCTTTGTTAATGTGTTCTCCGCAGTGGGACAGGGAAAACGTCGATGCTGATGGCATTGCTTGGTATGCTTTATGTTGCTTATTTCTCGCGGAAGACTAAAATGACACACTAGGTGAAATGCATTTCATTCCTACCGGGACTGACGCATGGGCCAATCTCCCGAGAAGCGGAGGTGTTGCGTACGCCACCCAAGAGTCATGGGTGCTGAATGATACAATCCGTAACAACATTCTCTTTGGAAGTGCCTTCGATGAGGCCCGCTACAACAAAGGTACATTGCAAATCAAAATGTATATGGTAACATATACTTAGTGCAGTAGTCCTTCAACAGTGTGCACTTAAACAAGACCTTGATCTGTTCGATGCGGGTGACCTGACGGAAGTTGGCGAACGAGGGCTTACATTAAGGTGCGTACGCTTGTTGAAAGACTTCTTCGATACTAATATCATTCGCTATCTTTAGTGGCGGGCAGAAGGTGAGCAGGTGTTTTGCTCTACTTGGGCAAATGGACTAAACCCACTGTGAAGGCGAGAATCACATTGGCAAGGGCTGTGTATTCACCAGCTGATATATTACTTCTCGATGATATTTTGGCAGCGCTCGATGCCCACACGTTAGCCTTTCGTTCTATTGTACACGACATGACACTGATGCCAGACAACAGTTCACGGTGGATTGTTGAAGAATGTCTACTGGGTGATCTTATTAAAGGACGGACTGTTTTGCTAGTGGTACGTATTACAACCACATGCAATCGTGACGATAAACTGACACTTGCTAGACTCACAATGTACCACTTACTAAGCCGATCGCTCACTTCATTGTATCGATAGGAATAGACGGACTTTTAACTACTGAGACTTTGACACCAATGGATCACCTTCCCAAAAACTTACCGGGAGACATTGAAGATACTATGGATAACGACGTCCCCAAGAAGAGTGAAGAGACAGAGCCGGAATCTGCTGATCCGAAAGGAAGGCTGATACTTGCGGAAGAGATTTTGAAAGGGCGTGTTGGTTGGAAACCTATCAAGCTCTTTGTATCATCTCTGGGTGGCAAACAACCTATTATTTTCTTCTCTATTTGGATTTCCGTTGCTATCCTTCTCGAGGTAATGCATAGTGGAAACCTCTGGTATGTCGGGTTCTGGGGATCGCGATATGATGAAAATCCGAATGTGCAATCATCGTTGTAAGTTGCGTCGGTTTGTTTTAACCTTTTTACTTCTAACACGCTATGCCTCGTCTAGCTACGTGGGTATTTATGCACTGATAGTGATTTCCAGCAGCGCTATTGGATCTGCGCAATCGATGTACTATATGTTCGGTACCATGCGAGCATCGCAGATCATCAACAATGTTCTCATGGGATCAATACTAGGCTCTACATTCCGGTATGCGAGGCATGCAATGATCTGTGCTCTACTGCCGCTAACGATTATGATGTAGCTGGCTTGACGAGACACCTATGTCTCGAATAATTACTAGATGCACACAAGATATGGGAATAGTTGATAATTTTATAGGCCCGGTCTGGGGAGCACTAGTGGAGCTGGCTCTCGCCGTTGTGATTAAGCTTGTGTGTGTGGCTATTGTCACTCCCGTTTTTGTTGTCCCGGGGATGGTCATTGCGCTTTTGGGGGTTTATGTTTCAAGTGTCTACCAAAAAGCACAGCTTCCCGTCAGACGTGAAAAGAGGTGTGTGAATTGCATAGTCAATGTTTTCACGATACTAACGAGTTATTCCCAGCAATGTAACGGCCCCCGTACTGGCCCACTTTGGCGCCACCGTCTCTGGCCTTGGTTAGTGTCATCTGCGTCATGATGTTATCTTAGAAATCGCTGATAAGTCTCTCCAAATAGTTTCGGTGCGTGCATATGATGCACAACAAGCTTTAAAAGACGAGTTGCAAAGAAGGATCGATAACTATTCCAGGGCAGCTAGAATGTCATTTGACCTCAACCGCTGGCTGGCTGTTCGAACTGATTTCACTGGCGCACTGTTTACTGCTTCGTTGGCTCTATATCTAGTGCTAACACGTAGCGCCAGTGCTGCAATCACCGGTTTCGCATTGGCACTGGCTCTCGATTTCTGCCATCTTATCCTGAATCTGGTAACTCTTTATAATGAATTCGAAGTTCAGGCAAACAGGTTTGTTACTATTCGATCGTCGTTTTAACTGTGTGAGGTAATCGTTGTGTAGCCTGGAACGAATCCAAGGCTACCTGGAAATTGACCATGAGAAACCCCCAAATGAGGCAGGGAAGCCGCCGGCTGCTTGGCCCATGAGTGGAGACCTTCGTGTTGAGAGTTTATCGGCGCGCTATTCAGCTGTGAGTTAGATTATGTCGTATATACCTGCCAAGTCTGACACTACTATTCAACAGAACAGCCCAGAGATATTGCATCAGATATCATTCCAAATCCGTTCGGGTGAGCGTGTCGGTGTTGGTGAGTAGGATATCAATAGGCAATGTATAATTGTTAATTAGCTTCTTATGTAGTTGGACGCACTGGAAGTGGAAAAGTACGTGTTTCCAATCTATCTTATTCTGAACTCGTTAGTTACATCTCTCCAACAGAGTACACTCGCGCTCGCTCTATTGCGTTGCATCCCCACCGAAGGCCACGTCTACTACGACGGAGTAGCTGCTGACAAAATCAATCTGGATGCGTTGCGCTCTAATATCACCATTATCCCGCAAGCGGTAAACAGCTTCATCTCCTTGCAGTATTTGTGATAGTAACGTCTCCCATTTTAAGCCCGAGCTTTTGAGTGGCACACTGAGAAGAAATCTTGATCCTTTTGAGGAACATGACGACGCGGAACTGAATTCTGCCCTGAAACATGCGGGACTGTTCTCACTTCAAAGCGAATCTGATGATGAAGTGCGGATTACGCTCGATACTAAGATCGCTAGTGGCGGCAGCAACCTTTCAGTTGGACAACGCCAGATCATTGCTCTTGCTCGTGCAATGGTTCGTGAAAGTAAGGTTCTCATTCTTGACGAAGGTACGCTTGATCCTCCTGAGGGCTCGTAGTGTTTGTATTGATGCATTACCTAATAGCAACCTCTGCTATCGGTACGGGGTTCAACTCTCTTGATGAAGCGTCTCCCTAACACATGTTTTAGATTACAAGACAGATTCCCTGATTCAAGATGCTCTTCGAACCAAGCTCAATCCCGATGTCACAGTCATAACGATTGCCCACAGACTTCAAACTATAATGGATGCCGACAAGATTGTAAGTACCAGTTATACTCATTTGAATGCCTCGCTCACGAAGAGGCAGATGGTGTTGGACGCTGGGAACCTTGTAAGTCTGACTTCGGTTAAGATTCTATATCTCCTAATGTTGCTTTCAGGTTGAATTTGATACCCCGAAGGCACTGTTGCAGAAGGGAGGTGGGATCTTTAAAGGACTGGTGGACAAGAGTGGCGACGGCGCAGCTCTTCGAGATACTGCGTTTGCCAAAGCTTCGAGGTAGTGCAGATAAACTTTTTGTAAATAAGAAATGTTTCCCTTTACAGGAACTACAATATACAACTTGCAGTCCTTGCAGGCTTTCGATGTTATTCTTTCGCCACCGTTGTTGCTAGTTAGAATATCCTACACAAGATTAGATAAGAAGCTGGTAAGTGTTAGCACTACCCTAAGAAAGTAACCTGGATCTTTGGATCTAACTTCAGTTGACTGTCAAGCTTTTAAGTGAGCACTTAAGCTGCGAGAGGCTGACTGGCTGTTAACAAAATGGGTTCCGTCCGTGCGAGCGCCATGTGAGTCATTGTTTTTCGTAGATGTCTTCGATCTTTGCCCTCGATGAGCTCCCTCTCTACCTTCGTTCGTCCTAGCAGGTAACATGTAAGCTCCTTGATACCCACTAAACGTTAACGTTACGTTGAACGTTGACCTTGAGGCCTTGAGTTTGAGCTTGAGGATTCGATCATGTGGCTGAGTCTTTTGTTGATGACATTGACAGCTAGTCATTTTCAATGAATTTGGGTTCATGCAATCCTAGCGTCCAGATAAGGTAGACACTAACTGTATTCCACAGAGGACACGGCTCAGGTGGCGTGTGCTATGCGGTTCTAGTCGAATAGGATATGGGATAGCGTTAAACGAGGCAGTGTGTACATAACTTCACACGGCTTCATCGTTCATTCACGTAGCGGCGGCGGAGCTATATCATGGTCGTGCTTGACTTCACGCTCTTACACTCAGCTTCCAAGTACCTCCTTTTTTCTGACAGAAACTTGGACTCTTCCACATACATAAAGCAAATCGTATACGTGTGCTAAGGCCGATAGAGAAGTGATTGGACTTCTGCAATCACCTGCGAAGATGCTGCAACAGCTAGGACAGACGCTGTGGACCACATTGTTCGACAACGGGAGGGGGGCATTCTGGTATAACAGTACGCCATTACTCTACTCTACTATACATTGTCTTTGGCTTACAGTACCTCTCTTTTATGAAAAGTCTTTCGAAAGTGGTTCACCCTAGGCTCTCTCGCCACCGCGCCTCAAACGCTGATAATCAACGCACCCTTTGGACGGTTTGTACCCAAAGACCATAGTGTCTTCCTCCTGGATGGTCTCAAATCTTGGATTGTCATGGAACTCGTCGCACCAGTCACTTTCCTTCTCACTTTCATCGGCACTCCTCTGGCTATGCGCACACCACAAATACCTCCCATGGGCTCAAAAGAGTATTTCTTCGTAGCTTTGTACCTCATCCACTACACCAACCGCGCCATTTTCTCTCCTCTACGAACCCCTTCGCGCTCAAAGTCACATATTATCGTCCCCCTGGCGGGAGTTACATTCAACATCCTGAATGGATTCCTCCTCGGAGCGTACTTTTCCTCTCCATACGTGCATATGCGCTTCGCAAGCATGTCTTTCACGGACCCCAAGTTCCTCGTGGGTGTCGCGATCTTCCTCCTTGGTATGGCAGGAAACATAGCCCACGACGAGATTCTCTTGAACATCAGGAGAAAGGCAAAGTCGAAGGGCAAAGCGAAGGAGGCTACGGATTCTAGCAAGCCTAGGGAGGAGCACTACGCTATTCCTCAAGGCCTTTTGTACAAATATGTGTCTTTCCCCAACTATTTCTGCGAATGGGTCGAGTGGTTCGGGTTTGCTCTTGCGTCCGCGCCGTTCCCGTTAACGCTGACTGCTGCGTCTCTCTCGAGCTTATTTAATGTTGCAGGTTGGCAGCAAGCTTTCTCGGAGGTTATCACCGACCCAGCTTATCTCTTCGCACCCAATTTGTCTCCTCCGTACATCTTTTTGCTTAATGAGATTGTGCTCATGCTGCCTAGAGCGTATAAGGGGCATCTTTGGTACAAGGAGAAGTTCGGGGATAGGTACCCTGAAGAAAGGAAGGCTGTCATACCGTTTGTACTATGATCTTGAAATAATGTTTTCCAGTACTTTTCTGTCGATACCACGCTTACACAAGTTACAGTTTCGCTTGTATACCAAGTGCCATTCGGGGCTAATGATTTTAACAAGTTGATTTTATTGTTTTATGTGGGTCATTCAGCAGTAATAGGTAGCTAATCGTCGTTCAAGATATATTCTGAGGAGGACAATTAGATAAATCCATTTTATCTTATCGTCGAAGATAACACATACTTACGTCATGATCATCATGGTGATGATGGTCACTGTCATTCTTTTCCGTTTCCTGAGACTCATTTACCGTCTACAAGTAAGTAGCTTAACAATATCAATGAATATGCTATTCATGATTCCGAGTCACGAACTTACAATTCTGATACTGCGCTCAGGAATCCTTTAGTGTTCCCCATACCCTTCGTAGCATTTCTTTCGCCTTTCCTATATATTCACACTCTGACTTTGGAACAGGTTGGTTGGATGCAGATGTAGATGTGGGTGGGTAGGTCATGGGTGAGGATGACGGAGGGAGTGAGTTGTAAGGGGGCGGGTAGGACACGGTGGCTGAGGCGACATTGAGGTTGGTGGGTTGCGCCCTGAGTCGAGGTTTCGCTTGGTTATTGGATGAAGGCTTGTAAGTTGCTTGAGACGACATCTTTGAGATGGTAAAGGGTAAACCTATGTTCAAACCATTCAGTTCAAATTGATTACTGCTCCGAAATGTATACTAATTGACAATTGAAATAGGAAACATTCAATTCAATTGTAGTGAAGATTATCTTATCTTATCTTATCATTAAGATTAGCGAGAGTTTCATTTGAACTTCCTTCTGTGGCGCAGAAAAGTATGTATACACATTAAGATCATTACTTTAGTAAGAGAGTTTATCATTCCTCATTCCTGAAGGCGTCGGGATGGTACCCCGGAGATACTTCAACGGTAGTAATCTGGAGAGAACAATTATAATTTATATCTCATCATCAAAGATCATCAGCACATACATTCCGTACGCAATTCGTGCACGACATATTCTTTTCGCCCTTTCACTACTCTGAAAATATAACAATTTAAAAAACCCTTCCCTCAAATCGAGTATCATTAACAAACTTACATGATACCAACACAGGCTAACAATATCTCTTTGTAGTTTTTTCGTACTTTGTGCAGTGCTCTTTTCGCCTTGCGTTTAAGTTCACTGGAGTCGTAGTGGCCCATGTGTGCTTTGGAGTGGTACGCGATTTCTCTGTGGATAATAAAGGTGTTAAGAAGGTGTTTAGCACCAGTATCGCATTTATACGATTTTGAAACCTTGCAGGCCAATTCTACGATCGTTGAGCATAGCTTTGCATAGCATCTATGTATTGAGCACATAGAAAAGTTGCCTTTGCAGCGACGTCACTCAATAACATTCATTTTCGTGGGCAGTGCTTGAATTTCGTTGACAGTAGGCCACAGAGAAACCGCAGTACATTTTTCCAGTCCTATTCATTGCACCTCCTATTCAAAAAATTCAATCAGCCGCACTCCCATTAATCTAGCATCTTCACCACAGCCGCAACGTACCCACTTTCTCTACACAATACACCGTAAACGTTGTTCTTGACGTTCCTAAAATAAAAATTCGTTCATGAGGGGCTTAGAGAACATCCAAGAAACATGGTGGCTGGTTTTGTGCAATCTTTTTCGACAGCCTGTCCAGAGTAAGCAATCCTTCTTGAGTATACGTAGGAGATTCTTAAGAGCATCCAAGAAGTCCAAGTGTACAAAGTAGCCAAGTCCTTGGCAATAGTCTTGCTTTCTTTAACACGCTACCTAGAGATGGGAAAGAGGGACGTATGTTAGACTTTCTAAATAAAGGAAGTATGTATGAAGCTGGGCGTGATATCATCGGTAGTGTCTCCTGAAGGTAAGTATGGGAGGCGTTGCTGGAGAACGAGTGTTAGTGCGAGAGTGCCTTTAGCGAAAGGTTATGAAAGAATGTGTAACAAGTGGGATATAGTTCCTGTTCGGACTGTATTGTTGCATACCGAAAGGATGAGAGTCTTGCTCAATAGAATTCGAGTTGTTCGACTAGAAACCAAGCCACTAAGCTGATCGAGACCCAGAAGTTGTTCTATAGTTATTCGACTGCAGAAACCAAGTCATTGATGTGATGAAGAAACAAGTATTGTTGCTTGTCCAATATCATACAACCCCCATTAAAACTCCCGATCCAGGTTAAAATTCTCGTAGACGGATTCATTACTTCCCCCGTAGAAACGAACCGTTGAGGCCTGGGCAGGCCAAGACCAAGTTGGTTTCCAGTCCATCCCGAGGCGCCGTTACGTGAGTGCCCAGCACTACTCTTTTTCTTTTCTTTTTCTGGTTAAAATATTTCCATGTATGCACTAGAGCGAAGACTGGCACTTGTTGCGAAACAAATAATTGAGGTCTCTGACGTTGTATGAGAATCATCCAAGAGACACCCGAGAAGCAAACGGTTTCAAAAGAGACAGATATGCAGATATTGACAGCCAAGCATTTCAACTTCATAAAAACGCCGATCAGGGAGTCGATCTGGGGTGTGTTGTTCAATCATCGACGGTATAGGAGCATCTAAGGGCCAACACAGCTGATTAATATGCATCAAGAGCCGTGATAAGAACTGAGACTAGCACTCTAGCACCAGCAAGCGACTCCATGGGCGGCGGTTGGAGAGTAGAGGTATCGGCGAAAATGAAGACGAGATGAGCCCACTTAGTTAAATGTTGCCAGAAAATAGCAACTAGGATCAGTGATTTAAATAAATTATGACGATCCATAACTATTCTTGGTCGTAGAGACGAGGTGAGCCCACCAAAAAGAGTCATTGGGCGCCAAGTGATAGTGAGCTTGAGCGCGCATCAGTTGACGGTGGGTGCTTGACATCACCCGAAATGCAGTCCACAAGCATTCCTAATGCCATCCTTGGAGCTTGGAAGTTGGATTGTAGGATTTGGGGTAAGGATGTGTTGGGATGGGACAAGAATAGGAACAAGGAACAAAGGAACGAGAAGGGCTCGGCTTTGTCAATAGGCTTAGCTAAGCAGGTGTGTTGTGGTGCTGCCGTGGGCTGGGTGTCCTGCATGCATATCATACCCGCTCCAGTCCGTTCCCAAGACTCGACTCCTCTCTCACCACGACGCTCTCCCCCTCCCCCTCCCCCTCCCCCTCTCTCTGCTATCCCGTCGCTCGCTAACGTAGACCACACCAATGAAACCAAGCTCAACGCCCACCCTCTTCCTTCTTTTATTGTGCTCTGTGATTACTCATGCCCAAGCTCACCAACCTCGCCTGCCCCACGAATGGAAACGCGCGACCTCGAGTAAAAGCGTCCCCCCGGAGGGGTACCATAATCCACTAGACAACGGCGGGAGCATGCTCACTGTGCGCTTCTTTCTTTTTTCGCTGCTTAAATCATTATCAGCTTACTTGACACCTTTCCTTTTCCTTTCCTTCCTTTTTCGCAGTTGGTTCCAGTGACCTTCCCCGAAGGCCAAGGTGAACCCATCAACACCATTATCTCTGGAAACTCAGACTCCCATGTGCTTGTCGACTCGGACGAGAATGGCGGGCTGAGGAATTACTTCCTGTAAGTGTGATTTATGCGAACATGCCCCTCGCAGGACGTCATGCATTAATTAAACTCTTTTTTACCTTTTTTCTATTAGTTCCCTCGGATTCTCGGGGGAGTGCCTGGGTCAACATGAAGGCTCCCATCAAGGAGCCAACTTGGGTGATGGGAATGGATATAGTGCGTTTGCTTCTCTCTCGTTTGACTTTTCGTGGGGATTTTTTGAACTGACAACTTACTGCTTCCTTCCTTCCTTCCTTCTCATTTCTTGCTCTTCACATTCATGTAGAAAATGAAACGGCTGTGATAAGATGGAACTACGGCGATGCCTCGTTCGGTTCGTGCAAGGAGACGATAAATGGTGGAAACCATTTCCGGTATTGGATACAGGATGGATCGCAGGGGAATAGGTTCGTTATCTCCCGCTTTCCACTACCTCTATCGAGCTCACAACGCGCAGTGGGGCGATATTCATGGCCATATCCTACGAGTTGCCATTATCCAGTACGTTCCCCTCCCTCCCTCCCTCTCCCCTTCTTATCCAAACCCTAACCACACGCACCACATACAGGCGGACATGACATAGTCACAAACGGATACAACTTTGGCCGCGACTGGCTAATAGGCAACATTACAGGCTCCAGCATCCCCCCAACCTCACCTCAGGCCAAACATTCTCCGGAACCACCTCTTCTGCGAACTGGACGTATCAGACAGATATAACGTATGTCAGTGGGTTGTTGCAGGATACGAATGATGGGATAAACCATAATGCCTCCGTGGGCATCGATGGGTTCAATTCGAGCGATGGACTGGTGGCGGTGCTTGATATCAAGGTTATGGATAAGCCAGCAAATTTTGGGTGGGTGTTTTTTTTGTAGCTTATGGTGAGAGACTGATGGTGACGCTAATAGGATGATGGTTGGACCTGCGTTTACGCTACTGGTGCTTTCGGGGCTTTCAACGTTCACGCTGTTATAGACCTTTGCACTGTTGAACATATGGACTATTACCCTAGACTCTTTACCCCTTCTTTCTTTTCGTGTTTGCATACACTCATCATCCCCCTCCTCGCATAGACTTAACGAAACCCCCTTGTACGCTTACATCTCTCGTTCGCTGTTCCTGCTTCCTAGCTCTGGTCTTGATCCTGGCACAGCTACTCTACTCTATTTTACTCTACTCTATACTCTGATATCACTCGCGTCTCCCCCTCGACTCCCTCACACGATACATCCACACGCTTACCTACCCACCCACCTACTGCCCGCCATACCTTACTCTCCACGCACACAGAACTCGAAACGAACTGGATTTCGACAAGTTATTACTACTTACTTACTTTACTCATATATTGTAGATATACCCTTCTTCCTTTCACAGACTGCTGGTACCCCTTGATTTAAGTAGGTGTAGGTTGAATAGAATAGAATACTTATGGTGAAGTGGGGGAGAGGCTCTTTGGCACGACTAGACATTGGGTGGAATGTATGCTAGTTATAGGTAAGAAATACAAAACTGGTGGTAGCAATACATTGTGTTATTATTTACGTATCCTGATACGAGACGAATCCATGTTTCAATACGTGGTAATGCTCTAAGGGTCATAGAAGAATACAAACCAGTGAAATACAGAAAATACAAACGTGCAATAAGTATCGATCAAGACAAAACGATGCATCCGACAGCTCTTTTAATGCCAGCTATGCGGGTGGGGTGTTCTGGAAGTGGCAAAGCTGGATAATAGCCTCTAAAATAGACCGCACTCTGTACGTAGTCCAGTCCATCAATGACGGTGACGTTCAGTAGTGGGGTTAATGATAGCTATTATTGATAGTTATAAATCATGTATGAGAAAGCAGAAACGCATACATAAGGTACGTACGGGTGGAGCAGTTGGAATCCTGCCGTCTACGAATGGCATAATAGCAAGCGGTATAACCAGTCCCAAGTCGCATTGAAGATTGTGTGACTTCGGACAGGGTTTTAGAGCAAGAACGGAACATATGTTTCAAAACGTACCATAACAGTAAGTGGCTCGATTCTACGGGAGAACGCCCGAAACTCGCGACTTAATCGTCGTAAGCGTCTATTCATGCGCCGTAGTTCGGCCATAATTCGTTCGCCCAAATCGCCGCCACCTTGTGCAGCACGGCCTAAGATAACGATTTGGAAGTGGATGAGCACGCGAACTTGGGGGGTAGCACATACTTAAGCTGACCTCGAGCATTGATCACTTCTTGTTTATAAAATTGCGCATCTGCTAGTTCTTCCTGGGTAGCCCCAGACGCCGTGACTGTGTTATTGAGTAAAAAAACAGAAAGGAAGAATTGAAACTCTGTAGTGCGTACAATAAGCCTGTTCGACCCGGTTTGAATAATTGACTCCGCGTACTACGTCGTTGGCCGTGGGTGGATGCGCTGGTTGAGCAGGAACGTATGCTGCACCTACTGCGGCTGATAGTGGTGGTAGGACCACAGGTTGTGGATCCATTGGTTGGTGGTTAATTTGATGTTGAGGTTGGTTACCGGCCGTGACTGGTTCAGTGCCAGTTTTCCTGAGGAAGTAGTTCACCACTAGTACTCTTACTGCATCTCCAGCTATCTCCCTGCACTACTAGTGTACACATATGTACCACTCATAGAATAGAATAAGAGCATTTGGGACCCAGAATGTGTATGAGTGATGTAGAAGAGGTGGATGATGGGAATGAGACCACGTTCCGCGTTGGCGAGAGCATCCCTTTTATTCCTCTGCACTTCCCACACCTCTACGATGACCGAATAATGTAACAATCTTTATCGATATCACTGGGATGGCCGACAATAAAAGACAAGGAGGACCAATTGTAGAAAAGCATGTTGGGTGCTGCGATCCACGCACGAGTGATACGGATTGTAGGCGCGGCTAGATCTGATTTCGTTTCTTTTGTCGCCCAGTCTGAACTCTCAGCCTCCGGTTGCGTAGCGTCACTGGTCCCCTTTGTTCTGGTCTGGTTTCTGGAGGTGAGGACGAGTGCTGTATTGGATTCCTGAGCTCCTTTCATTTGCTGACTACTGCACAGAACTTGCTGTAGCTACCCTCTCTCTCTCTCAACAGATCCTTTGTCGAACCTGGTTGTGCTGTGGCAACTTCTGATCTACAAGTATCATATCGCAAGCTTTCTCAGTTCATATTCCCCCTTCCCTTTCACCCCCACGCACTCAGACCTTTCACGAAAAGCAAGCCAGGAGCTATGCCATCCACCACCAACTCACCACGGACTGCCTCTCCAAGGACCATCAACCCGAACAGGACCACTCCTCCAAGCAAGACAAGCCCCTTCAAACGGTTCGTCATGGTCGATCAGACGACTCTATCTTCGCCTTCGAAGGCTTCAAAAGCACAAGACAAGCAAGCTCAGCTTGATAAACTAGACAAAGAGAAAGATAAAGAGGAGGAAGAAGCGCGACCGAAGAAGAGGCAGAGGGTCGGTTTGGAGGATGATGCTATGGCGAAGGAAAAGAAGGTGCAGAGAGATGAAGAGTATTATCTCACTGATGAGAATGCAAAGTGTGTTGTGCGTGTTGGGGATACATTGTTCAAAGTTCGTTTCTTCTCCTCTTATACTGGTATTGAGTATTAAATGGTGTACTCAAAAGGTGCACGAAAACCTCCTCCACCAATCGCCTCTGATGAAAGAGCACCACAAGAGATGCGGAGTGACAAGCGACGAGGCGCCTATCGTGCTTATCGCAGCTACAGTCGACGATTTCCGCGCCCTGCTCTGGGGGCTCTACCGCCTCCCCTCAGCACCCGCAGAAGAAGAGTACACAGACAACTATATATCCCTCATAGTCTCCCTCTCCACCATCTCGCACACTTACAGCTATACAGCTCTCCATGCCTGGTCTCTATCGCACCTCAAGAAGGCAGTAGAAACTCAAGCATTCATGGACGCGTGTTCCTCCCTCACTCTCTCGCGCATTGTTGATGTCCTGGCGCTGAACCTCCCCCTGCTGACGATAGTCGAGCGTAAGTGGGCAGAAAGGGTAGTGAAAGGGGGTACACCGTCCGTCCCAGCCATGGTCGCAGCTGACAGACACAGTCTCTCTCACCTGAGAGGAATAGCGTATTACACACACATACAGGACATGCTGGACAGACAAGTACACGGCGACATAACGAAACCCTCAATCCTGCACACTGATCCCAAGTTAAGCCCTGACCAAGTTCAACGCGTTCTTTCGGGGTACTTGTCTCTAGTCACGTTCTGGGAGCGATTCCGACAACATCCTATCCCGCTTCCTCTCGGCACGGACTGTGACGATGAAAAGCATGAGGCGTGTAAGGCGTTGTGGGAGCGGAGGTGGGGGTCTGCGATTGGGTGGAAAAGGATCTTGGGGCATAATTCTGCGGATTTGTTGGGGCTCATTGAGTGCTTGCAGGATCAGCTTAGGGGCGATGAGGAGTTGAAGGCGGGTCTTGGGGCTGTGTGTCGAGTTAAGGGGTTGGAGGGGATTAAGCTCAGGTTGGAGGAGGCGAGGGCGGGGCTTTCGGAGCATTTTGGGGGGTGTTCGTGAGGTGTGGATTGGGTTTCTTGACGTTTTGTATTATAGATGGGTTATGGTTCTTGGTGTATTTGCTAAATATGTATATAAACTTTACTGTTTTAACAAAGATCTTTTTACTACATGGTGTGCTACGTGTAGTTGCCGCCCGCTCGAGCTGTGACACAGTGACATGTGTCACACCGTCATATTTTCGTTCTTATTCGTTCAACATGAGTACATCTTACACTTTAATCGTTCAGGATGGTCGCAACAAGGCTCAATAATGCAACTATAATGTTTTTGTAATTAAAAGCGATGTACTACAACATATATTGAATCAGCTCACTTTTAGCGTGACATCAGCTCGAGCCGGTGAGCGGTGGTCACTTTTCCTCGTCTGTAAACTCACACATTTATACTCCGCTTCTAGTTATTGGATTCTATGTTGCCTTGTATGCCTTGTATACAATGGTGCGTTTTTTATGTGATAAATCTGTGATGCGTAGAAGTAGGATAGCGAGCTATGTCGCCGAGCGGCAAATCGGAGCGGCGGCAACAGCTACGTGTAAGTGAATGACAGAAAACTTGCGATTCTTAGGTACAAGTTGAGTTGGGAGTATTGGTGAACAGCGCAATAGTTATCACTCATCGCAAAATTCCATAATTCTGTATAAGTACTTGCTTTCTGACTCATTCAAACACGGTACCGAACTACACATCCAGTAGCTATACAAAAGCTACAGCTGGACGACATTGCCATATAAGGCAATCTTTTTCCTATTTCAATTAATTAATTCAAATTTCAACGACGCTCTATGTAGGCAATGTCGATGGTTCAATTAAATGGCAGGTTTAAAAAACATATATAAATCCAGCGAATGTGCTACTAGCATTACTCTCACCATTAGCGACTATGTCGTATCCGACGTACTATACTTCGCAGCCACCCCGGGCCCAAGGGTATTATTACCCCCATCCTCAGTGGCAAGGGCAAGGCCATCTGGCACAGTATTATCACTACCCCCAGCCGCCCACACAAACACATTATGCCGGACCACCCACAAGCACCCAGTACTACTACCAACAACCGCCGCCGGTGGCGCCGCCGCATATTCACTCTAACGTTCCGACCTCCGTACCGGTGTATGCCCAGTCCCAGCCCACCAATATTTACAGTACAAATGGCGTTGGCTATGGCAGTCAGAATATCCCTATGCAAGGGCCAGCACAGCAGACAAGTTGTCCCTATCCCTCCCATGTCCCGCCCCCACCCATCTGCATCAACCCTTACGGGCCCAATGCCGCTCCTGCCGTTAATGTGACGGCTACTGCTCCGCCTGCGCCTGAATCTAAAACGAAAGGTAGATTGCAACGAATAAAAGAAAAGTCAAAAAGAGCAGGAGCTGCACTCGGAGCGCTGTGAGTTATGGGTTATTACATGTTGTAGGGAAATATGACTGACATTAAATAATTATAGTTGCCAGGAAATTGGTAAATATGACGAAGAAAAGCCTCAAAAGGCTGAACAGAACGAAATCGAGGAGTTGGGAAAACAGTGGGAGGCGTTGGCAGAGGACATCCAGGAGCACTGGTTTGAGGATTAAAGATGGGCAGAATACCGGAAGGAATTTATCATAGCGATGCCCATTCGATTTACTGCATGTGCTTAATATGTATAAAAATTTGGCGATCCAATAATCTTATCTTTTACTGCATCTGCTGTATATTGTGCCACTGTATACAAAATCTATTTACTGACTTTCTGATGGAAGACGACAATGAAACGATGGCTCCGGGGCGCATATTTAGTAACATCGTACTTTAGTCCTAAGACCATATCCTGATTCACGCTAGCGATTCATGGGTATTAAACAAAGAATCTACTGATGTACTTCTAAGTACTCTTCCCTTCCGCGATGGAATACAGAGCTTCTTTATCACTGCTAGCATCTACCAAGGATTTAAACGTCCCTCCTTTCTTACGTATTAGTGCTTTGGGGCTGTCGAACTCAATCTGTGGTGGCGAGATTTAGAACAAAATAAAGTTAGAGTGGGTATGATCTTACCAAGTGACCACCATCCAAAACCAGCTGTACATTTCAAAAGATCGTAAGCTCACAAGAACAGATGTCTCAAAATGGTACTTACGATCTTGTCAGCATCCATGATGGTTTGAAGTCTATGTGCAATTGTGATAACCGTAGTGTCAGATGCTACCTGTCGACGCAAGGCCTCCTGGATCAAAGCATCGGTTTTATAATCTTTTAACCAAACAACTCAGCCGCATCATTTTAAATTCAGAGAAATCATGTCTCACCAATTGCTGAAGTAGCTACTCACCCAAACTAGAATCAGACACATATCCATATCAATAAAATATAACAGACCTTCATCCAAAATCAACAACTTGCTCCTACGAACAATAGCTCTCGCCAAAGCAATAATCTGACGTTGTCCCACAGAGAGGTTATTCCCCCCACTCGCTACTTGACTTTCTAAAGTGATTTTTGCTTCATCTGGCATGTCAGATTGAAGAGTGAATAGACCGGAATCTCGAAGGGCAGAATTAAGCGTTTCGTCATTGTATTGATCAAACGGGTCTAAGTTTTTTCGTATTGTTCCTAGATGTAATGTAAGATTTTCGAGATAATGTAAGAGGACGGGTACGTACCACTTAGTAATTCAGGCTGAAAAGCAGTCAGTGAAAGGATTTATTACAAATATGATAATGCGCACCACTTGTGGAATGATAGTAATATTGGATCTTAGAGCATCGAGGTTCAAATCTTTTGTGTTTATCCCGTCATAATAGATGTCTCCTTCTGTAATTATGCAACGAAGCAACGACAGAGCAAGAGAACTCTAAATAAAAGGCTTTAGACATTGATCTGTTTTAGTTTAAGTAACAAACCTTTCCGCTCCCAGTTCTGCCAACTACATGAAATGATTAATCAGAAAATATGCCAGCTGGACATAAGATATATAGTACTACCAATTCCGACACGCTCTCCCGATTGAATATTAAATGTAAGTTCATGTAATACCCTCGGACCATTCTGTTAAAGTGTTAATAACCATCCTGAGACAATAGAAAGGTACTTCTCACAGTAGAATATTGTGCAGATAGTTTATCTACATGCAGTTCTCCACTGGTAGGCCAAGCCGCAGGTGGCACTCCAGATTGAGTTGATTGAGGCTCGTGTTCTGGTCTTTCCAGATACGCCAAAATGCGTTCAAGACTAGTCAAGGGCGTCAAAAAAATCCTACGTCAGTGGACAAAAGACTTCAAATACCTATTACTGCGAATTTGGAAATGATTAAAGAGATCGATCGTTGTCAGAGTATAGGAGCAAATCTCTAACGATAATGTCAGGGATAGACCACCGGTTGTCACATTCGTAGTGCGGCGATAAAGAAGGAACGCAGCTAAAGATGAGCTTAAGAATGCACTAAGAGCATCGATGCGCACTCCCATCCATCGGTTGAGAATAAATGATACTCTTGCCATTCTGGTGTAGTTGTCAATTTTATCTCTGGACTCGAGTTTAAATGCATCCTGGGCACCATATGCACGAATGGATACTAAACGGTTACAGTTAAAGTTACATATGATATATAGCTATGAATCACACTTACCGAGACCGAATATAGATGCATGAAGGTGAGATAACACTGGCGCTTTGGCAGTACTGGGATATAATATTAGAGCGCGTTTACATAAGTAATGCGTAACACATTCACCTCATTTCCCTGTTAATTGGCAACTTTGCCTTTAGGTATAGCTGAGCGGTGTAGTATCCAATAATGGCGATGAAAAGCCCCGGAATTAAAGACATTGGATTGACGAGCACGATAATCAATAGCTTATTGAATAATGAGATAGCAGTTTCGGTTACTGCCCAGCAAAGGATAGCCAGTGATCCATCAATGGATGATATATCCCTGGTACATCTTGTAATAATTCGAGATACAGGTGTTTTATCAACCCATCTATATATATCGTCAGTAATCAGGCAATAACCGACGGAAATAAATCACCTCAAAGTTGTTGTTAGAACCGATGTTAGCAACAGTTTATGTATTTCTCTGGAAGCCCGGAGAATGCCCGTGACATAAAAAAGGAAGGCGAAGCAATAGAAAATCACTGAGATGAAAAGGATAGCCGCATAAATCGATACATATCTGTGAAGAAATTAAGAAATAATCCAGATCAGGCGTTGAATTATAAACTCACTTCCAAACTGAAACTTCCGATGGGTGATGGGTATCATACTGCGCACCCCAATAACCCATGAACCAAGTTTGAAAGATGGTGCTAAGATCGGTCGAAATAATGCCCGCAAGGACAATAGTCAAGAAAGTAAGAGGGTGCTTTCCACCAAGGTGGAAAAGGAAAAGGCGTATTGCTTTCCAAGAAACTATGCCTTTCTCGACTTCCTCGGCATCCACCAACTTCCCATCTGAATCATCGCTTTCTTTCGGAACTTCTGGTTCCAAGGATGACAAGGAATCGTCGACCTCTTTCATGGTAGTCAGTAATGACTTGCCATCGATGGAGTTACCGATCACGCGAGCATTGCCATTAGTGTCAATAGAAACGACACAATCCGCCTTCGTCGTAAGCGAGGAGTTGTGGGTCTGTATTAAAGCAATGAGCACTGCATGACGTTGAAGTTTGATAGAGAGACACATACCACTAAGATAACTGTCCTTCCTCTAAGCAAGTCACCCTTTATGCACGTATCAATTATTGCCTTCGAACTAAGTAAATATTAGCCATGCACACATCGATACAGGCTTAATGCCTTACGTATGAGCGTCTAATGCGGCAAGAATATCATCGAGCAAAAGTATTTCGGCCGAAGAATAGACCGCTCTGGCAAGTGTTATTCTCGCCTGAGAACTCAGTTAGTTGGCTAAAAGAGCTTGACCACTTAATAAAATACCTTCTGACCACCGCTTCAGCGATTAAAATATAAATATACGTTAGGCATAAAGAAAAAAGATTTCCACAAACCCAAGTGTCAAGCCACGTTCTCCGACTTCAGTCATATCTCCAGCGCTAAACGAAGAGAGATCCTTATACAATGCACACTGGCGGATAACTGTTTAAAGCGCTTAATCAATCTACCTTGAGGTAGTAGATGGACTCCATATACCTTTATCGTAGCGAGTTTGGTCGAAGGGAGAGCCAAACAGAATATTACTTCGAACAGTATCATTTTGAATCCAAGATTCCTGGGAAACATATGCAACCTTTCCTTTCCGTGGCAGGCTAAACCAAGAATCTTGAGCAAGTGGTGTGAAATACATTTCACCTACAAAATCAGATTAGCATCGCTCTCCAACCGTTGATAAATTACACTAACCAAGTAACGCCATTAACATCGATGTTTTCCCAGAACCACTAGACCGTTTACAATAAGTCATTGCAACGAAAAGTATTTCAAACATTATTTACGTTGGACCAACAATGAGATTTAGACTGCCATTCTTGAATTGAATGACATCGCCAATTCGAAGTTTGTATACATGAGGTTCTTCTATGTTTTCTGACCACGAAAACAATGCTTTCCTGAATCCAATACGAGTGTCTTCTTCTTGAAGAAAAGCTGTGATTCCTGTTGGGATGCTCATATTCTTGTCAGTAACAGTTTCTGCGTTTCGTAAGAAGTCGTCAACTCGGTCTAAAGAAACCTTGGCTACATTGTAATTAAGTTAAAGAAGACTGCCGTATGGTTTCAATAGCGTACCTTGGATGGTGCTTGTAAAGAAGTAGAAGACTGTTTGTACGTGATCTCTCAGATTCGAGAAAACCGACATCGTCGCGAAAACCTTGGCGGCTTTGTGAATTTAGTAATCGGCATATTGGAAATGTAATAATAACGTACCACTAAGTTCCTCTTTCATGAGAACTGTGTGAGCAGTGTATGTTCCAAGCATAATTGCTGAAGACATGCAGAACCTGAAACCAAATTACATATGAGACAAACTGTTACAACAATATCTTACGTTGCAATCGAACTGGTGATCTGTAAACTCTATACAACGGGGGATACTTTAGCATATCATCAAGGTTGAAATATATATTAAAATACCCTTTGCTTCCACATCCATCCTAGTTCTGCCTCTCTTTTCGAACTAACTTTTGAGGCGATCTTTTCCTCCCAGCCAAATAATTTGATCATCCTTAGTGCATTCAGCGCTACAGCTTCGCGTTAATGTCATTGTTACCATAATAACTAACAATACGTACCTTCAACGACCACCTCAACTCTTGCCTCGGTCTGATACACGCGCGAATAAGTTTTACGAGCAGTTAAATAAACTAGGAGAAGTTCCTACCGCCTTCATTTTGTTCCTATTAATGTTTGAGGAAAGGCTTGCGATGTATCCAGGTAACGGTAAAGTAATAAGCATTACTCCAAAACCTACGAATGCGCTGAGAGATCATCAGACTAATGCAAAATGACTCGAATCCATAAAAGAATATACCTCCAGCCGAGTAATGTGTACAGGAATAACAAGCTAACAATAATCTGCAGAGGTACTTTAAAGACTACACCAGAAATTAGTATTGTTTTCACGTGAAACGAAAAGAAGCACGCACAAGGATTCAAAAAGTCCGTCCCCGAGACAATATTGTCAATATCCATAGTAATAAGCGTATTTATCCTGCCGATAGTGTTTTGTGTATCCTCAGATTCTTCCTCGTCATCATCCTTCCCAGAAGTACTCGCTTTAAACCGCGCAAGAAGTGTATGTTCAAGCATTAATTGCGTTAGCAGACTCTCAATACGGACTGCCATTCGGTCGTTAAGGTATTGATACCAATTGCGGAGCAGAGAGTTCACTGTTGGGCCGAGAAATAACCATGCGACCCAGAACCCGGGTCGAAGTGTGGAATTGTCCCGCCCCTTCTCCAAGTAGCTGAAGGTGAAAGTTATTAGCGGATGTATACATCAGAGTGTTCAAGGGCTCGTACTTCAGAACACGGTTAATACCGAGAGGCGCCGCGAATCCGGCTGCCACTTCTGTAATGAGCATAGGAATGAAAAGCGCAAACATTTTCCCTTCGAGAAATTGTCAGTACGAAAGACTATCAATAATTATAAATGGTTCTTACAATGAACGCGGAGGAGGTTAAAGAAAAGATGGCGCTTTCCTCCTCCACTAAACCGATCAACTATCTGTATAGGGGGTAAATTACAGAGTGATGAGAGGCACGTCGGAAGTACACACAGGATAAGCATGTTCAGTAATGGTTTTGGAAGCATCCGTATCTGTAAGAGGAGGGAGTTGCGCAGGAGACAAATGTGACGTTTCCGCAGCTGCCTTTATGATTGGATTGGCATAGCTATAGGTCAGCAGAGAAATCCAGGATGCTGTTTGTTCAGGGTTCGGTGTCGACATTGGTTTCTAAAGACGGTTTATAAGTTATGCCGGAAACTGTTCAGAGAAAGACACGTACATGGGGATCAACTGGCACATACTTGCGCGGAGTGAATAGCGGAATGATTACTGTCAGGAACCCGAGAAGCGATATTTTGATCCATAGATAAGAGCTGTCGGTAGCATCTAGCGGAAAGTGATCGTAGGTGACTAGTGGTAGAAGATCCCTGTATACATAGACCAAGAACGAGACCGAGTACACAAATGTGCTGTGTTTTAAGATAACAGATGAGAGCTTAGGCAGCCCAAACGCCAAGGTACACAGCAGAGAGGCATAAATCTACAACGCAAAGTTCGATGATACGGCAAGCAATTTTATAGAATGAAACGTACATAAGCAATGCATTCCAACAAAGAAGGGTTGATTCTTTGCACTGAATCTGGATGGCGAAACACGAACGCCACGACGGAAACCCACGCCAAAGCAAGGCTCCCAACCCATCTTGTGAACGCAAATGTGAATTCACGCGTCCCGCCGAAGCGAGATGTGTGTGCCTGCAAATACCCACCTTGCACATGGTCATTTTCCGTGGAACTCGCAGAACGGGACGTGGTTGAATTGTCTTTCTTCAGCAAGGAAAGTAGTCCAGCAACGGAGGCAATGACAACAGAGAGACAGGAGACGTAGAATGGGAAGAGAAGAGGATTCCACCACCTGTACAAAGTTCATGGGATACGCGTTAGGGATTAAGGGGTGAGGACTTACGATGACCGTGAAGGGCCCTCTGGAGGCCCTATATCCTCCCATAATGCTTGAGGCATGGTGTTTACGCTCTGGGTTACTGTAGCTGCACGAGTACTGGGGGTGGACGCGTGGATTAGGTGGAGAGTACGCGTAAGTTTATCTCTGAGTCTTTAAATAGTGCCTGTAACCGAGTTCGGCGTTCAGGGAGTGTAGATGCCAAATCAAGTGCACGCGTGCTCCCATGTCATGCATCACTCTGACTTCCGCGCTGTGCGCAAGGCTGCGGGGTTATTAGAATGAATGTCAACTTCTGCATTCAATAGTACATATTTTGGGTACTTACATACCACGTTAAAGTGGTATCGCGACTAAGTTCAAAATGGATGAAATCACGAACTGCACACCTGAGCTAAGTAAAGATTCGGAACCGGGAGGTGTGGGATAATGATAACTGGGGGATTTTTGAGAGATATATTTAGATCTAGTTCCCGCCTAGATAACTCCTGTTGTCTTGGCCTCGTCAGAGTGACTCAGTGGAAGTTGTCAGTGTCAGACTTGAAGCTTGAGTGTCACTGTCGAGCCCAAAGTCCGTATGGTTTGGTTACTGTTGTTACTAACAAACAAAACTTGTTTGGCGTTGTTGGATTTCCAGATACGTACAAACAATTAAGTCCACAACTTTGATTCAATCGCGAAGTACTTCAAAGTAACTTTCGACCAACTTCAACTATCTTCAAAAAAAAGGGCATACAAGCGCTATTTTCGGCTATTGTATTAAATTAATGAGGGCATTTATCAGAAATAAAGAAACTTAATTAAAATAAAACAGGATCTGGGGATGCCTTGGGGATGTCTCCGGTTTATGAAGTTTACTGTACTAGCGACTGCTGCATCCTATAGTTCATGGTTACATTTTAAATAATGGCTACCTGGCGCAATGGTAGCGCTGCGGTGGTCATTTTAGTAGCGAAAATGTTTTTTGTCTTGATAAAAAAAAGCCAATGCATCGACTATCTCTTATTCTAAGACTAAGTGGCTAAATCAACTGTTAAAACCCACTCACATATTGGCGACTTCGAACTCATGTCGGACTACATTATACACAAGCTCCAATCCATCCGTTGTTGGGTGTATGTACTATGGAAATGTCCGCGATACAATCAAAAAAACTACTTATGTAAGAACCTTAATGGTGGGCCATAATGTGTTTTTTTGATACCATCTCGGTGGCAACTAGTACATACAAATGAACACTTAACACATTAGTAGTAGAGAACACCCAACGACGGCTGGATTGGAACCACCTGCTGTGACCACCGCAGTAGTTGAGACTGATTTCCGATGATAGGAACCACTGCTTTAAATCACTTTGATAAAAAATAGACAACACTCAATATGACCACCGCAGGGGTCGAACCTGCGATCTCCTGATTTACTTTCACCTAGACTTCAATGATCGTAGTCAGACGCGATGCCATTTCGCCAGGCGGCCATTACTTTAGAAGTATTAATTTATGTAGGGAGAGGGTGGATATCAGAAATGAATGTATGCATTGAAATTTTGTGGTTGGCGATGCAAGTGGAAGGGCGTGGACGTGGTGCAGCGCATTTGGCATCCTGACAACAAATACACGGTAAATATAGTTATATTTCTCGCACTGAAATTTGAATTGCTTCAATTAAGATGAATGGTGTTTGTCTGATAAATGGCGTTACGATGCAAGGTCGCTACGTAAACATTTCTACAGTACTCACGTAGTCTAACAACGTTTAAGGTCGTGCTCGCAACTTATTTCACTAGAGTGACTAAAATTCATCAAAAATGGTTGCATTGCTTATGTTGGTTTCACTTCGGAACAATTTTTTTAAACCTTGTACTTATATCAGCGCAATACCTTGGCTATACCGCCTTTTAAAGGCGCCTGAAGACAGACGAACGCACATGAAGTGCTATGATCAGGAATTGGCAGTGCAGAATTCCTGATATTACACTCAGGATGATAGTTTCTATACTAATAGCAGTGGCGATCACTGTCTTCTTGTCCACATTAGCCGATGCAGCCTTTTACAGGTCTTCGAGGAGGCAAGGGAAAATGGATTCAGATGAAAGAGGTTCATGATACTAAGTATATATTATATGTAACTGACTCACTTAATTTAAGTTGTTTAACTTAAATCAATAGAGCGTTGAGCTCAATGCATTAATTAGATTCTAATCCTCGGTTGCCTGAGTCCTTAATAAGTACTCACGTCGCTCACTTCTGCCACTGGTAACGTTCAACCAGTACAGCCAGTACGGCTCATCCGACTGCACTACTTTCAACCGCTGGGATAACTAGATCTCCCAATACCACTGTTAACTTACTATTACCAACCGCGACACTTCGATAGATGTACACCCATCGCCGAGGTGATCAACTTCGACCCACCTTTATTAGCTAAAAACAAAACAGCCGGGTCTAGACTGTACGCAAAGCTTATGTTCAAGCTACAGAAAGTACTGTTAAAGCGGAGCCCAAAGACCAATCCAATCCAGCTCGAAAAATATTTTTAGAGAGAAAACTTACATAAGAGGTGCTTTCTTAAGATTTTCGTATTTGAGTGATTGTTGTTAGCGTTTTTATTCGGTGTCTAGGACGTTTACCATGCTTTTAAAAATGATTTAGACTTTTGACATCGCCATTGCACCTTGAATAAACCGGGATAGCTTGTAAATCACGATAGAGATAGATTCGAGTCGACTTAAAGTATTCCTTTCGCTATAGATATAACTTCAGTTGCTTTAGAGTATAGATTTGTATCAATTGATAGACGCACCATTACATTTTCTAATTTGTTGCACCGGAAGATAGTTAGCGGCTCGTTCAAAATTCCCCAGTCACATCCATACGCGTCTTCTTTTCAGTGTTCCTTGTTAGCCGGAGTGAATCAACCACTGTCACAGTAAGTCTGTCATGAAAACTGAAAACATCTTGCAAGACATTAAGCCTTTATTCTCATTTCACTGTGTATTAAGACAATTGCAAGGCTCCAGCGAAGAAATTACGATACAACTACAAGGTACTTTAAGATGCGGGCTGATATTTTGGGCCTTTAGTGATAGCCGGGCGTAATGCAATTCATCTTGAGACTTCCATAATATTATCACTCGCTTTCAATATCAAGGCAATATTACTTAGTTACTGTAAGACTTCGCATTATGAGGAATCATTGTCCAGCTCATCTACTTCATTTGCTGTGGCTGTTGTGTAATAACTTATCTACTACTACATCGTTAACGAGGTAAGTATGCTATTAAAAATGGAGGGTCACAATCAGGCTCCTAAAACCTACCTCTCGTTGCGGTAGGGGGGGCCCCATCCTAGTAGTGTAATACATGATGTGTAATGAACAAACAAAACCAAAGTCAACTCTCCCCTCCCTACCGCACAGAGAGGCTGGCAAATTGTCCTGTCACGTGATGAAGTCACCTTCTGATGTGACTTGAGAATACTCAATAAGCCCTAAGCGAGGGCTTGATTATATTGACTCAGCTCAGTCGGCTGGTCAATTTTTTTTAAATAAGATCATTTATATATGCGAGCAGAATAGATCGTTGAATTCTAATACAATGCCTCTTTCTACCGAAAAACCGAAAACCATCCTCGATCTGCTCTCTGGCGATGAAACTACTTAAATTGATGTGTAGATGTGTCACGGGCATGGGGGACTCGAAGCTCGGTGGACATGAGAGGTTGTGACACGGGAGGTTGAATGGACATGGTGATGGGGCTTAAAGCTCGGTGGACATGGGAGGTTGACAAAGGAGACGGACAACAGGAAGCAACGGCGGACAGTGGACACGGGAGGCCGACGAAGAGGTTGCAGACGGCAGTTTTGTGGTTGAACGGTCAACGTGAAACGACAGCAGACATGGGCACGCAACGCGGCTCTTATGGTAACCTCGCTCATCCACAATGAACGGACAACGGAGGTTGTAGTGAATGAATTGAAGATGATGGCGGGGGTAGAAAGCTAGAAGTGTGCATATGTTAGCCCTGTGCAAAGAAAGGATCGGTATGCAATGCATGTTGTTTAAGATCCCAGTAGAGAGCCCGCTACAACTCCACTCAAAGGCCAGGAGTAGGAGTACTCATTATGTAGTTTCTGTAGAACGAAGGAAGTTGGCCTGAGCCTTTGCAAACTGGGGTTGTAAGTGTGTTCGTGGTTTGAGGTTTGGCAAGAGCAGCACTGGTTTGAAGGACATGAACTGGAGACGGAGCACAGAGGCGAACTCGATGAATAGGGGAAGGATGACAGAGTGTTGCCAGAGCAGTGGTTTGACGTGCGCGAATAGGAGATGGAGCGAGCGTGGTTTGACAGGGACGAACCGGAGATGGAGCAAATAGACGAACTCGAGAACCAGGGGAAGGATGGCAGACACGAACTGGTGATCGAACTTGCACCGTGGAACGATAAGATGAAGGAGGGACAGAGGCGATGTGGGCTGGGGATGGAGGATTGGTTTGAGGTCGAGGTCGAAGGGGGGTAGTAAACAATGTCTCGAGTTCTATCTGTGTCACTCCATGTGTTACTTGATGTGTTACTTAAAATGATGCGACTTCTAAATTGAGATGATAAAAATGATGGGATTCTAAAGAAATACCTCAATACGATCGGTACCATAAGCCCCACGGTAGGGGTAAGAGGACATTCATATGTCACATATTGAGGTGACAAAAACACGTGACGGGACAATTTGCCAGCCGCTCACTCTCGTTGAGGAGGGGAGAGTTGTGTTTGGTTCTTTGTTTGTACACACATATTACACATCAATGATTACTACTACTGATACTAGGATGGGGCCCCCCTCAACGAGAGTCGAGCGGCAGGTTTTAGGAGCCTGGGTCACAATGCTACTATGTAGTAAGCACTTACACTTGGGTGGTACGTTTTTTGGTTTGTGACAGGTACATTTTGCCGAGCAGGGGTCAGCGCTCACCCGGGGACAGATGATAAGGGTGCAGACCAACAAAGGCCCAGCCTAGATTAGCCGGGATAAAGAATTCATTTGGCCTCGGAACTTCTAACGTATTTGCCCAGACTGTGCAAGATCCGGTTCCAAGCTGACTAAGGCACCCTGTCCGAGATGCATAAAAGGGTGACAACTTTTTCACTGTCGTTGCATCAAGACTTGGCTGAGTAGAGTAATTACTTGTAAGTAAAATTAAATAAAGGTAAGTAAATCGTGGTAGGTGATTCATAACATGCAGTGAATACGCTAACAGTTCTAGTTTAGTTACTAGCAGCCTTACTTAGTATATTACGATTGTATTTGTATCAATCATCGAAATAGAATTGAATATTTTCTGTCGTTTCTTTATGCCAGTTCACTGATCAAATTAAATAATGTAGAATCGGGACTCTGTACTTATTCGGACAGCCTTACGCTACCTTACAAACCATTTAGTGGTGTGAATATATTATATGGCCATCGTTGTCTGCATTGCATAATAAGGCTCTCTATCAAGCCTGTCAATGATGTTTAAGGATCCGTGTTCAACAATATGCCTTGTATGGCGGGAGGTGCCTTAAGGCCTTACGATGCACTTCAATCCATTGTATGGTAAACTAGATTTTCATGACATCATATCATTGTAAGCTTCCGAAAAGGAACAATAGAATACTAATTCTAATCTTATCCTGCGACAACATCAATGGAGATTAGACGATAAGGGGGAATGGGTCTTAAGTTACAATTGCATGTGCCATTAATATTTTCTGAATTTTAATCGAGAGAACAATGAAGGAAAGAATAGCACAAACACGCATTTCCTGAAGCAAGGTATACATAAATGGACACTGACTCAATAGCAAAAAGTTAAACCTAAATATAGATTTCAATAACAGAAAAAATATTTGTTCTCAGCTCAAGGCTCAAGTATTTATGAATAAAAGTATCAATGGGTGACTGTTACAATTACAATGAATTGACTATGACTACTATTATACATGGACAAAACGAGTGACCAAGAAAGACGATGAGAACAATTATGAACGCTCCCCGCGTAGACGACGGGCAAGGGCCAAATCCTTAGGTTGGCTATAAACAAATATTAGCAAGATGTGACAAAACGCGCATATATGTACTAACATTGTAACACCTGCGTACATAATCGATCAGGTAATGAACACCCGGACAAAAAAGAATCAACGACTCACGTTTAGCATGAATAGCAGCCAAGTTCGTGTCTTCGAATAGGGAGACAAGGTACGCCTCCGCAGCTTCTTGAAGGGCCATCACAGCAGAGGATTGGAAACGGAGATCAGTCTACAGCACCGAGTCAGAGACCGCCTCACAGAGCAATAAGCACACCCATAAAACACACACCTTGAAATCCTGTGCAATCTCACGAACCAGCCTCTGGAAGGGAAGCTTGCGAATGAGTAACTCAGTCGACTTCTGATAACGTCTGATTTCACGGAGAGCGACGGTTCCAGGGCGGAAACGATGAGGCTTCTTCACACCACCAGTAGCAGTCTGAAGCAAAGTTAAGTTGAAAGGAGGTCGGAAGATGCCAAATATAGACATACTGCGGCAGTCTTGCGGGCGGCAGATTTGGCGGCCTTAGTAGCCAGCTAGAGCGAAAATTTATCGTCAGCTTCGAGCTGGACACGTCGAGAACACGACGTCACGAACCTGCTTGCGGGGAGCTTTGCCACCAGTGGATTTGCGAGCGGTTTGTTTGGTACGAGCCATTGCGAGATAGTTAGGAGAGCTTTAAGGAAGGTTGATGAGTTGAATGTGGGTTGTAGTGGTAGTTGGGGAAGGACAAGAGCGGAAGAAGGAGCGTCTTATATAAACGAAGTCGCGGCCTTTGTTTGTACATGCTTGTAGCAGAGCGCGTTTTGATCAGGTGACAGACGCGCCAATTAATCGAGATCTGAGATTTCTGTGCCTTGTCTCCTAGTGACACTGACAAGCTCCAAGTTAGTATAGACATTTTGTTATGTACCAGAATCATATAAAGCCAAAGAGTTTCTTGTAAACTCTTTCTTTCTTGAACTCTCCTTGCTCGTATAGTAATCACCAGCTACCGTCTACCAGCAGCAATACTCGTACTCAGCTCTGAGCCAGCCTAGGCCTTTATCATGTCATCACCTTCATTGTTCCCGCCAACTTCCAGAGATGTCAACGCGTCAAATACCATGACTGGAAAAACCGTCCAATGCAGTACGTGCCTCCGTAGTGGTAAGTATCGCAGATCTATCTATCAACCACCTTTGATGAGGACCTTAGACGGCGGCCCAAACGGCAAAGTTCCCAGTGGCCTACGAGTCGACACACTACAGGCACCTGGCACAGACAGCAGCTTGAAGGCCAACATTCTTACCGGGGAAGATATCGGATTTGAATTAGTGGCCAAATGTAGCGAAATTGCGGCCGAGATTGAAGGTCAAGCCTCAAACTTGAAAACAGTGGTGTTATGGATCAATCGCTGAAACCACTGTCTTTACATCTAGGGAATTCGACTGAGGCCCCCGCATGGTTCAGCAAGTACATGCACGAATTCGAACAGCGCGTTAACCAGCGCCTGTACCGCATTGAAAGCTTGAACGTGAAGGTACCGTCTATTCTCAGCTGAGAACCGACACGTTATTTATTGCAGTACTCAGGCTTATAACTCTTACTGCCGATCCTTGAGAGGATTCGCTATTCACCCATTCACCGACGGCACACTTCCTACTGATGCGCCTGTAAGTGAGCTCAGTATTTACACGCATATATCCCGTTCCTTTGAACTACTCACCATGCTGTTCATCCAGTACAATCTCCCACCGTTGACGTCTATGCGGGCGATCGATGAGCTAACCTACGAGCACGCGAAGAAGTACTTCCAAGGCTACTACCCCGGTGGAACTCAGGAAAACAAAAGCATGCACCTCGAATACCTAAGGTGCAAGATCAAAGAAGCAATTGGCTGTTACGGACCGTATCCGTACGAAGATGGGTGTTACATCTGCTGACTGTTGATGATGACGGAACGATTCTGCACTGGTAGTTGACTGGGTATACATAAAACACGTTTACAGATAATAGCTACATACGAATAAAAGTCCCTAATTAAAGCTTCGTCTTAACCGTCCTTGAATTCTGCTTCTCATATTCGTCCTGCAACACTCTCCGTAACACCTTTCCAGTAGGCAACTTCGGGATCTGTAATCGAGAGGTCATTAGCCAGGCTCCCGCTCAAACACATCAAAACTAACTTCTCGAACAACCTCAATCCCACCTCTCAGCCACTTATACTTACTCAACCTCTGCTGATGCCACGCATCCAGCTCTTTTATAACAGTAGCCGAGCCTAGTCTCTTCCCCGAATCACTGAGAACGATCCACGCTCGAGGGACCTTCTCGTCGGATGTGAGTCCTCCAGAGACTCCAGCGACAGTCACGTCTGAGATCAGTTTCTTCGAATGGGAAAGGAGGATGTTCTCAATTTCAACTGGGGAGACTTGCGAGCCTGAGACTTTAAGAGTGTCCTACAGAAACGAACGTCAGCATCTTCGTTCGAATCACGATGAAGGATCCTCACCTTCGCTCGATCAGCGAAACTATCATCACAACAAACCACTTAATTAGCTCTAGGCTCCACCCAGTCAAGAGAGACCTACAAAAAGTGCCCCCTCATATCCGCCCAAAACCTATCCCCAGTATGCAACCACCCATCCACAAACGTCTCCCGCATAGCCTTTTCATCGCCCCAATACCCCAGCGCAACACTCTCCCCTTCAACCACACCTCACCCACCTCCCCGACCCCCGCATCGCTCCCATCGTCTTTCACTATTCTCGCTTCTATACCGGGCTGCAGCACCCCCGCGGACCCAGCGGGGAGATGTATGCCTAGCACTCCAGGTATAGGCTGTCCTAAGGCGTTTACGGTCTGAGGCGATTGGGTTAGTGGGTAGAGGCGAGGGAGTTGGTAGGGCATACACTTTCGGATAAGCCATATCCTACCAATACTCGTATCAGCTATAAACGTTCGTGAGAAGAGAAAGACGGACCTTCGCGTACGCTAACACCTGTCGGTAGAAATGAGGCTAGTTTATTGCCTAGCTCCTTCGGGAGGTACGCCGCTCCGCAAGTTACCTGACTTAAGGAGCTTAAATCTGTTTTACGCGTTTTGGGGTGGTTCACCAGTTGCACTATGACGGAAGGGATGAGTGTTAACGTTGAAATGCGGTATCTTACTTGCGCGTCAGAGAATGGTCATGATTGACGAACAGTGAACATACTTGGGAATGAGCTGCAATACGGTATCGATGTTCCACTTGGACATGATCACTAGCGTATTTGGGACGAGCATGACTAGAAGGAGTACACGTTTATCCCGTACGAGTGGTGCAAAGGAAGGAAAGCCAGTGTAACTGGGATGCCTTCTGGCGTCTTCGGTGGTGGGGACTGCATCCCACTTTGCATTAGCAGCGCGATAAGGAAATATGCAGAGAACGAACCGTGCGGAAAGTTGCTGTAACTTTCCCTACAACTATTACCTGCACCATCGAACAGACTATATTGCCATGAGATATCATCACAGCTACCCGCCTGGTTAGTCCCTCGATACCTAATGTAAACCATTGTCATCTTACCTTTCGGCATCCCAGTAGTCCCACTGGAAAATACAAGATACGCCAGCGTGTCTTTCGTGGCCGGACGAACGCCAACAGGAGGAATCTTATTCTTCCACGCAGTAAAAATGAGGTCTTGTACGCTCTTTCGCGCCTTGACGTGTCCGCGCAGGATGTATATCTTGTCTAAAGATATTCCTACTTCCTTCGCCACCCGCAACATAAGAGGAAGAAACCGCGCATCTACAAAGACGCGTGTGGCCTTGGAGAGCTTTAGCGCGTGCTTGAGCTCGAAGCTTGTTGAGTAGGAAGAGATGGGCGCGAAGGGTATGGTAATCATCAGTAGAGACTGAATCAGGGTTATGTATTCCTGTTGGAGCGGGTATTCAGGGTATGCCGAGACGGACGATGAAGATCAACGTACTGAAGAGTTTTCACCCATGATACCTATCATCTCTCCACCGTCCCCGTTCAACCCCAATCCACCCTGAGACGTCGGTGCGCCGAGTGCTGTACCCAGTTCCTGCACATCGGCCTTCAACTCGCTGAAGAGTTTCTTCTTCCCAGTAAGAGAGTCAATGTGCGCAGTAAAGTCTTTCCATTGCTTTTGGTCGTCTCGGTTGTAGAGGAAGTTGTAGGCGTTGGTGGGAGGCAATGGTGGGGGATTAGGATATGGGGACTTGATGTACATAGCGCCACGTTAGACTTGCTAAAGACAGGAAAAAACTTGAAGAAAATGTATGAAAGGCGCCAGAAAGAAAACAGGAAGACATTATAATTTATATGGGCTATATAAAGTGGTATGCCCTGGGCAAGCGAATTGGATGGAGGGGTGAGAAGAACCGTCTGACCGGAAGAGTCAAAGACCGTAAAGCCGGTTAACCGCTACCAATGAGCGCTGGCGCAGGCGTCAAACAAGACTTTTATTCGACTTATTTATTTTCGACCACTGTTGTCGAAGTTACGCCAAAGTTACAAAGAGCCTTACGGTGCCTATTACAACCAATCTACAACAACACCGAAGTCTAAGAACCCAGAACACGCGAGCACGTCTTTGATTTTGCTTGGATTTTGCAACTTCAAGGTGCTAGCTTCCACCACATGTCTCCATCGGTTTGCGCCAAATATCGTAGGTCGAACTATCATGGTCTTTATGTCTCTTCAATTGCGCTGCCTACTAGTTCAATTCTTGGGAAGACCTGACATATTACTACCTACTCTAATACTAGTCTCGTAAATATATACTGTAATAACACGAGGTTGTCTGATGGCCTAACTTAGGAAGTAGGTAAAGTAATACTAATAGAAGTCATGGCAGACATGTCTTTGCCTGGCGATCAATGGCAGTGCTCTACAAGACCTCGACGTTCAACCCTGAATTATAGTCATTTAAGGTCAGCGTTAAAAGCATGTTAAACATCCGGTATTTAGTAGAAGACGATGACCTTTTTTAAAAACATCCTGAATTTAATGCTGGTGATGGTGACCCATATGTCGTATCAAGCTTATACTTTAAATCAACATGAATGAAATAAGGTATCGCCTCTTTCATTTTTTTCAATTTGGATTAATGTTGCTTAAAGCACGACTATGCCCGTTTCGATATTCTCTTGTTGGTGACCTGAATGCCCATACCGAGCGAAATAGGCTCTTCATTGACTCTGTAGGACGAGAGGAAGAATGTACTTAGTCATCATCTGTCCTCAGAGAAGCATGTTCGAATAATTGAAGCACTTCTTCGTTATTTCAAACTTTGTTTGACAATGCTTCAAATATATATATAAATAAGTTCAGCTATGAGTCGATTAGACTTGTAACGAGGTGGATGCAGAGTATCTGGAGCTTCCCCAACTACCTAATCTTGACCTAATCACTATTTAGCTGAAAAGAGCCTGGCCAGAACTTCCAGGAGATAGACGCTTCCTCTCCATAATTAATAATGACATTATAATACCATCGAAGTATTCTTGACCTTGTGGCTCTACTTCAATCTTCGGTAAAATGACTTGACCTCCACTTCTACGACTAAGCGTAGGGGCGGGATGATATGTGGCCAAGCAGACCCTTTCCGATGCTTTTAACATTAACGAAATACCAGTATATTTGTAGCACTACCAAATTATATAGTAGTAAGAAGGTGAATTTATAACAGCGATAATGTTTACCTGTAAATAACCGTTTAAAGGGTTAAGCTGCCAGACCAGTCTGCGCTTGAGGTCTTTTGGGAACCAGATATACTATACATGCATAGTACTATTTAGCTAACTGCTTCTCTTAGTAGAGTTCAATTGGCACATACAGTTACTTTTCCAATCATGATTTCAGTGGATATATATTCCGTGCCCAGAAAGAAGACTGTACTTCTTTTATTCGTAATTCCCTGCCTGTTCAAGTCAGTGCAAAGCCTTTAGCATTATAGTTTGGATATGTATAATTCTAACACCCACTCGAAGTCACCAATTAATTCACCATGTTCACTCCCTCTCTTTATTGTGGTGATGAATGACGAGGGCATGAAACAATTCATGCTAATTTCGATATGATATAATGGCCGGCTATCATGGAAATCGAGGGGAGGAAGTAGGATCATGGAATTGAAGGAAAGCTGAGAGAACGAATAGGTGACTTTTTTATTAATAGGCCTGCCTTGAGCCTCTTCATAGCTGAGCTTATAAGTAAGTATACTGTGGAATTCACGTTTTGTTGGGCGAACCTTGGGGGGTCTGAAGAGGGATTATATGATAGCACGATCGGAAGTGACGCGTCAGACGCCATGTACGCAATATTTGGGACAAGTAACCGCCGGTTTTCCCATGAGCTCAATGCTGATACTTATTTTATAGCATCCTTACTTTGTTTGTACTCTATCAAATATTGTCCAGTTCAAGGATCATGATGTATATCATAATATTTACGTACAGTTGTGGCACTGCCATAACCCGGTATAAAAATAGTACTTAGATTATAACAAACTTATAGTAGACACTATGTAGTACGAACTCCCCAGAATATGCCAACACCTTTCCATGATCTGCCTGTCGGTGCTTGATATTTTATGGTCTAAAAGCCTATAGTCCGCTCAATTATTCATACTGTAGGTTGAAGAGGGTTGAAATAAGTAATATTCAGCGTGGTACCTGGATCACATGCGCTTTACAGCCGCATGACCCATCAATTAAGTAAGTACATATTGTGTAGCAGTATCATTGAGGACTGGCCACTGAAGTACTACTGACATCCTGAGAAACTCTGTAAGGCAAAATGGGAAGCGCGCGGTACACTGGACTAATAAACTTTGAAAATGATCCATATTTAGCGTGATCTGAGTCTTATCTAAGGTGCTAAGTATTACAAGTGTATTGCATTGGGAAGGACTGTTTAGATCCACTTCGTCTGCTTATAGACACGTAGTAGAATCACAGGAAGATGATGACATTAAAGTTATTCAATTATCCTTTTTTTTTTGTCTTTTATAGAAGATGGTGGCTTAATCAGGCTTATAAGCCAACGTGAATGAACGGTACCCAATCCAAATATTTCGACCTATGAATCACTCTCAGTTCTTGTACGGCACAATGCAATGCACCTGCAGCTCCTCTATAATCCAACTCTTGCTCAGCGAATAGCCTCCCGTACACGGAATCCGCTACCTTCGGTGCTTCTTCATCACCGATAGCCCACATTGTCGCCACCACGCCCTTATACCCTGCAAATAACATACCAGCAGCTAGATGAATCGCTTCCTCAGGTAAATCTTTTGCACCAGTTGCTGTCTGGCATGCAGAGAGAAAGGCAAGCTCTGCGCGGGGTAAATCAAGCTTCATCATTTCTTGAAGCGTAAGTCGGTCCCCAGACGACAGGATTAAGCCACTCTCTGTAGGATTGGAGGTATCTTGAACACCGTGACATGCGAAATGCGCCCAACTCGATTGTTGCATTTCATTTGACACATTTTGAACTGTGCATTCGGACTGCTCGAGAACAACCACTTGGTGCTTCACTGCATGTTTTCGAACAGTTTCTATCTCTTTTATCACCCCAGGAAGGCTGGACTGTCCTTTAGTTGTGTGCTGTCCGACTACGAGCAATTTGAATTTTCCTTTTGAGTCATGAGTATCTTCTCTTTCGATCCTTTGGATTAATGTTGACAGGGTTGGCATATACGATGAGATAACATAGTCAGAGAGCTTTGTGCCAAATTGTTCAGGATTGTACAGTCCCGCAGCATGGATTGGAAGAAACGCAAGAGATCCTGAAAGACACCACCACATACGTGGAAGGCTCTCTGTCGCTTTCACTGGCTATGCGTGTCGTTAATATCGAAAATTTTATAACGTCAAGAAAATATACCTACCTTCATACCGAGACCGTCAAGAATAGGTTTAACAATCCTCATCCAGAGAGCAGCAAGAGTTCTCTGAAACAATTTCTCCGGGTCTTGCATTCCCTGCTGGATAACAGGTCTCCCTAATCTTACCGACCTTTTCCCCTGTAAAATAACCTCGTTAAATGTTGAAAATATCGCATGTGCTTGGGCCTCAGTGAATGCATCGAGCGGAATATGCACGATATCATTAGAATCGCCAGGTTTCAGTGCCAATGCATCGCATCCGATGCTGCTGATATTTACAACGACCACGTATCCTAATCGAGCAGCACCCGAGAATTCCTTTCGTGGCATAAGGAATCTTTCAAAACCGGGAATATTTCGAATCTTTTGAATGATGCTTTCCCACTCAAGCGTTGTACTTCTCTGTTTCTGGGATGTTTCCTCCGGAGAAAATTCTTGAAAGCTGTTCTCCATTTTGTACAAATCTCGGTGAATGCTCATCATTTGAAGTCTTGAAGTTACGTTCAGGAATTCTTGTGCAAGTTCGGGATGTTCGGATGTCAACGACTCTATGTCAAAAGTCTTCAATTTTAAGAATTGGCTCCATACTACCGAGTGTCCCTGCTCTGACCATTCGAGCGCGGTTGTATATTTCTTATTCTGGATCGCAATGGTCACCGCTCGTCTTACTATGTCTGATATAGTAGTTAATCCTGAATATTGGTCCTGAATCGGAAGACCAAGCCACGCAAGCTCCGGAAGCAGTTCAAATACCGAGAGGTACGCATCCATCAAAGATGGGTGGCCATAACGTTGTGCTGTGTTCTCCCATTTCATAACAGCATTCAACTTCACCTTTGGTGAGCTTTTGGACGAGTATCCATTTCGAAAGTTCGAAATTCCCAATTCAAGGTCTTCTTTGTTTCCAAATGTCTTGTATCGTTCTAGGAAGGCCATTCCGATACTGATATGAAATATGCCCTTTTCGAAATCATCATCCGCGATATGGGCTATGCCATCTTGCATTAGAGATATCCCCTTGTCGATATCCCCTCGATCTCCGGAAGCTTTAAATAGATGAACCAGGCTATCCCCTAGGCTAAGCAAATAACTCGGTCTACTCTGATGATTATGCTGAAGAAGATTAACCGCTTTCTGCTGAAGTTCACTTGCCCTACGAACATTTTCCTTTACGCCAGTTTTCCGAAACTGAATGATAAGAGCATTTCCAAGATTATGCAGGTACCTTGGCTTGCCCTTATCAACATCCGAAGTAATATTCACTGCTTCCTCCAACGCCGCGACAGCTTTATCCTTATTCCTATCACTTCCATCCGCGAACAATATATTGGCGAGATTGTTCAAGTACATCGCCCTATCAGCATGCTTCTCTGGATTCAATTCCAAAACCTTCTCAGCAGCTTCAATGGCAGAAGTATGATCTTCAACGCTACCAAACCGCTGAAACCGCCTCGAAAGAGCGATCGCCAGATTATTAAGATACCGCAGCTTGTTGAAATCAAAATCGACAGTGACTTCAATTGCATCTTTGAGTAAACCCACAGCTTTATCAATGTCAAGGAAGTTTCCCGTCGCTTCGAACTTGCGTAGGAAGAGATTACTGAGATTGCTCATTGTACCCGGTTGATTTGGATGGCCGTAAGGTATAGTTTTAAGAACATCTTCGTTGATGTTGATTGATTTATCTAGATCATCTGAGTCGCCGGTGGTTTCGTACCGATGTTGATACGCTCGCGCGAGATTAATGAGAACATATGGTCTGACGGGATGGTATTCCGAAGATGAATCTAATGTCTTCTGAATCACGACTATGCCCCTTTCAATATCCTCTTGTTTACCTGAATGCTCATATCGAATGAGATACGCTCTTCCTAGATTGTGCAGGACGAGAGGAAGAAGGTAGTCATCATCTGTCTTCACAGAAGCACGCTCGAATAATTGAAGGGCTTCTTCGTTATCTGGAATGTTTGCAGTATGCTTGAAGCGAAGCAGAACTAGATCTCCTAGATAATTTAAATCGTGCGCTTTCGAAGGGTGATTATCCTCTCTGAGCTGTACGAATCTCCGGGATGCTTCTATAGCTTCGTTTAAATCCTCTAAACGCGTGAGGGAATCAAATTTAGACGAATACGAATTCGCAAGATTGAGAAGGACATCATATTTCCTTCTGTCAGGGTCGGGGATGATCTCTGCGGCTTGTTTAAAAGCTGCAATCGCTGCGTCCCCGTCTTCAGTTTCGTTCATCAGATTGTAAGCTGCCAACGTGGATGTTCCAAGGTATATATATGCGTCACTCTGATCAGATTGTTGTGTACCCAGAAGCTCGACAACGCGTTGTCTTGCTCGAATTGACTGCTTTATTGCACCGATGTCCCCACATGCTTGAAAGCATTCATAGCCGAGTACGCCGAGTTTTTCTCCTACTGCAACATTATTCGACTCAAGCTTGAATAGATCGACGTAGCAAGTAGCCGCTAGAATTACATCCGATGAATGACCGTGCGCAGACCAATGGCTTGAGAGAATAGTGCATAATTTGTGCAAATGGTGTGTTTTCTCTTCGACGTTCTCGAGAGGTGATATTCTCTTGTGTATCGAGTTGACGAATTTGGTGTTTAAAGGGGCTTGACCTAACGATTCGGTTTTAAGATCGTCGAGTAGAGCGTCGATGTCTTCTGATATATGTTCTACCTCTAGATCAGGCGCCGATGTATCTGTGTCTTCAGACGTTATGTTGATTTTTAATCTGAGAAGCATGGTTTTCTCCATGATAGTCCAATCGAAATCTATATCGAACGTTTCATCAGATACAATAAGCCACGAAAAAAAATACACCACTTACATTTCTTGTTTTTCTTCATGATATCCGTGTAACTGAGATCTAGTACAGAAAGCTGTTTTCCCTGTTCTTCAGAGCTTTCTTGCACGATGGAAAGTTGAAACGTAGAAGGATCGTCAACGCTAAATCATGTACATTAAGCAACGAAAGCGATGCTAGTGAAGAGTTTGTTCACATATTAAGAGTATCGCGATATCGCCAGACTGATTTTCGACCTTCCATTGCTTCGGATTTGCTTACGACTTTTCCGTCTACGAGGCATTGAATGGATAGTTGAGCTGAGTCCTGGAGATAGGGGTGCTGCGCAAGAAGAGATAGAAATGTGATGTCTGTATTGCGTTATACAGGTTTGGTGAGTGCAGGGAAGAGGAATTGAAGAGGAATGTACATACTGGATATTTGGATCATTGTGGGCGGAGATTAACGAGTCTGCAGCTCGTAAGCGCTAGTATCGGATAGCGTCCTCGGCAGAGAGATCAGTATCATAGCCAACACGGGTGCTTCGCTATACATAACTTTCGGAGTGTTCAGCGTTTAAGTAAAGTCTTCTGCAGCTGGCCTAATTGCGAGTGGAGTGTGGGTGCAATCAAAGGCATACCCGCGTGTGACAAAGGCTAGATGTCTTTGTTCACGCGAGAGAGATTGAAGTTTAATTGAGCGTTGAATCACTGTTTTAAAAGGCTAGATTCTGACCTGTAGTTCTAAAATAAAAGGCTTTATATACGTAGTAGACTGACAGATACAATAGAGAGAAGAGTATAGTAGAAATGAAATATGTAGACTATCTGTCAGGCTAGAAGTGAGACAAGAAGACTAAAGGAACGACTAGAGTGAGTAAGTGAATGATGACTATGTAACAAGTAGTAATTGGTATATGGTGTGACGGATAGAGTCCGGAGTATTACACCGCGCTATCCCGCATGCAGTTTCGATAACGACCCAATGCTATTGTAGGCGTTGTGTGGGCGTCATATTGGAGCTTATGTAGAGCTGAAGACCTTGGTATAGATTCGATGGTCGAAATATAAATGAAAACTTGCAGCGCTCTCGGCCAAGAAATGAAGCCCATGACCTTCATCAGGGGTTCACAGAACTCCGAGAGGGGTATCGACTTGAATATCAGGGTCAGGTGTGCAAGAAAAGAGGCATGTTGTGGTTAAAGATGAAGTTCGCAACTGTATCCGAGTTCGCAGCTGTATCCGGGTTCGCAACTGTATCCGACGGTAGATATCTGCATCACGAGAAGTTGATCACCATCCGGCACGGTCTTCAACTTCTCCGGTACTTCTCTTCCTCCCCTTCATTTGCTCAGGGCATGCCACTCGTTCTATTTCCGTTCTATACTTATAAGTTATATAGCCCACACGATGTATTCCTACCCTCCCGGCTCCCTGCTTTCATCTCCTCCAGTTCTTTCCAATCATTAACAAGTTTGGCGCGTTGCGATGTTCATAAAGTCCCCATTCCCCAACCCCCCGGCTTTACCGCCCACGAACATCTACAACTTCCTTTACAACCGCGAGGACCAAAACGAATGGAAAGACTTTACTGCTCTTATCGACTCTGCCTCTGGCAAGAAGAAACTGTTCAGCGAGTTGAAGTCTGATGTTCAGGAACTGGGTACAGCGCTCGGCGCACCGACGTCTCAAGGTGGATTAGGGCTGAATGGGGACGGTGGAGAGTTTATAGGTATTATGGGTGAAAACTCTTTCGTACGTCCGCCTTTATTGACCTCCACGTATGCAATTAACACTTGTTCCAACAGGAATACATTACCTTGATCCAATCCCTACTAATGATAACCACCCCATTCGCACTCATATCCTCCTACTCAACAAGTTTCGAGCTCAAGCACGCGCTAAAGCTCTCCAAGGCCAAGCGCATCTTCGTTGATGCAAAGTTTCTTCCTCTTATGTTACGCGTAGCAAAGGATGTAGGAATATCCTCAGACAAGATATACATCCTCCGCGGACACGTCAAGGCGCGAAAGAGCGTACAAGACCTTATTTTCTCAGCGTGGAAGAATAAGATTCCTCCTGTGGGCGTTCGTCCGGTGACGAAAGATACACTGGCATACCTTGTCTTTTCGAGTGGGACTACTGGGCTGCCGAAAGGTAACGTTAATGCATTACGTCGACTATGCAGGGACCTAATCAGACGGAAAGCTGTAATGATATCGCACAGCAATGTAGTCTATTCAATGATGCAAGTAATCGTCGTAGGTCAAATAACAGCAACAGTACATACGGTTCGTTCCTTGCATACCGCCTTATCACGCCGCTGACATTGTGAATTGCAGTCCCCACCGCCAAAGACGCCAGAAGGGATCCATGTCGTACTAGCTTTCCTCCCTCTTCACCATTCCTACGGTCTGCATATGTACTCCCTCCGCTCGATGATCGCCCCATGCACAATTTTGCTCATGACCAAGTGGAACATCGACACCGTGTTGCAGCTCATTCCCAAGTACGCTTTGTATTCCTCTTCCCTCGTTATTCTGTTAACCAGAAACATAGATACCGCGTCTCAACGCTACTGCTTGTCCCTTCGGTCGTAGTGCAACTGGTGAACCACCCCAAGACCCGCCAGACAGATATGAGCTCCGTCGATCTGGCAGGATGCGGCGCAGCATACCTCCCTACCGAGCTGGGTGAAAAGTTATCTTCATTCCTTCCTAATGATGCTACTCGAAGCGAAGGTGCGTCTTTCTCCCTCCTAATACATTCCATGTTCTAATAATGTATTTTTAGGATATGGTTTGTCCGAATGCGTAAGCTCCTTGACATCTCACTCCTAAACGTTAAACTAACAACATATGTAACTCCAATTATAGACCATAGCCGCCGTGGGACAACCTACACCCGGTGTGCTGGGGATTCATGTGCCTACTGGGTCCGCCGGGGTGCTGCATCCCGGTATGGAGGCGAGGGTGGTGAAAGACGATGGGGGCGAGGCAGGGGTGGGGGAGGTTGGGGAGGTGTGGTTGAGGGGAGAGAATATTGCACTGGGGTATTGGGGCGATGAGAAGGCCACGAAGGAGACGTTTGTGGATGGGTGGTTGCGTACGGGGGATAAGTTCCGAGTGGATGAGAAGGGGTACTTTTTGTATGTGTTTTCCTTTTGCTTCTTTGTGAGATGTGGTGCTTACGAGTTGGTTGGATTGATAGTTTCGCTGATAGAGCAAAGGTGAAGATTCTTCTTCGTATATCGAACGGTTGCTGATGTTCATTCCTAGGACACACTCAAAGTCTCCGGATCACAAGTCTCCCCAGTTGAAATTGAAAACATTCTCCTCTCCCATCCGAAGAAACTGATAACTGACGTGACTGTCGCTGGAGTTTCTGGTGGACGCACGGACGACGAGAAGGTCCCTCGGGCTTGGATCGTTCTCAGCGATTCTGGGAAGAAGCTAGGTTCTGCGGCTGTTGTGAAAGAGCTGGATGCGTGGCATCAGCAGAAGTTGAGTAAGTATAAGTGGTTGAGAGGTGGGATTGAGGTTGTTCGTGAGGTTAGTTGTTAGTTGTGCTTGTGTGGAGAGTGTAGCTGATCGTGTGCATGTTTGGTTGTAGATTCCGAAGTTGCCTACTGGGAAAGTGTTACGCAGAGTTTTGCAGGCTGAGTATGAGAAGAAGAATTTGAGGAAAGTTAAGACGAAGCTTTAGGTTGGGGATTTCCCATTAGATGCTCGGGTTTATCAGAAGCTCGTGTGTCACGAACGTGACTGTTACTAAATTCAAGCCCCGCTGGTCGTGTTTTTCGCTTAACGTACCCTAACGATTACGTACTTAGAGGCGGATTCAGCGCTACAGCTTCAGTGCTTCAGTGAAAATTCATTCGTCGACTTCAAGTATGTGTAAATCAGTAGTATGAGAAAGGTTGTAAAATCAAATAACCACACATACTTACTGTATGCTTTAATTTTTACTTGATTGATGTATGAAAAGTAGCGGACAAATTTGAAAGTGAATGGAGCAAGATAAATCTATCATCTCTATTTCCTACCGGCCAAAGCTGTAGCTAATTAAGAATATAGATCGCACATGCCAAATTCATAGAGATATCCAATGAGGCTTCTTGCTATGCATAATGCATTACTTTGAATGAACTTTGAACGCTCGAAATAACACGAGCACGAAAACACGATCACCAATTTCAGACTCCGCTCTGCCATACCTCGGCGAGGCGTGACACTTTCCAAAAACATCAGAACGAATTCTGGGCTCATATTGACGAATTAAGGTAATATTTATATTCTATACTATTCAGTGTAGGTATGTGTTAAAATTTGAGAATATTCGAGGTCGGGAAGGTGGAGAAAAATGAGTTACAAAATAAAACACGACCTTCTGATAAACCCGAGCATCTGATTGACGATAGTAGGCAGACCGGTAAAACTTGTTAAGGTTTTGGTGTAGTGTTCCTTACCCTTTGCCTTCCCTAAATGCTCCTCCCTCCCTCATGTACAATATACCTTATTATTCTTCAACATACATACAGTATTAGTTCCTGTATATATTGCAGAGAAAATATTAGGTCTAATAGTGGAAAAGGAGTAGTGCATGAGCTCTGAATTGAAACCAGTACAATACTGCTATAGTGGGCTGTTACATTATTGCCCCACATATTTTACAACATTTTCATGATATTTTAACATTTTAACCTCACTTAGATCTTTCTTATGAGTCCTGAGATGTTTTTGATGTCCCAGTCAGGTCCCACAGTTGGGGACAGAGGTGTGACAGCATAAGGAACAATATAAGGTAGATGATGGATGGATCTGACACCCTTATGTAATCCAAATCTTACCTCTTTGAAGAGCTGAAATTCCTCCCTCATTGCTCATTTTCGTGCATATCTGGCTTGAACAAGTTGTAGTGTTTGATAATTCAAACAGAATGTTCGAGTTATTTTCCTGAAAAAATATTTATTTGTCAACTTATTTAAAGTGCAATATTTTTTTAAGAAAGTAGCTCAGAATGCTGTATTACTATGTTTCCAATACTTAGAATGTGACTTGGATTTTTGGGCTTCCAAGGTTTTGCGTCTTACATAAGCAAATCACATGATGTATATCTGATATCCCAGAAGCATCAAAAACTGACATATTTTTGGCACAAAAACCATGGGAAGAAGATCTACAAGCACAAAAAATGATTTAAACAATATTAAGAAAGGTATTGTGTAAAAAGAACCAGAAGACAAGACCAACAAACTACCCAGACAGTGCCAGGCAACTGTGGAAGATGTGTTCTAGGACATCTGAAATCAATGCAATGGAATGGGATGTTCTTGCATGTCTTGGTGATGTCCCTCAAATTCAAATTTCAAGGTCAATAAATCTACTACCCAATAGATTCTTATTGATCATATTTAACATTTAGATATGCAAATAGATCTGCATGCTTTATAGATTCATACCACCAGGATTTGACAGGGCTAACAAATTGTACCATGGATACTGGGTGCTGCCTCCTTCTATGGCAACAGAACTAAAAGCTTCATATCTCAAGTATATAGCTACTATTTAGGTAGAATAGGTATTAATACTACTTTAGATGATCTACAGTACTAGTGTGGCATCTACCCAGCTTGCCTGAAGGTCGCAATTTTTTGGATTTTTTCAAACTGCAGATTTTGCGCCTCTTGGCGCTTACGTAATCAGCTTACATAAGGGTGTTGGATCCATCCGTCATCTACCTTACTAAAATGTCAACGGGTTTAACCGGACCATCTATTGACGAGATACCCCCACGCCAATCATGTGACGCCAGCGTGTTCTCGTCTCAAACAGTTTGGCTTCCAGACTAATTGAAAGAGCACTAGACGGTCTAATTGACGTGTTTTAACACGTGATAAAATGCGCTCCGATCAACAATAGCATGAGCAAACAGAAGTTGCGACTTTGGCAGACTTCGACGACGTTCGTGGTTATACTACTTACACAATAACACTGAGGTGAGACATTTAGATTACTTTCCATTTATATCATTCACTAACCATACATGTAGATCACTATATATTTACTACATGTACAGGCTATTCCTTTCTACGCAAAGAAATAGTGAGCCTTCCTTCAGATCCTAGTGAGGTTGCATATGAGAGAGAGCTGGGGGTACAGTACATAATCAAGAACTCGGTCACACCTAGCAGTCAGTCAGCAGGAATTTTTGACAGAACAAGTCAGTCCCCTGCAAAAAGAAACCACAATAATAATTATATAAGTATTGCCTTCATATATCTCAATTTATATGCAGAATGATGTAGATTTGGCCATGCTATAACAACTGTATGTCTCGCCAGGCCACTACATCATCTATTTGGCTGTCTATCTCCCATTAGCTGCTTCATATCTACTGTACAGTCGCTTTTTAAGAACATCTTTCCATATGGCAACTAACCATATTCATTTTTCAAGTTATAAAGCACACTTTTACAACAGTTTCACCGCATATTTGCTTTGTTTAAATTTTTATGTTGGGTATATTCCTTATCCCCCTCACCGCAAGTTGAAAGCACTACCGTGGATTGTGTAGTTGAAAACTGACCTTAAAATTTGGCATAAATGTTATTGGTATCATCCAAAATATATTAGTGTATTTATCGCACTTTTTAAAGTTTTATTCGAGGTGCTAGAGTGATGAGATCAGAAAAATTCCATTTTCAGGACATAGAAATGTCAAATGGAGGAATTTTGGGAAAAGGCTTTCAACTCGCAAATAACTGTCGGAAAATTAATGAATGGTATCTCAATTATATTTTAGAAGCTCTTGTGGAAGCATCTTTGGGTGAGCAATGGAGTAATCAGGGATAAAGTGCAGAGAGCACAGGCAAGCGCGAGTCAACAGGCTTCCCAGTAGCACTTGATAAGATAAGATATTAAGCTGTCAGGTACTAAACGCCGCGCAATAATAAGTTCCCGCGCTATGACCGGCTTCCTAGTTTTGTCCAAGATCGCATGCACTTTAAAAAATATTCATAGAAACACACTGGGGCATCCAAAAATTACAAAAAATGTCTCAATTTATTTTTTGGAAGGTGTACCATAACTTTAACATAAATTGATGGCACTATTCGAACCATTTTATGTCTTATTTCTCAATTTGATGTTAGGTGGCTGAGATCACCATCAGTGACTGTAAGTGTAACCTGACATTCTCGAAGTGTACGTACGACAGTTAAGTAAGTAGAGGACGCTAGGTAGATTCTTAGTAAACGACAGTATGTATGGAATCAGGCAGCGGAGATGAAAAATGCATTTTTGCAGTGCAGTCAAAATGCCTGCTCTACATTATACAGCTAACAACACATATAGAAATATACCGGTCTCACTTTGCCGCTTGTCATATTGTCTTGGGAATTGAGCACAAGACTACGTTTGGGAATGAAACACTCCTTTGGAGCATAAGCATACTGCATTATCAGTTAATTATACTTACACAAAAGTGGCTGTTACTAGCATTAAAATCATGCTATAAAAGAAGTATGTTCATGACCCCTTCTTTCTTAACCTCTGCTCGGTGTATCCGATACAAACCGTATAACCATGACTACTTCCACCACTGCTAGTGCCGCTCCCAGCCACCAAGACCCCTTCAGCTACATTGGGCGTAGAATAATTGAGGATTACATTACAGATATTCGCGCTAAAATCGACAACCCGGGTATCCCATCTATTCCAGGTCCAATTTCTGCATCAGGATACGACATAGAGTTCCATGGAAGTACACGTCCAGTTGGCATCTTAGGAGCCGGAATTAGTGGGTTATATACCGCCCTTATCCTTGATTCTCTGCGTATCAAATATGAAATCTTGGAGGCCTCCGATCGTACAGGTGGACGCTTAAAAACACATCGTTTTAACAAAGGTGGAAAATATGATTACTTTGTGAGTCTCATAATTCTACGGGTCACACTTCTGTCTCATATGTACTGTTCTCCTCGACAGGATGTCGGTGCAATGCGTTTTCCTCTTCCAACTAAAACGCCCAACGGAGATTATAATATTGGGATTAACAGGCGCCTCGGACAGCTAATTAATTATGACAAGCTTAACCAAGGCCAAGATTCTTTAAAGGATAAACTTATCCCTTTGTACTACCAGTCAAAATTGAAGCCAGGACTCCTTTACTATAATGGGGTTCGTGCTCGGATAACTGGAACTTCCGAAGATTCTGCGGCTGGTGCCAATGCCATGAAGGTTGATAACGCATATATCAACGTCGGTACCAGTGCAATTATGCAAGATGCTATCGTTCGTTTTACTAACGGAATTGCGAATGACTTGAAGTACGGCGGTAGGAAAGGTTGGGATACACTTCAGCAGTACGACATGTACTCTACACGTGCTTATATGTCCCTGGTTTATATCCCTTCAGCAACGCTCAAACTGCCACCACAGCCCCTTCCTACTAATATTGTAAACTGGTGCGAGGCCTTTGGTGGCTCCAGTGCATCGTTTGCAAATGCGTGGTCAGAGAGGGTTCTGGGTAGTCTGTCCCTTGGCGGAGGAACTGACATTTTCGGTGATGTAGAGTGGAAGTGTTTCGAGTAAGCCCGGCGCCGCTTTCTATCCTGATGTTCATAACTCATTTTTATTTTATTTGGAAAAAGTGGCGGGTCCGAGGCTCTTAGCAAGGCCTTAGAGAAATACCTCATGAGCCAGAATGCATCTATTCAATTGAATAAGAAAGTTACCTCCATTAGTTACGCTGAAGATAAAGTCCAAGAAGATTCCTCGCCATGGAACTATGATGTAAAGAAAGGAATCAGAGTTGGATTCGAGGATGGTTCCGAAAACGAATATTCTCATGTCATCTCGACTATCCCTCTTCCCGTTTTGCGCATGATCGACTTGTCAAGCGCATGTCTCGACACCATGCAGACTACTGCACTACGTATGCTGCATTATGGCCCATCCATCAAGATTGGAATGCACTTTAAAGAAGCTTGGTGGACTACCAAGTTGAACATCGTTGGAGGGCAGTCATTCAGTGATCTTCCAATCCGCACTATTGTATATCCATCCTATGGCGTGGATTCTGACACTCCTCCACATACGTTAATTGTGAGTTACTGCTGGACCTCTGATGCAGAGAGGTGGGGTGCTCTGATAAATATGTCGGACCCTTCGATTATTAGTAAACAGCTGAAAACCGTCGTATTGAGAAATCTGGCAGAGGTACACGATCCAGCGGTAGTTTCTTATGAATATCTACTAGATCAATGTTTGGATACGTATGCTTGGAACTGGAACGACAATCCATATACAATGGGTATTCTAGTCTACTACTTAGAATTACAGAAAACTAAAGCCATTAAATTAGGTGCGTATGCGGAGTTTGGAGCAGGAAACTTCGGGGATCTCTACAAAGCTCTTACGCGACCGGCTGGTCATCACAGAATTCATTTTGCAGGTGAGCTGGTCAGCATCCGACACACGTGAGTAATATATCATAAATCTAGCATTTTTACAGTGTTTCATAACATGACTCTAGTTGGGTGGTTGGTGCTTTGGATGGTGCTTGGCGTGCAGTGAAGGAATACCTTATTACATCCGGCCAGTGGGGAAAGTACAAGCGAAGGTTTACAAGACTATGGGGATCCAATGAAGAGTGGACTAGGTCAAAGAAGTCAGATCCAGCTACTTTCAAATCATTTCCAACAAAGATTGAATTCTACGGGGTAAAGTATGGCATTCCAGATGGCGACAAAGACATTTGCGATGATGAAATATATGCTAACGAACATCCGGAGGAAGATGATCTTAGCGACTTGATGCTTGAATACATCGGCTTCGCCAATTTGTTTCGTGAACATATGTAATGGCTGCTTAGAAACAGTTTGGTACGAAGGTCTCAGACTACTGTACCTTGACTTTACTTACTCGAGTCTGTAACTGTATTTAATCTACAGCCTTTGATGGTAAATGACATAGATGACCAGTTTACCTTAGTGTGAGGAAGCATGTTCATAGATTTAGCAAAGAAATACGCGAAGTAATATATTGAGATACTTATATTCATAATACCAAGAAGGAAGAGCGAGGCCTATAAATTCCCTAGTTTAGAAATAATTACAACAATTGTTTGATTTCTTTCAGTGTTTCTGGGTCTTCGGAGCAAAGCTGTTGCAAGGCTAAATATGCAGCCCCATTCCTTGCAAGACGCTTAGTAACTGCACTGGAGCTCCTGCGTGCATTAAATGTCACATCTTTCGCTAAGAGACTGGTATTAGCGAAGAGCCGTATTCACAGAAAACTAAACCAGTACTGTGGCATTTTATAGTCCACTGATTTATCCCCTCGTTCTTGGTGTACGTTTCTTCGTATGTGATATTTAACCCCATATACTGTGTAGCATTGTTCAGTAAAATTGTGTAATTTATCATTAAATCATCTCTGGCAAGCGCAATAACAATATCCTGTGAAGAAGAAACATATTCAATACTTTCATCACACCCTGTGCACCTCTCTAAAATGCGCGGTGCTTTATAGGTAATTATTGCACTCGTATTGATCTCAGGGGTTAATACAATTTTTTCACAAAGATATCCGCCACAATTGTGGATCATCTCATCATCTTCTCCTGGGATGCGACGGAGCAATGAGCTGGGAAAGACCTGGAGCGCCATGTCAAATGTTTCAACGATCTTTTCCAGGGGAAGTTGGTTTTCGCCGAACCAGCTAAGTTCTCTACGTATCCGATCCACCTGAATCGAATTATCTGGTTTTATTGTCACTATTTCAGCGCGCGCTGAACAACTTGGAAGTCGAATATCGGATTCGGTAATTTGAGAGAAATCCGCTGATACACGATTAATATGTCAATGTAGATAAATTAGAGTAAGGAGTCTGGGGCTCACGATACAGTATCGAGTTGATATTGTTAAATGTCTAACACTATAGTCAAATACCACACTTTTGTATGTATACAGAACTTACGAACATCTTTACAAAGAGCATTAAACACCAACCAGTCCGCCAGTACTTGACTCTTTTTGGAAGTACATTGTTCATCGCGATCATTTTCAAAGCTCAGATCTTCAGCGTGGATGACGAGAAGTGGATTGTTGTCATGTCCTAACACAATATCGAAGCACTATTGAACGAATGTCGTAAATATGACCACTGTGCATAAGTAGTAAGCGCAGAATTCTTAGGGCTTTACCTTATTTTTATTCAAATATGCCTGATCCAGCGGAAATTTAACCTCTCTCAAGTAATCTATTGCCGCCTATCCAAATGTCATATCTACCATTGCTTATTCAAAGTTGATCAACCAATTAAAACTTACAGCAAAGCCTTTGACCTGCGTTAGAAAGGGAGTTGTTGAAAACTCTTAAGCTATGATCGATAGATCACTTAAATGTGATTTACCGTTTTTATTGACAGTCTAACACTCTCATTTAGACTGCTTTGTAGCATATGCACAGCAAGATATTCAAGTTTACAAGGCCATGCAGGACCTGGGGATGCATTAATGATTGCCCTAACATGTATTTAAATACCCTTACCTAGCCATGGATATATTAAGAATGGATTTTGCCCAACGTTTGCCGACGAAGAATATATAATACGGGCAACATTAGAGTGTATGTACCTGTATTTACGGAATGCATTGACGTTTGTTTTAAAATGCTTATGTCCAGTTTATGTTAGTTTTGGGTGATATACAGTACTACTGTGTAAGCACCTACTTGTTGCTCGGATAAACCGTTGAAGACTTTAACCAGTACTAGCTTTCCCTTAAAATCTGCTTTATGCAGCCAGTATCCTTGGCCCTTTTTCACTTGCTCCAGTAAAGCAATTTCCATCTACATTTAACACGCTCACGTCAGTAAAGTCAGTATAAACAATTACATCAACAACGAACCTCTTCAACTTCATTTTTTCCCCACAACCAACATCTATCAATATAAAGAAAGGCATGAAATCGGTTATTCCTTACTGCGTCTTGTTGCCTCGTTGATTGTATACATATCCCCTGCTACACTTATGATTGATCCATTTTCTATTGTGGTCCCTGATGCATTCTGAAATATAGATGATTGAGAGAGCGACAAGTTGAGGTTTTTCGTAAAGGAAGGCATGTTAGAGGTCTGGAACTGGGGATAGGGGGGGAGGAAGTCTGAAGATGCTGTTAGGCAGCAAGTTGTAGATGCCAACGCGGGGAGTGAATTCGAACAGCCACAATCGTGACAATGACATGACACTGTTGATAATAATAGATCAAGTTATCTTTACCAAATTTTTACTGTAAAGTTCCAACGCCAAAATCCTCCCACGCGTTTGCCCAAGCGCCCTGGCACCCAATCTTCGTCATTCACACATCTGTCGCACGGTCGCATCTGTCGCCGGTCGACACCGACATCAGCCATCATCCACATATTCCAATTGTGTTCCGAAGTCCATTCCCAACAACCAAAATCACCCGCCTCCAAGCCCCCCTCCCTCAAGCTTCAACCTCAAGCAACCACCCGCAGGGCTGCAGCACACTATCCACCCTCCCGCTCCTCAGGTGCCCCACGAAAAATGGCAAATGCATCATGCGGGGCTTGCGAGCAGCAGAACGCATTCAACAAGTTCAAGCAATTACTTGCTTGGCTGCAGTAATCAGAGTCAGACAGCAGTGAGTAACACAGTCAGATGACTATTATTCTGGTTTTGTATCTAATGAGTTTGTTCCTAGGCGGTACTAGTTGTGGTAGTGAACGACTTATAGCGAAACACGAACCTTGACGTCCTTCCGAAGTTCTGTCACCGCTTCATCCCAGAAGCGCAACTGCTTGTTTAGAAGTACAGTGAAGTACGTTCTGGAGGTACCTTATGGCCGCCAAGGATGTGAGACGGTGTCTATGGCTCGTATTGCGCAGAATACGTGGCATGAAAAGGGGCAATAAGGTATGCTACTGGCACTAGGGTGAACCAGGGGTGAGTACAGTGTTTTGGCTCCTCACGTTCGCTCTTTCTCATCCGTGCTTTCAGAGCTTTGTACGGTAGTACCGCGTTGTCTAACGCCCAATCAAAGCTGCACGGCCCATATGACTTCTGGCACTTTCGGTGGTCAGCCTCATTGTCGTACACAACACTATTATGGTTAAGGTGTTCTTACATCTTGAAGGAGGAATACACCTATCGAAGCTGCTTGCTACTTTCTTCGCAGGGGTCTAGCTGTTGGTAATGCATTGAATTCATTTGGTACATCAGTAGGCAACTACAAATTTGACATCGGTTCAACAGCGTCTTTACCAGATCGTACATACATATATACCAACACCCACTAGCACCCACTTGTCCAAATACTACCACCGCTCACATTTCTATGTACAAATACTACATGGTTTACACGTCGCATCTTTCACTACCAGTGTCAGCCTTCTACACTGAGCACACTGTTTCAAGACTTGAGTTTCAGAGTTGTAAGATTCGTTCACTGCTTGGGCCTCGGCGTTCAGGTCACCATCGATCGCTCCCAAACAACTACCCATGTAACCCCCTATTGGTATTCCAACAACTTGGGCCCCAGTGTTTCTCAGAGTCATGTCACCTGAGTACTGCCAGCCTGTCTTACAGCGCAGGCCGTAGGGAGTACAATCGTGACCATGGCATATCACAGGAGGTGAAGCAGGGTTGCACAACACCGTACATAGTACGCATGCAGACGAACTCCTTCAGCCTCCCGCTCACACCCGGGGTTGCGCTGGATGCTGTCTGTCTATCCAAACAACGACTTCCCTAGCATACACTTCCACCACACCAAAACTCACCTTGTAGAAGAGAACAACAACGGGGGCGGCATTTACAACCAAAGAACCCTTTAAAAATATTCATACAACCCTGAAGTGAACATAGTATACAACATTAGCCAGCCCTACGACCCTATGCCTTGAAGGGCTTGATTTCTTTACATTTCTCGCTGGAATGGTTGTTAGCGAGACATTATTTGCCGAAATGTTAAAGCGTACTGTTTATTCAACTAAACCCTCTATGTTGCGTCCAATCCTCGTGCAGAGGGGGGTGAGGAACGTACGCAGCTCTTGCAGTGATGTACTGGTTGCACGCTATGCATCTCTCTGATATGCGTGGTGTTTTGTATATCATTACCGCGCTCCTATAGACCCACGGGGTTAGCACGATTTCTTCGCGGAGATATGATCCACGACAATTATGTAGAACGTCTCCGATTGCTCCATATACGGAAGGGAGTAGTGGCGATGGAAGAACTTTGTAAGTATTCTTGAACGCACTGGAAATCTCGTGAAGGGGAAGCGGAATCTCGCTGGGATAATGGTTAAGCCACCATACTTCTCGACGTGTGTGGAAGCCTTGTGATGGAGACGATGTAGAGGGTAGTAGTGATCCGGCAAGTTCGTGAACAGAAGGGTATGGGCATGTCTGAATACCCAATATTTGAAGAAAATCCACTGGGAGTGAATTTATTACAGAAGAGAATGTTTACTAATTTGCTCCACTTACTGTACAAGACTGTGTTAACCTTCTTGAACATCTAAACAAGAAATATAGTTAATAGCTAGCATAATTCAGGATATAATGAAACATCTAACGTTATCGCAAAGGGAATCGAATATTGCCCAAGCAGGATCGTGACCCACACTGAGCTCTGTACCGCCTGCATCTAGATATTCGGGATGGATGACAAAAAGCGGACATTTGTCATGCCCAGAAACTATGTCGAAGCACTGATTCCACAATTTTGTTTTTTCAATATTAAATTATCGTGATTGACACGATGCACAGTCATACCTTAACGCCAGCTCTCGCTAATGGAAATTTCTCCCGTCTTAAAAAATCGACAGCTTGCTGTATAAATGACCACATATCATTTCTATTTTTGTAGTACATCGTTACGACTTACAGCAAATCCCACCACCTGCATGATGTATGATCAGTAACCACGAGACAATGAACTATGTAAACGATTTACCGCTTTCATTGCCACAATAATGCCATCGGTAAGGCCGATTCTTAGTTCTTTAGCAATGGTAACCTCTAACAGATCACAAGGCACGTCCAAGTCTGAGAGATCGGTAATCTGTAAGTGAGTGTTTGATGAAATAGTAGAAATAAGCTTACCCAACCCTGAATACACGAAGTAGAGATCTGGCCATGGCGCATCATCAATTGGATTGGAATAGCTCTCAAGTGCAGCAATATTGGGATGCATAGATCTAATTTGAAGTATTTAAGTAAGTAAGTTCCGTAAGTAATACTTAAGCAGAAATCAAATTACCGTTTTTCATAATGCAAGTTTTTCTCGAAGTGCTAAAGCATAAAGTATAAAAAATGCCGCACTCAACAGGTGGCAAACAACCGACCTCTCTTTTTGATGGCCCACCGAAAACTTTTACTAGCCTTAACTCTCCACCGAGTTTTGCTTTGTGTAGCCAGTACCCACACCTACTCGTTACCTGCTCTTTTAACGTCATAACTTCGTTCTAGATAAAGCATCGTGAACTGGGAAGCTAGGAATAATGGGGTGTCATTGGGGAGAAAGCTTACGCAATATTGCGCTCCCGGGGAACCAGATTCCAAAACGGACCTGTCTACGACAGTGATATGCATATCCCTTGCCACACTTGTGAGAGAGCTGCTCTGTATCATCGTCCTCCCAGACGAGTTTTGGAATAAGGATGACATCGCAGGTGTTGAAGATCTGGCCATTGGGGAACCACTAAAGTACCAGATAGCGTGTTTTTTAGTATCGGAGTCGTCGAAGAAACTAGTGATGCAAAAGTAGCCAGCTCTCAGGGCTAGCGACGCCTTTGGTGAGATCGTCGTCGTTGTTGTTTGCGCCAGTGTTTCCAACGCCCTGCAATCCAAGCAAATCTAAACACAGCGAGCAGCAGCATGCTTTCGCAGAAAGATATGCGATTTAAGGAGAATGGTCCAGTGTTTGTCAATCAAGCGCATTGCCATCTTTCCGAACAACCACAGGACATAACTTCCCAACCACTCAACATAAGTTATACCTTGTAACTGTAGACCTCGTAATTCGGTGAGTACTAGGTTCCTCGGTATTTTTAGCTTGCCAAAACCCATCATATGACCTGTGTTGTCATGCTCGTCAGTAATGACCATATATTCTCAACTTCAGTTGTAGTAAATCTCACTTTGACCCATGATTGCAACGAAATTCATCGAAGGAGCTTCTTCATACTTCGATTATAGATGTGGTTGAGTTTGAGTCGCGTCTACTCATAGAGTGAAATCCGAAGAGCGCCCAACGTGCCCGACCTGTACCAATGGTATATCGGTCCTCGAGTAGCCGGCGAAGTCCACCATTGGTTGAGCCTCTAGGACCTATGGACCTGGCGCCTTACGTTCAGCGCTTGGACCCTTATGTGATAATCGATCACTTTTCGAAAACCTCGTAAAGTTCATTCCCTGGCTAATAGTCTGAACACCGGTCAGAAAGAGCCTGGTGTGGTGGAACTGCAAATCAGGCAGGGGGAGTTATGACTGATGATGAAGAGGATAGAACCGACACTCACTTCTTTTACTTTTGGAATGTCAAGGTGCAGGTATTCAACTCGGTATACGATACGGACAAGACGACCATGATAGTTACCCGCATGTCTGGTTCGTGGACGTTTGTTTCCGCTGCTGGCCTTCCCAATTGCCTTCCACGTCTGCAGCCTCTGGGAGGTAATGCTTCTAGAAAGTAGCGACATATTGTTCATTAGTGTTGGGTACCCTTCGTTTACGGGGGGAGACTGCGACCGTTGCGTGGCCTAAGCTCCCGTGGTCGTTAATCTACGTGGTGCCTCTTGTAGCGGCAAAGCAGACACTATTCTTCAGCAGTCCAGCTTTGCCCCTCCCGTAGTGATTTTCGCTAGTCAGAGATATATGAGGTTGAGATGAATGGTAACAACAAGGTGACTCACCGGCTCCGCAGCGTTCTCTCGAAACGATATTCATCAGGACATAGTGGCACAAGGTGTGCAGTTGTCCGAAGTACGAGGGAGAAATATGGAACGTACAATAGACTGCAAAAGTTATCTTACAATCGTGCACATGTGCATCGATGGACTAGCGAAAAGCGGTTATCGACGGTTTGAAAGAGAATGCAGTATGGGGAGTGGGTTTGCGATCCATGGATTGGAAACATGACAAGCACTGCCAAACACTTGACTACAGGTTAACGACAAAACTAGCTGTAGCCCAGCTCTTGTAATACTTACGTTATATTTAGAAGTTTGATGTACACGCTGGTAGGGAGCTAAGAAGCCCACTGGATGCTTGATGTAGGCACTCACACATGCCCGCGGTTCATAGAATCCGCGGTTATACAAGCGGATCGGAAAAAGAACCATCGACTATTCCCTCGGGTCCACATGCCTGTGCTAATATAAAGGGCCCAAGAAGCCCACTGGGTGTTAGACCGGAGGCCGATCTGCCTATCCTGGGAACGAGATCACGCTTTTTGTCACGTGAGGACGCGTGGGCTATCTCGTCGACGAGATACCCCACGCCAGTCATGTGACGCCAGCGTGATCTCGTTTCAGACGGTTCGGCTTCCGGACTAACTGGGTGTTTGATGTAGACGCTCACACATGTCTAAACATACCAACTGTTACCAGTTGTTTCCTCGTTCAAATTCGCTCCTCGCTACGGTCCTCGCGTAAACTAAAATTAAGAAGTCTGAGGTGGGGGGGTAAGTTCGCACATTCTCAACGTCAAGCAACGCCTTGCAGTGCTCAACATCCCCTTCCCTTCCCTCTCCTCAAGGGGCCCCGTCGCCAACAACGACACAACATAAAGTACATGATGCAGAACGCATTCAGCAAGTTCGGGCAAGGGGGTACAGAGGTCGGTTCTGCATTCAGCAAATGCGGGCAACTAATGCATTGAAGGTCATCAATGACTTCGGGTAGTGAGTAACCCCATTAGATAGCCATAGTATCGATATTCGCATCTGACAAGCTTGTCCGCTGAGCAGCAGTTGATCATAGACGCGGTGAATGATATGCAGGGAAACACGGATCTTTCGATACTGCAATTAAAGCTCTAGGTGGATTACACTCGCAGACACTCCCAGCGCGTTTATGTTTGACTTGTCACCGCGTCACCCCTGGAGCACAGCTGCTTGCTTGAAAGTAATAACCCTTGCAGTGAAGTATGTTTCAGAAGTATGGCCCCCAGGAAAGCGAGATGATCTACGCTCTCTCACTCGTGTTGCGTTAAAAGGAGGCGTGACATTGAAAGGGGATAAAGGTGCTGCAGTAATAATTAGAAGTGAGTAAGTTTCCGCCCCTCGCATTCACCCTTTCTCATTAATGCGTTAAGCATCCTGCATTGCATCGTTTAACGAAAGCGAAATCACCATCAATCAATGCTGCTCAGTGCAGGTGACCTCCCCACTTTCGATGACCAGGCTCGCGGCCTTACATTACGGCGAAGTCTTTGCACTACCGAAGGAGGACAGCCGATACCCAATCGAGGATACATTCTTCTAAAAGATTCGGCTGTCGCGGGTAATGCGTCGTTTGCATTTTGATACCTCAGTAGGGCAACTATTGACAACGGTTGAACACTGTCCGAATCAATTGGATCGTACATATATGTACACTAGTATCTACTAGCACCCACTTGCATAAATATGGACTTCGTTCAAATTTTTATGTACAGGGGACCTCAAGTATGAACCAAATCATACGTGTACCAATCTCAATAACGCTCTGCGCGACAAAATTTCTAACACTGAGCAGCAGTTTGCACGTCATAGCCTCTGCTGCCAGCATAAACCTCTACACTGAAAACACCATTTTGAGAGTCGAATCTCAAAGTTGTCAGCTTCCACCACCTGCTGAGTCTCAGTGCGCCATCGCTCGCTCACTCACGAAGAACTCCCACATGTTCCTCCACCCTTGAAAGTGGCCAGATCAGCAGTCTCGTCTACGCCACGTCATAGGCTGATCCAGACATCACCGTATGTGCTTTTACGCACAATAAGTACGCTCGCTTCACACTTCCAGAGCTCTATTGGAAGGGGAGCAACGGCCACCTACGATGGCGACTAGGGTGGCTGATGAGAGACTACAATCCAACGTGAGCGAGCACTAGTAGTAGGGATAGCGGCGACGGAAACCCGACTGTTAAATTCCTCGCTTTTCCTCGCTGCCTTTGACTGAGGCCTTCGTAGAATCAAACAATGAAAGGATTCTTGGAAAGTTTATTCACCATAAGTACTTCCTAATCGCGGGCACGTCTGTGCTGTAGCAATAATCATTCTGTGGTTTGTGAATACCGACTCCTGGATAGCAATTTTACAAAGAGAGAGAAAAGATAATTACATGTACATTGTATTGCGAAACCTATATACGATCTTGCTCGGTGTTTTCTCTCCTACAGGCTAGTTCACACCATGCCCTATGGTATAGGTAGTTGAGTCACGCTATATCCGCAGCTATAAGCCTATAAACCAAGTTTATGTCAGTAAAAGATCACAATGGTGAGAAGAGTACTGTGATACCAAATCAAACACTGCTTCATCGTCAGTTGTCATTTCGACCCCGTACTATATGCAGTTTCTACGGGAAAATAATCACTGACAGCTTGCGGGACAGCACTAAAGGGAGCGTGTAGAGATGGAGAGTGGGAAACATTGCCTCCGATTATCTCTCCGCACACGATGCACTTCTCTAACATGCGCGGTGTTTTGTAGATCATTATAACGCTCGAGTTAATCCATGGGGTTAGTGTGATCTCTTCACGAAGATATTCATGACAGTTATGGGTAATACCTCTTACTGGCCCTTGTCTGTGAGGGAGTAGCGGCACTGGAGGGACTTTCGTTGTGCTCTCAAATGTACCAGCAATTACGGCAAGGGGTCGTGGTACCTCCGGGTAGGGGCCAAACCAGCTTATTTCTCTGCGTATAAAATCGGCCGTTGCTGACGATGAAGCTAGAGGTGGTGGTCCAATGAAGTAGGGAAGGGAAGGGTCTATATGAAGGAGAGGACCTTCGCGAGAAACTTGTTCTGAAACTTGGGAGAAATCCGCTGGGATTAGGTAGGGTTGATAAGAGACATTTTGTAGGTCATGATCTAAACACTCACGGTATAAACTCGCGTTAACTTTCTCGAAGATCTAAGAACAAGAAAACAGTTAGCATAGAGCCAATAGCGTAAAAGAAAGGCCTAACATTTTTACAAAGACTATTAAACACCAACCAATCCGCCAGCGTTCGGTCTGTGCTCAGGTCATCGCCACGTGAATCTAAATTTTCGGCATGGATGATAAAAAGCGGATTTTTGTCATAGCCTGACAAAATATCGAAGCACTGAAATACCAATTGGTTTGTTGCTAACCGTATATGATTCGTGCTCGTACCTTATTGCCGTTTGAGTATGATTTTGTCAATGGAAATCCAGCCTGCTTCAGGAAATTGATAGTTCTCTACACAATCAAATATTAGTTACTGCGCTTTGGAAACTACCTAATAACCTACAGCAAATCCTGTAACCTATGAGTAGAAACGTCAGTGGCCAGTCAGGACCAGATTCCGTGATGCCTCACCGCTTTCATCGATAACTTGATGCTCTCCGTGAGATCGATCCTTACTTGCAAGGCAATGATGTGCTCTAGCAGATCACAAGGCCATCGAGGATCTGAGAAAGTCGTAAGTTAACTGCTAATGAAGGTTGGTCGATGCTCATTAACCTAACTCCGAATATACTAAGTACAGATTTAGGGAATCATCAATAGCATTGGAAAAATGTTCAATATTAGCAATAGTAGGGTGTAGAAACCTGGTATGTATCTCAGTAAGATCCCACGAGTTGATAACATAGGCTTACCCGTAATGCCTATGCTGTGCATCGACGTTCCTCTTAATGTTCTATAGTACGAAGCATAAAACAAGGCATCTCAAGCTGTAGCTAACAACTAACCTCCTTCCTCGATAGCCCGCTGAAAACCTTAACTAGAACAAACTTCCCGTCTAGTTGCGCCTTATGTACCCAGTACCCATCTCCACTTAGTACTTCCTCTTTCAGCATTAAGTCATTCTGCATATAACGTCAATTAAGCAACAAATATGGAAACAGAATACCCCAGACAACATACCCTGCATCGTCTTCCTGCGGGAGTGGATCCTATACGAGGTAAGTCTCCGATTGTTATATGCATATCCCTTGCCACGCTTATGAGCGAGCTTCTCTCTATCGTTGTGGTCCCAGATGAATTTTCGAATAAAGATGAGCTGGAGCTTGAGGTCCTCAACATTTGGTAGACAAGTGAAGAAACCCGCAGAATTGAGCCATCTAAACAACCGATCACAAGACTTCCACAATCCAGGCACATCAAATTTAAATAATTCAAATTTAAATGCCCGTGTCCGACCTCCTCGTGATTACATAGCAGGCGCTCTAGGATGCCGACGTGAGAATACTGGGGTAGCCAGTCGGCACTGCCCAATGCCGAAATATACTTGAGGCTGTGCTTGATGTGCAGCAGCGTGAGTAAGCGGTCTGTAAAATTCTTGAACTGCATCGTCCGCTGGCTTTGGTACCATGCATCAATTGCAATAGTGAACAAAGAGTCACCTTTAGCATAAATCGTGTGTTTCCTAGCGAGCTATGCACGACCTATCATCCAAGTATATCTGCTTGGGATCTGGCAGGTCTAGCTCACAACATCCAATGGCGGGAATCAGTAGGTTGGAAGAGTGCCGTCGAGATGGCTAGAGCCTAGAGGTACTGAAGTCGATTTCCTAGCCCCGTTTCAGTGCCATACAACCCACTAGCCATCTGAAAATGAGATGCGTATCCACCCAGGCCTGATATACAGCGTACTTCTATCGTCTATGGAGACGAAAATGTCGATTCTTCAATGCACCAACCAAAATAACCAGGTATGTATCGATTCTATCGTCTTCGCTAACAATTAATGGCCTACATGTCCATTTCTCTTCATGCAGGAGTTAACGTTTCGCTTCGAAACCAAGTTGCGCATGAGCATTGAAGCAACAAACCTCTCATTCATAATGACTATATAAAAAAAACCCATCTGGCCGAGATTTGGGGACTTATATGCTTCTCTGGGAGCGCCGAATAGCTTCGTTGTAGAAGCAGTATGTTTGCTCGATGAGCTCGTCCTCCAATCTACGGAAAATGTGATGTTAGAATGAAACCTAACGATTTGGGATGCTTACTGAGAAGAACACATTTGATCAAGTCCTCACGATGGAATCGACTCCACGATACAATGACGGAGTAGATCGAAGGTGTACCGAATCCCTTCAATCGCATATAGCCAATGACTGTATCCTCTGATAGATTTGCAAGCGAAATGGTTTTGCACTTGCCAGGGAGTTGAGAAAGAGGATGTCGGTTGGTTGGAATCGTAGTAGAAGGGTAATGTTTCATGGGTCAAATTCAAACCCAGCTCGTCAAAGCGACCCAGCCATCAAGATATTGAACTTTAACTTTAAGTCAGAGCGGTCAAATCACGTGACTGGACAACTTAAGTACAACGAAAGGGGACGAAAGGCCGGGAGAGGGGAGCTGGAAAGGGAGTTCATGGGAATACGGTTTTCCTCTGTTGTGCGGGGTGAGGAGGGGAGGGATTCACTCTGATTGTCCCGCTTTGGAGAAGTTGGATTTGAGTGGACTTCCTTTGAAATAGGAAGTTACCGTAAAGGTTGGGCGTTCCAACTTCCGCACACTTATGTATTACTATAAAAGAATTAACGACTCCTGTCAAACTCTAAAAAGCCTGCATCTGAATTGCATTTGTAGTAGTGTACAAGGAGCCATCTTCAGTGTTCACTTTTTTCCAGAGCATATGTATCAACTCAGCCTACTGACAGTGACGCACCCGCGTCGCTGCACGCACGCGATAAGTAATAACGAATCACGATCCCACGGAACTGAGTCTCTGAGAACGTATAGTACTTACTACACCTATTACCGGGCCACTTGAATCGATTAAGCTACCCTCATTCTCTGCGAATATAACCAGCCTAAAATACAGCTTCAGTGAAGATCACGACATTTGTAGGATGGTACTTAAGATTCTCCTATCACTGTATTACCGGAATCTGCATAGTACTTACCCTGATATTGATCCACACGCATAACCGTATGATTCCTACAAAGCCTATTTGGAAGGCCCATTCCAGACTAGAGAGATTGGATCTGGATAAATGTGTCGAAGGAAATTGGTTTGAAGGGTTGAGGGAGGAATACTTCCGAGTTTGAACTTTTTAGGGGCTCCAAGTGACAGTTGTACTACGAGATATAGGTGATCGTCGTCTTAATAAATTACAGACTGGTTTGCGCACGGAAGTACAACATATGATTATGCATGTTCGCAAGCAGCTGGTCGTATGGATCATTCCTGGGTCCTATGATGACGAGAGGTGTTGTACCTGATATGCGGTATCACTGGACGGAAACCGTTTTCCGAACTTCGGCACCTCGACCTTGCGTGGACACTGGACAGCAAGATATTCTAATTATGGGTGAGAGATATGTGATTCGGTAGCAGCTGAAAGCGAAATAGGCGATATGGTCTATAGGTGGCATCCACCCAAACCGGTATATCTCGACGGGAAGTTTCTGAAGCCGCGACTCGTATAGAAACTCTTGAATTGATGAGGCCTTCGAGAGTTAGCTTTGTGAGTTGTGTTAGCTTAAAAAATAGTTCAGTTCGTATAGTAACCGGTGATAAATAGAAAGCTGTTGTTGCGTCACTTGCACGCTTGCCATGTCTCCGTCATATTATACTTTCGGGTGCGTCTCGTAAATGGACGCATTCATGCAGGGCAGAGAGCTTTTGTCGATGCTGCACGTATGATTTGCAGGACACTGGAGATGGTAACTATCGGAGACACCAGGAGAGATTTTATTGAATCCATGAGTGAGTTGCAGGATGATTCAAGATTTTGACGGCGGCGTGGAGCGTGTTGCTACAATAGTGCAACAGGGCGAAGTCATTGGAAATGGCCGCGGGGAAGATTGGTATGAGTATAAGACAGATACTGAAACGTATTGAAGTGAATTTGTTTGTATATATCATCTTTTTGATTGATTACCAGTAGATAAAGAATGAGCTGGAGGATTGTATTGAATCTTATGGAATCCGAAGAATGCAGGTCCCTTGCAGCATCTTTTTTATGTCCATAGTCGAATAGAGGGATGTGGAGAGTTTAATCAAAAAAATACCTGTGATGCTACCTCGTGGGTCCGTGCTAGCGGCGCTGCAAGTAATAAAGCAAAAACTGTTTATGATATCGTACGGGCAGTGCAGTGGCTACGAAATGCAGATCATTGGAGACAGCTACTTCGGATATGAGCTTGGGGGTCTCTCGATTGGACCTGGGGCGAGGTGAAGAATTATTAGAGATGTTATGGCGGTTCAGGTATTTAAGTGAAGGTGCAAAAAACTGCGCTACATACGAAGATCAAGGCACGGATTGAAACCCTTGGCCGCGGCACACGAGCGTATCCAAAAGGTGTGGGCGCCACAATAGTTCCCACGGGTTGACAAGCGCCCAATCTCCGTCATTCGCACCTCCATTCCGTTTCCAACCACCACAACGGTCACCCACCCTCCAGAAAGGCATGTTAGAGGTATGGGCAGTGAAGCTTAGAACAAAGAAGGAGGATGTCTGAAGATGCTGTTAGGTATTAAGTTTGTCGATACTTACACGGGGGGCGAATTCGAACGGCCACAATCATGACAATGACATGACTCTGTTGATCATAATAAGTAGATCAAGTTATCTTTACCAAATTTTTACTGTAAGCTCTAACGCCAAAATCCTCCCACACGTTGCCCAAGCGCCCTGGCGCCCAATCTTCGTTGTTCGCACATCTGTCGCACGGTCGAGACCGACATCAACCATCATGCATCAGCCATCATCCACATATTCCAATTGTGTTCCGAAGTCCATTCCCAACAACCAAAATCACCCGCCTCCAAGCCCCCCTCCCTCAAGCTTCAACCTCAAACAACCACCCGCAGCACTCTATCCACCCTCCCGCTCCTCAGGTGCCCCACGGAAAATAGCAAATGTATCATGCGGGGTTTGCGAGCAGCAGAACGCATTCAACAAGTTCAAGCAATTACTTGCTGCAGTAATCAGAGTCGGACTTCAAGCAGTGAGTAACACAATCAGATAGCCATGATTCTGGTTTTGTATCTAATGAGTTTGTTCCTAGGCGGTACTAGTTGTGGTGGTGAACGACTTATAGCAAAACACAGATCTTGACATCCTTCCGAAGTTCTGTCACCGCTTCATCCCAGGAGCGCAGCTGCTTGTTTGGAAGTACAGTACAGTACGTTCTGGAGGTACCTTATGGTCGCCAAGGATGTGAGACGGAGTCTATGGCTCGTATTGCGCAGAAGACGTGGCATGAAAAGGGGCAATAAGGTATGCTGCTGGCACTAGGGTGAACCTGGGGTGAGTACAGTGTTTCTGCTCCTCACGTTCGCTCTTTCTCATCCATGCTTTCAGAGCTCTGTACCGCATTGTCTAACGCCCAATCAAAGCTGCGCGGCCCATACGACTTCTAGCACTTTCGATGATCAGCGTCATTGTCGTACACAACACTCCTATGGTTAAGGTGTTCTTACATCTTGAAGGAGGAATATACCCATCGAAGCTACTTGCCAATTTCTTCACAGGGGTTTAGCTGTTGTCGGTAATGTATTGAATTCATTTGGTACATCAGTGGGCAACTACAAAATTAACATCGGTTCAACAGCATCTTTGCCAGATCGTACATACATATATATACCAACACCCACTAGCACCCACTTGTCCAAATACTACCACCGCTCACATTTCTATGTACAAATACAACAATGGTTTACACATCGCGTCTTTCGCTACTAGTGTCAGCCTTCTACACTGAGCACACTGTTTCAAGACTTGAGTTTCAGAGTTGTAAGATTCGTTCACTGCTTGGGCCTCGGCCCTCAGGTCACCATCGATCGCTCCCAAACAACTACCCCATATAACCCCCTATTGGTACTCCAACAACTTGGGCCTCAGTGTTTCTCAGAGCCATGTCACCTGAGTACTGCCAGCCTGTCTTACAGCGCATGCCATGGGGAGTACAATCGTGACCATGGCACATCACAGGAGGTGAACCAGGGTTGCACAACACCGTACATAGTGCGCATGCAGACGAACTCCCCCAGCCTCCCGCTCACACCTGGGGTTGCGCTGGATGCCGTCTGTCTATTCAAACAACGACTTCCTCAACACACTTCCACTACGCCAAAACTCACCTTGTAGAAGAGAACAACGGGGGCGGCATTTACAACCAAAGAATCCTTTAAAAATATTCATACAACCCTGAAGTGAACATAGTATACAACATTAACCAGCCCTACGGCCCTATGCCTTGAAGGGCTTGATTTCTTTACATTTCCCGCTGGAATGGTTGTTAGCAAGACATTATTTGCGAAATATTAAAGCGTACTGTTTATTCAACTAAATCCTCTATGTTGCGTCCAATCCTCGTGCAGAGGGGGGTGAGGAACGTGCGCAGCTCTTGCAGTGATGTACTGGTTGCACGCTATGCATCTCTCTGATATGCGTGGTGTTTTGTATATGATTACCGCACTCCTATAGACCCACGGGGTTAGCACGATTTCTTCGCGGAGATATGATCCACGACAATTATGTAGAACGTCTCCGATTGCTCCATATACGGAAGGGAGTAGTGGCGATGGAAGAACTTTGTAAGTATTCTTGAATGCACTGGAAATCTCGTGAAGGGGAAGCGGAATCTCGCTGGGATAATGGTTAAGCCACCATATTTCTCGACGTGTGTGGAAGCCTTGTGATGGAGACGACGTAGAGGGTAGTAGTGATCCGGCAAGTTCGTGAACAGAAGGGTATGGGTATGTCTGAATACCCAATATTTGAAGAAAATCCACTGGGAATGAATTTGTTACAGAAGAGAATGTTTACTAATTTGCTCCACTTACTGTACAAGACTGTGTTAACCTTCTTGAACATCTAAACAAGAAATATAGTTAATAGCTAGCATAATTCAGGATATAATGAAACATCTAACGTTATCGCAAAGGGAATCGAATATTGCCCAAGCAGGATCGTGACCCACACTGAGCTCTGTACCGCCTGCATCTAGGTATTCGGGATGGATGACAAAAAGCGGACATTTGTCATGTCCAGAAACTATGTCGAAGCACTGATTCCACAATTTTGTTTATTCAATCTTAAATTATCGTGATTGACACGATGCACAGTCATACCTTAACGCCAGCTCTCGCCAATGGAAATTTCTCCCGTCTTAAAAAATCGACAGCTTGCTATATAAATGACCATATATCATTTCTATTTTTGTAGTACAGCGTTACAACTTACAGCAAATCCCACCACCTGCATGATGCATGATCAGTAACCACGAGACAATGAACCATGTAAACGATTTACCGCTTTCATTGCCACAATAATGCCATCGGTAAGGCCGGTTCTTAATTCTTTGGCAATGGTAACCTCTAACAGATCACAAGGCACGTCCAAGTCTGAGAGATCGGTAATCTGTAAGTGAGTGTTCGATGAAATAGTAGAAACAAGCTTACCCAGCCCTGAATACACGAAGTAGAGATCTGGCCATGGCGCATCATCGATTGAATTAGAGTAGCTCTCAAGTGCAGCAATATTGGGATGCATAGATCTAATTTGAAGTATTCGAGTAAGTCCCATAAATAATATTTATGCACTGGAAATAAACTTACTGTTTTGCATAATATAAGCTTTTCTCGAAATACTAAAGCACAAAGTATAAAAAATGCCGGATTCAACAGGTGGTAAACAACCGACCTCTCTTTTTGATGGCCCACCGAAAACTTTTACTAGCCTTAACTCTCCACCGAGTTTTGCTTTGTGTAGCCAGTACCCACACCTACTTGTTATCTGCTCTTTTAACGTCATAACTCCGTTCTAGATAAAGCATCGTGAATTGGTGAGCTAGGAATAATGGGGTGTCATCGGGGAGAAAGCTTACGCAATACTGCGCTCCCGGGGAACCAGATTCCAAAACGGACCTGTCTACGACAGTGATATGCATATCCCTTGCCACACTTGTGAGAGAGCTGCTCTGTATCATCGTCCTCCCAGACGAGTTTTGGAATAAGGATGACATCGCAGGTGTTGAAGATCTGGCCATTAGGGAACCACCAAAATACCAGATAGCGTGTTTTTTAGTATCGGAATCGTCGAAGAAACCAGTGATGCAAAAGTAGCCAGCTCTCAGTGCCAGCGACGCCTTTAGTGAGATCGTCGTCGTTGTTGTTTGCGCCAGTGTTCCCAACGTCTTGTAACCAAGCAAATCTAAACACAGCGAGCAGCAATATTCTTTCGCAGAAAGATATGCGTTTTAAGTGAGAATGGTCCAGTGCTTGTCAATCGAGCGCATTGCCATCTTTCCAAACAACCACAGGACGTAACTTCCTAACCACTCAACATAAGTTATGTCTTGTAACTATAGACCTCGTAGTTCAGTGAATACTAGGTTCCTCAGTATTTTTAGCTTGCCAAAACCCATCATATGACCTGTGTTGTCATGTTCGTCAGTAATGATCATATATTCTCGACTTCAGTTGTAGTAAATCTCACTTTGACCCATGATTGTAATGAAATCCATCGAGGGAGCTTCTCCATACTTCGATTATAGATGTGGTTGAGTTTGAGTCGCGTCTACTCATAGAGTGAAATCCGAAGAGCGCCCAACGTGCCCGACCTGTATCAGTGATATATCGGCCCTCGAATAGCCGGCGAAGTCTACGATTGGTTAGGTCTCTACGACCTATGGACCTAGCGCCTTGCGTTCAGAGCTTGGGCCTTTAGGGAATAATCGATCTTCTCACCCACTTTCGAAGGCCTCAGAAAGTTCATTTCCGGCGAATAGTTTGAATGCCGGTCACATAGAGCTTGGTGTGGAACTGCAAATTGGGCAGAGGGAAGTTATGACTGATGACGAGGATAGAACCGACACTCACTTCCTTTACTTTTGGAACAGCAAGGAGCAGGTATTCGACTCAGGATACGATACGGACAAGATGGCCATGATAGCTGCCCGCACGTCTGGTTCCATGTACGTTTCCGCTGCCGGCCTCCCGATTGCCTTCCACGTCTGCATCCTCTGGGAGGCAATGCTTCTAGAAAGTAAGAACAAATTGTTCAATAGTGTTGAGTACCCTTCGTTTACGGGGGAGATATCGACCGTTGCGTGGTCCAAGCTCCCGCGGTCATTAGTCTACGTGGTGCCTCTTGTAGCGGCAGAGTAGGCAATACTCTTCGACAGTCCAGCTCTACTCCTCCTGTAGTGATTTTTGCTAGTCAGAGGTATATGAGGATGGGATGGTTGGCAGTGACTCACCGGCTCCGCAGCGTTCCCCGGAATCGGGACAGACTGGCACAAGGTATGCAATTGTCTGAAGTAACGAGGGAGAAATATGGAAGGCACAATAGATTTCAAAAATTATCCTATAATCGTGCACGTATGCATCGATGGACTAGCGAAAAGCGGTTATCGACGGTTTGAAAGAGAATGCAGTACGAAAAGTGGGTTGCGATCCATGGATTGGAAACAAGCACTGCCAAACACTTGACTACAGGTTACAGAACCAGCTGCGGCGAGTCTTACGTTATATTTAGAAAGAAATGGGCGTTTATCTTTACTTAAAGTATTACTTATTCGACCGGTTCTGAGCGTGTCGGCAACTTGACAATGCACCAGAGCTTCTTATTCCACGCAAATTCCGCGAAGTGCCCACTCCGATAAGCGCTCTATGGTAATTGTTAAAACTCGTCAAAGATTATCGGTAGTGAAATGTGCTGGTTATCATTTGGCTGTCAAGTCTGAGTTAATTCAAGTACAGTCATCCACTGCCGATTGTTACAATACATTGAAAAATTACATATCACATCGTCATATGTCATTCTTATGCAAACAAAATTATTCTAAATTGTAATTAGATATGCTATTTATGTATCACAAGTGTTTTTATGAAGAGAAGTTGAGATGTTCATTTGTTACGTGAAATTTCCTACATAGACCCTGTCCTATTTTTGACATTATGGGAAGATGTTACACGGCAGTGCCCCGGCTAGGTCACGTGTGAGATTCTCCTGATTCTGATAGGACCCCTGATAATCCCTCCAAAGGTTAGATACCAAAATGGCGATTTTTGGCTAGTTATAGGGGGACAAAAAATGCCAAAATTTTCCTAAATCCTAGGGGGATGGCGTATCTAAGCTACGAAATTTGGGTATTATAGGGGGATGAAGTATCTAACCCTTAAAAATGCGAGAAATTGTTTAAAAATTGGGGAAAAAAAACAGATTTTGCCTTTAAGTTTGAAAGTGATTCTAAAAGTGTTGCAATCGAAAAACTCGCACCAAGAGTAGGAACAGCATGTAGGGAGGTCGCATCTGTAAGCACCAAGATGCGCCTCGACACCGCCAAAAAACGTATATTGCACACGTATAACGAGGAGAGCCGACGCGAGAGAGAAATCTAAGTAAAGTGCACACAATAAATGTGTCACAAACAAGAGATAGGAAAGAAAAGGAAAAGAGATCACAAGGAGAATGCATGAAAACTTCGTATTCATGCTCCCTCGTTGCTGAATTTCAATTTTTTATTATAAAAGTTTGGAATATCGTAGAGAGTTGTATATTAAATCTACGTTTCAAATTTCGTAAAGATATACCAATGGGATCGGAATAGATCTTGAATATTCATTGGATTTTGAGACCATTCAGCAGTAACTCCAGAATTAAAAACCAAGTATCCATCTGTTGGACATATAAATTAGGATGTACATGCGCAGAGACATATTACAGCATCATGCAAAGTTTCACGGTGATAGCAAACCTGACAAAGTGATATTGTAGATTTATTAAGTTATCAAACTCTCATTACATGATAGTAAAGCAACAAGTTGCAGCATTGCCATTGGTTTTTGACTAGTTTTCAGATATAATTAAAAGAATTGGCTCATATTCTCTCCTTAAAATTAGAGCATGAGGTCATATCATTGATAATTCGTTGAATTTTGACCGGTTTCTTCAGTATATGACCCCATTAGGCAGGTGAGGTTATGCCTAAGCGCTCACCGTAGGGGGACAAGTATCTAACCTACTCGTGAGACCACGGCGTGTAGGGGGACGCTAAACTCAACCTCGTGGGAATTTTTACAGCCTTCATAGGGGGACGCCCGCCAAAGTGTATCTAACCTTTCACACAATTTTGGCCATTTATAGGGGGACCCGTATCTAAGTTTTGGAGGAATTATCAGGGGTCCTATTCTGATCCATCACTATCTCTGTCACCAATATCAACCCATTCCTCATCATTCTCTGAGGCTGCTGCATTCATGGTCTTCAATTTTGGCCTGCATTTGGCCTTGGAAAGGGGTTCAAGCTTTGGCTTAGACTCTTTACACTTTAGTCCCTTCTGTTTTGCACTCCTTTGCCTTCTTCCACTTCTGTACAGATCCCTGTTACTGCTCTCACTGTTCATCTTCTTCAGATTTGGCATGTCCAGTCATGGTAAGTCAATAGTTGCAGGTGTAAGTATGCAGAGGAAGTGGAAAGTAAGACACAAGGCCAAAAATGCGACCTGTACACCATTTATAAAGGTCTGATCCATTGCAATGCTCTTTTCATGTGCTTTAGGCATGTCATGTTGAGGCATTTTAGTGGGATTGGCTTTATGAGATGCAAAGCTGTTTATAATTAACTTATATACACATATTGCGAGTAAAATGAGCCCATAATGTGCTTACAATGTGAACTTTGCACATCTACTTAGCCTCAACAAAATTTCACTCACCTCTGTGATCTTGAAATTTGCGAAATTGTTTTATGTACCATGCATTAACACAATAATATTTCTCTTGAATTACTATATACATATAAAGAACACTACTCTGAGATGAAGTTGCAAGAAGAATTATGTGTGTGGTTGAGGCGGGAGGTCGATTGGATGCCCTGTTTGTAACACACTGTGATTATGTAATAACTAGGGGTGGATGACTGTAGCTAACCAACTTTTTAACTCTGATATAACCTGCAATTGGCTGACAGAATGAATTTACAGCGAAACATTTGAACTGCGTCTTACCTGAAATCTCAAATCAATTTTAAGTCAAGAATTTACTAAGAACCACCTCTCTAGCCAAAAAATCACTAGCTAAGATTCTCCTTTCGCTCTAAGTATTACCAGAAATTGCATACCCTGATATTAGTTCACACGAATAACCGTACGATTCCTACAAAGCCTTTTTGGTTGCTTTTTGGAAGGTCTATCACAGACTTGAGAGATTGGAGCTGGGTAAAATATGTCGAAGAAAATTGGTTTGAAGGGTTCGAGGAAGGAACGTCCTGCTTCCGATTCGTTTGAGCTCTTTAGAGGACAGGGAGGGTTGTCGTGTGGACCATTCCTAGGCTACGCGGCATCAAACAGCAAGATGTCCTATTATGAGTGAGGGATTTATGATCCGGTAACAGCTGAAAGTGAGATAGGTGATATGGTCTACAGGCATCCACCCATTGAAACCGGTGTATTTTGACGAGAGTTATATTGTGGCCTGGTATAGAAACTCTTAAATTGATGGGTCCTTCGAGAGGTAGTTTTGTGAATCGTGTTAGCCTAAAACAATAATAGAATGGCTCAGTTCGTATTAATTGTTAATAAATAAAAGGCTCTTGCTGTGTTATTTGTATGTGTGTTATGTCTCCGCCATCTTATACTTTCGGGACCGGATAGAGATTCGACTCATCTCCCATTTTTCGAAGCGTCTCGTAATGGTTGGAATGCAAGCATTTGCATCGTATTCATCCAGTGGATAAAACTAAAAGGATGATAATGCATCGAGAGCTTTTTCGATATCGTGCGAATGTTGGGTATGGTTTGCACGACACGGATATGATTACTATCGGAGATGCACTAGGAGTGATTTTAGGATAATTCGAGATTCTGACGGCGACGTAGAGCATGTCGCTAAAATAACGTCACGGGACGAAGTCATTGGCCGCGAAGAAGACTGACATGAGTAGAAGACGGATACTGAAACGGATTCGTTCGTACTTATTATCTCTTTGATTGTTACCTGTGGATGGAGAAGAATGAGCTGGAGGATTGTACTGAATCCGAAGAATGCAGGTCCCTTGCGGCACCTTTTTTATATCCATTGTCGAATAGAGGGATGTGGAGAGTTTAATCAAAAAAATACTTGTCATGCTACCTCGTGGGTCCGTGCTAGCGGCGTTGCTAGTAATAAAGCAAAAAACGCTCACGATACCGTACGGGCAGTGCAGTGGCTACGAAATGCAGATCATCGGAGATAGCTACCTCGGATATGAGCTTAGAGGTCTCTCGATTGAACCTGGGGCGAGGTGAAGAATTATTAGAGATGTTATGGCAGTTCAGATATTCAAGTGAAGGTGCAAAAACTGCGCTACATACGAAGATCAAGGTACGGATTGAAACCCTTGGCCGCGGCACGCGAAGGAAGATCAAAATAGTTCAATTATCAAGGATTGTGGTAGTTGTGGATGATTCGTATGTCAATGACCTTTTAATATCATTGAATCAGTAAGTAACAAAAATACATGAGACTTGGACGTGGTTGAAGTTGTCGAGGGTTGTAGAGCAAGATGACTGGATCCAAGGACCAACTGTGAAAGTCGTATGCAAAAGGCGTGGACGCCACAGCCACCGCGCCCTAACGCCAATCCCCCTAAAGTGCAATAGTTCCCACGGATTGGCCAAGCGCCCAATCTCCGTCATTCGCACCTCCATTCCGTTTCCAACCACCACAACGGTCACCCACTCACCACCATGCCTCCCCCTCCCCTCAACCTCAAGCAACGCCTCGCAGCCCTCAACATCCCTTCCCCCTCCTCCCTCTCCTCAGGTGCCCCCTCGCCCACAATGGCCAACGGCAAGCGCATGATGCAGAACGCTTTCAATAGGTTTGGGCAGGGGGTACAGGGGGTCCAAGCTCAAATACGGAGGGCGAATGGGAACGGCCCACCTAATACTGGGAGACCGTACGCTGAAGGAGACTCCGAGCTCGTTCAGGAGGTTATTGGGCAGCTCATTTTTCAGGCTGGTGTGGACTATGAGTGCGTTGCTTTCTTTTATCTACCTCGGCCCGCTCAGTGGTATTGTTGCGTTAGCTGGTGACTGATGATGCGCTTGCAGAACACGGCCGATGTATGTGCCCCCCTCCTTCATCCAACCCCCAACACGCCCTTATATGCGCCTCATATTTCAGGGTCGTACTAAGCGCGTCTGCCCTCCCAGATCCCCAACGCGTCAACTACGATTTGTTGCTCTCGTACGTCCTCCTCATCTATCGCCACTCACTCTCTAACCCTTCACAGACGTATCCTAGGCTATCTAGATCTCTATGGTACTTTCCTTCCCTCCAAGCTCAAAGTCACCCGTGGCGCTGACAGAAAGGCTCAATGGAACAGTGGAAGCAGACTACACAGTCGTATTCTTCGCCGCTGGTGGTCGACATGCTCCGTCTTGGAATTGGGTATGGAAGGCGTATAGGAGTTTGAAGCGGAAGTACAGGAAGAATCTGAAGCAACTCGTACGTCTCTTCTGTTTTATCACTTTTTGTCTGTTGGCATATTTTGTTGTTCGGTTTGATTCGCTGTCATTTTCACTTTTGCGGCCATCTTGTTGCTGTGCTTTTTATATCTCCTTTCCGCACGTCACCGTCAGTTGGTCAATCGTACATGTAGTTACCTATGACTGCATGACGACCGTCTGGTAATCATGACTTCGGATATGGCTATCATCTCCCCTCGGCGCCTGTTCCTCCTCTATCCTGCATCTCCTTCACCTCATCTCCCGCCGGCCGCTTCTTTCTTTTCTTTTCTCCCTCTTTCTCTTCTCTTCTCCTTTATTTGCGTAGCAGACGGTGCCGCTTTCTTCTTTCCCACCCGCAGGCGCTTTTTTCCCCACCTTGGCTTTGATTTCTTTGTACGGCAGGACCAAATCACGCTCCCACCTCCCCTCACTCTTTGTCAGTGGCTAGGCTAAACCACGCCCCAACCTCCATTCTTTCTTCCTTCGGCACGGTGTTGCCTTGCGATATTGCTTTGACAGCTTCTTGACCCCACTTAACCCTCCGCGAGGATTCTGTTTTCGGAAATTATATTCTTTCCTTCCCTTGCTCAACCATCCACTCTCGTTTCCTGGCGTATCCACAGTACAACCCACCTCACGTTCCTTGCTTCATTTCTGCTGTTATCGATAGAGCTATTCTTATCGTGTCCACGTTCCCTTCTTATTGTAATCGCTGCAGTTAGCTTTTTGTTTTTGTCTATTCTGCTTTTCTTGTTCTTGTTCTATTATTCCTGTTCTTATTTTGTGTTGGTCCTGGAGTTGAAGTGTGCTTACGAGTTCCTTGGTGTCGCAGTACATCGTGCATTCATCGTTCTTCTCGAAAAGTACGTCCCTTACTGCTCCCTATCCTCCCCACATTCTAACACTCTACCTCACTAGTGCTATTCTCACTTGCAGGCGCAATCATAAGGTCCTTTTCCTCGCTCTCATCTCAGAAACAACAGCTGACGAACGTTGTGCATAGTCCGAAGTTCTTCAGGAAGATCACCTATGTGTCGACGCTTTCAGAGCTGGCAGAGCATGTTCCTATTACGCAGATTGATATCCCACCTGCTGTGTACAAGTGAGTTTGGTCGCTCTTTGCTATACGTACTGTAGTCTGTTGCCGGGGTGCTGTTACATCTCTGATCGTTCTTTTATCCTTCCTTTCGTCGGATCTTTGATCTTATACCCGCATCGTCCTTCGACATGACAATCATCTCTTTATCGCTCGATTAACTGTTACTGATTCCTCTCGCATAGAGAAAACATGTCGCACGAACAGCAAATATCCTTACCTGTCAAGACGCGCACGTCGTTATTTGGTGTGCCGCTGGTGGAGCTTATGGGTGTGGATGGGGAGAAGGGTGGCGTGCCGAGGGTTGTGAGAGATGCTGTCATGTATTTGCGCGAGAAAGGTGAGCTCGCGTCAGGGTGTCATGGTATGGGAGGCTGATGATACGTTAGGCATGGAGGAAGAAGGCTTGTTCAGAAGGTCACCGCAGAGTGCGATGCTGCGTGCTGCGAAGGAGGCTTACGATCGCGGTATGTTGTGACCGTCTCATGGAATCCGTCAAGAGGTGCTGATCGAATCTTATCAGGCAATGTAGTCTCTCTACATACATTCAACGACCCCCATCTCGCAGCTGTGCTACTCAAAAAGTATCTCCGTGACCTTCCTGAGCCAATTATCCCCGAAAACCTGTACACCCTGATACGCAAGTGTCCATCGCCTGCGGAAGACGATCTTGGTGCGATCGCGTATGTTCGGGATGTGATTCTTCCGGAGCTGGTGCCGTGTGTGGAGATTCTGTTAGGTGTCGTTTTGCGTATGTCCTGCTTTTTTCTTCTGTTGAGGTACGCGAATGCTGATGATGAGTAGATCTGTTACACGATGTGAGTCTACGAGCGGGCGTGAACAGGATGGACGCGCACAATCTTGCGGTGGTTATCACTCCCAACCTCGTCAAAGGCTCAAATCCAGCACGGGATGTGATGATGTGTGCTGTTCCAGGTGGCCCCGTCCTCTTCACCCCCGCCCCGACTCAAAGTCTTTCCTCATCTATCACGTCTTCCTCATCGGGCAGTGAAGGCAAGACGACACTCGGAGCGATAGTCAAACTCTGTATCGATAGGTACTACGAGATCTTTGATGAAATCCGGGATCGGAGTGAGGCTATTCTTCCACGGGTTGTTCCTGCAGACGGGGGTGAAGGCAGGCGGGATGACGAGTCGGAGGATATAGATGACACGATGCTGGTTATGCCTCTTGGTCCTACTCATCGGAGTATGAAGAGTATTCAACACGGTGGGGGGTCAGTTCCCGTGCCTTCTTGGGCTACAAATGGGAACACGCTGAATGCGAATAAAAACCGCGCACGGTCGTCGTCTTCCTCACCCTCTCCTGCGCATTCGTTTTCGCATAATAACGGCTCGGCGTATGCGAATAATATTGTTGCGGCCCGGGCGAGGAGTTTTGTTACTGTTGATGCTGCTGCTGCTGCTGCCGGGGGGAGGCCTGGGAGAGGAGGGAGCATTACGATTGGGAGGAGTGCTGGTGGGGGCACGGTGAGGAAGAGTAGTGGGGCTGCGGTTGAGGCACATGGGGTTACTGCTTCTGGGTTTTTTAGTCCGCCGAAGGGGGCTCCTTCTGTTCCTAGGCGGCCATAGGAATATGGTTGAGGTGCCAGGAGAGAACCGCGGCGTTTGACGTTGGTGGAGGTAGGGTGGGGGAGTGTAACGCAGGTCGTTTTCTCGTAACTCTCGGATAATGCGTAATGGATTTGGTATTTATTCTGTATCACTAACTTAACGTTGTTGTCGTATCGTATACCTAGTGTTTTTCTTTCTTTCTTTTACTTTATTCTATTTTACTTACGCTCGTGAATTTTATACCACGATGTCCTAGGGATGTGCTGGGGACGAGTCTGGGCGAGTACTCAGTAAGGTGGACCGTAGAGGTTCGCAAAAGTTGTTACGTAACGTCGTTAGAACCGAAATTCAGCTTCAGTTAAGTACATATTAAAATGTTGAAGCTGAGATTACATATTGGGTACATATGTACCATCATAATTTAGTAGAGAAAATGCGAAAATAATAGCAGGCCGTCAATTAAGTTTTAACTACTGATTGAGTTGGGTATTTAATTCGTTGTGTCTTGCATTCAGATTCATTATAGGTCGGCCGCTGTCGTGCTCAAGCCGTACTCAAGAAAAACTAGAAATAAAAACCGATAAGTGAAGGCTTATTATTACAATACTTCATCCGCACCTGCTATACTTAATACTAACCATTAATTTCTACAGATACTATAATACTTGTCTGTAGCATTTATTAGTATTGAACGGTATGATGGGTTTGCTAATGCAAATGAGACATTTATAATTCTATAAATTGGCTTGTATCCTTGTACTCGACTCTACCAGTCGCCTCAGACAGGCCTAAATCGGATTGGTGTAAATATGGTACATCCCGATTTCCTTAACAATTAGAATATGCTGTAAAATGTAAGGTGTCAGATGTATTAGCAAATTTTAAATTGAGTAATAAATCTGTTTATTGTTCCATGGATCTTATTGTAAGTATCTTGCAATGACTTGCATGGATCAGCCGGTTATCCTATTGTTGTGCACACTCAAAATTTACTCAAAATCGGACACTTAATATATTTAAATAACTATTCTACATATATCGGACTGTACCACATTTACAACGATCTGGTTCACCATTGTCTAAGGTGAGTGCCGCTCTATAATCGTACCAGCTTAGTATGTACCACTTGGGTGATTTTCAAATTTACATTTAGGCGATATTTAATAGCATTCAAGTTCATTCCCGTCCTTTAGAAGCCTACATAGCTCATTGAGTATATGTTAAAGGCGGAGGATATATGTAAACATCTGTTCAACAGACTGTGCCGCTCGAACCGACCTACGTGATCAAACTGAATCGAGATATTACAGCCGAACAAGGCCACGCCTACAGACCTCTAAAGACTCCGTTGTCTTGCCGTTGTCATGTTTTGACATCGAACGATTACATAAAATTTAACAACTGAAGCAAAAGGAAGCGTCTAACACACGAAGTCACTCGAGTCTTGTGTCGAGCACCATCGTGTTTTCCTTGTAACGCAAAATTTGCATAATATAATGTGGTTGGAACAGAGGTGAGTAACTAGTCTCGGCTACCCGTCCGTTAGCGCTCGTTCAAATCGGGATGTAACCAATCACAACAGACGCTAGTCTTGATAAAACGTTGATAAAATGTCCGTGCAGGCTTCTCTCGCTTAAGATTTATGAGAAACGAATCGGCTCACCTCGGCTCACCCAGCGGAACAGTGTGATAGTTTCCTTTTTAAGCTCTGATCGAATATTGAATCTCGGAATCAATAAACGAGAAGTACGCGTAACGCCCAAATGTCCTCCATCCCTGATTTCTCAGGCCACCTACCTTCCTCTCATCATCCATCCCCTCCCAAAACTCATCCAGTCATCTCCTTCCAAAACTTGTCAACCTCCAGTACAACCACACAGAAACCGTACTCGCGAGTATATAAGCACGACATTGGCCTTGCAACGAGGGTATTTGGTTCGATGCTCGATTTTCTCCCTGTTTTCTTGTGCCTAGAGCAGTTCATGTCATCCTGAAGCAGATTTATCTGGTAACGTCTCCTTTTTACAAGCATCGTATTCTGATCTCCTTACATGCTCAGTCTCCTGTAGAATGGGCTAGGATAGCTGAATGCCTGCTGATGCTACCGTATGAGGCACCACATAACATAATTCCTTGAAAGTTGCGACAAAGCAAGGTTCACGGTCCTTAGGATTTATATGGTAGAAGATGCATATTATGAGTACGAGTACTCGATACCAACGGTACCTTTAGGGCGGCACTGGTGCACCATGTAGGGTCTTGGAACCTCCACGCCTTGGGTTACTCGTCTTCCAGTGCAGTTATCTGGACATTATATAAGCAAACATCAACAGCCTACGGTGCGATATTAGGTAAGCATTTTACGATCTTTTTTGGAATCAGTATACTTAGCGAAGTTAAGCATAGAAGTGGACTGCACGCTTCTCATGTCATCAATATGTCTGTCATTTTTGGTCATTAGAATGTCTGGGTTCTAGGTCGCTTATTTCGTGTACGAAACTGCTCGAAGTTCAGACACAGCCACATCTACTTCGACTAACCAGCACAAATAAATAAGGAAAATAGCCTCTCAAAAAAATCTCATCTAAAGTATCAAGTCGTAATTAAAGTGAGCGACAGTACTTATGTTTGCTTGCTTGATACTCATGATTGCGACGTTGCAGGCTGTAGGAAAAATCGTCGACGTTACCACTTATGAGAAAAAGAATTACGGAAATTCCCCAGGATCACGTTCATTCATATGGGACGCCGGTCGCAATGTACACCTGTATGTATTCTAAGGGAGGAAGGTTGATAAGTTTCATCAAAATTGGCGATGTCCTCAAGCTCAAGCTCAAGCTCATCCGCGTTTTCGAACTTATACGGGACGTCGCGAATCCAAAGAAGCGCGGTCACAAGCGTAGGAAGGGACATAAATATAACAGTTGGGAGCTCATCAGGTGTGGGGATGTCTATGATTGATCTTTTAAACATTGTTGAAGCTTGCGGCGTCTTGTCCTCAGGAAGTACCCACTGCGTCAGTTTTTTTCAGTTAATTATATTCCTCTTGCTGACTTCTTCGGATAAACATAGAATGAGATCACTTTAGGAGAAGAAATAAAAGACGGATATGGGTACAGGTTACACAAGGCACAGAGCGACTCTGGAAGGCTGGTGTTGGTTAAGGTTTTTAGTGGGCCTTCGAGGAATGAGGTTCGTTCGCAAAGGATTAGAAAACAGTGCTTGGAAGTTAGGCTTACTCGAATTACTACAGAATTATATGAAGAATATTAATGCTCAAAAGCAGCATGAAGGGTAATGCACGTTATGGAATAATGATATGTTACTGAGCGAATATCTAGATTTTGGCACTCGAATATTGCTTATTTTTCAAATGAAATCATCGATGGACCACGCCTATATTTAGTATATCCACAGTTGGGTGAGGTTTCCTTCGATGTTTAGCTGATGCCATCCACTGCCAAATCGCTCACACGTTCTTAGATCCCAACCTCCCCTGTGATCTAATGGAGTATGTCATTGCCCAGGAATTAAAGATAGGACTCGTGGAGGGCATCGAAATATCGTTGAAAATGGTGAGACATCATTGACTATCATAAAGCGCTGATGATCGCTGATACCATTATTCCGCCTAAGGTTGTAGGAATTGCTGTACGTTGGACTCTAGACAATTTTAAAAAGCGAAACTAATACAATGGATTGCCTAGAAAGCTACCAATTTCTTGAGACAGGCAGGATTTCCATTGGAAAAAGCGTGTCGGAATATACATGAGGTACAAATGGCTACGCATTGTATGATGTTGCTTATAGTCAAATATGCTACTCCAGAGCTTCGACGTTGTTTCTGGCTTTGACAAGAAACCACTTTTGGTCATACATGCAGAAAAATTGGATGTGGTCGGTGCTAATAGTGACTCGAGGATGATACAAGGACCAGCCGATTGGTCGGTGTTTAGCACCCTTTGCAACAAAGTTAGTTGAGTTTTCCGGATAATCCGTGTATTTGTTGACGATATTTCTTTGTCTTAGATCTTCAACGCGGCCAATGTATGTTCGTACTGTGAGTGTGTAATTATGGATCAGGAGCCCTAATTTCTAATATAAATCGATCGTCAGCGGACTTTCCTGAGATTCTCGGTCGGCTACCTCGTTCTCCCTCACCCCTTCAGTCGGACGCTATCAATCATGGATCCACTTGGTTGCCGTTTCCCTCAGCTACATTTTTTACAAGAGAAACTCGTCGTATACGCAGGGAGTTGAGCTGGCTGGTAGATGATACCGAGATCCTGTGCCCACTACGCGATATAGCCTCCCGGTTCGATAGTATTTTGAAGGTTCCTCCGGTATTGGCACTACTTCCATACAGACAAGGAGCAACGAGCGAAATCGTACATGGTTGTGGCGAGTATCTTCGTGAAGAAATTGTATTAACCCCACAGGTTAATGGCAGCGCGGTATTTGCTTATAATACTCCACGCATGATGGAGATATGTATCGTGTGCGGCGAGAGGATAGTTGATAGAGTCACACGTGCTCCGTCTGTAAGAGCACTGGGCCCCATTCTCGCCCGCTATACATGATACTTCGCTGAGAAGGAGTAGTTGAATGGGATGGTAATGTTTCCTACTTTTATTTTGAGATTATCTTTCACTGACATGTGCTACTTCTAGGTATGAATGCGGGGTTCATGAGGTACAAGCAAGAGAGCTATGTGAATCTCACAGCTCAAGGCTGTATTATGGGATCTACACAACTATCACAGCCTAAGGCTGTATGAACAGATCTGCGACTAACCTATGGAAGCTGAGGAACGACGCGAGTCGTTTGAATAGCTTGGTTAAGTAACGTACACCATTAATGAATTGAATGTAAGCATTTAGCTCCTTGCCGGTAAACGTGTACATCGTATTTTCTCGAGCTGGCAACCGGCCTATTGTCATCGGGGCGTGGAAGTGGCGATAGCAGATATGGTAGGCAAAACAAGACACTCGACATCGGCGGGTGAGAAGGTGGTGTTGTATATGCTCGTGAGCTTGTGCTGTATGGTTCTGGCTCTCTGGTGCGTGGCTTCGCGTTTAGCTTGGGCCACTCCACCTATTACATCCCCTTTGTGGTTGCGGACGTTGTGCTCCTCGCCATGTGCCTATCTTGCGTTTACGTCGCCCATATCATCGCGGTTTTGGTTCATAACCCCGGTTCAGGCTGCTGTTACTTTATTTGCGCTGTAGCACGGACGTTACGATGTCGGCGACTACAACGGAAGGTTTGGCTGCAGTGTGGTTGGGGTTACAAGTTGAGCACCCGCGTAGATGTGCCAGCGACTCGATGGCTAACACAGGGGAGTAAACAGCATCAAACTGCGAAGCTCGAAGTTTGAACAGTGCTGTTGCTGTTGGTGATTTGAGTCTCAGTCTCAGGGACGTGGTTCACCAACAGTGGTTGACGTTAGAGTGAACGCAATAAACCGTACCAAAGGGTTGCAGGTACGCGAAAGGCTCGTGCTCAAATGTGTTCTGCACCATCAGTGTTACTCGCCGCTTGCAGCTGTTGATGACTATACAGAAGATAGGGATGATGAGGCGTGCATAAAATTTGAGTGCTGGGAGTGGTTTTGGGGTTGGTAACCAGATGGTTTGAGGTTAACCGATGTCGCGGGCGTGTAGGCAACTCAGTGAAAGGGCTGCTCGTATCAGCATGTCGCCTGCGGGATTTCGAGGCCCATAACCCTACTAACTAAAGTTAGTGGGAAATTTAATTCATCTCCTCCGGCCCGGGAGTTAGAGGCTTGGAGACCCATGTCAACAGATCAGCGCGAAGCCCGAATACCGGTTTGGTGCCATGTTTTTTTGATGCGACTGAATTCGGACACAAAGGTCTATGGATATGGAAAGTGCGTGTTGTTTTCGATCAAGCGTCCTTATTCTGATATAATTATGTCATGTGCTAAATGATTTCAAGCTTCAAGCTTGTTGTGCCGTTAAAGCAACACTGCATTTCACCCCTGCTTCATTATCAATTCATAGTAGTGACAATATCAAAGCAGAACGAAAATTCGTGAAGTTCTTTAAATCAAGTTGTCACGCTCAAGGCGAATACAATGAGCGCATTTATGGTGAAGTTGAAGGCGCTATATGATACTACGGGAACAAAAGTTTTACTAGTACCTAGTACCAATCTTCTTCCCGGCCTAAAGTTTCACCTCTTGCTTTTATCTTGACAACGTCAAATACGTCGCCATTAGAATCCCGAATTATCCTCGCACCGATTCCTGATTCAATTACAAGATCTCCAAGTTCGAAACCAATAGTGACTTTCTCCAGCGATTTGCACTTCGCAGACAGCTTTCGCACAGTATCGTCAAAACTGCGGGGTGTTTCTTCGTAATCCACGCTTTCGCCGACAGAGGAAGTTAAATTAAAACAATTGTATTCTTCCCACTTGTCAGAGAAATTCAAGAAAGGCTGAAATCCGAAATGAACAGGTCCCGAGAGAATAAGATGGTGAAGACACGATAGCTGTGCAAATGATGCTGTAAGGTCGTTCTATCATTATAGTCATTAATCATATTGGTATGAAGTGGACGATTTGAACTGTTGGTTACTCACAAAGCTACCTTTTGCAGGCCCCATCAATTCGAGAGTTGTTAGGTACGGAGCGGCCTTGAAGATACTCGTAATGTAACTGTCGTCGAAGAACCTTGGCGGTGGGATGGATTCGCGCGAGTCGTCTCGTGATTGAACCGTCTCGTCGTCTTCAGTTTCCCTCCAATCAGACCCTCTCTCTGATAAGTAAGTCCTAGGCACCAAATGAATGCCCAAGTATCGAAGTTGTGGAAATGGTTTCCCGCCGACGACGCCTCGAAGTAGGTATAACGCTTGAGCATTATATGATGAAGGTATGGTCAACGAAACTAAATGGCGGTAAACATGAGGAATTATTAGGTCTACTTGGGCCATCAATCCGGCCTGTATAGTTATGATTATATTGTGAATCCATTAACAGAATCGATGGTGTAACAAGTTTCTTGCCTTTAAGAACTTCAAGTTTGGAAGCATTCCTTCTTCGAAGTCTTGAAACCAACTTCCACCCACAGATTTATTTAATTCCAGTCTCTCGAGATTCGGGTGAGCTTTCCAGAATGGCTTTGTAGGAATGGTTACGATTGGAACATGAAGTAATATCAAGGTACGCAGATTTTGGTAGGAACCTGAAATAATTATCTTGGGTACCTTCATACAAACAGAGTCGTTACCCCCAATATTGAACTTCAGGCTGCTAATATTCTCAGAAAACGGCGGTATTTCCACCAACTCTGGAGATATGTTCTCTACGGGTCATCGATAATGATAATTATCAAAAATTACCGGTGCGTTAGAAAGTGCGAAATACCGAAAATATGTACCACTTACGTCGAAACAAAATAATGTCTAAATAAATACTTTTCAAAGCCTAAAAATTATAGATCAGCATTCTAATAGATTGATTAAAAATCGATTTCATGCTCACCCTAGATGAAATCAGTTGTCCAAATACCCAATCTTTACCAACGTATTTTTGTGGAAACCCACTGAAGTCTACTTTCTGTAAAGCAGGACAATGGATTTTAATACTTCCCCATAGATCCGTGAAGTCAAATTCCTCAATGCTACCATCCGGGGCAGCTTGAACAGCGCACAGTTTTATACCAAGTGCTTTGAGATTCTTCAAACCGTCCAGTTCGACAAGTTGTTTGAGCCAACCGAAGGATACGCTATTAGATTCAGAGACTGGAAGCCTAATAGTAGATTGTATACACAAGTTTTGAATGCAATGCGCAATGGCCTGGCCCATTCGTTGCTGAATGTCATCTGTTAAATGTTTGAGATTCTCTAAAGCAATCTCTTCGCTGCTATATTGAACATTTTTGTACAGCAGACTGGGAGTCACAATGTCACGGAAATGTCGACTAGTCAATGCCAATGAAAGGCATGATGATGGACGATAAACAATAGGGATATGATCCAAGATGAGAGGAAATAGCTCCGGCAAAAGGTGATCCATTGATTGAATGATGACTCGATTGTTGAAGACGGTACTGCTTGGTAGGTATGAGATGCTGGGAGGAAAGGGGTTTCCGATCGTGTGCTAATTCCAACTTGCGTATAAATACTTGACTGGCGTAATGAATGATTCATCCGCTTTGGTGCTGTTATGTAGTCTAGTATGGGATGGCGCGAAGTAGCCAATTGAAGTGTGAATGGAAGCAACACTTCACCTCACTAAAATTCAATGGCGTTGCACTGATGGCGTCTATGATGTTATTCAGGCTATTTACCTACGTTCTTGTAAGCTCTTGGTGAATGATAAATCACTAGTGACATGGGAGAGTCGCTTTAAATCATACAACTGGTTCGTCGGGTACCGAAACAATATCATAGCAGTTCAGCGGTCGCATCGTTACAGAGCCGTAGCACGTATAGACACCTCAGCCGCCTTCGATCGAGGCGTAAACCTACTTTTAAATGGCAAAGGATGATTAAATAACGTTGGTCCTGACACCCACTCTCCTGTAGGCTCATCAACATTACCATATTCATCAACATACTTGGATATGTTGTATGTAGCCAAAATAGAAGCGACAGCCAACCACACAGAGGCGAAAGCGACATGCCTCCCGGGCTAGACGGTATTTAAATCAATGCCTAAGATACAAGAATGATGGGCTTACGCAGACTCTTCTCCCAAACCCAAATGCCGCAGCGGAAGAATCCATGACATCTGGATTAAGCTTCCCATTTACATCAAGAAATCTGTCAGGACTAAACGCGGATGCATTTGGATATGTGTCTTCGTCATTCAGTATAGCCCTGTTCAATCGCTGTCAACAGCTTAGCCACAGACGTAAAAAGTCACGAACCATGCATTTCCAATGACAACTGAATCTTTTGGAATGAAGTACCCTCGATAAGTATCATCCTCTGTCAAGTAGTGCGGTATCGCCAGGGGAGTAATCGGGTTGTGTCGCAGAACCTCCTTTACGATAGCCGATGTGTAGGGCAATGAGGCCTGGTCATCGAAAGTGGGAAGATCTCCTGGGCTGAGAACAGAATCGAGCTCTGCTTGCGCCTTCGTTTGAATCTCTGGTTGGAAAAGAACCGCGAGGACGAAGGCCAAGAGGGCTGAAACGACCTAGACACTTGCATTAAGGCTAAGAAGCGATCACAAGAAGAGATGGTGTAATACCGTGTCGGAGCCACCTCAAGTACGGCTAAGAAGGGGTGTATATAAAGAGCAGTGGCTTACTCACCTCCATTGGCTGTGACAGCAACACCTTTTATCATCTCCTCTTGGTACATCACATCTCCAGACTTATCCATTCCTTCCAACGCAAGCGATACGAGAGATGGAGTATACACCCCGCTCGCCTAGCGAGATGAGCTAAGACCTCGTAGAGCCAGAAGGAAACTCACAATCTTCCTTTTTGCAGCCTCGTATGGCTTCTCAGTCATGTTCACTCTAAGATCATACCACCGCTTAGCCTTGCGCTTGAAGTCTGCTCCAGGGAGCCATTCCGGAATATACTTCACTGCAAGCATGGTTAACTCCAATCGAGAAACAGGGCGTCGGGAGAGACGTACAGAATGGAAGGGTATCGACTAAGAACGCGCCAGGAGTACCGGCAACTGCAATCGATCCTAGAGCCTCGATTGCAGTATCGATGTAAGGATCCGCTTCGTTTCCCTGTATGCCATACACCACATCCATAATCAACACCGCTGCCCAGCTAACGACCTTGTGAGATACAAATATCGATACCACTACCGGGGTTACTCACTGCTCTAAGTCTTTGATAATATCTTTTGAGGTAAGAAGCCTTCGCAGGAGTTCGTGTCGCCCGCGTTTGCTGTGGATGGAACCGACCAGGATCTGCGGGGCTTATGGTTTGAGTGACGATTTTCCTCTGCGCTCTCCAAAGTCCGTCGTACGATCCAAACGAAAAGTTGAACTTGTAACTGAGTACAAGAGTCAGTCACACATCGTAAATAAGAAAGCGCGAGTATACCTCATCAACTCATGCAACATGGTCAACTGCTTCCTACTCGAATATATTGAGGAACGCTTTTCGAGGAGGTTGTTCACTACTTCCATAGAGTTCAGGATAACGACGTTGTTTCCTAACGCGCCAACGTGAATGATATCCGAATCTAAATGTGGTAGTCCGTTTAGTCTATAATATGGACTCAACGTAGCGACTGACCATACTCCTTGCTCCACCTAGCAAATGTTAACCAGACGCGATCTTTTGGCATGTCAAGCAAGTTCTCAATCAGAGGTAGCTTGCCAGGTCCTGGAGGGAGAGGCAACGTTTTCTTTGCATGCTTCCGGAGTGCGTAGGTGGACGCAGCGAGCAAGACGAAGAAGATGAAGTGATAGGATTTGAAAGCCAGGACTGTGCTCATGGTCGCTCCCGACTTGAAAATCTCATCCAACATTGAACCTAGCGTTGGTATTTATTGGTCTAAGGGGTATCCATAGGTGAGTGCAGAGAAAGCATGCAGCCGGGGAGTTCCAGAGTCCATTACGAAGTCTGCAATCAACAATAGATCAGATACGTTATGGCTGTCTACCCGACAGCCGGGTGAATTCATTCGTTTTCAGCGCATCCTCCCAACGATTACCACGGATACACTCTCAAGCCGCATACAAAGACCCACGGAATGATATTGTTAGTGCAAAGGAGTGGGGCCATTTAAATTGTGGAGCAACGAGACGGTCAGCGATGACTCAATGAGGCGATTTTACCAAAACTAGAGCGCGGAGTGTACGGAATCTGGTCGGCAAGGTTTCCAAATGCGAACAGCAAAGAACACTTGGTGCAACGAGTTCTTGGAGACGGCTCCAGTTAGGCATAGATTGGAGAATCTTTAGCTGATATGATCACCTTGTTGATGTGTATCACGCTGTTCGCAGTATGTTCGACCACTCCGAGACGCGTGGTGGAGAATTCTTTGATGTTAGCCGGTCGAAGTGAAATATACTCACGAATAATCGATATAGGAACATACGTCTTCTTTCATTATCGGTATAAGCGAGCTATCTCCGTGAAGCACGAGATAAACGGGAAGTTGACGTGAGCAGTGAAGACAACGTGAAGAGAATCGGAATCCGGATCAAAAGGTGTGAGTATGGATATGTTGTGGTATTATCTTCAAAAATAAATACGTATCAACATAAAACATAACATTATTGCAAAACATCTGAACCCCACCCGGATCGAACGGATGGCCTTGAGGATACTCCAATAACTGGAATCTCACGCTCTACCACTGAGCTAGGGGTCCTTGCATTTTATGCAGAAAAGTGCTCACATGTGCCGCATCCCTAGCCAATCCGCTTAAAAAGCAACTTCAAGCGATGACGAAAACGCGTCTTTGAAATACGCCTCAACAATATGCCCACCTTCATACAGACATCGGAAAATCCTATGAACACCAGGATTCCTTTCTGTTTCACTCCACCACCAGGCTTGCCTCCTGCTCTATGTAAAACAAATCAATTCGGGTAGCCGAGCGCTGGAATAAAAATATACCGCTCACGCAGGTTCACGTCAAGAGCGCTGATACCACTGCCAACCAGGCACGGCCGCACTCGATACCCTTTGCCAACACGCCTGTCGCCTTGAGGCTCTGCCCTATACCTCACCTCACGAACGGTCTCGATACCCGACTTTTTTGTCGGTATGAATTACCTACAGTTTTCACGACTTATGCGCTCTATGGTTTTTCTCGTTTGGCTGGTCTTTATTGGCCCCTGTTATGCCCATGTCGCTGCATGGCACAAGGGAATGTACTGTTTGAATGGCACGCAAGAAGGGGTCGACGACCAGAATAATGCCCTTCCTTGCAATCCTCTCTTCAATGCATGTTCTGTTTTTCTTGTGCAAATCATCTATGCTAACGAACTGCTTCAGTTAACGCGGGAGGATTGGTGGTTTCATCATGTAGATAACGTACGTCTGTGCTGCGTGCGGCTCCGGGGTGTGTTCTGACATGGTACTTCCAGTGTGATCAATTTCCTCCAGCAGACGGTGACTTCCTCGAGCTGTACGTGATCAGCACATACCGGAACGTTCTACAACTCACATTTCACGCAGACCTGCAGGGGGAACAGTCACAGTTGAACACGCGGTCAACCGCGCTTTTACGACTTTATCCTACGACAGTGCCAATATTGGCTTATTCCCGGACGGAGAAGAACACCCAGGCTTGGGAGAAACGGATGATGGAAAGTCAGGAGATGAAGGATGCATTGTAGATCCTAACAGTACGTTCCTTCTCCTTCTGCCGATCATTTCCCCCTTAGCGGGGTGTACCTTGCTAACTTCTATTGTCCCACGTCCATAGTTCATACACAAAATGAAACCATGGCAGCCGGAACTGCGTTCGCTATATCCTATACCTCAAGCATATCCGATGTAACCCCGGAGAATCTTGTCGTCTTTTCGGTGTTGTACAAGTCAGTTTCAAGATTTGTCTTCTTCCTTGTCGATGTGTTCACATCAGATCCACAGCACCCCTTGGCATAGAATTGCTACGTACAACGTCCCGAATCTTCCAGCATGCCCTGATGGAGGATGTATATGTGCAGTAAGTCCCCCACTCCGGCTACTTCATTCCAACCTTAAACTAACATTGCTACCTAGTGGGGATGGGTGAGCACTTCCTTTCAAACACGTTGTAGGTCTCTGACGCGAATTTTCTGGATAATTAGGTCGCCAATGGGTAAGTCTACGACAATTTACACTTTTCTGTTCACTCATTAATGTCTCCAGCTGCGGCGAACCGAACATGTACATGCAAGGCTTCCGATGTCGGGTGGTAGGAGCAACAGGCTCAGCAAAGCTTGCAACCGCCTCCCCTCCCGTATGGTGCGAGGACGACACAAGCAAATGCGTGGGGGGCGCAAAACAAGTAAATTCCCCCGATCACGTCGTCCGATATTCTATCGTATCTTACGCTTATTCTTCATAGATGGTCTTCTGGAATCAACAGGACGGGAATAATATCGAAGTGTCAGGGAACGACTTGTCAGGACAGCCGCGGTCGCCTACGTACAATGCTAAGTTGGGGTTCAAGAACGGTACGTTTTATCTCGTGGACCACTGGAAGTCTCTGAACTAATTGAACTGCGACAGGTTCCCAGGACGATATTTTCTTGGACTCTGGGACGGCGAGTACAACTTCGATCGCCCCATCGCCAACCACTTCAGCAGGAGGGGAGTCTCAGACTCCGGGCTCCTCCAGTAATGCTAGGAAGAATGTTCCTGTGTTGCTCTCCTGGTTTTTCTTTTTCGCGTGGAAAATGCTATGGCATTGATGACCGTAGTTTGTATTCTGATACACTGTTCTTAATTATAAAGGTCTTATGTATGTTTGGTACTCCCTAATTTAGACGACTCGTACTTATATCCCACTACATCACATTTTACTTTCTTCAGGACGTGCCCAAACTGCCGGTTGAAATGTGTTGTTTTCTTAATTTACAGAGGTAATTCAATGAAATTGCCTAGTTATCATATTATCTGAGTTGCGAAGTGAGTATGTGATAACGAAGTGAGCGTAAAATAGAACAATGAAAACCTAAGCAGTTAAACAGAGCTCCAGGCTGAATTTGGAATTCGATGGATAGTATCTAAAGCCATTGTCGAAGATGAATTGCGTTCAAGTTCAAAGTTCATGACACCATCCGAGGATGGGACTATAGTTACGTTACAGTGAAGCTAAGTACCTAGTATTAAGACTATTATTTCTTCAACTTTTTTTTTGTTATTCTTCGCAGAGAATGCAGAAAACCGGTCTTTGGTTTTGGCACTGGAGTATGCTCCGCAACCATTGGTGTAGTCTGAGGGGGATCGCATCCCTACGGTTATTCAAGTTAATAATATGTTAAACTAGGTTAAAGACTAAATATAGTGGTAGGCTTACTTTCAGATGCGTGTCGATCGAATGCTCGAGCATTTCCACACTTTCCAGCCATTGGTCCTTCGACAGATCGATGGTCTTTTGGTCCATGTTTCTTGACCAGCCATTCCAGTATTTATTGGGTGGTTCATCAAAACCACTCGTTAGCTGAGCTATTATATTCCGTAACTCTGACAAGTTCTCGCTGAGCAACATTTTGAATTCCACCGACGGCTGAATTTTCCGAAGTAAATATTCTAAGGTCATAATCTCCCATGCGTCCCCCTTCGTAAAATGCACTTCTGATCTGATTTCATTAACTTATTTTTAACGAATGATCTTTTCACGAGATATAGGCTCACCGTTCAAACCTACCAGCAAGCGAGTATTCCCATATGTCACGAAACACTTTCTGACACTTCGTGCCATCCAAAAAGAGATTTTTAGCTCTCGCAGAGTCTTCTTGCAAAGCAGCTTGCCAGCAATAATAGATTTCACCATCATGAAGCTTCTCCGGAAATTTATTTGCCCTAATGAAGGAGTATATGGCCTTACGAGAGTTCAAACCAGCGGGGTCCGTCATTACACATTCATCAACTGCTCGTGATATGTATTCACAAATATCGTCTAGCTTATCCATTGCCGGAAGTGCAAATTTCTATTGATAAAGAATTTAGCAGCACATATTATGATGAAATGATTGAACCTACAGAGCTCTCCAATGCGGAAAAATTAAACTTAAACGCATGAACGAGTATGTCTTCCACCTCTTCCGTTTCTATACTCAAAACCATTCTTCGCACCAATTCCTGGGCATTTTCTTGTCCTCTAAGAGCATGCAGTAACTCGTCATCAAATTCACTCTGGTGCATGTGGTAAAAGTAACTGTGAAATGCATAGAGCAACACATGGCTTAGATCACTGTCATCAAGTTCATTGAGCTGCCTTGCGTCGCTCTTTAGAATTGCTGTAAAACAATATTTTGCAAGGATAGTGTGTGCCTTTTCCTTAGCAATGAAAAATATTTTCGACCTCGCCGAGTCCTGTAGAAAGTCGCCGAAAGAGGCATGAAAGAATCGAAAGAGGTGTACATCTTCCGCAAATGAGTAAGCATTTGGAATGTTCATAACCGAGTGTAAATCCGCAAACAACAATTTCAGTAGACGTTCTGTAAAACCTAAGAAAAGAGAAAGCCTTGGAAATGTGTAAATTGGCTTTAAAGGTATTCTGGGGGGACCACCTGTAGGCGGAAAATAAGGATTGTATTTTCCCGTATCTTTCGCATAGAGGAGCACCATGAATAAGAGAGAAATGGAACTATAGTCATGTGCTGTGATTGCGTTCTCGAGGATATGAGTGTACACTGCATCCAGCTCTGCATACGGTGATTCTCTAAAATCCCCTTCTGGTTGCAAATCAATGATTATACGTAGTCGTTCGACGGGATCACGACGTTCATCTCCAATATATTTGATGATAGTTGAGGCGTAGATAAATTGTCCCGACGACTTTTCCACCAGTTTCCATATTTCGTGTTTGGATGGCCATTCTGCATCTTCCTCAGATAATTCTGGGGCTAGTGTATGTTCGTCCTTAATTCTGTCAAGTTCACTTCGAAGATAAATTGCTATGTCATCACTAGGTGCGTAATGATCATCAAGTACGAGTCGTGTACAGAGGTCTCTGACGGATCTTGAGTCGAATGTGTTCCGTATTTCTAGCTCTGGCCTGCTAGCAATGAGAAATCGTAGACGAACGGAAGGTTGCGATGTAACCCAAGTAAGCACTTGTATGATCATTACTTGGGCCTTACGATCATTGCATTCATCCAGGCCGTCGACGATGACTAATTCTGGCGTTTGTCTTGCTAGATCCTCTGTTACCCGTTGTAGTGGTTCTATAACTAGTTTATGTATTTGTTGCTTCATTGAATATGTCAGGATAGCTGGATTTTGCTCGAGCTCATTGATAATCAAGTCCTGGATTTCAGGTATAACAGTTGTAAGATGGTAGGCTATTGTTGGAATAAGCCTATTTCCATCATCTCTTCCAGTACTAGTATCTGTTCGCGAAAAGAAGAAGCTCGAAACAAGCTTTTTTTCGTCATGACATCTTTCAGCAATTGTCTGTGCAATGGACGACTTTCCCGCTCCGGCAGGTCCGGATAACCACATAACCTGTCTCTCAGGGTTTTCTGAGTCTACCCAAGTCATGATCTCGTCGATCACAGCCCTTCTCGTACCAGGGTGGCATTTAGGTGGGTCGTAGCCTCGTTCAGCTGAATAATGAGCTGCTCCATGACAAGCAGAATTATGAAGAAATTTCAATCCTACATACACAGCTCGCGTCAATAGTGAACACTTCACATGCAGAAAGAACTAGTGAATGTTGTCAATGCGTACCGACTTCTCGTCTACGGCTGTTGTCGACTGCATATAAATTTTCTATATTAAAATGGTGAGCGCCTTGAAATGCCATGCAAACGTAAAGGGGATGGTACGAGCGATGTTAAGAAAGAAGGGTGAGAGAAGTCATGAGGCTGTACTGCAGTTGCGCATGCGTTGTCAAAGAGCTCGGCTATGCTCAGGCCGCACGCTGTAGCGCTCATCTCACGTGCGGTCTGCGAACGTCGAACACTGAAGTTGTATTATTTATTGATATTCACTTAAAAAGTGTGATGATTGAGACCTGTAATCGATAGCAAATACTACGATGGTGAAATGTAGCAGTCAAAACCGAAGCATAAGTATCCGAAGAAGTTGTCCTGAGAGGGTTCAAACTACAATGCAAGGTAAGTATGTCAGCAATTGTAGGCACACTTACGAGGAAGTCGTATGCAACTTGCGTGTACATTATTTACTGCCACCGAAATTTCGAGTAAGCTTAAAGAGAAACATCATTCATTACAGGCACTACATAGACACATTAGAATTTAGAACCACCGACGATTACAGTTGCACTTCAAGTAAGTACTGCTACGTAAGTTGTATATGACTCAACGACTACTCACCTCCAATTACCTGCACTTTCTACGCAGTTGTTGTGTGGAGTAATATGGAAGTTCAATCAGTTTCCGTGAACGTCGGAAACCAACCCTTTATTCGTCCCATCTACGAGATGAATGTAAGAAAAGTTGAAATTGAAATTCGCGCTCCACGAAGTATCAAATGGTTGAGATTATATAGAGATATACAGTGGAAAGGATGCATTAAGAATGCTCTGTTCCGTTAAAAACATGGCTACCGAAGCTCGTTCAAGCTGAAATAGATGTGACTCACGACTTTACTTCTTCATGGCCCCGTTATTCCAGTGTTTTGGTTGTGGAGCAACTTTTGAAATACACGAAAGATAGCTGTCGTCAGAAACCACGGCTCTGAACAGGAGTTTGTGTACCAGTACATATCATATATAAAATTTATCTCACCTGTTCCCGTGGCTTTCCGACCGAGTCGTTGCCATAATGATATCGTTTACAACCGACTTCAATGGTTCATATAGGAGGTAGTTAAACTTCGTTGCGACAAAAAATGCCAAAATATGGAAGGCAGAAAAATGTTGTCCCGAAAGAAGCACGTATAACACCTCCGCGTTATATATCAGAAATGGCCTGGCGACCGCATGCTGTCCATGGATGGGTGTAAGCCGGACCTAAAACATGAAATCGGCATGATTAGAGTATGGAAGACAATTAGTTATATCATAAATTTGTAAACTAGAGTTTCCACTTATATAGCTTCAACCAGATAGCATTCTTTCGTTGATCCCTAGATAAGTATAACTCCAGTGTATAAAGGTTCGAGTATGCTGTCTAAAATGGCTTCGTACGAATCGAAAAATGTGCATGTAGCAAGATCCTGGCATGGTACGCAGATTTTGAGTAAAACATTGAAAGAATTACATCGCACAGGGGTGGTCATCTTAGTAGACGAGCCCGTTCTTCCGTCGAAAAGAACATGATTTTTACTGATAATCACAAAAGGTAATGGCGAAAAGTCTAAAATGTACACGACTCACCTCAAAAAGAAATAACATCTATCTGAAGCCTTTCGGAGGCTCACAATATTCGTTAAAATTTTGCAACTTGTAGATGACGAAGATGATGACAACATATTTGCCGTTGGTGGAATGTTTTGGGAGCATTAAGTCTCTCTACTGGAATATAAAACACTATACCTTCTTTACAACCATTAGTGGATGGTTCAGAATCAAAGGTAAGAAGACACCGAAAACGAAAGATGAGTACTGGTCGGACAGAGGGGGCACGAACAAAGTCTCATCGCAAATCTCTCCTGCAGAAGGCGGCGGCTTGATTTGAGATAGTGGTACAATTGTATGGAAAGTCTAACGACCACGCTCAAACGCATCAAATAGAATTGGGCTCCGATGTCCGGCACTGCGGCGTCTCGGTTAGATATGACAATATTGGTTTCAGATCTTCAGTTTTGCTTAATGTACTCAGGATCACTTACACGAGATCTAAAGTGTGAGTGAAGCATGGTCGTCCGGTACCCAACCAAGTACATATATGCGCTCACAGTGCGCTCAAGAAATCATTACCTCGGTTGAAGAAGATCATTTTATTTAGCACTAATACATTTGCAGCCTATTTGAACCGGGAAGGTAAGTGATACATTGCCATGTACCCTCATGCATCATGTACCACGATACACATTTGTAAGTCAAAAAGTAGTAAGTAAGAATAACTGCGCTTTCTGTAGCACACATTTTCAGGACATATAAACCTATGTGATTGAAGACATGAATGAGTAATATACCGTCATTGTGTACGCAAAAATATTCATTTGACTATGTGACTGACAGATCATGACATTACTGTATGTGTTAACATTTATGTTGCGCCGTAGAGTGTAAAGGGAAGGGTGGGTTGGCGCCTAAACAAAGAAATAAAAATTGCGCGAGTCGGTGAACATCCGTTAGACCTTGGGTTTCCTAAGGTGTCGAGAGGGGGATTAGTAATTGTTTGAATATGGAGGAGAGCAAGATGAGGAGAAAACTTTGAAATGCGAATAATACTGAGACTGAGAACGAGAAAAAAACGATATTAAAACCCTTAAAGTGAGACTATGAGTGGGATCAACATTTTCACTGAGTTGGGAGGAAGTATATACATGGATTATATAGAAAATGAGAATAAAGCAATTACTTAACTAGGAATGGTTGAATAAAATGGAAGTTGGTGGTATTAAGATTGTACTATTATTGAGGAAAAGGGTAAAGTGTGAAACATATAGCATACCGATGAATAAAAAGAAAAATTTAAGAATAAAATTGAGGAAAGGAGACATGGGGCGGAGACACGGTTTTCAGTAAACTGTTTTGCGGCATTCAGTGGGACTTGGTAGAGCGGGATACCGATTTTCTAGTGTTCCTGTTGTGTGATTGCGGCATTGGGGAAGTGTACGAGTGTCGATGATAGAGGGAATTTGAGGGAGAAGTTGAGAAGGTGAGAATTGGGTGAGAACGAACGCGTTACGAAGAGCTGATTATGTGAGTGCTTGACTATGATAAGTTGTAGAGCAGGCGTTTCGCTTGCACTACAAAACTCGACATTTCACGAAGTACAGCAAACAAGGAGTCGTGTGGTCGCTATTTAATGATCAAACCACTAGAGGTTCGCGCATTACATGTCTTTCTTATCGTTCTCTTCACTGCTTCTCTCGATCCCTTCGCTGTCTACCACCGCCAAAAGCTTCAATTGCTCACAAGAAGCAAGCTATCGTCTATCCCACAGGTAAACTATGATTTGTTAAGTATTATAAGTACTCTGTCTTTGCCTTATAAAAACCTGTATCTACTTTACTTACACTCGAGTGAATTTATCCCTTACTGGACGACCACGCTTGGCTCATACGTAGATCTCGTGTAAGCGATCCTGAGTACACTAAGCGAGACTGAAAGTCTGAAACCAATATTATCATATCTAACCGAAAAGCCGAGGTGCCGGACATCGGAGCCCAATTATATTTGATGCGTTTGAGCGTGGTCGTTAGACGTTCCATACAATTGTGGTTATACAAAGAAAGGCAGTATTGCCAAAGCAGCAGCTGAAGGTAGTTCGAATGGACGCAAAGTAAAGTCACGGTTAGCAAATGCAAGCGAGTGTTCAAAATGTCACAAAAGAGCGTGGGAAGTCAGTGATGCGGTGAAGATGGCTACAAGCGCAAATACCTCCTTTCTCAAAATTTCCACCTTGCTCTTTCCGTAACCACTGCTTCATGCCCCGCAAGTCGATAGCTCAATATTCAAATATTCACGAACCACCTTCCTCGTATGCTTGGACAAAAGGAAATCATGACATCTTTAGAGCGGGTGTCCTACTCCACTTGGCCTTCTTATCTCTGCAGAAATACTCGAAATATGCTGCTGAGCTCTGGGACTTAAAAGCTGCTCGTATCGAAGGACTGATGATACCAGATACCCATATTTCTACTTGGCCATCTTAAGGCGCCTCACATTATAAGCCTATACCTCTACTTGCAAAGTCATATTCTTCGACATGAATAATCCACGGCTTCCTCGTTATCTGCGCCACAGTCTTCTCCTCGTCTATCTGGTATTTTCTGGTCCTTGTTACGCTCATATCGCTGCGTGGCACAAGGGGATGTACTGCTTGAAAGGAAACGTTGAAGGAGAAGATAACCAGAATAATAATCAGCCGGTTAATCCCGTGTATCAAATACGCTCTTTTCCGTCTTGCATTCAAATCGTGGAGATCTGATATTTCCCGATTATTCAGCTTTCAAGGAACGACTGGTGGTTTCATCACGTTGATAGGGTGTATTTTTCCACACGCTTCACTTTGAAAGCATCTGAAATCGCTGCATTAGTGTGGTCAATTTCCTCCGGAGAACGGAGACTTGCTGGAGTTGTAAGTAGCCTACTCGTATCATGAGATGCTACTACTCATACATGAAATACAGACCTACTGGGGGATATTTCACTGTCGAACACTCTATGAACCGTGCCTTCGCCACGCTGGCCTACGGCGGTTCCATAGTTGAAGAATTCCCTGACGGGGAGGATCATACAGGCTTAGGCGTAACAGATGATGGAAAGTCTGGAGAAGAAGGATGTGTTGTACAACCTAACAGTGTGTTTATTTCCTTTTGGTTATTACGTTATATTGACTCATGTCTCGTAGTCCATACTCAGAATGAAAGCATGGCAGCCGGAACGGTGTTTGCTATATCTTATACCCCTAATCTATCCGAAGTTACACTGGAGAACCTTGTGGTATTTTCGGTGTTATACCAGTGAGTTTCAATCTTTGTCTTTCTGCTTCTTGAGCATTTATCTTATCCGGATATACAGTACTCCATGGCGTAGAATCGCTAGATATCAAGTCCCTAATCTTCCTGCGTGCTCTGAAGGAGGATGTACATGCGCTGTAAGTGCACAGCGCCCTGATTATGTTTAATGCAAAATTAATGCTGTTGCCTAGTGGGGATGGGTAATATTTTGCGTTTAGCATGCACTATAGGTCTGCTAACCGGATATTCTTGTTCTCCTTCGAATAGGTTCCTAATGAGTACTAAGCTTATAGCCTTTTTCCTTTAATTACCACTCATGAATGACTTTAGCTGCGGAGAACCGAACATGTACATGCAAGGTTTCAAATGCAAAGTAGTAGGACAAACAGGCTCAGCGAAACTCGCGACAGCTACGCCTCCTGTATGGTGCGAGGACGATCCCGCTAGATGCGTGAAAGGAGCGAAACAGGCAAGTTCCATTTCAGTCTTTGTTGATTTCCGATTACGGCGGCTTTATTTCGTGCCTTACACTTATCTTTCATAGATGGTCTTCTGGAAGCAGCAGGAAGGAAATAATATTGAAGTGCCAGGGAATGACTTGTCCGGACGTCCACGCGTTCCTACTTATAATGCGAAGCTGGGTTTCTCGAATGGTGTGTTTAACTCGTGGTGTTCTCTGGGCATTGATTGAATGGTTTTGTAGGCGCACATGATATTTTTATGAATGCCGGTACCGCGCGTCGAGCCCACATTGCCCCGTCGCCTGTTGTCACTACAGTAAAGCGGAATTCTCGGATTTTCAAGTTGACAAAGGAGGCTTGACGTTCCTGTCTTCGTTTATTCGGTGTGCCTCCTTGCGCTATTTTTCTTTTTTCTATAAGCTCAGGTACTACCGCTAATTGACTGTTTAATTTATGCCTTATGTATGTCTGTATTTTTAGTCTGAGTCACTCTATTTATCAAAATCACCACGTTTTAATCCGAAATGTCATCCTTGAGTCCGATTCGCAGCACGGCTGCCGGTTTCAAGTTCATCGTCCCTTCAGCTTATTATTATTATCCTTAATTTCACGGAACCTGACATTACAAAGTTTCTAATTTCCCGGTGTTTCACTATATGTTCTCAGTTAGTCTCGATGGCTGGAATCTACTCGGAGACAAGCCTTTGTGGCGTCCATTGCTTCTATTTATTTTCTGCTTAAACGATCCACTTGATCGAATAGAAGCTGTAAGAGAATATTCTTGAATACCTAGTATTAACTACGAGAAGAGTCGTTTAGTGCCAGTGTACTTACTAGCACGCCGTCCGTCTCAGTACATAGGTCTCCCAAATAATGTCCCAATTACGCAACCTATGACCCACGAACTCGTCGAAATAAAAGTACGAGTCAGCCCAGACCAGACCCTGCACAGTGCAATGAGTGACATCAGATTCAAAGTTGTGATAAAAGCACCACACGCCGCGGAGCTGCTCCTGCCGATAGCGGATCAGAGTGGCCAATGCCTTCTTTCTCAAACACAGCCAATCTGACGTCGGAGGCGCGTATGAACACCACAGAAGTAATCTCGCAATGCTTCGCGCCCAATCACATATCAAATTAACATCACCCCGCGTCCCCGTCCTTACTTGTGCCGTCAAACCGGTCTGGGGTTGTGCCTTACACGCGGGTAACACAGTTCTGAGTGGAGAGGGGGTTCTCCAACGGCGATCATCCATATAGGTCCTTCTTTAAAACCAAGGTTACTTCATGTATGATTCATTCCCGCCCTCCCCGACTACTAACTAGATACCAGATAAACTGATACGCTCCGGTCCCTTCGCACCCCGAATCTCTTCCACTGGATATTACCAATCCTAATACTAATCACCGAGCTGAAATGGATGTATGCGGTAGGAACGATCCTAGTCTCTGGCACTGGGCGGTGTAGATAGACTGCGGTATCTATTACGATTCCACCTTTGGAAGGAAAGGCAGTTCTAATTCTATCTAATCCCGCGTTTCACAATTTTCCTTCCCTCCATTTTTTTAACACTGCACCTTCGGTGAATGTTGGAGCCCGAGATAGGTCGAACCACTCTTTCCAAAACTCAAAGAATTAGAATTCAAAACACGTAACTAATGTCGTGTCCTTGTATCCCAGCACAGAAATATTCCCATGTTCTTCTTCGAATTATGTAGCTCCGGACAACGTGTACTAGGAAGTTACGAGGAAGCATGTAGTCCCGCATGCAAGATGATCCATTGATGCATATCATGGTGCAGTTTTTTTTTTTGATGTACCAGAGGTCGTTTTTGAGCTAATTGCGGGCACCGAGGACACTGTTGTAGCAATCGTCATCTCGATATGAGGGGTGTGTATTTATAAATGAATAAGTTCCTGGGCTTATCGCTAGCGAGGATGTCGTGCGGAAGGTGAGATGGAACTCGGATAGGAGAGTGGTCTCGAGGACCTCAGACCTGTATACGCCATGGGGTAATGGACTAGGACCATCACAAGACGTTGAACACGTTTTGGACACGTATGCTGCTGCGTAGAAACTAAAAATCCTTGAATAGATGATCTGCGAGTATACCCCAGATTTAGGACGAATTCAAAAAATTCAGGCCAGCGGGATACGAAGATAAGCGCTTTAGCGTCAAGTGGACCTTTGTCTGCCTACTAGTCATCGCAGGGCTTGGAGTACAACCTATGAATGAGGTACGTTTTGACGATCTGCGAGTGGACAGTATCCCAGATGAGTCAAGACGGGTTATTATGGTTAGCGGGACGCTAGAGATAAGCGTTTCAGCGTCGGTCGGATCTTCATCTAATCTACTGCTCATCGCAGGACCTGGACCATAACCTGTTGATGTAAGATACAAATAGCTTTTAGAAGACGTAGTTGTTGACGATTCATGTTTCTTGGAAGTAGGTCTAGGCACAGATAGCCTTTAGTAATAGAAGATTATATAGGCATAAGACATTGTATTGCACTTTCGACTCCCGAGTACCGCATCTATTTATATTAATGGGTGGTAAAGCGGTGTTCTGTGTTCTTTTTCCATGATGTCAAGGTCAGAAATAGCATAGAAGAGTGGAGGATTGCATGAATGGCGACATAGTCATTGTTGACTCCGTCTTTCTTCGTTATCCTGCTTTGTGACAATACATACCTTGTTATCTTATCAGCTGCATAACAAATGCAACACTTATTCATCTGTCCACCCCAAGTCGGGCCAAGGCTAAGCAACATTGCAGCAACCCGACGGCAAAGCTTGGCAAGCGGAAGGGAAGAAAACAGCACGACGTCATCGCATTTTCCCTGATGGCTTCCTACCCGCGGCTCTGACGTCATACTTGCGCTTCACAAAAAAAGACCAAGGGGAAGCAGGTCTCGAACGTTTGGATGAAACCGTGTTACGACGTCAAAATCGGCTTGGAAAGGATAGTACACTGATCTGCGCTGCTTGTACACGCTTTTGTTAGTTCCTCCCCCCACCCAGCAGCAGCAAACTTGAGTTCCACCGCGACCCCCACCTTCATTTTTTCCTTACCTTACCACTGAGTTGCATCATTCCTCGCTGTTTCTACTCCTCTGCTGCTGGAGGCGGTGGTAGAAACTGGTGTGTCCCTGATTATCGGATGAAACGTGCGTTTTTGTGGTATATGTATACATACCTATGATGCTGCTTGGCTTCGTGTTCATTCCCAAGCGCTAAAGCGTAAAGAAAGCGATTACGGCAAGACTCTTTGTACCACAAGATACGGTCGTTCGTGACGCTATAGTTTCCCGTTTTCGGAATAGAAAGTTTACTTTCCGCCGGCAAATTGGAATCGGTTTCTCATGGATGATGGAAGTGGAGCGGCGTGGCGTGGAGAGAGTGTTGTTGTTCACGACAGAAGATGGCTGGATGGCTGAGTGAGGAAGAAGGTTTGCTGGATTGATACTAGTGCTGTGCGTGCGTTTGTGAGCCTTTCCTTTTGTAAGGACCACCCCCGATCTCTATGCGGTTTCATTTCTCATGTCAATCATTAGGTGGATGCTATTATAGAACGCGAGCGATGCGATGATTTCACCAAAGTGCATATCATCCAATCGAGTAGGTCCTCAGAGAGCAGGGTGTGACGTAATCGAAGATACCTCCACTCCATTTAGAGAGTGATGAAATAGCTTGCGGTGACCGGTCGCACATCGCATTTGCTGTACAATTATGGCAAGTGCTGAATTGACGTCATGATTCTCACCGGCTGCTGGACTCACTTATACGCCGTCTAGTACCATCGCATCCTTCCTTAAGCTTGCTTGAAACGAGTGAAGCCAAACCGGATTCCAGACCAGCTTAATAGCACTCACAGACACCCCAGATCGACCACCGCTAACCCACACTCTTAAGCTATTTGAGGAGCAGGAGCCACAAAATTTTAATTTCGAGAGCGCAAATTCGGATTGGAAGTGAGTGAGCCGTTGTTTGTAATGGGGGCAGTGAGACTGACCTCGTCTTATGTCAGAATATAAACTAGCTATATGACCCCAGCCATGGTCGAACCGCAAGTGCAAGACGCCTTCTGCGCATCACAGGCCACCCCACGGCCTGCGCACAGGGCCCTGTTCCCGCTCATCAGTGGAGACCTGGACCAGAAGCTAGAAAAGGAAAGAGGTGAGAGACTGTCACGTGCCGGTCCATGTGGACCGGGGACGCATCACTTGAAATTCAAACTTTGAAAAAAGCAGTCGCGTCCAGGGTAGAGCGAGTTCATTGTCGGCTTGCTCACTGTCACCCTCTCCCCTCCCCTTCCCCTTCCCCTTCCCCGTCCTCCTCCCTTCCTTCATTCCTTTCTCTCCATATTCATTTCTTTTTTGCTATGCCCTTTACTTACTTTATGATCTAGAGCACCGTCTCGATTCAGTCCGCTCGTCAGACAACCCTGGTTGGTTCTTTCTAGTAATTTCTACACAGCTCGCTCATTTGCCAATTCGCAGCTTTTTATGATACCGCTCTTTTCTCGCCTGGCACTCCATCCTCCGATCCGTCCTCTATTTTATTAGAAGACGCTGGCCGTGGCTCAACCCGAGTGTCTATTTCTATGCACCGGGATGCCAGTGAAGACATGCCAGATTCCCCTTCCATGCCCGATCAACCCAAGCCTGGATCATCATCCCGCAGAAGTTCACGTTCTCAACTCCACAACAGGCCCCCCGCACCCCACCCCCTTCAGCCACCACCCGCATCCACCACCACCACCCACTCCTTTACCGCTCTCTCCCCCGCCGCCTCCACCCCCTTCCACTACTCCTCCGGGGCGCTGTCCTACACTCAGAGACCTGGCTACGCAGGACAATACACGGTGTCCTCGCCACAGCCGCCGCCTCTGACCATCGCACACACCCCTCCCCCTCCCTTCGCGTACTCCCACACCTTCCACGTCCCCGATGCCAGCATGATGTCCCCAAACATACACGCCGGGTACCAGCCCATGTTGCAGCCTCATGCTCCCGTCTATTCGTATCAGCGTCACTCCCCGGAAGGCGGTTCCACCTCCTTCTCCAGCTCGAGATCGTCCCCCATGTATCCGCCCCATCATCAGGCGCAGGCGTCCACCTCGCCCATGTCCCCACAGCCCCCTGCGGGACAGAGCAGTGCCCATTCGCCTTCGTATGTCGGCTCCAGCCAATTCCCTTCCTTACGATACCCCAATCCTGCCTCGCCCCAGTATGCATACCCCCCGCAGTCGTTCGCCAGTTCGTCGCCCATGTATCATTACCCCCCTCAGCACTTTGCCTCACCTGATGCCGAGTCGCAAGGGACGTGGTGGTACATGCCTCCTCAACAACAGTACGACAATGGTCCACCGCCGTATCAGGGACATTATCAGCTCTCCTATCCATCGCTTCAGCATCCCGATTCTGAGGGATCGTACTCTGCACCGGGTCCCTCGTCCGTTTCATATGCCATGCCTCCTGTACGACAAGGCAGCGCTGCAAGCTCTGCTGACCAACACCATACCCCTTCACCTCCCCACTCCACCGGTCTAGGCCCTCCCACCCATCAACAGCCTGATGGAGCAAGTGCTTCGTCGGGTGGGAAACCAGAGCGAACCCCAATTCGACGACACTACCACCCCAATCCGCCTGCGTCCCGCTCGGAGTGGGTGATGTGGACCGGGAACGTTCCATCGGACGCTACCCACGATGAGTTGTGGAAGTTCTTCACTGGGCAGGATAACAACGAGTCAATGGGCGTTGTTTCCATATTCCTTATCGCGCGATCGAACTGTGCGTTTGTCAATTACGAGACGGAGCGGTATTTGCAGCAGGCCATTGAACGGTTCAATGGGGAGCCTTTGCGCCCCAATGATCCGCGCTGTGCTCGGCTTGTGTGTCGTGTAAGGAGGAAGGACGATGATTTGAAAGCGGGGGTAGGGGGTCAGCGCGGGATGGGGATGCACACGAAGTGGATTAAGGAGATGAAGAATAGAGGTCGGATGTCGAGTGAGCGGTCGGATTTGTCGGCTTCTGATGATCCACCTACTTCGCCGTCCAGTTCATCGGATCATAATATGGCTGCTGCCATGTCGAACGTGTCGATATCCAGTGACGAAGGCCGGCCTCGTCATGTCAAGCATTCTAGTAGTTCGGGTTCGTATGCGTCTACGAATTCGAGTATCTTGTCGCGGCATTTTCCACAGAGGTATTTTATTCTTAAATCTTTAACTCAGGTGGGTGTTTTTCCCTCTTGGTGATCAATGCGATGCTGATATGTGTGCTAGTACGATTTAGATTTGAGCGTGGAAACTGGCCTGTGGGCAACTCAAAAGCACAATGAAGGCATCTTAGACCAGGCTTATAGGACAAGCAAGGACGTTTACCTTATCTTCAGCGTTAACAAAAGCGGGGAGTTCTACGGATATGCAAGGTAGGTTTTCAAGATTCACCTTTTAGTGGTTTCAAGGCTCCAATACGATTCCTGGGTTAATAGGATGGCAGGTCCTGTGCGCCGTGGAGAGCGTCGCGTTTCGTGGGCGAGTAGGGGATCCATGTCCCCTGTCCCGCCTGCTCGATCTATTCAGTCGCCTTTGACGGGGAAGGATGCAACGCACGCAGCGACGATCAGTCCGACGAGGATACCCAAGGCATCTGCGATACCGGCGAGTTTGGCTTCAGAAACCTATTTCACGCCGTCCCCTGGTAGGCAAGTCGACAGCTCACCGCTTCCTGTAGATGGCTCGGAACCGTTGTTCCCTGCAGGTGGTGATGGACAACGTACACCCGGTGGTCAAGACCGACTTCCTGCTTCTGCGCCCGCTGAGCTTGGGAAGCCACATCGCAAGGTAACTGGTGGCACCCCCTCGGAGAAGTATAGCTTAGATCATCGGACATTACGACAGGTTAAGCTCCCGGATGGGTTTTCATTGGATCCGTCGGCGCCTGCACGTGCGGTGAAGCAGGGCTCGGGGTCGTCTGGACCGGACGGCGTTTCGGGTTCGATTTCGACGTTACAGTCTGTGGTAGAAGAAGATGAAGTGCCACAGGTTGAGGGGGATCATTCTTTACCGGATAGAGGTGCGAGGGGTGCGGATAAGGCAGACGAAACGTGGGGGGATTGTTTTCAGGTACAGTGGTTGAGCACGCAGAGGCTGTCGTTTTACCATACGAGACATATTCGGAACCCTTGGAATCACGATCGAGAGGTCAAGGTGTCTCGAGATGGGACGGAGCTGGAGCCTAGTGTTGGGAGGACGCTGTTGGAGGAGTGGGAGAGGCTGGCGGAGATGCAGGCTCCCCCGCCGCCGGTTGTGCCGCCTGGAAAGGCGCCTGCCAATGCGAGGCGGCCCAGGGGCGTTGCTGCTTCTGGGTCTGTGGGAGGTGCATCGAGAGAGGGGGGAGGAGATGGTGGAGGAGAGAGGCGGACGTCACGATCATGATAAACGACAACGATCACACTTGCAAAAAAAAAATTCTACATTCCAAACACACATCCACGGTGATAATTTTCAAACACGCAATACCAACAGCATCAGTTCATCTCACAATCATGTACGTGACGTTCCTATTTTTCATTCGGTTCTTTCAAACCCGGGCTAACGTGCAGTCTGGACTCTGTCCGGTTGTTCCTTGACCCCCCACAGTTCTTTGTTTTTATTCTACGAATCGGACGGACTGTCATTCACGAAACAGTCGCTCTTTTATTGGGATTTATCTGGACCATTCACGTCGCGCTTTTTTTCTCTGGAGCATTTAGCTGTGTGTTTTGTCCGAAGTTAACTGCTGTAGCTATAGTAGAACCCAACCCCACTCTGTAATACCTTGTAAATTGGCTTATACACGGCTCGCCATAATAACCTGGTGTTTTTCATTTGTACTTTTTTGCGACTGAGGGTGTAGTTGCTGCATATGGGGATCGTCGATCCGGTGTTTAGGCTTTGCTGGGACGATCCTGGGGTTTGGAAATTGGAAGGCTACCCCGAGCGCTGATCCCTCAATTCATAAAGCCCTGGGACCGAGGGGACTGGAACCTCGGGGGGTCCATCGGGAGGTCTTCAACGCGTCGCGGATATGAGAGCACGTGACTTTGTTGCTTATCTCAGCATAAAATTTAAGGGTGCCGGGGTCTAATCTGGGCCGATGACCTCTGATGATGAGAACGCAGCTGATTATGCCGAGTCCGACTGCTGACGACAACGGCGACCTGCTCCCACTCACGTCTCGTTCGCTGCGTATCCCAAACAAAATAACTTATCTTTCACCATGAAAATCTCAGACCTGCCTAGAGAACTCATAGAAGACATTCTCGCCCTCGGAGACCCCATAGACATGACCAGAATGGCCCAGTGTTGTCGTTTATTTCGTGATATCGTGTATTTCACCGACGATGCCTCACTCTGGCGGAATTTGTACCTCTCGCAGCCGTTGGATGATCCGAGGATATGTATATCCCAAGACTGTCGGCCTCGTCCGCCTATAGACTGGAAGAGCGAGCTGAAGCGCATCGTTAGAGCGAGTACGATTGCTGTTGCCATCGAGTTCGCTAAGCCGGAAGAGCATACTACCGTTCTGCAGACGTTTCTGGATATGACGAAATACGTCCCGCGACTGTCGTCGTACTATAGCAAAGACAACATATCGAACAATCTCATTTGGGTCGCTGCGGTCCTACGACGCGGGTTCCTGGACGAGGTAGCACAAGCTTGGAAGCTGACCGAGGAGGAGGTCCAGCTCGTCGCGAGGCTCCATGCGTACTTTGGTATCACCCACGCAGATCTGAAACCACAAGCGCGTGTGCGCTCCAGAGCGTTCGTGTATGACATGCGCAAGTACACCGCGGAGAACGAGTATGGGCCCTTCCACCCCGACGGAAGCGTTGATTGGGTCCATGTGCAGATGATACATCATGCAGTGTCGATGCATATTGTGGATACAAATGAGATCGGGGAGGGTACAGAGTTTGAGTACTTTTTGTTTCCCATGAGTTTGCCTTCTACGCAGATCATCTTGGAGGATGGAGTGGATTTGGATACGGATAAGGATTGGGCGGGGGTTACTGGACGATGGGCCGTGTCGTTTTGCTTTTGCGATCATAGGGAGCTGCTTAGTGCGTTACCCATCTCCTCCCTGCACTCCTCGTCTCACGCCCCCTTCTAGTATACAACACAACGAACGTATGTTTTGCCTCTCTTCCCCTTCCGGTCGCTAACTATGGTACAGTCCCCTGACGGTAACGGCCAACTCGATACCTCTCTCTTCGAAGACGAAGACTTTAGAGAAGTTTTCCGCTCTCTCGCAGTGGACATAAGTGTCCTACGCACCGAGCACGACCCCGAGCACCCCGACAGACCCATAATACACTTCGTAGGCAAAATGAAGGACCCATCAAGCTCGACGATTACAGGCTCCGCACGGATGATTGGGGATGGGCAAGTGAAATGGCATTTCGTGAGTCCCTCCTTGGTCTTTGCTGTGTGTATGCGGTGACGAGTGTACGTATAGGTGAGTGGGGAGCCGGGGAATGCTATTTGGAGGTGAGTCTGTTGTTGTTCGTTTTTGTGAGGTGGGGTGTTGATATGTTTTTACTATTAGCTCGGAGGGTGTGCAAGTTGGTGGGATACGTTCTGCGTATGGCGTTCTGGGCGCTTGGACTACTATATTTCATGATCGGGATGATCCAGTTGGTATGTTGTCTTTTTGCTTTCACATAGACCCCCCGCTCAAGCTGCTACATGCAGGCCCGTTTTGGTTGCGTAAGCTGCATAATGAGAATAATCTGGAGGATATTCTGCAGCAGTTGCTTACTTAGATGATGGACGTTTGGTTATACCATGTAACATTTGGATATTTGTGTCATTATGTGTATATTAAAGAGGGTTTTAAATGGTATATAAAAATGAAGATGAGGTTATTGTAAGATTCGAGGTGATAGAGCCTGAGTTCGAGGTTGAAGTTTTGAACGACTGGTAAGTTAGCGCTTGGTTAGCGCGCGTACCCCAAAGTCAAATTTAAACGGAGTTTGAAATGATTACATGGTATTTATCCACTTTGACTCCACGGACCCTACCAGAACAAACTCGACTCGACGATTCCGATGGTCCCTAACAATTCTTCAACGTCTTACGAAAATTCGGCGTACCATGCCACATGCAATTGGCCATTTAATCGAACCTTTAGAGACTGAGTTACGCTCATCAAGAAGTTGATTTGAACGTTTTCACAAGTTGTTTACAAGAGCAAGTTATCAGAGGTGAAAGCTCTAACGGTTCACAAAGTTATGATATAGCTAACAGCCTTCCATATTCAATATATGTCTATTCCATGGTCTAGGTTCAGCCTGCACTCATTCATGTTGTAAACTATGCGGCCGCGTTGGCCAGTTCTGGATATGATGCGGAGGTGATTGATATTTGAAGGAAAGTGAGACACCTCTTAAAGACTGACAAAAATCCTTAAAGATTTACATGAATTGCTGATGTTCGAGACAACATTTTCTGTCGCAAAGAAGTTACTTCCTGTATGAAGCCAGGATGTAAGTCGATTATAAACAATATCATTGTTGCAACGGGACAGAAAGGCATGGACACTAGCGAGATAAAATCCTGATATTGGTTCTCAGACTTTTATTCAGAGTCGTGGATTTTAACGACAGCTAAGTCAGTTATCTTTAGAGAAATTCAAAGGTTGCACCACAACTAAAAACACTTGAATGAAGGAGACTTGAATATTTCAATTTGAATGAGTATCGTTCGCTGTATTTACGACGGAACAGTGCTTTTTATGCTTCCTTTCCATGTACAGACTCCTTGGACTAATGCATATCTCTACTCTATACGACCTCAACCATTTGCTACTTCGTGGAGCACAAATTTCAATTTCAACTGCCATTATTCTATTCATGTTGTGGTTAGGAGGAATAAAATTAGTTTGCGATGCTCACAGAGACTGGCATTATAACGTTACTGGTCCTGAAAAGTGTAGGTAATTGGTGAGAGAAGTGTTTGTAATCGACCCATGAGGGTGTAGTGAGGTACAGAAATGAAAACGAATGAAAACCGCAGTATACGTGTTCGGGCCACAACGTAACATTATTTTTGGAGATGACAATCACGCTATATATAGTGTAGTGCAGGCGAAACGTTTGCTCTACAGTTCGCTTGTGTTTAACATAGCCCTAGCGTAGCCTTAATTTACAGCATATTAAGCCCAGGAGTTTTAGTACCTACCTTACCACTAACACCTCCCTACCTACCATTGCTTACACCATCGTTTGGTTCTGGTATGGCCTTTAACAGTGCACATGGTTTTATTATTAATGGAGACATTCATGCGGTGGATAATAGTCGTCGAGGAGCATCCGGTACACGACATTGCATTATTTTCACAAGTGGAGTGCTAACACAAGGTCTGAAGTATTGAACCTTCTTCTTAATGCTGCTTGCCTTGCAGCAGGTCATCAGTCAGATGAACGGTTTGACCCACCTAAATGCCACCCTGGTACGAGAAGAGCTGTGATTGACGAAATCATAACTTGGGTGGACTCAAAAGACCCGGAGAAAAGGATTAAATGGTTATCTGGACCTGCAGGAGCAGGTAAATCGTCAATTTCTCAGACGATAGCCGAAAGATGTGATAATGCGGGAAAGCTTGTTTCGAGCTTCTTCTTTTCACGAACAAACATCAGTACTGGAAGAGATAATGGGAAAAAAATTATCCCGACCATTGCATACCACCTCTCGATCGCAATACCTGAAACGAAGGAGTTGGTCCTCAGTGAGATCGAGAAAAACCCGGGAATACTACAGTATTCAATGAAGGAGCAAGTACAAAAATTAATTATAGAACCATTGCAGGTTGTAAAAGGAAGACCTAATATGGTGAATATACGTACCCCGGAATTGGTGATCATTGATGGTTTGGACGAGTGTAGTGATCGAAAAGTTCAAGTTACGATTATACAAGTCCTTACTTGGGTTTCATCGCAACCTTTGATTCATCTACGGTTTCTTATTGCAAGCCGACCAGAGCTAGAAATAAGGAATGCATTCAACTCGCGGTCCGTACAGAAAATATGTACACGATTGGTTCTTGATAACCGCTATGCGCCGGATAACGACATATATGTGTATCTCCGAAACGAGTTCACTAGGATAAAGGAAGAACATACACTATCCTTAGCATTGTGGGAGGATGCAATACATTGGCCATCTGATAGAGACATATGGAAACTTGTGAAAAAATCATCGGGACAATTCATCTATGCAGCTACTGTCATCAAATACATTGAAGATAACCGTCGCGATCCCAGGGAACAACTTCGTACAATTATTGATATACAGCCGGGAGGAACTTGTAGAGAATCACCGTATGCAGAGCTTGATGCAGTGTACATACACATACTCAAGACTGCTGCGATGTCACAAGACTATAATTCCATTTCTCATATTTTCATGGTTCTACTATACACAAGAAGACATTTAGAGATGGAGATGGTCCCTGGTAGCTTCCGACTGGCCAAAAATGAAAGGATAGCATCCATTTCCACAGTTCCAAGACTAGCTGAATTCTTGGGTGTCATGCAGAGTACAATAACTTTATTACTTGTTGATCTTCACTCGGCTATGTATATTCCAAATTCAAATCTTGCACAAGATGCACAGATTATCCGCTTCTTCCATGCATCTTTCGTCGACTTTTTACAAGACTCTGCCAGATCGGGAAAATTCTTCATAGCCAAGGAAAAGGCACATGCAATCCTTGGGAGAGACTGTCTTTCAACGATTGTAGAGACGGATCCATCGCAAAGATTCTACCTCGGCGATTTGAGCTATGTGCAGCATTATGCATTTCATGCTTATTTCTATCATATGGAACAAAGCGAGTTTGATGACGAGTTATTACAGGGAATTCTAGAGCTGTCAAATGCCCAGGATTTAGTGCGGAAAATAATCTTAACGTTGGAAACGGAGGATATAGGAGATATACTTTTTCGCATGTTTAAATTTAATTTCGGTGCCATGGAGAGATCTGTAGGTATCATTTATTTTATGAAACCATTCAGCTACTAACTCTTTACTTTTCAGCATATAGTTCTTCCAGCGGCAGAAAAACTAGAAGATATTTGTGGCTATATATCTAGGACAGTAGATGAAGCTGTATTGACAGACATCTGTGGTCTAGAAACTCATAAAGCCATAGTCTCCTTTGCAATGGCAAAATTATTTCCAGAGAAGTTTTATAAAAGAGATATCTATTATTGCTGGCAAGCCACGATGCTAGACAGTTTTTCAAGAACAAAAAATCTCATTTTGGATGGCAAGAAGTGCCAACATATGATCCGTAGCATATGGGAAATATCATTTGCGGAAAGGTTTAGTAGGTAAGCTGTCACGTACATTAATAATACGTACATTCATGCTGATACTTATTAATAGCGGAAATTTGGTTTATATGGCTGGAGACGTCTTGGATTTTATGGTATTTGAATATTTGCTTGATAGAATTAAGCCGTCCACAGAATTCGGACTGTTTCTTAGGACGAAATTGCTAACCTTGGTGTCTCAGTGGAGGCATGAATGTCAGATCACAATGCCTACTCACAGAAGTCTGGAGACATTTCTATCTAGAGAAGAGCAGATTCATGTAATGGTATCACTCGAACATGCTGTTAACGAATATTTAAAAGTAAGCCTATCACCTCACGACTAATAGTGCCATCCAATACATGATTATTGTCAATAACCATAGGCATGCAATTGCCTTCAGCCTCATCAATGATTTGTGCACCGTGATGAACAAGAAGTGGTCCGCTCAATTTTTGGGTTTTCTGGTTAGTATCTTGTGCACTTTTCAAACTCGCTCGAGGAACTTAAAACTTATATTAGATACCAACCACAAAACTTTGGAAGACGAAACTTGTTTAATATCAGCAGGATAAAATTAAGGTTGAAGTGTACCACCAAGTTCATCAAGTTACTTTTCTTGATTCGTTGCATAGCATGTGTTTTGCTTTCTTAGTAAAGCTCGAGAATTGTTCGAGTAGAGTTTAAATAAATAACCGAAAGCGATAATAATCTAAGACTCGGAACCCTACACATTGCGGAAGCCAAAGCTCAAGCCGCACTCGCTGCTTCACGTTGTACCATCCCTTATATGGTCGTGGCGTTTGACAGTGCATAAAGATAATAGTCGTGGACTCGGAGGTGCCGCACTTGAAGGTATTTCTTGCGAGGTCGGACTCGCTAATACGAACTCTGAAGGATTAACTTGACTTCTCGAGCTCAGCATGAAACTTATATTCAACCGATTTAAGTAAGGTTTATGGTAAGTACTTAGTATAGACTAGATCGGTTACGGTAAGCTGACTTGAAATAACATTTGTTGAAGTTAACGTTGTGGTCTCGAGGAGTAAAGCTCGAAGGTGGTAGCGTTTGAATAGAACACCTCCAGCAGCGCTAGAAGCCGCAAACTCAAACAGAAGCAGCCTTCAAACCGTTGTTACCAGGAATCGCCAGGACAGTCTCAGCCCGTCAGCCGAATTGGGAAGGATGCATACGACCGACGCGAAGAATGTGCAAGGTAGGATAGAAGTCTGACGATATGCACTTAAGTATCGCAGGGGAAGGAATATGTGGGTTTACACTGATTGCCAGCGCGTAACTGTACGGCAATGCTCACCCGCCCGCTCCCTAACACATAGGCCTAACCAACCAATATCAACGATACCCTCTCTCTTCTACAACAGTCAGGCGAGAACGTTAAAGCTGAAGAGCCATAGGGAAAGCTGTAACAGTTAAGCGTATTGCCAGATAAGGACATCGAAGAGTAGATGCCTGTCGAGGCTGAAAGAACTTGTTGAGGAGAAACATGAGCATGGGGTACACTTGAACTTGAGGTGACGCAGCCCGCTGGAGATTCCTCTATGTACTCCCTGAAGGAGATGTAGCGCATCTGGCGACGGTGCTCGCGAAGCTAAGAAAGTTCACGTGTTTGTCGTTTGGCATGGACAACCACTACCAGCGCAAAAGACAACACCAATGCCACTTCCAGAGCAAAAGACACCTGAAGCGCCTGTCCCGCCGTCTCCAAAGGTAGTGGAAGCGCTTGAGGCGGCCGTTCTTGGTAACATGATCCTTGACGAATGGAGAGTGCTTTCAACGCAAAAGCAAGCGTATACGTTAGTGTAAGCATAATGTCTTTGCAACGCGCTCAAAGATACCGGCTGCATTGGCCCTATCGGCGTACGACGACAGTTGAAGATCCGACCATATAGCGGGGGTTAAGGGAATTGAGGATACTAGGAATGTTGGTATTGGAGGGGTGAGTTCTCCTGACAAGGGAGTGGGGGATTCTGGAGGCTAAACTTGACATTGACGAGCTGAAGACCGCTGATACCCTATTTGAAATTGAACTCTCCCAGTATCGACAATGTGCCTCCTCAGCGTAAGCGTCTAGCGGTAGCGCAATGAGAGGACGATATGCATGAAACTAGGCAGTCGAGTGGCTTTCTGCTGCGTCGGAAGAGTTGACGAAGCATGCAGGATTTATTTCACAGCTACACTATTTTTGCAAAGAACAGATAAGAATGAGGACGACAGAAAGTGGATGTCATCGTGTACGACGGTACTCATCATAGCGACTTGATGACGAAGAAAAGGCAGGAAAACTCGTGTAGCATCCCGGAAGCCTGGGAACTTCAACCCAATCCTTCATCCAATTTTTCATATTGAGCAGCGTGAACCGTATGCTTCCTCCGCATCCTGAGGACCTGTCTGTAACGGCGTAACGTAGATTCTTAACATTCTTGCACGAACTTGCTTTGGAAGAGAAACATAAAATGGAAATGGCTATCCAGTAGGATTTTATGAGGCCATAGTTAGGGCAGTCGAAGAGACGTTGTAGAGGATGGTGCCAGTGAGGAGAAGAAAGAGAGGCCGGGCGGGATGTCAGGCCTTCAGGGACTAGGGATTGGGTAACGCAGTTTGAGCTATTGACGTAAACGAAGTTCCCACGCAACAAAAAAACTGCTTGGCAAGTTTGATTTCCCCTACCGACTGTTTTATCATTTTATCACCTCACCAAGGCTTCTGTCATGCAATCGCCCTCGAAATTTCCCCGTATACCAGAAATAATAGGACTAATATGCGAACAACTAACCTCCGAAAAACCTACTCTGGCATCTCTTGCGAGGACATCCAAGATGTTTGAGGGTCCAGCGCTTGACGTACTTTGGATCGATCTCGTTGGTTTTTATCCATTGGCAAAGTGCTTACCGTCAAATACATGGAATGAGGAGGAACAAGAAGATAATAAGCGATGCGTGGTGTGTTAATTTAAACGACTACTAGGACTGTGTAGTGTAAATTGACTGTACTAGGTGCTTAAACAACACTTGACCCCGCAGATTGTTCGCGCTTTTTATACTATGCCAGAAGGGTACACCGCTTTACAACCGACCAGATTTATCTAGAGGTCAAGGTTCATACGGATATTAGTATATATCAGGCCTTGCAATTTGCAGTGCAAGGTGGAAAGCTCCTTCCAAATCTTCGACAACTATTGTGGGCTTGCGAAAAAGAGACTTTTCCGTTTCTTCATATGTTTTTGGGGCCTCTCCTAATCAAACTCATGTTCAGGTTTTCAGTGAGTTCCAAAATGCAACTTTCGTTTGTTACGGCTTTATACAAACATTATCCTTCACTGAAATTTGTGTCCCTGACCTTTTATCCCAATGCATCCACCGATGACCGTAGGCAAGCAATCAGTCTCATATCCAGCGCTGTTGAAAAGTGGAACAACCTGCATTCATTACAAGCGACATCCCTTACCTATCCCGCTCTCTTGAAGATAGCACGGTTACCGCATTTGGGAAGATTGGACATAAGTGAATGTAAATTCGATGTAGTTACACCTGGAACTTCGCGTGGTGGATTTCCAGCTCTAACCGCTCTCTTACTTTGTTGTTGCGAAACTATCTCGGATTGTGTCGCAGTTCTGAAAACAATGGATGGCTCTCCGGTACAATCAATGCGTCTAGGATTTAAAGGAGTAGAATCATCGACATCTTGGAAACAGGTCTTCCTCGCCATTAACCAACATTGCCACCGCGAGACTCTCACTATTCTCAGGTGTAGAGATGGGGTGAATCGCCGCTACTATGATACGAACATTATTAGAACCCCAACTCGCCATGAAATGATCAGCTATGAAACTGTGAAACCGCTTCTGGTTTTCCACAGGTTTACTTCACTTATGATTGAAACTGTTAAAGGATTCGATTTTTCTGATCCTACTATGATAAAGGAGATGGCAACCTGCTGGAAAAACAGTCAATACTTGAAATTCAAACAGCTTCCCTTTTCCCGAGCCGATGAACGACCGAAAATCGGTCTCCGTGATTTGGTTCCCTTTGCAGAACATTGCGCCGAACTTGAGGAGCTTGCCCTTGCATTTGATGCGACGTTTCCCCCAGATGCCGATCAACGAAATATTCTTGGGACTAAATTATACAAGACTCGTCTCTCAGAACTATTTGTAGGGGATTCACCTGTCGATAATCCTGCCATCGTCGCAGCCAATCTGTCAGGAATCTTTCCCTCTCTGGAAAGTATAACAACAATCGAATACGAGGAGCATTCGCATTACCGACATGAAAGAGCGGAAGAAGATTGGGGCAGTAACCACAAGGCATGGATGCAGGTCAATGAGCTATTGACAATATTCACTACTGTCAGAGAGCAGACATTGTCTGCTGCCAAAGAGCAGGGTGCACTTTGAGATGAACTTTGACGTTGGACAAGTATTACACTGCTTTTCATATACATTTTAATATGATATACCGCTTATGATTAATTGCGATTTGTCAAAGGTTTGCGTGGCATTATTACTGTGCTGTCTGAAACCCTAACAGATGCCCGTGCCTATCTGCATCGTCTAACTGTGCATTATCCTCCATATGCTGATCAACAAAATATTCTTGGGGTAAAAATTTGCTAGATATATTTTCTTCTTTTGAAGTATGTAACGATAATTGAATACAAAGAGCATTGGCATTATGAACCTGAAAGTCTAGCTGAAAGTTATTGGGGTGAAAGCCAAAAGACATGGATGCAGATCAGTGAACTAATAGAGATGATATCCTCTACTGTCGGAGGACGGGCATGGTCTGCTGCCAAGGACCCAAAGGAGAAAGGCACAACATAAGAGTGTCTCTCCCTCTCTTAGTTGATAGCGTTACTACAACCATTATAATGTTACATTTCTCTCAATCCACTTTTCATATACTGTGTTAGCTGAATTCTTCACTTCTTTGGGTATTATTTCTTCTTAATCACTAGTATAATTCATTCATTTATGGACTTTGTGGCTCAAATAATAGTATATACCATTGACCGTTACGGTGACACTTATTATATTTCTTGTACATGACTATACACAGGCTGTCAAATATATTTAGTCCCGCATCTTTCCCGCATCGACTTGTGCACGTCTTAAGTTACAGCTTACTAAAGGGCAAAAGTGTCAGTGTCAGCACAGCATTCATGAGCATAGCCTTGAGCTTGACTAGTGCGTTAGGGAACTGGTGGCCAGTAAATATATTTCTCCCACTCTTACTATCACCACAAATAACTAACTGCCGGACTCATTTTCTGCATTATGGCATTTAACAAAGCACACCATTTTATTATCGAGAAACTCTATGCCATAGATAACAGACATCAAGGACAATCCGGTACGCGACATACAATGATAAATTTCAGGAGGTGACACAGGCTCTGAAGGATTAAATCTTCTTCTTAATTCTGCTTGTCCTGGAGCAGCTCATCAATCAGGTGAACGACATGACCCACCTAAATGCCATCCTGATACTAGAAGGGCTGTCATAGATGAGATCATGGACTGGGTTGACTCAGAGGAACGGGAGCGGAAAATTATGTGGTTATCTGGACCTGCGGGGGTGGGAAAATCCTCTATCGCTCAGACGATTGCGGAAAGATGTGACAGTGAAGGAAAGCTTGTTTCGAGCTTCTTCTTTTCACGGATAGATACAAGCACTGGACGAGATGACGGAAATAGGCTTGTCCCGACCATAGCCTATCACCTTTCAATTGCAATACCTGCTACTATGACATTGATCGTTGCTGCGCTCGAGCGGGATCCAGCCATGCAAACATATGCAATGAAAGTGCAATTACAAAGATTGGTTATAGATCCGCTGAAACATATTTCAGCGCACTGCAAAAATCTGGTGCAAACACACACCCCAAAGCTGTTAATTATTGATGGCCTGGACGAGTGCAACGATCGAAAGGTCCAAGGAATCATCATCGAGGCACTTGCTTGGATGGTATCTCAACCCTCCGTTCATCTTCGAATTCTCATCGCAAGCAGGCCAGAGTTTGAAATAAGGAATGTATTTGATTCATTTCCCCTCCGCCGCCGATGTGTGCGACTTGTGCTTGATGGCCAGTATGCACCAGATAAAGATATAGAAATATATCTTCGAAGTCAATTCACTATAATTAAAAAAGAACATACACTTGCCCCACTATTATTGCAGGACATTAATTGGCCATCATGTCAGGACATAGCAACAATAGTGCAAAGGTCATCAGGACAATTTATCTATGCGAGCACAATCGTTAACTATATTATGGACGACCGTTGTGATCCCCGAGAACGGCTCCGTGCGATTGTTGACAGACGGCAAGGAGGACATATCACAGACTATCCATACGCAGAGCTGGATGCAGTGTACACCCATATCCTTGAGACTGCGGCGGAAGCACAAAACTATGGATACATTTCCATTGTATTTATGGCATTACTCTATGTAAAAGACAAAAGAGAAGATTCCGAAGTTTTCTTGCCGGCACCAGGAGCTGAGGCTAAAAAAGAAATAGCGTCTATTTACACAGTATCAAGACTTGCGATGTTCTTGGGTCTACCACGGAGTTTAATGGAGTTATTGCTTATGGACCTACACTCAATTGTATGTGTCCCAGGTTCAAGTTCATTTGCGGAAGATGGTCACTTTATCCTCTTCTATCATGCCTCTTTCAGCGAGTTTCTACTGTCGGAAAAATCGAAATAGCCTGATAAGTTGCTTACGATTCTGACAGCCATATCAGTGCTCATCAGGTTTCACTTCCAGCCATATCACCACATTTATCAGTCCATAAAAGAACTTATACTCTAGGTCAGAAACTGATATTACCCCATAACATTGACGCTCTAGGCTTGTAAGCAACATACATTACCATGTAAGGTATTGTAACGTTTTTCGGACAATCATATCAGTTATTTACCAGGTCATACACTTATGATCAATACCATACATAGCTGATAGATGTATCTGAATAAAAATATCAGTAGTATATCTGTGTCTATAAGCTTGTCCTTTAAGTATGTATGTTGCATATTCCCCCATGTAGTTCACTGTAGCCACTGAGAAATCCTTTGCAGCGTGTATTATATTATGAAGTCATATTTATAAAAATTAGTTAGATGTGTTCACAGCTACTAGCCACTGTGTCTAACCAAAGTACTAATACTAATATCAATGTCGGGTTAGGCTGTTTACTCGTGGGGGTGTATCTCTGCCTGTGCTTTCATCTGGGAGAATGTGGAAGTGAAACAGGAGCGGTATCGCGCGAGTTTGGAGAACAACCACAAGGAGGAGAAAGTTGTGCCTATCACGAGAAGGGAAGAGTCCGTCGAGAGGAGGAGTACAGATGATTGGCGCTGTGGGTCCATTGTGGGCTCTATTGCACGGTGATCGAATCCTACTTGACGCAGCTGCAGGGGAGACTGAGGAGCATTTGGAAGGGGATGTTCGAGCCCGGCTGGGCTTTGGAAGGAGTTTCGGAGAGCGGTGAATGGTGAGGTGGTGGAAGGAATCAAAAAGAGTCGAGCGCGTCGAACACATGTGAATGCATCACGCATGCAGCACTCAGCGCTCAATACTCAGCATTCAAGCGCTCACTATCAAATATGAAATATCAGCCAAATGCAGTTCCCTTCATGTTCCCTTCTGAGTTCGCTTGCATCTGTTGGAGCAGCGCCGTTCCTGGCGCTCGATCAAGTGCCATAAGCACATTGCATTAACTCCATAACACGTTTCGACAGGCCGGGACCAACCACCATCTATGAGTTGGATGCGTTGACCAGGGTTTTCAATGTGTGTCTTGATGCTGTAAGGTTAATAACACTTTTCTTTTATATGGATACATCCTGCAGCGAGGTATGTACAGAAGCTATCATTCGAATGTTGTAATTGCGTAGCTCGCCTCCACCCAAATCTGCTAATACATCCTTGGACTCGGAGTTGGAGCAATGCTCCAAAATTAATTACATAACATGGACCCGCAATGGACCTGACTACACAACACGTTCAAACTTCACGCTACATATATAATTGAGTCGGAATCTGGACAAGTATTGAAGTAACAAACCCCCCAATGTCTCGCTCTAACCATGGCTCTAAGTCCAAACCCACTAAAGGCTCCCTTTCTCCATTTTTTGGTATGGTGTTCGATATCTTGATGGTACTAACTGAATAGCTGATATGTACTTAGGGAAAACTCTCTAACTCGCAATACCCCGCCTCCCTCACTACATCGGCAACCAACAACTAGCCTTGGAAGCGTGAACGTTGTTAATATGACTGATGTAGCAAAAAGTAAACAACGATTGATGGTGAGCTGAGTTCAATTACACGAGTGCTTGGATGATGCACTCACCAACCTCACAAGAATGAACACCCTTCAAAATTAGCTCGCCTTGCGTTTGACCAAGACAAAGGTTTGGATTGGTTGGAGAGCGAGTTTTCCGAGATCAATAGCAGAATTAGATTTTCTGGCGACAGTTGTGTTACATGTATTGTACAACTATTATGAATTTGAATGTATATGATGAATGGCTATATTTTTTTTACCTTGAAGATTTAATTGTATGCAATGTTACCGCGCTGATACCTTCCATAGGTATAAATGGGAATCACAGAAAACTTATTTGCATTATATACACTGAATCCAATTATCAGTCGTGACTCTTTCGATTATCCATGTCATTGGTGATCATAATTCTCAGTATTATACTCTATACACATTCTTTTCAGACTTATCTATACTCATCGCGCTGAGCGATAACTGATCATGCTTATGATCAACTATTGCTTGATTCTTAAGGGCTATAGACCCCCCCAAACGCTGATGGCCTTACATGACCTTATATGGCCAGGTCTGAACAAATATGCTGATCTCGATTTTTCCGACAACAGGATCCTTCCCGGTCAAAAAACTTTTTTATCGCCAAGGAAAAGGCGCATGTTATGCTTGGGAAACACTGCTTTTGGACAATTTTGACGAAGGAGCCAACACAGCAGCCCTATGGGAGCGATCCGGGTTATGTGCTGCGCTATGCGTTACACAACTATTTTTACCACCTCCAACATAGTATATTTGACGATGAATTACTGCATGGCCTACAAGGGCTCGAAAACGCCCGAGAACTTGTACAAGATATTATTTTAAATCTAGACACAGAAGAGATCGAAGACATACTTATTCTCATGTTTAAATTTGATTTTACGGTAGCAGACAGCTCTGTAAGTTGAACCGTTTTCATCCTTTATGTAAAACTCAGTTCTTTACGATAAAGAAATTCGCACTTCCAATATCCGACAGACTGCACAATATATGTGGCCACATATCTGTAGCGGTTGATGAATATGTGCTCAAGAAAATTCCTCAACGAAATAATGGCAGTGTAGGAGAAAGTTCCTCCATAACGTACTACAACATTTATAAGGCAATACTTGCCTTTGTACAGGCTAGAAAATTTCCTGAAAGGTCTCATAAGATTTACTATTGTTGGCAGGTTGCAATGATGAATAGCCCCAAAAGAGGTAAACATCTGTTTCTGGGCGAGAGAAGAAGTTGGCTTGCGTTGCATAACTTGTGCAGCTCGGAACATGACTATTTGAAAAGGATTTGGAGGTGAGCATTGAGCTGATTAGTACCATAGTAATAATCTAAATTCATCAAAATAAGTTTGCACACCACTGACAAGCAATGTGTCTGGGATATTATGGTTTTTGAATATCTACTTAGGAGACTTCATCCACGCACAACACCCTCTTTACCTTTCAAACCCACACTGCTATTAGATATGCAGAAGGTAGTATCGGAGATAACAAATCGTTTTAGTGAAGTGCCACCATACTGGAAGGGCCCAATAAATAACACGGAGAAAATCACCATCGACTTATCGAAGGATCAATGGATTGAGAGCGTGAATATGCTGGAGCAATGTGTTAATATTTACATGCCAAATGTAAGTGGATCGATAATATAAATATCTCAATTGAACCAACTTCTAACGCATCGAAGGAACCACACAACCCCTCCTGGTATACATTAGATAAGTATCTAGGTTGGGTAGATTGAGAAATTAGAGGTAATAGAATGTTTAGAATTGGAAGGTATCAACCAAGTTGTAAACACATGTAGTGATTATCCTGCCTTCTATACACCGATCAAGACTAGGACTCGGAGGCAAAAGGACTACGGCACATAGTATATCCACCGCCGATAACCATGTCAAGCTCAAGTACGCCTCCTCCAAGTAATAATGAGGGATTCTATTATACGAATCACAGCATTCGAAACGTTACAAGAGCCTGAGCCAGAGATGCAACAAACCCAAGCAAAAGTTTGTTTCAGTGTCGAGAATGCGCCTACAAAGTGGACTAATGAACCTTCCTACAACGTATCCAGAGTACAACGTCGGGTGGAAGCTGTGCACTCTAATCAAGAAAACGAGAATACTGAATCTATATCCAAGCTAAAAGGAAGCTGGGAAGAGACATAAGAAGAGGACTCAAAAGGGAGTGGTAGAGTTCGTCTAGTAGCCGAAGTCGTCCAAGATCAAAGACGAAGGAAGTCAGGGAGAAGTGCACAGTAATAAACTTGCAGTCTAAATGCATTCACTTCTTCCCCTTCGTATTCCCCAGTGTCTATATGAGCATACGAGCAGCGTGTGATCTTAATCTTTTACTGACGAGCTCCATTCCAGACTCAAGTTCCAAGTTACCAGGAATCATTAATCAGGATAAGTAGAGTAGAGCCTAGAAGGTTATAGTAAGCGGCTTTTCATGTCTACGGGACACGTTTGAAAATCGAAAGAACGTTGTATTATGTAAGATGTCAAGTTCAACTCGAATTGAGTTCACCCTAGCTCGCAATACTTGGAAGTGTCGACTACGTCGACGAAAACCTTGCTTGCAATAAAAAAGAAATAAAACAATAATAATTTAGAAAAAAAAATATTTAAGGGATTAAAATATTGGATTGTAGGTTAAAAGGTAGTAATAAGAGAGTGAGACTGAGATTTCTACATCAGGTTAGAACCAGACATAACCCACCACTTGATAGCACCAGCACCACCACTCACTGGCAGCAGTCACAAGCACCAGCAACTACTTCACAGGAAGGCCCAGGAGAGGCACATCGATCTTCCACTCAACAAGCAACTGATTCTCATCCTTCAGGAGCAACTTGAGATGAGGATCAGGGCGACAACTCCCACTACGATGGGTGTATTTTCCAATTGAGATTGGAAAATCGACTTGAAGCCATCATTAGTTACTAAATCATTTGCCATTGCCAGCATTGGGAGGATACTCCCCGAATTCGTTCCGGGAGACAGATCAGCAACAGAACAATCTTTCAAAACATATCTTGTTGACATTGATAACTTCCAACGGCAAGAGGCAGTGAGAGAGAGAGAGAGAGCCAGGAGATTCCGTTCAGATCAGGAACCTTCGGGTGAGGGAGAACAACCACAAGAACGCCAATGCAAAAGGTCTCGGAGTCCTGAGTCGGTTTCAGCTAACTCATCTACATTCACCAAAGAGAGACAACGTGTCGGAGGTGGGTGGGTACCGAAAAACACAGATCGGCCAACGGGAAGTTTCCTAACATGTGTGTAAGAATGAAGAGCATAAATGCGAGAACGCATACTCACTGAACAGCTGCTGCAAGGGTTTTGACATCCAGATCAAGCTCACCTCACAATGAATCGCTCATGATGTCAATCAGCCCCCACTTTCCTTTCACAATCTGTCTGTAAAAACCCTAATCTTATTTTCCTGGCATGCGCTTTGAAAATGGGCCGAATGCCTTGAGAACGTGTTTACCCGCAATACCCATTGTGCATAAACCGTGAAGGATAGGTCGGTCGAAGCCACCAATAACAGAAAATTCAGGCAAGATCATTCCTGTCATCGTAGAATACTACCCTGCTCACTTAAGTATGTACGCACATGCAAGGGATTCGAATCGCCGCTTAACCTGCAAATCATAGAGGTATTTAGACAACGGGCTTGGATTCTGGAAATATTCTCGTATACTGGTAGAGATCAGCTTGTCTAGGCGAGGTCTTCTCCTCTGCAACAGCATCTTGGTTACGCTTGGGAGATGTGTTGGCGGCAGTGGCTGGTCCACAATCTGAGAATTTCATTATTTGAATGGCAATCGATCTGATACGTTAGACAAATAGCTCACTGTTTCCGGTGCACTTCCCACCTAAGCCCCCAGCACCACGAATGAAAACTGCCGACTGGTTCTTGAATATGATCTTCCCAGTGTGCTTATTTCGAGCTTCTACTACTGTCGTAACAGCAGCTGCTTTGCCCTTGTCAAGAGCTTCCATCAAGCCAAATTGTATTTAGTAATGCATCGTCAATATACGATTCGGAGGGTGATCGTCTATTTAATATCAAGTACTAACCGCGTGTCGTTCACGAGATCACCGCTGGTTGGAATCGGGCCCTTTATGCTCAAGTATTGCTCGCCATGAAGGAGTTTAGCCTATTTTTTTTACCGTTAGATCAACACTTTGAGCTGGTTGCAAGGTACGAACTGGATTGAAGTTAGGAAGCCAGTCCAATGGAACACCAGAACTAGCCAAAAACTGTGGAATGACACCGAAGGTTGCAACCCGTTGCGCGGTGGCCGAGGAAGTGGGACGGGGGTGGGCGGCTACGAACGCAAATGGACCAGGAAAGAAGAAAATGAGCGACGAACACCTGACCGTGGAAGAAGTCACGTGTGGGTTGAAAAGTGATACCTATTTTCACCCGAGAGAGTACCTTGCAAGCAAGGTGATTATATTTACACATGTTTTCATCCCAAGCCAACGGCAACATCCGGACACCGACGCTGTCAGAATTTCGCCAGAACTTTCTCGAGCTCGGCCTCATCCCGCTACATATACCGCACATGACGTCGGCCCAACTTGCATCCACCCTTTCTCTCTCAAACATCATCCACAACAATGTCCTACTCACAGGTCCCGACATACCCATTCTACCCACAAGCACAAGCTAGCTTGTCTCCCCCACCGATACCCGTGCCCTTGACTATACCCCTTACAAGCGCAAGGCTCTCGCCTACTGTGCTTACACCTACGTCTTCTACGCATACGCATACACCCACACCGCCAGGGGATCATCACCTGCGGCATCCAGGCCTGCTTCTTCGAAACCCAAACCTCCCAATGTGTTTTCTAATGATGGTTCATTCTTAGAGAGATTACAGCGGTCTAAGCGGGTGCGTTCACTTTTTACTAATACTTACTCATGCTGATAGTTTGTATAGGAAGAAGATCAGAAGAATAAGGAGCGCGAAGCGTTAGAAAGGAAGAAACAATTTGAAGAGCGATTTGTAAGTTCCCTTCCTTCGCTCACTTTCCTCAACTCACCCTTTGTTCCTTACAGAAAAATAGGAAAAAGCGCCCCTTACCCACCTCATCCTCCGATAGCACACACCCCTCATCCGACCCCTCCATATCCACCACCACCACCGCCTCTTCCTCAGAGGCCACCTCCGAATCCCCCTCCAAAAAACCGAAACTCTCAGCGGACCAACAACAACCGCTAAGTACGCTCGGCTCTCGCCCCATTGCGAGAGAGCACTAACGTACTTACTCATCCTTTCTCTGCCTGAAGGTGAATATGAGAAAGTGCTCCGAACCCTTGATGCGCCGAGTTTAAAGGATACTGGTACAGGTGTGAGACCGCTCGTTAAATAACCCTCCTTCCTTCCTCGACCGTTTGTGTGCTTCACGCTCCTTTTTAGTGGTTTGGATTATTCGTATTTCTTGTAAGTGCCTTTTGTATCATCCGTTTGCTGATTATTCATCTAGAACTGACGCTTCAATGTTCAAAAGCAAGGCAGATCAATTTCAAATGTACATTATGGGTTGTGTTCTCTTTTTTTTTTGTCCCTTCAACTGGGCTTCGGGTTTATGTCACCCCCTTACCCGCCGTTTTTGGTTTCCCGGGGTCACTGTCTTCCCTCTCCCGGCATGTGGTTCATGCATGTAGATTATATATTACAGTCAATGATCAACGTAATTTCACAAGACCTATGGATTTGGTATTGAAGTATCTTGAGTTACGGTTATGCAATGTAACTGGTCATAGGACGAGCTCCCACTGTTAGCAGATGCTGTCAATCGTAACAGCAGGAGGACGGAATCCTTGAGCTCTAAAAATACTGCGAGGAATCACGATAAGGCAATGCGGTTTGGGTGCGGTGTACTTAAATTTCATATCGGACCCTTCAAAGACCCTTCGCTAAGCTCGATGTTGAACTTCCGGTGCAACGTTTGTGGGTACTTAATAATTCTCAATGGATAATGCTACTTAATCAACAATGGCAAAGTTCCTTCAAAAGCGAATATACTTATCTTCAGTGGATAGTATTAGAAATAGCATCGAAGGCATTGTCCATCAAATTGGAGTCAGCTGTCCATGTCAAGAAGAATAGCCTCAGCTTAAGTTACAGCGCCTGTAGTCATGCACTTATGCAGTAGGGCTTCTTCCTTCCCTGGTTGTAGCTTTGTGGTGTTCATCTATTCATTCCATGGCCTTCAACGGTGCGCATGGTTTTATCGTGAATGGAGGCATTCATATGGTGGATAACAGCCGTCGAGGAGAATCCGGTGCATATTATTAAGTTTGTTTTACATGCTGGAGTGCAGATACGAGTTTGAAAAGGTTGAACATTCTTCTTAATGCTGCATGTCTTGCAGCAGGTCATCAATCAGATGAACGATATGACCCACCTAAATGCCACCCTGATACGAGAAGGGCCGTGATTAGAGAGATCTTGTCTTGGGTGGACTCAAAAAACCCAGAGAAAAGGATTAAGTGGTTGTCTGGACCTGCAGGAGCAGGGAAATCGTCAATTGCTCAGACCATTGCGGAGATATGTGATAATGAAGGAAAGCTCGTCTCGAGCTTCTTTTCGCGAACAAGCACCGGTACTGGAAGAGATGATGGGAAAAAGCTTGTCTCTACCATCGCTTACCATCTCTCAATCGCAATACCTGCAACAAAAGAGTTTATCCTCGCTGAGATCGAGCGGAATCCAGGCATATTAACGTATGCAATGAAAGTACAAGTGCAGAAGTTGGTTATAGAACCATTGCAGCATGCAATAGCACAGTACTATACAGTTGAAGAACGTACCCCAGAATTGGTGATTATTGACGGTCTGGACGAGTACAATGATTGAAAGGTTCAAGTTATGATTATTCAAGTACTTACATGGGTTACATTACAGCTTTCAGTTCATCTACGGTTTCTTATTGCAAGCAGGCCAGAGCTGGAAATAAGGAACATGTTTGATTCGCGATCCATCCGTGATCTTTGCACGCGATTGGTCCTTGATGACCATTATACACCTGATAAAGACATAAAAATCTATCTGCAAAGTGAATTCACCAGGATTAAGGAGGAACATACTCTAGCCTCAGTATTATCTGGGGATGCAGACCACGAGTGGCCATCTGAAAAAGATATATGGAGACTGGTGGAAAAATCTTCGAGACAATTCATCTATGCATCCACTATTATCAAGTACATTGAAAATAACCGTCGTGATCCCAGGGAACAACTTCATACAATTATTCATATACATCCAGGAGCTTGTATAGAATCACCATATGCGGAGCTGGATGCAGTGTATACCCACATCCTCGAGACTGCTGTGATGTTACAAGACTATAATTCTATTTCCCTGATCTTTATGGCATTGGTCTATGCAAGAGCACTTGCATCATTTATTGATGCATGGGAACCCAGTAGGATATTCTAACTGTTTCAAAGCTTGCGATATTCTTGGGACTTAAACAAAGTATAATAAGGTTGTTGCTTGTGGATCTTCACTCGGTTATGCATACCCAAGTTCAACCCTTGCAGAACATCGGCAACCCATCCGATTCTTCCATGCATCTTTCATGGACTTCCTACGGGACTCCTCTAGGTCGGGAAAAATTTTCATCTCCAAGGAAAAGGCACACGTCTTCCTTGGAAAACACTGTTTTACGACAATTGTGGAGATGAGTCCATCATCAATACTCGACGAGGGTGATTTGGGCGAGGTACAACAATATGCATTTCTTGCATATTTTTATCACATGATATGGAGTGAATTCGATGAAGAACTATTGAAGAGCATTCGAGGACTGGAAAATGCCCAGGAAATTGTACAGAAAATAATTCTCCAGTTATCAATAGTTGGCATAGGATGTATACTTGGTCAAATGTTTACATTTAATCTCACAGCTGTGGATAGCTCAGTAGGTTTAATCGTTCTCATGAAACATCTACTCAACAATTAACTACATATTAAGTAGGATTTAGTTATTCCGGCAACAGAAAGGCTAAGTAATGTCTGTAGCTATATATCAAGCGCGGTAGATGAAGTCGCGCGGAGGGAAAACGACAGCCTTGAGGCTATAATCTCCTTCAAAATGACAAAATTGTTTCTGAAGATGACCAATGATCATATTGATTATTATTATTACTGGAAAGCTGTGATGCTGGATAGTCCTACGAGAGCAAGAAGTTACTTTTTAGACGACAAGAAGTGTCGGGGTCTGTTCCGTCGCGTATGGGAAGCATTATATGCTAATTGGCAAAATAATTATGGGTGAGCTGGTGCTATGTACTAATAATATATACTAATACTATTAGTTAGTGTAGCTCTTGGATTTTCTCACAATGTTCTTGTACGAAGTTTTAACGACAAAGACGTCCGACATTTTATGGCACTCGAACATTTACTCAAGAGAATCAATCCATGTGCAGAATTTGGAATGTTCCTTCGAAACCACTTTACGAAGCTGATGCTCTCGTTGAGAAATGCTATCGATAAGAGGCCGCCTTCTTCGCATAATAGTCTAGGATGGCAATGGAAGGGGAGCATATTATTTGATGGCCAATGCATTGAAGTTCTGGCATCGCTAGAACTTGCTATTGATGAATATTTAAAAGTAAGTCATTGGTAGTATGGTGATCAACGCATGATAATTTAAGTCAATAATTATAGGCTAGCAATTCACTCCAGTCTCATCAAAATAATTTATGAATCGTGATGTTTTGACCGCAGCCAGTTTTTGGGTTCTCTAATTCTACTGTAATTAGCTTAAAAACTTAATATAAACGTGCGAACTGGTTTGAGGAATAACTTCAAGTTCTGGTCAGTAAATATCAACAAAATTTAAGGTCTGGGTTTCATCACGTAGCTAGTTAGATGTCGATTGTCTAGGAAGTAGAAGTCGGAATTGATTCAAATTATAGTTAAATACCCCAAAAAGGGCGTGGGAAAGGAATCAGCGTGGGCTTGCTGGTTGCCTGCCCTGGACTGATTACATTGGATCATCGCCAGGAGGCAAAGGGGCTGCAGCGCACCTCATCTCCACCACTGATAACCATGTCAGACCCATCCACTCCCCCAAAGCCCAAGCCAGGCTCCCTACGAGATAGAATCGCCGCCTTCGAAAAGAGCGCCTCAGCGCCCCAACCAGCAGCACCAGCACCAGCAGTGCGCCCCAAGCCAGCCGGATTCGCAAGCTGGAAACCCAAGCAGCCTTCACCGCCCTCATCGCCTGCTGCAGAGCGCGATGTTGCTTCTGCTGCGACGGCCAAGGCTGGCGGGATGAGTGCGACTGATGCAAAGGAGAGTATTGGAAAGGGGGGCAGCTTGAAGGAGAGGATGGCGGCGTTGCAGGGGAAGGGGGCCTTTGGGGCTCCTGCGCCGCCGCCTATTGCGCCTAAGCCTGCTGTTGAGAGGCCTAAATGGAAGCCCCCGCCTGCTCCAGTTGTGGTGCCTGAGGAAAAGGAGGAGAAGGAGGAGCATAGGGAGAGGGAGGTGACGTCGCCTCCTCCATCTGTTAAGTCTCCCAAGCCAGAATCTATCAAATCAGTTGAGGTGGCTGAGGAGAAGCCATCTGAGCCTGAGCCTGCTGCCGAGGGCGAGGAGGGCGAGGCAGACCCAGAGGAAGAAGAGAGACAGCGTCGTGCTGCGATCGCTGCTCGCATGGCTCGTCTGGGAGGTGCTAGACTAGGCATGGCTCCTCCCGTCTTTGGCAAGCCTGCTATGAAGAAGCCTGAGCCTCACAAGCAGGAGGAGAAGGAGAAGGTCGAGCATAAGGACGAGCCTGCTGAATCTAAGGATGAAGACGCCGCTGTCAAGGCGGATGATGCTCCAAAGGAACACATCAAGCACGATGAATCTACAACTGAGACAATCACGGAAGGTAAGTCTATCAGCACTCTACTACTTTATCATACGCTAACTCGAACTAGGCAATATAGTCACCTCTCCTCCTCAAATCACATCTCCCGAACCGGGTATGCCATTTCTTCGTAATCTACGATACATTTACTAATATTTTTCCTCAGAATTAGTATCGGAGGACAAGACCACAGATTTATCTGCCTCCGCCTCTGTAGATTCTGAGGGACATGTTCGTAGCCAAGCGTCGATGCCTATTCCTGCTGTCCCACGGCGCGCAGGCCCACCAAGGCGCAAGACCCCCAAATCACCTGCTGCACCTCCATCAGAGACAGCTGCCAAACTCGAAGCTGAAGCCTTCGGCGAAGCTCCTGTACCTCCTGTAACTGAAGAAGCAGATAAAGCTGTTCCCGCTGAGCATGCCGAAGACAAAGCCGAAGAAGCCAAGTCTATCGAAGAGAAACACGCTGAGGCAGAACATGAGCTTGAGCAGGAGCATGCAATTGAAGCCACAGCTCCAGTTGGAATTCCTGAAGGTACTCCCAATTTCGAGTATGTGCCTACTCAACCTGAGCCTGATGAAATAGCAACAGCGCATCCCGAGAAGGACGTACGTGAAGCTGAAGAGGAAGAGGCTCATCATGTTTCTGCTGCTGCACATGCTGTCGAAGAGGAGAAGGAACACCTTGCTGCACCTGTTCCTGAGCCTGAAGCTCAGTCTCCCATCCCTGTAAAGGCCGAAGAGGAGGAGGAAGTAACGGAGCACGTTGAAGCTGTTGTTGCTGAAGTTGCGCAGGAGACTGAAGACGATGAGGAAGAAGCGAGGAAGAAGCGTTTGGCGGGGAAATTGGCTAAGATGGGCGGTGTTAATCCACTCGCTCCTCCGCCTGCACGTGCCCCTCAGCGTCAATCGTCTACTTCTTCTGAATCACATGCTCCTCCTCCCGTTTCTGCTCCTGAGCCCAAGAGGCGTGATTCGGTTAGGAAGTCGAGTGTAGATTCCTCTATTTCCGATAGCATTTACGAGCCTGCAGTGGAAGAGCAAGAAGAGGCCCCAACGCAGGTATCAGAAGAAACTCTTGTTAAAGCGGTCGAAGAGACTGTAGCTGAAGTAGCTGAGGAGGAAGAGGAGGAAGAAGCGAGGAGGAAGAGGATCGCAGAACGGTTGGCCAAGATGGGGGGTGTTAATCCTTTTGCTGTCCCTCAGCCTCGTCCCCAGCGTAGGCCATCTGCTGAGGAGGATAGGCCTGTTCCTGCTAAGAGGGATAGCGTTGGCTCAGTTTCTTCCCAGCGCAAGGCTTCTGCCGAGGGGGATAGGCCTGTTCCAGTTAAGAGGGGCAGCGTTGGTTCGGTTTCTGCTCCTCAGCGCAAGTCTTCGATCGCGGAGGAAGACGTTTCGCATAGGTCTCCTCCACTCAAAAGGGACAGTGTCGGTTCGATTAAAGCTCCAGCAAAGAGAGATAGCGTCGGTTCGATCGAAGTCCCGCAGAGGAGGGAGTCAGTAAGGAGATCAAGTGTTGATTCGACCCACCAAGATACCGCTGGGGATAAGCCAGAAATAGCAGCGAAGTCACCAGAGATACCAGCGACAGCAGCTAGCCCTGAAATTATTAAGGAGGAGGAAGGAGAAGATGGTAAATTCTAATTATATCTTTTTCGTGTTGTTCCTTGTAATAATATCAATTGTTCTCTTCCCCCCCTTTTTTTCCTGCTTTTCTCAGACGGCAATTATAGCGTTGCGGTTTCCGAACTCGATAAGGAAAGATACGAATCAGATAACGAGGAAGAGGAGGATGCGGTTTATGGGCAGCATCCTGTTGCGGTTAAGACTGCGGGAATATCTCACGATGAAGCTGAGGATCTGGTGGAGGAAGTTGATGATGAGGGGGACGTCGCCCCTTCGTCGCCCCCGCCCCCGCCTGTCCGCCCGACTCGTACGTTGTCCATGGATCAACCCTATTCACCAGCTTCAGTGCGAACAGCTGAACGTGCGTTGTCACCGCCTGCGGTCTCTTTACCCCCTCGCCGCGGGGTTCCCCCGCCCCCACCTCCCCAAGAGGATGAAGATGACGAACTCGATGACGAGATGGACGAATCGGCATCTGAACATCTCGCAGCTTCGACCTTGTTCGTCCCGCCTCCTCGCGCTCGGGGACAAAGCGTAGATGACGACTACGAGTCAGATGGATACGATAGGCGGCATAGAAATTTTGATGAAGAGAGCACGGATAATGAATCTAGTGTTGCTATTCCTATCCCGCATCGTGCTTCTATGGCCTTTGCTGCTCAAGCACTTGCGTCTGCGGATAGCGATGCTGAGTATCCACCTAGTGGGACTGTCACTGGTCGTCCTAAGAGAGCTATTCCGAATATTCCTCGTCCTCCCTCGTCGGATATTGGGGATTCAGACTTTGGAGGGGAGATGTTGCCTACTCGTCCTAGAGTTTCGCCTGGCACCCCGTCGTATGATAGTGTGGCGCTGAGTGTGGCGTCGGAGGAGTTGGACGAGAGGACGCCGGTTGTTAGGTCCCCCCCTGTTGGACGCTCGTTCCCTCCTCCTCCTGTAGAATCCCCGGTTGTTCCTGAAGTTGAACAAGAGGTATTAGATGAGGAGGAAGGTGGTAAGTACTTTGAGCTACTATTTTTGTGTCAGTATTCACCTATTGCTAGATCCCATTGATCCAAATTTCCACAGTCCAAGCAGACAAGCTTCTAGTGCAAATCTACGAAGCACAGCGCAAGGACAGGGTAACACAGTCCCTTCCCCCGTTTCTCCTCCACCTGTAGAAGAGGAAGAAGAAGAGACAGAACAAGCTCGACGACGCACCATCGCTGAACGTATGGCCAAATTAGGAGGTATTCGCTTCGGTGCTCCTCCGATTCCGGCATCCATCAGTCGTCGTCCACCTTCCTCTGCTGAAGAAACAGCTGAAGAGGAAGCGACAGAGCAGTCTGAGTTGACGGAGGAAGAGGAGGAGAGAGCTAGGAAGGCGCGTATTGCTGTTAAACTTGCTGGGATGGGTGGGATGAGGATTGGTATGATTCCTGGAATGGCACCTCCTCCTAGGGCGAAGGCGCCTGAACAGACTATGTCGACCTCGCCTCCTCAACGTGCTGTTCCTCCCGCTCGTCCCCTACCACCACCTCAAGCTGAAGAGGATGAGGTATCTGCAAAATTGCAGCGTGGTCCTCCATCTCGACCACCCCCTCCTCCACAGGACGACTCGGAGGCGTCTGACGATGGTGTTAAAGTTGAAGCAGAGGAAAGCGAGTTGGAGGAGGTGAGCTATGAGGAAGTCGAGCCTATTCACGAAGCTCCTCCCCCAGTGCCCACCCGCATGGGCCGTCGTTCATCCGCTACCGCCTCCATCCGCCGGGACTCGCAAGAAGCTCGATCTCCCCTACCTCTCCACGGCCCGCATCGGGCCGACCACCTGTTCCTACTGGTCTTCCCCCGCGTAAATCCAGTACTGGAACAGTAAGGTCGCCCACGAGGAGTGGATCTATGGACTCGTATAGCCAGAGACAGCCGCTGGTGCATAAGTCGCATTCGGAGTATGTGATGGTTGATGAACCAGATATTATTGAGTCTGAGGAGAGGGAGGAGACTCCACCCCCTCCCCCTGCCCGCCCTGCACACCGTCCTCCTCCACCTCGCGCTGTCCCTTCTGCACCTCGTCCTCCTGCTGTTGCTAGCGATAGTATCTCCTCGCAATGGGAGCTCCCTTCCATTCCTACTTCGTCTCTGGAATTCAGTGGAGGAAGTAGTGATCTTTCAATGTCCTGGACCGAAGCGGGTGATTCATATACACAAGGGCATGGACCCTCCTCTCCTCCTCCTCCACCTCCTCCCGCTAAGGAACCTGCACCCCATCATCACCATCAGACGGAACGTAACTGGACCCCCGACGAGCTAATGGAAATCTGGGGTCGCATCGGGGTGCAAGTCTGCGAAAGCGCAACGCAGCTCTTCGAGAAATCTAAACGCACTCTCGTAGGCGACGGGTCGTACCGTGGGTTCTTAGCCGCTGTGCTCAACGAAGTTGCCAACGCCGCACCCCTCTCACATGGATACGGGTATCTGATCTACGCGCAGACGGGGTCCGCGGTGCAGAAGAGGATAAGCGATATTCTGCCCGGCGATGTGGTAGAGGTTTCGGATGCTAAATTTAAGGGGCATAAGGGAATTCAGATGTATAATTTGCACGTAGGCGCGGAGGAGCCGCTTGTGGGTGTTGTGGAGGAATTTGAGGCGAGGAAGAGTAAGGTTAGGGTGTTCAAGGCGAATCAGCACGTTGGGCAGCAGGTGAGTTTCATTCTTATAGTGATAGGTGAAAAGGGCTGACGAGTAGATGTAGAGCGTTGAAAGCTCGAGTTATAAGCTTGAAGATTTGAAGAGTGGAAGTGTTAAGGTGAGTCTCTGCGGCTGTCTACAGTGGACAGGCTGATAGTTCGTGTCTTAGGTATACCGTGTGTTGCCTGCAAACTAAAGGTTGAATGCGTTTTCTTGATTATAATCTCATATGGCTTGCTTTTTTGCTTTAACGGATCTTTTTCTTCTTGCTACTCATTTTACCTCCTGCCTTTACTGGCCTGCATATAACTCATAGTACCAAACTCCAAATGACTCATGACCGGTTGCATTGCATAACCATAACTCATAATACCAAATACTTTCGCAGAATTCATATATCTTGTGAAATTACTTTTTCACTGCGCATAATATTTAATCTACGTGAACCACCTACCAGAGGGAAGATATTGACCCGTAAACCAAAAGCCCCATCGAAGACGAGTGTCATTCAGGAGGTTGGAGGGAATCGCACACCTATGGTTATTGACAGTAATCATGTATTGTACGATAGTCGATATTACTGATGGGCTTACTTTTAAATATTCATTAACAGCAAGTTCTAGCGATGCCACAATTTCGATGCACTGATTTTTAGTTATTTTCATGCGATCACTAAATATTGCGTTTCTGGTTCCATACAAAAATTGAGGCATCTTCAAGTTATCGAAATTATTCTTCACCCAGGTTATAAACTTTGATAAGTTATTCCTAACGAATACTCCATATTCTGCAGATGGCTCGATTCTCTTGAGTAAATATTCGAATACCATAAACTTCTCGATACCTTCCGTTCTGAACATTACGTTACTACTAATCAATAGTATTAAGATATATTATTAGTTCATGGTATCAGGCTAACACCTCACCAAGTACCAATATGAGCAAGCCAATCACCAAACGACGATTCCCATATACGACGTATCAGCTTTTGACACTTGTTGCTATCTAAAATGTGGCCTTTTGCTCTCGTAGAGTTGTCCAGCATCACAGCTTGCCAGCAATAATATATGCCCTCCTTATTAGCCATCCCTCTAGACAATCTTGACATCTTAAATCTGAGCACGGCCTTATAAACGTCGATGTGCTTTCGCGCAACTTCATCTACTGCGTCCGATACATAGCAATAAATATCGCGTAATCGCTCTGCTGCAGGGAGCACCATCTGCTGCATGATAAAATATTAGCGGGTTAAATAGCTCTATAAAATAAAACTAAACCTACAGAGCTTTCTACAGCAGTAAAGTTGAATGTAAACATGTGAAGAAGTATCTCTCCTATATCTTCCTTTTTAAGCACCAAAATGATTTTCCGCACCAGTTCTCGGGTCTGTTTTAGTCCTCGAAAAATCTGCAGCAGTTCTTCACAAAATCTACTCTGTTCCATGTGGTAAAAATATGCGTGAAATGCATAACTCTGCACGTTGCTTAAATATTCCCGATTGAGTTGTAACGGATCCATCTCCACAATTGTCTTAAGGCAGCATTTTCCAAGGATGGCATGTGCATTTTCTTTGGCAATAAAATATTTTCCTGCTCTGGAAGAGTCCTGTAGGAAATCACCGAAAGATGCGTGGAAGAAGTGGATGAAATGGCCACCTTGTGTAAGGGCTGGGATATATAGGGCTGAGTGAAGATCCACAAGCAATAAGGTCATTTCACACTGTGTAAAACCCAAGAGTGTTGCTAGCCTTGGAATAGTGAGAATATTTTCTTGCGGGATCCATGGAGTATTGACGGAAAATGATGTATGATGTTCCTTTACATAGATCAGTGTCATGAAAATAACAGAAATAGAACGGTAGTCTTGTGACATCACAGCAGTATCAAGAATATGGGTGTACACTGCATCCAGCTCCGCATATGGTGATCCTTTAAATGCTCCTCCAGTTCGTATATCAATGATTGTACGTAATCGTTCTCGGGGATCATGACGGCTATCCTCAACATATTTGATGACAGTGGATGCATAGATGAATTGCCCTGATGATTTATCCACCATTTTCCATATATCTTCATTGGATGGCCACTGGTCCATGTCTTTGAATAATAATGCCAGTGTATGCTCTTCCCTAATTCTGGAGAATTCACTTCGGAAATAGACTTCTATGTCTTCATCAGGGGCATACTGGTCATCAAGTACAAGTTGTGTACAAAGGTCACGAACAGATCGGGAGTCAAATGTATTCCTAATTTCTAGCTCTGGCCTGCTTGCAATAAGAAATCGTAGATGGATGGAAGGTTGCGATGCAACCCAAGTAAGTAGTCGTATAACTGAAACTTGAACGTTTCGACCATTGCATTCATCCAGACCATCAATGATCACTAATTTCGGTGTACATGGTTCCACTGCATCATGCTGTGCTATTACGCGCTGCAATGGTTTAATAATTAACTTTTGTGCTTGTTCCTTCATTGAACATCTTAGTATGGCAGGATTCTGTTCCATCTCGGTGAGGATGAACTTCTTTGTTGCAGGAATTGCGACAGAGAGGTGATAAGCAATGGTAGGGATAAGCTTTTTTCCATCATTTCTTCCGTTACTGGTACTTGTTCGCGAGAAGAAAAAGCTCGAAGCGAGCTTTCCATCATTATCACATTGTTCGGCAATCGTCCGAGCAATTGACGATTTCCCTGCTCCAGCGGGTCCAGATAACCATTTAATCCTTCGCTCCGGCTCTTCTGAGTCCACCCAAGACATGATTTCATTGATTACAGCCCTTCTCGTACCAGGATGGCATTTTGGTGGGTCAAGTCGTTCATCTGATTGGTATCCCGCTGCAATGCAAGCAGCATCATGAATTAATTTCCATACTTTATAGCTCATGTTAGCACTCCAGTATTTGTGAAAATAATAATAATTGTTGCGCACGAGATTCTTCTTGATTCCGATGACTGTTATCCTCCGCATAGATATTTCCATTCAAAGTAATATGGTGCGCATTGTTAAAAGCCATGACGGATAAAGATGTTAGGAGACAATTGTAAGGGTGGTCGCACGGTGTCAACCATCTGGTCATGCATCATGCGCCTTGATTCATGCATGAAACTTTTAATAAAACTTTTAACGCGCCAGGAGTTGCTGTCGAGGCCTGAGGCCCAGTCAAAAGTCACGCGGGTGTGGGGCGGTGGCATCCGGGGATTGTGGTGGCGTCTGACACTCTGCAGTTTTCGGAGCTTCTCGGAGGTCAAATGCTCACATATTAGGCATAATATTTCTGGTATATGTGGAAATGTGGAGGGAGAATACATGAAATGACAGGAAACCCCGGTTGCAATGATGATAGTTTATTGAGACACATGGCGAGTGTAACTAAGTACCAGCTACCTAACAACTTTCACTTCCAAGCAAACATACACACATAAGTCTCAATCGTGAAACAGCAACTTGGTAGTTGGAAGATCTTGGTTGGACTATTATTATTATGATTTATCTGGCAGACGGCTTAGCTCCGTTTTTTCAAAGTATATTGCTGTATTAAGACCTAGCCGAAATACCTGCTTACTATACTCACTCCAATGTGTTCACCATGGGTTTAGATCGATACTAGAAAGGTGGAGGTAGGGGTAATACCAATAACCTATCATAAAGTTATTTAACATGTAGGAGAGGTTATGGAGTCCAGAGCTCGAGAAGTCTGCGATTCGGATTGTAATCATTAGACGAAGTGACGTGACTAGCTAGCATCGAGGCAGTTTTAAGATAACAAAGGACTAATAGAAACTTATTTATGAAATTCAGAAATCTGGTATATAATGTTTCCACAGATCAATGGCTGAATTCTAAGTATCATCATCTTCCTGTTTAAGTTCAACTTTAATTTCAGCCTTACATCGTTTGGCATAGGATCGTTCCTGTTCCCTGACATCCGAGAACACCTTCACCAGTCCCTCAGCTTGTTTCCATCGCATATTTTTAGTCCCCGTAATTTCCGGTGTATTAGATATTTGCGCTTCTTGAAATTCTATCGTGTACAAACTTTTCAGGGAAGGAAAAATGCCCGATAGAGTGGCTGCAACGAGTTCAGGATCTTTTATCGGTGAATCTCCGACATGTATTTCACGAAGTACCATCTCGTAGATCTCGCCCGAAGGAAAGTTTTCTCTGTCAACCTCCGGAGTAGAAGTTGCATCGAAAGAAAGGCCAAGAAGCTCAAGTTCGGGGCAATACTGGGCGAACGGAACCAAATCAAGGAGAGTGATTTGTGGTGGTTCACTGGCTCGCGAGAAAGGAAGCTGTCTAAAACATAATTCTTGTATGTTCTCCCAGCTTTTTGCCATTTCTTTTATCATAATAGGATCGGAGAAGCAGAATCCTGTGGTAGTATTAATGTCGATCGATGCCGCATTACAGAAAACAAGAAGCGGTTTTACGGCTTCATAATCTACCATCTCATCAGACTTTGCCATAATGATTTTGTCATCTCGGTCCAGCCCATCGCGACAATAGAGCTCTATGAGCGAATTGTGATCACAGTGCTCACTGATGTGAAGGAAGAGTTGTCTCCACAATTCAGATGTCATCACTCCGGTAAAATATAGCAGTATATTTACCAGCGGCGAATTATTCATGAGCTTCAGTACTGAAGTACAGTCTGAGATGCGATAACACTTTTGAAGCTGAAAAAAGTTTAGGGCCGGAAATCCACCCGTCGAAATTCCTGACAATGATGGAGCATTATCGACTTTATAGTAGTCAAGAATATCCAACTTCTCCAGATGAGGCAATTGTGACATATTCAGGAGAGCGGAGTAAGTAATATTTGGTATCTCCAACGATTGTAGATTTTTCCATTTGTACGCTGAGTCGGATATAAGCTCAACTGCTCTCTTTCTGGTGTTCAACGTTACGCCAGAGGCGAATGTTAAGCAAAAATTTGTCAATTTAGGATGGTGTTCGGAAAGGGCAGAGACCAAGGAAAGTTGCATAGCGGACTTCGGTGAAAGTTCATATAATATGATTTTGTTGAGGCGAGATCCCGTAAACATGTGAATAAAAGGGAAAGAAGTGCTTCCGCAATCCCATGTTAAATGTCGAACATTTCGTAGGAGTTTCTTTCCTTGCAGCATAAATTGTAGCGATTGATATACGTTAACGTGAACCTGTCGTTCGTCTCTTTGAAATTCGGCTGTAAAGTCCTGTACTTTTCCTGCGTAGAATAAAAGTCGCGAACAGTCTGCTGCCGCTAATGGTTGTCTAAGCACCTACAGTATTGTCGTATTGTCAGACCTACTAATCATGATAATAGTTGTCGATAATATTACATACCACATAACGCTTATTATTCTCATCCCGTTCTTCTTTCCACAAATGCGATGGTATACATTTCAACAAGGGATGGAATCCGTTGAGCTTAGACCAGAGGACATCCAGAGCCGGTCCTTCGAAAGACTTGCACGTACTAGCAAGGGAAGCCAACGTAGCCTTTTCGGATGTAAGCTGTTCGCATATTAGACTTAAAATCTGCGGTATAAGCGGCAAAGTTGAGGGAGAAGGCATGGAGAGCAGCTGGCGTGGACAGGCGTGGATGTGGCGGTAAAACAAAACCGTAAAAATTCCGAGCTGAAAGTTGAACAAGAGATCACAATAACAGCAGACAATAGTGCTCGATCAATATGACAGAGTAATCTCGATTCTCGCCAGGCTTCATCCCAATTTCCTATGCGTAGTGTGTGGTTGCATGTGAGAAAGTACATTACATAATCCAATCGCGGTAGCTTTTCTCCGAGCTGTACAAAACACCGTTGAACATTGAACGTAACGCGTAACCTCCAATGCTCAGTGCTTCAGCAATATAAGTGTAGAGTCATGCATTGATTCCTCGAACGATCTTTTCCTGAACCGCTACATATTCAAACATATATCGACGTCTTCGCCTGTTGCAGTCTCGCATGCGCAGACAGCTGCTCTTCGTTTCAGGAGCTTTGGATCAACCATCGGTGGGCGGCGTCACGGAGTGGAGAGGTATAAGGTGCGAAATGCTGCGAAGATATTTGTAGGATGAAGCAGCCTGAAGCATCTAGTTGTCTGCCCACATTAGTGGAGGACAGATTGAACATGAGGAAGCTTCAAGTTGCGATGACAAATCGAAACATGGCTGTGGTCTCTGCTCGGCTCCCGGCGCTCAACTTTCATCATGACCACCAGCGTCCGTTGGCTTCCTACCCGTAACGACACCGGACAAGCCAAGGACAAGCGATGAATATCGAACTTTCCCTTTACACGATGGGCTGTTGCCGTGTAAAGTGTCGCCTAACAGCCCTACACGCCATGGACTATTACACTAGACTTGGTTGAGAGTGGAGGATTATTACATTTCTTCGTAAGTTTTCTTTTTATTCCATGTATCTGCTTTCAATATTTCAATACTGACGTCTGCCGTTCCAGGTCCTTTTCCTTTTGGTTCTATGTTCTTCGCGAGTATCACTCATCGACTTCGCTCGGCGCCCGCTCTTGTAGAGCATCAGCTTCGAATCCTCAAGTCGATGTGTTCTGTCGAAGGAGAGGGTTGTGCCGCGTGCGTCGTGCCTCGCCTAGGGAGCAATCGCACATACGTGAGTTTTTCTCCTATAATCTTCACCGCGATCCGTCGTAATGCTCCCCCCATCTTCTACTCTTGCTTCCCATTGAGACAACTGACTCTCGCTTTTCGCAGGCCGCCACTCAGCGTGCGCACAACTCAGCACGATGTTGGATAACGTAGACGTAGGAGAAGAAAACACGTTACTTGCATGATGAGAGGTTTCGGTATGACGAACAGATCTGCTGCAAGTACGTGCTTTATCCTTGTATGCCTCCTTCTGTAGCTCTAACCTGCTTCTCAGACCTTCGTGTCACTGCCTCCCGATATATGGCCCCACTACTATATTGCTATAGCCCATCCACATATGATTCATCGGCGAAGCGAAAGACGTATTGAGTCGCGGCGCCTACTACTACTCCTAGCGCTCAACTGCCCTTTCTCCTCCGCTACTTCAGCATCATTGGATGCAGGTCAGTGCCCTGTTTTGCTTACGACGGCGAAACGAAATGGTGGAGGAAAGCAGTTTGGGAATCGAGGTAGCCGGCTATAAAGGGTAGACGGTGCTGCGGGGACGAGAGGTAGTAGGGACGTTAAGGCTAGGTGAGGGAGGTGTTTACCTGCCATCGATACATGCCTTGAGAGCTTGTGATTTCGTGTTGACGACCTCCGGCTACTTCAATGGTATCAAGCACAGTATGGCCCCCGCGTACTCCCACCGTCCCTTAATATCTTTGCCAATCGACACTACCGTTAGTGTCGCTGCGAATCGTCTGGCGGTTGGCAGTCAGGGATGTTCGAATGACGAATATCCCTACCGAGCTTTACAGGATGAACTTGTTACCTGACGTGCCGACTACATGTGTCGATACTCTCCCTCGCCTTTCTCTGTAGTATAATGCGTGAATACTTTCACGTACACAGTTGAAGTTGCAGGCTTGGAAGATCATCCTGTTGTACAGGATATTGCTATGCTGAGAGTCGAGTAGAGCGCTAATGTTGGATCTTCCGGTCCATGTCTTTTCTCCAAGGGAGAGCGGCGTTTGGTCCTAGGAACGATGATAATATGTTATGTTTGCTTGCTCCTCCCCGCTTTAAGCTACGCCATCTGTCGTAATTCCTTCCGTCTTCCACCCTTATCGAGCCGACACTAACACGCGCTTTTCAGATGATCACTCAGCATGTGCGCAACATAGCAGCTCACACCAGCTATGTACAAGTGCTGGGTGACAAAGGAAGGAGAAGAGAATGCGTTGGTTGTGGTGAAGAGTGTGTTTGGGATAGTGTGATGGTGTACGTGTTCTTGTCTCGCATTGCCTCTTCCTGTAGCTCTAACTTTCGTTCTTCAGACTTTCACCGTGTCGCTGCCCCCTGCTGTGGCCTACGTGGCTTCTCTGTTCAGCATAGGTCACCGACCTGTGATGCACAATTCGTAGATGGGGCTGAAGTCGAGTCGAGCACCCATTAGCAGTGCCTACCGCGGCGGCAGCGTACCACGCCTAGCGCTCAACTCTCATTTCTGCTTCACTATCTCAGCGCAGTTGTCGCCTGCACAACGCAGGCTTACTCAGGCCAGGGCCCCAGAATCATAGAAGATACAGGCTGGGGTATGGTGTGAATGTTAGCTGGGAGTTATACAGGCCTGAGGCGCGATTCTGCTACTGCTCCCCCCGGGTGCCTCAGGCGCCTATCACCGTTTCTTCGCTATTTCAGCACACTCCGTATACGATGGTTGCCCGGTGACTACCAAGGAATCTGCGGATATGTCTTTGTTGGAGGAGGATGCAGAGACGCGTTTGCGGGTAGTGGGGATAGACAGCTGTATTGTTTGAGCCTCTGTCCATCGTGTGCAGTGACGTGTTAATCCAATCCGCTTTCATTGTAGCTGTGATGATATAGCAGCGCAGTGGAGCTATCACATACGCGATCCGTGCAAGAGAACGGTGCTCACTGCTCTGGCTTGCTTGTTGTGTTGTTTCGACGTTGAACGTTGAGGGCAAATCTGACAAGTGCTAGTGCTGCACCAAGCTCTGCCCGTCGCCTTCGCACGACATCACGATACGCTTTTTTCTGATCGTTTAATCGTTACCAAAACAGCCGCCAACATATTCACGTTGAGTCGAATCGTTTTGAACCCTATGTTCTGTTTAGTACTACATCGTCGTGTCTTACATATAATGAAGACCCATTCGTAACGCTAATAAATAATTTGTAGTAAGTTTATGAAAAGGGGGGAGGAAAAGCCAAATCTGTCGATAACATAGCATGTATACACCATCTATTACGACTAGACTAAAACCATTGTCACCTTCGTCATCACTCACTTTCATCACTCGAACCAGCACCGTTTTCGTCGTTCAACTCGGGATCAGTAACCTCTGAATCCTCACCTGAATCAGTATAGTATGTACTGGCACCATTTTCGTCGTTCAACTCGGGATCAGTAACCTCTGAATCCTCACCTGAATCAGTATAGTACGTACTGTCTTCGTCGTACAAACCAGGACTGTTCGTGTCTTCCACATGCCACTGAGGTTCTGTAGGCTTGAAACTTTTTTCTTTTAAAGTTCGAGCTTCATAGTATATTTTGGCAAGTCTCCGTTCCTGATTCCGGATACGAGAGTGTTCGATCATTTTCTTTTCCGCCTTCTTCCAGAGTTTTTTGTTCCTATTTCCCGTGGATTCATCAAACCCTAAAGCATCCCACTCTTCACGTTCAATCGTCCTTAAACATGTCAAAGAGGGAAAGATGGCTGAGAGTTGAGCTCCCACAAAATCAGGATCCTTGATGGGTGAATCGCCGACGAAAAGTATTGATAGTTTCGTATTGAGTATTGACTTTCCGATTAAGTCATTATCGGTCCAAGGATAAGAAATTGAATTGAAGGGAATGGCAAGTTCCCGGAGTTCCGGACAAAGCTTTGCAAAGTGAATCAAGTCTTCAATAGAAATTGGCGACCGTTGTTTAGTTCGTGAAAAAGGAAGCAATCGAAGTTTTAGTTTTCGTACGTGTTTCCAGCTTGTAGCCAATGTCTGTATCATATTACAATCGGAGAAATAAAAACCAGTGGATGTTGCAATGTCGATCCACCGAATGTTACGGAAAGCTAGTAGTGGTTTCAAATCTTCATCTGTAACCATATCAATCGCCGTAAAATCGTCACTTTCTTTATCTCCCCCAATGCAATGTAGCTTTATAAGCGTATCGTGATTACAATGTTGGTTTATGGCGAGGAAGACTTGTTTCATAATTTTGGAAGTTCCCTCTTCCTTAAATTTCACGACAATACAGTGTAGCGGCGAGACATCCATCAACTTTAGTATTGCAGTGAAGTCCGAGACACGGTGGCACTTGTCAAGTAGAAGACAGTTTAAGGCCTGAAATCCAACTTTTGGAGTTTCAGTTGAAAGTGTATCAGCGAGACCGCCGAGTTTGCATTTTGTAATCTCCAACTTCTTCAACTGAGGTAATTGCGAAATTTCAACGAGAGTTGAACAGGTAACGTTTGGTACGCTCAGAGTCAATGTCCTCAAATTGGTCCACATGTAAGCCGAGTTCGAAATGAGATTAACAGCCCTCTTTTGGCAATCTGACGAGTAGGGAGAGAAGGTAAAAGTAACTTCTTTCAATGAATGATAACGCTTGCATAATGCGGAAACCAATGACAACTGTTCATCCGACACTGGTGAAAATTTGAAATTGATCCCCGATAGACGAGGGGCCAGAAACATAGGGAGAAATGCCAAATGACCGCTCTCAAAATCCCAGGTTAAGCGCTGAGCGTTTGGTATGAGTATTTCGCCCTGCATTGCAACTTGCAAGGCCGCATATACAGCATCGAACACCTGGTATCGATCCTCTTTCATTTCCATTGTAAAAAGGCGCACCCTGGTCGCATAGTACCTAAGCCGCACACAGTCCGATGAGGTTAAGGGGTTTTCAAGCTTCTACAGTGTGTAAGTAATCATGAATACTATAGTTGCTGATAAGCCGACATACCACCAATTGCACCCTTTTTGCCCCATAGCTATTTTCCATCAAACCAAAGGACATTCTTTTCGCCTCATAGTTTTTCACGACTGATGGTAAGCAGTTCGCCAGTGGGTAGAATCCGTTGAGCTCGGACCAAAGAACGTCCAAAGCTGGTCCTTCAAACGACGAACAGGTTCTTGCAAGAGAAGCCAGTGTGCGCTTATCATCGATAAGGTTTTCGAAGATTGTTTTTAATATCTCTGGTATAAGAGGGAAAGGCATGATCGAGACAGTTGGCGGCTAGTGTGGTGGTAAGCAATAGAGAATTGAGATAACTAAAAGGTAGCCTTTCAGCTCCTCAAAAAAAAAAGCCACCGCCAAGACAACAGTGCCTTCAGATCGGCTGCTTATTGACCCGGACTGTTCGCTATGGAAAGTCTAACAACCACCAGTAGTGCTGCTGGCACATTGCAGTGACTGTGCGGCGACTGTGACTGCACTGCAAGATTTTGAACTCCGCCGCGCTGCGCGGTGTGTTCGGGTGCCTGTGAAGTAATGTGCAGCCAACGCAGGTTTGAACCGTTGAACGTTCTCGATCATTGAGCGCTAACTCGGCGGCGATAGCCTGAGAGCGGCCTAGCGCTGAGAGAACACTTTCCCATGCACTATACAGTCCTAGCGCAACTGTGGCAGTGCTCTATGTCCGACCTGCTTATCCCCTATCCAGCCTCAACTCCTCTCTGAGATTCTGCAATAAAGACTTCTTGCTGATATCCTTGGTGAAGCGCACGAAGAGTTTTGCTCGCTGAAGAAGCTTCTACTGAACCTTGAGCTACTCTCATCTCGTAGTACATAGCAATGACGAAGTTGGAAGGAGACCAGGGCGATACCACCGTTTTCTGCCTTGAGCCATACGACAACGGTGACAACTGCGATGGCAGCGAAGTAAGCCCGGTGCTTACGGTTGGAAAAGGCAAGTTTTCAGCCATGTTGGAGCTATGGTTTCTAGGCTAAATCTTAATCTCAGTTCTCTTATAGGAACATTGTAGGGACCATTCTTCGAGAGTTACACACACAATGAAGGCTCCAAGAACTTCATCCGGCCTTCGTCTGGCTCTGGCTCAGGCTCTTCGGTTCAGCAGCAACCATTGTCGTGCGGTGTGCAGTGGTAGATGTCAAGAAGATACGGGAGAAGATATGGTATCCTTCGCCGGGCGAGTTGTAGGATGAAATGGCCTGAGGTGCATAGTTGTGTGCCTTCGTTGGACGAGGATAGATGGCACGAGGATGCATCCATGGTCCACCCTACCGCGACTGCCAGCTCAGAGGGTTATGTCACCACCCTCACGTCCTTGCTTCGCTTCCCCGTTATCTTCGGCGATGGAGCTGAACGGGTGGTCTCACCATGAATGGTATAATGGCGAGTATTCATGGATGTTGGAGGGATAGACATATCTATCACCTTTCTGAGAAGGAAAACATGCCAACACCCTCGAAATTGTAGGCTTAGAAACCACTGGTTACTCGAGTACATCCGATCGAATCCTCAATCCTTTGTATTTCCTTGAAGGAGGAGTAGTATTGAGCGTCTGGTCCAGGGTGGCCTTACGTGATATGTGTTGTGCATCGGTACGTGGGTCTTTTCCTTCAATATACACCATCCATCATAACGTCCCTCCCTACTTTCACACTTCTTTCTTGTCAGGGCGACACTGACTCGCGTTATTCGTAGACACCTCTCAGCTTGTGTACAGTGCAACATTTGATAACAGCCACCGAGAACCTGAGGGCTGAGGGTGTCGGTTCAGAGAAGCTCGGTTGACTGGCGAAGAGCGGTATTGATGTGATGGACAAATCTATTGTAAGTACAGCCTTATCCTGTATTGCCTCTCCATGTAGCTCTAACTTACGCTCTTCAGGCTTTCTCCGCTTCGAGCCATGCGGCTCCATTGTTGTGTTGATATCTCGGTAGCCTTCGATGCAGTTGAGCACCCAATTGTAGCAGTAGCATCTGTCACTGGTTTAGAATGACACGTGGTTTCGCCTCATATGCCCCATTTTTTTGCTGTCACTTTTATTATTCAGGTTATCGCTGTATTGTAGCCTCCGTAATGCGGCTCCACTGTTCAGTATAGACCATCCATCGGCGATGCAGCACGCATTGATAAAGCCGAAGACGCTTCGGGTTGCCCACCTGGAGCAGTAGTGTCTACTGGCTACAGAAACGAAGACGCAGACGAGGATATAGTATCTGCGGGTTGATACACTAGGCAAGTCACCTGATACCTTCTTAAGGTGCGATTCTGTTTCTGCTCCCTCGGTTACCTCACACGTCTGTCCTACATACATAGTTTCTCTGATATTTGAACACGATCGGGGATGTGTACAATACGTTAATCATCGAGCATGTAATGTAGACGGTCATAACAACGGATCGAATCTCTGGCTTGCCTATGGTTTTATCATTGAGGAATGATTTGACGGGGGCAACTGTCCGTCGCCTTCAGCCAACATATCATATAACTGTCATGTATTAACGCTGCTTTTTCTTATTGTTACCCAAACAGCTGGTAACGTATTCGGAATCGCATGGTATCGAATGCCTCTGTACCTTTATCTCTTTTTATTCCACCAAACTATTGATGAGGACGACTATGCGATTCAGGTTAATGTTATGCACAAGGCTACAACGCGAGTTTTTGATGTATGCGAACAGTGCTGTCCGACGGTTCTGAGTCAGAGCTACTAGGGGTTGATTCACTGAGCTATTGCTCATTCGATGATTTGAACACTGGATATATTTCCTTTTCTCTCGAGTCTAGTTAAAATGCCACCTCTTAAGGCATACTATGAATAAGTGGTGTATTTCATGTCCCTTCTAACCTGCCAATTAATATGATATTGTAGACAGATTTCGCCTGTGGCACTGAATTCACACCTTTCCGAAGAACACAGTGAAGAGGATTTAGTTTGACAAAGGCAGCTCGTAACATTAGTAGACAATTTAAATTATCTTTAAAACCACTTTATAACAATACTTAAGTAGGGAATAGAAGGAGACTTCACTTAAGAAAATGGTTGTGAATGAAATATGTTGTCGCTTGTGTAGTATGTTGCATACACCATTTGATTCATCGTTCACTTTCTTCATCTGAATCAGTATTACCTCCCTCTTCATTCGAAAAGTCGACGTCAATTTCTTCATCTATGGATTCTGTATCGTTATCTTCATTCAAGGACTTTTCATTATATGCTTTGGCATACCACCGTTCTTGTTTCCTGATATGAGAGTCATGAACCATCTGCTTTTCAGCTCTCGTCCACGCTTTGTTTCTAGTTTGCCAGTTTCTGACATCCGTTCCCAAAATACAGGCCTCTTCATATTCAATTGTCTTTAAATACCGAAGAGAGATGAAGATAGCCGAGAGATTAGCTCCGACAAGAGTAGCTTTCTTGATTGGAGAATCACCAACGAAAAGTATTGACAATTTTGTCTTGGGTATTGTCACTTTCCACGGAAAATTGGCCCTGTTATTCCTTGGAGGATGAGTTGCATCGAAAGGAAGGGAAAGTTCTTCAAGATCTGGACAGTGTTGTGCAAAAGCAATCAAGTCGGAAGTAGTGGTTTTTGATGGTTCATTGGTTCGTGAAAAAGGACGTAGTCGAAATTTCAGTACCCGTACGAGTTTCCAGTTAACCGCCATTTTCATTATGATAGCGGGATCCGAGAAATAAAAGCCGTTAGTAACTCCAATGTCAATCGATGTAATGTTATGAAAGTGTAGGAGAGGTTGGATGGCGTCATGGCTGACCATCTCTTCGCGAGATGTAGTAATCAGCTGGTTATCTCGACCTCCCCCATCAAAGCACTTCAGTTGAGTAAGCGTATTGTGATGACAGTGCTGGTTGATGGCGAAAAAGACGTGTTTCCAGGATGTAGATGTTTGCACACTAGTAAATGTTAGTAACACCTGGCTTATTGGTGAACAATCCATGAGATTCAGCACGGTAGTACAGTCCACGTTACTACAGCAATTCTGGAGCTGAAGGGAGTTTAGGACTCGAAATCCACCATTTGGAGCTCCAGGCGTAAGTTTAACATTGTCGAAGTTGCATTTCGCGATATCCAACTTCTCCAGATGAGGTAACTGTGAAACTTTCAAGAGGGCCGCATAGGAAAGATTTGGTACACCCAATATTCGTAGATTTTCCCACTTGTATACCGCATTGGAAATGACCTCAACAACCCTTCTATGGTGGGTTACGGTTGTTTCGGGGGAAATGGTAAATGTTACCACTTTCAACGAAGGATATTGTTCGCATAAAGCAGAGATCAATGAGATATGGTTAAAGACCTTCGGTGTGATTGTGAACACGACCCCGCATAGGCGAGGTCCTAGAAACATGGGAAGAAATGCCAAATGACCGCTGTCGCAATGCCAGGTCAACTGCCTAATATTTGGTAAGAGTTTTGCGCCCTGCGTTGCAACTTGCAAGGCCAGATATACGGAATTGTAAACCCGATGCATGTCACCCTCTGCCTCCATCGTAAAATGGTGCACCTTACTTGCGTAGTAGTTAAGCCGCAAACAGTCCACTGATAATAAAGGTTTGCTAAGTTTCTACAGATTGTTTATTCAGTTTAGTAATCATTATTATAATCGTTCAAAATCTACACACCGCCCATCGTATTCCATTGGAATCTGGCTGGGTTTCCACGACCGACGGTAAGGATTTCGCTAGCGGGTAGAATCCATTGAGCTGGGACCAAAGCACGTCCAAAGCCGGTTCTTCAAACGATTTGCATGTTCTTGCTAGAGAAGCCAGTGTAGGTTTATCGGATACAAAGTTGTTGGATATTAGCCTCAGTATCTCTGGTACATGGGGCAAAGGCATGATGGAGACTTGATGGAGACGGTTGGAACTTGGAACCAGTGGCGACTTGGTCATGGTGACTAGTTGATTAGTCACACCGTTAGCCAGGCACTTCGTAAATGAGAATTTGAAAAATACGTAAGTAAGCGACGTCGGACAACAGATCTAAATTCTAATGACACCTATGTGACTAAGTACTTAAATAACTTAAATCACTGATAGGGACTATTTATTCGTCGGCGGCATGAACCTTCTGTTTGATTGGCTTTCTGTCCCCCCCGAGTCTTCTTCCTCTGGGTGGTAAGCTTTGGTAAGACATAATGTAGTGAATTAAATGACATCACTACATAAAATGAAAGTAGACAATAACTACTAAGCAGAAAGTAAGTTGTCACTAGACGAAAAAAGCCTTATCGTACACAAATTGTAAATGGGAATATCTTGAGACTTGAGTTCGCCATCATCCGCGCGTCATTACTCGCTTTCTTCATCCGAATCAGAACTACCCTCTCCATTCGAAGTATAAGTATCATCATCTGCATTCAAGGACTCGACTCCATTTTCCACTATTGAAGGTTCAGTGTCGCTTTCTTCATTTGAAGACTGGACTTCATAATTTGCATTGGCATGCAGCCGTTCTTGATTCCGCATACAGGCGTATTCAATCATTTTAGCTTCTGCTCTCTTCCAAGTTTTATTTCTAGTTTCTAAGACATTATTTGCATCCACACGGGACACACGACTGTCGGATTCTTCATCTTCAATCGTCTTTAATTGTTTCAAGGAGGAAAAAATGGCTGAGAGATTAGCTCCAACAAGCTTAGCTTTCTTGATGGGTGAATTACCAACGAAAAATATTGATAACTTCGTCTCGGGTATTTTTCCAGTCCACGGAAAGCTGTTGCTGATTTCTGGGGGAGAGGATGCATCAATAGGAATGGCAAGTTCCTCGAGTTTTGGACAATATTTGGCAAAGGGGACCAAGTCGGATATAGTGATCTTTGATCGTTTATTTGTTCGTGAGAATGGAAGCATTCCTAATTTCAGCTCCACTGCGTTTTTCCAGCTTGTAGCCAATTTTTTCATCACAACAGGATTGGAGAAATAAAATCCATTTGATGTTCCAATGTCAATCCACTCAAGGTTATGGAAAACCAGCAATGGCTTTAAGGCTCCATATGTAACCATATCATTGTCTGAAACAGTCATGATCTCGGAATCTCGGTCCCATCCATCAAAGCACTCAAGCTGTGTAAGGGTATCATGATTACAATGGTGGTTTATGGCGAGAAAGACCTGTTTCCAAGATGCGGAAGTTTCCACTCCGTTAAATTTCAACAAAATACAGATTAATGGCGACGCATCCATAAGCTTTAGTATTGCAGTAAAGTCAGTGACACTATCGCAGGTCCGAACTAGAAGACTCGTTAACACTGGAAATCCGCCCTTTGGAGTTCCAGATGAATGTGTGTCTGAACCGGTGACAGTATGAAGTTCGCCAATTTCCAATTCCTTCAAACAAGGTAATTTCGAAATTCCGGAGAGAGCCGAGCGGGTAATACTTGGTACGCTCAACGACTCTAAATCGACCCATGTACAAGCTGAGCTTGAAATGAGCTCAACAGCCATATTTTGGCGGTCCACAGACGCTCCTGGAGAGAAGGTAAATATAATTTCTTTCAACGCAGGATAATGTCCACATAACGCAGGAACCAATGAGAGTTCCCCATCAGACATCGGTGAAAGATTGAAATTAAATTTGGATAGATTAGGTCCCAGAAACATAGGGATAAATATAAAGGAGTCTGTATCGCAATCCCAGGTTAGCTGCCGGACATTTGGCAAGAGTTTTTCACCCAGCATTGCAACTTGTAAGACATGATATACAGAATCATGGACCTTAGATCCATAACTCTCCTCATCTTTTGTAAATTGGTGAACCTTTCTCGCATAGTGTGAAAATCGCGAACAGTCCGCTGGTGTTAACGGATGGCTAAGCTTCTACAGCTCCAAGTTCAGGTTTAAAAAAATTATAATAGCTATTCATAATTCTACGTACCAACCATGGAAATCCATTTGTTTCTTCTGTGCCGTCTGAGAACCCCTCATGCGTTGGTAGACATCTCGCCAGTGGGTAGAATCCAACCAACTCGGACCAGAGTACATCCAGAGCTGGTCCTTCAAATGACTTGCATGTTCTTGCAAGAGAAGCCAGAGTAGGCTTTTCTGAGAAAAGGTTGTCGCATATTAGTATCAGTATCTCTGGCACCTGAGGCAAAGGCATTATGGGAGACAGTTGGCTATGTAGTGGTAATAGAGGTCAAGTAGAAACGGCAAGAAGCGACGAGGGATCAGAGAGATTGCTATACGCGGTTGACAGTTGTAGTGCGAGTCAACCAACAACAACAACTTGCCAAGCAAACAATAATTTCCGGACCGGTTGCTTATTGATCCAAAATATTCGTCGGTGACTCGGTGGTATTGAACTCTGCTATCTTGGACCGTCCGCCTTCTCTGAGTAAGTAGTAGAAGTCAGAACAGCAGTAAATGAAGTACAAAAATTATTAAAAACTAGATCAAAACACGCATTTTAGTGCAGGTACCGGTTCAAATTAATTCATTACACACTGCCATTACACCGGACGTGCCTATCCTAATCCTATTCCCATTGAACACCTCACGCGCACGTCTCACATCTCTCCTTTCACTCGGACCATCATCATACCAAAGCAATGTATCTGCACAGCCGGAATTAGCGCCCAGAGAATGCTTAACGCTTATCCACTACCCAGCTTCAACTTCTCTGAGACTCTGTAATAAAGACTTCTTGCTGATATCCTTGGTGAAGCACACGAAGGGCTTGCTCACTGGAGAAGCTTGTAGCCAACCTTGCGCTACTCCCATCCCGTAGTGTTCAGCAACGTCGAAGGAGATCAGGGCGATACTACCGTTTTCTGCCATGAGCCATACTCCAACAGTGACAGCTGCGATGGTAGCGAAGTAAGCCCAATGCTTATGGTTGAAATACTGGTAAGGTCATCAGTTATGGCTACATCTCGATCTCAGTAATCAGTACTCATAGGAATATTATAAGGAGCTCTCTTCGAGAGCTACACGCACAATGAAGACTTTGAGAACATCATGGCCTTCACCCGACTCAGGCTCAAGCTCCTCAATTCAGTGGTGACCATTGGCGTTCAGTGCGGAGTGTTAGACATTAGGTAGACGATACGAAAGAAGATGTGGTAACCTTGGCTGGGCGAGTTGTGGGATGAAAGGGCCTGAGGCGCATAGCTGTGTGCCTTCACTGACGACGATAGATGGCGCGAGGACGTGTCTATGGTCTGCTCCACCGCGACCGCCAACTCATAGGGCTAGAATGCATATATCACCCTGGTTTCGCTTCCCCGTTATCTTTGGCGACGGAGCTGAACGGTGGCCTCATCGTGAATGGTCTAACAGCGGGTAGTCATTGTGTATATTGGAGGGATAGACATATCCGCCATCTTTCTGCGAAGGAATACGTCCCAACGCCCTCAAAATTGTAGGCTTAGAAGCCACTGTGTTCCTATCGGTTATCGTTATGTTACTCGAATACATCTGATCGAATCCTCAAGCCCTTGTCTTTCGTTGAAGGGAAGGATATTATTAGGTGTCAGGTCCAAGGCGATGTTAACATTCTGTGTTATGCATGTACGTGGTTTCTTTTCCTTCAATCTACGCCGTCCTTTCAAGGCAACCACTGACCTACGTTTTCGTAGATCACCGCTCAGCTAGTACAACACTTGATAACAGCTTCTCAGAGGTGCTGGTTCAGAGAAGCTCGGTTGGCTGTAGCGAAGAGCTGCTTTGATGTGACGGACAAATATACTGTAAGTATATGCCTTATCCCTGTATTGCCTATTCATGTAGCTCTAACTTATGCTCTTCAGGCCTTATCCTCATCGCTGTTTCACGTCATGCAGCTCCGTTGTTATGTCGATATCCCGGTAGCCTATTGATGCAGTCGAGTGCCCACTTGGAGTAGTAGCATCTGTCACAAACGGTCCACTGATCATAAGGGTTTGCTAAGCTTCTACAGATTTTTTGTTCAAGTTTAGTAATTATTATTATAATTTTTCAAAATCTATACATCGCCCATCATATTCCATTGAAATATGGCTGGGTTTCTATGACCGACGGTAGGGATTTCGCTAGCGGGTAGAATCCATTGAGCTGGGTCCAAACCACGTCCAAAGCCGGTTCTTCAAACGATTTTCACATTCTTGCTAGAGAAGCCATTGTAGGTTTTTCAGATATAACGTTGTAGCATATTAGCCTCAGTATCTCTGGTGCATGAAAGGCAAAGGTATGATGGTGGTAGTGAATAATTGATTGGTGAATTGGTCATTTGCAATTGGACAGATCACCTGTTGAGTTATTTATATTGTTGATCAGCTAACTAACTTGCTCATCACCGACCGGTGGCCTGAACCTTTACGGTCTTTCCCAAGTCTTCTTTCAATGAGTTACTGGTAAGGTGAGCTGTGGTAGACATAAGGGAGTGAATGACACGACATCACTAAGTAAAATGAATGTTAAACTATTATAAAGTAAGCTGTCAATAGATGAAGAAAGCCTTATTGTAAACTTCGTTAATAACATAACCAAAAATTGCGAATGAGTTCCGCGCCTATTACCACCAAACTTTCACTTTATGCATCCGCCAAAACAGAACTACCCTCTTCATTCATGGGCTTGGTACCATTTTCCACAATTGAAGGCTCAGTATCACTTTCTTCACTTGAAGATTGAGCTTCTAAATTTGTGTTAGCATATAGCCGTTCTTGATCCCGAATACTGGAGTATTCGAGCATTTTAGTTTCTGCCCTCTTCCACGTTTTATTTCTAGTAGTTCCCGATACATCATTCGCACCCGCAGCCCCATCAGATTCCTCATCTTCAATCGTCTTTAATTGTTTTAAGGAGACAAAAATGGCTGAAAGACTGGCTCCGACAAGATTAGGTTTCTTGATGGGTGAATTTCCAACGAAAAGTTTTGATAATTTCGTTTTGGGTATTTTTCCGGTCCAGGGAAAACTGGCACAGATCTCGGGAGGAGACGTTGCGTTAATGGGAATGGCAAGTTCCTCGAGTACCGGACAATATTTGGCAAAGGGAACCAAATCGGATGTAGTGATTTTTGATGATCTATCGCATCGCGAAAATGGAAGCATTCGCAATTTCAGTTCTATTGCATATCTCCAACTTGTAGCCAATGTCTCGGTTATAGCAGGATCCGAGAAATAAAAGCCTACGGATGCTCCAATTTCAATCCACGCAATGCTATGGAAAACTAGCAGTGGTTTTAATTCTCCATCTGTAATCATTTCTTGACGATCAACAGTCATGATGTCGCGCCCTCGGCCTTTTCCATCGTAGCATTCGAGCTGTCTAAGGGTATGGTGATTACAATGCTGGTTTATGGCAAGGAAGACTTGTTTCCAGGATGCGGAAGTTTCCACTCCGATAAATTTCACCAAAATCCAGCATATTGGCGAGATATCAATGAATTTCAGTATCGCAGTATAGTCTGAGCCACTATTGCAATTATGAAGTAGAAGATGGTCTAAGACTGGAAATCCACCTTTTGGAATTCCAGATGAAAGTATATCGGTGACACTGTCAAGTCTGTTAATTTCCAAGTGCTTCAAGTGAGGTAATTGCGAAATGTCAAAGAGAGCTGAATAAGAGATGTTTGGTACAGTCAATGATATTAAATTAATCCACGAGCAAGCTGAGTTCGAAATGAGCTCAATGGCTCTTCTTTGCTGGTATTCAGATGCTCCAGGAGAAAAGGTGAATTTAGCTTCTTCCAATAAAGGATAGTGTTCGCATATTGCAGGAACCAAAGACACTTGCCCGTCAGACATTGGTGAAATTCTGAGTTCGATCCCAGATAGACGAGGTCCCAGAAACATAGGAATGAAGACAAAAGAGTCACTGCTCTCAAAATCCCAGGTTAAGTGCCGAATGTTTGGTAAGAGTTTTGAGCCCAGTGTTGCGACTTGTAAGACCTGATATAACGAATGGTGGACCTGAGGTGTGCCACTCCTCTCCTTATTCGTGAAACGGTGAACCTTTCTCGCATAGTGTGAAAATTGTGAACAGTCAGCTGATGTTAACGGCTGGCTAAGCTTCTACAGTTCATTCAGGTATAAAAGTCATAGTAGCTGTTTATGATTCTACATACCACCCATACTGTGTCATCTAACTGCTCCTCATGCGTTGGTAGACATTCCGCCAGTGGGTAGAACCCAATCAGCTCGGACCAGAGCACATCTAAAGCTGGTCTTTCGAATGACTTGCACGTTCTTGCAAGAGAAGCCAGAGTAGGCTTTTCGGAGAAAAGGTTGTCGCATATCAGCATTAGGATTTCTGGCACCTGAGGGAAAGGCATGATGATAGACGACGGACAGTATAATGGTAGTAAAGTCAACTTGCAGAGTTTGAAAAATAAGCGAGAGGAAATTAGTCTCGGTTATCCATCCGTTTACGGTCGAAAATCCAAAAAAGGGTTTTCGAACGTAACCGTCTGGGAAATGACCAACGACGTTGGGAGGGGTTTGCATTCCGCGGTTATCGGAAATTCCGAAGGCCTGTCCAAGGCCTTTTTGGCTTGACTAAGCATCGTATCAATGTCACATGACTATGATAATTCTCGAGAACGAGACCTACAACTAAGGATACAAGCCTCAAGCGCACACAAGTATCTCTTAGATGCCACTAAAAAATACTAGAGATTGGCGGATAATTATTATATCAAGTGAAAGTAACAACTTACAGTGTTGCATAAGTAAGTGATAAGCAGATAGGTAATTGCCATGGGGATCTAAAAGAAAAATAATTGCTTGTGGTGAAGTGCCTGTTCATTCCATAGCAAAAGAGGGATTCTGTGCAGAGATTAATGATATGGATAGGTATATATAAGAGGTTTCATAAGTTGTGTAAGAATTGAAAGTATAGCTTCTGAAACAAAATCTTAGGGGACTATTCACAGCTGTTTCTCTCATAATTGAAAGATGTTATATGGTTAGCAGTGGTCTTCGGGATACAGTGTGTTGAATGTTCTATATATTCCCATATTGTTTGAAGGGGCAGCAGATATACCATATCTCAGAATTTCAAAATTGATAACCTTGTTTGTTGTGTGATTAGGGAGACATACAGGGAATATATATACTGAAGCACATTAACGGGTGATATATTATGACACAAGATTATAAATAAATAATAGAAGTTGAAAAGTTCTATAGATATATGGTAGAGGGGGAAGTATGCGATACATTTACCATGCTTTCACAGTGCTGACAAAGCATAGAATTTCTGCTTAGTCATTCAGAGTAGGCCTTGAGCAGGCCTTCCGAATTTCCGAGAACCGCGGAATGCAAACCCCTCCCAACGTCGTTGGTCATTTTCCAGACGGTTACGTTCGAAAACCCTTTTTTGGATTTTCGACCGTAAACGGATGGATAACCGAGACTAAGAGGAAATCAACAATAAATAAACTGCTACTAGCACCCAATTCGGTATGGTGACCTGGTCGATTGTAACAGAGTCATGACCGATATATAATAAATAATTCTAAACTTCTTATTATTGATCCAGAATACTTATTCATCGGTGCTAGTTGGTTCATCTTGGATACTTATTTCTGCCTACCCCTTCTAAGTAGTAAACGTTTAAACTGTAAAACACTAGTAAAGTAAGTAAAATACACGATAACCCTGAAACGATGGTACAGTCGAACCCCTCTTATTCCATACGGGTCGATGGACCTGCCAGCGTATGGGTTTCGTAAATTATTCTATGACTTTTGAGGGGTATCCTTGGCCTTAAAATATGGCCTTAGAGGGATATGGGATAACGGGGGTTCGACTGTGCTAAGCTAAAAAATTTGTTTGCACGCGTTGCATCAAAACCTGATCAAAACACGCATTTTAGTGCAGGTACCGGTTCAAATTAATTCATTACACACTGCCATTACAACCGGACATGCCTATCCCAATCTTATTCCCATTGAACACCTCACGTCTCACATTTCTCCTTTCACTCGGACCATCATCATACCAAAGCAATGTATCTACACCCCTCAGCTGCAAGCTCATCAATGTCATTCGGAACGGGAGTCTCTGAGCTGGTGCACCGCGTCGTCGTGCACTTGATTCATGTCGTTTCTGTGTTGGGTGCGTTTTGGTTGCGCTGAGTGTACGGGGAGTTATATTGAGGGCTGTACGACGTAGATGACCTTATAGAGGATGCTGGGCACCGTTTTGCGGGATGGAGTGTTCATGTTGCCTTGGCGTTAGGTATGCTCCTCGTGTCGCGTCGCTACCCACTTTCTCGCTCATGTCAAGTACAACACCAAGGACACTACTTCTATCTCGTATTCCAACATCCATCAGAGTGGGCTGTCGTAGCTTTCTACGCATTCATCAACTTTCGTCAGTCTAACACCTCGACTACATTGCTGACAACGAGGCTAACATGAACTCGGAACAGTCCATGTGCACCCGCATATAGTCCACATACTATGCTGGACCATCTTCTTCGGGCCTATAGTGGTGCTCCTACCGTTTCTTGTACTCCATGAACTAGTTTTCTCGATTGTGTTTAATCTGAGCTTCGTGTCACATGGTTTAATACGAGGTGCGTTTCTTCATGTTTCAATGTCATTGTATTGCATTCTACGTATTTCTATTCTACTTCAATTCTTGAACTCTTTTGGACATCTCTCCATATACTCACCGATCCACTCATAGGCGCATTAGAAGACCAATACACAGCCCTAAAAGAATCCTTCCTCGACCGACGCGAGCCATTCTTTGCGTTGGTAGAAGAGGCAGCGGCGAGGTATAACCAGCTAACGACGCTTTGTCTTCCTCTGGTGGTGGTACGACTCGCAGCAGCAGCGTTGGCGATGTATGTCACTTATGGGATTTGGTTTGGGTGGTGATTGACGTTTCAATCGGCGTTTGGGAGGAGTTGGTGATATAGAAGGTAGACAGTAGACTTAATTAAGGACTGTATGACCTTTATGACCTTTATGATATTTATTACATTAAACACGCTCATGAGCTCCGGAAGTGTAATATGCGACTAATCCACTGTGCTTGGCTTTCTGTTTACTTTGCTATATGGTACCGGGGTACTGTCTGAGTCGGAACCGGTGAATTTTAAGTGAGAAAGGAAGGAAATGTATATACTATCGACAACATTGTATCATTCTGAAATTGTAGTCTCCAGTTGGATCTGTGGAAATTTTCTGGGTTTCGCTTCTGGTCTTGGAACAACAACCAAAATCTTTCTCCTATTAAGAATGCTCTGTACTTGAACACAATACCGCCGTATGGTTTATATAGCGTTTTCAGGTGTGCAGAGCAGGGATCACAGGTGGTAGACGCTTATTGTAACGGTCGCGTAGACAATCTCTTCGTGAAGACTTCCATAATAAATTTTATTTCCCCCACCTTCCCACTGCACCCGACGGATTGGGGCCATGAGAGAAATTGTCACATTTTTCTACAACTTCCTGTAGGGAAAATTCTTGATATCCTGTTATCTCATCATTATACGATCTGTGGTACGGGTTTAGTTACGTACGATCGTGGGGATTTTGGGTGGTTCGTTGACTCGGACAATGCTGAAACATAGATACAAGTCGGTATGGAAGTATACTAACATCTGGGAACGGACCACTGGGGTTCAGTTTATCGTATAAGCACACAAAAGGACAAGTATCCAATATGAGTAATCACCATCCACCGATGAGATAACTTTGAACATCTAATGAGATTATATTCAGTTACCAAAGCGCCACCGTGTGCATACGTATAAACGAACTAACCGTTGTAATAAGGCACTTAAACATTATATAGGCAATGTGGATATCCGATTTTTCATTGGATATCTCTGTAGATGGGTCTACCAGATGCTCAGTGTGAATGATGAAAAGTGGATTATTATCATATCCTGCAACGACGTCGAAGCACAATGTAACAGTCTTACGTATCAATATTATGACTACATATCTGAACAATCTGTCTTCGTACCTTTCTGAAACTAAAAGCTGTATTTTTAATCGGAAATCCGACTTCATTCAAGTAGTCCATCGCCGCCTAGCCAAGCTACTGAGTGCTTTATTCACGGCACCATGTAAGAATATTACAACTTACAGCCAATCCTTTAATCTGTGTAAGTCAAATCAATACTTGACGTACTCTTCAATATGCTCCTAAAGTACTAGTTTTAATGACTATTTAATAACACTCTATCTGATTATTCTGTAACTCTTGGGAAATTCGATGTTCTACTCTTGGAGATCCTTCAGTTGCTGATAAGGCCTTAGTGAGCGTACCGTGACTAAATACCGAAGTAATACTCACTTGGCTATTGATATATTATGATGGGATCTATGTATCTAGTATGCAGTCTAGTTTTTTCGTACGTCAATTTGTTGTGAAATAAATAAGAACTTTCCTATATTTTCTAAATGCGTCGAGGTTCCTATCAAAATGTTGGCTCAACACCTTGAGTGTCATGTGTAACCATGTAGTTACTAATAAATTGAACCCACTTTTTGTGTAGATGTTCCGTTATTGAAGACTTTCACTAATACCAGCTTCCCTTTGCGCTCTGCTTTGTGCAACCAGTATCCTTCACCTTTCGCCACTTGCTCCAATAGCGTGAGTTCATTCTATCTTTACTAAGTTCTAATCTGATACTAGAAGCTTCGTCATCTACCTCGTTGAGTTGTCCTGGTGAATATAATCACTCAGGCGAGCATGTCGAGTCAGGAGCCATCACTCTTACTTTTGTCACTTGGCCCAGTAATCGTGTACACATCCCCGGCTACGCTTGTGAATGACTCGTTCTGGATCTTGACATCCGATGCATTTTGAAATATAGAAGCGAGAGAGTATAAGAAATTTGCCATTCTAGACACAGGCTACTGATGTATTGATAAGAAGGAAGTCGGTGTGTTCTCTCAAGGGACAAGTACACGTTGGTTCAGGTGACAACTGAACCAACTTGTCACTCGAGCGCTAAGTAAGCTGGACGCGCCTCAATTCACGCGCACGGACCAGTATTTGTTTGCAAATATGTGTCTTTATAATACAAATACATACAATCCGTTCACCCTAGCCGCTCAACCGAAACCTGACCCAACTCTCTTTCCTCCGTCACATTTACGGTTTCTGTCCCCTTCAAAGACACAATCTTTCTATTTACCTGATAAATGGCTATAATATATCTGGTTTTGTTTAAATAGTAAGTTCTTCCTGCCACTTATCCACAATTGCATTGCAGTAGCTTCCTGTCGACGCTAAGCGTCACCGAGTCATCACTAACAGCGGCCAGCCTCGTTTCGATCCTCGGTCCTGTAGGCTATGATACACTGATCTCTATTTCTCTAAAATTCTCTTAAAATGTCTATGACAATTTTAGACCCATTCTCATTTTGGACTGCTCGCCGGGGCAAGGATTGGCGCTTCGGCGCCTTCCAGAATCCAGAGCACATGTCACGAGGTCAGCTACCGGGCTTTGGAAATCAAGCTTATTTTTCACATATTGTCCATGCATGATGTCGTGGAGCCTCTTCTTTGTTTTCTGCGAAACGGGATGCCCTTGTCTAAAATGAATTGGCTAGCCTCCATAATTGCACAGTAAGTTACGCCAATCGAAATCCTGACTTGACGCGCTTCGTCGGTGTCTAGTTAACCCGTCATGCTCAAGGGAGAACTTGTTTCTCTACTGGATCCATTGGTCTGCCGGAGCTACGAATGCGCGCTCAGATGCGTGCAAGAGATAGTTCAAAAGTGGAAGTGGTATTATGAATTACACTCGGGCATGTCCAAGACTTCACCGGCAACTAACATCCAACGATCTTTCATTGTCTAATAATCTAGGAGCTCTCTGGTATTTGAGTAGTTAACCGGGTTCTTGGAATCCCATCTTAAGACCGCCTGTATAGCTCAAACTGTTTTACGACACTATCAGGATGCGTCTTCTTGCGATTTTCGGAGCACCTGACGCTCTCTACATTTTCGTTCTATGCTGCGCTTTCTATGAGCGCTTTCGGAGATTATCCTTTGATGTGACCACGAGAATCTAGGCTCTTTCTGGGTTGTTGGAGCTGGTCACCGTACATAGGCGCGCTTCGACGTTTGCCTTTTAAAGAATACCGTATTTTGGTTCTATTTCCTGCGAGCCCACCACGCCAGCCTGATCGCTCCAGATTTTCATTTGGCTTCAGGGCTTCCGTCCTCACTCTTGCTCACTTGACCGGTCGAACCGTCGTTATTCGGTGTTAAGCTCTCCACTGAGCCTACAAAGCAATTCATCTTCGACCACTTCAACACACGGGAAGGCACCATCTGTTCTGAATGACGTCGATCACGGACGAGACTTTAAAATGGCGGATTTGAATGACCCATAAATCAAACCAGGGCCCACACATCCCCATTGCGCACACTCGATCTTCAAGGGTCATCCAGTGCGAGTGTTTCCGAATTCTGGAACTCTTCTTTATAAGTATAGGATGATTATCCAATGCCGTTGATAGTGCATAGAATATGACTCTAACTCTTGTGGAAAGTTCTTTTGGTTTTACTCGATCTCGGGTATCTGCACCCTTTTGAAAGATACTTTACACCTATCTATAAACACGCACGACTTCGTCTTACTGTCTGCTGCACGTTCTACTTATCCTTCACAACTATCTTTTCCTCCACACTGCCCAAGTCATTCCACGGACTTAGCTCTTTCTCGAATGCACGATGGAGCGAAGACCAAGTGACTTACGTCTACACTGTCAACCTCTTTCAATGATAATCCGACTTTTTGCCACCTTTATCCGGGTATCTCCCTACGGTATTAAAAATCAAACATGGAAGATCTTGACTCCTAACTGAAGCACGGGTTGATTTGTAATACTAAATTAATTGCATGTCGGCACCCTTTCTGTCAACTCTGTCGGATCTTCCCTTGGATCCTCCTTGTTTTCGGTATGTCATTTCTAAGTCGAGATAGCGGAATACCAAAGACACAGCGCAGGAATGCATGTTTTACAGTATATCTTCCTCACCAAAGAAACAATGTAAAATCACCCAAGACTCGAAGACTTGGACGATGAGCAATTCTGCTAAGTATTCCGTTCTCATTATTTCTGTTCCTCCAGATGACGACCAAGTCCTCAACTATCGTGGACTGCGTCTTCTCGCTACCCAAACGAACCCAGAAATATTCTCTTCGTCGTACGAAAGTGAGCTTGGGCTCTCTTTCGCCCGTTGGCATGCGAGGATAAATTGCGCTGGAAAGGCTACCATAGTCGTCTCTGCCCGTACCCCAATCCCAGGCTGCTCCGAAGACATATCTGACTGGGTTGGAATGATTACAATAATCGGTCCTCAAGCACTCGCCGGGCCTGGATTCACACCACCCGCTCAGGTATTGCGCCCCGGTAGAGCGTTTTACTTGCTTATTGGAACGTGGGTCCACCCGGATTACAGACGACAAGGACTAGCAAGGAACCTCTTGCACGCTGGTATGGACTGGGTCAGGGGCGATAATTCTGCCGAAGCGATTGGTATGCATGCAGCGGAAAAAGCAGTACTGCTTGAAGTTCATATTGCGAATGAAGCTGCTGTTGATTTGTACAGAGCTATGGGATTCCAAATGGTTGCGGGTGATGATTCCGGAGCGTTGACATGGATGATGGCTATCATTGAATAGAAGGTGCAGTTCCTCATTCAGAAATATGAGTTGCTATCTAAACGCTCCAACAGGACTTTCATTTCCATCGTTTTGATAGAGCGTTGGGGAGCTTTTCTTTCGTTATATGTCTTTTTCTGTCGCTGCCTGCAACGTTGGTATTACTAGGTAAGAGTATGTTTCACATTTTTCAAACTAAAGCTGATTTTATATCCCGAAAGATATACCTGTTTGTTCTTCCTGCAATACTATTTGAATGTAGACGAATAACTACTGTGCTTGAACATGCAAATTACAGCATCTTAACGGTGTCCATGATTATTACCGACAGAAGCTTTAGACATAGCTTTTTTTATTACAAGACTACTTTGGTGGTTGAACTCCGTTTTACAAATGCTATTAACCTCCTATTCTTCCTAGATTTTCTATCACGCGAATTTTTCCAGAGGTAAATTAATAAGTTTAAATTTCAGGTACTCTAAGGCCAGATTCAGGCAATCTTCCATCCGGCTCCTTGAATTCGTAAGGCGTACTTTTCACAACATACCTAATTGTGCTGAAATTCAGCTTAGACCGATTTGTCACTTCGATGATGAGGCTTGTCGGCATGGATTGCATTTAGTCCTTGAACGGTAAGACCTTATGAATAAGAGAATGCTTTATTGCTTCTTATTTTATTACATTACGTTAACTAAGATATAACCATCTCGATCACCCGAATCACCCAAATACTGCTCAAACACTGCGCCAGTTTTTGCAGCTGTTGGATACCTGAACCCTTGCATGAGCCCTCCTGGCTGATTGACACGCTTCTACGTAGTACGAGGTGGTCGATGAACTTCAGTTAATTCAAACGGCCGGACCTCGCATATATTCCTCTGCTTCTAGTGAACTTGTTCTGTACATTCATTCGCTGAATGTATCTCATTTTGGGGTCTAACGTTCTTGCAATCAACGTGTACGAAATGCTTTTCTCGTCTGCTTTTCGCAGATATTGCTGGTACTGCATCATCTATCCGTGTCGGGACAGGTCATACCTACATAGGGACAATGAGGCGATAAGTCAGCGCCGTATGCAGCTTCATCGGAGATCAGGAGTACCATCAAATGAATACTTGACGGAATATGACAACCAACGCTGGCATCACTCCGCGATAGAGTAGGACCTAAAGCCCGAGCTACAGTCTTCGCTATGGCTAATGAATATCATGCCTATCTGGTGTCCTGTGTCGTATTATGAGATCAACTATCAGGCCACCACCCAATAAATCGATGTCTTTCAGCCTACTGATATCTGGCTCGTTTATATTTATCACGAGCACTTGTAATGACCTACGCTTCTACATGGCACATGCCACTAATTTTAAGAGCTGTCGGACTCCAGTTCGTGGACGGAAATGCCCATGGGAAGCATCTCTCAGGACCAGGGGTTGTAATCAAATGAATGGAACCGCCACAATCGGCCCTTTCTTGACCTGACAATATATTCACATCGTGCTCTGAGACTCTGAGTAAGTCCGTTCCACTATGTTAATACAAAAACCTTTTTTGACGATATAAGGGGTTGAAGTGGTATATGAATAGATCTACAGTAACCCTAGGGAAGTTTTAACTTTCCAACAGAAACGTTGCACCATAACCGCTCGATGTGAAGGGACGACCCGGGCATGTTCACCAGCAGACAGATTAAACACTTGCGAGAATGTTGCTCCAGCGAGCTGCTTCAACTGAAAAGAGTATCCACTCAGCGTCCACGTTGAACAGACTTTTGAATTTCTATGCATCAATCAAGAGCTTCTGCGCAGTATTTTGGATAACGACGCCGCGGGGTACAGATAGGCAATGAAGACATCGAAGTCTCTCCATTATCTTAGGTTTGGACGTCAAATGAAAAGCTGGCGATAAATCAGAAACCACCACACAGAACCTATTCTGATTTTCCTATCGGGTAACGATGTTCCCAAACGTTCGACAGATAGGCCGGTAATGTTGAATCTGAGCTGACATGTTATTTCCTTATTTCTACATCTCGCCATGCGATCAGGACAGGAGTACCAAAATGGCACACTACCCCACTCACTACTCGCATTAGCATGTTTCCTACGCTGATTAGTATCTAGATGTACAGTAATAGTGTCCTAAAGCTAAGACTAAGTAAGTAGGGAGCATACTTAAATGAGAATCGAGTGGCTCATTGGATTAATGCCAATTTTTAAGTTATGACTGAAGTCTGTCATGCATGCATTAATACGTAGTGGTGTTGCACCAAACATAGTACTATGAGCTTGAAGGGACAGGATCATCAAATGGCAGTAGGTAACCACAGCTGACCACTCTGGGTAAGCGGAGCTTAATCACAAGTATCACCAGGTTTACCAGTCTGACTCGACTAGCTGTCATTGTCAATCAGGATGGCGATGCTACGTAGTGCCAGTGCCCAGGCCTAATGTATAATAATGCCTAATGTTGGCCTGATGACTCATTTAATTATTGCGCTTATTGTAATAACTCATGCGACGAACACACTGCTTTACTACAGTGGGGCTACTTCCTTAGAATGATGTACAACCTTTTCAAAATACCCTTGTCTCCAACGGAGTACCACATCGAAACTTATAGAAAACTTAGGCTTCTATTTCTACAGACTAATTCAGAGGCATTCGGGTCTATTTACCGCAGGGAACTGGCTTTTCCCGAGCAGGATTGGAGAGCCCGACTCGGGGCATCAGACAAAACTACTCTCATAATTAATTCCTCATGGATGGTGACGGCCTCTATATTGCTTCCAGCAATGCTGAAAACAGTAGAGATTATCTTGCCGGAGAGTCTACCTTCAAAGGATATTGTTGTGCATGGACTCACTGGGATGAGGGTCCATTCAGATCACAAACGAAAAGGACTTGAAAAAGGCCGGTAGAAACAGCATTGAACACCGTAAAGGAGGAGGTAGAAGTCGGAAAGAAGGCTGCGCTGGTATTAGAGGTGCATGGTGGAAATAAAAAGGCGCAATCACTTTACAAGGCCGTGGGATTTAGTGACCAGGATGGGCACGAGGAGGAAGGGCATCGATGGATGATCCGTCACATTTAAATAAAGTGAGTTCAAGAAAAGTGTGTAGTGTTGGTGGACTAGTACGCGTCAAAACGAAAAAAGTAAGTAGTGACCATCCATTTTCAAGGACTTGAACGTTGTGTTGTCCTCAGAATTTTCTGCAGTTTTCCTGGTGAGATCGGATGTGAGCGCTATAATACCAAGCTAAATTTGTCGCATGCTATATTTAATAGAACATGGAGAAAGTCAAATTGCTTATTTGCAGAATGGAATTCGCAAGCTAGCCGATGGAAGAGTAACGCGCTTACTTGGCAATAGCAGTTATTTTTCGTTTGAACCATCAAGTCCAATTGTTATACACGAAGCATTTACTATATACATGATAAGTAAGATCGATTTGAAACACGGTCTTCAGTATAGATATCTGTAGCCTTTCCTCCTTTCCATTGCCTCTTCGAAGGTGATACCCTCCAAACGTGCAGCTTCTTCCACTCTAGCACGATTTGCACCTTCCATCGCAGCCTTCTCGTCTTCGTCTAGCTTTCTGTTTTCGCGAATAAGCATTTGACGGATTACTAATGACATAAAATTAGTAATGAAACGAGCGAAAATTTGAAGTCATACACAATGCTAATAATGAGCTGAACACCAATGCAGCGAGAGATATCACCATGCTCTGATGATACTCAGGACTCCATGCTGATTTCCAAGTGTAGGAGCCAATTCTATAAGTCGACAAGTTCAGTCGAAGAAAATAATGAGGGACAGAAAAGCTAACAAGTTTCCGATATTTCCGCTACCATTGACAATACCAATTGCTGCAGCGCGTTTCCTGTTATGCAAGAGGTTTAGGGTGTTATTGTGTATCGAAAAACAACTTACGCAGGCGGACGTGAGATGGCATTTGAGACCCATACCAATGTCATCGCAAAACCTTTTCCCGAGTTAAGCAAGTAATCTCGTATAAAGGGACTAACTTACCGACGTATCCACACGCCATGAGGAATAAAGATACATATCGACCAGCAGTAGACATTGTCGATAAGGCGATGATGAATCCAAGAATAACTCCCCACCACCATCCAGCAATGTGGAAAAACCGTTCTCCTGTTCGGTCTTAAAAGACAGAATTTTATTAATATGTTTTCCTTTGTTTGAGTTGAATCATCTCACCTGCGTGCCATGCGTTTAAGCAACATACAATAGATGCGAGAATCCAGGGGGGACTAAATGTTTTCTATCAATATATTCATAACAAAAGGATAATAAAAACCTACGCGGCAAGTAGAAGAGTTACAGTAGTGCTAAATCCAAGCGTTTGGGTTAACCTATTAATAATCAATACTAGATCCTTCGCTAATTTCAGAGCACCTACGTCGGGAAGAACTGGACAAAACTCAGCCCGAGAAGCTGGGAAATGGTCATAACCGAGAATATAAAAACTTTCGGATCTTTCAGAGCCAACTTTAGTCCGTGTAATTGTCTACAAAGTGGAACTAGCTGAAGTTAGATTTCGCGTTTCACTTTACTACTCACGAATCTTCGGCATTATCTTTGTCGGCTTCACCAGCATCCTCTGAAAGTCGTGCTTGTGCTAGTCGACGTTCCGCCTGCGATAACCATCGGGTGTTATGAGGCTGTATGTTAGTTAGTATCTTAATATTTGAAGAAACTTGGGAAGATCATACGTAGTCTGGTAGTAGCCACCTATAATGCTGGTTAATAACGCAAAAATGAACGATATAAATACACATACATGGTATTAAATCCAACAAAGATTGTGATTGACCCCTTCATGATTACATTTAGTAGAGCTGCATACTAATGTCCTGATAACTTTCCCTTACCTCAATAAAGAATAACCTAGGGTAGACATCATTTAAATGTACTATTAACTAGTACAACAATGTACACCTACCATCTCCACGCCCTGATTCCCCGTTTCCCTTCCATGTTTGAAAGAATTCCAGCAGCAATAAGCTAGTAGGGACATCTTAAAAATAACTCATGCTTACATGTATCTACTCACCGCTCCAAATGCATTTGAGATGAGAAGTCCGGCATAAAGAATTGCGGAACGGAACGCAAGTTCCTGGCGATCCAAATTTATAAGCTGGAACAGTATATTTGTGGAAAGAGATTCACCTTCTTCGTGTACCAGCGGGAGAGCAAATATATCGCACCGGGATAAAACGCTGCCTCGGGTAGCCCGATAAACACACGGCAGGCCAAAATACCACCGAAGTTACGAGTAATCTATATGATCTAATGAAAATGGTATTCGGAAATAGAGCTCAGTAAGTATACCCCAGTAAGTAAGCTTGTGAGGCCCCAAAGCACGACACATATTCCGATGTACCATGATGGTCTAGTAATTCGTCCATCAGTGTATTGAAGCGATTAACATAGGATGCTAGTATTACCTGGTAACCTTGTTTAATATCTAAATACTGGCAAGTAAGCGTCTACAATGCGCTGGCAAAAAGATGAAATACCATATTCGAGGGAATTTGCGCTGGACAGTAAGAGACGAATAGAATCGCAATTACTGTGGCATATTGAACGTCTGCATTATGTTAGAGAGGCATATTATCGTTGACGCTTAATAGAAAAATACCGTTAATATGTAGATCTTGTTGCATTCCTTGAAGCCGAGCTGTTGTTACGCCATTTCGCTGAAAGAAAATAGTAAGTACCAATATCGCAGATAATGAAATGAGTTCAATTTAGAAACGAACATCGATGTAATTCATGATGAAAACGAGCACTATTGTGGGCAACACTCTCATGTCAAGCTTTCGAACAAGCTTCTTCTCGGCTTTCTCTCTTTCATATGTGCCTTGCTTGGGTAGAGCATCAGATGAAGGAGACGACGTTCTCGTGTCTTCAAGGTAAACCACGTCCTTTTCCTTCTCCATTATGGTAGGTGGGTAGCGAGAGAAGGCAAGTGTGATGGTATGAGTTCAAGAACTGCAGTTGGGGTTCTGACGTTATCAAGAAGCAGTGGAAGCAAAGTGGAAGGTCCATCGAGGAATGAACGACAGACGCTCCAAATACACGGGCCGTCTCGCATCCCGTTAGAATGGATCATGCGAGAAGCAGGCACGAGAGAAACTAAAGATAACCAGGTGGTTAGCGTCGAGAATAGGTCACTTGATGTATGCCGAATTGCAATGTATACATAGTTAAACCCTAGCGCTTACGAATGAAACAGCGCGAAGAAGTGGTAACATTTGGCCAGCATTTGGCATACGTAGAAAAATTCGGCGATTCAAGAAGCAAGCAGCAGAAACTTGGATAATTTAAACGATGAAGTACATATTTGCGAGCTTCTTGCACATGGAGTCCTGTATATAACTTGGGGAAGTGGAAGTATGATAACGGGTAGGCTGATAATAGTTAACGGCATGACGGGATGAAGTAAAATTGGCTCACCTTTTGAAGTCGCGTAGGAATACTCTCTTCCCACACGGGATGACATGGGCGCGTGACTACACGTAAGAACGTCAGCTGACAGTAACTGGCACAATGGCATTGGACAATGGAAATAAAAGCTTGAGAAAAGCTTGTGAAAAGCCAGGTATTTATGACAACGCTTCAGCATTCAAAATGTTAGAAAGAGGAACAACAAGTATGTATACCTGGGCAAACCATAAGAGGTGGAATAAGCGGGGATACAGTTCGGTCAGAAGGGATCGTACTCACCGCTGCAGTATCACCTAACAGACAAAGTCCATAAGTAACTGTCAATATCAGTGACAGTATATTCAAAATCTAACAAAACGTGCTGGCATTGTTATAGTAGATGACAGTAAACAATACTCTAGCAGTACTGCATGAACACATAGAGTGTCTGAAACGAAATAAGCTATCTGTAGAAGGAGTGTGTAATCATTTAAATGTTCTACGGATCTGACAAGTCCTAAAAATTAGTCCTTTCCCATGTATCTAAAGTAACAGTCGACAGCAGACGCAAGCTAAGTAAATAAATATTTGTCCGAAGGATCTGCAGATGGCTGTACAGAAGTAGCTCCCAGTGGTGGCTTGATGGTATATTTTGCAAGAGGTTAAGCGCCGGTACAGGTAGAAGAGGGAAGCGTGGCGTTCACAGCATCCCAAGCACTGGACAAAGTAAATAAGAGATCCCATACGATATAGTAAAAACGACTCACTTCGGATACTGACAACCAGCGACAGGTCTAAAAGAAACACACAGTTTAGGGAATTCCTTACAGAACGATATAAGGTAAAGCCACGTACACATATGCGGGATCTCGATCGTTGCTGTTAGCCCATCCCACCCCTACAGCAGCTGAGGGGGCAGATGTGAACGTCGGCGCAAAGAGTGTCTTTATGGTACCTGTGGCCGTGTATGTTGGAAGAAGAGTTATATCGTTGCCAGAGAACGTGGGTGATATCGTAGGGGGAGGGAAGGCATGCGACGACGTCTGCGCAGCATCAATGCCTCCAGAAATGCTCTACGACGCAAGATTAGCCTAGGTAGACAAAAATGTGTGATAACGTACGCTTCCTGTTGCTGTGGCTGGATAGTTTCCATCAAATATTTGAGCAGAACCTAGAACAGAGGCACATTTTCCAATAGCATCTCTAGGATCTAAAAGGATTCTAAATTGGAAACAGCGCACAAGACGTAATACCAGGTCGGGAACAGACCTTTTGGAACCCATCCTTGTTGCAGCCCCAGCTGATAATGCCACAAAGGGCTTGAAGACGTGTTAAGCACTGTCGAATTACCAATCTTCCACGTCCAGAAAAAGAAATTCTGTAGAGCGTCCATTGAAGCAAGAGTGACCTCTTTCAAGCTGGATATCACCGAGGGAGTATATGCCTAGAATAGTACAATACATCGGGAAGAGCACACGCAAAAGGTAACACGGTACTCACGCTCCAGTTGTCCCATTGCGCGCAGTTCGGATACTGAGGAGTAGAGCCAATTCCGCTGAGCCTGAGAGAAAAAGAAACTGATTATTTCCCATACTTAACAGGTGAAGGTAATGGTAGCCAACCATAAGCCGCAATCATTGATTGCAGTGGAGAATTCGCCACCAACAGTCACTCCGAAAGCCTTCGATGATTGGTTTGTGGCAATGGCCCAGCTGCTACATTACGATTGGTGTTAACATGAGGCATATGAATAATATTACCGACAAGGACGTACCATGCTTTGGCAGCAAACTGTTCGAGGCTGCATTTGACAGTCTTGAGATATTTCACCTCGGCAGAAGACAGTTACTCACGTGCTAGTTTGGTCATTCATGAACGCCAAGTACTATTCATAAGGCCAACATATCAATTCTGAGAAAATAAGTCAGTGAGCGGTGGGCGCTTACCGGGTGTTGATCCAAGGCAAGGCGATCGGCACCTGCGAGGAAGCTTGACGTTCCATGTTAACGATCCATAGTTTCCTCAGGAAACACAAGACTTACCCCTCCCAGATGGCAGGCTAATAGAGAGCGAAGTCAGCGAGTGCATGCATAGAGGTGCCGAAGAATGACCGCACGTACACCTTGAAAGCCTTCGTGGATCGCAATATATGGACCTGCTCCGGCACCATTACCCCTATAGAACAATAGAAATAAGAGGGTGCTTCGGTGAGGGCCTGTGCAGAAGGAATCTATACGCACGATGCCTTTCTGATAGCCTCGTATGCGGCATAATAGAAGCTCTGTACCGCCTGCTCGCCGATAGTAGCCCAAAGAATCTCGTTCACGATACCAATGCTAAGATCAACGCTCAGTGAGAAATCTAGAGCGTAGAGTCCAAAGCCTGCTTACATTCCAACGACATCTCGATACTGGTCTTGACTGACGAATTCTGTAAGAATCCGGAGATATGTAAGAGTACGCTGAGCGTTGGCGATACCCATAACTCCATGCATGCTAAACCAAACAATCCTTCAGAAGCATCAATAATAGGGGTGAGGCACACGTACAAGTTAACAGTTCCAACTAACATTACGGAACAAGCATCAGTTTAGGAAAGTCGTAAACAAAAAAAGATGGGGGGCATACATTTTCCGGAATGATTCTAATCCCAGCGCACAAATAATTAGTTACAAAGCTGATCTCCAAAAATCCGGCAGTGTTTATTCGACTTACCCATCCGTTTTGGCTGCCGGGGAGAGCATGCAGATCAAGATAGATGCGTATGCCATATTTTCGTGCCCATTGAATACTGCGGGATGGGGAAGAGGAAGTCAGAATGATTAAAAGCTACGCTGGCAGCGGGAACCCGGTACTTACGCTTTGAGGAAGTACGACCATGAGGTACCGACCAGGAAGGGCTCATCATTTATGGTTTCGATTGCCCAAAAACCTATTGGTATTCTGACCCAATTCAGGCCAGCGGCTGTCGAAATGTTGAGGCGTGGAGACGGTCAGATCCTCGGAGAACAAACATACCTGCAATATCAGCGAAATCTTGCTCCGTCTACACAAGTCAGGATTGTCAGAGTTCCGTGAACGTCGAAATAAAGAGAGGTCCCATATAGATAGGTCACGTACGATGAAAGTCTTGTAGTGATCCTCCATTTCCTTAGCGAGGTTCGCCCCCATCGCAATGGATAGAGTCCATTCATCCACAATGGCAATGGAACTTGTATTGATATACTTCTCGTACAACGCTGGAACGATGAACGGTTCAGTCACTGCGGAGGCGCGTCATTAGCTAAATTCATCCGATGCGTCGCAAACGGTGAACGCACCCAGCCAACCACTACACGTGATATAAATAGTGAGCAAAGGGACTATAAAAGTTCAAAGCAGCTATACTTACCCCAGATTCACACCTCGAGCGACATCCGTTCCCCACACCCACTGTTCCGCACCAACGCGTTTACTCCAACTCTGAGCCTTGCCACCAGCAGCGAATGGATCCGTAGGATTGGCAACCCAGTCCCCCCCGAAATCGTTGACGTACGTGAATGTAGTCCCATCGTCCAAGGTAACCACACTCCCAGAGGTACCATTTGTTGCCCCATTGCTTGTTCCCCCTTTACTCCCCCCACTGGTCGAACCCGAGCCGTTTGAGCCAGAAGAGCTGGCAGCATCGTTTTTGTGCTTGCCAGATGTCAACGCGACAGGTACAGCGACGGCGACAGCAACCACGATCAACACCGCCAAGGCAATCAGCCATTTAGTCCGACGCGATCTTGGAGCGCGAGACATTTTGAGAGGGGTTCGAGTACCAGGTGCAGCATATATGTTTTCGTTCGAGCGGTTTATAGGGATTGGGGATGACTGGTCTCGGTACTACGCAAAGCGATCAGAGCGCGTTGTAAGGTAAGGGAAAAGCCTTTTAGAGGCGCGCTCAGGCGAGCGGGATCCTTGGCAAACACGCACCATATCAATGAAATCATCTTTACCCGCCCACTGTTGCTGCCCAGGCGTTGGAGGGCCACTGCTAAGCATTTCGACGTGCTCTCGCTGGGAGAGGGTACGATAGTGCGACATGGTTGTTTGAAGGCAAGAAAGAAAGGAATTGCACGCGGTTTAGACGCTGCCTGCCGGGCTCGATACGCCGTAAATGACAGCTCCACCCGCGCTGAACCTAATCAGTCGAGTCTGGCCAGGGACGACCTTCGATTCCTCGAAGATTCTCCTTTGTCTCGTTCGAAAGGTCAGATAAAACGTTATGAAGAAGTCTTTTGGGCTGTTCGACGTAAGGCGTACGTAGACTGATCTACTTTATGTATGTGTAGCTAGAGCCTTAGCCCTTGGCCCTTGGATGACTGGATTGAAGAATAAATTGCGAGCGGGGTACTTACGCCTGTCTACCGCTCAAGTCCTAAAGGAGGTTTCAGTTACGGGGGCCTCGAATGGGGGATTGTCCTATGTTTATAGATAGCAGGGTCTGCCTCCAGAGCATTTGAAATTCTAGAGTGGCGCCAGTTCAGAAACTAGGCATATTGCATACATAAACGTATTAGAAGTGATCCTCATAGTACGTATACCAAGGCAGAAGCTCAGGTGGGTCAAAGCTTGAAAGTAAGGATGTGGGGTGAGCTCAACGGTACAAGCATGCTGCTTGACATAAACGATAAAAGAATTCCGAAATGAAGCCTCTCTGTCTTCACCTCACATTGTAACTTGGGATACTGGGTAAAGTAATAACAAAGGCTTAATTTTTTTGGCGGTCCCCTATATAACGCCATAGGGCGCCCTTTTAGACGAATTTCAAAAGATAGAAGCTGACAGAATCAATATTGAGAATCAACTTGATGCGCTGGTTACGGAAATCTCGGGGATGACTCATTGTTTATACTAGAGGACGATAGCTCGCTAACCAAACATAGATAATTATAAGATCTTATCTTGTTATCGTCTTAAGTACTACTTACTACAAACTAAGAACAGCTTAGAACCACACCGAACATGCTGTTAGTCATACCATATAACCACTAAAGCAAATATATTCTACAACGGAAATGTGGCTTATCAATATTTTTGCTCCAACAACAATCCATCAATATCTTTCATATAACCATTTGCAGCATGACATGAAACAATATCATTCATGCGCGCTGAGCCGTCGGGACATTGGAGTACTAAACTCCACATAAAATTAGCCCAAAACATATTATAAAGCCACCCCCCGCCGCGGGGAAGGCGTTATGAGCCCGCCCAAGGACCGAATGGGATATGTCTCGTGGTCTCGGCGGTTGTCATTAAATCCGTAACTACGCCGGCGATTTCAAGGTCAGGAAAGGATCGACGACAAAGGCCCAAGAGTCTAGGGGAGGGCAAGGCAACGAGATCTAATAACAGCCTTACGAACCTTTACGAACACGCTGAAAACGCGTTGAAGTCAAAACGCTATTGTAAACATCAACATCAAGATCCAACGAAATACGCCCAGATGAATCTAAACGCATTACCAGGTGCTCAGATAGAGCGTAGAAACCATCTCTAATCTTCACCTTGCAAAAAATGTGTTTTTTTAGTAGAATTTACTAAACCATCAAGCATCAACGCCACGTAAACCTTTACAGTCTATTCAAATCTCCAAAATACGAGAAAAGAGAGATGAGAAAAACTCAATATACCGAGGATCATAAGTAGGTGTACTTAGTTGATGTTGATGGTGGTAAAGCCTGTTATCCAACTAGACTGCTTCTACTGCGGAGTGATGATGCAACCGAACGCTAATACGGTGCAGATACAGAGTCTACTTTCTCGTAACGCGGGTACGCAACCAAGTCTCGAGGGACCGCAAGACGGATCTGGTCTGCTGACGCGGGCGGAACGGGAGCACTCGATCGATAGGCTTGAAGCATTGAATTGAATTGTGGGGAAAGCGGACGTTATGCGGCTATCAAGGGATTCCGAAATTCCAGATGAGATTAAGTAAATACACGACATGAACTATAGGAATACAACAAGAAAATTACGGTAAGTGTACGAAAAAACACAAAAAAACATACAAAGACTATTATCTCGAACTATCGCGCTCCATCCGCCTCCGTTTCCGCTCTTGCTCCTCGAGGATCAAAGACTCCGCAGCACTCATGGGGGCGGACCGCTTCTTCTCGTTCACCTTCTCAGGATCAGATGAAGAAGCACTCGTGCTTGCTTTCAGTGGGTTGGTTCTCAGTGGGTTAGCCTTAAGAGGGTTGGCCTTTAGCGGGTTGGCCTTGAGTGGGTTGGCCTTCAGCGGATTCATCTTGAACCCCATTGTGGGAGCAGCTGGAGCTGCCGCAGAGGCAGGCTTCGGCGCAATCGAAAGCACCACCTTCTCGCCTTCTTCGCGCTTCAGCCCTTCCTCCACCGGGGTAGATGGCGATGCATCATCTTCCTTCTCCGCCTCTGCACGCTCAATCTGCTCCTGGATGAGCAGCCGCTCCCGCGCCTCATCAGACATCGTTGCACGCTCCTTTTTCATCGATGCTTCCTGTGGCGAATCATTAGTTCCATCTCAAACGTGTCGATGGCAACGCCCAACGCACCTGCTTCGCCAACGCTTTCGGGCTATTGTCGATCCATGCAACGAACCACCCCTTCTCCGTCTCATCCACACGTGCGACTCCTGTCCTTCCTAGATGTTTCACGAACTCTGTAAGTGTAACCCAGCGCGTTGCGTTCATGTGGAGATGGCTCTTATCGGCAATGTATTCTTGGTAGACCCTGTTGGCAAGCACTCGCTTCGTCCCAAATCTATAAGAGGGCAAGTGTTAGCATGGCGACAGGAATCCAATGTTAAAGAGTACACACCTTCTTGAAAGCAGAGACACGAACTCTGACTGGAACTGGCCAGAGAAGTTGGCAATGTGACTCCCTGCATGCTCTCCTACAACCAGCATCTGACGCAAATGAGACTCGGAGGCAGCATGGCACTTGAAGCCGTTCTCATCTCTGCATTGTTTCTCGCAAACTTGACAAAACCACCGCAGGCGCTGAAGGCCCTTGGACTTCATCTTGTTTGCGAGGTATTTCGGTGTTCCGACTAGAAAAAGCATGAGTTCCAGCTGGCACAAGCATACTTTTGTAAAACGTACCTTCAGCGCGCGGCATGTTGGGCAAAACTAAGTATTCGGTGAAGGGTTAGGTGAGAGGACGGACGTATAGCGCAAAGGCGTTGCTGGTTGGAGCTGCCCAGTGGCTGTGGTCAAATGACTAATATTTGCTCTAGAGGATTCTGCACAACAAATGGCCTAAGCTCTGACATATGTCAGGTGACTAACCGCTTGCTAATCCGGCCACCTGTTCGATCCGAACTCGCCAACCTTCGACAAAACTTCGACTTTCGTTCCCTTTCAATTTTTGGTACGCACTCCGGTTGGTTGGTTTTTCGAGTCTTCCGGTTGGTTGTCTTGACCATGGCCAATGAAAAGACGGGTAGGGTTATGAAGTTCAGGAATATGCGTATTCCTTCTCTCAGGTTTAAATCGAGCCTTTCGAATCAAGGTTTGAACGAGGGACATCATACAACACCTCCACCGGTGAGCTAGGATTGGCCAGGACACGTCACGCCAACCTGAACCACTTAATCATTGTAATATATACATTTGGAACATGATAAACTTCAATCATTCACACCATTTCACAGTTCCCCCCTGCCGTTCCGTATCAGATATCCACATATTTTTGGAACCAGATAGCATCATTATCACATCATCATCATATAGTAAATTAAGCGATAAGTATAACCTGCCAAAACATGAAATGTCATCCCAAACTCTAGAGTAATACGCCAACTATAGACACATTGTCGTCCACCACTATTCGCGACACAGCGGGGAGTAGTAACTGATAACAATAACCATGGATTGTAATCTATAAACAAGAAACACCTAACATAGTCTCGCCTAGCGACTGAGTCAACATTCCTATATTCAGATGTCTTCTCGTACCTGATTAACTGTCCAACCTTCTATCACACGTCCGACATCGATGGAGACGTTGGTGAGAACGGCGCTGGAATCTACGGTCCGTTTAAGTCACGAAAAATTCATTCAACTACGGTTGCCGAGCCGTCTCAGCCAGGATTTCGATTCTCAAAAACTGTTTGCTTGTTGTAACAACCGAACAAGGTTTGACAGCGTTCATTTCCGGGAACATTAAATGTCCCATATTACGTAATAGATAGATTTCAGATTATCTAACATGCAGTTATATGTTTGCTCCACGCTGTAATTATATCAAGTACAACAATATGAGTGATACATGCTATAAACATAAAAATTCAGAGAGTGGAAAACGACATTTGAACGATGAGTCGGACTTATTCAAACGTTCATTCACCACGTGACTTGAACACGATTGACATCGACATTCGGCCGTATGGAGCTATTGTGGCACTATGCTAATGATTATCCAAGCAGGCACACTTATCGTCTGGTAGACTGTAGCACGGCAATTTATTTATTGTATTTTTTAATTATTACACCGAGTTTTAATGCTGAGTATATCATATACACTATACAGTTGCAGATAGAAGATATGTATGCAATTAAAGAATACCTGCTTATATCTAATTACCTACAAATAATCATTGATCATAGTCTTCACATTTTGTATGCACCCAAATGGTCTGTTCAGGAGCTGTAAGGTAGCTGTGGGGTGCTTCTTTTAACAAAAAAAAATCTGAAAATCTTCGCAACAAAATATATTATGAGCCTCTCTACTTACAAATTTTGTGAATGTTATTATGTATGCTCAAATTGTCTATTTTACTGTGCTCCTTTCCTAGCTATACACAGAAGACATACTGCTGCATAATAATCGGGCACATATTCGAAAAATCGATCTATTACGTAATATGGGGGACATTTAATGTTCCTAAAAATGAATGCTGTCAAACCTTGTTCGGCTGTTTCAACAAGCGAAAGGATTTTAAGAGGACGAAATCCTGGCTGAGACGGCTCGGCAACCGTATTCAACGGATCCTGAGCCGTTCAACGGGAGTACGGGGCACAGCGGGTAGAACTCGTCCCGTTCTACAGAATGCTTCCGCAAAAGATAAAAAACATTCAAACGGCGTAACCTTTAAAGCACAGAATATCCACATGAATCCGAGTAATGATTACATTACAGAATATTATGATCTACCGATACAATTCAAGATGTCCCTCCACTTCAGAGGTCCGAGGAACAACATAAGCGTAGTAAGCACGCGAACGACATATACTCTGATTTTTCCCCGTGACAAGACTTCATAAAGCCTTGGCCTTCCCCTTCCGTCGGTGTTTCCGGATATATCGTCGAGCGCTGGGTATACCAAACTAGGAAAACCACACAAAAAAGCAGCAGCCATGATCAAAACGTGTTGATTTCCCAAAAGATCGCAAGAACCCACCTGAACAGTCGGATAAAGTACCAGGAGAATGGCTGCGATGGTCCATCCCCACCTGACCCTGACGGGCAGAGGCTCCGGAAACTGTCCTTTGCTCCATTTCGTAATCACCAAAAACTCAGTCACAATTGTAGCAAGCAACAACCAAACATGTTGCCCCATCCTCACAGCGCGCCTAGATCACAACGTGGTCGATTTCAGTTAAATCGTTTAATCAAGAAGTGGCACAGAAGAAACATTAGGGGCTGGAACCAACCAACCGCCTAGGAAAGGTCGAAGCCGTGACGTACCTCGGGTCGTTAACATATTGGTACAGCTCCCTCACAGCAGGCAGTGCACACAAGAAGACCCCTGCGAGCCTCCCAATGATAATGGGATGATCAGGTTCCATCCAAAGGAGGCTCTGTATTTCCGAATCAGCTTGGTACTAAGCACGATGGGAAAGATGCGCGACGTGACGTACTTTAAGGTAGAAGGGGTTGAGTTCCGCAGCTAGGAATACAGCTAGCAAGGCAACGACGGTGATAAAATGAGTGAAATCCGTTGCTGTACCCCATTTGAAGGCTGTAAAGTCGTGTGGCGAGAATTGACTGAGGACGCGGCGGGCTTTCGGTCGAATGCCTGGGGTCTGACGGAACCCACGCCATTCGTAATACTAGTCAGAGTATAACCATACCTGTCAATTACACTGGACAAATATAAACATGCGTGGGTTGCGAGCTAACCTTAACTTCAAAGTATTGACATGTCTTCATACCTAGTGTGTTCCTATCAGTGAGGGAAGACTAACAAAGATTTAGGAATAGTTTAAGGAACGAGATGCTTGCCTAGGTATGTTCCAACCCAGTTGCACAACAGCACGTCAAGAACCCACTACAGAAAATAACAGCAGTGAAGAGAAAAAGGAGCCTGGTAAGGAGGATAGTCGTGATGACATGGGAAGCTGGAGATGCTTACGTGATCCCACCAACACTGTTAACAGAAATAAATGAGCCCCGAAAGATGTCTAACAAGTGGCGGCGGAGAAGGAAAAGAGGGGAGGAAGGATAAGACACACCTCAGCAAAGTTGGCCAGCTGATGCTGAAGACTGTACTCGGCGAGCTCAAAGGCAATACTTAGAATCTGGTTGATGCTGGGTTGTGAGTGCCTGTTCCGTGCTGCGAGCGGAGGCCCTGATCAGGATATAACGTACCCAGCAGAACCAGTAGTCTCGTAATATCATTGCTTTGCCAAACCAGCCCAGCGTGTGTGCAATACAGAAGATGTCAAGAGCGTTCTGCGCAAAACATGGCGTGACACTTCATTAGGCATAATTACATGTCTAAGGCAACATAAATACCACATACCCATAAATTTCGGGCTGTCAATCTGCAGTCCTCGGCGTAGCTCTTCTCCGGGAGAGGCACGCCCAGCTTCGGATCGATGTACGTCATCATGACCCTTGCAGTCTTGAGGTCTTGGAAGAGGAGAAAGACGAGTCCAAGTTCATAAAGAAGGTTGACGCCGAGGACGATCCGCCAAAATGCAGGATGCGGTCTGATGAATGGACCGTCACGAAATTGGATCATGGAAAAAGTGAGGAACGCCGCAACTGCTGCGTAGACACCCCTGGAGACGGCAAGAGAGGAAGGTCGTGTTGGGACATCATAATGTTGAATTATGATGGTTGAGAGCTTACATTCGTCTCTTATCTTGACCTTCTTCAAGAAGATCTTGCGTTGTCGCTACGTACGCGAGAAGAATAAGTGCGACGGCGAGGGAAGACAAAGTGACAGGTTTGTAAAAGAATCTATGAAAATACACGGAGATCGATGGAGTCAGTTCATTTCGTAGGACATTTTCTGGAACGGTATAACGACTTACTCTACGCTGGTATCATGCTTTTCTTGAAAGGGCGTAATTCTCGTATATGATTCTGTTCGGTCCGCCTATAGCAACCCATATTAATCAATGTAAGCAACATATAGAGACGAGTTCAGAGTATGAAACGCGCCACATACGTCGTACCCTGTATGAAATTCTCAGTCAAAATGGCAACGTCTTTCGACATGACTGATTACATACATCTGACGGGTACGCCATCGAGCCCCGGAATAGGTTCTGGCTCTCCCTCTGCCGTGGGGGAGACCAAGTCTGATTCTTCCCCTGGGGAAGTAGGCGACAAGTCGGGATTGTCGTCGTTGGGTGTGGTCATGATGATGGCCGGAGAAGCAGCGTTTGAAAGTTAACGTTAGAAGTTCACAGAAACAAAAAAACCTATCAGTGGGATGAGATATTGGATCCGCTTGAGCACCTTAAACACCGGGACAAAGTGTGAGAGCACTTACGCTCGAAATGATAGTAGCCGGCAGCTTTTCGTAAGAAAAGGAGCTATTCCTGATAATGGAGGAAGTAGACGGGGCGGAAGGAGGGCAAGAGGAATGGCGCAGAGTGGAACTGGAAGACGTGCGCTAAGGTTGTCGACTGGGGAACGAGTTCTCTGGGTCCCATCGCAAAAGACGTCATTTTTTTGCTTTGCCCTTGTTTGTCTTTCAACGACCCCCACCGTGACCGAAATGAAATCTCTGCTTTCCTCGTCCACCACTGTCTACAGACTCTTGTCTTGGTCTTATCTGTTTTGGATTGTCCGTTAGTGTGTCACTGTGAATGTCTGAAGAGGGCTTGTTGATCTGGGGCTATACTAGTGATTGCAACCTGCCGACAATATTCCAGCCTAGCACTTCTTCTGGGGCCCTGTCCAAATACTCGATCTAGAATATGTTGCTTCGTCCAACAAATATGTCTACCTAAACACCTTGATGGAAGTCTGGCTCTATAACAGTAATCCTTGACATGGTACCTGCATTGACATGAAAAGCTTGGTCCCTCCGTTCACCTAGGCTTCTTTACGGCAACTTACTGCAAAAGACTCTCCGTCCATCTTAGCATTCTATCCTTTGTCCCCAGCCTATACCGAATATACTCGCCTTGGATATGCACACGCTCAGCCTTCGAGATTCATCTTCGAGCACGTATCTCTAGAGAGTTTAACCCAGGCAAGCGGGGCTTTTCATAGCCGTTACCGTAATGAAGCCAAACAACGGTAACTCCGATCTTCAAGTCATGGGCCGTTCATGTTCACCTTACGGACGGAAGGAAGTAGGTTTCAACGGGAGGGGCCACCCGGTTCAAGGATGTCCAGCCCTCTTTCAATTATTTCTCTACTTGGTGGTCTTTCCTCTCCCACTGCATGACAGATAATCTGGGCTCGAACGACCTACGAACTCTGATCCCATCATCCCGAAGATGTCAATCATTGGGCCACTGGGCACTCACACAACTAGCGATCTCGACTTGCGAACTGTCTCTTCTTGAATTCTATAGTGGGGTCCTCTTCGCATGTTCCTCTCTCTGGTTTAACCGGTACGAAAAGGCTTGGGCTTGAGGATTTACTAGATTTCTTCCCACCGATTCTTAAACTAAAGTAATTCTGGATCTATCCATGTCATTCGACAACCGCGTAATCGTTATTTAGGTATCGCATCCGACAACTGAGTACCTAAACGCGTGTCGCAGCCGTGCCCGTGCGACGAACGGTCCATATTCATTCCCGTTCATTCCTACAGAATTTCAAATCCCGCTACTTCCTCCGAGTGGACGGCAAGTGAGGTATTGATAACTTTTAGGTCACTCCTCAAGAGGACTATTAGTCACTTGCAAATTTTATTATAGCCTAAGTGCTCTTCTTGTGATGCATTGTATAATTTGTATTGTATTGACTGCGCTCGTCATCCAGATAAAATCGTCTCGTGGTGGCGAAAATTGCGCGAGGTAGGATCAAAACCTGGGTTTTACATACACCCCCAGACTAGTACAGGTGAAGATCTTCAGTCGAAATGGGAGCAATGCATCTTGTCTAGATAGATAATCCCATCGCGTCTATAACTGTCCGTCATCTATCCTATTCTCTTCCCCTGCAATGTCATCTATGACCACTGACAGTTGCATTTATCCTTAGAATACTCTACATCGGCTTCCTAGGCACAATAATACCTATTTTTCGTCCCATTCATCTAACAAACCCGTCAAGTATTTCTCACCGACATTACCTTGCTTTTGATGTATGTGACTCATGGCAGCTCGTGGCTGATCGTTAGAGGGCTTTGATATGCCACCCACGGCGTCAACCGGCGTCAAAGTCCGTCACGAGGCATGATCAGGGGGGCAACCTGTTTAACTCGACTTTCTAATCAGCCAAGAACTCCCTGCATCAACTTTCAGATTCTGATCTATGCATAATCCATGTATGGAAGTCTCCTCGCCCACTTTCTAGTGATCTTTCCACTAACTTGACTGATTGTGGCACTCGCTAGCTACCTAGCCTATGCAACGATCCACCACCTCTACACCTAGATGCTCTTCGAACAATGCGAAAAAAAAACACTGTATGTACCAAAGATTATCCAATACTGAAGTCATATATGACGATCTATATCTCGTCCATTAATGATGATGATGGTTCCATGAATTAATAACGCTCCAATTGATACGATTATGTAGGCTCAAGGGATATGTCGACATTCCGGACGCAAGATAAGAACAGACTGTCCCCAATCCCCTCGTCCTGCCTACTGGTTCCTTCGAAGTTAACCACTTAAAGGACAAAGATAAACTCGCCGATACACCCGGCGAAATGGAAGGTTTTGCGTTGTGAATATCGTGCCGAATATAGATCTTTTGACCCCGCCTTCCGCGGATGATTGCAAAATTTAGGACACACTCAATTGAATTCTGCATAGTTCATCTCCCAGCAGGTGAGGGGAGGGGAGGGTGGAATGTGATGTACTGTGCTGGACAGATTTTTCGATTCTGTTGACCCCCAGCCTTTTTCGCACAATGCAAAAAGCTATCGCATGGACTGGCCAGAAATTATTTACGTCCAACGCCACAAATCCGGAGACTTCTCCCCGGTAACTTCCTGCGAGGAAATTGACGCGCCACCTATACTTTACTGATGAAAGAGAAAGATGGTGGACATCTTTCTTCTAATCAGATCACTTTCTCCTATAAATTCTCTTCCTCAGGATCGCGTATCATTCCGAATCGAGTTGTTCTTTGTTTGGAGTAAGTCCTTCCTCACACGGACAAGATCCATTCCTTGTCCCACAGATGGAAGCTTGTCGGTTACTTTGAGGATTTCGACACGCGCGTCAGCCCATATGATTATCTACCGTAGGTGTTACTATCGGTGATATGCTTGGTGCTGTCACAAGTGGGAATTATTTAGTTTTCGATATCCAGGGTCTCGAGTAATGGTGGTGTAGCGGAGAATTGTTTTATTACCAGGCGAGTTCCCATGGGGGTCCTCGTGCAAGAGCAGCGGGGGACAAAAGAGGAAGTGCGACTGACTTGATTTGAGCCATCAAGAGATGAAGAAGTGTCGAGTATAGTATAGCTACAAGAGAGAGAGAGAAGAGAGAGAGAAGGAAAGCGGCGGCGCTGGAGTACCTTGGGGGTTACCCGTACGTTAAGATGGTGGTGAGCCCCGGCGAATAGTCGTCGTGTCAACATCGGGAAGAATGCCCAATTATGATGAATGCCGACATGTCTCGCAGACGCGCTCGATGCCGTCCTAGGCATTTACTGGAAAATTAGATAATTATGGCGGACCTAAATCCACGTTGCTTGTTCTGAGGATACAGCGACCCTGAGATCAATAAATGGGATGCTCGCGGACTAAATGCAGCTATAGGTAGCTGTCCGAGTCCCCGAAGGTTCGGAATTACCTCCGTGTGTTTATCATTTTTGGAAGGAACGCGCACGAAAATATTGGGACCCTCCCACATGTGCTACCGGCACTTGCAATCATCCCATGCAGGAACCTGATCCTCAGGGCGATATAGCCATTCGTGGAGTGTGACAGAGTCGGGGCGAAAAAGATGTCACAGCAGTCTCGACCAGGTTGTTATGAAAAAAGAAGCGTTGAATCCCAGACGGCCTGGCTTCGAGTTTGCACAGCGTTTGGGTCGGATGGGATGGGCTCCCCCCCCCGATTGGGAGATGCTCAATCTGTCAACGCCGGGACCATACGATCTTTGTGCAAGATCTTATATTTGTTACTTAATGACGCCGGATGCACTTAAGGGCAAGGACCATTCTCCTTAGGCTTGTTCCTTTTCCGCTCCCTGACCATGATGCCCACTGAGTCGTTCCAACCATTGCAGCTCAAGGGCGAGATAATGGACCTCGAATTCACCATCGACACTGACCATAGGTATGTCTCGTTTCTAGGCCCCGCGCTGACTTCGCGGATTTTACTTGCCGACTTATTAACCGTTGCCCCCCTCTACTCCCGAAAAATCACCCTAAAATAGGAAGAGAAGGCGAAACCGGACTACACAAAGTTGCCTGAATTGCCATACCTCCAAACGCAAGGTGCGCGCAGCTCTATCCCAGACATTAACCAACACACTCACCAACATTATTATCCGTTTACTTAGTGCGATCGCAAGCGACCTTGCCAGAGATGCATTCAGCTAGGCCTTGTAATTATCTTCCCATTTTTTAAAATTTTTAAATTTACGTCTTTGACCTTGACTTCTCCTAGACCGGCCTCTGCGTCTATGAAATCGACGACCCCGCCTTACGGTGAGAAGCATTCATCCGCTGATCGAGGCCGTGTAGCTGATCAAAACCAACCCCACAGCGACGATCCTTCCGTCGACGAAAATACTCGCTTGCGCAACAGAATTGCGGAACTCGAGAGCCTCGTTCGTGAACTACGAGGTAATTCTTCCTCTTTTATTTTATGAATTACCTTTGCTGATATACCCGCAGGCAAGCCACATCCTCGCTGGGCAGATAGCAATTTCCGCGACGGAGATCCAAATGAAAAATGGCATTCACGAGCTACGAAATGTGCCCCGCTCACTGCAAAGCGACCGACACAAGACGATGGCCAAAGAAATGGCCGTGCCATGCCTACTCTTTTGAGTCCTATTAAAACAGAACCTATAACCGACAATGGCTCCCATTTATATCGCTTCTCAGCCTCTCCCGCACCTTCCATGCGATATCACACATTCCAAGCCGAGGTGAGTGTCCTAAGTTTTAATTTTTTAAAATAAAATAATATTAACCGTGACTTTAGAGGCAGAATTATAACCCACAATCTGGGTCACCACTGGCAACATATCACTCTCCGCATTATCAAGGGAACGGCGGGCAACAAAATGGGACACCAGGAGCCAATTCATCGTCATATTCAGACGGTGGGGGCGGATATCCCTTATCAGGCAGCGACGACGACCACAGCTATAGTAGCGGGGACCAGGGGTACTCTTCCAATGGCGCAGGAAGCTACTGCCAATGCCGGACAAGTCCCGGCACAGGCGTCGCATACATCTCTCTCGCGCAACAGCTCCAGAGCTCGCTTAATTCGCTGAGGCACTACAGCCATCACCCGCCTAACACTCAGTGCCTTCTCTACCGACGCATCGTCGAGCTCAACAGTTTGATGCAGTACGTCTGTTTTCCTCTGATTGTGTGTCCTATTTTCTGATTTTCTGATTTTGTGTTCTTGTTGTTATCCTAATTTTAGCGGGATTGATTTACATGACGGACATACTAGTAGTAATGGGCAACAGGCATATGACAGTAACACCCCCTCAGATGGGGAGTTGCTAACCCCCCTATCTGCCTCGAGTGGACAGACGTCGTTTAATACAGGTTCACCGGCTGTATCACCACAGGAGTGGAATAACCTCGCTGCGTCTGGGTATAATCCTTATTTTCCACTTCCGCCTGGGGAACAACATGGCGTGTATAACCATGTCATGTCATGATACGTTATTGGGTTGCTAGATGAATTCCGAAACGATGAAACACGCCTTCCCGTGACTTGCGTATGCTATTCCTTTGGCGTAATTACGCTCAAGCTCTAGTTTCTTGCCATACACTTAATGACACTCGTTGTCTCATTTCTTGTATTATGCCCCACCCCATTTTCGCTGGTTGGGGGACCTGGGATTCAGGTTCCATGGACTGTAGGATTACTTACGGCTGTTTGCGGACTGTAGGATAAAAGCGGTCTTGGACTGGAATTACTTTCTTCTGTTATTGACCTTGGCAAGTCCAGTGGGGAAAATTTGTTGTAATCTTTCTTTGATGCTTTCACTTTCGGTGCTGTATGGATAGGGTTGTAGTTTACTGTTACAGTAATAATTTGGATATGGAATGATATTTATTGTAGACCTTCTCTCAGTTCCGGTTTGATTGTTTGGATTAATAGAAGGTAGGAAGGAGGGAAATTTTCGTGATGAGGTTCCTTCCTTACGCTTCATTCCGAACTGTCTCGTACCGCGAGAAACTCCATTAATGACTTGGTACTGGCGGGTAAATTGTGCCGCTCCTGGTGAAACTGCGAATTATTTCACTCGTCTCCAAGGCCATCTCACCTCTAAATTTTTTTTACATTGATAATAATACAAGACTGGTATTACATACAACCCTAGAAGATCATTCGAAGCAATTCATATTCACCCCACCCATATTTCGAAGTTCCAGGGCGGTCGCATTTGATATTATCTTCCCTCCCTCTCCTCAGGAATCACGGGAATGCGGAACTTGACGCGCCGTTCTGCAGATGGGCCTTGGGCCTTTACCACCCCGGTTTCGTCTACTTTCCAAATATCTCTCTCTACGAATAATACCTCCCCATTATGGCGCACCAGGAGAACGGTGGACAGGCGGGTGCCGTAGTACCTCTCCTTCCCTCCCGCCGGGGGTGTAGGTTTGGCAGGGAGGTTCTTAGGTTCCCCAGCCCACCCATTCGAGCCGTCCTCGCTTATTCGTATAGGCTCAACTTGGACAGTAGTTCGCAGTTGTGTGCGGTGCGTTATAGGTGCTGTGCGGTGGCTTGCATTGGCCCGTTAATTAGGAACCCCAGGGAATGGAGAAGAAAGGTACCTGAGTACGGAGAACAATTTCACGAGGAGCTGGTCTTCCTCTTCTTCAAGTTCTCCCCCTTCATTTCGTTCCCGCAATACAGCTTCCAGAGCACTTCGCCCGATTCGGCACTTTTGCCAATCTTCCCCGCCCTGGCCGTCGATTCCGTTCGAGATTGCTCCGCAAGCTTGCTCGGAATGGTTTAGTGGGCGGGAAGTGAGCGTCCCGGATGCTCCGTGGTTTGTTACTAGTGCAGCTCCATAGGTTAGGTATGGGTCTGGACTCTGAGGTTGTGTATGGGACCAGTTGGGTGCGAATAAGGTCAGATTGAACCCTGCGAAGTTCCCATTGGGGTCCACGATCCCGCCTAGTTCGTCCTCGAGAGGGTGGGGAGATGTCGACGTGAGAAAGGAGGAGACGAGGAAGCCTCGTGAGGACGAGAGCTTCGTAGGGGGTTCTGTTATGTTTGTTCTGCGTTTTGATTTGGGTCAGTAGTTGGAGATATGGGATGGGGGAGGGGAAGGCGTACAGGAGGGCAATGCGCCCGGTGGTGTTTATACCGAACCAGGATCCGCCGGCTTTGATATCCCGCCCAGAGAGAATTTTTCCTTTTTATATCTCTCTTAATTGTTAATTTTGCACTACGGTCCAGAGCGTACCTTCTTTAGTTGACGTCGCGTGTTCTTGTCCTGAATGGACGGGTGAGTCAGTGACAGGCTCGAAATTGTGCCAGTGGGCATCGAGCGTCGGGCGGTCGAGGTACTCGTCCCTGTTGGTACATAGGATTCTGTGGGGGTGGCGTTAGCGTCAGGGCGGGGGCGCGGGGCGCGGGAACCGAGCCGCAGGCGCGTGAATCTGGGGTGAGAAAAGTGCTCACAGCGCGTATTCCGGGTGATCGAGTGTCCATATTCCGATACACATTTCGGAACTTGGTATAGAGTATACAGAGTATTTTTTGTTGTTTGTTTTACTTACAAAATAGAAAAATAGACAGGTCGATTGAACGAAGTTACACGAGGGATAAAACAGGGCTGCGAACGCCACCAAAATTCAAAGACAGCAGAATCGCAATATTACAGCAGAGGTCCTCGGACAATAGATATTGAAAAAGCCGTGGATCTTGTATGGATTGTGTTGTAGATTGGACTGGCACGCGCCTGACCCGGGCTCGGAGAGGATGCTTGACGGGTGTGAGAGGCGCAGCTGGGATCACGTCAGGAGAAGAACTTCGATTTGCAAATTTGGATCTTTGGCGGGAACATGCATTAATCACTTGTTTTTTGTTTCGGTTTCGTACGCACCTTTGTTGGAATGGTTGAGACGAGGTGATTGAAGCGGGATGGATCATCGAACGCGGAGAGGTGATTTACCCCACGATTATCAACATTCCCACGGGTAATTTTGGGTGAGCTCGCTGGTTGGGCGTCACGGTCGTCCTGGCTTTGTCTCTGCCATTGCTGTCGACAGCATCGACAGCCTGTTCTCCTCGGAATATAACAAGACTGAAACATATTTTCTGGGTTCTAGTTCTCTTAGCTCATCGCTAGCCTTTGATTCGCGACGCTTCCTGACTGCCGCTGTTCTGTTCTGATCCACCATGGCGCGTCCACGTACCACTTCCACCCTTATCCTCGACAACGGCGCTTCTACCATCAAGACCGGCATAGCAGGCGATGAGCAATACCGTAACAACCCAACGTATGTAACACATCTTCTCTCCTCGCACCACCCTTCACCTTCACTCTCGTCATCCTTCTTCCTCTTGATACACTCAGACTTGAAACTGAGCCCGTTTATCTCGTCTTAGAATCGTCCAGAATGCAGTTGTACGCTCCAAGGGAGACAAGACGACCTACTTCGGCCACGAGTTTGATAATTGCAGAGACTACGCGTCGTTACACTACCGTCTACCCTGCGAGAAGGTGAGTGCGTGATGAGATTTCGTGATTGGGGTGATACCGCAGCATCCTTGTGTATACGTACCGAGGTGAAGGATAATGAAGCGCATCTTGTGAAGGTGATCTAAGGCGGAGAAGTGGACAGCGGAACTAGTGATACCTCATCACCAGGCAACTGGCAAAGGTGGCGAAGATGCGTAGCTTGCAATGATCGTCTGTGAAAGCCAGTGCGCGTCGCGAATTGCATCCTATGTTGCGCTGCGGGCTGTAAATTGACGCGTACTCGGTCGATGGGGTGTGATGTCCCCATGCCCGAGGGATCCTAGAACGCGTGGTAGAAGAAATACCTAATGCTGGCGGGCTTTCATAGATGTATTGCGGAGCGTTCTCTGCAGAGTGGAATCAAGTCTACCTCGGGTAGTGACCCCTGCAGGCCGAGGTCGAGCAGTCCTGTTGTCCTCCATACACCAGATATTTTACGTTCGCCCCAAGGGCGTCTCTAATATATTTCCCTTCGCTCCTCCTTCTCCCTATTCCATGCCAGATTCTGAAATACTGTTGTTAATAGCATATTTAGGGATACATCGTCGACTGGGACGCGCAGAAAGCTGTCTGGGACGGGATTTTCTCAGAAGACGTCTTCGGGGTACGATCTCTCTTTCTCTTGTTCTTTCTTGGTCCGCGCCCATGCTTACAACCGCTCGCACAGATCGATCCCGCGCAAACAACATTGCTGATAACTGAGCCTTACTTCAATCTGCCCAACATCCAGGATGTGTATGATCAATTCATGTTTGAAGAATACGAGTTCGCAGAATATATGCGCGTTACGCGTGGGTTGTTTTCCTTATACCTTTTCCCGCCTTTACTTCCCCCGCAATTTTCGTTTTTCCTTCTCTCCTTTCTATTATTTTCATTCTTCCCGTTTTGGTATGCGCATATACTAACCTGCTTTCCTCAGCTGCCTCGCTTATACCTCACGGCTCACTCTTCCCGCAGGAAACAGAGTGCATGATAGTCGTCGATAGCGGGTTCAGCTTCACGCATGTTGTGCCCATCATGAATGGATTAATTGTATGGCAAGCTGTCAAGAGGTGTGTATTGTGGATCTTCTTGCGCAGCTCTCGGTATCGATATGGAGAAGTCCCACTTATCTTGACGTGGGTGGTGGGTGCTCCCCCACGTTTCACTATCTATCGTACCCCGGAGCAGCATTACCGAATACAGCCCAGTTCATCATTACAGCTTTTTCCTACTTCTTTCGCCTTATCTCTTTCACACGTATTGATACCAGTCTACAGAATAGATGTCGGCGGCAAACTGCTCACGAACCATCTCAAAGAACTGGTCTCGTTCCGTCAGTGGAATATGATGGACGAAACGTACATCATGAATCAGATCAAGGAGGCGTGTTGCTTCGTCTCTGGCGATTTTGCTGGGGATTTGCGAAAGTGTCGGTATGTAGGATCGTGATTTCTTTTTCTTTTCGTTTTCATTTGGATTTTTGGGGCTGGGACTGGGACTAGGGGCTTTTTTTTCATGCTCTAGGATGGCTCTGGGTTGGAACTGATACCCTCGAACTTGCGCTGTCGATCAGCCTTTCCATTACAATTATTCTGCGGTTCCCTGAAGCTACTGATTCCCCGAGTCTCATATCGTAAACCGGCGGGTTATAGTTTCGAGTTTGGGGGATTTGGCTTTTGCCATGCTCGCTACCCATGAGTGTTTTACCTTTGCCATCTTGCCGCCTGCCTTTACCGTAAACCCCTCGCCAGGCTGGATCTGGAGGCTCATGGGTATACTTCGTGATGCTATACTACTGACCCGGTGGACGTCCCTTGAGCATTTTACCTCATTCCCTCGCTTTTGGAGTGGTAGAGGGATCTTGTACTAGTCTTTCCTGCTATGTGGTGCATATTGCTGCCATCTGTGGCTCCTACTTCCTGGGCAGAATTGGCTCGAATTTTGTTTTTTGCGTTGCGTTACGCACTTGTGGCACTGTTTCGCTTGGCCCTTTCGTCGCTGTTCCTTCGAGGAGAATGGTCTCGTGAGCATCGTGCCTTTGTTCGTTTCATTCCCGTTCATGATGCATTGATGTTCCTTTTTATTTTTTATTTCTCCTGGGAGATATACTTGAGCATATTGACCATATATTATGCATTTTGCTCCATTCGCTGCCGTTGGTGTTACCTTCTTCATTCCTAGAGTTTACTTCTCCCAACACGTTGTTCAGTGTTTGACTCGCGAGAGACAGATCTTTTGATCTGCTTTCACAGTCCGTCATTCAGATCACTTCTCTTGATTCGATGCTGTTTGATTTGTACCGATACTGATAGAGAAACTTTTTGCTCTGTTACTACACCACTTTCCTTAAAGACGGTGCAGTATGCGTAGTGCTGTTATTTTTCAAGATCTTACGCCAGAGACCTTGCATGATCATTACTCAACGTCTCCGGTCCGCGTTCCTCTGCGATCATTTATTGCCCATGATCGTTGCTAAAGCAGATTTTTTGCTCCGCGATCTTTTCTAGAGAAACTTGGCTGTCATGCTTTCTTTTCATTTCTGCCTTCCCCCTACGCCGCTTTCGTTATGAAGGAGACCTTAATATTCCCTTTTGCTCCTTCGCGGTGGAATACTTCTTTCCCGTGCCTTACATCTGTTGTCCTTACTGCCCGGAGTCACAGTACCCTTGATCATCGATGTCATAGTCCCTTCCCTTCATCCTACCTCCCGCCCCATTTTATCATATTTAATGATCGTTACCACTTCAGCTAATTACAATTTGCCACCCCGCCCCGCAGAGAGAATCCCAAAGGAAACAGTATAATACAAGAATATATCCTTCCCGATCTGTCCAAGCATCGAAAAGGGCGGATACGCATGCCGGACGATATCCTCGCCGACACCGATCAGATTCTCGTGATGAACAATGAAAGGTTCTGCGTACCGGAACTTGTATTTCGGCCGGATGATATTGGTCAGTATTACGCTACATTGCTTGCTACGCTTCCAATCATGCGTTCGTTCATGCGTTTTCGTCGCCTGCTTTTTTCGAAACGTTCTCCTCCTTCCATGCCATGTTTGACGCCGGAGGGGACGACCAAACAGTGACATGCATGACTCTAGATGAAGTCGAAGGGAGATGTAGAATCACACATCTGACATCACTATCCTTTCATATGGTTTACTCATGCCATTTTATGCTTTTCATCTAGGATTGGAACAGACAGGTTTGGCTGGAACAATCGCCTTGTCCATCTCGCAGCTCCCGAGCGATCTGCAAGGCATGTTCTGGGCAAACATCGGCTTGATAGGAGGGAACACCATGTTTCCCGGCTTTCGCGAACGACTGTGAGTATTTTTTTCTCCTTTTCCACGGGTTATACATTTATAAACTATCGGAATGGGTGTGCATGTTCGCTGTTGAGAAGTCGTCATCACGGGTTGTGGTAAATGTTGGCGCGTGACGATGAGCGAGATGTGCGCTATGTTGAGCTTATTCTTAATTGGGTGGTGCTGAGCCTACCCCGGACGCAGTTGTTCCTCCTGCTGGGTATATCGAAATGTGTACAGAGCTTGAGCTAACTTTTTGCTTTGGTTAGGTTGGTTGAGCTGCAGACCCTCGCTCCGGTTGATTGTGACGTTGTGATTTATGAATGTGAAGAGTGAGTTTTGCCTTGTTGCCTTCGTTGTCTTTCGCTCGCTGCTTTTTCATTTTCGTTTTCACAACCCCCCCTTCTCCTTTGACTTCCCTTTTCAGTGGTCCTTGTATTTCGGTGTCTGTTATTACTTTCACTGACCTGTAATTCTTTTTTGGGCTATTTCTCTTACCCACCAGTGCAATCACAGAATCATACCGGGCAGCGTACAGTTTTGCCACCTCGTCTGGGTTTGCACATAGCACTCAAGTCGTCACGCGGGCCGAGTATGCAGAAAGCGGTAGCAATGCTTCTCGAAGGAAGTTTCGAGATTGGAAACCTCATGAAACTGAGAAGGAGAAGCCATCCGTGCGAGAAGCTTCAAAATTAAAAGGGAAACAGAAAGAGGACGATCGATCCCATGTAACTGGTGGTGGTGGTGGTGGTGGTGGTGGTGGTGGCGGTGGTAGCACTATCAACAGTAGTAGACCGTCCAAAGCTAGAACCACTAGGACATCTGCTGCCGCTGCGGGTACCGCTGGTAGTGCTAAACGTCGTTGAGATTTTGGTGGGCCTTTGTGTCGCTCGGATTCTTGCCCCCGCCAACTGATCATCTTCTGCCGGAGCGGGAGCTTGTATTATCTATGCAGCGGTGCGGCTTCTGTGAAGGTTGATCTCTCTTCTCAAATGTTGTACTGGCCACACAGGGACTATGGAATATATCTTTTGCTCAGTTTATTGGACAGTGGACCGCCGTGACTGTATACTCTGTTACTGTTTTATGCAATCATATATTAAACGATCGTCGCTCGGTTCCATGGTCGACAGGGCCAATACAAGAAACTGCAGGCACAATAAATGCACGCCTTGCCTACCATCGCTACGATTAGCAATGTTACTCCGTTCACAATGGGAGGGCGTGGCCTTGATCAAGCCAACACGATGAAAGGTCTGATTCCCGACTGCCGCCGAATCTTCCAAAGAGGGATCTACAGCACTGCGCCTCGGGCACTCTCCTTCTATACTACTGTGCTGTAATGCTTTGGCTGGTGCTGGCTTTTCCGTCTCGGACTTCTTCAAGTCCATTCCAGCTATCCGGTGGAATTGACAGACGCGCAGCCCGTTATATTCCGGCGCAAGCCAAGTTGCGGTGACCATGAATGTGCATACACATTGGCCCTACAGTGACACATGGAATGACGCCAGGTAGGATAACCATAGTACATACACATTGCTGTGAGACTATATTAATCACAACTACATCCCTAGAACAGATATATATCGTCCTTCTTCATCAGCATGCTTCAACTTTTTCGTGGGAGTTGGGACAGTAGTGTTCATTTCACCGTGCTCTAAGATTGTAAAGCGTTCGTCATGAGACGACTAAGTATAGACTAAAGTATGCCGGGAGTACCATCTACCCAGTACCTGAAATCTTGAAGTCAATCGCGTAGGAATTGGGGTTCTTCTTTAGTGCTATTTTTCCCTTGAAGTGCAAGCCTAAGGTTTGTTAAGTTTCGCAGCTACAGGACCTGGATACAGAATACACCCTGCCTCCCCATATTTACATACCTGCCGCGAAGCAGACGCGAGGCTCTTCCATCTATCGTAAGTGGGCACGGAGCGCTCAGAAGAGCAGCACGACTATCTTAGCAAGTTGCGCTGTAGTAATAGGCACTAAAAGGTGGTGATTCGAGTCCGGAGTAGTGTCCGATATCGTGCAACGAATAAACGAAACGGTCAGGATTCTCAAGAAGATTCGTGAACGTCGCAACCGCATTCGCCTCCGGTAGCGGTGGTCAATAAGAAGGCTAGAAGCAACTCGAAGAAATTGGCCGTAGCCATTCTGCTCTGAGGGTTGAAGCTTGCGCATTACTCAAAAGGTAATGAACGTCTTGGAAGGAATTACCCCGCATGATGTTCAGATAGTCAGGACAGAATCGGTAATTCTTAGTAGGTTGTCGAAAAGGATATTTATGATCGCGGTTTATAGTCTTACAGAGATCGAGGACTCTTGCCTCCCTGGTACATACCGATCGATAGGTCCACCATGGCCAATACAGGCTGGCACGATCATAAACGAGAAAACGTTGTCCTGTTGTTATTGTGTATATGCTAAGCGTGACAATCGTAATGGCATGATCATGAGAAAGCGTAGGATAAAATGTATAAAAAAGCGGGTAAGTATCTAAGACTGTGTGTTTCCGCCTTGCTCAGCTATGCGCATAACCTCCATGAGAAGAGTTTGTTGGTCAACGTCAAGGAGAGTTGTTGCGGCTTGGTAATTTGGAGCATTTTGCATTTGGAAGGCTGTATCAATGAGTCAGTTCACATTGAACGATTGCAAGAAAATAGCGCAACATACCAGTAAGAGCAGACTTGAAAGCGAGGTAAGGGTCAACATTATCCAAAGGACTAAGGTATCCAAGCTCTTCATCGATCTCTTCATCGGATTCTTCGTCCGAATCTTCGTCATCGTCAGCATTCTCTGATTGCTCTCTGAGACGTGCGCTCTAAAAGCATAGCTGAGCAATAGCTCTTGTACAAATATGATACACGTACCTCGCGGGCAAGCATTTCTAGATAAGCAGAATCTTCATCCCAAACATCGTCTACAACACCAGTCAGACGATGAACATTATAAAATTACAAAGCGGACTCACCGTCGTTCTCAGTCAAGTTGAGGAACTTCTCGTCAACGTCCTCTTCCTCATCAGATTCCTCCTGGAGAGAAGCTTCCAAAGCCTTGCGCTCTATATACTCATTAGAAATAGATCATACACGTCATATGCATGTAACTCACCTTCAATAGCTTTAGGAAGATCCTTGAAGATCTTAAGAGCACCGCCAACAATAGCAGGCCATCCCTCACGAAGAGGCTCAGGAATGTTTTCGGGAGTGAGCTCAAGCAGAGCACAGAGGGCCAGGACAGTCAGCTTCTTGTCGTGCACACGGGGCAGACGGTTGTCTGAGTTGATGGCGGCGAACCACTTGTCGAAGAAGACGCGAGACATACCAGGGCGGTAAGTTTCCATGAAGTGCAAAGCAGCGCTGGGGTTATACAGAACAGCGTTAACGAGGACCTCGAGATTGGCAAGACGGAGGAAGCGGTATTGGCCTTGTCGAAGATGCCGATGGCAGTGTTGACAATGATTTGGAGATACTGTAGCAGAAGTCAATCTATGTCCTAAAACCCTACAGAATAACGGTTCTTACATCGTCAACGTTGCCACGGAGGTTCAGTAAGATAGACTCTGCCAATTTAGAGCCATTAACGCGGTCGTTCTCGCCAAGCTGATCATTGGTAATGGAAGTTGTATAAATGTCGACAAGCATCTGCTTGTATGTCGAGTTAACCTTTACTACCTCAGCACCAAAGGAGACGAAGTTGTCCAGAGAAGGTAGCATCTCTGGAATTATACGTAAGTAATTACTATTACCAAATAGTAAGATAACTAAGTTGCATACCTTCAAGGAAGTCCACGGCGTCGTTCTTGAACAACTTGTAGGTTTGCTCAAACACGGGCCACATGTTAGGAGAGATGGAGCGGAGTTTGTAGGTAAGACTATCAACGAGCTCGTACATGTTGTCAAAGAGGTCTAAGACGTGGTTAGCTCTGCTTTTGATCATACAGCTGTCGTACTCACCAAGCAACTTGTGTTCGAGCGTGAAGGCAATGACGGGAATAATGACTTCCTGAACCTGCGAGAGGATTTCGGGAGCGCCTTCGATAGAGGAAACAATCTATAGCAGATTTGAGTTACGTCACTTAAGCAATAATGAAACCGTACGAACGGTTCCAATGGTTTTCGCAATACCCATGGCGGCAAAAGTCTTGTCATCATCAACATCAACGAGCGCACCATCCGCATCAACATTTTGCGCATCAGCCTCTTCCTGCGCTGCCGACTCTCTCGCAAGGCGAAGATAGCTCTCGCACTGTGTCGTTGTATAATTAGCGTCAATGTCACCAAACTCTAATGGAGCGACAGTGGCCTTACCAAACGTGCAGTTAGCTGTGCAGCAACGGGGAGAAGCTCCGTTTGGAAGCGATCGACCATAGCCTCCATGCTATGATTGAGAATATCCAGATCGGTCTCATCTGACAGCTGAAGGAGATCTAGAGTAAACGCGATAAGCGAACATGATCGGTGACACCGTTATCAGGGTCCCAGCGCTCTTGGGTACTCTGATATAACAGTTGAAATAGACGAAAAGAGGGAAAGCGCGAAATATAGTAAAAAGCGGAAATAATGCGTACTTGTAATGACCTTGCCGACATCTGGAGATACAGCAGTTCTGACTGGAAGTTGATTATTGTCAGATGATAATATCTCGATTAAACATTGAAGAGAACGCACCAGACTCGTATAAGGTGACCATTTCGGTCAATGCAAGAGCAGCCTGAACCCTGACGGGGATTTCGGGATCATCAAGGCAATGGTAAACAGCACGGAAGTGGGTGCCCAAATGCTACAAGAGGCAGGAGATTACTGTCAGCGATCAAATGGAAGAAGGATTATGAAAAACACGGACCTCCTCGCTGGAGAACACAAAACCATTCTTCACAACGGTACCTAGGACTTCACAAGCCTGAAAAAGAACGCCAATCATTAATACCACGCGTATTTCATCAATAAAGCCAAAAAGATAAACAGAGCATCGACGTCAACGGACGTCAAGACCATGGTCGACATCATCATGATCGATAGATTCCCCGCCGCCACGGGGAGCGAAAATGATGGACACAAAGGAACAAGATACTTACGATTGCTCGGAGGTAAGGCTCTGGTGCCGAGAATTCTGGGGTCACGAACTGGAGTACGAATTGCTCCATGTTGCCCTTAACCTCTGGGTGGCGCATGATCCAGGGACCAAGAGCGGCCGTCATGTTGAGAGCGCCGAAGCGTTGAGGGGCGGCGGCATTCCTATTGGGAGGTCATGATCGACGGTGAGATCAGGAGCTAACGGAGAACGACGGAGAAAGCGGCAAAAAGAGAAAAAAGATATCAAGGTAATAGAATGGAAGAAATGGAAGAGTATATAATTGTAATATGATGGCAGCGGTCAAGCTGGGACCATGGACTATGGTTCAGCAAGAGCAAGCGTTTCAAATGTATAGCAAAGATATCACAAGGAAACGTGAAAAAATAGATCAATAAATAATAAAAAAGAGGTGGTCCGAAGACTCGAGTAGCGACAACACCAACAACAATCAGAACGACATCATGAGAGAAAGAAGCCACCATCGCTGCAGGAGTGAATATATCCGATGATTAAATCAGCTGGAAAGACGAAAGAAACACGGATCTCCCAACGTGAGACCCAGTTCATAAACTTCTTGTTAATGATACGGATCCCAACGAAATTGACTGATTGGCGACAGTTTCAGCTCCCGGAATACAAGCCAGAGGAGTTCCTGCCTCGATTCCTTCGAGATCCGATAACAATGACGGGGATCAGAAAGAATTCTCTGCTGGAGAAGAAAAAGAGGGTGTCACGCCTATATGACCATACAAGGTCGAATTAACGCGAAAAATCCCAAGGACTTGCCCCTGAAGAAGTTGCAGAAAGTTGGAACGAATTTGTTCCAAAGTCTCGACCACAAAAGATCGACCAGAATTATGATCTTTGAATGATCACAGAAGCGTGATGTTTTTAGCGAATGACGAAGGGAAAACCCAAGAACCCAAACATAGAAACAAAGGAGAATAACACGCACGATCTAAGAACGGTATTGATGAACCCGAGAATGGGCATGAAAGTAGTCTTGGTCCTATTGGACGCCAGCTGGAACAAGAAGGACGTGGCGGCGGACACAGGGGTAGCGAAGGTCTCGTATTCATCTGGTAGCGAGGTGTTAGCATATACGAACTTCTGTGGGGGGTACGGAAAAAGAAGAGGGTGGTGAAGAAAGTGAAATCGAAAAGAGGGTACCGAGAACAACAAACATGGAGACAAAGTAGAACAAAAAATAACATAAAAAGACATATTACTCACCAACAGAGACACGAACGTAGTCTACGGGGTCGTTCTCCCACAACGCCCTCTTTTCGTCGTTGAACGCAAGCTGAGGGAACACAAACGACGAAACGAGGGTCTCAAAGTGGGGCTTGAGAAGTGCCCATGTCGATTTGGGTTTCACGCTGTATGTGAGGGGTTGTTAGCTCATGCAGGGAGAGGGTAAGTAGGGGAAGAATGGGAAAGAATGGGATGGAAGGATATGTTTTGCAATGTGAGGATAAGCACGCTCGACCTGCGACAAGTCGCGCGAACAGTCCAAAAGAGTACAGGAACAACACCACGAAATGTACGCCCTTGCAAATAACCCTGAGGAAACGCCGGCGATACAAAAATGCCTATCTCCTGCAAATCGCAGCCCAACTCTAAGTTCGTGATAGAAGTTGAAATGTTGCCAATCAATGCAGATAAGCCTCGTTGAAACATGTTCAGAACAGCTGTTGCGTGCAGAAGCGTCTCCGGAAGCCGCAGCGACATCCCCGCTATCTATATGCAAAGTAATGGTCTTATCACAGAACAGGTAACACAAAGACCCCCCGTAAAGCCAGACCCACGCAAAGGGAAATTCAAGAAAGATCACGCACCACTCAGTGAAGAACGAGAAGATCTGATACTGGCACTTCTTGCTAAGCCAAGCCTGGTTCGAAACATACAGCTCAACCTACACACAAATGAGTATCAGGAATCACAAAAGTCACAGAAACACCTGAGAAAACCAAGAAAGCGACTCACCTGCCTCAAGTAGATACCCAAGATCTCCGGAGCGAACATGGTGACGAAGTGCTGGGAAAAGGCACCATATGTTTCCTGCATCGTGGATGGAAGCTGAGATGGGTTTCCAAACCTGCATATTTCCACATTAACAAACTCCTCTCTCCGAAAAGATAAAAGAAAACAGCCCACCTATGGAACAACCTCCCCAAAATCCCATACGCCCACTTTTTCGCCTTCCACCACTCGTTCTTCTCCCTGTCCTCCTCATCCTCGCCCTCCTTCACCGGTACCTGCATCTGTACAACCGCGAACAAGAGCTGTCCCCAGGGTACGATACTATCATGGCTCTGTTGGTGCGCCGAGAGATTTACTACGATTGAGGTTTTGTACGTTTTCAGGATGAGATGGAGGAGGGTTGGAACTTCGTCTGAGATTGTAGGTGGTAGTGGGGATGGGAGGGAGGAGAGGACGCGTTGACCTAATGTCACGAGGGTGGGGAAGATAGAGGTGATGATTTGGGGGAGGAAGTCGGTCTGTTGGCGGTACCTACACCATGTTAACAGCAACACCTAAAAGAGAAAGGGGTGGGGAAGGACAAACCTGAAAGCCCTAACACACTCCAAAGCAGCAACACACCCCGCATGCACCTCCCTCAACTCGCCGCTCACAAGCAACCTCTTCACATCATCCAACAGCCCAGGCCACCTCGCAGGGAAATCATGGGCCACAATGGCCTTGAGTACATTCGCCAATTGAACAGAAATACTCTTGCTAGGCGAGTTCGCAAGGAGCGGAAGAATATGCGCACGAAGGGCAGCACGGTCGGAGGGCGAGATAACGCCAAGATCAGGTCGGCGAGGGGAGGGAGCTTCAAGTGTATATGTGGTGTGAATACGGTTCTTAAGCCAGACGGAGACAGCTTGTTTTGTAGGCCTGTGGGGCAAAAGTGATTAGAGTGACAGGCAAGGGAAATGTTGAGGACGTACAGATCGATACTATCTGATGCGATGATTTGGAGAAGGGCAGTGATCATCCCCTCCTCATTGCCAATCTACTCGTGCTCAGTACCTCGAATGTTGTCAAAAATAAAATAAGAGCTGCCCACCTTCCTGATCTGAAGCTCTGCGGCCTTGCGAATGTTAGGGTCCGGGTTGAACGTGGTGGTAAAAAGGCTGGTTAGAGTTTGGAGATCCATCGTGATTTTCGTTTCTATAGGCCTAGTGAGCTTCGATGCGAGGAAAAAGAAGGAATGTAGACGCACAGAACTTGGGTGAAGAAAATGGGTAGAGGGTATATAACAGATCGATAGGTGTACAAAGTTTTTTTTAGTAAAAAAACACGCGTTTAGTTTTTTGTTGTTCGTTTGCTTTCGTTCTTTTTAGCAGCGCTAGAGGAAGGAGAAAGGCGTCAGATTTGACAGGCAAGACAAAGAAACAAAGACATACGGTGTAGTGAAAGCTCTCTTTGAGGAAGAGGAGAAGGTGGGGGTAAGGGAGATAGAGACGAGCAAATTATAAAATTTGATACAGGCCTAATTGAGCACGTGCCACGCGTGTGTGTGACGTTCCCGACGCGTCCAATCATTACTCTCGCTTGTTCCTCCAAACCTCCCCTATCTCACCACACTGGAAACAAATCTGTCCAGCACAGAGTAAGTATTCTCAGACTACAGAATATCTCGGGTGACGACACTCATCTGCCTTTACGATATCTATCTATCTATCATCTTTCATTTCCGCATTACAAGCACCGGGATGCTCATTCTTGGCCCCCGCCACTACACACTGCTAACGTTACTCTGCGTGCTAGCCTCGAGAACAAAGTCTCTTTGGTGTCAAGTTACCGGTATCATCGTATCTTGGTCACCTTGTGAAATCCTTCTTGGGGTAGAAACCAATTCAGTTGAAGAACAAGAGCAGAAGACAAGGTCGTAGTGTATACCATCCAGGTGATCGCACTCTCAGATGGCCTTTTTGGGCTTCCATCTCGTGGATTTCATTGATATAGAAGACTAAATTAGCAGCTGCTATGGTATTCGCGTTCTCTCCTGTGTCGCGTGTCTTCCTGTGGCAATACAGACATCAGCTTCTGAATTCGGTGCTAGATGTCTCTGTGATTTCTCCTGAGACTGTACAGCCAAATGATTCTGTTCAACTTCAATGTGTTCTAACAAAAGCAAGGTTTAATGTCCCGGTATCTTGTCCACCGTCTGAAACCGTGAAACAGCAACCTCCTATAATTCCTAGGACCACGCGGAGCTTGAGGCCTTCAATCCATTCTGATAGTATCGCCAAGGTAGGACTCTCAGGCTGACTAGCAACTAATTCATCTTTTCAAGAACATCAGACTTCATTAAATACTTCGCGGACTTGAACACATGGCAAAATCCGCCCAAGTATCAAAATAAGTAAATTAACTAACACTGAACCTTACAAAAGACAAGCCAGTTTTAGAAACTCTTCCGGTAACGTCTGAATAATCAAATCGCTATTTCCCCAGACAATTCAGGTAAATTCAATTCAATCTAACACATCTAACACGAAATCTTCTTTCTCCCTTGAGCGTGAACAACTCCGCCGAGAACAAACACACTCCTGTAACAACCGTACAGCAGCAATGCCAGCTTCGAAGCCATTCAGCGTCTAAGTACTTGCTTATCTCTAATTGTATAAGGTCTTAATATGTGTCCGGCTAATCAACTCCCTGTTTCATTACAGAAGTTCTCATTACTCGAGTTCATGAATGTACGTTTAGCGTCTTCTCCGTTGCCAGGAGTAAAGTGTCTATTATAATATATATACCTAGTCTAACTAAATACAGAACTTTTTTCTAGTCGAAGAACACTTTGACAAGCGCTTGCGAGCCAGTGTCAAGTGACGCCCGCGAACATTTTCTTTACAGCTTTGCCTCCAAATCGACCCAACAACTCGCATTCACGTTCCTTGTATCAGCCATTTCAAGATAAGAACATTCACCGCCCATGTAATAGTGCGTAATTGGTGCTTACACCGCGGTCATCATATAAGTGCATATAAGTACACCTCTCGCGGTGCGTTCTAAGATATCTGGATTTAATTTCCTGCATGTTCGCAGTAGGTATGTAACTTTGCTGTGCATGATTTCATTTCGCTGCCAGAACGACTGGAGATGCATGAAATGAACGGCCCGACGATGAGGCGCCATAGGCGTCTGAATCTGTCTTAGAAGTTTGGGGTCTGGACTGGAATGATACGAACACCGCCGGTTTGTACCACTCTATTTTGCAAATGAACGTTCAAAAGAGAGTACATTGTTGATATGGTTTTAAAGTTAAATAAGAGTACTATTACAGTAATCGCGTCTTTCGATGAGTGATTCAGGCATTCATCCTGAAGATTAATTGCTTGAGTCAGTGCGACATTAAGTGGGGAAGTGGAGGAGATCAAAGAGGTGGCGATAAAAATAGTACTACTACTAGTAAATTCAGATGGATCACCTGGTCAAGGCACGAATAACTAGCAAGGTATTTTTTAAACCCAACCCACCAGATTAATAAAGGGATAGTAGAAAGGGTATAAATATAAGGTAGATACACTTCGCTATCAGAAATCTAGGGGTTATTTCTTCTCCTCGGAGAGCGACAGAGGCTGACAGATTGTCTACTAAGTAGTCCTAATTGTCTTCACCTTTACGATCTGAGGCTGAATCACTTTATCTGGTAATGCCAATAAGGGACCAACAAGTTAGGAATGTTTAAAGAGAGTGTTAAGTGACTTTGTGCAAAATTAGACATTCGAGAATAGCACAGTGATGGGCGGAATTAGATTTGAGGTTGAAAACTAATGACAGGCCTTAAGTTCGGAGACTTATGTGGGTGCTAGTGGGTGACATTTCTAGACCTGCGTCCACACTAATTTCTTCGGTTTACAAAACGTAAGATAACATTGTAAGTTGCCTAGTGGTTGAGGTAGCAAAAGAGAACCACAAACATTACCGCCGACGCAAGAATTCGGATATTCATCTAACACCATGGCATAGAAGCAATAGCACGATATTCTGTTCTTCTTCGTAGTGGTGTGTACATCGCCCACTTTTTTAGAATAGCTGGAGGACTAGTAATCGGCGGATATGCTTAACACGAACTACTACACCAACGGCGAGCTCGACGAGAAGTTCACTGGCACCAATTCCGTCACCTTTCTGACCTCAGTGGCTTGTCTTCGGACAACATCTGACATAGAAGCCGAGCGGAAACAGGCACAATCGAGGATAAAACCCTCCTAGATTACCGCATTGAATTCCATCTCTGGAGAAGAAGCAAAGGCACTGCGTAACTTAACCCAACGATTGGAGCTGTAGTGTAATCAGAACCAAAGTTCTGTTCATGGAGAAGGAATAAAGTTCAAGATCTCTCTTTCCGATTGTTGTCAGCGATTATTTACCAGGACTTTAATCTCATGTGCAATATAAGGGATAGTGGGGTGTTAGTCAGGATTGTGTTACTGATACCGGTGTTTTGGGGAATCAGAAGGAGTGGAACATACTTATTCGGCGTGTCTGCGTGGTCTGTCAGGAGGTGGAGGAGGATGACATCATGAGCGGTGATATGGTGGCTGGATAAGGAGGTTATCACCTCCAGTCACCTCCTTTACTTTGTGGCAATAGACTGTATGTGGCTTATAACCTAATTATATTTAGAGATGAAGATTATCAGTAACTTGCAGACGAAAAGAGTAGACTTACTTTGTTAGGCCTCTACTTTGAATCCTTCCCCTTCAATTAGTAGTTAGTAGTAAAAACTTGCGACACGTTACAAGAGTCTGAGTTAGCTCGACGGTTCATAGTTGTAGAATGGAACCTTGATAAATAAGCCTGCCTGTGTCTTCCACATGATCATGAACGATGTAGACCAAGTCGCAAGGATCTTGAGGGTAAACAAAGGATAAAACAGAAAAGGACTTATTGCCATGGGGCGGGTCCGAGGCGGTACGTCCATCCCAATACCACCCAGGAAACGAAGAGTGTAATGAACGCGCGATACTTCGTTTTATCGTTTATAGTAATAATTGCCTTTGTATTTGATGTGTTTCATTGCCGACTATTTAGACGGAACCGTTAGAGAAGTACTCCACTCCTTACCTGCTATCAATATCAATAGCTGTCTGCAACGACTTCCGAGAGGCGAGATGAATGAAAGTATCGGTGCAATGTGACGCGGCCGCTTGTTCATTGTCAATGTGAAAGTCGGTGACTCGGATTTAGTCTCCAGTGGTATAAGCGCCAGAATTGGCGCTATGATCACGTTTGGCGCATTCGAAGTTTCTTCATGTCCATATACATAATATATAATAATTATAGAGCATAATAATGCAGTGAGTATACGTAGAAGTCGGAAGTAATAGTTTCGTGGGTTTGTTGCAGCTAGGTAGGGTGAGCGGCTTAATTTCCAAGAGGTGATATGAAGAGGAGTAACGGACCGTTATAAGATAAATTGCAACCGGTCCCGCCCACAATGCACGTTGACAGTGAGGGACTGCGAGTGATGATATCAGGCTACTAATTCCTTGAAACAACCCTTTTTGTCCGGCTTTTCAGACTCTCGAGTCGGTAGGATTTGGTTTTATCACAATGCCACTGTATGACAGCGAGGCAGTGCGACCAAAGTGCGACGACCGGGCCCATGACTGATTCACATTGACCGTATATTCAAATTTGACATTTCCCGAAACGTTCCTGTCGAACTTCAGGGAGCTTGACGTTGTTCGGCCGTTAGGTGTAATAATTGTCGTGTTTCGCACCACGTTGCTTCAAGTTCAATTATCAAGTCAACATAAGTAACTTGACATTGCAAAGCAAACAAACTCGTGGATTTCATAATTTTTCATATCGGATCCACAATTCCGAAAGTCACATTGAACGAAGACTGTTAAGTATTCTTTAGTTCTTAACCCCAAAACCAAGAAATGAAAATCAAAACATACTACGAAAGATCATCATATCTTATCACATATCATTGTATGTCGATCAGGAACAGGAATACCGCAGAAGCTTGAGAAAAACTGGAGACTAAAAAAGCTTCAAATGTTGACATCAGGGGTGCGTGAGTTCCAGGAAAGCAACTGCGTGGAAAAAGCTCAATGACATGACTTCGACTTCTTCACGTACGCGGTGTGCCGTAAGTTATTCTGGTGCCAACATCCAGGGAAATAGCTGCGCTTAGTGCCAAGGTACCAATAACAATGAATAGACTCTTATTGATTCCTGAATCAACCAAAGTACCGCCTAGTGTCGGCGGTCGAGTCACGAAGAGCGACGATGTCTGGCGACGGGATGTCCACGTGAGTTGTATTGGAGTAGCGAGTAAAATAACAGAAAAATCGTTCGAAAGTCTAAGAAACGAACACTTACCCATCCCCAAAACTGTTTTTAGAACAACTATTTCACTGCAGGGAGTTCTTTGGATAAATGAAGTGCATACAACATGCCACGATCGCTGTAAACTGAAACCATTTTAGGAAGATTTTGTGCACAAGAAGGCCAAGTTGCTTGTGGTTATTCATTTTAAAATTGACTTCTTAACACCCTGCCTCGAGGCGTTCACCCGAGGGGGGGGGGGTCACAAAATTTAGACAAAACCAAGTAAAGACATTGATTAATTCAACTCACCAGTTAAGGTTATGCGAGCTATACTGAGCTATGTCCGGCGGTGCGGAAGCTGATACAGCTATCTAGCTGTTCAATGCATAGCCATGAGTTAAAAATCTTACGAGAATTGTTTGAAAACATCCATTGAAATGTGATGTCGGGTTCTCTATAATGCGATATGATAAGCACATAGTATTTATAGATGAACAGCGTAGTACCTAACAGCAGAGACTCGAGAGATAGATGCTACTAATAGAGATATCTATCAGAGAGCGTCTCGATGTGATTTAAGCATCAGTATTATAGGGGACAAGATAAAGCCTTATGCTATCTTTGAGCATCTTCTGTATCATAGAACTTGTTTCCGACCACAGCGTTGGTTTACTTCGCGCTGTGAATCTTGTTGCAGGCACCAGTAATTGAGCACTCACCTCAGGACCCTTCCCGAAAATCTGTTCATCGAGAACAAGATTTGGAGTGAATATATGGGAACGAGGCCTAAAAGATGTGTTAACGAGATGGTTGTTGGTGGCGGTGGGTCCCATTAAGGCTGGGCAGGTGACTGCAGGTGATCAGTACGCGTTTGGTACGCATCACATCAACGCCATCAACTCAACAATTTCAAAGATCGGTAACTCACCACAGGCGCCCGCCAGCCTCCGCCAGCTCATCTCCAGACTCCCTCCCCTCTGGCTTCTAGAATCTGCTGTCGCCTACAATTTCAAGGTGCTACGTAAAGCTAGAAGACACGTACTACAAGGTCCTCAATTCTATGCACATTGTTCCTATGACTTGCTACATGACTCGACACTTGTATCTGTGTGTTGGACCGGAGTCTAAAGATCTGACGTTGCGTGAAATCAGTGGCTTGATATCCGTGATAGAACACCGACACAGAGATGAATGTTCACGACTAATTTCGTGAATATTCGTGATGCTGGTAGGTGAATAAAAGGAAAGGTGTATGGCGTGGTTTCGGGGGGTTTCAAGGAACCGTAGGGTCCGTACCCGACCCATCTGGGAATAAATAGAACACCGTGGCGGGTTGGACGAGCTTATACGGTCAGGGTGAGTAAACACGCTTGACGCGTTGACGCACTCGTTCCTATATACGTTGATTCATCAATTTCAATTAATTACAGCAGAGAAGGGCCCTGCTCGGTAGCTTTCACGAGATATTCATTTGAAAGTCGGGACGGGCCATACAAAGGAGACGCATTTCTTGCTTCCTTCCATCATCTCTTCTTCTGCCCTTGGGGATCGCTGAAGCCCTTTCTCCTCTCCGCCGTCGTCATCTCTGCCGTTGGACACTATGAGTGCTCTACGCATACAAGATTTCACTACAAAGCCAGTTCAACAACACTTCACCTATCCCCTCGTCCCCTACAACCCCTGTCTTCCCTCCGAACTATGGATGTACATCTTCGAACTCGTCGTTTTGAGCCCTTTCACCCAACGGGACATTTCTCCTCTCTATCATCCATTCACAGCAACGGCACTACAGGAAAGAGATTGGGAATTAGCCGCAGAAGCGCAGCAGAGTCTCAACATCAAACGAAACCTCGTCCTTGTCTGCCGCGCATGGCGACAAATGGCACAGAAGCTAATGTACCGACACATCCGCGTACAGCGAAAGTTGGAGGGGCTGAGGTTGGGATTGGGCATTGCGGACGGCGTGGAAGGCACACCCCCTACTTCGCGAACATCGGAGGACCACGCGCGTTGGGTTCGCTCGCTTGAAATAACTGGTCGTCACAACCTCGATTACGATCCCACCAATCCGACGGCTCTTCTTCCCCTCCTGGCGCGTTGTTCTTCGACCCTCGAGCGACTAATACGCCCGACTTATCATCTCCCCACCAAATCTTCTCTTTCAGCTATCCATCTATCCCATGATACCGCCTTTCCCACATTTACGGCGCTGCGCCGCATCGACTGGTGGCTCCCTATACAACCCCGCGCAGCCGTACCATTCCACGATCTTCTAGGGCAAATTCTCACAAACGCTCCGAAGCTGGAGTATTTGACGCTCGGCGGCGGAGAGCGAACGTTCGGGTACGCATCTGAGACGGCTAATGCGCCTGCGCAACCGGTACCGGTTTCAAACGCTAACGTCACTCACGTCGGGAACTCGCAGCAGTCGGGTGTTTCACCACCAGCCGAACCGCCGGTGATAATCTCTCTCCCCTCCCTCCAGACTCTGCGGCTGGAATGTAAAAGCCGCTCTGCGCTAATTACCCCTACCTGGGTGTTGCCATCTTTACGTCACCTTATCCTCGGAGCGGATTATTTCGCGGCGCTGCCTATTTTGAGCACGTACGGCCACCTCATCTCTACGCTTGAGATTTTGCAAGGTTCAACTTCTTCTGGGTGCTTACGCGTTCCGTTTGGTGGAGGCGTTTTGCGTGATTTGCTGGAGTTTTGTCCTAATCTTGAGGAGGTAGCCTTCAACACGGATCAGAGCATGACTCTTCTTGGTGACCAGAAACCCTTTTCTCACCCTACGCTGAAGACAATACGGCTAAAGTTGGGCGAACTCCAACCTTTAAATCCTAATTTGCCGCTTGGTGTGTTGTTGGAGAAGTGGTCTTTGGACAAGTTGGAGAGGGTCATTTTGTATGGATCCTGGGACGCTATCCTAGATGGGAAGGCTTTTGAACTTTTGAGGACAACAATGAAGCAGAGGGGTGTGCAGCTTTTATCCTGCGACGGCCGTTCTTACTGAGGATTTGTTAGAGTGCTTGATGATCGACTTGCTTACTATTTTATCTTGTTTCATATACTTAATTTTTACTTTACCTTGAAAACACTGCATATATTTCACCCGTACAACTAATTATTCTTACTGCATTTACACATATGTAACATACTTATCACGTTAGAATATACACGAGCACAACGCAGAGATGGTGAAGAAATTGGTAGAAATTTCGTTCTGACGTCATTCTGGGATCCTTCAGGTTTACATGTGATCTTCGCCCTGACGTAATCACGTTCAAGATGTCAACTTTTCAACGCAACTTCCAACGTGTCCTCAGACTCGTACACAACTCGTACACGCCCATGTCTTCTCCAATTTCTTAGATCCCTGCTGAAATACTGTCCGATATTTTCACTTATTGCATCCCAGAAACTCTCCGTTCATCCAAAACCATCGCACCATTGACATTTTCCCAAGTCTCTTCATACTGGCGCAGCGTAACGCTCGAAACGCCGCACCTATGGTCTTCGCTATCCATCGCAATCCCACCAGACTTAGCCGCTACATACGAAGATCCCGATGACATTATGGATTCTTTAATGCCATACGAAGCCATCGCAAAGACTTGGTTATCGCGGACAGGGAGTCTAATCCCTGTGTCGATAGAGCTTGACGTCGAAGACTACGATAAGGAAGCAGTTGAACCATATCTCTCCTATCTGTCTGGTCTATCCCTATTTCTGTCAAGCATATTGGATCTATACATATACCGTCTTCAATCCCTTACGCTTAAAGGACACACCTGTGGTGAAATTTTGTACAATCTCGACACCATGCTGCATCCCGCCGACATCGATACAGAACCAGAAATTTCTCCAACGTGTTATTCGCTGGAGCAAGTTAACCTCATCGGTAGCGAGGAAATTTACGATCACTGGTTAGTCAGACGTCTTGGGACCATATTTAAATATGCTCCCAAGCTGCGACGCGCTATCATTTCTAACCCACTTAATTGGGTCAACATTGATACCATCGCACTGCCGTATAACCAGTTCACTCACCTTCTTCTTTCAATCGAAGAAATCTCTTTCTTCGATTGGCGGGAGATAATGGTCCAATGTACAAATTTAGTTTGGGGCGGCTTCGTGTTCCAGCGTCCCGGAATGTATGAATTTAACCGCTGGCTGGAGACAGAAATATATTCCATAGATTTTCCGCACTTGACGCACCTGCATCTAGTTTGCAGAAGCAATTTTTTCGGGCAGTTTCTGAGAGGCTTTACTTGTCCCGCATTACAAGAATTTTCTTTAGACTCTAGAGGTATAGAGTGGACTCCCGAATCCGAACGAGAGCTTCACCGATTGGCTCGTCCTGTTCGAAAGTTCTTCCTTGACTTTCCAGGTATAGGTCTTGTTTCATCCGACCTGATTCGACTGTTCAAGGCGATACCAGAAGTAGAGGAGATATACTTCCAAATTCATCGTATGGACCATCGGGAGCTCTTTAAAGCACTCATGCCCACTTCAACGAATGATATTCTCCCCCGTCTTACCCTCTTGTCCATTTACTTCTGTGATATGAGTCGTCCTATAGCTTCATCGTTTCCGAGTTTCCCAGAGGAACAGTTTGTGGATTTGATAGCCTCTCGATGGGATGGTCCCTCTCGGCATTTCGAAGCAAGAGGGCAAACTTCCAAACTTGAGAAAGTGATTTTACATATTTGGGACAGCGAGGCAAGCCCAGACAATTTCACCGCGCTCGATAGGTTTAAGAGAAAAGGTATGAAGGTTACTGTAAAAATGATAGCTGAGAAAGTACAATGGAAAGAAAGGTTAGATATTGAATTGCAAAAGAGTGGGTGGGGAGATGGTGTGAGGCTGGTGAACTATACCAATGACTAATTCTAGTTCTCCACTGTAACCGATTGATTTTAAGATGTAATTTTTAGTCAAAATTTAGCCATTATAAGTGCCACTCCCCCCCCCTTACAAACTGGGCCTTCACTTGGCAACGACAAGGCGCCATTTGAAATCACCCAAGTGGCTATCCAACATACATAAGCGGTTAATTTTCCGAGTCAAAACATTGCCAATTTGCCACCGCGCAACTTGTCCTGAGTCTTCATGCCTTCACCTTCAACTTTCCCTCGCACACCAGAGATAATAAGTCTAATATGTGAACACTTAATAGACGATAGAATAACTCTTGCTTCACTTGCAAGAACTTATAGATCGTTTGAAGGTCCGGCGCTGGATGTACTCTGGTTCAAGCTCGAAGGATTCTATCCATTGGCAAAATGTATACCACCACACTTGTGGACAGAAGACCAGAACGATAATAATGTGGTGTATTGTGTTATGGATAAATTTCATAATGATTAGACCTGAACAAATTATAGGTACTTAAACAACCATTAGCGTCTAAGGACTGCTTACGACTTCTATTCTACCCAAGAAAAGTGTATGACTTCACAGCCGAATCAGAGAGCGATGAACAAGGTGTTCACACTTCCGTGTATCAAGCATTACAATTCATAATGCAGGGAGCAAAGCTCTTACCAAATGTTCGAAAGTTAAGATGGAGCTGTGATACCACCGCGTTTTCTTACATAAACATGTTCCTGGGACCACATCTAAAGAAGATCGTATTACAGTAGAGATGGTCATAATGAATAACATAATAATGAATAAAATCTCGTAATGGATACAAATTTGTGAAAACCAACCTGGTATGCAGTGTTTTATTCATCAATTTTCATGGTGAATAATGCATGGACTTTTTAATGAGTTATGCATTATGAGGTGGTAGAATAATCGAGACAAATCATTATTCAAGTGGAATTTCGGTGTTATCTGATCAGCCTGTGTTACCAGTTGGCACATTTTATATTTCTAAAGCAATCCAGAGCTATAAATATTATTTTTCTAGATATTTCAACTAATTTCCACATTGCTGATTTATTGTGTACATTATAGTATGTGTAAGTTCCTGCATTTCTGTTTGCTCTACTATATATTCATCCCATATTCAATCACTAAATCATGAACATACCCATAAACAAGTGTAAATTGTAGAAAATATTGAGAAAACTACACAGCCCACTCACAATGAATGTCTTAACTTCTTCCAGCCAGTGACAGCCATCATCTTTCTTGGTGTTGGAAATGTATTCATAACATTGGTACATCATGCAGCAGTGGGAGCATGTTACTATTGCAAGAATTGTATTGGTCATGGTAAAGTCCCAAAGTCAATGCGAAGTAGTAACCAGGGTGTCACACAATTGGCGGAGGTCACATAATGTCACACTGTGTGACAGCTTGCAATAGTGAATGAATGCTCGCAATGAATAGGAAATCCCACAACCAACCTTATTCATTATGACAATGTCTACTGTATACGAGCTTTCCCCAAAGTCTTCCATGCAGCTTTCATTGATCTCTGCCATTTGCGACCACCATCCTGCATTGACAACTGTCTCATTTAATTTTGCTTCCGGGTCATCAACCAGCACCCAAAGGAAGGCAGTTGAGATCGCCTCCCACTCGGCATACAAATGGCAAAATCTAAAAAAATTGAAAGTGCCAAATCTCACCTACTCTGCTCTCGTGAAGGTTTCGCAATTGTCTCATTTGGAGAAGCTTGATATTGTGGAATGCAAATTCGATGATATCACATCGGAAACTTCAGAGGGTGGATTTCCAGCCTTAAATAACCTTGGGCTTCAAAAATGTCGTGTCTCGGACTGTACTTCGGTACTGAAGCTCCTGGATGGTTCACCACTATGTCACATGCTGGTGAAGTTCACCGGCGTGGAGACAACTGCATCCTGGAAACAATTCTTCATTGCCATGAACAAGCATTGTGATCATCGTAAGCTCATGGAGCTTGTATGTCGTGATGGGTTGAGCCGAGGCACCACGATTACTACAACGAATTCCGATGAGATGGTAGACTATGAAGCATTGAAACCTCTTCTAGTTTTCCATAAATTAGTGTGGCTTGACATTAAAGCTACCAAAGGATTCTATTTCTCTGATCCTAGTACTATGATACAGGAAATGGCAACGACCTGGAAGAACGTGCAAGAGTTGAATTTAAGTATGCCTCCATTTCCACCAGCTGGCGCACCATCTAAAATCACATTCCTCGATTTGATTCCATTTGCAAAACATTGTCCAAAACTCGAGGTACTTGGTCTTTCATTTAATGCAACTTCTCCTCCAGTGGTTGACAAAAAGAAATTCCTCTGGAATGAGTTTTACAATACGAAACTTCATGAGCTGCATGTATGGAACTCACCGATAGAAAAACCTACCCTTGTCGCAGCTGCTCTCTCGGGTATCTTCCCCTCTTTGGAAACTTTTAAAACAATTGAGGGTGCGGAAACGGAAGCTCAGGATGGACAGGAAATAATGGAGGCTAGCAACAGAGGTTGGAGCAAGGCCGAGGAGCTGTTGAAGGTGTTTTCTGCTGTCAGGGAACAAGAACGGTCCTATGCTAATCGTTGCAAGGCCGTCCAACCTTGACGATAGTCTCTACAGGCTGACTATCAAAAGACAGTAATCCTTAGTTTAAGTTTTTGGATTGTTCATCCCTGGCAGTGATACTAAATTTTTATTTTATGACACTATGCTTAGGACTTTCGTATTATAGTTTAATTTGGCACTGGTTATTACAGTTTTCATGATGTTGCCTTAATAATAATAGCCTTGACAAACATTGGGGTCAATTTTGCGGTTTTTCTATATTATGACAATGTTGACGGTCTTTACGTGAACATAACCGTGGAGCTCGATCAAACCAAATCCAACTCTTTTCCAGCCGCTACTAGGGATCAAGGAGGGAGGAAATAAGTAAAAGCAGAATGAAATCTAGAAGCGAGAGTTACGGCGATATGTTGAAGCGAGAGTACTGGCAGACATTTATTGAAGGAGAAAGGACGACGTAGTCAGAGTTTGTAAGGGGAATATGTAAGACAAATGATGCGATGACTCGCGCCGCTTACTTAAACCTACCACCGCGGGAAATTGCTTCTAAAAGCGCGAAGATACAAAGATACGAAGAAAATATTTTAAAATCGATAAATTGAGAAGGTACGCTGAAAATATTTTGATTTCATCATATCTTCTCGATATCATCAAAGGAAATAGAAGCAAGTTCGCGCGGTGTACAGCACCTGTACAGCACCGTAAGTATTAATGTTTGGAAAAGTCTGTGAGACCAAACAAACAAGTGCTTATCGCCTTCGCAGGCCCCCCTCTAGTTTCCGTTTAATACGCGTGCCCCCTTTTTCCATGTCTTCGTCCTCACCACTTCCACAGATACCAGAGATTCTAAGACTAATATGTGAACACTCAATAGACGAAAAGGGAGCTCTTGCTTCTCTTGCAAGAACATGCAAGTCGTTTTCTGAACCAGCTCTGGACGTACTTTGGTCCAAACTTGATGGGTTCTACCCACTGGCGAAATGCTTACCATCGCACTTGTGGATTGAAGAGGAACGAGTAAATAGGCAATATGTGGTGCGTAAAATAGTAAAATATTTCGTAATAATTAAGCCTGAACAAACCATAGGTACTTAGACAACCCTTGGCCTTATCAGACTGCTTGCGGCTTTTCTTCTATGCGACCAAGGTTCAGGACTTTTCGGCTGACTGGGACGGAATTGCTGCAACGCAGGTTGACATGACGGTGTATCAAGCCTTGCAAGTAGCAACAGAGGGTGCAAAACTGTTACCGAATGTTCAGCATGTTGCATGGAACTGCAAAAATGATTCATTTCAGTTCATTCATATGTTTTTGGGACCCCGCTTATCCGAGGTCGAATTCAGGCTTTCATCAAAGTCTTCTACACAACTTTCATTGATTCCAGCTCTGTACCAACATCACCCGTCACTGACATCTATAAAATTCGTCTTCTCCACCATTATGCCCACTGTGAACAACCCTATTGCACTTATATCTAGCTTTGTTTACAAGTGGAAAGACCTGCAGTCACTCGAACTGCCGAACCTTGCTTATTCTGCGCTTTCGAAGGTGTCAGAATTGCCCTATTTGAAGAGATTGGTAATGAAAGAATGCAGGTTCGACTCTACCGTTCCGTCCACCGCTGCAAAGGGAGGATTTCCGGCCCTTACCTGTCTTCTGCTTCACGAGTGCCACGGCGTCTCGGACTGTATTGCAGTGCTGAAGCTCATAGATGGTTCACCACTACGCCATATATTGCTGATGTTCGTCGGAGTAGAAACATCTACATCTTGGAAACAGGTTTTCCTCACGGTCAGCCAACGTTGTCAACACGACACACTCACGCAGATTGACTGCCGTGACGGAGTAAAAAGCAATAACGATATTATTACCTCAACTTACGAAGAGATGGTCAGTTATGAGACGTTAAAACCCCTTTTGGTTTTCCGAAACCTTGCGTGGATTACCATCGAAATTGCTAAAGGAATCCAAATATCTGATTTCGCCATGGTAATAGATATGATGAGGAGTTGGAAGGAAGCTCAAGGGCTGCAAGTCAAGATACCTCCCTTTTCCCGTTGTGAGAAACCGAAGATTACACTAGAAGACTTGATTTACCTAGCAGAATATTGCGGGGAACTCGAGGAGCTTGGTCTTGTTTTTGATGCCACTTCACCTCCGGAAATTAAACGCAGCAGTGTTTCTTCTATCAATATACGCGAGTCGGAACTCACGCAACTATTCGTTGGGGATTCACCTATAAAAAGTCCTGCCTTGGTCGCAGCCACTCTGTCCGGTATCTTTCCATCTTTGAGGAAATTAACCACGATTGAAGACGAGGAGGACTTGGTACGAGTCAGGAATACGGAACATGGATCTTATCACAAATTATGGAAGCAAGCCGAGGAACTGTTGGAAGTATTCTCTGCTGTCAGAGATCAAGAACGGGCGTTTGCCAGATACCAGGCTTTATTAGCTGACTCTTTACAGATTGAAGAAGACATCTAATTTTATGGGGGTGGTGTATACCGTTCGTGTGGCGATGATATTTATTTACCTGAATGCGCTTTCTAACTATTTAACGTGGATCTCAAACCTGGAAATATTTCGTTTATATACAATGACTGTTGCCGAACTGGGTATCGCCGGTTGAACGTTCAATGTTGGACCTGAAATCCGTTGGCACAATAATTATTAGTATCTAGGCATTGTAGTCGTTTGCAATCTAGCGACACCTCAGTCGTTCGAAATTCAGATTCAATGTCGATAAACTCTGCGAACTATGTCGTCCGTATCAATATATAAGTTCAAATGTAAGTACAGGTACATAAGTACACGACGATATGAACGTAAGCCAGGCCTTTCATCTCCCATATCATCAAACCTCATCAAACCGTCGGTTCCTCAGCAGGATATTAACTTCCAGCTTCGGAAATGACCCACATATATGAAAAACTACCGTCGCAGTAACCTAGTATAGGACATTGATTTGAATCACATGCTAGTAGTTATTACCATTGACATTTCGGGGGAACTATAAAAAAAGCTCAGAGCTTAGAGGAATTCGACACCATACGAATATGTTGCCGGCTGGCTGGTGTAATATAACATTGGGTGAAGGAGAAGAACCGCACTTGGCTCTCGCTTCTGTCAATTTCTTCCTCTACGACCGATCGAGAAAGAGCTCGATTCTGGTGGCCTCACTGCGTAATCACGGCGATGGAGGTAGATCGACGCCCGTCTCCAACGGGCAAGACGTCTAACCTGGGAGCTAGACAGGGACCATCCATTGATGCAAGTGTCCTCAGTGTCAATCAGTGTCAATGCCTCAGGCCTCAGGGTCCGAAGGTGACATCATCACAATCCCATCTTAGGCGAGTCTCAAGCGCCTTATCCAGCATATCGCGAAGCCGGGACCCAAGCCAACGATCATGTATCTTTTCTGTGCGATGAAATAGGGGAGGAGTAAGGATATACAAGTACCAGGGGAAGCAGTCACTATTACTCCATGCGTCTTCAGCTTCATCGATGAATCATGTATTATGGGTAGATAAGCTACGCTGGGTAAACGATAAGACAGTAGAGCCACATGATGGGAGGCTGCGACGCGGAGAAGGTCTAGGGAACGAAAGTCAGAGTTACAGGAGGAAATGAAAGGCGAAAGAACGTACGTACTCATAGATCCATCCGTCAACCCGGAATCACTCTTCACCGCAAGCAATGCGCTCCTTTGTCCTTCCTCTACGTCACCCAGCGCCTCTGCGTCCTAAGTTGTGCGCAAGCCGAGCGGCCGTCTACGAAAAACGCGAGCCAGCGTCACCTCGATATGACAGGAGGGTAGGTGATGGGAGGCGTCGTGGTGGTGGATAGTGTTTGCGGAGGGAAAAGAACCCACATGAGACGTGCATAACACATATAAGATCAACATCATCTCCTGACACAGATGCACTACTCTTACTCGACTTTCAGCAACGCAATGACCACCAATCGGAATATGGTAGACATCCTAGCCTGCAATTGAATTGCCTATACAAAGCATAAGAACGTGTTTTATGACGGAGTAGGATAGGCGTGCTGTAGAGGAGTGCGTACCTGAGCTATATACAGTTCAGCATATACCACATGTACTAACTCGAGCTAGCTTCGTCCTTCGCTGAGAGGCCGAAGCAGAGCTCCTGTGACACAACGTTAGAGCCATCAGGCACTCGCGAAGCTAGCGAATTGGCAGGTGCAGCAGTCCATGGCGTGTACGACGTCGTACAATCAACCTGCACCATCCACACGCTAGCGATTCAGCGACATGTCATTGTGCTTTTATCGTGCATCGGAAATCCTAATCCTAAATCCTGTAACTGAGGTGGGGTAAGCTATCACTCCCGCTGCATGATTCACTCTGAGGCTACGGTCCGGCATCGTTATAAAAGTTAATGAGGAAGTGAGGCAAGGATGCGGCGGTGAGGGATGACGGTGAAAGATCCGCTCTGGCCTTAATGGCGACTTTGGTGGCTATGGTGAAAGCGGCCATGGGCGCGTCCCTCCTCTCTCCTCCTCCGATGAAGACACGCGTAAGTGTCTCTTCAACCAACGAATTGCCCACCCGTGACTAAACACAGTAGCCCCTTCTCCATCTTTGTATCTTCTACCTCTCCACATCGCTAGCCAGTTGTCGATACCAAATTTACTGCAATGACGAGCTTGAACGCGAGTCAGACGAAAGCCAGAGGAAGTTTTTCAATTGTAGCCTTACCGGCGAAGGTTCTTCGTGCGGGGCTACGTTGGGCTGGTAGGTGAGTGTCTACGGAAGTAACCCTTCCTTGCGACCATGTGGATCTATGCGCGGGTGTTAGACGAAGATGAAGGTGGGTGCGAGTCGTTTAGAACATAGGTTGCATATCGATATTGGACGTCCACGGTAGAGGCTTCGTTGTCGAGAGGATGGTGATTACGGATTCAGAGTCCGGACCTCCAAACAGATTACATCATCCTTTCAGCGTCGAAACCCTCATTGATTAATCTTGAACTTTCTGAATGTTTGACCGGTTAAAGTTGGGTCGAAGCAAGGTTGAAGTGCAGGCGACCCCTCGGGGCCCCCGCACAACCTCCGCACACAAAGATTAACATCTAAGATGATCGGCAATTGATGAGATTCAGGAATACTTAGTACTTGCTTCCATCTATCGCCACTACTTATGTCTTCGAGATACACAATTCCTTCTATACCAGAGATACTAAGGAAAATATGTGAACATCTCAGCTCACAGAAGCGTACTCTGGCATCTCTTGCAAGAACCTGCCGAATGTTTGAAGAACCTGCTCTAGATATACTTTGGTTTGAAGCCGATTTTTATCTGCTGGCAAAGTGCCTGCCACTACATACGTGGACTGAAGAAAAAGGAAAGTATTGGGATTGCGCATTGGTGTGTAACAATACACATCAGCTATCCGTATGAAATTCTGAATAAACCATAGGTTCTCACACAGTCCTTATCCACAGCAGACTGTCTGCGATTTTTGGAATATGCAAGAAGAGTGCAGAGATTTACGAACTCAGATGAGGGTGGCAAACTGTTTGTTCATGTCACCGTGTATCAAGCACTGCAAGCCGTCATGAATGGTGCAAAAATCCTACCAAATGTTCAAAAGATAAAATGGACATGCAATAAAGATTATTATACACCATTCATCCATATGTTTTTGGGACCTCGACTAAAGGAACTTCAATTAATAATTTTTCCTATATCGACTTCTCAAATTACGGTGATATCTGCTCTATCGGAATACTACTCGTCGCTGGAAAGCATTTCGTTTTGGTTTTTCTACGGCGGTTCGAGATCAATTCAAAGGAAAGCAGTTCAGCTCATCTCCAGCGCGGTTTTCCAGTTGGAAAATCTGAAATCACTGGAAGTACCAAATCTTCCTTATTCCACTCTCCTGCAAGTATCACACTTTCCTCATTTGCGGGAATTGAAGATAACCAAATGCAATTTGGATGCGGTTGAACCGGGAACAGCAGACAGATCAGGAGGATTTCCGGCTCTTACCACCCTTCGGCTTGGGGAATGCCAGAGCGTCACGGATTGTATCTCTGTACTAATTCTTATGCGCTGTTCACCACTACGCCGGGTGATGTTTTCATTCACGGAAGTGGAAATGTCTACAGCTTGGAAGCAAGTCTTCCTAACGCTCATCCAACATTGTGATCAAAATTCCCTAACATATATTGAATGCTACGATGGAAACGACCATGGTGATGAACCTTTTACTTCAAGTCATGAAGAAATGGAGAACTATGAAGTGTTAGAACCGCTTCTGACTTTTCACAACCTTGAGTCGATCGATATCAAGACAACTAAAGGATTTTATTTCTCTGATGCTTCCATGATAAAGAATATGGCGACCACTTGGAGAAAGCTTCGTAACCTGAACCTCACCCAGTGTCCCTATTCCCGAGGTAGTGACCAGCCTACAGTTAAACTTCTCGACTTGCTCCATTTCGTAGAAAATTGCCCGGAACTGGTATCACTTGGCCTTACATTCGATGCAACATTCCCTCCAGAACTTGACAGGGATAGTATTCCCTGGGGTAATATATCCACGACACAGCTAGAAGAACTGTACGTTGCAGACTCACCTATTGAAAACCCTCCACTTGTCGCGGCCATTCTATCAGGTATCTTTCCTTCTTTAGAAAATATAGTGACAATTGAAGAAAAGGAATATGATGGGGATCCCGACGAAACAGAAGGGCACAAGAGCTGGAAACAAGTTGAGGGACTGTTAGAGCTATTTTCTGTTGTCAGAGATCAGACAACGACAACGGTGCTGAAGAAGTATAGTATATCTACTCCAGAAGTATAGCACATATAAAATCACTTCTCTACGCCTTTTGTATGCAATTCATATTACCCTTGAAGGTAGCTTGAAAGCAATATACTCTGATATTTTCACTAGGTTATCACAGATGCGAATACTGTTATTTATCTCAGTCCTCCCCAGCCTCCTCCAATGATAGCTCTCGCTCAAAGACCCCGGCAGTCATCATGAAGATCAAATCGACACACGATGAAGAGAGGCGATTTGGACTAGTAGACACTACTATTCCAAGTAGGTACTCGATGCGTCTTCAGCTTCATCGATGAATCATATATCATGGCGTAGATGGTCTATACTGGACAAACGATAAGGCAATGGAGCCACATAACAGGAAGCAGCGACACGCCAGAACTAGAGTTCCCCATCCCGATAAGCTCGAACTCGAACTCGAACCATACGTGTGTATATGCGGCACATCGGGCACAGGTGTAAGCGTCAAGGGCGAGGGTTTCACGACATTTCACTCCATCGCATCCCTGTCCGCTTCCGTGTGTCGTTAACGTTCTCCAGCCAGCATTGAAATCTAGAGCCGCAGTGACTAAGCCATACCAAAAGAACGGAAAGCGAAAGGATCACGGCGGAAACCAAACACCGCAGACGTGAAAGGTCTGATGAACGAAAGTTAGAGATGCAAGAGGAATAAGAGGCGAAAGCACGTACTACCGTAGTCATAGATCCATCCATCAACCCAGAATCACTCTCCACCGCAAGCAATGAGCTCTCTTGTCCTTCGTCTACATTGCCCAACGCCTATGCGTACCAAGTTTTGTGCAAGCCGAGTAGCCATCTACGGAGAACGCGAGTCAGCGTCACCTCGATAAGAAAGAAGGGTGGACGATGGAAGGGACGTGATAATGGATAGTGTGGATTGAATAAGAACTCACGTACGAGCGTAACTCATAAAAGATCAACTTCACCACCCAGCATAACACATTACACTCTCCTTCGTCGAAAGCCATGGCTTGATGATTCGAGAGCGATGCCCTGTTCGACCTCCAGCAACGTAAGGTAGTCATTCCAGCCTGCGATTTCGACTGCTTATGTACAAGGTGTTAGCGTGTTGTACTATGGGTAGGGTACGGGTGAGATCGAAGAGTGCGTACCCGATGTATATAGCATGCACGGTAGTTTCGACCTTCGCTGAAGGACCAAGGAGGAGCTCCTGTGGCGCACAACGAAAGAGCCATCAGATGCAGCCAGCTAAATCAGCTGAAGCATTTCACAATGATGTGTACGACAGTCAACCTGTACCGTCCACACTTCAGGAATTCAACGATAGGCCGTCGCGGATATGACAACTTCATGCAAGCCTATGTACGGACAACCACCACCCTAACGTCGTTAACTGCCTGCTGCTAGACCGTTCATCCCAAGGCTACCGTCTGGCATCGCTACTGGTGGCAACGGCGATTCTGGTTTTCGGAGTTTGGCGACGTTGGGGGTCATGGTGATATAGACCATAGATGTGTCCCCCGTTTCTCCCCGATTCGTGTCCCATCTATCCTCCGCCAATGAAGGTAATAGTGAAGACCTCAACCTCTTCATCTTACGAATCTCTCGGCCAAGACTTAGCACGGCAGCTATTTTCGCATCCAACGGTCGATACCGAAGGCCCGAAGTTACTACAACGGCAAGCCTGTGAGCCTGGGTCAGACAGGGGCTAGAGGAGATTCTTTGAAGTGTAGACGACACACCGCCAGCCGTTTGCTAGGGGTCGGAAAAGAGGACATAGAGGTAGTTTAGGGCTTCGTACAGGCACTTTCAATATTGTGGTTCATATTATGGACGAGATCTCGTCGACAAGTGGCCTACGAGCTGCATGAAACGTCATGCGCCCCAATTTTGCTGTAGAGAAGTGGGGTTTTCGTAGAAGTAGCCCTCCTCCACGATCACGTGTTTCCGACGGGAGTATGAAATGAAGGTGAGGAGTGATTGAGGTGGCATGTGGATTGTTGAAGAAACTTGAATTTTCGGTGATGACTCTGACCATGGCGGAGGGGATAAACAGGGTATAAGGCATTGATGTGATGGCGGATATCATGGCACAAAGTATGTTTGACTGCCTAGATATGTTAGCTGAGATGGAAATGACTGACAGTGCAAACTGACCTCGTTCGAACAACATAACATGTCGCCATAGCCAAGTTTCCAAATAGCCAACGATAACCCAGCGATGAATCATGACCCGCGCGACATATTGCAAGTCATTCACCATCCTCTTCTAAAACCTCCCGCTCTATCAATGCACCACCGAACACCAGAAGTCTCGGTTGCTTCAGAGTCCAACGCCTGCTCACCATCCCTCTAAGTCACCAAGTCTTCGAAGATGTTTCCTAGCTCCTTGATATCTGTCTTTAAGACCTTCTCTTTCCTCATGCAGCATGTAGTCATCATGGTATGAGCAGGTTTCAGAGTAGACTAAGAGAAAACAGCGGGAAATCCAAGTGATGAATGAAGCTGAGCAAAGCTGAGCGCTTGAAGTTTGCTTGCGTTTAAACCTCGCACCCAAAATGTGCAGACGCTAAGTCTAGATGATCACGAACCTGTGATTGAACTTAGACCTGTTGGCGCCATCCTTTCTTTATGACTTCGTCAACAACACTCCCTCGAATACCAGAAATACTGACGATAATATGTAATCACCTCGCCCAGGAAAAGCCTACTCTGGCGGCTCTTGCAAGAACCTGCCAGATGTTCGAAGGACCTGCTCTAGATACACTTTGGTTTGAGCTGAATGGATTCTACCAGCTGGCTAAGTGTTTACCATCCAATATATGGAAAGAAGAACAACGGGGTGGTCAAAATCATTATTTGGTGCGTATCACTATGGGCATTCATCAAGTTCTTAGGTCTAGCACTTAGCAAACTATAGGTGCTTCGACAACCATTAGCTTCAGTAGACTGCAAACGATTGGCATACTATGCGAAAAAAGTGCATCACTTCATAATAAAATCGGAGACTGGTGAAAAAGTCGTCGATTCGACCATATATCAGCCATTGCAATTTGTGCTTCAGGATCAAAAACTCTTACCAAATGTTTAGCAGTTAACCTGGAATTGCGAGAATAACAACTTCCCTTTCATCTACATGTTTTTGGGGCCTCGTCTTTCCAGGGTTAGATATGCATTCTCTCCGATATCCCCCTTACATCTTTCATTCATCACTGCTCTACCCGAACACTATCCTTCTCTACAACATACTGTACTAACACAATCAATTTGGCAGTAACGCATAACGCACCTGCTGGGTATGCCGAAATTTAAGGGTAAGTAACGCATCTGAGGTAGAAATGCCGAATTTTCCCAAAAATTTTGTCCTCCACAAAAAGTATTATTTTTGAGGTCTGTACAGGCAATACTGTAAATGTATATATTATCTGCGGTAGTTACAAATGAATCGTGATGTATGTACTCTGTAAATTACCGTAGGTTATTAAATAGGAAGGGAGCTGATTCTCACGTCTCTAGGGAAGCTGATACATGAGGCAGCCATAGCGACCTATTATTGATACAACAGGGCGCATCCACATCCCGCCTTTATCCCGCCATCATCCTTGCTGCTTGCTTCCGAGTTCATTTCGTCAAGTATTAATTAATGAAGGAACCACACTCTGATATCGATCAAAAGCTTCGTGTACTGGCCAAAACCATCTGCATGAATTGCAGGTTGCTTGTGATGATACCACAAGAGAATACTGGTAAATACTCAGTACATATAATATTACTCCTGGCCTATGTTTTGTAGAATATCTGTATATATGCAGTTAATATAGAATATTTAATAATCTACTTTGGGTTTTTGATTCTATTCCAGTAAAATATCTAGAAACACACCAATTGTAGGTTCAGATAGGGCTTGTATAACTATATACCATAGATGGCTGAAGCACAAATCCTCAGCATTAGACCTTTTTTTGTATAGTATATACTACAAAAATGATCTCTTGCTAGTTAATTGGATATTACAATAGTGTGATCACTTGCGATCTACTGGTACTATTAGTTGAGTTCATAAGGCTTTTACTTTTTCGTCAGACCAAAACTCGAAGTTGACAAAAACAGTGCCAAGGGTAACACTTTAATCTTATAACATATAGTAGACTTATATTTCGTTTAATTAGTATGTTTTATTTGTTAGAAAAGTGATGAACTGTTATGTTTTTGTATTTCCTAAATCTCCGTATGTTGCAATTGTACCTGTGCATTGCGTCACTGCAGGCGCATGGTGGCTCTTTTAGGAATTACGGTGTGGTGGGTTCTGGCGTGTACCCGGGAGCCGGTATGCACCTCTTCTTCTTGCATATACATAGGTTGCATACAGAACATGGAAATATTAGAAAATAAGAAAATATATGGAAAATCATACAATAAATAAGTAAAAAGGAAATGAAAGTGGCCAGCCTATTGTATTTCCAACGGATGGAAAGAAATCACGGAAATTGTGAAATGTGGAAAACATATGGAAAAACATAACTGGAGTTGGAAAACATATGATATGATATATAAAGCACGGAGGATTTGGAAGATGCAGAAAAGAAGTTGATCGGAAGACACAATTCATTAATATTGACATGAAACACTTCGAAACACCCAGACATCATATCTCCGAGGGGGAGCAAAACTATGCACTCTTTTGTATCTGAATTTGGAAGCGTCGGGATTCGTCGGGATTGATAACAGTCTCACCATTGCGCTCAGAGATCCATGATCAAGATCTATACAGCATATATACATTGGATTCAATACCATGTACTACTAATTTATTATAATTGCTTCACATTAACTATTACTACTCCTCTTGTAATTTACTGTATCGATACATCACGCTCAGGTTGTAATTACAATGTATAATGTATCAGCTCCACACCATCAGGTGTTGAATAAGCATTCAATGCTTGTGCTTAAATGCCCAATGACTGGTTACAATATTCAAAGAAGCAAAATAATTGCATGCTAACGGGATTTGAATCAGCAGTCGTACAACACTACAGTTTGCGACAGGCAAACCCTGCCAATTTTATTACGATAGGAAAATGAATTTTTTAGGGAAAACTAATTACAGATTCAGATTCAGAAAGTCAAAATACATACAAAAACGATGTTTTTGAGAAATTCTCATGAGAAAATGAGTGTGCCAATTTTTTTGACAAAAAAATCAACATGTTACTAGGGTAATGCACGGGTCAGGCCAACTCTGAAGGCCTTATAGGTCTCATGGGACCTGAAACTAGTGTATATTGGGTGCATAACAGTATACCTTTTCCTAATTTTAAGTGCAAAATTTTATTGCATGCACATATGTAGTTATACAAGAACAGAAAGTGATACAAGAGTGCTCTACAATGTAAAACATATGTGTAATATATCAGGTGTTTTGCCTGCACTACAAAAATCGATATATTACGATTCCAATTACGTAATCAAGTGATGCGCGTGTTGACGCGTTTGTTTGCGTTGTTCACGCTTTCTCTCACTTTCTCCCTTCAAGGCTGACACTCCTGTATCGCCCTCAACGCCGCTATTACTCAACAGGACTCAAGATCGTCGGTATCCTGCTTTACCCAGTCCTGATAGATACTGCAATTAGCGTTACCAAAGGCCGTGTCATTGTTCAAGTCTCCCTCCCCTAGTCTTTTTCTTCATAATTTTCTTTCAATTCATCGATATGCTCTATGTTTCAAACCTTTCCTTTTTCTTCCAATAAATATACTATGTATCTACTTCCTCCCAATCAAGTGAAATTGGTCCCCCTTTCTCGACACCTTAGAACACCCAAGGTTGAACAGATGTTCACCGACTCGCTAATTAATTTCTTTGTTTAGGCCTCAACACATTCTTTACCTCTACAACATAATATTTGAAACAGTTCTGCATTGTTCAGAAGCTCTCTACATATCTTTCTTTGTATCAGTCATCTCTACTGGATTCAATTCACAATGATATTTTGGCAGAAGCTTAAAAAGATGTTCTTCATTGGTGATTAATATTTAATTAGTTATAGCTTGTGGCTTAGATACCCTAGTGATCACATTTTCAGTATTTGTACTGGGCTCTAAGCAGTAGTGAGGATAGTTCTGATTGCTGAAAATCAGTTTTTGATGAATTATTGCAAAGTCAGCTGGTATTTCAGCTCTTTTCTTGGGTAAATCCTCAGTCATAGTGTTTAGAAAGACGATTTTTGGCGCCAAATTAGGCAGTTCAGGGACTGATATTTTTACGGGATCATATCGCTATTGATGTAAGGATGCCAAAAACACATTTTTCATGAATTTTACTATTTTTTATGGCAGAGTGCCAAATTTTTGGGTCAAAAAATGAAAAAATCGGAAATTGAAAAATCGGCTCGTGGAATCTTAATTAATACATTGTAACTACACTATTCCGACAGTTTTCGGAGTCTAAAACTTATTTGTCATTGCTGAAAAAATCGCTCAAGTTCACTCAAAAAATTAGCGGGGTTTGCCTGTCGCAAACTGTACAAGCAACATTCAGCATAGAAACGTTACTTACTATACCATTTATTCGCTAGACAACATTGCTTTAATTTAAAGCTACATGTAACAATAAAAATACCTGACATGCCGAAAATTACAATATGTAACGCCTAAAATCTTGAAGTGCCGAATGTATCTATGGGTTTGGGATGTAACGCACTGTGAAGGGTGCCGAATGTTAGAATCTGGGTGTTCGTGTTGAGGCACAGCTGCATAGTTACATAATATAGTTATGTAATCGTTCTCTGTATGTACGCGCGTCGTAGTTTCTGTGCAATACACGGCTTCGTCTGTCACTATCGTCGGTCAGCATTTTCAATCCAGTCTTCCTCCATGGTTAGCTCTTCAACTCTCCCCTTTTATTCTTGACAGGTTATGGGCCCCGCCTGCACTTAAATTCTACACCACTCAACCTGCCAACAAACTTTCAATCTCTTACCTTCCTCTTCTGATCTTTTGATCCCACACACCCTTCCTTCTTTCTTTGCCTCCCACCACTGTCAACCACCACCATGGCCCCAACAGTCTATGAACTTCTCAGGACCTTTGATTCCCAGAACCGTTTTGATGGGACAAACTACCCTGCATGGAACAGGGAGCTGGAGATGACATTTGGAGAGGATGAGGATTTGCTGGGGCACATAAAAGGCACATCTACTGCCCCTTCTGTTGAGGACTCCAAGGATTGCACTGCATGGATTGCTATCGACACCCATGCTCACATGGCTCTCTACAAGACCATTTCATCAAATGCCATTCATGATGCCCACTTTAAAGAAACATCCCCAGCTCAAACGGCATTTGTGTTACATACCGATTCCCTTCCTACTGGGAAACGAATGTGACGACACCTGGAGGGCATGGGAGAACTATAACGGAAACCCGAAGTGAGTACGGGTATGGGAACGAGAGCGGAAGTGCGGAAGTGCGGAAGTGAACCGTGGCTTCAGCGTATGTGCTGCGCCACCTGGATATCCCCAGGGAATGGTTCGTATTTCACAACAGATGATATCCAATGTAAGGAAACGTTCCAGAGTATAAGAGAGGGCTTCGCCACTACACTAGGCAGTGGGAGAGAAACCCGAAGGAAAACCTGGAGTGGGTTTTGGAACTTAGTGTAGGAAGAAAGTGTACAGAGTTGATACGAATACTGAAGACTACCTATTACATCTGGAAGACTACTTATACTAAGTAGGAACCTGTAGATACGAATGTAGAAGTATTATACAAAGGACAAGTCAAAGGAGTAAGTAGGAAATGAAGTCTTGGCAAAGCGGAGTAGGGGCGCAAATGACGCGCTCAGAATGAAGAATAAGGAACTAATCTACAAAGGCCATAATGAAATGTATAAGTAGGAATGGAAGAGAGGAGTAATAGAATGATGATGCGGTGAGGCCGTCATAAGAGAAAGTACATATCCGAAGTATCCAATAGAAAACCCGACGGGTTCCGGGTACGTTCCTGGGCGGGAACGTCGGGAAGTGTAAACCCGAAGCGGGTACGTTCCGGGAACGGACCGGGTATGTTAGAAGGTCACGTGGGAACGTCGGCACGATGTATCTGGACACGGATATAACAATTTGCTGTTTACACCAGCCTCAAGTCTGAGTATCAGAAGGACTCACGTGCATCTTGGTTTGAGCTCAAGAAGCGCCTTTACAACCCTGTCCATGATATCGGGCAACCTGTGTCCGTGTACATTCAGGATATCATTGCTGCCTCTGACGCTCTCACTGCCCTTGGTCACCCCCCCTCTCCCCTTGATGTTGTCGACTCTATTCTCATGAATCTCCACCCATCCTTCGCCATCATTCGCACTCTCCTCACATCACAATCTACAGAGCCAACTCTCACATCTACGAAGAAGATGTTAACGGATCAGGAGGATACGAAAGTGGCCCTCAGTGGGGGGGATGTTCCTGAGTTGGCAAACTATGTCAAAAGGGGGGGTCAGGGCAAGAACCCCAAGGCTAAGAAAGGTGATTCAGATTCTGAGGGTGATGATCCCTCCTATGATTGGCTCAACCCCCGGAACAATGATGTTTGCCATCGTTGTGGTCTTCCTGGTCACCGCTCTTCCCATTGCATAGCCGACATGCCCCAATGCATCAAGGACAGGATTATCAAGGAAGCTCGTGACTGTCGTCGTAAACGCTCTCCTTCACCTGTTGCCAATCATGCTTGTTTCATTGCTTCCAACTCTGACCTCGATTCCGATTCTGATGTGGAGACTTGTGAAGAGGGACATCTTGCCTTCTATGCCCAGGATATTGACACTCACCCTGTTTCCAAATCAGGTTCTGTGGGGGCTAGAAAGGGATGGAAAGGATGATGGGCTAAGGATTTTAGTTTCAGTGGGGGAGTATTTTATTGGTGTTTGTTTTATTTCTCTTTCACTCCCCTCTTCTCTGTGCCTCTCCCCGAGTGGGGGTGTTAGAATCTGGGTGTTCGTGTTGAGGCACAGCTGCATAGTTACATAATATAGTTACGTAATCGTTCTCTGTATGTACGCGCGTCGTAGTTTCTGTGCAATACACGGCTTCGTCTGTCACTATCGTCGGTCAGCGTTTTCAATCCGGTCTTCCTCCACGGTTAGCTCTTCAACTCTCCCCTTTTATTCTTGACACTGAATTGATTATGTTAATACAGTATTGAATTTCGGTTTTATGTCGCAACCAACAAAATCAATTGACGAAAGGCATTCGAGGTCATCTCCCGTGCGGTTTGCAATTGGGAAACTCTGCAATCATTGAGTACCAATTGTTACTTATGCTGCACTCTTGAAATTATCGCACTTACCGCATCTGAATATGTTGGAAGTGAATGAATACGATTTTGACTCTAATCCAGAACTTCCGTCTGTAACTCCGGGAGGAGGATTTTCTGCATTAACCACTCTCTTAATTCTGGGATGTCGTTATGCTGCAGATTCTATTTTCGTATTGAGCCTCTTAAATAGCTCACCATTACACAAGATTCGGATCGATTTTTACGAAATCCTATCAAATGCATCTTGGACTCAATTATTCCTTGCCACCAGCCGGCATTGTCATGATGAATTCCTCGCAATTATCGAATGTAATGATGGGTTAGGCCGCTGTGAAGGAATTTTGACTAGCCGCAGATTGGTCAACCAAGAAGCATTAAGACCGCTTTTGGTTTTCCATAACCTGCGTTTAATAACCATCGAATTCACTTCACGAATCTTCCTCAGTCGAGATATGATAAAAGAGATAGCGAGGAGTTGGAGAAGGGCTCGACACTTAAAGCTCAAGACCCGTCCCTATTGCCGAGCCGCTGCACCGCCAGCAATTCCTCTTATCGATTTGCTTCCTTTTGCAGAAGCTTGCCCTGAGATTGAGGAACTTTCTCTACCTTTAGAAATATACTATCCTCCAGAAATTGACAGGAAGAATATCCCTGGCGGCATCTTTCGCGAAACAAGGCTTGTAAAATTATTTGTTGCAGATCCACCGATAAGAAATCCTGGCCTTGTCGCAGCGAATTTGTCAGCTCTATTTCCATCTTTGAAGCATGTACATAGTGACTTTAAAAGACGAAGAGTCTGTAGAAACGGAGGGTATTGATCATACTAACCACAACTCATGGAAACAAGTTGAGGAATTGGTGAAGTTGTTCTCTGCTGTCAGGAATCAAGAACGGTTATATTCTAAACATCAGCTTGAAGGTGGTGAACTCTCTTGATTTATAACACGATACAGTCATTTTCTTCTCCGAGGTCTCCCAATAACATTTAGTGTAAGGTGAAGCTTCTTTAATTAATCGTTAGTACAAATGTCGCTTTATACTAAATATCAACATCGTAAGCGATAAGCTTTAATTGGAAATTTGGAATAGGCTATAGTAAGTGAGAGGGAAATACCATTTTATACTTATGGAGTCATATCGTCTTCGCTCATTATATCTGCATAAGAGTCTCTATTGTGCTGTTAAACATAACGCTTGAGTCCGAGAGCGTTACTGTAGTATTTATTAAGTATCTATGTTTTTTGGCTGGCCGAAGCCAATCAGAAGCACGTTGGAAACGAGAACTAAGTACTAAGAGTCGAGAGCGATCCGAAAGACGTATTTGATGAACCCTGCAAACCCTGCAAAACCGAACACACCTGTTTCGCATTGATTTCACGAATAAAAATTCGACCCGAGCTTGCGTTATTACTCGTCACCCTTATACCAACATACTACCGTCTATGGCTTCATCTACCAGCTTTCCCGGTATACCAGAAATACTGAGACTAATATGTAAGCAGCTCACCTCAGAAAAGTCAACTCTGGCTTCTCTTGCTAGAACCTGCCGGATTTTCGAAGGGCCTGCTCTAGATACTCTTTGGTTCGAGCTGGACGAGTTTTATCATCTTGCCAAGTGCTTGCCAGCGAAAGTATGGAATGAAGAAGAACGGAATGATAAAAAGAAATATCTGGTGTGTAAAAACTATAGACATTTTCGAATGGTTAAATATAAACATATGATAGGTGCTTAAACAACCCTTGACTGAAACCGACTGCATACGATTTTCATACTATGCCAGAAAGGTTCAACGCTTTACATCCAACTCCGAGACGGGCAAACAACGGGTTGATAGCACTATATATCAAGCGTTGCAATATGCACTGCAGGGTCAAAAGTTGCTTCCGACTATTCGACAACTAACGTGGCGCTGCAGAAACGATAGCTTTCCCTTTATCCATATGTTTCTGGGACCGCTCATAACCAAAATTGCACTCGAATTTGCACTGAAGTCGTCCACGAATCTTTCATTTGTTACTTCTCTATACAAGCTCTACCCCTTTCTGGAAGATATCTCATTCGAATTTACCGACAACCACATGTACGCTGTAGACACTCACCAACTCACAAAAGCGATTGAGCTGATCTCTGACTCAGTTCACGAGTTCACAAACCTGCGAACACTGGTGATACAGAGAATTACATACTCTGCTCTTTTAAAGGTGTCGCAATTACCAAACCTGAACACCCTGGTTATTCAGGAATGCAAACTGAACAACGCAACCGTGACTAAAACTCAGAATAATGGATTTCCGGTCTTAGATACCCTTTCTATTCATAAATGCGATATAATCTCAGACTGTACTTCAGTGCTGAATCTCATGGATCGTTCACCAGTCTCTGGTGTGTTGGTGACTTTCGACGAAGTACAATCATCTAGATGCTGGAAGCAAATATTCGTCTCAATAAACAAACATCTCCAACATGCAAACCTTGCGATTATTATCTGCAAGGATGGAGTATCTCGTGAAGAAGTGATTTTTACCCGAACAAATGACGAGACCGTCAACCATGAAGTATTGGAACCACTCTGGGATTTCCACAACCTTTTAGCAGCGTTGATTGAAATTACTGGAGGATTATATTTCTACAATCCAGCTACAATAAAACAAATGGCAATCAACTGGAGAAAGATTCGACGCTTGAGTCTCAAGCTTCCACGATTTTCAAGGGGGCGTAAACCACCGAAAATCACCCTCCCCGATTTGTTGCCTCTTGCAGAATATTGCCCCAATCTTCAAGAACTCGCTCTTGCTTTCAATGCAAATTCTCCACCTGATATTGACAGATACAATGTTCCTGGTGGTATAATTCATGGGACACGGCTCTCACGGTTATATGTTGGAGACTCGCCGATAAAAAATTCTGCCCTTGTTGCAGCTAATCTATCCGTGATCTTCCCCATGTTAGAGCAGATAACTACAGTTGAAGATGAAGAGCCTGCTGTGAATGCAAGTGGGGAGAACCACAAATCATGGAAACAAGCTGAAGAACTGGTGAAGCTTTTTTCCGCTGTCAGGGATCAAACAAAGCTATATTCTAAAAGCCAGCAGTACGATGGTGAAACATCGGACTCGGAGGAAGGAGAGAGCAATGACTTTTAATTTATTGGAAACAGTCTGAGGGTCTCAATTATATTGATATAGGTTTACTTTACGATGACATGGTAATGTCTTTTAACTAGACTTTATGCTTTGAAATAAATTTAACTTGTGAAACTAGTTGGATGTCAGATGCCCACCATCATTGGTATGTTTGATAAAGTCTTTAGGACTAAATATGTAAGTTTATCATGCTCACTTCGGTGGTCTCGGGTTCGACTCCCCGAGGTTGACTTGTCGCGTCCACGTTTCATTCATGAATTCACCTTCAATACTTCCATACATATCAGAGGTACTTAGCTTATAGATATTAGCACCGGCCTGTTGCTCCTTACTATTAAACTGTGTCGATGGTGGTTAACAAGCATGGAAGGGGGGGATTGTTAGCAACTCCAAAGTCTGAATTACGGAGAGAGGGAGAAAGCGGTAGGCCACAAACTCAGCTATGATACCATTTGAATATGTTCGCCAACTGGCGAAGAATGGAACTTGGTTGATGTCTTCGTCAATTTATCCCTCAATGATCAAACGTTATGCCGGGAAAACCGGAATTCTTGGGAATTCCCTTCAAAAGTTCTCGTGCATAAATCGTTGATTGTCTACACAATAGTACTGCTGCACAGCCATACAATCACAATCACAACGATGAAACTTAGAACAGTGCCCATTTCAAGTTTAAATGGGCAAGGCTTTGGGAGCTGCACGAGTGCTATTCAAGCGCCCTCCCCCTGCGCAAGCGCTCTCTCCGTCAACGATAACATACACTCAGTGACCTTGGAAGTCAACGCAAAATGATACACGACGAAGAAAGGCAACCTTGGTCATGTAGCTCTGCCCTTGGGGACCGTATAAAAATAGCGAAGAAGGGGCAGAACTTGTGTACAAGAAGAATCACACATCAAGCATATCATCCAGTCATGATTTACACTTACGTGCACATATTTTCTTTATTTCTAGTGCTGAAGCTACATACGTAAGTAGGAAGTGTAAGCGACGAGGGGCTCTAGCATACACCTTGTGATTCGATGAATTGCAGAGGAAAAAGGACTGCTGGGTACCGGGGCACTGGGTAGTAGATACGACTCCTCCAGATGGGTACTCAATGTGTCATCAGTTTCATTGGTGAATCATGGATAGAAGGGCAACGCTGGGAAAGCGAGAGGACAGTGTAGCCACGTGGCGAGAGGCAGCGTTGCGAAGAAGGTCTGAGGAACGAAAGTTAGTGTTACAGGAGGCAATGAAAGGCGAAAGCACGTACGTAGTCATATGTCTGTGCATCATTCCAAGACCACCCTTCGCCACAAACAACGCGCTCTGTTGTACTTCCTCTATGTCGCCTAGTACATGTGCATGAACGGCCGTCTACGAAGAACGCGAGTCAGCATCAACTCGATAAGAAGGGTAGGTGATGGAAGGGGTGAGATGATTGATAGCGTAGATTGAATGAGAAGAACCCACCTACATGCATAACACATAAAAGATCAACATCACCGCCCAACATAACACATTACACTCTCAATTGCCGAGAGCCACGGCTTGATAACTCGAGAGCGATACCTTACCAGCAACGCATAGTCATCTCAGCCAGAGATTTCCGACTGTCCATGCAAAAGGTGTTAGCGTGTTGTACTATGAGAAGGCTGGGGGTCGAGGAGTACGCATCCGAGATATATAGCATGCACTGTAGATTCTATCTTCGCTGAGGGAACAAGGAGTTCCTGTAACACACAGCAATGTGGCTATCGGCCATTCGTGAAACCAGCGAATCCGACTTTGGTGGTCATGGTGAAATAGACCGTAGGCCGTCCCCCGTCTCTCCCCGCAAGGCTTCGTGACAGATCCATCCTCTAGTAATGAAGGTGCACAATTGGGTACCTCAGGTCTCCTCATCCTCCCAACCACCCAGCCAAGACGTAGCACGACAGCTATTTCCGCATCTTCAACGGACGATACTGAAGGTCCGAAGTTACTGCAACGGTAAGCCTGTGCCTGGGTCAGACAGATGCTAGAGGGAGTTCTTTGGAGTGTAGACGTGCACCATCCGCCATTCGCTAGTGGTTGGAAAAAAAAAAAATGGGGATAGCATAGCGTTTCGTATGGGCACTGAAGCGAGCGCTTTTGAGCAGCGTACGTGCTGCATGAAATTCCAAGTGCCCAAACTTGCTACGGGGGGGTGGGGTGCTTATAGAAGTAGTCCTTTCCACGACCGTGTGTTTCCGACGAGGGTATGAAACGAAGGCGAAGAGTGGTTGAGGTGGCAAGTGGGTTGTTGGAGGAACTTGAATATTCGGTGATGAATGACCAAGGTGGGGTGAGTGGGGGGAATAAGCGCTGTGCAAAGGGCTATGTGGTGGTGGTCTATAGATGCATGGCGCGAAGTATGTTTGACTGCCGAGAAATGTTAGTTACGATGAAAATGACTGGAAGTGCGTACGAACCTCGTTCAAACACCACACCATATTGTCTTGCCCAATCCAACCAGGTCATCCCACACTCTATTCCTGACAGACTGCGACAGTGATATATGATCCACAGGCAAGATGGTAGGAAATATGCAGTCTCAGATCGTCGCTGCTACACCCAACAGCCTCCGGGGCGAGTTATGTATCTGGTCATTAAGAATGTCTCAGGAAGATGAAAGGGAAGGTTGAGTAATGTAGAATGCGAAAAGCAAGAGAAATAAGGGAAGCAAGAGAAGCAACTTAGCACGAGACGAGAGAAAAGTGCTAGGGACCGTCGGCGACTCGATACCGGACGGTGGCTTGGAGTAACAAATCCTGTTTGGTAAACTCTATAAAACCAAACAAGTAACGTCTATCAGCGTCGCACTCATTTTCAACGTCTTCGCATAACCTCAGGTCGATATTTTTATCCAATTCTATCATGTCTTCGCCCACGAAATTCCCCCGTATACCAGAAATACTAAAGCTAATATGCGAGCAACTCACCTCGGACCGCTCTACTCTGGCTTCTCTTGCAAGAACCTGCCGGCTATTTGAAGGGCCTGCTCTAGATACTCTTTGGTTCGAGCTGGACGAGTTTTATCACCTTGCCAAGTGCTTACCAGCGAATGTATGGAAAGAAGAAGAAGAGGATGATGAGAAGAAATATCTGGTGCGTAAGAGCTTCAGACGTTTTTGAATGGTTAGAACTTAGGTCTAAACATATGATAGGTGCTTAAACAACCTTTGGCTGAAACCGACTGCGTACGATTTTCATACTATGCCAGAAAGGTACAACACTTTATATCCAACTCGGAGACTAGCGAAACACGTGTTCACACTACCATATATCAAGCACTGCAATTCGCATTGCAGGGTCAAAAGCTGTTACCAAATGTTCGACATCTAGAGTGGAATTGTGACGACGACAACTTCCCTTTCATTCAGATTTTTCTGGGACCTCTCATAATCAGCATCGCACTCGAATTTTCACCGAAGTCTTCCACCCATCTTTCTTTTATCGCCGCTCTACCCAAACAATATCCACTACTGAAAAGTATCTCATTTACGTTTTTCGTGATCCGCGAACCCATTATAGCTGATCGATGGAAGGCAATTGAGCAAATATCTAACTCTGTTTGCAAGTACAAAAACCTACGAAGCCTGGCGCTGGGAAGAATTACTTACCCCGCACTCCTACACATATCACAATTGCCAGACCTAGATAAACTGGAAATTCACGACTGCAAACTGGACACTGGTATCACAATAGTTGGCGGAGCTCCGAAGCGCGGATTTCCAGCCCTAACCAATCTCGCTATCCATGGATGTGGCAGAATGTCGGACTGTACTTCAGTGATAAATCTCATGGATAATTCACCAGTCACTCATTTGCTTCTGACTTTCAATGCAGTCGAATTATTACCATCTTGGAAACAGGTCTTCTTCTCCATTAGCCAACATTGCAATTACGAAACCCTTGTACTTCTTTTATGCAGGGATGGAGAATATCGTCGTCCAGAAATTATGGTTAGAGCTGGAGATCAGATTGTCAATCACGAATCCTTGGAACCACTCTGGGATTTCCACAATCTTCAAGCGGTTGAGATTGAAATTATCGGAGGAGTACATTTCTCCGATCCAGCTGCAATAAAGCAAATGGCGACCAGTTGGGAAAACATTCGACACCTAGGTCTCAAGCTACGACGATTTTCAAGGGGACATAAACCACTGAAGATCAGTCTCCTTGATTTGCTTCCTCTTGCAGAATATTGTCCGAACCTTGGGGAACTCGCTCTTTCTTTTGACGCTACATCTCCTCCTGAGATTGACAGATACAATGTTCCTGGTGGTGTAATTCATGAGACACGGCTCTCGCGATTGTATGTTGGCGACTCACCGATAAAAAATCCTGCCCTTGTTGCAGCTAATCTGTCTGCAATCTTCCCCTCTTTAGAGAAGATAACTACAATTGAAGATGAAGAGTATGATGGGGATGCATACGGGGAGAACCACAAATCATGGAAACAAGCTGAAGAGCTGGTGAAGATGTTTTCTGCTGTCAGGGATCAAACGAAGCTATATTTTAAATGCCAGTGTGAAGGTGAAACATTGGACTCGGAGGAAGGAGATATCAGTGACGATTAAGTTATTGGGAACAGGGTCTCAATTATATTGAAATAGGTTTACTTTACGATGATATCATTTAACTTTCTGCTCTGAAATAAATTTGACTTTAGGTATGCTTAACTAAAACTTCCACTATGAATGTTGTTGGAATGAAATGAAAAAGCAATTAAAAATGTGGTGCATGTCTGTTTTACACAAGTTTTACACATTAGATGTCGGATTTCGTATCCGATGGTAGAGTCTAGGCCTGACGTCATTAATCTATGTATTTGGTAAAGCCTTCAGGACTAAACAGTTTATGGCACTCGTCTTCGAGCGGGGTCGTCAACCCGTCGCGTCTGCGTCTCTTTCATGCCAAATTCATCTTCAATGCTTCCACACATACCGGAGATACTTAAGCTGATATGTGAACAGCTTATATATGATAATAACTCTCTTTTTTCTCTTGCAAGAACATGTCGAATCTTTGAAGAACCAGCACTCGACGTACTCTGGTTTGATCTTGATGGTTTCTATCATCTGGCAAAGTGTTTACCGTCGAACGTATGGGTAAAGGAGGAACATGATTATATGGAATATTTGGTGCGTAAACTTAGAAAAAATACAGAAGGATCAAGCTCAAGTTTAAACCTAGGTGCTTAGACATCCCTTATTATCATCTGATTGTTCACGATTACTGCACTATGCGAGAAGGGTCCGACGCTTTACGTTTAGATTGGAAGGCCGTACACGACAAGTTCATACGACTGTATATCAAGGCCTGCAGGCTGCAATGCAGGGCAGAAAACTGTTGCAAAATGTTCAAGAGCTGACATGGCACTGCGACAACTTGCCATTGGACGCTTTCCCCTTTATGCATATGTTTTTGGGGCCACACCTGTCCAAAATTGCATACTTGTTTTCAGCGAAGTCTTTTGCACAATTATCCATGGTCCCTGCTCTATGTGAGCAATATCCATTGCTAGAAGCTCTTTGTATTTCGATTCACTGTAACAACAGTGCCTCCGTCAAGAGTCAAATGCAAGCTGTTAAATTGATATCTCAATCAATTTACATGTTGAATAACCTGAAGTCATTGAAAGTTCCAAACCTTACCTATTCCGCTCTCGTGAAGCTATCACAATTACCTTATTTGGAGAAGTTGAGAATCTTGGAATGCGAGCTTGACAGTGTTCCGTCTGGCATGTCAAAGGGTGGATTTCCCGTTCTAGGTTCTCTCGAAATTCTCAAATGTCTTACAGCCTCAGACTGTATTTCCGTGCTTATACTCATGGACCATTCACCATTACACTTCACGTGCCTAGGTTTTCATGAAGTAGAAACACGTTCATCTTGGGAGAAGATATTCCTTACATTAAACCGACATTGCCGTCATGACACTCTTAAGAACCTCACCTGCTGGGATGGGGATGGGCGCGACATAGATATTATTCTTACATCTGCTCGCACAGATATGATCACACATGAAAACATAAAATCTCTTCTGGTTTTCCGCAACCTTATTGAACTCAATGCCGCGTTTAGTAGAGGAATATACCTCTCTGATCCTGCTTTCATAAAGGAAATGGCGGTCTCTTGGAAGTTGCTTCAAAGCTTGAAGCTTAAAGTGATGTACTCTTCTCGAAATGGTGAATCATCAAAAATCTCTCTTTTGGATTTGTCACCTCTTGCAGAGAACTGCCATAATCTTCAAACCCTCGCCCTTCCATTTGACTCAACTATCCTTCCAGAGCTTGACCGGAATCAAATCCCATGGAATAATGTATACACGACAAAGCTCTCAGAATTGTTTGTCGGGGACTCACCAATTAACAATCCTGCCCTTGTTGCTGCCACGCTATCTGGTATATTCCCCTCTTTGGAACATATATGTACAATTGAAGAAGAAGAGGTGGAAATTGAAGAACTCATGGGGCCTAGGCACAGATCATGGAAGCAAACCGAGGAATTGGTGAAGATGTTCTCTGTCGTCAGGAATCAGGAACAGTCATATGCCAGATCTCAATGTTCTTGTACCGCCGAAGTCATTTCTCCTGCTGATACTCAATGTATATAAGATATTATATTTTAATGATCGGTTTCTAGGCTCTGAGTAATACTTCGAAGTTAGCTCAAGAGAGAGAGAGCTTGGAGAGAGCGATACCGTGACCTCGGCTCTAATGTTTGATGTGTTTGGTAGAGCCAAACAAACTTTTCACGCAAATGGGTTTGATTTATCTGTTTTGTCACTTACTTTCTCTGATCTCGACTTGTTGAATCACATCGCGCTCGCGTTTCTTTCATGTCTTCGTGCTCATCGCTTCCACACATACCGGAGATTCTTAGACTGATATGTGAATACCTTTCACCTGAAAAGAAGAATCTAGCTTCTCTCGCAAGAACATGCAAAATGTTTGAAGAACCAGCTCTTGATGTTCTTTGGTTCGAGCTCGATAGGTTCTATCCACTAGCGAAGTGCTTACCATCTAATGTGTGGACCGAAGAAGATCATGATGATAATAAGGAATATTTAGTGCGTTAAATTATGCGAAAATTCAGCAAAGAACAATTAAGGCTAATCAGCTGTAGGTGCTTAAACGTCCTTTATTGTCGACGGACTGTTTGCGATTTTCGCACTATGCCAAAAGGATTCAGCATTTTTCGAGCGAATTTGAAAGCACCTTTGACCAGCTGGTTCATAAGACCATATACGAAGGCTTGCAAGTTGCTACACAGGGTGGAAAGATTTTGCCGAATGTACAACATTTAACGTGGAATGGCGGAGACGATGCTTTTCCTTTTATCCACATGTTTTTGGGCCCTCGAATAACCAAGATCAAATACATGTTCTCGGCGAAGTCCTCTGCTCAAATTTCGATGGTTCCTGCTCTATGTGAGCAGTATCCTTTTCTGGAAACTGTCGAGTTTTCGATACACCTTGACGGCGCGTCTGTAAAGAGTGAAAGGAGGGCTATTGAACTGATTTCCCACTCAGTTTACAAATGGAAAAACTTAAAGACGTTGAACATACCAAACCTTACATATTCTGCACTCTTGAAGATATCACAGTTACCTCACTTGGAGACGTTAGGGATCATGGAATGCGATCTCGGTGCTGTCCCAACCAGAACTATCAAGGGTGGATTTCCAATGTTATCTTCTCTTGTAATTCAGGGATGCCAAACCGTCTCAGACTGTATTTTGGTACTGACACTCATGGATTGTTCACCATTGAGCGACTTGCAAGTGGTACTCACTGGTGTTGAGACATATACATCCTGGGAAAGAGTTTTTCTCGCTATCAACCAACACTGCTGTCATGATACCCTCATAGATCTTTCATGCTGGGATGGAGATCAACGCGATAAAGTAATACTCGCTTCAGACCGTGCCGAAATGGTGAAGTACGAAGACGTACGTCCGCTCCTAGTTTTTTATAACCTTAAGGAGCTCGACATTGGATTTGCTAGAGGATTTTATATATCTGATCCAGAGATGATAAAAGAAATGGTGACCTGCTGGGAGCAAATTCGACGTTTGAAGATCGAATTGCTTCACTTTTCTCGAGGCCGTGAACCATCGAAAATCACGCTTCTTGATCTCCTTCCCCTCGCGGAAAATTGCCCAAAACTTCTCTCACTGGGCTTGCCATTTGATGCAACTTCCCCCCCGGAGATTTGCATTGAATATTCTCCCTGGGAAGAAGTTTGTGAGACAAGACTCTCCGAATTATATGTTGGAGACTCGCCAATTAGGAATCCCACTCTTGTTGCAGCTACTCTGTCTGGCATATTCCCTAATTTGAAATCCTTAATGACCGTTGAAGACCTAGAATTTCAGAATGATCCTACTACAAATCTGACAGGAGCCAATCATAGGGCGTGGAAGCAAGCAGAGGAGCTGTTGAAGGTATTCGCTGCTGTCAGAAAACAAGAACGGAGATATGCCAAAGTTCACTGCTCTTGCGGTGACGAAGTCGATCCTTCTGCAGATACCTTATTTATATAGGAGATTTTACTACAATGGATGGATTATTTAATGGAAGATTGAGGCCAAAACCAATTCACAAGATAAATCTGCGGCAAGAAATCTGGTTTGGTGGGTTATTAAGCAAGTAGGATTGTTCAACTGCGAAGCGGATAACTACCACAGAAGTTGATTTTATGACATGCTAATAATCATACCACGGCGCTAAAAAAAAACGAACACCTTACTCACTGTGATTTCACGGCAAGTATTTATATGCCTTTAGGTTTGTTAACGAGACACTAGAAGACGAACAGATGCTTATCGTGATTTCACGGCTTCGGTCGATAATCTGATTCATTGGAAAACCATGAAGTTGCCTGTATGTAAGTGCATGTATGTATTTATGTACGTTAGGATTTGGGAAGTCCCCAAATCGATTCCAACTGTTTCGGCCAACTTCTCTTTATCGCCGTGCACTGGACTTTTTCATGTCTTCTACCTTAACAGTTCTTCAAATACCCGAGATACTAAGACAGATATGCGAATGTCTGATGTACTTCGAGAAGCCTACTCTAGCTTCTCTTGCAAGGACATGTAGGATGTTTGAAGAACCAGCATTGGATGTACTCTGGCATTCGCTTAATGGGTTCTACCCACTGGCGAAGTGCTTGCCGTCCAACGTGTGGGATGAAAAGGAAGATGGTTCTGGGAAATATGTGGTATGTGTGAACTACTGTAGTGGTAGAATACACTATCTGGCGGAAAATGTCTAATCAAATCATAGGAACTTACACAACCCTTGAACCCGATAGACTGTTCGCGACTTCTGCACCATGCCAGGAGAGTACGGTGCTTCGTGGCCGGCCGCTGGTTCCATGGTCCTAGAAATAAACAACGGGTTGATGTCAGCATATATCAAGCCTTACAAGTTGTAATGCACAACACAACACTCTTACCAAATGTTCAGGAGATCATGTGGAAATGCGGAACTTCGGACTTGGATATTTCACCTTTTATCCAAATGTTTTTGGGCCCAAACCTAACGGAAATTGATTTCAGTTTTTCACCACTGTCCTCTGTTGAGCTTACGGTGGTCCTAGTTTTACGAGAACATTATCCTTTATTGGAAAATGTGACGTTTTCGTATTCCGTGCAAGACGCCTCCAATCTAAGCATTGACAGCCAAAGACAAGTGACCAAGCTGATCTCTAGCTCAGTCTACCGGTGGAAAAACCTCAAATCGTTGTTTGTGCCAGATCTCACTTATCCTGCCCTGGTAGAAATATCGCGATTGCCACATTTGCGCGGATTGACATTCGACCGCCAGCGACTTGGCGATGTCAAGCCCGACATAATGGAAGGTGGTTTTCCGGCCCTCACTTATATCGAAATGGATGGATACGACAGCATCATGGATTTTATTCCGTTGCTAAACCTCATGGATCGCTCGCCAGTACGCAACATATTAGTGAATATCGACAAGGTAGAAACATCTTCGTCTTGGGAAAAAGTGTTCTTCGCTATAAACCAACACTGTTGTCACGATACCCTCTCGAGTTTATATTACCGGGATGGATGCAGAGATCACGGTAGAGATTTTATTACTCGAACTCGCGACGAAATGGTCAAGTCAAAAGTCTTTAAACCACTTCTAGATTTCCCTAATCTTAGTCAGATAACCATTACGGCTACGGGGGGATTGGACTTCGCTGATCCTATCATGGCAAAGGAAATGGCGGGCAGTTGGAAAAAAGCTGAATATCTGGAACTGCAAACTCTGCTGTTCAACGGAACTAATTCACCATCAAAAATCAGTCTTCTTGACTTAATTCCCTTTGCAGAAAATTGTCCAAAGCTTGCGCGGCTTGGCCTTCCATTGGATGCAAGTGATCCTCCGCAGCTTAATGAGGAATATTTACCTTGTAGAGAGGCACAGGAGTCGGAACTGTCACAGTTACTAGTTGGAAATTCACCCATCAAGAATCCCACCCTCGTTGCTGCTACTTTGTCGGGAATATTCCCCGCATTGAAGCATATAAGAACAATAGAAGTGCATGCAGATGGGACAAACCACAAGGCATGGAAACAGGTCGAGGAGCTGATGGAAGTGTTCCGTGCAGTTAGGAAGCAAGAACGATCATGGAAAGTGAAGTGTCAGTCCGACACTACTTAATCTAGGCATTACTAGTTGCCGCTACCATTCATGATTTCGATAACTTACACGAGTCATGTACTGCAATTATGCACATTAACAAGATCTTGGCTTCGCATAATTATACTGGTCGATATCATAACAGCCAATTCTATGAGATTTGAGAAAGTAGATTTCAAAGAGAGTTGCGAAAGGATTAACAGCTGGTCTAATACAAGCTCTATGCATCGGTTTACTGAGATTACTGCTGAGACAGTGTCCTAGCGACTATCAGTGCTCATCTTAGAGCCTTAGACATGTCTGTAAGTGATATTTATCGGATCTTCGGTGAACACGGAATACGTTTCGTCGTGGTCAATGAAAAAGTTTGGGCGAATCAAAGGTGGCCACTACCTCTTCGCACCACCGGTTTGTTGTGATAGAACGCAGCTGATTATAGTCACCATAATCAGTCTTTTACAGATTTTATTGTTCTAAGTATGAATGGTGTTGTTTATTGTTTCTTATTCGAATTCGTCCATTACTCACATGTCAGTAAATTACATGTAGTACAATGATGTACATTGACAGGATCTGGGATTCAGATACTTATAATAATATAACAATCGGCTCTGTGGGTCTTTCCAAGAAAGTAAACATCAGAAAGAGGAGTCGTGAAAGAGTTACTAACTAAGAGTGGGCGTTCACACCATTAAAAGAAATATTAAGTCCAATCCAAATGGGTCGAAAGGAAAACTTTGACAAAGTCCTATACGTTGGTTCATTGCTGAGACCGTCCTAGTGATCATTTATAGCGGTGCTTATTGACAGATGGTAAGGAAGCAGTGCCAATACCGCCACAATCACTTCAGGTCGGCGTACTCTGCTGTCAGAAAATAAGTCGCCAATAGGACTTCTAGTGACACTGTTTAAGAAGTATATACTTCGAAGGTATATGTAACGCAAATGAACTCGCTTCTCTTCGTATACAATTGAATACCCCTTGAAAGCGAGATACTTTGATATTTTCAGTAGGGTACCGCAGTTCGATTGTTCGAATTCGAACCTGAATATTATATATATTCTTTTAATAGTCATGAAAATAGGCTTATTTTCAGATGATATTCATCCGCACATTTGCGATTCGAATGTTTATTGTGCCTATAAAACTTTGATCTTATTGATTGTGGCATCACTTTGACAGGTCAGCGTACTCTGCTGTCGGAAACAGAGCCGCTGGAACTTCAGGGCACCGCAACTACTCGATAAAAGTGTTTGAGCGGCTTTTATCGTCCGTCCTATATAAAAAGTAAGCGGTATGGTGTTTCACTCGCACTCACTGGGAGAGCCTTCGGGATGTCGGAAAGACTCCCGGTGGATAATACCGCTGACGGTCAAGTCAGGAAAGAAATCGCCGTCGGAATTCGGAGTATATTGCTCTTACAAGTATTTTGTTGCGGTAATTTTGTGTAAGCAACGTTGGGGGATGATACCTAGTGGGTGAGCGGCTGATCTGGGTCTTCGGTGAACTCAGTATTTGCTGCTACACAGGCAGGTGGTTGTTATATTGAGTCATTCACGATGCCATGGAAGGGTGACAGTGCACTTGACTGGCTCTCTGTGGTGCTTGTCGTCCTATATAAAGAAATTCGTTTCACCTGGAGTCATTTCACACGTCGGGATACCCTTTAAATCCTGAGTAAGGTCGGACAAGAAAACTCCGACCTTAAAATGGTGCTGACGATCAGTAAGGATGGAATGTAAGAAGAGTATATATCGCCGAACAAGCTGAATTTGATTGTGCGGAAGATGTCCCGCTGGTTGTGGGATTAGGAAATGTAGATGACTATTGTTTGGTCAGATATAGATACCACCGGACTCTGTAATGATATTGATACTTCGAAAGGGGCGTCGATTGTACATGTACAGCTATACGTTGATGAAGATGGTAGTCATACTCTATGATAATGATACGATAGCAGGCGACGTGGAAGTACGACGTTGTAGTGACGTATAAGAATGCGGACTAAGGTGGAAGGTTATTGAACACTGCCTTGAAGAGGCAATGAATGAGGAGTAGGTGGCATGGGTAGCGGAGTAGCAACGGTGTGTTGAACGAGAATAATGGGTAGGCTACATTAGTTGTTCAATGGAGGATAGTTACCCGCAATACAATAGTAAAATGGGCGCAAGTAACAAAGAAGGGAATTCAGAGTGAGGATGTCGGGAACGAGCGGAGTTGTGGAAGCTGCCTGCGGCTTCTGATTTCTTTATCAACCAAGCTACAGCGCATCGAGTGTTCCCCTTCTCCTCCCCTCCTACCACCGTCCAGTCCCCTAGCCCACCCCACCAGCAGCAAAGTACTGGCACAAATCTATTCCCATCGGCAGACGTAGCACATTCTAGCAGCTTCGAGAATCGGGCGTATTCTGCTTACCAAACAAAGCCACAGGCCTCTAATACCGTTTGACCAGTGACCATCCCCGACTTTCCAATTCTGTAAGCACACTTGCAACTCTTCCCCCAACCACCGCCATCCACTTCTTTTCTTACCAATACCACTATCTAGCTTATTCACCCTTCTACTATTAGTTTTGATTTTTAATACGACCAACGCTACTCCGCTATGGAGCACCATCGTAACCACTTCTTGAACTTTTTGTTTGGGGGATCGTCGTCTACCCGCCCCCAGCGCGATACCGAGGTCGAGGTTGAGCTAGAGACCGATAACGAAATGCAGGATATGCCGCCTTTGGAGCCTATTGACGTTGACACCTCACATCACCCACATCAGGATGTGGATATGGCCCCGCCTGAAAGCGTGCACCCACCTGCGCCACGGGACCTCCGAGCAAGGGTAGAAGAGATCCCAGATGAAGAAGCTGATGATCCAGTTCCTCCCCCACCATCGTCGTCTTCGACCAGCTCAGCCTATACTACAGCCTTTGCTACGCCTATCCCAAGCCCGTCTACACTCCATATGCCTGGGTTTCAGAGGTCGAGCACTCGTCGTTCTAGGATGGACGAGGATGATGATCATGAGCGGGACCGTAGGCACCCGTCCGAACGTGTTGGCTCTGCCGCCGAGGCGCTAAGGAATGCCGTGGAGGGTGAAATGCGTCGTGCTGCTGATGCTGGTGCTGGTGCTGGGGGGGATAATGATAACAGTCAGGATGGATCTTCGTCTTTTTCGAGTGGTGTTGCTGATCAGATTTCTATACATCCTACTCAAAATCTATCTGAAAACCATCAACAACAACCTCAACAACAATCACAACAATCACAACCTCAACAACCCGCGGTGGTGGTTTTGCCGCGCGCTGTGACGGTCATGTTACCTGCTACTATTGTGCCGGCTTTTGTACCTGGTACGGGGATTCGTCCGGTTGTGGTTCTTGATGCCACTACTCCCCCTCAAAATGTGACTCCTGCTCCTTCTCAAAACGCGACACCTCCACAAACGACATCTGCTGTTCCTCAAAATACGACGCCTGGTAAGTAACCCTTTCTCTTGTCTGAATTGTATTACTAATAATTGAATGATAGTTGCAGATAATTCAGGAACATCAGGACCATTCAGGTTCTATAGACATCTTCCGCCACATGGCGTCGGGCTGGGCATTTCTACGCCTAACGCTATCGCATCTTCGAGTAATATACCTCATGCTCCTTCTGCTCCTTCACAAGCGCCTGCTGCTCCTGCTCCTCCTACATCTGCGCCTAATTCGCCTCCTCAACCACAACAACAAGGAGGAAACGTGGAAGATATGCATGCTCAGCTCGCGGAAGCTGCCGCTCGAATCGTGAGCAATCTCTTTGGAGGGATTGCTGTTCAGATTGAATTGGGTCCTCCTCGGCCTGCGCATGATCAGCCTGCGCCTGTTAATCCTCCCGCCGGTGCCCCACCAGCACCGGCTCCGGCAGCAGCTGCTGCTGCAGGCGGTAATCCACCCGCACCCGCTCCTGCTACCGATGAGCCTCCCCTAGCCGAACCGAACCCAGCACAACGTCCCATTACGATACTTCCGCAGCTCCTAGCAAGGCTGGCGGCTGCTTCGCAGGCTAGTATGGGAATGGGCATTCCCTTCTTTATACCACTGCCATTTGGGCAGATGGATAGGGAGACAAATGATCCGGAGCGTGCTAAGAGGTTTATTAGAGGTCTTGAGGAGGTTCCTGAGGGCCTTGTGAGGAGGCTTGAGAGGGTTGGGAAGTTGAATGAGGAGGGTGAGGGTGGATGTGGGGATGGTGGATGTGCTGTTTGTTGGGATCAATTGTTGGATGATGAGGATGGGGTTGAGCATGAAGAAGGGGAACATGAGGAACAGGACCATGGGGAAGAAGAAGAGGAGCATAGTGATAATGATAAAATGGAAAAGGAAAAGGAGGAAGATGCGCCCCTCCCGAAGATTGTTGCGCTGCCTTGTGCGCATGTGTTCCATTCTAGGTGTCTTATTCCGTGGTTCTCCAAGCCTAGGCAGACGACGTGTCCGACGTGTAGGTTTAATATTGACCCCGAGGGACTTATGAAGCGTACGCCGCCGCAGCCTGTGGAGGAGGAAGAGGTTCCTACGGAGCCTAGTACGCCTGTTGCTGAGGGTGCGCCTGGTCTTGGTATGTTTTTTTTTTTTTTCGTTTAGATAAGGAAGGATGCTGATGTTTTGTTATAGAACATGGCGAACTTCCGCAGAATGCGAACGCGGGTGCTGCAGCTGGTACCGGTGCGACGCAGCTTCCTGGACCCGGGAGAGAGTTCTTCTCTCTTGGATTTGGGTTTGATGTTATCATTGCGAATGGACCGCCTCCTCCTAATTTGGGTGCGGGAGGGAATGGTGGGGGTGTGAATATGGTGTTTAGTTTGGGACCGGATGGGAGGATTGTTAGTGTCCCTCCTCCCCCTCAGCGGGATCAGGGTCAGGGTCAACAGCCAGCTCAGAATCAGAATGAGCAGCTGGAGGAGGGGGAGCATGAGGAGGAGATGCGTGATGTTGATGGGGATGGGAATGCGCAGGAGGAGCGGGAGGGGATTGATGAGTATGAGGTTTTGGAGAGGTTTTTGAATGTTATTCGGGGTGGGAGAGGGAGGGCTACAGGTGGTGCTGCGACTCAGCCTGCTGGGAATGCGGCTCCTGCTCCTCCTGCCCCTGCCCCTGCTCCTGCACCTCAACCTCAACCTCAGCCCCAACCTCAAGTGCAACCTCAGCCACCTCAACCTCAAGCAGCCCCCACCCCCCGTCGTCCACGCGTTGGCGTGTTGAATGGTGGATTCTCGATGCCCTTTGGGGGGCCGGGGATTCAAGTTGCGACTGGTGCTGGGAGGACTATGAGTGAGGCTATTGGGGCGCTGTTTGGGAATTTGACGCCTGCTGGTCCGTTGTTTGCTAGGAGAGATGAACAGCCTCAACAGCCTCAACAGCCTCAACAGGAACAGGGACAACAGCAAGAAATGAGGGAGGAGGTTGCTCAGCCACCTCAACCTCAGCCACTCCCCCAGCCCCAGGAAGCTCCTGCTCCTGCTCCCACTGATAATGCCAATGCCAATCCAGAGGCAGGTACGAATACGCGTGAGGCGGCTGCCCGCCTCCGAAACCTCCGCAACATGTTTGGCGGATTCGATATCCCCCTTGGTCCCTTCGGTCCTCATCCCCGCTCACGCCCTGCACATAGCAAGAAAGCATGGACACTTCCACCCGCCCCTGGACCGACTCTACGTCAGCGCATCGAGCGCAAGGAGCGCGAAGCCGGTTTGAGGTGCAGCGAGATTAGTTGTGGTGTTGGGCCGTCTGATGATGATCCTGTTGTGGCGGATGCTGAGACTGCGATGCGGCAGTTGTCGATTTGTGAGTCTGGGGAGAATGGAAAGCCTGTTTGTGCGCATACGTTTCATTCGAGCTGTTTGGTTACGGCTGAACGGGTTGCGCTGGATGGGGAGGATGTGCCTGTTGTTGGTGAGAATGTGGAGGTTTGCTGTCCTGTTTGTAAAGGCGTTGGGTGTGTGTCGAGAAGGGATTGGGATGAGGGTGTTAGGGCTTTGCTGTAGAAGCTGTTGTGCTGTGGTGTGGCTGATGACTTCTGAAGAATTTGTGTTAATTTTTTTATTTCTTGTTTCCTCGTTTTTCTTGTTTCACTCTCGCCATCATCTGTCGTTGTACCTCGCTTTCTGCATCCCTCATGTCTGGTCATCTTGTACTATAGTACTATGTAAGCCTCTTACGTTTTTTTCTTCTTTACGGACTTTTTATATACTGACGAACTCCTTTCAGAACCAAAAAAGGTTTCTTTAATGCGTTGTCTTTCTTTCATAGTATACATATTATGCATATCGCTGTCTCTTGCATGTCCCATTATTCTTGCATTTCCTTTTCAACGTCTTACGTAATTTGTAGCCTCTGCGTTAACCTTTCTTCGGCATAATTTATCTATTACTGAAGGGTTTTCATGGGTATTTGGTTGCAAGTAATTATTACCTTTTGATAGTATACAATCGCATACCCTTAGCTGTATAGATGGTATATATTACGAATATGAATTTACTAGTTAATGTAGGAGGTGGTCAGGGTCGTATGGCGCGCCGTAACTATCACGTGATAGCAAAGCTATTATTGACTCGAATTACCGCTAATGCTCGCTGCGCCCTCTGCCCATAACCCAGATGGACGAAAATTCGCCTTGTGCCGCAGTGCGAGCGCCCTTTCTTCTACTACCACCATTATACATGCATTTTTTTCTTTTTTATATGCTTCAATACTCGACGAGCTCGGAGGCTTGTTTCTTCAATGTTTCTTTCCCATGCCTTGGCCCCTGTTCAAGAATTCAACGTCCGAACCCAAATTGCGAGGTATTACCCATGCTCTAGTGTGCCCTTGACAATATTTGATTTCAGATGCTACTTGGGGAGGTCGAAGATGCGGTTTGAAATTTTTTTACTGGCTATATGCTACGAAACATTCACTTTCTAGGAGGACCCAGTGTTTTCGTTTCTTCTAGGTTCAATATCAATACTTGTGTGTCGATTCAGTGGCTGTAGCTAGGACGTGATCCTGCATGGCCACCGTCCCGTTTCACAGTATCTAATTCTGGGTTGATCATCGGATTCGTGGTATCTCTTTTCGATTGTGCTTGGATGGTGGGGGTTGAATGTGACTGTCCCCCTACCGTCCGTCTGTTAGCATCGTGCTGCTCCAAAGAATCAGAGCCGTGGGTCCAGTCTCGGATGTTCGTGCACGGTGCAGGGAAACTGGCTGACATTGGCAGTTGGCTTTCTATAGCTGCCATCGCAAATACACAGGATGGGGCATCTTCCATTACTCTGCGGGTGTCTCAAGACCCAGTGAGAGGTCCCTCTCTGTTCCTGGTATTTCCTCTGCTTTCGAGTATCTTCCCATACTCATGACAAGTTTAATAGTCTGTGTAAGTGCCGGATCTTGCCTTGGGTACGTGCCCACCCTGGATCTTTTAATTCTGGTGGGCGGCTGTGGACTGCTCTCGTTCTCTCACCGGGTACGATGGTCATGGATGACCCGTAGGCTTAATCGACACCAAAGGCCATGGCTTGGTGTGTGCGATCTGGGAGATGTTGTTCCTAAATTTCTCCCTTTGTCTTATCCACCCTACTCCATACCCCACTGAGACGCTGTGGCTGCTCACTGATGATCAGGAAGTATGACATACACTGGGGGCTCCCCCACTTCGTCTGTGGCTCCAGTGGCACCCTTTCCTTTATCACCGGGATGCTGCGGTTCCCCAGTCATGGGGAGGTCTTCTGCTGAATAGAATACAGGCCACGGTGCAGGCCTCGTTGCACTGTCAACTTTGCTCTGGTCTTGTAACTAGGCCCGGCCCGCTTTATCCTGTGCTTATCTTTACAGAAAGGGATTGTAACTATTATACGTTTAATCACTGCCTTCTGTCGGTGATTTGAATCTGGTGGCATCTTTTACCTGACGATATTTTTGGTGGGTCTCACATGACTTTACTCTCTTCTGCTGACGGAATATCCTATATCAGGAAAAAAACATCAAATTCGCGCGTACATGCTATCAAGTCAATGAAGCACTACAATATACTGCAGCGAATGAGCGATACAAGCTAGGGTAGACAGTAACTGGGAAAACAATGCCCAAGTGCATAAAATAACGAATGTATACGTGATCACAATAATCTTCCAAGGAAAGCCCAATTGTAACGACTGTGGGGTCATGAAGAAAAGTTCTGTTGTCACTTATCAGTTGTTGCCTTTTGAATGCGAGCATTGCCAACTAACCAAACATTAGAATCAAGATGCCGTGGTAGTCGTGAAATGAGAAGAAACAAAAAGGCTCAATTCCTTCTGCTCTGTGTCCAGATATCTTCGATGCGCAAACGAAATGTTACACCTTCGGGATCATGAAGGTCCTGTTTCAGTCCCTTGAAAACCCTCCGACCCTTTAGTAAATCCACACGACACATTCCGTCTCTTTCCAAAACCCTGGGTATACCTGGAGTGTCGGTGCACCTCTGCTTAAAGTGTCGCTGACACCGCCTGAAGTAGTCAGGATCCCTGGCTGCTGCCTCAGCTATCTCATCCCTTGTCAAGTGCTCTGAAAAGGTCTTATAGATTGCCTTAAACACGTCGATGCAGCGGAGACCGCCTCTGGAAGCTATAGCGTGGACTGGCCACTTTTCCAAGCCTTCGCAGATGATGGTCATGTGGGGCATGTAGGTGTTCAGTGATACAGGTAGATTACGCTCTTCTTCCGTTAGTTTCGAGAAGTACGTCTCATACCTCTGCGCCTTCGCCTCATATCCATCCCAGTCTGGATTGAACCCGATGTCATAGTATACCCTTGGCATTCCGATATGAATACGACCCGCGTACTCGAGCAGCGGCCAATTTAGAGATACTGTGGATGCACAGGTTGGTACGTCCATTAGTTCAGTTGTAACAACAGTTACTTACTTGGTGCCTTAGGCCAGGGTGACTGTGACGGTTGCCTAACGTATACTGGGACATAATTCGAGAGGTCAGCGACTGGCGCTTGACGTGTCGAGTTCCGACTTGAGAGGCTCTGCTGCCTTGCGCGATAATTCGCGTCCGTATTCACACCTATCGTATCACACGATTCGTCAATACGGTAATTCTGCCTACGGACACACGTCAACTAACCTTGGCTATGCGGCAGGACTGGCCTGCCGCCGTGCGCTTGATACTGAGGATGTCCAGGTACCTGTCCTGGATAGGCTTGAGGGTGGTGATTTATCGGAATAGGAACAAAATTGGATTGGGGATGGGGCGTTGACTGCACCGGTCTGCTAGTATGCACCTGAACGGGTTCTGGAGCGGGCTCGACACGCGAGGCTGGTGAAAGTTAGAATCGATCGACTGAATCAGGGAAGGGAACTCACGCGATTTCACCTTTCCTGTCGTTGGCATGTAGTAGGACCCGCCTTTCATTGCCGACTTCAGCCAGCCGCCTATTCAAACAGATCGGTCAATCCCACCAGTAGTATCAGTTGCGGTATCACGTACCCTTTGGCTTTGCTGGCTTCTCGAGGCCAGCCTCTCCTTTGATAGGTGGTGTCGCTCCTATGCGTCATCCGATGAGCATCCACGTCGACTTGATTAGGGGTTAGGGACATACCTGAGGTTGTGGAGGTGGGGGAACGATCATACTTCGGTTTCGCTGGTTTGCAGATATCTAGATGTCATACAGAAACCGATCAGGCCCTATCAGCGGGAACGGCTGTCATGTACTTACCGTCATCATCGTAACGCATCGACTGCTTCCTCTCTCTCGCCCCATACCCCACATCGGTCGCGTAACCCGCATTAGAATCCATTCGATGACGGGATGGCCCCGCGTAGGGTAGTGAAGGTTGGCGATCTTGGAGCACGGATGCACTTCTTGCTATTCTCCAACCAGGATTTGCAGCAAGAGGCGATGTGGGTGGAAGAGCTACGCTCTTGATCTTGGGGGTCGTTGGGTCGTTATTGAAAGGGTGTTTACTTCGCTTGAACAACATCTTGAAAAAGATGATATCTGCGGGACGTAAAAGAATTGTGCGAGTGACTGGCGTTGGACAGGCATTAAATGGGATGATAAAGAACTTGAGCCTAGCCACGAGGCAGGATGGCGCCTGGCTAGAGAAAATGAAAACGATACGAAGATGAATGAACATAGAAAGTGAATGTAAAGAGGATCTTATACCTTGACTTTCCCGTTTGACGTCCGTGCCTCCTAGAGGGCCCCGGGGGCGTTACACAGCAATTTGTCAAGACCTTTATGTGCCGAACAGAGAGCAGTTATGCCTGCCACTCACCACGAGGCGATGGTGAGCACTCACTCCAAAAACAGTCTGCTTCCGAAGTATCGGCCAATAAGCGCGTCCCATTGTTCATCACGTGTAAACACTTTTGACCCCGATGCCTGGAAGGACGTTCTTTGATAGCCTCCTAGATCTCTAATCTGGCGCTTGTTCAGCGTCGAATTCCCGTTCTCTTCGATACAGACGTCATTTGAGTATATTTGGCCCCATTCCTTTGTAATTGAGAAGAACGGCTACGTGGAAAGAGACGACACGATGCTTCAGGCCTTGAACTGCAAGAGTGGGTAAGACACTCGTTTAAAGCGCTGTATCTCCGCATTTAGGTGGCCGACTCTTTGTTGATACCTTCGAGACCTTCTCACTACATACACTTTCTCTCATCATTCAGGTTGAGTATCTATGCAGAAGACTCGGCCCCATCTAGTTTTAAGAAATTACGACTACTAGTATTAATGGCGCCATCTCCATCTCCGTACTATCTGGTGTCCGATGTCGAATGCACAAGGGTATTGGGCATAATTCAATAACAGTTAATGAAGATCCGAGGCTCAAGCTGTACATGTCCTACAGCACCAGGAGACTTACGCGTGTAATTGTGATAATTCAATACAAGCTCGTTAGCAAATGCTCATCTGTTCCTGGTAATCGCCGCTAGGTTTGTGATTGTTGTGATTCTCAAATAAATGCGGTTGTCTGCAGGCATTTCGATGTTCATTCTGTCTTTTAGAGGAGAGCGGCATTCTCGTAAAACAAGCTTGACAGTGAGTGACCGATCACTCGTTTTTGAGCACCCACAACTATCATGATCATGTGCAACCGGACATCCAGTGCAATCGTGGAGTACAAGGGTACGGTCGAGGCTAATGACTTCTCGGTTTTAGTATGATACCCCATTATTCAGTATGGGGCAAGTATGGGGCATATCTCAATTGCATCAAATGGAAGAAACACCCGATAAGAGTAAGATAATCTTCGAGTGATGTAGGATAACGGAAGGAACTCCGTTGAAAGAATTCTCAAGTTACTCAGCGACTATGTCTATTTGTAGGCGCATGTTGATGGCCATGGGGGAGTAATTAAACTCGGTCTTTCGCCAACGCTCCATGGAAATATTGAAAAGAACTTATCACTAGAACTTTCGCGATGGCTCGGAATTCCTTGCAGATTGCATGTAAGATTTCAACTTCCATGATAGGTACTGTAGCAACTGACCACATTTTCTACGCAATGGTCCGACGGCCCCTGAAGGGTCGCTGAAGGTCAGGAAACACAAAGAAAGCCTCTTCATTCTTCTTTGAATTATCGTCCCTCTTAATGAAGTGCAGCCTGTAATTCACTAGGCACTCAAGACACTTTTTAGAACATAGTAGGTACTTTGCTAACATCCTGTCTGCCAGAAGTAAAAAGGCAGTTCTGTATATTCATCATTAACGCTACCAAAAGACCTAAATCATCAACTACGCGTTATCGCTAGCCCACCACCACAATGGCTGGAACCCATGCGTCCCCCTCAATCCCAGGATAGTAATTCGCTAGATTTCGTCCTATTTGATAAAGAGGATACTTACCTTGCGTTGGAAGTAATTGCGGTGAGATTCGGGTGTGAAACCAAACCATCACTTACTTGCTCGTTGATATGGTATTTTAGCCCACCAAATGGACTATGTTGAATCACCACATATGGAATACAAAGTACCTTTTCTGTCAAAATATTAGCGCCTTTTATCAACGACATTTGACAAGGGAAAGAGGTTTACAGAAGCGCTGTCCAAACATATCCTTGCTATCATTGTAACGTTCGGTCCGTTATCGTTTATAATCTAGGACGGTGGAACTAGTTGGCCTAATGTGAGTACGGTAAGTTATTTCAGGCCGGTTAGAAATCGGTTAGAAATGCAGCGCTCATGTCAGACCAATATCAGGCATGAAAACTTTTAGGGTCGTGTAATATCTACAGTTTGCGACACTTAAACACCACAAATTTATTAAGCGAATTTTCTAGCAACCACAAACAACTTTTAGCTTCCAAAAATCGTCAGAATAGGATAGTTACAATGTAATCTACAATATTCCACGAGCAGATTTTCGAAATTCCGATTTTTTTGATTTTTTAGCCCAAAAATTTGGCACTTGGCCATAAAAAATAGTAAAAATCATGAAAAATGTATTTTTAGTATGCTTTCATCGATAGCAATATGATTCTGCAAAAAAACGGCCTCTGAATCGCTTCACTGGGCGCTAAAAAATCGCTTTTCTAAAAACCATAAGTGAATTTTCTAGCAACCACAAATGACTTTTAGCTTCCGAAAATCATCGGAATAGGATAGTTACGATGTAATCTACAATATTCCACGAGCAGATTTTCGAAATTCCGATTTTTTTTTGATTTTTTAGCCCAAAAATTTCGCACTTTGCCATAAAAAAAATAGTAAAATCATGAAAAATGTATTTTTAGTATGCTTGTTTCTGCCAAAATTTCATTGTGAATTGAACCCAATAGAAATGGTATGTATGTTTTAATAATATTACAAATTTAAATTATTGAGCATACACTTTGACAGTATTGGGGGTGGGCAAAATATCAGTATCATGAAGAAGGTAAAAGAACCTTTCAAGATGCAAAAAAAGCAGTTGTGAAATATCTAGATGCTTGTCCTCTGGATGTTATTTGTCATTTTATAAACCAAACATGGCAATTTATGAGTGCATATAGGTGTGGTTTAACAGGTGAAGCAGCAGAATGGGCTGTTAGACAGCATCGTCAACACTGTCAAGTCTTGAATCATGCTATGATGGCACTTGAGGCTATTGTATCCTAAATTAGGCTATGTAACATGTCGATTTTTTTTGCCAAAAAATTTGGCACAGCTATTTTATCGTGGGAATTTCACAAAAACATCATTTTTGTATGTATTTTGACCTTCTGATTCTGAATCTGTAATTAGTTTGCCCTGAAAAATTCATTTTCCTACTGTAATAAAATTTGTGGTGTTTAAGTGTCGCAAACTGTAGTGCCCGGGAGAATTATATGAGTATGAAACTATAACCTCGAAATGAGGACTGCTTAAGCTACTTCAGCGCTAAGGTTAATGTTGAAACTTTGAGTTACTTATGATAAGATGAATATCTGCATTGTGTTTACGCGCCGTTCACAGCGGGACGCGGGATCTTATCAGACGTCCGTGGGAGCATCAGCAATTCCGTATTTTTATATCTCGACCTGCTTAAATACCATGCTTCCTCGGTCCTCTCTTTCCCGTTCTACCATCTGCTTTACCCTACAGTCAAAATCTCAGAAAAATGTCTCATCCTGCTGCACCCAAGTCTTTCTCAGCGTTGAACACGTTCAAATTCGAACGGATCTTGAACGACGACCCCTTGTCCCATAGTCTCATTATTCTCGGGACCTTTGCCACTTCCGAGGGAAACGAACGCGTTCAAGCAGTGGTTCGAATCGAAAAGACGGCTTTACACCCTTCTGAGGCACCCCAGTTCTTCGGTGAGAACGGGCTTATCAAGAAGGTCGAATTCGGGAATAGCACGGACATCGTACGTTCTTTCGTTCCTGCTTTCTCTCAATGATCGACCTGTCGATAACATGGTATTTATAGTATACTTGGTTCTTTGCGTGGCTGGAAGAGGAGAGAGAACGAGATGTCAAGATCAACATCGTTTGTCCTGCCACTGACGTTCATATCCGCAAGGTGCGATTGTCATTACGTCGAAGTTGAACATCGCGCCTAATAGGCCTTTAAAGTACACGAAACAGGAGCAGCTGATCGTTCGTGAGACCCCTGAATTGTACGAAAAGATCGTTAAACCGTACATTCTTACTTTCCCTCCCTCTCGCACTCAATGGTACGTCCGATCCCCTTTACACTGCCTGCTAGCCTCTGATCTTGCCACGTATAGGGTCGAGAACATCCTCACTGGGATCTCTGAGCAGGACAAGATCCTGGTTACCACTCCTGACTTTCTCATCTTACCGGATATGAAGTGGGATCTGAAGAATGTCACGTCTCTTTATCTCGTCGCTTTGGTGCAAGACAGGTCCATTCGGAGTATCAGAGACCTCAGGAAGAAGCACCTTCATCTTCTTAAAGATATCCGACGCGAGGCCGAGAAAGTTGTCAAGGAACGCTGGGGACTAGGCAAAGGTTCCCTTAGGATGTACATTCACTACCAGCCCAGCTACTGTACGTCCTTCCACTTGTTTCCTAATTACTTTGCTCATATGACCTTTAGACCACTTCCATGTCCATATCGTCAACGCGAACCATCACGGAGCCATGCTCGGTATGACTGTCGGGCAGGCCCACCTTCTCGACGACGTCATCTCTCATGTAAGTCCATAACCCCAGGCGTACGTTTTCTTCTCACCTCTTCGATTCGCAGCTGGACATGGACTTTGAAGCCGGCCTTGGGATCTACGAACGCATGACACTCACTTACGGTCTCGGGGATCAACACCCTCTCTTCCAGCCTCTCCGTGAAGCCATGGAAGAGGAAGAAGATGACTAACTATCTTAATCAACTGCCCGCGGTCTTACTACACCGAGCAACTCGGTGTCTGAACCAATACTGGTTCAGTGCTTATAATTAAGCGCGTCTCCTTGACGCGACAGAACGTAAACACGTTCTGGACATGCTCCTACAGCATGTTACTGGGTGTCCCAGTTATCCTACCAAGCTAGGCTGTGGTGCAAATGCACCGCGTACATTGGAAGATGCACGGTGTCTTGTTCTTTGAGATTCTGTGCGTGGCGGTGTTAGCGCGAAGGTTGCAGATTCGATGTATGCCCTTTTTTTGTATTTGTAACGTTTGATATGCGTCCTCAGACCGCGAGGCTTGCCACTATTGATATCACAATTCTTTAAGCCGCGAGTTTCTTCGTTTTTCAAGATCGAGTGGACGACACGTCCCAACTGAATTATCGGCGAGGCAAGAAGTTCGTCATACATAGCATGTGCGGCGTTCAATACTACAATCACATTCCATTGTATGGGTTCAAGCACGGTAAATTGGTCTTTCTCGTCCCCTGCATTGGCCAGCATGTCATCGGGCCTTGACCATTACCATCTCAAAGCAAGAACCACTGTCTCCCTCTGAGCGTAACATACACACTTCCCCGTATTGATATCTTCAGCTGGGGTTTTTTTTTAAAAAATCTTAGTTTATTAGTCAGTTGTGGAAACTCATGTCACGACTACAATGCGGCTACTGGTACTATATCTTAAATTGTGTATAGTGGTCTATGAAAGGGATAAAGAGCGTTGTGTATAAGTGCTGCATAAAAATTGGCTCGGGATAAACTGTTCGGAGGTGGGAGTGGGAATGCGTCTACTAGGGAGGTGTCCCCGTGTGGAGCTCCGCGGTTGTACTACGAAAGAAGAGGGGAGACTATATACGTCGCAATGGGGGGCGGTTCGGGGGGTTGGTCCAAGTTAATCGTCAGGCGGAACCCATTCTAGTAGAGTGCCCAGAATGCGGCGGAATCTTGCGGTGTCGTTGATGTAACGGAATAGAGCAGCGATGCGCTTGCAGCTGGGTTATCTGAGGTAGAAAGACTGATTGCTACAGAGACAGAGAGAACTCAGAAGATATGTGAGTATATAAGGGCACTTTAAGTATGACCCCACCGAAAGAACTTACATAAGCTAACTTGCTACAACATAACATTTTATTATGTAAGTTTTTGAATAATTATCAACTAGCCTCCTCCATTCAGTCCCGAGTCACTGAGGCCTTATTTAAAATGGCTGCTTCAAGGCCTCATCGACATCGCTCGTCCAGCTACATTCAAATTTTAATAGTCTACACTCTATACGTCTAGTGACTGAAGAAGGCGTTTCGCAAGAATTTCCCAACATGTCCGATATCACAGAGCTAGAGAGGAGGGATTACTACTACGGCTTGCCTTCGTGTCCTATCTTAGTCTTTCGTACAGGGGCCCCGTGGCAGAAGCCAACTGGTCCGGAGGCATACTGCACACCGAAGGTAATCTGGCCAGTCTTCGACGATAAGTTCGCTGCCGTTTGGGAGGACATGGGCACACGCATCTACAAGTACCTCGACTCTGTTGCTGTCAAGTGGACAACAATAGATGTTGTTCGCTTCGCCGAACCTGGAAAGTATGGCGATCTCATAGAGACAGTTGGTCCCATCGTTCTGTGGATTGGTGTCATTCCGAGGTCTCTGTCCCGTGAGGTTGCCCTGGAAGCAACTCACGCCTGCAATGTCATTCTCCAATCATTCCAGATCGGAGGTATTGATATAGCGTTCCGTGAGTCGCAGTTCAGGCGGTACAGTCCTAGGCTACTCGACGCGGTCCCCAGTACAAACCCAATCGCCGAATTTTGCGGTCCTCTTACAGCTTCACTCGGTCTCCCTATTGCTTCCATCCAAATTCCATATGCTGAGGGTATCGGAGGTCTTTACCTCTCCTCAGGAGATAATAGTGAGATGATCTACCTTCTAACTGCTCGCCACGTTGTACTTCCACAGGTCGATGGAGCTGGTATTGGTTTTGATCATAGGGAGAGCATTCAAGAGCCTGTTGAAGTTATGGTCCCTGGTCCCGAAGCCTTTAATGACATGGTTCAGTCCATAACCACCAAGATCGACAGGTTGGAATCAAGGCGCAAGTATTGGTTAGATAGATCGAAGGATGAGGAGGAGCGAGCGAGTGTCGAGTCCGATTTGAGGGAAGAGGGTGTATTGATGAAGATGCTCAAAGATTTCAACAATAATGTTATCTGTGACTGGAGCCAGGAAGAGAACCGTATAATTGGTCGCGTACTTTATGCACCGCCTATTGGTGTCAACGAAGGCCCCAAGCGCTACAGTGAAGATTGGGCCTTGATCGAGCTCGACCGCAGCAAGATCGACTGGCCCAACTTCAAGGGCAACATGATCGACTTAGGTACGTTTTAGACCATCCATCCTAGTCCAGCTAATCCAGTTCTATTCTAACTGCTATATACAGGGACAAAGATGACGTTTAACAAATTTGTGAAATTGATGCGACCTCACACATACTATTACAAGTATCCCATATGCCCCCGGAGCGACCAGCGCTTTTCAATACAAGGCGTCATTCCAGAAGATGAGCTGATCCGTCCGATTAAGCGGGATACAAACGGTGAGCCATATAGCAAGCTGATGAAGAATTGCTCCAGGAACGAAACAGACGTTGGCTGTGGCAACGGCATAAAATCTTTTGTACGCGAGTACTTCTCGGACGGTACTGAACAAACATCGTTAGAGTTTGCGATCCTTCCGCACAAAATACGCTCAGCGTTTTCCTGTCCAGGTGACTCTGGCTCTATTATCGTCGACAGCGAGGGACGTGCCGCAGCCCTCCTTATTGGTGGATGCGGCAATGAGGATTCTCCCGCCGATATTACCTATGCAACTCCTTTCGAATGGCTCTTGGAGCGTATCAAGGCCAAGTTTCCCAACGTCCACCTATACCCGACAGAAGACGAGCCATTGTAATCAAGTCAAAGGAGGCTCCCCGAAGAATACAATATGTACGATCATTTATATTGAAATGGATAAAAGTGAGGGAATTTACAATTATTTAACAGTGCCGTCTCCTAGAACGCAAACGCGTTCTGGACATGCTCCTAAAGCATGCTACTGGGTGTCCCAGTTATCCTACCAAGCTAGGATATGGTGCAAATGCATCGCGGCATTGGAAGATGTACGGTGTCTTGTTCTTTTGAGTTTCGGTGGATGGTGGTGTTAGCGCGAAGGTTGCAGATTCGATGTATCATACGTAGTGTGCCGTTTTTTTGTATTTGTTACGTTTGATGTGTATCCTCAGACCGCGAGGTTTATTACTATTGATATCACAATTCTTTAGGCTGAGAGTTGCTTCGTTTTCAAGATCAAGTGGACGACATGTCGTAACTTAATTGTGGGCGATGCAAGAAGTCCGTCATACACAGCAATGAGCATGCACAGTGTATACTGCAATCACATCCCAGTCTGTGCTGCACGGTAAATTTATATTTCATACCGGTGGGGGGTGCTGGATACGGGAAAGCTCAGCAAGCCTCAAGGATGAAAACAATTCACTTTTAACAGCTATTGCTACAGTGGCACGTTCCATCTTTTTCATTCTGCTTGTTCAATGTGATGTACAAGATTTCGTAAGTACATCCCTTCAATCATCCGCAACGTGAACAGCTACCTTGGCCTGGTTTGTGAATCACTGTAATGCCAACATAGCCTCGCCAACCTTCTCTAGCCCGTTAAGTATACACTACTTGATCTTACCCCTTTTGTTGTGGAATTGGGGTTGCTATTTAGAATGAAGGGTGTCGACATAAAGCTTTGATTGAGAGTGCCTTCGTGTAGAATGCATTCGTGAGGAGCCTTACGGCCACGAACATGTTGTCGAAGACTGGCCTTATCATCCCCATCATGACCTGTGTCGAAGGTGGTTAGCGCCGGGATCCCAGTAAGAAAGAACAAGGTGAATTCCAAGGCAGGCTATGGTAGTAGTACATCGTGACCTCTGGTAGACATTAAGCGTCCTCGGGAAAAGGAGTATAGAGATGAAGCCAAAGGCGCAACGGCCCGAAATTTCACATTCATATGAAGCAGGAGAGATTTCCTCGCGATGCCTAAGTTGAGAGTCGACCACTGTCTCAGAGGAGCAAACAAGAAGTCGATAGCACATACCATTCCATGGCATGTAATCTACAACATACGCCAATTCAATCTGGCGCAAGTTAAAATCAAAATCTACCAATATCCCTTCAACACTCCCCATCTCAACGAACAAATCACTCAGGCACAAAACTCGGTGGCTTAACAAGCGCGCTATCTTTATCCTCCTTCGGCCCAGAGCCTCAAACAAATCCTCCCTCTTGAACATAATAGCAGCCTGAATCACATTGAGCGCCCGAAGACGAGTATCGGCGCCCTTCTCTGCCAACTCATGTACGATCTCATTGAACCCTTTGAACACTGCGCCAGTAACAACAGATTGCCCCGGATCGTTCAATCAGTTCGGGTCAGCGCCCCTCTTCAGGAGCTCTTTTGTATGCTAAGAGCATGAGGAGGGTGTTTCCTACGTGAAAGATGAGATCGCGTACTGTGTGGAATGGATAGGAAGACAGTGCGTACCGTTATCATTTATCAGGTTCACAGGGAGCCCGGCGTCGACTGCAGCTAGCAGCATCGAAGATCCAATGCTCAAAGTCCAGCGTCTCCTGTGGAAGTTGCAACACGTCGAGTTTGGGAGCTGTCTGTGTCTGTGTCTGCGGTTCAACTCCTGCTTCAGTCTGTATCTATGCCTTGAATCGAAATAAGATAGTGTACTGACCATTGGGTAGATGATATGGATGTCGATTTCCAATCATATTATAAGTAATTGCGTGCTGTTAATATGTACGTATACTTATTGAGGCTTGAGAATTGGCTTGGTCAGGAGGATGTGACCCACGTGAACAAGGAAGTGCATGTCATGAGCTCAGAGAACAGGAGAACGAAATGCAGTCTATTATTTGAAAAGAGAACAGAAGGATGGAGAGGATAGAAGTGGTAGATGGAACGTTCTCGGGTGATTCCCTGGTCTCGTTCGTCAATGCTAGGTAGGGTGGGCCCGAGTTGAGGTACCAGCTGTAACCTGTACTTGTGAGATTGTGTAGGCTAGTGTGCGCCTCCAGGCTCCTAGAGCAATTCACAGAACGCCCAGCACCCGCTGTTAACATCGATAGACACACAAAATCTGTTTAAAAGCCTCGATAACTCGTTGCAGCGCTCTCATGGACCCGCAGCAGAATATGTACCGCCAGCCACGATCCGAGACACAAATCAAAGTTCTGAGTGAGTCCCGAGCATCGCTCTCGTCATGTTCTTCATCGTCTCCGTACGTGCCGGAATGGACATTGTAGATCCGCACCAGCTGGACCGCATGTCTATACAACATAAGTACCCTACATCACTGGCGTGCCCATTGCTCATTGCCCAAGTGTAAGTAAGATCACCATGATGACGGATTGGCGAAGAAAGCGGCGCATACATATGCAGATGAGGGGACGACGCAAGCTTGGAGTTGGAAATATGAGTGTCGAGACTCGACGCTGGGCTCCTGGTGAACCTGACAGTGTCCATCACGTGATCCCACCATTTCATAAAACTACAACGATAAGTTAATATTGACACCCTCCTAAAGCTATCAGCCAACGCATACCACACAAATCCTAAAAGAGCTCTTTAAGAAACGCAGACTCCAATCCCTTAAGCGAAATGGGGAAATCCATGATTTATTCATTAGGGAATGTCCCAAGAATCGTAACCTTCAACGCGATGTTTGTTTTTGTTCAATACCGCCCAAGAAGTGCGCGCACGAACGATTCAGTGCTATTGCTATAGCCATATAGTCGTCTACGTCCTAGTGCCGGGCCCGTTGTTGATCGACTTGTTGTATACATAATCCACAGTTTTCGTCCTGCTTTTTCAAGCGGGCCAGTCGCCAGTTCGTCTTCTGGGACGACGCCTAGAGTCGGTCGTAGGGGTACGCGGGATTCTCGGAGTTGTAGGAAATGTACATCATCGTTCGTGGATGAAAAGCTGCACGTCCTCTCCGTCCCTGGCTATATCGGTTTGAATAGATGAATTTGGGGGAGTAGATTGAATGCCCCATAGTTCTACAACTATGATTTTGGGATTTTGGACCGTTTGGCTTCATGTGCATCCATCCATGGAGATAAACACACCACACCATCCCTCGATGTCGAAGAGCACTAAAGGCTTGGAGTGGTGAAGCATAGTAGAGTCGAGGCATTGCTTAAAGAGGCCGCTGAAGGAAAAGCGGGCCTGGTCTCGGCCGTACTTTTGGGATTTTTAAAGACAGCCGAGGTGACGTGCTCAGAGATGTTACGCGAGAATGCGTGCGGATTTTGAGTAGAGGGTACTGGCGCATTCTGGGGGGGGTTAGGACAGGAGACTGATGATGGAAGGTAAGCTTACAACAAGTAGGACTCAAAGAGTGACTACACATGAGCATAGAGCTAGTGATGATACATATTGCCAGTGGGATAAACACCGAGATGCAGTAACCAGAGGTACAGCTCCCCGCGTAGAACTTCTGGGTTAATAAGTAGTTAGTATCCGCAAGGTTATAGCATTCACGCATACATACCATCTTTCCCCGAACACACACACACACATCAGTTCCTATAAACTCCTCCTACGAATGCTACGTCGTCGTCGAATCGTGTTCACTTCTCCCCGGCTTGAATCATACATGTGAATGGTGATAGTTTCACAGTATAAGACAGCCCTATAACGACAAGGATCCCGATGTTAAGCTATCACTGAGTAGACCTGGGTTAGTATTGAGCTACCTTTAAGCACATGGTGCCTACCAAGGAGGATTTACCAACAACCACTTCAGCGAGTACGAAGCTGTACGAAGTTGATGTGAGACCAGCTGGTTGCGGGTAGAGGCTGGGTAGAGGCAAGGTAGAGGATTAAGCAGACTCCTAGCGTCGGCCAAACGAGTGGTTTAATTGGCTTTGTTTACAGCAACCGGAAGAGGAGATTACTGAAGGAGAAGATGAATATGATCTTGAAGTTGACGAGCTATACGACGAGGAGATAGTAGTATTGGAAGATGAAGCTTTGAAGACTCCATTGATCTTGAGAAATAGGTGGAGAGGGACGCCAACCAAATCTATTCAACGCACAAGCCTAAAAATAAACGTGATGTGTCAGTGGTACTGAATCTTATCAGATTATTTTGTGTCCGAGTAAGTGAAGAAATGAGCACGCAATTCGCTCTATAGACTATAACTCACCGTGTACATACCTTAGTATCAATGACTCGAGCGGGGGAGCTACTCTTTAAAAAGGCTCAGGTTCGCCTCAAGGCCTCATAGGCTCATTGACATCGCTCAGCGCCTATCCAGCAGCATTCGGTTTTTAATAGGCTACCGTCTCGAGGCCTCCCAATATGTCGCAACAAGGTGATGAATTCTCTACCCATCCTAGTTCTTCTACCACTCATAAGCCATGGAAGCTTCCCTAAAGCCTGAAATCGGCCGTGCTGATATCACATTGAAACAGAGCCTACAGGACGAAATCATAACTAGAAAGTCAGGCCTCCCAAGGCTGACCAAGCTCGCTGACGTCCGCAAAATAAAAGACTCATTCAAACCACTGTTCAATAGGACATTTGCTGCCACATGGAAGGAAACCAGCACAGTTCTATACCTTTTTCTGGACACCCTCAACATCGAGTGGACCACCATAGATACATTTAGTATTCGCAACTCTCCAATAATTTGGATTGGTGTTCGTCCTGGGACCCTTTCCCTGACTATGGCCAGGTCTGTGGCTGCTGTGTGTGAAGAGGATATTGTATCCATGGATGATGTTGAAGTTTGCTTTCGAGAAAGCGCACCCTGCACTTTTTTCTAGAAGATTGTTCGACAGTGTCTCTGATGACATGACTGCAACGATTTGCGGCAACTTCACTGTCATCCTCAGTCTTCCTATTGCCGCTCAAATTGGGAACATTCGAGGAACTGGAGGTCTCTACCTCTTTGGAAACCCCAACATAACATTAAATTACATTGAACTGAATAAGTAGTTTAAATACATACATTACACAAAGTGACTCCTCAGCTGTAACTTTTGCTTGACATTGAATTCAAATTGAATTGCTAGAATTTTCAATTTCCAGCTTGGCCCGTGCACTGCAACACTACGCGTCACGACGGTACAGTACATATCTCTTGCTACCCCATCCTCCCTTCCGCTACCTCCTCCGTCTACCATTTCGATCCTCTCCTTCCTTCTGTTCTCTTTTTAAATAATATTTCGTTATCCTGTTCTCTGAGGCTGAGCTCATGACATATGCACTTGTTCACGTGGATCACATCGATGATCCTCCTGACCAAGCCAATTCTCAAGCCTCAGCATACGTATATATTTACAACACACAACTATAATATGATTGGAAATCAACATCTATATCATCTACCCAATGGTCAGTACACTATCTTATTTCGATTCAAAGCAACCAGCTCACATAGATACAGGCTGAAGCAGGAGTTGAAACACAGACACAGACAGCTCCCAAACTCGACGTGTCGCAACTTCCACAGGAGACGCTGGACTTTGCGCATCGGATCTTCGATGCTGCGCGGAATGGGGACTCTGCGATGTTGCTGGCTGCAGTCGACGCCGGGCTCCCCGTGAACCTGATGAATGATAAGGGTACGCAGCTGTCTTCCTATCTACCCCACACAGTACGCGATCTCACCTTTTACATAGGAAACACCCTCCTGATGCTCTCAGCCTACGCAGGCCACACAGAGCCTACAAAAGAACTCCTTAAGAGGGGCGCTGACCCGAACCGCCTGAACGATCTGGGGCAATCTGTCATAGCCGGTGCAGTGTTCAAGGGATTCAATGAGATCGTGCATGCGTTGGCGGAGAAGGGCGCCGATCCTCGTCTTGGGACGCCCAATGCGATCCAGGCCGCTATTATGTTTAAGAGGGAGGACTTGTTCGAGGTTCTGGGCGTTACGAAGGAGGATAAGGATAATGCGCTTGTTAAGCCGCCGAGTTTTGTGCCCGGGTGATTTTGTTCGTTGAGATGGGAGGGGATATTGATAGATTTTGATTTTAACTTGCACCAGATTGAACTGGCGTACGCTGTAGATTACATGCCATGTAATGGTATGTGCTATCGACTTCTTGTTCACTCCTCTGAGATCTCTTCTTCCAGTGGTCGACTCCCGACTTGGGCTTCGATATCGCGAGGAAATCTCTCCTACCGCTGTATATTAATGTGAAATTTCGGGCCGTTTGAGCCTTTGACTTCATCTTTATAGTTAAGACTCTAAGAGTACCACTTCACCCAGGACACTTAATGTCAACCAGAGGTCACGACGTACTACTACCGCAGCCTGCCCTGGAATTCACCTTATTCTTTCTACGGGGATCGCGGTTCACCACCTTCGACACATATGTCATGGTGAGGGAGATCAGGCTAGTCCTTGACAACATGTTCACGGCCGTAAGGCTCCTCACAAATGCATTCTACACCATCTTGAAGGCACTCTCAATCAAGGCTTTACAAATCAATGCATTGAGATGCATCGAGCTCAGGTCCATTCTTCGGTGTGATGCGACTCTCGCCCCCATTAACATCGAGGACTCTAGCTTAAGTCTCAATCACCTCTACATCCATCCCATTTCCTGAAGCCTCAGGCTGGGCCAGAACCTTACCATTGACGCGTTGACGTCGAACTATGTACTACAATCTAGGTCTTTCGTACAGTGGCCCGTGGGTCAACTAGCTTCGTGGCATGCATCGTGCTGAAGAAGATCAGCTTACCAGTGTCGTGGCTCAGAAGTTTTACTCTGATAGCGGAATGTCCGCTGCTGTTACATTGTCCGTTTTGGTCAGAGCCTCGATAAACTAGGAACTTATCCACCATCCGGAGAGAAACCGGGGCCTACGAACCGATTGCCCTAGATCAGCACCCCTCTAAAGGAGCCCCTTCGTAGGCTCTGTGTAGCCTGCGGAGGCTAAGAGTATAAGATATTGCACGTTAGGATAGGACAGCACGTATCCTAATCATTTTGGCCTGTACCTGTGAGGCTTATCATTCTCAAGTTGTCTCTCACTTTTAACATTCGAGCAAAGGTTAGTCACTACGTGATGCGGATATTATATAGTATGCGAGGTAGCAGTTCCAAATGTACAGTTACATAATACAATAAATAATGAGATGATAATTGTGGTTGGTTGATGCAACAGACGATAGCATATGAAGATAAAAGCGATATGTATGGTAGATGTAATGATGTCTAAGGAGACAAAAAAGAAAAAGAAATAAAGCAGATACGAAGCCTCTCACTCTCTGTCACTGCGACGCGATTCAGACTGACGGCGCCTTTTCCGTGGAGAGCCATCTTCGTCTACGGCGGAAGACCGCCTTTTCAGACTTTGCGAAGTCCGAATACCGGGGGATGCGTAGACAGGCCCCGGACTATCGATCTGTGCAGAGATCCTTCTCATAGCGATACGAATTGAGCGACGAGCGGGTGGGTTGTCTGAGGACTGTGGTGGCTCAGAAGCCAGGCTCTGCGGTAGCGGAATGTTCGCTGCTGTTTGAAGTGCAACTTCCCCCGCATCCATTCCCCCATCTGGAGTGCTTACGGAAGTAAGCCTGGACGAACGTCGTGAAGCCACGCGTGATAAGCCAGAACTGGCTGACGCATGATGTACGTATCTGTCGGCATCTTGTCGCGAGTTTGGTTGCTCTATGTGCAGCTTACTATCATTTGTAGGCCAGCCAGAGGCATTGGCCGTTTTCGTCAGAGCCTCGATGAACTCCGAGTGAGTGGTGTAGATGTCATCCATAAAAAGAGGACGCCTAATTAAGCCACGTAGATCTTTTAACACCGCATTCAAAGGTTCATTTTTGATGATAGTCAAGGGTTCCGATTTCGGTATGTAAAGCCAATTTTCCTTGTAAGCTTTGGCGTCTTCATTGTCGGCATGGTCAAAAAGCTTCGTGCATGCCTTGTCCCCATGTCTATGGTTGTGATTAGCATAGCGAAGAAGGATCCAGACCATCACCCAGTGAAACGATTCGAGGTCATGATGAGCCATATGCGTTAGCTTGAGCAGTTCTTCCTCGGGAATGTCTTCTTCACTCAAATGCATTTGCGCTTGCTTTGCTAGTATTTCAATCGCCATGAACTGGGGAGTACCCTAATAATGCCGCATGAGTTTCGCAATCTTTGATAATCATCGTGAAAAGCATACCGTTAACTCCTTATCAGGATTCTTTTGAGTACTCAGAACAACCAGATCCTCAGGTCTTGCTAGCCCGAAGTCACAGGGTACAAACGTTGCATAGTCAAAGTCGTGAAGAAATCCTCGTAGTCTGCCTGAAACCTCGACGAACAGGATGTTACCAGTGCTGATATCCCGATGAAGAACGCCACAAGACCGAGCAATGAAATGTCCTGAAAGAATGTTAGAAAATCCCTCGCCGACATAACAATATCAACACTCACCAACTACCGCGTCTCTTACAGCTACAACAAGATCTTTCGTCGTGGGATAATCCACCAATGGACGCCCGACAGGTCCAGTAAGCGAGCGACCTCTGCTGCGTTCGGAAGTTTCATTCTGATTTTGAAGCCGAAAAGTCACCGTGGTATGTCCACGCTCGGAATCTGTCCCAGACGTAGATTCCAGGTTGGCAAGGTCCAGATAGCCGTAGTACTCGGGTAAACCTGGAATCCAATCTGGAACACTATCTACGTCAGGGTAAATCTGCCTGACCCAATCGAATTCTGGTTTCGTTCTCAGCTCAGCGTAGCGCTCCTGAATCCTCTCGTAGAATTCGGATTCAGGCCTGCGAATTCGTTGGTGCCAAGCATCCTTCATGACGAATTCGTGATAGCCATGGCAAGGTATGTCCACCAAAATCCGAGTGACATACGTAGCACGAGAGAAAAGACCCGAGGACTTATAAAGGGCCGGTCCGAATGTGAAACCTTCTACATCATCTAGGGAGTTGTTAGGCATAGGGCGGAGCACGGGGGAAGACCAAGACACGTACAGTAAGGAAGATCTTGATCACTATTGGTAGGTCCAGCAGCGGAACTGATTGAGCCACTCGAAGAGTTTGCACTGATTCTCCGCGATAAGAAAGTATCACGATTCAAACGAACTTTTACCCATCGACAGTTACTTTTGTTGAGAATGACGGAAGAATCGAATCGTTTGACCTCTTCCCGCATTGTGCTTATGTCATGGTTGGTAGGAAGTCGTATCGTTTCGTCCCAACCAACAACAGTATTGGGTATACCGTGAAGAGGATTGACAAGGCGCCAGAGAAACTCCCGGATCGCTAGTGGTTTATCGTGATAGTCAAAGCCACAAGAGACACTCCCGGAGCGGTCGAATCGATAAATACGCATCCGATGTGATTTTGAATATATTCCAATGACAAACACGTAACAGTGCAATGAGGCAAACAGAAGACTTCTTGCGCTCTTGACTAACTGTGCTATGGTGCCCACGTTAGTTCCAGTGGCAGAGACTACGTTGGAAGCCGGATCCACTGGATCAGCTTCCAGTTTCACTTCAACCGGGAGAGCATATTCATCCCACCCCGCATTCGATGGTGGAGCGGTTAGCCCAGGATAACCACCCAAGATATCGGGTGCAGTGGTATGATCGTATTCGGTAGGGCCGGTAAGGTATCGAGCGTGTGTATCCTGAAATGCGATCGTATTTGATGCAGGAAAATCTTGCTGGCATCTAGTGAGCAGTGTGACCTGAAAGCTGATCAGCGTTGTGATAAGTATGGATGCAACGAAGGAAACACACGATAGGACCATATGTAAGCTTTTCAGTTCCTGCCATTGGAACCTCTGTCGCAGAAAGGTGTAATGTCTCAGCCAGCTCTGCAGTGGTTGAAAGCGCAGGTGCATTAGAAGGCACGTATTTGTCCAGAAAGCTTTCAATCGTCCCTCCACTCTCATAAGAATCGAAGGCTTTATGATATTTTGCCCACTGCTCGAAGGTTTTGACATTGCGCACATCATTGGTTGCCTTGGCTGCACTTCCAGATTGGTGGTCGCTTTCAGTGCCGATGTCTCCACGTCTAGGAGTGGAGTGGGTACCAGTGTTTGCCAGACGTTCTGCAACGCGTGGTGGTATTCCGCCCACTGCCTGCTCATTCGCCGAAACAGAATGTGGACGCTTAGGAGTCTGTCGAGGGGTAGGATTATTGTCAGGAAAGAGTGGAATATCGGCCATGACAACGTCTGAGTCTATGAGATGTTCAAAAGAGCGCGTTACAGGTTCGACATAGTGGGATGGTTTAATAGTGGTACTGGTCCTGCGAGAGGAGAGATGTCGGCGATAGGAAACCATTGTTGACACGACTTTGAGATTTAGAACTCAGAGAATGCTTTGGCCTTCCAAAATCGCAGAATCAACATAGGACAATGGTCATGTCCAAAGACAGCAGTCACTTGAGCGCGTCTCCCCACCGTGTTGTTTGTTTCAAAGGCTTTAAACAAACAACGACCACCGCTACCTACATAGCAGAACCTACCATTCTCCCAGCATGCTCCTATACTTAAGTACTAACCGGAAACTGGAAGACATAAGCATTTACTACGGGCGTTAATCTACAGTTGAGCAATTGGTAGTGTCAAAATACAATAATGCGATACATTATAAGTATATTGGAATCTATTCCGGAATCCAGCAAGTACATCCCCTCAATCATCTGCAACGTGAACAGCCACCTTGGCTTTGTTTGTTGATCGTTGCACTGCCAACATAGCCTCCCCAACCTTCTCCAGCCCGTTATACACCTCCTCGCGGTACTTGATCTTCCCGTCTGCTACTAGCTTCGATACTTCATCGAGGAATTGGGTATGATATTTAGGATAAAACGGTGGCAATACAAAGCCGTTGATTGAGAGTGCCTTCGAGATGATGTAGAATGCATTCTACGCCGAGCGTTAACAATGTTAGGCAACAGATTTTCAAAAGGAATAAGCAAACCTTGAGCGTAAAGTCACCCGTACCATAGCCAGACAACATGCCACATTCCTGTATGTCACTTAGTTCTTATTCTTAACAACTAGTGTGCAGTGAATGTAACGTACGATGAACCTTGCGCCATAGCTGGAGAATTGCAATGCCAGGTCCAGGGTTTCGCCTCCGACGTTGTCCCAGTAGCTGGCGAATAGAATGGTCAGATAATCTAGCGGTGATCATAAGAAAAGAACTTACATATCAATAGGACCTTCCTTCTCCAATGTATCCTTAATACTTCCTGTCTTGTAGTTGACCACAACGTCGGCACCGCATTCTTTCATGAACTCGACCTTCTCGTCGGACCCGGCTGAGGCGATAACTTTCAAACCTGCAACCTTAGCAAGCTGAATGACGACGCTGGATAGAATATGTGCCTCAGAGAGAGAGATGTATAAGGGAACAGTTAGGACGCACCATCCTACAGGCCCCGCACCGCTTGACACGAAAACAGTCTCGCCTTTCTTCGCACGAGAGTATTCCTTCCAGCCCGCATACGCTGTGAACCCTATGCAAGACAGTATCAGCCTACACACGCCATCGTACGCACCCATGCTAACATACCCGATAACCCGACGGGACCGACAAATGCAGACCATGGGAGGTTGTACTTATTGTCGATAGTGCCGAGTCCCTGCGCATCGCTGACGATTACATAGTTTTGGTGGGCTAGTTGTGGTTCAGCATATGTCGCAACAGTAAACGAACAACGTACGCAGTATCCCAGAAACATGGTCCCCCTTCTTAAACGCGGCATTCTCCGAGCGCAGTACGACTCCTACTCCGGTGCCATCGATTGGCTGTCCTGGAGTATAGGATACCTAGCCAAGCAGTGCGTTAGTAGCTGCAACAAGCGAGGATCTCAAGTGACAAACTAACCAGAGAAGATGACTTCGGCGCTGGACGCGTTCGCGCGGGCAGATAGAGATCGATAGACAGCTCGAGCACCTTTACCAGAAATCCGCCGTTGAGAGGAATATTTTCGAGATCGATGGTCTCTGAGTCGTCACAGATAAGAGTTTTGCCTGGTTCAATTAAGCTTCCATCTGAGACTGTAAGTAAGCATAAATAATCAGTGGGAGCTGGAAAATAGTGAACGTATTAGACTTTACGTTGGACCAGCTCTTTCAAAATGACGCGAGAGTTCGTTACAGGGGCCATGCTTGGTAAATATCAAGGAAATACTGTCGATGATAAGAACAAGCTTGAACTATTGCATCCCATTTTATATCCTCCAATACCTGGACTCTGCACATCAAGCGCGTGCTACTGCGAAAGGCATACCATGACTAAAAATCTGCCAATCGGAAGCTATCCGTTTTCATCACTGGTAGAGAATTTCGAGGAATCGAATGCGCCAAGATCGGTTTCTTCAGGTGACAAGATTGCGGCGGCCGTGAAGAGCGAAGGATGAGTCTAAAAAAGGGACGGAACCTTTCCGATACGTGCCAAGTCCAACAGCTTACTCATCCCGTTTTGTGATTGCCGGCGGTCGCATGCTCCTCATTCGGTACAGTTGTTACTATATATGGTGTTTCTTCGAAGCTCGCATGCGATACATCATACACTCAACCAAAACTTAACAGCTTTCGACGTAAGAGGTTTGTCCTATACAGCATATGCAATGTTCACTGTAGATCGAATTCCGTTGTCTGCGTCGCACGGTATACCTGTCTTTCAGCAAGGGATGTACCAGGTTTCACAAGCCTGACGACATACGGGACACATAAGAGTTCAAGGGAATGCGTTGCAGCCTCGTCGAGCCCTTCAAGAAAGAAATAGATTACTTCTTCACAACAGCACGTTGCACCTTCAATATAACGTATCACTCTACATATATCGTAATTGCGTCCCTTCAATCATCCGCAACGTGAACGACTACCTTGGCCTTGTTCGTATATCTCTGTGCCGCTGACATTGCCTCCCCGACCTTTTCCAACCCATTATACACCTCCTCGCGGTACTTCATCTTTCCTTCTGCGATGAGCTTTGGTACCTCGTCGTAGAACTGGGCACCATATTTAGGTGCAAGAGGAGTCATAATAAAGCCATTGATTGAAAGTGCCTTCGAGATGATGTAGAACGCATTCTACGCCGAGCGTCAACGATATTAGACAAGAGCTTTTCAACAGGAACAAGCGCACCTTGAGCGTAAAATTTCCGCTCCCGTACCCAGATAACATGCCGCATTCCTGTACGACAATTGGTGCTTATTCTTAACAACTAGTGTGCATTGAATGTTACGTACGATAAACCTTGCCCCAAAACTGGAGAACTGCAATGCCAGGTCTAGCGTTTCGCCACCGACGTTGTCCCAGTAGCTGGAGTAAATAATGATTAGACAAAGTATAAGCAGCGACCACAGGACTTACATATCAATGGGACCTTCCTTCTCCAAGGTATCCTTGATACTACCCGTCTTGTAATTGACCACAACGTCGGCACCAAATTCTTTCATTAACTCGACCTTCTCGTCGGACCCGGCTGAGGCGATGACCCTCAAACCTTCAACCTTAGCGAGCTGAATGACGACGCTGGATGAAATATGTGCCTCAGAAAGAGAGAGGGATATGTGAACAGTTAGGACGTACCATCCTACAGGCCCCGCACCGCTTGACACGAAAACAGTCTCGCCCTTCTTTGCACGAGAGTACTCTTTCCAACCAGCATAAGCGGTCAATCCTATGCAATATACTATGCTTCAATATGCTATCATATACATACATACCAACTTACCTGATAACCCGACGGGACCAACAAATGCAGACCATGGGAGCTTATACTTATTTTCAACAATGATGAAGTCTTGCGCATTACTGATGATTGCATAGTTTTGATACGCTACTTATGGTTCAGCATATATTCCGATAAATGAGTATGAATAACGTACGCAGGTTACCATAAACATGATCACCTTTCTTAAACGCCGCATTCTCTGAGCGCAATACCACTCCTACTCCGGTGCCATCGATTGGCTGTCCGAGTGTATATGGTATCTATTCACGAAGCGCGTTAGCTGTCGTGGCATGCAAGGCCACAAGTAAACACCAACGATGGATGATTGGTTAAGAGATGGACGCGTTCGCGCACACAAATAGATGTCGACAGACAGCTCGAGCACTTTCACCAGAAATCCACCATTGAGAGGCACGCTGTCCAAATCAATGGTCTCAGAGTTGTCGCACACAAAAGTTTTGCTTGGTTCAATGAAGCTTCCAGCTGTAAGCATAGATGGTCAATGTGGGCTGGGAAACGGTGAATGTATTAGAACTCACGTTGCACAAGCTCTTTGAAAAGGGCGCGAGTGTTCGTTACAGGAGCCATGCTTGGTTAATACGAATCGCAGTTGTTGATGATATGAACAAGGGACTAATGCACTCTTATTTATATTCCTCCACTGCATGCACTCCGAATCTGTACATCGAATGAAATATTGATCAGTATAACATGAGACGGCCGTGCGTAACGGTATGAAAGTACGGAACCTTTCCGAGACAGCTGAGCGTTAGCTGCCGTGCCATTTAGGGGGTACACTTGGGTTACAGGCTACAGTGTACACGGATAGCTATCCGATATCTCCATTCTTCCACGTGCCCACTGAACTGAACTAACGACCCTCATCGTTGTAAACATTGAGGATGCTTCCCTTATGGGAATAATCCCACCGTTACCAAACGGGCCCGTAGTTCGTTGCGATCGAACAATACCTCTGCACCGATGAGTGTCGGGTGGGCATCCGAGGACTATCATATGTTCTTTCTTGCACGTGACCGCTGAAGCTGAACTAACATTGATAATGGCAACATTCAACCAGCATTCATCCCCACCGTCGGTACTTACAAGTTACTTCACTTATCAGCAACATAACACGGCATTGAACTTGCAGAGTAAGAAGTAACACCTCTTTTAGGCTTCCAAAGTTTCGAAGATCACAATTTTTTGAACGACAAGCTGCAATGGTGACTTTCCGAACAGAACTAGATGAGAAAACCAAGAATCAATTCCTAAAAACCGTACAATCATTTTTGTTTTAGGTCCATGTCGATCCATACGTACGAATCCGTACTCCAAAGTTCCATAGTTTTTTTTTTGCGATTCTACCTGCCCTGTGAAGTCCACTTCGGGTTATCAGTTACCACTCCCCCAACGCCTCCCTCAAATACAGCATCAATCTCAACCTGCAAATCCGGGGCGACAGTCACATTGGGCGTCATAGCCCACAGCGCAACAGCCACCGTACTACCACAAAAAGTCAGAATTGTCCACAACCAAAGCAGAAAGAAATACATACTTCTCGCCATTATAATCAAGTATACCCTGATGTACCGGGAACTTCGCCTGCGGTCTACACACGTTATTAACTTCTAAGTCTTATCTGACAACACCAAAGGTACTCACCCAAGATTCCCAACCCTCTTCCCCATCATCCACCCATTCACAAACAAGAAGGCGCGATATGGCTGCCCCAACGGCTCATTAAAATTGAAAGACATCATGACGTCCAGGTTCTGGGGTATCGCAAGCTTAAACGTCGTAACGAAGAATCCAACGCCTGCCGCCGAGCCAGGCAACCCGGAGGAGAGAGGGCGAGAAGCCCATCCAGCAGTGTTGAACCCGGGCAAATGCCAACCTTGGCGTTCGCCGAAGAGACCACCTTCATTGAGGACACCACGGGTTTTGTCGGGGAAGCTAATAGCATATTCGTCAGATTCCCACCTCACACACGACATAAGGGGAGTACTAACTTCTCATAACCACCAACTTTACCCTGTACTTTCCATGTAGTAAAGTCACCAGTATCAAGCTTGAAGCCACGAATACCTCTTGGGCTCTTGGGCGAGTTCAACCCATCTGACAAAGCAGGTTAGATAAATCTATTCCATCAGAGCCCAAAAGAACTTACTCGCACCTCCGGTTTCATTCAACCCCATGTTATCCTGGACAACAGTGATAACGTTGTCCTTGCCCGGTAACAGCGCACCAGGAGGAAGGATAAACTTGTCATCGGTCTCTTCGAGAATGCGGCGATTGTTCGTAGAGCTAGAAATGCTCAGCCTGCAGTAAATCTGGGTGAGAAAGTGTACTCACTTTCCGAAGGAGGTATTCAAGAAAACGTTGTTAAGCCATACACTAGCCGCAAACGCTGTAACAGACGTTAATGACCATCCACCAAATGCAGCGCCAAAGACTGCTCACCTTCACCACCATTAATCGAAAGATTAACGCTCTTCTCAGCACCAGTAGCCTGGAAATGCCCTCTCCAAAGCACGGTATTCTCACAGCTACAACGTCTCGTCAATATCCATCTTCCATATCCACAAAAGTATCACTCACAATCCATAATCACACCCATACAGTACCCTCCCATCACCATAATAAGGCTTAAACGGAATATTCGTCGAAGTCTTATTCGCCACTACCCAAGTAGAATCATCGAAACCAGCACCAATCTCCGGCAAACTATCCTTAAACTTCCACTGTGTCAAACTGGGCACGGGGATACTCGTCGTCGAAACCTTCGTGCTCAAACTGCCCACGAATCCACCTATAGCAGTAACCGCCGAAGAAGCCCTAGCGTCTCCAGAAACACGCTGTCCATTCCATGTAATTGTATGAATATTCTTGGACGCAATAACAGTCAACGTCGCATCAGTCTGCAAGTCACCCCTAAGCGCAAGCGTGGACCCGGAAATGGTCGCATTGCGAACGAGGTACGGGCCACCCACAAGCACAGTTTCATTCGTGCCTATACCCCAGAAGTTCTTCAACGGGTCATTGGAAGAGCCAGCAATAGCAGGAGCCCAGAAGCTAGCTGCGGTCTCAGAGTCGGCGTACAGAACTAACTGCTTATCCGAATCCCATATTGTAACGAGCTGGGTTACACCGGGGAGAACGGTAACAACGTTTAGTCCTGCTGCCTTTGTGATATTCACTGAAGCTGGAGGAGTAGCATGAGCATTGTTAGGTGTGCCTTTGAAGCCCAAGGTTGCGAATTCGTGGAACTGGGTGCTGTTTCCGTGCAGGAAAAGTATATCCCTCCCGTCGATTACACCAGCAAAGAATGCCTGTGCAGTGGAATAGACAATTCTTGACGTGCCGAATGCGTAGTCCGTTACGATAACCTTTGACTCCCTCCCACCAAGGGTGATAGATGGAGCAACAAGCGGGATCTGCAGCGCCCCATCAGAGGTAGTCACGTTAAGCTTGAAGTTGGTCGTTGCTCTAAGTACATTCCATCAGACCCACTCTTATATATCGAGAAAGAAAGAACATACGTGGAAGTAGAGGCCGTCTGCCGCGCAACATAGAAACCTGCTTTCGAATCAGGATTGCGCAGGAAGGTGATAAACGCCGCTGGGTTGGAGGAGACAGCCAGCCCGGTAGATGCGTCTGCGACCCAGTCTGTCTTGTAGAATTCAGGTGAACTGCGTAGGAAAAGTCCTTGTCGCTTCAGTTCGTCGAACTTTGTTGTTAGCTCTCTTGACTCTGCGATCTACAACAATACTCAGCACTGTAGCACAAAAGGAAAAGAGATAAAGGGTAAGTACCGAAGAACCATAATCGTACGAAGTATAAACACCATGGAAGGGAATAGCACCCCACGACGTACCACTTCATCCTAATCAGTCTCTCATGTAAGGAAAGGAAAGGAATAAATATACCCGAAGATCATGTAGTAGCTGATCAATTTCGCGTTGCTTGCCCAAAGTTGGAGGTTGAAAACAGATTGGAAGTCAGGGCCGGTGAGAACGCGGCATGGTGCATATCCTATACCACCGATTAACACGACCGACGAATAGCACATATACGAAGCGTACCTGGTGCTGTAGGACCCCATGCATCGAATGACCCTCCTTGGAATTCAGGGAAGTACCATGCTTGCGAGGGGTTCACTTCTGCGTGGTAGCTATGATAGTTTGTCGTCACAGGCTTCCAGACCGTGGGGTTGGAGCAGTCGAATCCTTGAGGGTACGAATCCAGACTACGCATGTCAATGAGTACGGCACACATTAATGCCGCTAGAAGAAAGCATACCCGTAAAGATCTACCGCGCCCTAAATCATAGCACAATGAATACTGGAACAGAAAGAGAGGAAACATTACTGACAGTACCGTTGATAAAGTTCCTCCCTTCTCCAGGATCATTATAAGTAAGAGGAACCACAATATCCGAAGCATGGTACACATTCTCCAGATCAACGAAGTATTCAGCTTGTTGAATTGGACTCTGGCCGAACTCGTTGTCCACTTGCACCGCTACAATCATCCATCTTAGCCAACTTGTACTGCATTTCTACGAGAAGACGCACCGATAACAGGACCTCCATTAGAAATCTGGTTGGGTGCAGTAACGTCGATAATGCCTTTGACATAGTCCTGCCATGCAGCTTTCCAATCTGTGGCGTTGGTTCGGAGTGTGCCTGCGACTTGGGACGTGGCCCAGTGAGCTATACCACCCGCTGTCGTTTCTGCATTGATGTACTAATTCCCCTTCAGCATACACTCTCTCACAAACAAATATATACCCACAGGTCCTGAGGGAGAGTCAGAATGTACCATAAAGACGCATACATAGAAACACACCCGGCCTAAGCACAATCCATATCCCCGCCTCGCGTGCAGCATCATACAAAGGTTGCAATGCCCTGAATCCATTGAAATCGATGACACCAGGAGCGGGGTTGATGAGCCCCATGTGTGTGTACACGCTTACGGCGTTCAGGCCTGCTGCTTTTACTTTTTGCAGGATGTCGGGCCACAGTGAAGGGACTGGGAGACGGAATGTATGGAATTCGCCAGAACTAATGACGGGTAAGTCGATGTATGCGCATTTAAGAGGGTACATACTGCAAAAAGACGCGTTGCCCACGAAGAATAAGACTAAAGTTATCGAACTGCACATCGTCAGTGCGTGCGAGCTGTTCGAACGAGCTGCTTAAATCAGGCTGGGTATCAGTCTGTGGGGTATCACCCTCGCTTGGAGAACGAGATGAGATTCCATTGAATTGATGAAAAGAGAGCCCAGGGGTCCACGAAGAAGCGGTGACTTTTGATGATGTCAAGACGAAGAATATCGAAAGCAGCCCAGTAGTCAACCAAAACCACCTCGAGCGGTGAGCTTTATAGCTATAGCTCGGCATGGCAGCGTCTGACATCTTCTCCTTCGAAAAGACGTATTTCTCGCTGCTGTCTTTCTCAACAGGAACAGGAACGACTTTGGTGCTTCCCCACATCCCTTTCTTCTCAGTATTTGTACTGAAGGCATGCTTCAGAAAGCCCCTAGAGCGAGTCTCATGATCGCGTTGCATGACATAGAAGTGAGGATAGGGCGGGTTGAACTAGAGGCTCTGCTCGTTCATGGAGCAAGAAGGTTTCCACGGCCAGATGGCCAGCGGACCGTGTGCTGGCCGTTGAAAGAAGCGAACAGGGTGCCTTTGACGTGGTTGATCCCGAACTTGGAAATTCCCGCGCTGGGCTCTTGACCTACAGCGGCCATCTACGCTCTCCTCTTCGTCGACGACGATGTTCACCATAAATCTACCTTCTCTAAAGCTTGCTTTCTTCCATTCATGCCAACCAATATCAAAATTTCTCCACATTTCTTGCTTCAGAACTTGAAGTTCACACTTGCCATCTCACCTCCATCTAAAAATGCACAAATTCTTAAATTCTTAAACCCACACTCTAGACAACGTGATCAAGCTCAACTTCTAACGAAGTGGATTACTTGTGGATTAATACGCTTCATAGCCAATTATTACGCACATAAATCATCACAGCGAGCTTCTATATCCTCGGTAGCTTTCTGGACCTTGTGGTGAACGGCCCGCGCAATGCCACTACAATAAAATGGTTCTCTGGAATAACGCCTAGTTTTTTTTTGATCTAGACTTGAGTCCGAAAGGTAGCACAGAGAGTTCAAAGAAGTATTGCATCACTACTTCAAAGTCCAGGGAGATTTCTCAAGCTCAAGACCCAACGGCAGTAGGTCCTTTGTGATACTCCTTGAATACTCCGGGAGCGCCCCATTTTCCTTCTGTTCCTCTCTGAATGACGTGATCCCACTATATATAGACTCTAGAGGAACCCATCTCATCTATCATCAATCATTCCGTTCTATCTTTGTTACTTGTATATGATGTCTAAACTCGACTGGCGGCTGCTTCTTTGAAAATTGCATCCACGGCAAATCTACGGGTTACAGCGCACAGAATTACATCCATTATCCATGACATTGATGGACGCCTACCAAGCCACATATCCATCATCTTCACCGCCCACAGAAAAATTTCCATCGCTGCGAAGAGCTTCTATCTTCCGGCCCATTTATCACCTTCGGAAAAACAATTCATTACAAGTTGCTGGAAAGGCTTTCTGATATCACATCGTCGAAGGGCTTCTATATAGTGGTGTGCCTATAACGCCTACATTGTAAGTATTCTTGTTCTCTGTCGAGCGCTTGCGGCTTTTTCATGGTGGTACATCGTTCAAAGTTCCACGACTTCACGGACCCAACCAAGGCCGCCAAGTCATGATATCCACCCAGCCATTTCATCTCGACGGCAGTTATCATATTGAAAACTTCCATGTAGTACTTATTGTCCACTGTGCACCCACAGCGGAGAGCGCTCGAAAGGATGATGTTGTAGGTTCAATATTCCACGAAGTCACGGACAAGACTACCAAACATTCTCGTCATATACCTCAGGCAAATGTCACAAGCACTCCGCACCCTCCGCATGCGGCAAAGTTGAAAGTTCCCCTCCGGGAGTCCCAACCTTCTTTCCCCGGACCGATCGTCGGCCTATATCATTATTTCCGCCCATTTGCTCCCATTTGACGCTGTTCGACGTCGCGCACCGCTGCGATCACCCTTAAACCTTACCGCTTCAACAGGCTTCAACACCCCGCTCTAACCGAGACTTGCCTTTGTAGGCTTAAGTCACAGCAGGCTATGCTCCGCGGCGTGCGCCGTCCATAGTCGAAGGCAAGAATATATTGCCAATTTGGGACTGCGAGGACGCCATTGAAAAATTGAAACCCGACTGTGCAGTGTGAAACATTTCTCCTTTGTGTTTGATACATGATCGTCGGTTGGTTGGTGTCGTTTGAGGGTGATGCTGGCGATGATCTCTCGAATCGGTTAGAGGTGTGTAAGCAATATGCAAGAGGGAAGTCAAGACTAAGAATTTCTGTTTTTTTTTTTGTACAAACTAAAGGTACCGGCACAGAAATGTAACTGTACATATACACCGCGGAGCTTGGTTGAATCGTGCTGCACAAATATGTATTGGTGTAAGTATAGTTTTTCTTATGAAGTCATACTTACCTATTTCAAAGATATGATAGCGATTAGTAACTACGCTACATGATGATCAACAACTAATCGTATAGCAGACTAACGAGTAACCAGCGATGGTAGCACCATCGCGGCGGTCCCGGAGGTTGAACACAACCAACATCGTTCGTCATAACATCACTCAACGAGCGCACCCGACCGTCGCAACGATCGATAACATTACGAAATTCCTTTCCATGGGGTGAACATACATATAGGAGTACTTGCAACACCCCTGCAGATTCTCGAAGTGAGTAAGGGTATTTGAAAATGCAGCTCCAAGGCAGTCATAGAACCACATGTACGGAGAGCAGGAACTGTATGAACACAGTAGTAGTGACATATAGGGGTTTGAACTTACGCGTACGCCATAGAGGGCCTTAGGCGTAACGGACGACTGCTACCGACGACGCCGACTCGACAAGGAACTTTGTAAATCACGATTCACTCGCGTGGCGCGGATGATGCGGTCTGCCACAGACCTAAAGTAGGCATATTAAGAACATCAAGAAGACCCTTCTTCCGTGAAACCGATGATCAGCCTCCAACTTCCAAGTATTTTATGTGTTAAACAAACCAATACGAATTCCAAGGACCTAACCGATAGCAAAACAACTACAAGAAATAATACACATAATTTACAAAGGTACCCAAAATAGACAGCATACAGGAACCCCGAGAAATTTTTGAAATGGAAGTCAGTCAGGGCCTCAGAAACGTTCGATTTTAGAAGAACTTCACAGAAAATTTCTTAGCTTCGCAATAATTAGAAGTAGATAAGATCACCCACTTCGACTCAGTCGGACTTCGATAGCTCTGGCTGTGAGTTAAACTACGACCTTGACTATGTTGACTAAAATACTGAACGTGACTGTCCTGACTCCGTTGCTGCCCATAACCATGACTCTGGCTATGTTGACTCCGGTACGGCAGTTGATTTACCTCGTCTAACTGTTCCTCTTGATGGAAGGTGACAAGCTGGAACTCAGGTTCCCGAATCTATATTAACAGTTCAAGAATAACGCTAACATTCGGAGTTATTAGTAAAACGTACCTTTGACCAACCATTGGTAATAACGTGGTCCACAACACCCACACTAGGCATGCGCGTACCAAGATGGAATAGATTGGTATTATTCGTATCGCCCTGGCGATCAGTCCCTCTTCCGCGGACTTGTCTCCTGGTGTTCAATCTAAGAGAATTAATCAGTCCGACGGCATCATGCGAATTCAAGCGTCCTACGTTGCCATAAACGAAATGGCGTACACTAGATTTATAGATGAGTATTATGAAAAAAAATATTAAAAGAACAAACTTACTCTTGCTAAGAGTAAAGTACACCGCGGCAAAGTAAAGGTTATTGTCTGGCATCGCATTATACTGTTACATATGATTAGAAGTCATTCAAATTTATCATATGGCAGAAATACTAACCAAAACCAATACATCCACGCTGACAGTGCTGCAAGAATAGCATAAATTTGGATTTTCTGCAATTTCACGAGCTCACACAAACCTTGTGACAGCCCCCGTGTTAACAGCATACTTGGACAAACTGTTAACCAGAGAATCCGAACTAAAAGACTCGCTTAAAATCACAATTCCCAACGGAATCTGTAAGAATCACATACGCAGTATACCCCGTACGGAGGCGATTGAGGTAGTAGCATAGCGAAGCGGCCGTTACAATATCCGTAAGGACTCCCACGCCGAGGGATACTGTCCCAAGCACCTATATTGTTCTGTAAGGCATCGATGGGAAATTCGTGAACGCGTACCTGTAGGTCTTGTACAGAGTAGATGTTTGGAAGAGCGAAACTGAACCAAAAGTTGGTATGGGATAGATTTTACTAATAAGTAGCACTTACGCTTTTATCGTGTAAGCTAAAGAAAGACGAGCGTAAGCACATGAGATACGATGAGAGAGGCAATAGTAATACTTAATGCTAAGCCTATTGCGCAGGCAGAATATAATTAGACTGAAAACTCTTATCTTGCTAAATATACTAACCTAATTGCCCGAGTGCAAGTAGTAGCTATGACGACTGTGAGCAAGAGCGCACTTGGGATAACTTCATAATACTAACCACAAGACCAGTTATGAAGATATTACGGCCGCTAACTGCGCGATATGGTAAGAGTCTTAACACCACATCTTCAAAATTAGCAAACGGCCTTACATCTCCAAACGCGGAAAGCAAAATAACTGAAACGCAGCGTCAGTATTCCATTACCATTACAACGCGCTCAAAAAGATGCAACGCACGTCTTGACAATACATCCGACGATCGCCTTCAAAATAGTTAAACGCGTATGCAGGGTACAAAACAAAAAAGAACCTACTCCGAATGTCAGCTGCAACTGTTGAAACACTGTGTAAGCCACGTGGTGAAATACAAGGAAGACAGGTTCGTACAATCAGAGACCTTGAATATCGGAATAAAGTCAGGTTGGGCGGAAGGCTCGATGCGTCAACGCGTGGAACGTACCATGTGGTAGTTGCCGCTAACAGTACCAGTGGCTTGAGATAATTGACGATGCTGTAGTAGTATATCAGGTGGCCAATGCACATCTGGTCTGCCGTTTCGAGCAATCTACAGTCTAGGGTTCATGCAAGAACCAAGAAACTTGGGAAAGAAAACGTACACTATCAACAAAACCTGACCAGGGAACATTGAGCATGAACAACGCGTTACATCTGAAGCCAACATACCAAACACTTGAACATCCACCGATCCACAGGGTACCTCCAGAAATAATAAAACACCTGGGTCAAGAGTGTCCCATAGACCACACATGCGAATCCAAAGCCAATGAACACCGCGCCTAGCGTGCTATCTAGAGTTGGAACTACGGCCATGGCGTCCAGAGCGTGCTCGACGAACAATAATAAAAACCAGAACGGGGAAGAAAGTGAACAAAATGCAACAAGTTACAACACACGTCCACCAGGGCGAGGAGTTATGGGTGCTCACGCATCATTTTGAGGGAAAGCAACTACAGAACCTAAACATAGATTTGATGTTGATGTCCAAGAAATTTTCGTATGCCGCGAAGAAGTTCAGAGGAGTCATGCGGGCACAAAGCTTGTCTTGGGAACAAGTGGGGAAGGCTGAAAGATGGACATCTCAACCAGGGTCCAAGAGGGTCTAACTTGGGCCCAACTCCGACTCCAGTCTTAGAAACGGTGCTGAGAAATCAGCTGTGAGAATCAGATTCCGCGTGCGAATTAGAGGATCCCAGTCACATGACCACGTATTATGGGAACGAAATGCCACCTTTGAAATTTTGTCCAAGGATTTATTGACAGTGACAAGTCTGATGGATACCCTCAAAAAACCATGCTCTGTTTACTTTTTAAGTAGGTACACAACCACCATCACCTCCAAACACCCGATAGTCGCCATTTCAGACGGCGTTAACACACTGACACGATGTCCTTGTGTAAAGGCACGGCCAGGTCCCCTCACACGACCTGCTGTCGTGCTGAAAGGTGCTAAAAATCAGCGTACAAATTCAATTTACATTAACTTTTATACAAGAGAGAATTAAAGGATTGTGGGTTCTAGTTATTGTTCAGTTTTTGGCTTCTGGAATAGCGATTGTGGCTGAAGCAAAGACAGGGGTTAGAGTAGAAGAGGTAGTTATGGCAAATGTCGAGCTTACAATCGACCGGTCTGGCCCTATTCCTTCTTCCATGTCAGAAATGACAGAAATTTCTTGTCGGATACCGACCTCCATGCTCTGGGATAAAGTCTTCAGCAATTGTTACAACACTAACGGATGCGCACCATTACCTTTGTGCCAACGTCAGACGGATATGTACGTGGTGCACGACCGCTCTGTGTGACCATGAAGAAAGTATTCCGTGCGTTATCTGTATTATGACTTGTGCTTCCGTCTCGATCTGTTCCTCTTCCGCGGATTGCCTTCCGGGTGTTTAGGGTACAGAGGAAGGATATCGCATACACTTAATGCAACCATGAAACAACATACAACGGGAATAGAATAGTTACTTACGCTTTCCGAGAACAAAGTACGACGCCATGAAGTGGAATGCCTTCGGGCGCAAATTGTACAGCAGGAGGGTACAAAGACTGACCGCACTATCCGGGAGTCGGTAATGAAATAAATGAACCATGACGTACATCTTACCTCGTCAGTGCACCAGTATTGATCGCATACATACAGAGTCGATTAACGAGTGTATCTGACCTATAAAAGCGTCAGTTTCATATCTCCGTAGGAGCGTAGGAGAAGCGGTAAAACGTACTTCCTGAATCCAGTACGTAGCTTCCGCAGGAAATAACATAGCGCAATTGCTATTAAAGTATCGGTTATGAGACCGGCACCTAACGAAAGCGACGCAATAAGCTAGTTATTGTTAGCATGACTTCTACAATATATCTGAGGTGCCGTATGTTACCTTGAGTTGGTCTACAAGCCCAAGTTTGTCTAGCTGGAAGCTACAAGGCAATCAGCGGCAGTAGATAAGACAGAGGGCGCATCACTTACGATCTAACGGTGTAGACTACACCCATATAGACTTCATTAGATATGACACGGGTCCTGAGCGCTGATACGTACCAATTCCGAGGCCTATTTTTAATCTCCCGTTAATCACCGTGTAAGAAAAGATAGGAACAAACAATCTACTCACCAAGTTGGGCTGCAATCAGCAAAACCTATAAAAATTGCACTGAATTAGACGCTAGGATTGGGTAAGGCGATGGGATTCGACATACTATGAACCCGGTTACCAGTATGTTCCGGTTGCTAACTGAGACAAGATTAGACAAGAACTTAAGAAGTGCGGAGTACAAGGCTTACATCTCCAGACACGCATCGCGAAGCAACTGTTTTTGGCTTAGTGGGCGCATGATATCAACAAATTCTTCACACTCACGCTTTTACGATGGTTCCTACAAAACACTAGAAGACTGCGTAAGGATCCGTCATCAAGGAATGTTTGTAAATTGGACCCACCCCCAAAATGATTTGAATCTATTCCCGTGGCAAGAGTGTAAGCGTGAGGTATGCCGAGGACGAATGACAATCTTACAAGCAATGTCCTGTATCGTGTCAGAATGAGACGAAATGACAGTATAAGGATGTTGCTCACCATATGATTGTCCCCGATAATAACACCAGCGGGGACGCATAGTTACTGTGACAATAAGCCAAAGGAAGGAAGGTAATAGATACTTGGACCTACCGAATAGTATAGTAATACACGGCATGCCCAATGAAAAACTGATCCAGACACTCCAGAGCCCTAGTGTAGTGATTCCGGGGTATTAGACATCGCAATGAAAAACAACGAGCAATGAGGTTACCATAAACCTCCGACCTAGAGTCACGAACGTTATTGAAGGAAACATAACGAAAGCAAGTTGTGCTTACCAGAATCTTGTAGCCGGGTTTATCTGCAGGATAACGTTGGAAATAGACGAAAACCTGCGTCGTGAGCACTCCGAAGACCACACACGAAACCGCGAAGCCAATTAACACGGCCCCTAGGGTGTCATGGAAGGAAAAGCCGGCTGGTATGATCATTGTCGACATATTGAATGGGAGATGGATATGAGCACGGCGGCCCTCTTGAAGAGACAGACGGACGAGAGAGTTAAGTGTCGTGACCCGTCTAGAGAGAGACAACCGAAGAAGCTAAAGGGAAAGAAAGCCAATGATGCTGTACCATTTGAAGGATATGTTGTTAGGCGCTATTCTATCTCGATCAGAGATTTCGCAAATTCACAGGGGGTAATAGAGCGGAGCAACGTTTCTTCCAAAATACCCAAGAATCACTGCGATTCGCGCCCCCCCCGGGCTCGGTGCGTATCCTCTTTTTTTCGGACATAGTGAGTATCCCAAGGACCTCCAGTGTACTGCGGCGGCATAGAGCGCGTTAATCCGAGATTTGCTACAGAGTATTTTGCACCAGTACGCTCGAGATATCTTTTTATTCCCTCGCCATAGCAGCTCTTGCCCACTTGATACTCGTAGTTCGTTGCCTTTCGTTGCCCATAGCAGCGCTCCGGCGACTTGCATCTACCCCAACAAGTAGGCTCAAGTAGGGCGTTCATGTGAGACCTTCGATTGGGATCTTGATGATCAGACCGAGAGTAAGCGTTCACTGTAAAGATCTCCCAGGATCTCCACTGTCTGGAAAGCAGCCGATGTGCTTGGTGGTGGGGGCCGCGAGGAAAGCACATGGTCGCAGGAACTGGGTGATGCGATGTCGACGGTCATATTTGTTCCGGTTTGAATTCGATCACATGCTGACAAATACTCCAGCCTCGAGAACTTTGCCTCCGACCTCCAATTGCAACAGCGAGCTCCTGTTAGCTCTAGCTCTTTTCCTCAGCGTCCTAGACCTCCTTGGATCACATACAGCTTTTTCTTCTATATAAAATCATATTGGATTCCCCTGTCAACGACGCTCCTTTCTGTTAGATGTAGGTCATTGTAATATGGGCCTGATGCCCTGAACATGCGTATCTCGCCCAATGCTTATGGAGCATGTACTTGTTCAGGATTGCGCCAAGTTATGTCAAAGTAGTAACAATTTTATCTTTCTCCACAGAGGTAAATTACAGCGGGGTTGCTGAAATATTTATAAAAGGCTGTGTCGATCAATCGGCGAAGCGTGTGCTCGGTCCCGTTATACGGGAGTTGGCTCAACCAACCTGCAATAGCTATAGTTAAAAGTAAGCAATACTCTGTATTAGACGGTGCATAAACATATTCTCTCTACCTACTGATCCGTCTTTACTTGCAGGTTTCAACAGAGCCCTCGATCATGATCAACCATGCTCAGTCATGCCATATAAATAGACGGCCTCCGAATCCCGACCAATCATAATAGCTTCTAATGCTTCATTATTCCCCACACCAGCCTCCAGTTTTATAGGTTTAAGGGTAGCATGCCACCCATTGGGATAACACTCTTCTCGAGTTCCAAATGAAAAAGATCTTCCACAAATAACTTCGCGCACCATATGAAGTCGTTGGAAATATAAACGAGAATCGAGCCCGATTGGCTAACCTGCTCTTGCTTCATCGTACTTAGGCTTACTTGGGCTCCCCGGCCTTCAATCGCCATAGCCGTTATGTACCACCGACGGCCAAGTAATGACACTATTGTCGTGAATCCTCTTTACTGCTTCTCATTAACGACTCACAACTGTCATGTTTTTGGACATTCTCTATGCATTTCACACGTTGAAAGTAATTTACTTCGATATAAAGATATCATATCATATGGATAAGTACTAGTAAGTATTGAATGAGAGAGCATTTCGGCTATCTTCAAGGTTTATCTTATACTAACCTTTGCCTATAGTACCCAGCGGTTTTGTCAAAGCACCCAAGTAAATGAAGTGTGGAGCTGTTGTCGTACTCGTACATCATTGAGTGATTCTTCGTAGGTGTCCTACAACAATTGCTTAAGGTGAAATATGTAAGTAATGCAGTAAATCGATTAAAGTTAAAGTACCAAATATCTTTCATTACACGAATCATTGAACTTATGCTCATGGCGTCTTTCAAAGTTTCTCTCGAAACATAGTAGGTCGACCAGAAAACCGACATAACATCAGGCATACACGTATGTGCGCGATTCCAATTTGACATACTTAAATCAAATCTAGAATCCACGTTCTGTACTATTCACGGGATATACCCTCATATGCCCTGAGGATACGCAGGGATACGTGCCTGAAGGTGCCTCAACGGACCTCCAGTAATTATCGATTAAGTACACTACTAATAAGTTGTACTGAGCCAGGCACAGTTCTTAACTGGTTGAAGTCCGCCGGTACTCAAGTGCATATACCATGTGGATTCCACATGGAACTTGCCTGAAAGTTTGTTGTGAGTAGGTCACGAGTACGAGCGCAATATACTTACCATCAAAGTGGTACTCTTAGTTGTCACGATGACGCAGGATCGTCTTTTCACATGATATAAATTCAATTTAAACTCGCAGTTTTGGCACCGCAAGAAGTTCCTGGTACCTTATATTACAGGCACACGATAATACGTTCTATGCATATACATTGCACGCATGCGGATGCATGGCGTTTGCGGCACTTCGAAAGCTCGGAGGAGTTTGGGAGTCTTTCTACAGTATTAACCACGAAATGTGGAAGTAGATTGAGGAATTTATAAAGGTGCTTACTTCTGTCAGGAATCAAGAACGACCGTCTTTGGCATATTAGAATTTATGACATCACCGATCCGTGTCAAGCAATAGATATATGAAAGCTGGATTGACAATGAATGTGTGGGCTGCTAGTACGCGAAAATCCAATATGAAGACGGTGGTGACCAATTTAATGGTATGAACCTGGCTGTTTAACCTCACTACTCTATTTTGGTTAGAATTCGGAACCAATAATGTAAAAGAAAATGCAATCTATAATGCATTGAGTTGGAGACTATTGAAATGGGATGATACAAAATTTGAATAGTCATACTTGAATACTTGTTCCTTCAGTTCAACGAATTGTTCTCTTTGCACACTCCCAGTCCCCGATTCCTCCATGACTTCGCCCGCAACACTTCCTCTTTTACCAGAAATCCTTAGTCTGATATGCGAAAACCTCGCATCCCATAAACCTACTTTGTCTTCGCTTGCAAGAACATGCACAATGTTTGAAAGGCCGGCACTGGAGGTACTTTGGTTTGAACTTGAAGGGATCCACCCATTGGTGAAATGCTTACCATCGAATTTTTGGGCTGAAGAAGTACATGACTATGATGTATATCTGGTATGTACATCTATAACTTCAGGCTCAGTGATCAAGTCTAATCTAAGATTCTAACGAATAACAGGTACTTAAAAGCCCCATATTGTCAACTGACTGCGTACGATTATGTCGCTATGCCAGTATGATTCGGCACTTTTCACTTGACTCCACAAGTAACAATACACTTGTCCACACTAACATATATAATGGCCTTCAAGTGGCACTACAGGGTAAAAAACTGCTACCAAATGTTCAGAAGTTAAAGTGGACTTGCAGTAGCACCACAGATGTCACTTTCCCCTATATTCATATGTTCTTGGGGCCTCACATAACCAAAGTTCAATACACATTTTTCACGGCCTCTCCCGAGCAAGTTTCGCTGATGCCTGCCTTAATCAATCAGTTTCCTTCACTGGAAAGTGTTGACTTCTTAATTGATGACGATGTCCCCCTCTCCAAGGAAAGTGACTGGAAGGCGGTCCAGCTGATCTCTGGTTCTGTTTACAGGTGCAATAATCTGAAAGTACTGGAGGTCCCAAGCCTCACGCATTCTGCCCTCCTGCAGGTATCATCGTTGTCTCATTTGGAGTCATTAACGATGACAAAAGAATGCAAATTCGGTGATGTCAAGCATGTAACGAAAACAGGCGGATTTCCAGCCCTAATTAGTCTCGAACTTCAGGGATGTCATAATGCTTCAGATTGCATTTCAGTATTGAAGTTGATGGACTGCTCGCCAGTAGGCAAATTGACATTATATATTGATGAAGTGGAGACCTCAGAGTCTTGGGAAAAAATCTTCTTTACTATGAACCAGCACTGTTGTCACAATAGCCTCGAATATTTAGAATGCTGCGATGCAGTTGAAGATGATTCAGAGGCCATTATCACACGACTTCTCGGGGAGATGGTCGACTCTAAGGTCTTGAAGCCGCTTCTGGATTTTGCAAATCTTGGATACATATTTCTTGGAATCACTAGGGAACTTCACTTTTCTACTTCTGTTACGGCAAAGGAAATCGCTTGTAGTTGGAAAAAAGTTGAACTATTGAGGCTGGAGACCGGCAGCTTCTCTCGATGCGCTGAACCATCGAGATTCACTCTTATAGATTTAATTCATTTTGCAGAGAATTGTCCAAAGCTTAGGACACTTGGCCTCACACTTGATTTAAGCACTCCTTCAGAGGTTGACTCACACAATTTACCTTGGAGCAACGCACAAGCGACAAAACTCTCAGAATTATATGTGGGTGATTCGCCCATTAACAATCCTTTCCTTGTCGCGGCAAATTTATCGGGCATTTTTCCTGGGCTGGAGCGTATAATAACAGTAGAAGATGAAGAGTATGATTCCAACAGTAGTCTAGAGCCGATTGGTAACAGGCACAACGCTTGGAAGCAGGTTGAGAAAATTATAAAAGTATTTGTTGCTGTTAGGAAACAAGAACAGTCGTACGCAGAACTTCAATATAAACACAATCTCTGACTTAGAGAAATGCAACAAAAAAAGAGAGCACGAATTTAATAGCCTCGAGGGACAGCAATTTGAAGGGGTTTGGTGGAGTGATTGTCTAATCTGAATGTCGGTCAAGGAAATAAAGTAAATAAGTTCAAAACAGGATGGAAAAAGCGAATAAATGAAGCAAAAATAGGAACATGCGTACTGAAAAGCTGACCAAATGTCTCAGTGGCACCTTCGCGTTAATCTTCACGTTCTTGAATTAATTTTCCAACAATAATCAGAAGGGCATGGATGTGTACGTCTTCGGGGCTTGGTATAAAGATGCAAACGAGAAGATGACTATAGATAAAATACATCAGTACTTGTTTGATACAGATATTGACACTGTCAAGTGAAACATACTATATAATTCTAAGCTTGTCGGGTTATGGAGGCAGTTAGGATGCTTCTTAATGTTATGGTTGAAAGCAGATGCAGCTTGGAGATTGACAGTACTGCTGAGAATGGTACCGCCCGATGGACATGCGGAAAGGATAGGGTGGGAGCGCTGTCGCAGTTCCAGAAGTATTCCAGTATACTATATTCGTCCATATGAGCCTCCAGTGTCCACTCTCGTTTCACTATGCCACCATACCCGACAATCCTATCCAGACTTTTCAAAGCCCACGAGCAAAGTAGGTTCAAGGTTACCACAAGCACTACTAACTTTCATCTAAAAAGGACATCATAGCGAGATTCAAACATTTCCATTTCTGAGAGTCAGATGCGCAAGGTGCACAGCTGGAGAGAGGGAGTAAGTTCCACGATCATATATGTAGGGTGTGTGGCCTTACTAATGTCAATCCTCATCAGTGCTCAATTGTCCAGACATAGTCGTCCAGGGTTGTTATTCAGAATTCTAGGGGCATAATCCCTCTAGACTCTGTACTCTGTAATAAAAACGAGGTTAACGTTCGTGTGGAGGGAAACACATAAATTGGAGGAGTGGTTGGAAGCGAAATGAGTCGTATTCCTTTTTGCGGGTGAGAGGAAGGGCGCTTGTATAACGGGCGCCCGCCGTTACTTACATAGACATGTGCGTTTACTTATTTACTCATGTATTCGAGTCTCGGAGTCTCGGACCGAGTCGGACGTAACGACGTCAAAGTTCAAGCTAACGTTGAACAGAACCAATGTCGACTGTGGTTCGGCAATTTTTTTTCTTTGCAAGCACCTCGGTTTTTTTCATGCGCTATCCCTCAGAACTTATTCGTACACCTGAAATTCGTAGGCTCATATGTGAACATTTGATATCACACAAGCCTACATTGGCCTTCACTTGCAAGAACATGCAAGGCATTTGAGGGACCAGCACTTCATGTGCTTTGGTTTGATCTTGAAGGGTTCCACACACTGGTGAAATGCTTACCATCCAGTGTGTGGACTGAAGAACAACGTGAAAATTGTGTACATGTTGTATGTAAATTTATACTTCAGGCAGTGACTTGGGAAAAGATCAAGTCTAATCTAACGGCAGGTTCTTAAAAGCCCCATACTGGATTCCCACTGCATTTGATTTTATTGCTATGCTAGTATGGTTCGGTGCTTTTCAAATCACTCCACAAGTAATAACACACTTGTCCACAATAGCATATATAATGGCCTTCAAGTTGCCCTTCAGGGCCAAAAACTACTACCAAATATTCAGCAGTTAAATTGGAAATTCCCACTACCTTTTAAGGTAGTTGGGTTATAGGGTGGTCTGATTTCCCTATAAGGCGATTTACAGGTTCGTGAATGGGATCTCAGCCTGATTGGCTGGAGCCTGTGACAATCCTGTGACTGCTGATGAATTCACTCATCTCAGATCCTCTCCTTGCTGATTTTTGTATTCAGATAGTGAGGGTCAACATCTGTCACTCTTTGCCACATACTTAACCACTGGTTGCCTTTGCAAAACGATAACATAGCCAATTGAGGTCACGTCCTTTGGTTTGTCCCTCCCCTCATTCCCTTCATTCCTTTCCTCTCATACCCCTCCTTGTTTACCATCCTTTCTCTCCTCTTACCTATCCCATTCCTTCTTTCCGTTCATTTGCTTCACTCTCTTCTTATTCCTTCTTCACTTCCCTTCCCTTCCCTTCACCTCCCTCCTCTGGCTTCACCTCGCTAACCCCTTCCCAGCAGTACCCCACCTCAATTCATCTCACTCTCTGAGATTGAAAGCAAACGGGAGATGACAAGCACCAAACAGCCCTCCAGGGTGTGACAGAATATGGTCGAGTCTTCCCTGGGAACGTGGTGCAATTGCCTAGTGAATCAGTATGGAGATATGAATGGGACGGGTGCTGGTGCTGGGAACTTAAAGTAAGATGGGCTAGGGTCAAGGTCAAGAAATGTATGTAAATGAGCCTCTTCTCATCTTCTCTCTTTAACTTGTCTATTCTCTTCCTTCGCCATGTCTTCTTTCTTCCGTTCTTTGTTCTGTTTTCCGTCCTCCATCCTCCTCCCTTCCTCTCCTCTCATTTCATGCAAGTGCTAACCCCCTCTCCAGTTCACCCACCGCAAAGGCACCCTTCAATCACACACGCGCTCATTGTGCAGGGACATATACATTATGCATTGATGTGGTGCACACGTACTGAAGCAGCCGGCTACATGAAACTGCTGGGCTTCGCATATGATAGGAGAGGAGGGCGTAGATGGCATGGAGGGAGGGTGAGCTCTCCTTTGACTCAACTACTTGTGCGAGTGGTGTCTTTGGACTAGGAATGGAGGTGGAGACAGTGGGTGGTACTGTAATGCTTGCACCAGGATTGAGCATGTTGCATGCTCGATCGTGTGTACGAGATGGGAAGAGTGACTGACGCTAGTCGTAGTCATGACGTAGGTGGATGCGACGATTGAGGAAGGGACTCATGCTCGTGGCCCATCTTTCCTACCCTTCCTTTCTCTCTATTTACATTTCTCCTATCCCTATGCTTCTCGTCATCCTCTCTTTCCCCTCAAACACTTTCCCTTGTACACTCCATCTCTGATCTACACTCCTTTTCTTGTCAATTTCCTTTCGTCAAGAATTAACACGCTATATCTATTCAATCACCTCAAATTTCTTAACCGCAAACCTACCCTTCAATCATACATGCGCTCACTTGAAGAGCCATGGAAGCCGAAGTGGAAGTGAGTCACACAAGGAGTTCTTCGCTACCAACTTGGTGAAAGCTGGCGGCAAGATCGTGTCTCTCGGACGTATAAACTTTTCCCCACAACAAATTGTATTTCTAATGGTAATTGTCTGTTAAATGAGGAGGTAGTGGGCCCTGCCGCTTGCCGGCCCTATTCTTTATGTACACAAGACACTTTTCCATATATTCAAATGTTCTTTGGGCCTCGCGTAACCAGTATTCGATACACATTTTCGACGACCTCCCCCGAACAAGTTTCGGTGGTTCCTGCCCTATGCAACCAGTATCATTTGCTAGAGGTCGTCACATTTCTATTTCTTGATGGCGCAGGGCCCATACAGAGATCATATCGACAGGCAGTCGAAATGATTTCTCATTCGGTTTACAAGAGCAATAGTCTGAAAATACTAGAGGTGCCAAATCTCACTCATTCTGCCTTCTTGCAGCTATCATCATTGCCTCAATTGGAGGCACTAACAATAACCGAATGTCACAAACTCGGTGATGTCAATCATAATGCAACGAAAACGGGCGGGTTTCCAGTTCTGCATAGGCTCCGACTTCAGGAATGTCATACCTCCTCAGATTGCATCACAGTACTGAAGCTCATGGATCGTTCGCCCGTATGCAAGCTGTATTTATCTTTTTCTAAAGAAGAAACCTCTAAATCGTTGGGGATGATCTTTCTCACTATGAACCAACACTTTCGTCACGATAGTCTCAAATATTTCGAATATTGTGACAGCGTAAAACTTCCATTTAATCCGAAAGTCACTGTTACACGATCTCGTTGGGATATGATCAACTCTAGGGTCTTGAAACTTCTTCTGGACTTCCAAAATCTCGAGCAGGTCTTCATCTGCATAACGAAGGAGCTGTACATCAGTCATTTCGTCACGCCAATGCACATAGCCTCTAGCTGGAAAAATCTTAAAACATTGAGGATGGACACTTGCATCTTCTCTAGACTCGGTGAACCACCGAACATAACCCTTGTAGACTTAATTCATTTCGCAAAAAATTGTCCAAAGCTAGAGACGCTTGGCCTTACACTTGATCTACGAATTCCTCCAATGATCGATGAAGACGATATATCCTTTGGCGGGGCACGAGCGACAAATCGTCTCTCGGAATTATATGTTGCAGATTCACCCATCGAGAACCCTTGCCTTGTGGCGGCTACTCTGTCAGGGATTTTCCCAATGTTAAAGCGTATAATAACGCTTGAAGAAGAAGAGGAAAAATTCAGTGATATTCCGGGGGGGTCTATTAACCACAAGACGTGGAAGCAGGTCGAAGAGTTTATACCTATTTTTACTTCCGTCAGGAATCAAGAAAGGTTCTATACAGATGTTCAATATCAATACTATGATGGTTGGTGCTAATTTACGGTAGACTGGAATACACTAGTGCCATGGACTATTTAGACTTTTTATATCACCCGATTGTAGCATTTTTAAGTACATTAAATGGGAGTGATCTAGTCTACCTGCAACAATTATCACAAGGATATATATAAGTTGTTACGTCGGAATCTGATCCATCTCTACACGTTGAATTTCGGGTTATCTCAGCACAACCTAACTACGACCACCGACAACCTCCGACCATACGCAAGGCTTAAGAGGGCTTACCGAGCTTCATCAGTTCGCTTCTCACTTTGTCCATGTCATCAACATCGCTCTCAAGACTCAAACTAATCCCGCCAAGGTCCAGTCCATTCTTCCGACATTTTTTATACAACGGTCCGGGCGGAGTACGTCGCCCGATGTTCGCTCGGAACAAATTGTTTTTATGAAAGTCGTATGGCTCGCTTTAGCAACATAGCAACCCTCTGGTTCCGCAATCTAGCCGATATTGCACCTAAAAATCATATATAACGCGCCCAGCAGGTGAAGAAACGCAACAATAATGGCGTTCCGGGCTTTCTCGACTGTTCTTCTTCTACTTACGTACGTGTACGCCGTCTTCGCAACAGCGAGGACGTCGCCACCTTCGGGCTCGTATGTCGTCCGCGCAGGTACAACCGCATCTGGGGAGTACAAGACCGTTCAAGCGGCCGTGAATGCGCTCCCGAAAGACAGCACCTCAAGGTCTATCTTCATCTACCCCGGAACCTACAAGGAGCAAGTCTATATCAGCCGCACTGGACCTGTTACCGTTCGTACTCCTTCTTCCCACTCCTACATCCTAGCTGACCATCCACCAGATCTACGGGTACACCACATCAACTGGCTCCTACTCTGGCAACCAAGTGAACATCGTCAATGGCCTCTCAGCCGCTGCAGCAGGCTCAAACGACGCCAGCGGGACCTTGCGCGTGCACAACGACTATTTCAAGATGTACAACGTGAATGTGAAGAACACGTTCGGAAAGGGCTCACAGGCCATCGCTCTCAGCCAGTACGGCAGTCACGTTGGTTTCTACGCCTGTGGATTCTACGGTTATCAGGATACAATCCTGACGAACCAGGGCAAGCAGGTCTTCTTGAGGAGTTACATTGAGGTAGGTCCACTTTCTCTTGTCCATAGACAACGACTGATGGCGTTTTCTATGCGCATAGGGTGCGGTAGATTTCATCTTCGGCAGATTGGGACTCGCTTATTTCGGTGGCAACACTATCGGTGTAAAGGGCCCAGGCTGGATTACCGCCAGCGGACGTCAGTCAAACGACGGTGGCAGCTGTAAGTCCCTCCTTACCTTCCTGCACCTCTCGCTGACACAGCAATACCAGACGTCTTCAACAAGAACACTATCGTCCTCGCCTCAGGCGCATCCGGCGTCGGCAAGAACGTCTACCTTGGTCGTCCATGGGGCAACTACGCCAAGTACGTCTAGCCCCGTTATCTTCTAAAACCTCCACCTAACAACCAACAGAGTAATCTTCAAAAACACCATCATTGGCGCATCGCTTAATACCGCTCTCTGGGGGACCTGGAACACAGGCGACGAGCGCACGGATCATGTTACCTTTGCCGACTACAACACAACTGGCCTCAGCGGCATCAAGCGCGCCAGCTTTTCGACTGCCCTCACCGCATCGCAGGCAAATGCTTATACCATCGCGAGCGCTGTAGGTACCGATTACGCCAACTGGGTTGATGCTGCATACGTAGTTTGAGGAATCGGAGGGAATAAGCAAGGGAAGAACGAAGGAGCGTTGATTGAAACCTAATTCGAATAGTCGTCTGTCGCTTGCCACTCATTTCATCTGCCACTCGTTAATTATCATATACCCAATAAATAGTAGTTTCATAATATGAAAGCAATAGCAAGCATCAGTACAAACACATAAGTAACAAAAGTATTACCACCCCCATCTACTTCTTCGTCTTCGCCTTCTTGCCTGCGCTTGACTCGGCCTTATCATCACCCTACGTTAAAAAATACTGTCAGCTTGTACCCATCTTCCAAGCGAATCGTACACAAACCTTCCGCTTTACACCCTTCTTCGCATCTACTTTTCCTTTTGCGCCTTTGCCCTTCGCAACAGGCGCGGGCGCCGCCTTCTCCTTAGGCTTAACAGAGAAGAATCCGTCCAGTCGGCCCTGCTGCTTACTGTTGAGGAACTTTTGCAGTTTATCAGCACCTTTACGAACACGTTCCTCACTATAAACACAAAGAGCTCAGTAAGCACAAGGCATCTGCAAGCATAAGACAAAAACCTACTTGAACCCCTTCTCCGTAACCAAAAACTGAACCAGACCATCAACGTCTGGGTTCGTCCACTCCAGCTATTGCCACCATAAGCACCATGTTAACTCTTCCAAAAGCCTCAAAGCACAAACCTCAATCTCATCAGCAGGCGTAACATCCGGCTTCTCGAACAACTTCTTCGCTTCCTCCCAAGGCCACTCCTCCGGAATATGTATCCCGCCCTTTCCTTTCCCCTTGCCCTTCCCCTTAGCAGGCTTCTTCTCTTCCTCCTTCTTGCCTTTCCCCTTCTTCGCGGGCTTCTTCTTAGGTGTTGGCTGCTCCTCCTCGCCTTCACTGTTAACAGCCGGAGGAGCCTCCACGTCTGAATTGGCAGGTTCAAAGTCAGAGGTGGGGGCAACTGCTTCGGGGTCGAGCTCAATATCTGACGTTGCAGCTGGAGCTTCTTCTTCAGGTTCGGAATCTGATGGCTGAGCTGCGCGCTTTTCTGCTTCCCTTCATGAGAAAGAGAGTAGGTACAACGAACAAAGGAAGAAAGAGGAGAGCGTACTTTTCTCTGAGATGTTCAATGACGCTTTTGAGGTCTCTATGTTCTTTTATGAGCTTCATCGCGGATTTGGGACCGACACCTTTAATGGGCTCGAGGTAGTCGCAACCGAGGAGGATACAGAGCTCGATAAACTGGGATATGCTGGTTAGCGACCGTAAAGAATGGGGAGAGGAAACACACCTGGCTCATGTTCATCTCGAGACCCTCCAGCGCCAGCTTGAGGTTAATTTCGCTGATAGGCATTTTCTTCGCCTCGGAGAAGGTAAGATGTCGGAATAAGATGGGTGCGTTGAATGTAAGGGTATCCATATCTTCTGAGCCAGCTGCATAGACCTATATATCTGTTAGGTACGCTTATATAGACAAAAAAAGAAGCTAGCGTACCTTTCCACCACGAGCGAGCTCAGCGCACTGAGCTTCTGCTTCAGAGGGTGCCTGGCGGGAGCCATGTGAGTAGGAAAGGACGCAAAGAGTAAAAGACGCGTACGACAACGACGGGGATTCCCATGAGTTTCAATAACCTCATAACCTCTTCATTGTGCTCCCTCGTAACTTTCACCTGTCGTCTTGAAAAGCGGTCCATATCTTCAGTAGTACCGACTTCCTTGGCCTCTTCTTCTTCCGCCTTCGCCTCTTCTCTCCTCTCAAGACGTTTCGAAAGCTACAAACCAAGAAAAACGCGTATCAGTCAACACTTTCCACATGAACAAAGAAGGTAAAAGACGACTTACAGTTCCCTTCTTCAACTCCGGCGGCCGTCCATCGAACACATACGCCGGCTTTATCCCATTCTCCACAATCCTTATGGTGCGATAAAAGAACCCCATAAGATGACTCGTAATCTCCCCGGACTCGTTCATCAACATCTCTCCGTCGCGCTGGCGCACGGCGATGAGGAACTGGTACATTGACATGGAGGCGTCAATGGCCACTTTACGCCCAAAGAGCGTTTTTATTTCATACTCCTTGATAGCATTGGGAGCATGTTGGGATATAAGAGCTGTGAGACCTTTGATACCCATAGCTAGGGTTTTGAGGGGGGATGAACAGGAGATTGGTGGGTGTGGTAGAAAGAAGGTTGGGACAAGGTTGGCCTGTGGAAAGACGCGAGCGTGACGTAACGCGTTTTGTCACAGTGTGCAAACAAGAAATGCTCCGGCCCGGAAAACCCGTACTATTCTGACTTGATTCTGACCATTGACAATCGTTGAACTTCAAAAAGCGTTTCGATGATGTGAAGCCCCGTGAGTTTCTTGTTCGCTCACTCAGATCTAAACAGGCAAACAGGTATTACTACGTTTAACATACTTATTTACATGCAAGCACCATATCTAAGCATCGGGGGGGAAGTCAGTACTGCACGAAACTTCTTTCCATTCTTCAGCGCGGGCCAACCCTTCCTCGCAATGACTCTTCATTAATTTATAACAATCAGTTCCAAGAGCCACGCCCTTAGGGAAAGGTTTATCCTTCGCCACTCCTTCGCCTCTCACCACGTCGATGATGACTTCAACGCCCTTCTTCGGATCGCCAGGCTGCTTTCTGTCACAAGCTAGACAGACGACAATTGAGCAATAAGTATTCATAGTGTATAAAGGAAAGAGTTACCATTGAGTACGGCCTCTACCTTCTCGCACAATGGCTGATAGTCGGAAATGCGAGACACAGGAGGGGCGCGTTGGGTGCTTGAGAGCAAGGGAGTGCGGAAGAAGCCAAAGTCGATGCAAGTACTGCGGAGACCTAGAGGAGAAATCTCATCGTGAAGACTCTCTGAAATTCCTATGGTGAACAAGTCAAACTCGAATGTTAGTGTACGTCGAAACGAGGTTTACCTCGAAGAGCCCACTTAGAGGTCACGTATAAACCTGCATAAGGTGATGATCTATCCGTGAAGAAACCTCCTTAAGACCAAAAATGATTCTAATGGTGATTCCTACTTACATCCATCCACCGATAGAGCCAATGAATACTACGGTTCCAATTCGCCTTTCCCGCATGTACGGGAGGAAAGCACGGGTAACATTCAAAGCACCAAAAACATTCGTGCTGAACAAACTACTATCAGCGAAAGTGGATACACAGATGATTTTTTTAAACTTACTTAAACTGCTCCAATGTCTCCTCCGGTCTTAACAAAACGTCAGTACAATTTGAAGAGACTTCTTCCAAATCAAAATCAAAACACATACGTGCTTTCCTCGATAGCACCAACAAGAACATACCCAGCATTGTTCACAAGAACATCGATGCGACCATAAACCGCAACAGCACGTTTAGCGACTTCATGAAGGTTCTCAAGCTTGTCCGTAACGTCGAGCTCGATAGTACTAGCCCCTAACGCTTTCAAGTCATCTAGCTTCTCGATAGACCGAGCGCGTCCAGTGGCAATAACCAGATCCCCACGCTTAAGAGCAGAAATAGCAAGGTCGCGACCGATTCCAGAGCTACATGAGTTCAACGTGAGTCGTAACTTCAAAGAAAATCGACGTCGCGTACGAAGTTCCAGTGATCAACCAGACAAGTTGGGAAGACATTTTCTAAAAGATTTAGAAGATGTATAGGTTGGTTTGTGTAGGAGAGGGAAAGAGACAGCGTTGAACATTTTGAGGGAGGGTTTATATACCCCTGAATATGGCGTTCAGACCGCACCTTTAATCATTCCCGCGTCACTTCTTTCGGTAGCGCTGCTCTTCGGAGACATACCCTACTAGAACGTATTTGCAAACGGGTTTCAGTGAAGTTTATGTAAGTGAGTGGAACTCGCTTACAGTGCTTTGCATATCGATATACTGTACTATTTCGACCAATTGTTCGGTCACGCGTCACACAGGGTCTCCGAACAGAACAAATTCAGGCCTTGTCACGCATCCCAGAGAGCATTGAACAAAGGGTCAAGGCAATTAAATAAGGCATAGTTTTGATGTTTTTTTTTTTTTACGTTAGATGTATGTATTATATCATAAAATAGTGTTTCACGTTCGTCATTGTTAAAAATCTGAGGACAATGAACATTGTTGGCATGAACAAATCTTAAGCATGTCACGCACTGAACTGGTCCCTGAACTGAACAATGAACCCAAATTTTCGGTCACGCTCAAAATGAGCGAACAATTGGTCGAAATAGTACAGTAGACTTACAATTTCGGTAGCAGATAGCTGAGTTCTACCGGCAGCATGATCCGCGCCAGTCCGAAGGTGTGATTGACCAGACCATCCCAAAACAAAAATGGATAACAGCTCTAGCCATAGGCAAGCAAGCACAGTGGAAACCAGTGGGGCCACTAAATTCCGGTGGTTTGGCTGTGGGTCGCCATTGATGACCGTACAACTCAGCTATACACTAGTAGAATTTAAAGTCTATATCGATATGTAAAGCGCTGTAATATAAGCCGGACATCCAATTTTAGTAAGGACAGTTGGAGCTCCTTGGAGGCTTGGAGCTTGCTTAGAGCCGCTGGTTTAGTTGAAACTCGCTCACAGCGGTTTTCTTATCATGATTCATTGTAGCCATTTGATTTATTAGTGTACTTACATCTTGCTAGCAGTTAGCAGTGTGTAAGCGCTAAGCAGGCCCCACTACTCGCTCCCTAGCAGCCAAGTACCGGTGGACCGTAGTCTGGCTGCGTGGCTGTCACTGATCGCCGGTGAAATTCAGATGTACACTAAAAATCAAAGGGCTACAATGATACAACAATAGGGGAAATCAAACTTGGCTGTTTTGTTGTGCCAAGCAGTTTTTTGTTGCGTGGGAACTTCGTTTTGTCTCGAGCAAGGTTTGACACCCCCACATCGTATCGAAATAAATGGCTGATGGCTCCGGCGGAATTCCATTCTGGGATTGAAGTTGATTCCGAGTGAGTCAAGGAGTTCGCGCGTGCACCTCCGAGTCCGAGTGAGCCAAGCAATTGCTTACTTCAACTTCAAGCTCCGACACAACATCGACTAGGTACGCTCTATTGCGCTCCTAACGAGATCGCCTCGAAACGACGTCGCATCCTTCCTTTTGTTTCCGTGGGAAGATGTTTTGTTTCAACCGCCAATCATTTCGTTTTGCCAAGAGGGCAAGTTTGATTTCCCCTAATGATAAGCACACCGCTGTAAGTGCGAGTGAGAAAATTCACTCAAACTGGTTGCAAATACGTTTTACTACGGCGTTCAAAACTCGTTCAAACCGCACATTTATTCATTTTCCGCGCCACTTCTTCTCGGTAGCGCTACTCCTCGGAGACGCAAACGGCGCCTAGTAGGGCTAACACCTCAGACCTGTATATCTATCACACTACTAATACAGCCTACACTACACAAAAGTTTACAGCATGAGAAAATTATTATAAAAGAGTGGATATTTTGCATGAAAAATGAACTGGAAAGGAGCGACATGCGAAGGAAATTCAAAAGAAAGTGAGTAGTTTACGGAACAACAACAGAAGATGTCCCAATATGCAGAAATGAATCATCACTTGATGATTAAAAGATCACTAAAAGGCTGTAGGTTGGGGATAAGCACCATCAATATTGCTCCAGCTTGAAGCAGGCAAGCTATGCTGATAATATAAAACGGCCATTATATATGTGCCAAGGTACAAGAGAATTCCAAAACTTACAGTATGCATCGTTTCCTGTGGTCTGGAACCCCAGAAGCTTGATGTAATGCCGACTGTAACCGAACTAGGAAGCGTCTCGGAGTCTTCCCTCTTTCGTGCGTTCAACATTGTGAAAAATGATACGACGTATACTGCAGAATAGATGATCAAGATCTATAACCCCAATTTAAAGAATGACTTACATTTTGTGAGAAGAAATTCTATGCCAATGAAAACGGAAGTGTTTGGTAGTAATATATACTGTAACGCGGGCAGAGACATAGTTAATAACGGAAAATCCCTCTTCTGATACGACCTACTGTAAAGATAGCCGCCAACGAGCATGCACTGAAAATATATAAGTTCACAGTACTCAAAGGCCTTAGAAATACATAAAAAGTACCTTGTTAGCAACCCAGTGCTTAAGGTATATTGCATAACGGTAGATATTCTAGAGTGGAGCCTTATACGTGGCAGTTAATTAGTTTTACTACGTATTAATAGACATATGAGTATTCACCTAGTGATACTCCCTTGGCTTTTTCGAAGGTAATAACACATAGCCGCTGCTATCATAAAGTCGATGGAGGTGGCGGTAGCAAAGGCAGCTATTATTAACCACTACTCTACATTAGACCGGACCCGACTAAGGCTAACAACTCTACGCACTGAAATATGATCAAGATTGTTGTAGGAATCGAGAGAAAAGCTATTAATAAATATTAATTTGGGTATATGTGATTGGATACAGTGCGTATGTCACTTACATTCGGCAGGCAACGACTAATCGAAAATGCCAACGTCAGAGCTTAGTTATACTTAGTATTTTTAAACTTGACATTACCGATTCCTATAACTAAGTAACATGAGTACGTCTGAAACAGACGATTAATTTCAGATATTATGCTTACCAGATCCTCCTGCAACAGTGAAAGCCTGTAGAGATTGATTTGGACTGAATATAGTATTTAATGGCTTGGGTGAACGTGTACATACCACAAGATAGCCTAGGAATCCCCTGTGGTACCCTCCCACTGAGCGGGTGTCAGTGAAACGTAAAAATACGAATAAATAGCATAATGCATATTACGCACGTCGCCAGACCCTTATGGCATATAAACTGAGGCAGCTCGTAAGAAACACATTTTCACTGGCAAAGGAAAGATTGAACCCATACCTATGAACAATCAGAACTACTATAACCTTCAGGTACGTGAATGCGTTAGACTGACAGGATGGCATGACACTAGAAAAATTTGGCTCACATTTAACAGCACTTGTAGCTTAGACAAATCAATTTTAATTTCGCATATGGCAGATCAATAAGACATACCTTGATAGACCTAGCGAATTAAACCTTCCTAAGTTATATGATATTATCAAAATATAAGGACGTTATTACCATATGACAGTCTCTAGACCAGCTAAATCTCCAAATCCTCTCACTGCGTACGTATATACTGCATGGGTTATCACAGAGAGGTGCAGAGCATCAAGCGTCCTATAGAATAAATCCCGTGAGCGAGAGGATAGACATACATATGCAAGGAATGAGCACCATAAGACACCGACCTTGGCCGAAGAGTCAGTAGCTTTCTACGTTGCAACAAAGTAACGGATACATACAGAAAATTTATGCATCCATAGATCTTGAGGGTAACAGTGATAGTACCAGCACACTTGAAGCGTAGAGATTCCGAAAAGGCTTTAGCAATTGAAATATTAGAATAGCCGAAAGCATGATCTTAGCGGTCGCACTCACAAAGCTGCCCCAATCAAGCCCAAAAACACAGCTCCCAACGTATTCTCAATGGTCATCTCCTGGAGGCTGAATAACGAACGTGAATCCATGGCGAACCTGATTGGTGAGTCCGAGCAGGATGGAGTCAGGAGGGTTTAAGAACAAAGAGTGGACGTTCATACTAAAGGGCAGTTATTTTTATTACTGAGTTGAGAACTAGGGTCTCTGTACTTGGATGCTTTGATGGGCCGCTCAGCCTTCACCTCAGATTGATGATGGAGTAAGATCACAAGGAAGATTTAAAAATGGTGATTGCAGACCCGGCTGACATCAAGAAACAATAACGCTTCTATCTTTCTCTCCACCTACTTGCGCGACAGGAGCTTGACAGATACAGCATCCACTACCAATTTCACCTCACTCACATTAAAATCGACCTTGGATTGTGACAATTGCATTCAAACTTCAGGCACATTAACTGACAGATTATGCTTGGAGCGTCTTTTCCAGGGGAGTGAGGGAATTTTCAAGTTCCCAGGGAAGGCAGGGAGCGCAACTGCCAAATGCCGCGTGGCTTTAGTGCGCTTCCACTTGGGATATTAATCTGGTTTAGGTCTATAGCGTTTCAGCGCTGATGGTGGCTTACAATGTCATTTGATCAGCCGCCGTCTGCCATAGACTTGTGGTTTACACGGGATCCACGCATACACAAAATCCAGAAGCATAGTGAGTGGCATTCGCTGTCGCAAAAATAGTTAACGTAGGGTAAGGGAGATCTTTAGCTATACACTGTACTGCACTGGCGGGCAGGCTGTATATATCAACGAGTCCTTCCACACTATATTAGTAAGTATCACTCGTAAATGATTCATGAAAAATACTGATCAAAGATAAGTAACACACTATCCTAGGAAATCTGGGCTCTGCTGACTATGAAAGGGTTATAGTCTATAGACAGCGAAATATGGGCACTGCTGCGCCGGACCATCAACGTGGCTGCAAAATCCCACAGTGGCCGACGCTTGTGTAACTCAAGAATGTACACCAAAATGCTGGCAAAGAATTAGCGAACTAGAAGCTACACACATATGTATTGTGAAATAGATTACAAGTGAGTAAATAGTTTAAACTCTGCGAGTCGGATTCAGATGCTGTGGAGTCATTGAGTCACACGAACCGCCGGTGGGAAGAGTTTTACCACTTAGCCAGTATTAGTGAACAGAACTTTGCAAAAGGTGAAAGAAAGAAATTTCGAAAGAATATGAACACATTTGTATTGATACTATAGTATTATGGGAAAGAGAAAGTGAATAGCAGCATCTTCAAACAATAGCTTGATAATCTTTCAGATCCTCCAGGATATTCGCCACACGACCTCCGTGCCAACTTGATATCGCCATCCACTCCGTGCTATCCTCTCCTAGAATAGCTCTCATGCCTATCAAAGTACTTCCAATGTCGAAATTGCAAAACGTTGGCTTGCCTCCTATAACAAATTTATTTCTGCCATTGTCGCCATAATGCTTCGCAGAAAAGTTTGCGATCCATTTTGCAGCCTCAGCCATATCTTGAACATATCCTATAGGGATTGGATTGCGTTTCTTTTCTCGTTATATTCTATCCTAAGGGATTCGAGAATGTCACTCATCTTAGGTATCACAATGCGCCATAATGGAGCCACAACTTTGGTACTGAAAGTATCCTGGATATCGCGCCTGTAAACCCCAAAGTTAGTATCAGGGGGTATGATGCAAGGAGTTTCTGGGTATGTAAGGTCAAGATAGTAAGCGGTAGTCAAAAAATTAGAAGGATGAAGATACTTCCCCGTATTATCATCGTAGAAAGCAAGAAGGATGTTCCTGTCCCAGGACTCCTCGCTTATGTTAGGCGCGGAGATGCCATTAGCAATACAGAACTGTTCGACGTCGTAATCCTCGATCCACTCAGTCATGTAGTCGAGTTTTTTGTAGTTCAGCATCAACCTGCGCGTAGGATTAGGATTGCTGTGGATCTTCTTGCAAGACAAGCGAAATTTTATACCTTATCCTCCAGTTCGCTGGATTCCATGCCTTTCCAGGAACTCTATTACACGGATCGTCATAGAAAGTTACCATCTCTGCAGAAACTAGACAGGTGAGGAAGTGTGGTCGGACGGGCGGTGTCTATGCACATCGGTTTATGCTGTTATAAATACGTCCTAGTCGCCCCAGATCGAAAATGTAACCAAGAGAAAGAAGATAAAAATGAAAGAATAGTAAAGAGGCAATAACTGAAAAGGGTTACTTAACTACTTTAGTAGGTGTGGTTCATTCCTAATTACACCCCACTAATATATGAGACAATGAATCGCTACACATATTTAGGACTTGCTTTGTTTGTCATTACGCCTCTTTGTTACCGAAGATGTACTTAGAGTGAAGCGAAAGGTTATGGAAGGATCCGACATGTACAAATGGAAACAGTACGTATTGAAGGAACACACGGCAAACTGGAAATGGATCTGACGAGCAAAGATGAAAAACAACGTTGCTAAGAGATAAAAGTGATGTGGTCACAGTACTTCTGTCTACTTACGTGCCAAATGATGTAGCGTAATGCTCTTCTTTAGCTATTGCCTACGAGTGACAAAGATACGGGCAGATTTCAAAGAACAACTTGATAGTCCTTTAAATCATCCAAAAATCTGGCCAAACGCCCTCCATGCGAAGATGATACTGCCTTCCAATCAATGCTATCCTCTCCCAATATAACTTTAAATCCCGTTAAAGTAGCCCCAAGGACAAAATCACAGAATGTTGGTTTATCTCCCATAACAAAGCTCTTCCCGCCGTTCTTCTCGAACCACCCAGCAATATCTCCCAAGCCCTTTTCAAATTGAGCAATAGCTTGAACGCGCGCTTCACCAACAGGAACAAGTTCCTCGACCGGTTTCCCGAAATATGCGGATCTGGTGCGGTAGAAATATTCCGCACTAGGTGCATTAAGAATATCCACTATATTAGGCAGAAGGATAGGCCATATTGCGGTCATCTTTGCGGCGCAAGCGTCTATGAAGGCGTTCATGAGAACCTCGGTGCCAATCGGAATGACAACAGGGGTGTGTGGGTACGTCTTGTCGAGATACTGCGCGATAGGTATGGAGTCTGCTAGGAACACCCCTGTGGTATCGTCATGGATAGCAGGGAGAGTGTAGAACGGGGATCCGTTCGTCTTCGTGCCTGTCGGTGCGATGCCCTTATTCTTGCAGAATAGCTCGATGTCTGGGTACTCGATCCATTGTGTCTTGTAGGGTAGTTGCTTGTAGTTGAGCACGAATCTATCAGTACCAGGAAAATTTCTCAGTTCAGAAATTGGCCATCACATCGAAATGCAGAGTTCCGACCTTATCTTCCAGTTCACTGGAGACCATGCCTTGTCTTGAATTTTAGATGGCACGTCGAAGAAGGTGATCATCTTTAGCAGTTGAGTGAATCAGCAGTTGGTCGTAACCTTCAATTGCCTAAATCATAGGCCGATTATAAGTCATCAGATGCTTATCCATCCGGTACCATCTTGAGTCATAAGAACGACGAAATGAACGTAGAAGGGGAATGACTTACTCTGCTCCCCTCATTAGCCACCTAACCTCCTATGACTTAGCTACTTAGTAGTAGTACAAGATTTAGCACTATAACATAGTATATTTCCAAAAGTAAGTTCAACTATGTACTCACCAGTGGGCGTGGCTCATTCAAAGGCTGTTCACCTGCCTACAAACATCTGCAACAACCGTGACCCGGCATTTTTCATCAAACAGTATTCCCTTCGCATATGATTTAAATGAATGTTCGAGCTATGAATAATTAACGCTCACCTGTCGTAACCAAACGGTCATTAACGCAGGAATCACTTGCACCTTAATGAAGATTCTGGATTTGCGTGTAATGTCGGTTTAAGTGTACCGTACAATTTGAGCTTTATTGGGTCGAGTATTTAGGTTATTAAAGTTCGATGGAGTTCATGATGAGGCCTGAGGCCTGAGGATTTGTAGTTTAGAACGATATTGAGTTGGCAGTACTTTACGGTGTTCCAGAACCGCATGCTTTTTTGTTTTTCATCAGTTCAAATGTCTAAGCGAAGAGCCGCTGATGGATTATCGATTACCAATCGCAAGAGGTGCCAGATCCTGGGATCGCGGACGTCCATGACGTCAACATTGAAATGTATATTTGCAAGTATATTTTCCGTTCCTTTGACTTGTTTTAGCTATGCTGTTTCTTCTTCGTCCTGTATGTAGTAATTTATTCATTTTAGGATCTCTCTATTGTCTCTCCTTCAGCTATCTTAATTCTACGCTCTCTTCGCTTGTTTAAGCTGGAACTTCGTTTTGAACTTAGCTCAATCGTCACAAGCTCTTCTTCTATTTGTCCAATTTCGCTCATTTTACCTTACCCCTGTCGAACGGACATATCAATGCACTCGCATATATTCTTTACTTAGATATACTCGTCGGACTGATAATTGAGGTATCTGTCAAATATATAAAGGGTCGATGATGAAATTATTGATTGAACACTGCAAGGTCATTGATTAGAGCGCAGTTGAGATTTCAAGATGCTGAGTGCGATTTATAAAATTCTACATACAAGACACATGCTCTATGTAGATACTTACACTAATGTCTCGGATTAATGAATGGCTTAAAAGAACGAAAATAATATATTAATACTGAAAGAAAGGGCAGAAAGTGGTGCATTTAGTTAGAAAAGCCTTAACGTATCAACAGCTCGGAGGAAGGAAATTATGGACTCGGAACTCGAATGTAAACAAATGCCTACTACCTGATTACATAATGCCTTATTCACGGTCTCGACCGAAGCATTAAAAATTTAATAATGCTTGATTTCATAGCTCTGTGTAAGTATTTTTCTTTTGTTCCGCTGATATTAGGTGCTCCTATGTGCAAACACAAATGACTTGAGTTCAGAGCGAAGTCAAGTCTCAGAGTAGTAGGAGAAAGTAGGAGCAAAGTGGGAGTCAGTAGGACAATGACCGTTAGGTAATCCATCAGAAGTTCTTCGCTTAGGGTTGATCAAAAGTGAAATCGGAAAAGTAAAAAGCATGCGGTTCTGGAACACCGTAGTACTTGGCTCGGCTCGGAAGTCCAACTATTGATGGACAAGCTTACCAATACCAACCAATTACTTAATCGTGGGAATACTTTAGGCCGTGTTTGGGCTCCGGGGTCTTTTGTACGTTGTTTGTACGTGCTCAACCACAAGAACTCACTCATGGCAAGAACATCCTAGTGGCTCTCGAAATTGGGATATCCCACCTTTGGGTATGTTTTCTTGACTCAGTTGAAGAGCATTGCTGACTATTAGGCCCGCTGTGCAATCAATCATCGCAGTCAGACTATAATTACTTATACATACTGAAAGTAATACGTGTTAAGTTTAAGAAACCCCCCGTTGAGGTATATCAACTTCTCTGTAGGTGAAAGATGTCGGCTGATTGTGATTAGTATCTTCTATTGATTATGATGATCATACTTAATGAAAGTAGAAAAATCCACCCGAAGACATTACGTAATTGATTTTCAGGGGGCCATGTAGGTCCAGGCCCACTGCGTGAGACTACCTGAGACCACCTAGTCTCACTTACATGTAGTGTTGTTCCACGGAGTGAACTACTGCGAATTGAAATCGCTTCAGTCCGGTTTTGCTGACAGATCGTATTTGTTTACGGAGTGAACTCGAAGCGAATTGAGTTCACGATTTCGAACGATCTGGTTGATGGCTCTGGACTGATCACGTGGTAAGATGATGGGAGCATCGCGACGCGCGAACGACGTTGATGCGACACGACTACTTACTTCTTTACCAATTTCTATGCTATTTTGATACCATTCTTGTGCACAATAACTCTGGTTTGAAGAACATTACTATCCACAAGCTTTAGAACAACTTTCACGGCGACACATGAAGATAATTTATTTGAACTTCTTTGAAACACGGAGCTAAACTGACTCAAGAGTCGACACTGTTTTAAATGGGCTGGAGGCTTTGAGCTGCTTTCAAATTGTAATTCACTTGCGGATCTTGGCGAAGCGCATGAATATATAATTCGAGAATTTGATGTGGTTCTGGGAGGTAAGTAAGTATCGTGGAAGTTTTATTACCTGTCTCATTTAAAATTATTATATAGAATCACAAATTCTCGTCTCCGCTGCTCTTCCACGTTGCCATGGATGCATCATCTGCACAAGCACCCTCGATCTCATGTGAGCGCGCTTTCTCTTCAAGCAAAGAAACCGCAACACTGCGCCGAAGCCGCATTCCTACTGATCTATTCGAGGTCTGCAAATACTTAAGTTCTCATTTAAGCAAGAACACCCAACCTTTACAGATAATGTTCAACTTGCAAAACCTGAAGACTACTGTATATCTGGGCCTGTTACAGCTTATGCTGCACAGGAGCTGGTAGAGGCGGATAGGTTAGATGAACTGGAAGAATTGATTAGTAATGCACAGTCAGAAGGGTATCCCACTCCTATTGTAGAATACTGTAACTAATTGGTAGAGTATTAAGGCATGTGCTACCTCAGCCCAACCTCAGCGGCTCAGCCTACTCAAGCGCGTGTTACGTTCTAGCCCGAGGCTCGTCATCTGATTGGCTATTAACTTTAAAACCGACTTACAACCGAAATCGCGGACTAGATCGTTACTATGAAGTACTCCGTTCATACCAAATCGTTCTGGCGAACTGTTGCGAACTATTTCAAAAATTTCAATTCAGTTCACTTCAGATCAGTCCGGAACAACACTACTTACATGCATAGTTGAAACATTAGCAGTTCAATCATTCACACAACTAAAAACTTACAGTAGGCATTAAACTATACCTTACGGGCCGGACAACTCAATGCTGAATTCGTATTTGACCCTTCCTTGTTATGGTTTACACGCGTCGCAGATACTTACATTTCTAACAGCTGAAACACTTTACCGTACGAATCACCGGACGCAATCAGCGCCCGCTTTTGTATATAAGCGTGTGTGTGTGTGTATCTAGGATGAGGCTTTGCTTGCGTTGGGTTCCTCCGTTCTAAGCATGTCTGGCCTCAATGGTGTCGTCTATCTCCTCATTGCGCTTGGCGCCTGGGCAATGCTAACTCGTCGAAGAAGCCAGCGTCTGCCGTTGCCACCCGGACCTTCCAAACTCCCTCTGATTGGGAATGTGTTCGATATGCCTAGAGAAAAGGATCCATACCCTTGGATTTCTCATTTAGAAAAATACGGTAATTATATGCTATTTTAGAACTATTTTAGACACCAATGAAATATATTGCAGGTCGTATTAGCTCTGTTGCAGTACCCGGAAGCAACGTTGTCATCCTTAACAACCTTCAAGCCTGTATTGACGTACTGAACAAACGTTCTGCGATATATTCTGGAAGGCCTATCCTTCCATTTGCAGGTGAGATGTAAGAAAAGGTTTTATAAATTGCGTGTATCCACTGAATGCTTTAACTATTACAGGTGTTGGATGGAACAAATAAATGCTATTGTCACAATACGACAACTATTTCCGTGCTATGCGAAGATTACTCAAATCCTACATTGGAACACCTGTTGCTCTCCTAAAGCTACAATCCGCCCAGACATTAGAAGCACGTATTCTCCTTGGGCGGATGTTGGAGAAACCTGAGAATATGATTGCCTACTTTCGAGTGTAAGTCTTGGTGCCAGCAGTGCGTGTCTTTAGCAAGGTAATAAATAACATGATGATTTCGCAGTGCAGTTGGAGCTATAGCGTTAAAAATATCTTACGGATATCATATCAAACTAGAAAATGATCCCCTTGTAGAACTTGTGGAAACTACCGCAAAGGAATTCTGTTTTGCAACCCGTCCTGGCGCATGGCTGGTGGATATCATCCCCCTTGGTACGTATCGTACTCTATTAATATCCTGCCATCCACATAATCGGTCTTAAAGTAAATTATCTTCCGAATTGGTTCCCGGGTGTAAAGACTTACCGTAAGATCGGTACACTATATCGCAAGCATAACATGGAGCAATCGGAACTACCCTATAACTTTGTAAAGCAACAAATTGTGAGAGTGAAGTCACATATTTCGTTATATGATCAAGTGCTTACAATTTTACGCTCAGAAAAACGGAGTTTCCATTCCTTGCTTCGTGTCAACCATGCTAGAGAAAAAAGGGGTCGACTTTGATACGGAGCGTGCAATCAAGTTTGGGTCTACGACTATTTATGCTGGGGGATCAGATACGGTGCGTACAATAGAATACTATTTCAAATCCAGCCCCAAGTTTATGATTCTGTATAGCAGACTACAGCAACTCTCAGTGCATTTATTTTGTTCATGGTATTACACCCTGACGTCCAGTGTCGTGCTCAAGAAGAACTCGACAAAGTGACTGCTTCCGAAAGGCTCCCTTCGTTTGAGGATCGTGAAAAGCTGCCATATGTCGATGCTATAATCAAAGAGGTTTTGAGATGCCATACCCTCGCACGTGTAGGTGAAGGCTAATGCTTGATTTACGTCGTATTAACCACTCAATTCGGTATAGGTATTCCCCATCGAGCTGTAGAAGATGACGAGTACGATGGTTATTTCATTCCCAAGGATTCGATTATAATACAAAATATGTGGTTCGTATACTGATCTGCGACAAACATGAATGTGTGGCTAATAGTGTCACATGTATAGGAATATCACTCACGATCCAAGCATTTACATTCACCCAGACGAATTCAATCCTTCTAGATTTATTGCAAACGGCGACTTTGTACCAGAGCTGGATCCAACAACATATATATATGGATTTGGCAGAAGGTAGCCAGTAAAATTTTTATCGTATAATCTTCACTTACTTCTTTCACCTTGAAGGGCATGTCCAGGAAGCGAGTTTGCCAATGAATTCCTTTTCATTATAGTATCAATGATCCTATCAGCTTTCCACATACGAAAGAAAAAGGACGAAAACGGCGTTGATGTAAAGCCAGTTTGTGAATTTGGAGCTGCAACCATATGGTGAGATCCCTAGCACTAAATTTTCTAAAGCGCGTCTTATGGTCGTCATTACAGCCATCCCGTTCCATTCCTGTTCTCGATAACCCCAAGATCAGAGAACTGGCGCAATCTGATTAGGACAATATATGACGCTCCAGAGTATAATCAGCCAGATGATGCTGATAAACTGTGATGGATTATCAATTATTAATAAATTATTTATGGGGAAGTAAGAGAGTATCTTAATGCGGGGTTTGATTAGCAGACTTGCTGAGTTCTACAGCTAGTCGAACTTCAGCTTGAGCTGCAACGAGCGCAAAATAGATCACTTTTTTATTGGTTTGAAGCACTTGCACCTCAAGTTAGTGTTATGGTCCTTTGTCTTTCCCGGCCATCGATTCATCTGAAGTGGCGCGGTTCACGCGTTCCTGTCCGGCAGCAATCTTTCCTTTCAGGAATAACAACGGCGCTGCCAATTAAGTATGGTTTAAAGAACGGTTTGCCGAGTGGCAAACGAATGCCTTTATACTAAAGTTTGTACTAAACGATACCTTTGACTCATTGCTGCAAGTTACATACCTTCCTCCCCCACTATTCCAATGGTAAGTCATATTTTCAACCAACGCATAATCTGACACTTAACAGAAACATAACCTACGCAGAAGATAATCACGAAAAAAACCAAGTGCTCGACATTAAGAGGCTCTTATGTTCCTCATGATCCAACCGACATCTCTGCGAAAGACGAGGTTAACGCACTTTACGCAATAGCAGAACTTCATAAGCTTGCAGAAAACATGACAGTACACATAATAGACCCAGGAAAGGCACGACCTCAAACCATCAGAACTTCACAGATATTGGAAAGCTGGAATATTCAAATGATTCACATTTCTCTTCGAACACTACCATCCACCTGCGGATGCTGGTGTTCCCTCTCGCTGGGACGTTATAAGCTACGTTTCGTGTATCTTCACATACCCCCTAAAGGAAGAATTTGATCTCGTCTTGTATACCGCTGGAAGTTCCGAGCCGGCCGCTCGTCTTTGGCTCGTAAAAGATTACGACTACGAGCGTTCTCAGTATTCCGTGTATTGCGGATGGTGGGCTCCATTCATAACTATCTTCATAAAACGTGTGGAGCCGAGCATCAAACAAGCAGTTGTAAACGTCCAAGGCGCAAGCAGGCGTATCTTAATAAACTTAACCCTAACACGGCTCAAATCCAGCACGGAGATAAACTGCCCTCGCTACGAGAAATACATCCACTTAGCGAGCGTTCTCCGTGTGATAACCCAAAGGTAAGCCAGGTTGATTATGTGAAGATTGACTAACGTCTACTTTGCAGCACGATGTCTATTCTAATATCAACACAATTTATCGTTGCTCAGGCTGCGAAACAGCTCGATACTGCTCAAAGAAGTGTCAAAAAGAGAACTGGACAGACTCTCACCGTTATGCATGCCATTCCGCCCGTACGTATTAAACAATCTTTTCCTCACAACACACCTTGACATTCCCGATTCAGGCGAGTTAAAAGATACATTATCAACACGCAACTTCGCCCTCCACAGGCGAAATCACAACTCCGTGTGCCGTTTCGCCATAATGAGCACCCGAGTACAACGCGAATCAATCAAACAAAGAGCTGAAAGAGAATATCCCGGGAAAACCTTATCACAGCTCATCATTATATTTGACTTTACGAAACATCCTCACCAGGTGCATCTTGCGGAGAGGGAACACAATGCGACGAATGCTGCGAGGTATATGCATGATGCGACGGTTATCCAGTGTCAGATTCCGCTTGGGCTTTATAGGATGACACTTGTGCTGGGGATATTGATGAGATTGAGGGAAAGTCGTGGATTACTGCACAGCCGGATATTTTGGGAATATCTGTACCGTATTCTAGACTCGGGTTGTTGTGTTGAATAGTAGTGTATCCTATTAGTCTATCTGAAAATGTATCATCCATAACGAAGTAGTTACCTGCGTCTCGAGACGATGCCTTCCATTGATATATCGAAGGAAGTGATCATCTAAGGTCGGCTGTTCCCCTCAGTAAGCAGAGATATATCATCGGATCACGTATAACACTACCGAGCTCAAACGACTCGTCTAACACGAGTCGTTCGAAAATCAAAGTGATGGCAGCTCACGGAAGCGGAACGACATAATCCGTCTATCTTCTTGATTTCTCTGCTTAGTGCATGTATACGATTCAGCAGCTGCTATGTCTTTGATAGCTATATTAATGACTTACAGGCTCGGCTCTGAATTGCGATGCCAGTAGTAGCTAGTAGCTACACAAGTCTGATCCGGTTGAGCAGTATTTCCTTTAGTTATATAATGCGGCGCGGAAGCGCTTGAATGTATGGTGCAGGGCGCTTAGTCACCTCCACTTTGGAACAACGGCGGAATCAGCAGGTGAAAAAATTTCAAATTGTACTAATGTAGAATTACGGTTTGGAACTTGTATCTACGCCTAGAAATACTCATCATTTTATGCTCATAATTGTATGCCTGGACGAAGTAAAGCTCAAAAGATCGCTGCAGCATGAGCTCGAGAGGCCAAAGCTCGAAAGAAATTGGGCCTATATGACGACATCCTATCTGATCGTGACCACACGTCAGATAGTGAATCTGAATCCGAGGGCACAGGTGGCTGGAATGGTACCGTCTTCTATTTGCCATCTGACTTCGAGGATTCTGGTGGAGATTATGATGGCACATTTACTGCACTTCAGGACAACTTACCAAAGGCACTTGAATCGGTACCAATAGAAACTACTCGGAGATGGGAGCATCGCACAATACGCTGGGTGAATGCATATCTGGAAGGGCTCAGAGCAATGTAGAGGTAACAACTAGCTTGATGCCTAAACAAAGAAATATGTAAGCGAGTCGGTGAACATCCGTTCGACCTCGGGTGTTCTAAGGTGTCGAGAAAGGAGGGTAAATTTAACTGGATTGGGAGGGAGTAGTTACATGATATTTAAAGAAAACTAAAATAAAGAGAGTACTTAATAAGGAATAGTTGAATAAAGCGGAAATTAATAGTGTTGAGATTGTAGATTGTTGAAAGAAAAAGGAAAAGTTTGAAACATAAAGCATACCAATGAATTGAAAGAAAATTTATAAAATAGAAACTTGAGGAGAGGGACGACACGGACACTGGTAAGGTGAACTGCGGTATTTAGTGGAGCTTGGTAGTGCGCAGTACCGATGATCTTGAGTAATTGCGGCGTTGCGGGCGATACAGGAGTGTCGGCGTTGAAGGGAAATGAGAGAGGGAGAATGCGCGCGAATGCGAACAAACGCGTCGACGCGCGCATCAGCTGATTACGTAATAGAAATTGTAATATGTCGATTTTTGTAGTGCAGGCGAAACGCCTGCTCTACATCCGGCGGGAACTTCAAAAATTGACTTCCTAGTCAATCCGATAACGGCAAAAATAAACAGCTATAAAGTAAAACCAGGGAAGAAAGCCAGAATATGGAAAAGTCGAAATTTAACATAATAAAATGTGTAAAGTAGATGAAAAGGCGAAGAATGAAGAAAATATTAATGTACTAAAATAGAATACTGCATGGTGAGAGCTCTAAATTTTGACGAGAGCAAAGGGGGAGGGTGGGGAGGGATAATAGGGGGACAAAATGGTGGTCCAGTATGCGAAGAGAGTAAACGGCATGGAACGAGAGATCGAAATGCTGTAAAAAGCCAAGCGTGCAGCGCTGCCTGAGATAAAATCCGAAGTGGATAGGAGACAGTATACCGGCTATAGAGCGTGAACGTCGATATAGAAGGAGGAATGTCTTTCCCAGTAAACAAAATCTTCGAGGCAGTTGGAAATTCAGCAGAACCGCGGCAGAGAGTAAGTCTGGAGGGGAAGGGGATATTAATAGCCTTGAGGCGCCCATATCGTTTGACGTTGACGTCGGCTGACAGCGTGGAAAGCGAAGCGCAGGGACGCGAAGGTAAGGGAACTAATGAGCGCGGCGGATGCGTAGTAGGGGGAATTGGCAAATCTTCGAAATCTTTCGACGGTTTGCTTGATAATTCATGCGCAACTTGATAACGCATTGGCGATAGGGTAACGGTGACGAGGTTGCTAGCTTCCTTATAATATTTCTTGCATCCTAAGACTTCCTGTGGTAATATTTCAATGTACTTTGCAATTTCTTCATATTCTTTCAAAACTTCAGACTGAGTTGACGATGGTGAGATAAAAACCGTGTTGAGATGAGAGTTAACTGTGACATGATGGTGGTGTAAGGCATATGATTTGACGGTAGGGGAAGGGTTGGGGGGCAGGGGAGACTTAATATTGATGCGACGAAGAGGTTCAATCCGTTCTTCTGTTGAGATTGCAGCAGTGTCGACGACGATTTCAGGGTCCGACGCGTTAGCGGTCCGTTTCGTGATAGTGAGATCTTCGTAATTTTGACATTTATCCGGTGAGTGGGCAAGGAGTTCGTGCTGAATAAAAGTACCAGTAGAGTTGTCGTCATTTTCAGGGTCAGACTGTGGTGGGGAGGGTACTAAGTTGATCTGGAAATGAGTTTGCACACAGGATGAAATGGTATCTTCGGCTTCAATCAAGCCTAAATCGTCTTCGAGTATGTCGCGAGAGTTCGTCCGATTTGCGAGATCTTCATTTCCGATAACTCCGTTTTCGGCTTCAGGCGAGGAACTAAGAACGGGAGGGGGAACCGAAATGACAGGTGTCGGCACGATAGGTACTTTGGTGGCCTCAGGGTCGGTCCAGCTATAAACATGCGAACGCGAAGGGGGGACAGTGGCAAGCTTGTTCGTCGAGATCGAAGGAGTGGGAGGGAATGTAGGCGGCGCGCACATTTTGTGCCAGCTATCGATGCGTTCACGAAGATTGTTGCCGAGTAAATAATGCGTGATTGGCTGACAGTTAGGAAGAACAATTCGATTCGTTGTGTCATGTACACAGAGTTTGCGCCGCAAATAATCGATTTGAATACCACAATCTCGAATAAAATGTGTTCCAGAGCAAAATTCGCATACTTCACGTTGAGGATGCCTAGATGGTGCATGGGGGCTAGACATGGAAGCACGAGGATGACTTGAAGTTGCCAATACATTGTGTACCTGTACCTGAGGGAAGTTAGCAGCTAATTGATCTTTGACAGTGGTAACGATCGTCTGTGAAAGGGCAGGGACAAAGTTCTCGCGCGCATTGAGATCGGATTTCTTCGATGTGATGGGTGCCGGAGGTGAAGGAACAATTGGTTGGATTTCAAGTGGAGCAAATAAAGACGATGAGGCTGGTAAAGAAAGAAGGCGGGTAGCTGCATCAACCACAGTTTGAATGGGATAAGGGTCGTGTGGATGATGCATCGGATCGGTTAATTGAAGATAACCCTGAAGGCGTAAGCGAAATGAATTGTCGAAACCACGCATGTAGGTCTTTGCGGCTTCGCGTTCTGAAATGCGACCGTGTTTCTTCAGATAATTACTGATCCTGAGGAACTCGCGATGATATTCCCCTAAACGTAGGCGGTTATCCATCTGCATGAGAGCCTGTTTATCGACGAAATTTTCTAATTGAGCTTCGGAGTACAATCGTTCTATTTTTGGTTCAGATCCAGGGTAGAACTTCAGTAGCTCGGCTGTAAAATCGGTCCAGGAGGTACCCTTGCGAGATTCAAGATCTTCCCAGAGCTCTGCATCGCCAATGGGAGCATAGTAAATAGCCCATTTAATATAATCTGTGTCGAGATGAAGTCCAGAGTTGATACATGTAGCTTGAACATCCAATAGAAATCGTTGAAGTGTACGCGGATCTTCATTGTACATCGGTGCCGAATGGTGGTGACGACCTGGCATGTGAACGCGAACCAGTGGTACGATGGGCAATGACATTTTGCGGAATCGATATAGCGTCTTGACGAAGTTGGTGGTGTGCCAAAGAGAAAGTAAACGAGGTAAAATGCGAAAAAGTCGAAGGGGTAGATGATTAAATGAATATAGATTGCCGGTAACGATAGAATTGATGCAGTGAAACGGCGGGAACTTCTAATATGAAACCATGCTCGATAGATGACGTCGATTTTGTATCATGTGGTAACGGTAACGGTGGTTCGACGCTCGACAAGTTGGTGACAGGGGGAAAAATCAGGGGGGTTGAAAGTATAACACGATGAGATAGATATCGTCCGTGAAGCAATGGGAACGAGTTCGAGATACCAAGTTTAGGGTGACGGCCTCGTGGTGATAGTGCCTACAAGTTTGTGCAAAGGAAGACGAGCCTTGAAATAACAATCCTATGAAAGTACACGTGAATAACAAACAAAATAAGACACCTTAGAAGCCCCTCGCGGTGGGCTCCACTTTGTAGAGGTAACAACTAGCTTGATGCCTAAACAAAGAAATATGTAAGCGAGTCGGTGAACATCCGTTCGACCTCGGGTGTTCTAAGGTGTCGAGAAAGGAGGGTAAATTTAACTGGATTGGGAGGGAGTAGTTACATGATATTTAAAGAAAACTAAAATAAAGAGAGTACTTAATAAGGAATAGTTGAATAAAGCGGAAATTAATAGTGTTGAGATTGTAGATTGTTGAAAGAAAAAGGAAAAGTTTGAAACATAAAGCATACCAATGAATTGAAAGAAAATTTATAAAATAGAAACTTGAGGAGAGGGACGACACGGACACTGGTAAGGTGAACTGCGGTATTTAGTGGAGCTTGGTAGTGCGCAGTACCGATGATCTTGAGTAATTGCGGCGTTGCGGGCGATACAGGAGTGTCGGCGTTGAAGGGAAATGAGAGAGGGAGAATGCGCGCGAATGCGAACAAACGCGTCGACGCGCGCATCAGCTGATTACGTAATAGAAATTGTAATATGTCGATTTTTGTAGTGCAGGCGAAACGCCTGCTCTACAGCAAAAGAGGTGCAAATAAAGGTGAGGCAATTCTCGTCGAGGAAGCATGCCTCATCGAAGAATTCCTGAGTCAGTTGCATCGGCAATGGATGACTAATATTGCCATATTAAGTAATTTATTACCTTATATGGAAATGCTTATATAATGCGGCGGAATTCACTTCGGACAAAAATTATAACTCCTTCAGTTTTGAGAATTTTGAAATTCTGTCTGGGCATATTGTTCCTTACGCCAAAAGAATCATTTTGGCTAGAGGAATAAGAAAAAAAATTGTTTCCCACGATGTTATATCAGTTGTTCCAAAGTGGAGGTGACTAAGTGCCCTGCACCATAGCGTACGAATAAATTTGATAAGAATCACTTGGGCTGTTTAATAGTTTCAGTTCGTGAGTGATAATACAAGTATGGGTTGAATATTTAACCCCAGTGAAAACTTGCACCGTGATCTTCTGTGTGTGTCTGAACTTGATCTGAACTTTTTGAGCAAATCTGTGCCGTTCTGGGTAAATCTGCGCATTAGCTGTGCCAAGATGTATCCATCCACCCAATTCGCTCTCCTTATGGTTTCCCACATAGTAAATGTACACAACCCCGCCGTCTGTTTATTGCATGGCTCTCCTTTGCTCTCCTTTGTCTGACTGTTTCTTCTGTCTCGATTCCGAGTCAATATGATTAATCAATTACACATATTTGCCCCTTTGCGCACTGCCAAACAACGCGAAGCTATCTGGTCCGTGCACACTACATTGTTCCTGTCAATTCCATCCCCACTTCGACACTTCTTCCTTCCTTTCCCCCATCTACCTCCCTTTCTTTCCCTCCTTCCCCTCCTTCCCCTCCCTCCTGTTCTCCCTCTCCGTCTCCACTATCTGCATCCTCCTCTCCTTCTCTCCATCTGTTTCTGTGGCGTGTGTTGGGGTTGCGTAGGCCTGCTGTCTTTTCAGACTTTCACGCGCTTTGACACCATCATATCATAGGCCTGGAGACTCTCGCTTCTTGCAACATGACGGACACGCTCGTTCACTAATAATGTATGTGATAACATACCTGCTCTCTCAGTCTCCATCTCGTCATGAACATGCATACAATCACGTTAATTAAGTGGTATCATGGAGTTTACCCTTGGCAAATGAGGTTGCCCAGGTAAGTTCCTACTTGAATAGCTGATTCTAACCTTTCTAATCGTGTATACATGCCACAGATTATATGTTTTAGATCTCCAAATCGACATGTCACATCACTGGCTCCTTCCCGCCTTCCGCTGTGCCCTCGCTTCGTCTCCGATTTCTAAGTTAAGCACCTCAAAATTATGCGAGGGTGGTTAGCTGTCTTTATGTTGATCTGTGGTGCTGTCGTGGAGTGGGTTGGATAGGAAGTGGCTAGGTAGAATATAGTTTATGGTATATCTAGATAATCATGTATTTATGGATAGAATAATAAATATAATGTTATTCAATTCATATGAAATTCAGAACATCTCAGAGTGGCACAGACAGACACCGAACCATTTAAAAATTGCACAAATCTGCACAGATACGCTCGGAAATATTTCTGGAAAATCCGTGTCAGGCTGTGTTTGACTGCATGGAAATATGACTCAGCATTTCTCGGATCTTCACAGACACGCCCCGACCAGCACAGTGCTAGTTTCCACTGGGATTTAACAGCAGCATAAGTTGACAGCTGTAGTAATATGATCTATTTAAAAGCGATGAGTGGAGGCATAGTACGTGCTCAAGCGCTCACTGCTTAGAGGTTTCTTAGGGTTTCTTGTCACTTGATCAGGGTTCTGACGTTGATTTGTCAACTGAAGCTTGAAGACCGCCTAGTGGCTGACATATCCACTCCACGATGTTGCGAGTAGCGATGTCTACTCACCTCTACACGCCCAACACATGCATTTAAAGATAGAACCGCGGAAAGATGACAAAAAGTTCTCTCGTCATTTAGAGTTCTCTTTCAGATTCCTAGAAGTAGAACACGCACTGCTAGTTTGCTGCTAGTTGTCATGCTAGCAGACGCCACAACTTTCACCCAATCGCAATTTTAACATATGCTGGTGTCTACAAACAATCTTTACGGTATGTTTTTCTTCTTTCTCCCGTTGTTCTGATCTCTGATTGTGCGGTAGAAAGTGGGGATTAGAACGACGGCGAAGATGTGATGTGATCGGGGTCCGGGCAGTAGTATGTACAACGTGAGACAACGTGGTACGTACGCTAGCGCTTACGAATTACTATTAGCTTACGCATTTCACATGACTACCAAATTGACTAGATTACTGTGTAACATGATCGTCGCCATAAGTAAAAATAAAAGCAACGCAACTCGCCCTGGCCTCATTCACAACACACTCCTTCTCCCTCCCACAGCCCATCCACCCACCTTCCTTCACCAACAAACATGTCCTCAACAAAATCCATAGTAATAATCGGCGGAGGACACGCAGGAACAACTCTTGCGCGCCTCCTCTCCCCTAAACTCTCTCCGGAGAAGTATACGTTGACACTCATCAACCCCCGTCCTTTCTCAATATGGCTTCCTGCGATGATACGCATTTCCACTTCGCCTCAGGACGAGCTCGAAGAGAAGGCTCTTATGCCTTACACCCATCTCTTCCAGAAGACAGGCACCATCGTGCAAGGTGAGGTCAAGAGCATCAAGAAAGATGCCAGTGGTGGTTCCGTTGTATTGGATAATGGCGAGGTGATAAAGTTTGATATTTTGGTGCTTGCTACGGGATCTATATGGGAAGGCCCGTTGCATTTGCCGAATGAGAGGGAGGAGATTGATAAGGCGCTGAAGAGGGAGAGGGATGAGGTTGCTAATGCGAAGAGTGTTGTGTTGGTTGGTGGAGGTGCTGTTGGTAATGGTACGTTCTTCCCCTTTATCTTTGTTGCGAAACTAATCCCCCTTCGCAGAATACGCTGGTGAAATCAAAGACATATACCCCGTACGTACCCTCCCTATATGCTTTTAATACAGCTCATAACATACCACGCACAGGATACGGAAGTAACAATTGTCCATGGCGACTCTAAACTCCTAAACGCCGCTTATCCCGACAAGGTCCGCGACAAGATGGCGGATAACGTCCGCGCACGCGGTGTGAAACTTGTTCTAGGCGAGTACATCGACAGCACAGAGACCAAGGACGGCGTCGTCACCTGCAGAAGCGGAAAGACAATTCCCGCTGACCTTGTCGTACGTCCCATTCCCCCTTCCTCCCCTTTCTATACATCCACCTTACCCCCCACCACCCCCTTTAGATCCCAACCCGCGGCCCCAGACCCAACACAGCACTCTTCCACGCCCTAGGCGAAGGCACACTAACACCCACAGGCCAGGTCAAAGTAAATAAACACCTCCAACTCCCCGCTTACTCCGACATATTCGCCCTCGGCGACATAGTCGACATCAAAGAACAGAAACAAGCAGCGAAAGTAGCTGGGCACGCTGCCGTTATTGCTGATAATATTCTTCTTGCTCTTGGGGAGCGTAAGGGGACATTGAAGGAGTATAATGGGGGTGCTGAAATGATTGTGATTACGAATGGAAAGGTGCGTTTTTTTTTGGTTTGTAAAAGAGATGGGGTGCTGATGAGGTGGATGTAGGATGGGGGTGTGACGTATATGGGATTCTTGTGGGGTTTGTTGTTTGGGAATTGGGTTACGAAGACATTGAAATCGAAGACGCTGTTGGTTCCTATGGGACGGAGTGCTATTGGACTTAAAGATTAGGCATTTGGATTTTGGATTTCTTATTCCGGTTTCACTTTTTCTTTCTTCGTACACACATGGGATTGGATTTGGATTTTTGATATGGTAATTAGTTGTTACTACGTATGTGCCTGATATATTTATGAAGTTGCTGAAGATGAATTGGCATGTAACCTTAGTATAACCTGGCTTACAGTCGCCGCGAGCCTGTAAGTTTAACGCAACGCGCGTTCATAATATCGGTGTCACGTTATCTCGTACTTTGGGCACATGATCATATCTCGCTAGCACTGCTTTGGTTTTCGAATTGTTCTCGAACGAACTGCTTGACAACTTGCCGCTGGGGCCGTCCAAGTTGGGTTCACAACAATTCTTTACAAACTAGTCTTTCGCTATCGTGCCTTCAACTATTCAGTTCAATGCTTGACTTTAGCGAAGAGGCTCTTCTGAATCAAACTGCGGACTGTGGAGGGGAACGAAGTCCCGCCGGTTATTCTAACATGATCAACGGGCTTGGCGGCCTTACATTTCTCGGTGACTTTGATGAGAGAGAATTGTAAATACTGGCCACTGCGAAAAGTCTTGGTCTCTTGTTTTGATGTTCTCCTGGGAGCTGCGAGGGGGTACATACCACTTCAAGCTGCGGACCCCAGTCGGCTATTGCTGCGTACGCAATAGACGAGCACGTCGCGACGACCAGAATAGGTGATGGTTGTCTACAGTGACTGCGTTCTATAAACTCACTACGCGACAGAATTGTGAAGTTGCAATACTATGATTCAAGACATGCCAACCTGGGGGGTATATAAACGCTACGATGATGAGCAGCAATGAAAGACAACAAGAAATATCTTCTTAGTACTACTCGATTACACAGTAAACAATGCTCACTTTCTACGACATTCCATCCAAAGTCCCAGGCCAAGCTTGGTCTCCGACTAACTGGAAAGTCAGGTATTAACTTTGCTATAAATCTCCATCTGACATTTTACTGAACGCACCTATCAGATTCGTTCTTAACTACAAAAAGCTCGAATACAAGACAGAATGGATCGAATACCCAGATATCGAGGCATTCTGCAAGGAACATGGTATCCCGCCCACTGCTAGCAAGCCTGACGGTACCGGATACTACACCCTCCCAGCCATCCACGACGACAAGACGGGTATCTATATGGCCGATACCTTCCCCATCACTCAGTACCTCGACAAGACGTACCCCGACACTCCAGCTGTCGTCCCAGCCGGCACCGAAGCTATCGTAAAAGAAATCATCGATACCAACTTCCCCAAGCTTCATCCTCTTATTATGTTCGCGTTCTACGAGATGACTCAGATCACCAACCCTATCAGCGGGGAATACTTTGAACGTACTCGCTCCGGGTTCTTCGGCAAGCCAGTGAAAGACATTGTTCCCACTGATGAAGCCAAAGTTCAGACTTTGGAACTGATCAAGAATAATCTTGGAGAAATCAATGCGTTGTATAAAGGGAAGTATATTATGGGTGATAATCCGACTTTGCCTGATTTCGTATTCGCTGCTACGTTCTTGGGCGTGAAGATTTTGCTTGGAGAAGAGAGTGATGTTTGGATGGAGGTTGCGAAGTTTCAGGGAGGGAAGTGGGCTGGGCTTTTGGATGATTTGAAGGCTTATCAGGGTGTTATTTAAGCCCGACGGTCAATCAGCGGTCGTCTCTAAAATCAGTTTGGAATGCTTGTGATTGATTAGAGCTTTATGGACTCCATTTGAATGTTATTGGTCGTCATACCTTTTAACTTGAGTGTCTCAGTCTTCAAGTTTAGACTGGTATCGACATCAATGCTGGCACATGAAGTATAATAGGGGAGGAGCCACAGGGTACGACTTCGCCGCCCACAGCAGCCTCAGGAATGCTTCTCTACTGGTATTTAAGCCGGTACTTTAGACCACAGCTTGATATGGTTTCATGTCTTCCAACAACCTAGCCCAGCGACCTCCCTGCCAACTTGAAACCTCCTTCCACTCGTGACTATCATCCCCGTACACAAGCTTTACACCTAGTAACCAAGCCGAAATAGCAAAATCTGTATATGTCGGACTATCCCCCATAATGAATTTCTTTCCTCCGTTCTTGTCGTACGATTTCTTTATGTCCTCCATCCCAGTTTTGACTGTCTCCAAAGCCTGAACGCGAGCCTCGCCTTTCGGAGCAATTTCTTGAAGCGATTTATTACTGTTAACGTAGGCAGGCCTGGTTTCGTTAAAGTACACGGAGCTAACCGGGTTCAGGATGGTGGTAATTTGAAGAAACAAGACAATCATATATGGTCTCCATTTAGAAAAGTATGAGTCGATGAAGGCTTGCATCAATGCCTCTGTTCCAGCTGGAACGACGACAGGAGTGTCCGGATATGTCTTGTCGAGATACTGAGCGATTGGGACTGAATCTGCTAGGTAAACTCCCGTTGTGTCGTCGTGAATAGCGGGGAGGGTGTATAATGGGCTGCCATCTGGTTTTTTTCCTGTCGGCGCAATTCCGTGCTTCTTGGAGAACGCTTCAATATCTGGATATTCGACCCACTCTGTTTTGTGGGGAAGTTGCTTGTACTTGAGTATTAATCTAAGAAAACGATCGGCAATGATTTCAATATCGTTTGCGGAAGCGTACCTTATCCTCCAATTAACCGGAGACCAAGCAATACCAGGTAGTTTGGAGGGGACATCGAAAAAAGTGATCATGTTTTGTTGCGTTGGAATTTTGCTGAAGTCGCTGATGCATAAACATCGAAGTTATATATGTTCGCCACTTCCCGCTTTCGACTAAATCATGTCTGGGTTTTGGGGCAGCGATCTTTGTAACGAGCTTCATAAGCAGCTATTCCAATAAATGAATTACAGATGGCTTACAGATCAAAATTGCTTAGGCGAGAAGCAACAGCGATGTGTGTACGGAAGGAGAATGATCTGCCAGTAATACCGTTACTAAGAATAGCATCCCCCAATGATTATAAGCAAGCAGCGTCTGGTAACTGCTAGAAAATCAGTAGCTTACTAAAGGATAAGAGTAAAATTAGTAAAATATCTGCCAGTATTGACCAAAATATCCTACACGACAGGCTCAGAGAGAACGAGAACAACAATGCCGGATTAAGGTGATGCAAAAGAGTCAAGTTGATGTTATGAAATGCCGCTTCTGAAATAAATATTAAGTTCCAATGCTGTTCGAGATACAGTCGAACTTGTAATAGTTTATACCTGTATGAAGCCATAATCAGCTAAGTATAACTCATAGATTTTTTCGTCCACCGAATTGGTAGACGGGGAGAATGGCTTGTAACCCATACTATCGCCAATACTCTACAACCCATGGAATTTTCCACAGTTCGTAACCCATACTTACACCCTGAAAAGGAAATATCGTGCACCCGGTCCGCTCCTGCAGGGTCAAGCAAGCTCTTACAGCCTACAGGTTACTGTGACAGCAATATTTTAAAACTTTTCTCCTTTTCTCATTTTTACTTTACTTGACTTTGGATAGGCATAGTGGTTTCCATAGCCCGATATTTATTCTTCACTGCATCTTAGTGTCCTATAAATTAAAGTGCACCACTCTTTTACCATTGACTACCTCAAATATGAAAGCACCTCTAGACATAAATTTGAAGGCTGGAATAGTGGAGAATAAGCGGCACATTAAGAAGCACATGTGTCTTGGTCATATCGAAAGATCTCAGAACAGGACGAAGCCTGGCTTGACCACGATGGAGGCAACACGAAACGACATCGATGGACAATCCAAAGACAATCAGTGCCAGAGAATACGTCGGACTATGAAACGGGTGTAGAATTATATTATCTATTCAAATGTCACAATGATATGCCTCCACATATGCTTTTAGATATGTTACTATTCCTATTATGTATTCTACTGACAATGTGCTACTGGTTGTTTTATGTATTTAAGTAGTTTACAATGTACCGTAAATACTTATCCATTTGCCTCTGGCTTTCTCCCCTTGCGTGCTTTGAGGCCAAATGTAATGTCGTCGTCGTCGTCGATGCGTCGTTTATTTCAAAAACGGGAGCTATCACATCTCATCTCGCAGCAGAAATCATTGGTGAAAAAACTCGAAGGCTGGTTCAAGCAGGACCTTGCGAGTTTTGCACACTTATTATGTTCGCGTTCTATGAGATGACTCAGATCACCAACCCTGTCAGCGGGGAGTACTTTGAACGTACTCGCTCTGGATTCTTCGGCAAGCCAGTGGAAGACATCGTTCCCACTGGTGAAGCCAAAGTCCAGATTTTGGAACTGATCAAGAATAATCTTGGAGAAATCAATGCGTTATATAAGGGGAAGTATATTATGGGGGATTATCTGACTTTGCCGGATTTCGTATTCGCTGCTACGCTCTTGGGAGTGAAGATTTTGCTTGGAGAAGAGAGTGATGTTTGGATGGAGGTTGCGAAGTTTCAGGGAGGGGAATGGGCTGGGCTTTTGGATGATTTGAAGGCTTACCAGGGTGTTGTTTAAGCCCGACGGTCGACCGGTGGTGATCGCCTCTTAAACTGATTTGGAATGCTTGTTGCCACGATTGATTAGGGCTTTATGGACTCCATTTGAATGGTATTAGTCGTTATACCTCTTTACCTGAGCGTCTTAGTCTTTCTTTAAGTTTAGGTTGGCAGCAACACCAATATTGGCACATGAAGTAGAATCTGAATAAGATAAGAGTCGTAGAATACGACTTTGCCGCTCATATCAGTCTCAGGAACGCTTCTCTACTAGTATTTAAGCCGGTACTTTAGAACACAACTTGATACGGTTTCATGTCTTCCAACAACCTAGCCCAGCGACCTCCCTGCCAACTTGAGACCTCCTTCCACTCGTGACTATCCTCCCCGTACACAAGCTTTACACCTAATAAGAAAGCCGAAATAGCAAAGTCCGTAAATGTCGGACTATCCCCCATAATGAATTTCTTTCCTCCGTTCTTGTCGTACGATTTCTTTATGTCCTCCATCCCAGTTTTGACTGTCTCCAAAGCTTGAACGCGCGCCTCGCCTTTCGGAGCAATTTCTTGAAGCGATTTATTACTATTAAAGTAGGCAGGCCTGGTTTCGTTAAAGTACACGGAGCTAACCGGGTTCAGGATGGTGGCAATCTGAAGATAGAAGATAACCATATATGGTCCCCATTTAGAAATGTATGAGTCGAGGAAGGCTTGCATCAATGCCTCTGTTCCAGCTGGAACGACGACAGGAGTGTCCGGATATGTCTTGTCGAGATACTGAGCGATTGGGACTGAATCTGCTAGGTAAACTCCTGTGGTATCGTCGTAAATAGCGGGGAGGGTGTATAATGGGCTGCCATCTGGTTTTTTCCTGTCGGCGCAATTCCGTGCTTCTTGGAGAACGCCTCGATGTCTGGATACTCAACCCACTCTGTTTTGTGGGGAAGTTGCTTGTAGTTAAGTATTAATCTAAGAAAACGATCAGCAATAATTTCAATATCGTTTGCGGAAGCGTACATTATCCTCCAATTAACCGGAGACCAGACAATACCAGGTAGCTTGGAGGGGACATCGAAAAAAGTAATCATGTTTTGTTGCGTTGGAATTTTGCTGAAGTCGCTGGTGCATCAACATCGAAGCTATATATGTTCGCCACTTCCCGCTTTCGACTAAATCATGTCTGGGGTTTGGGGCAGCGATCTTTGTAACGAGCTTCATAAGCAGCTATTCCAACAAATGAATTACAGATGGCTTACAGATCAAAATTGCTTAGGCGAGAAGCAACAGCGATGTGTGTACGGAAGGAGAATGATCTGCCAGTAATACCGTTACTAAAAATAGCATCCTCCAGTGATTATAAGCAAGCACTGAGCAGCCTCTGGTAACTAGCGCGTAGAAATTCAGTAGCCGACTAAAGGATGAGAGCGAAATTAGTAAAATATCTGCCAGTATTAACTTGATTCCTACATGTCATACTCAGAGAGAACGAGGACAAAGATGCTGTTTACAGTTAGGTGGTGTAACTAGAACGTCGATGTTATGAAATGCCGCTTCGGAAATGCTCAAAGTATGCCGCCCAGTATCCAATGTTCCTGCCCCAGTATTTGTAGCTTGAAGTAGACAGTGACAGCTACCCCAGCTGGGGTCAGTGCTGCAATTCTCCCGCCCCAGGTTTGAATTTGAAGTTATTTTGGGGCTCCAGCGCAATTACAAATTCAACTTGTTCACGTGAGAGCATGAATTTCTCACCATCAGATTCAACGCAAATTCAACGTCCAAACCTCCGCTTTACCTCTGTCGGAGCTGCTTCTTCTAAGCCCCTATAGAGTCAAGTTCCAACTTCAAGTTTCGGCCTGTTCTTGTTTTATTCTCTTGCTTCGAATATTATTTTCTGTCAGCAATAAATCTTGTGACGCACAACTGATCTGCCAGTAATACCGCTACTAAAAATAGCATCCTCCAATGATTATTAGCAAGCAGTGTCTGGTAACTGCTAGAAAGTCAGTAGCTTACTAAAGGATGAGAGTAAAATTAGTAAAATATCTACAAGTATTGACCAAAATATCCTACACGACAGGCTCAGAGAGAACGAGAACAACAATGCTGGATTAAGGTGATGCAAAAGAATCAAGTTGATGTTATGAAATGCCGCTTCTGAAATAAATATTAAGTTCCAACGCTGTTCGAGGTATTTGGTTACGAAGACGTTGAAGTCGAAGACACTGTTGGTTCCTATGGAACGTAGTGCTATTGGACTTAAAAATTAGGCATTTGAATTTTGGACTTTGGTTCTGATGTTCTGTCGTTTCGTTTTTGGTTTCGTTGTTCTTTTTTCTATATACATATATGGGATTAGATCTGGACTGTTGATATGATAATTAGTTGCCACTACGTATATGCCTGATATATTTATTGAAGCTGCTGAAGATTACTTGGCATTTAATTGACTTCTGATCCTTAAGGCAGGTTTGGTGTAAGTATCGTAAAGCAGGAATTCGAAACGGTACATACGCGACACGTAGTCCGGAGGCCGTCCCGTCTATCGCCGATCTCACGCTGGCGTCACATGACTGGCGTGGGGGTATCTCGTCGATAGACGGTCCGGTAAAATTGGTCAAGTTTGAAACAGGCGTCCCTTACGTGCGTGCGACTTCCCTCGCTCGCTCCTTCAATATGCCTGTTCATCCCTTGTTCCCTCCGTTCTCTATACAATGTGACCTCCTCTAACATCGAAGAATACCCTCAAGTGTCTATTTACACCAAGAAGATCAATGAAAGCACCTCATCCGGATTCCGACTCCCTAACGAGTCCACCACGCTGCACTGCAGTACAAGCAGTCTCACAGAAGCTGTCCTCCCCTTTACTCCCCCTTCCCCTACGCAAACCCGAGCCCATTTCAAGAAATACTAGCTATGGAAAGATTAGACGACCCCCATGGGCCATATCAAGACAATTTCAAATTGTATACTGCATGCAGTATAGTAGAGATCTTTTATTATGTTGTACAATCCATGATACAGGACTTAGATAGGCCGTCCAAACACTGTCTTAAATAAATATAAAATATTCTTCCTAACCAAACTTCAAAGATTACCAAGCGGTACGAGATTTGGTCCCAGTTTGCTTGGTATGTAATTCAGCATCACTAGAAGTAAGCAGTGCAAATTGTCAGTCCCTAGCTGACTTAAACTCAACTACTGAACGCACCTGAGGTTTTCCAAAGACTCTTCCTCAACTAATAGACCCTTTTCACGGTTCCCTAAACCCTCCATCTGCTAGAAATTCTAGGATTGATTGATATTTCTGCGGTTATGCTGATCTCGTTACGCTGATTGATGTGCTTTCGTTGGTCTTCTTGGTGTTTGAGGGCATTCTTCGAAGTTTGGAAAAGCCAACGGGCATAGAGAACGGAGGGGACAAGGGGAGGAGCGAGTATATTGAGGGAGCGAGCGAGGGAAGTGGGCGCGTCGCACGCGCGTAAGGGACGCCTGTTTCAAACTTGACCAATTTTACCGGACCGTCTATCGACGAGATACCCCCACGCCAGTCATGTGACGCTAGCGTGATCTCGTTTTAGACGGTTCGGCTTCCGGACTACGCGACACGCGGTCGTATCACGTCATCTCGTAATGTGTACACGTGACCACTATCTACTGCCATCGAAATTTTAAAACCAACTTTAGTAACGGCCTGGGTTCTCAACTTGATTTCTTACCAAACTCTTTCGACATCGTGCCCACGGAAACACAAGTACCCATAGATATGCCCATCAAATACCCATGTGAGAATCTTCGATTGGTAACCGTTGTAATCGAACCGTTTCTCCTCGGCAGGTTCTCAACAATTCCGATTTACAAACTCTTTCCGAGCCATCATGCCCTCACCTTATGGCATCTTTTTACAACCTATGTAGATGCTCTCTGAAGTCCTGTATATGATCACTTTAAACCTGAAATGGTGCAAAGGTACTTCAAGTTCAGAGACTGCGTACCAAGAATCCAGTTGGAATAGTCAAAACAGACTCGAGTCAAACTGCAGATGCACAACTTCCTCTCAATACCTCTACATTGGAAACATTTCAATCATTCAATTCAACGCTTGGCTCGAGGCTCTTCAAACCGCGGACCGTGGAAGGAAACGAACTGCCGCCGGTCATTGTAACATGGTCTGACTCTATGGGTTTGGTGACTTTACGTTTCTCAGTGATCATGAGCGAAACAAGAGAGCGTTGTAAATACTGGCCACTGTGAAATAAAAACAAAGGAAGGTCTTGGTCTCTCGTGCTGACGTTCTTCTAGGAGCTGCGAAGAGCAGCACACACCACTTCAAGCTGTGGACCGCGGTTGGCTATTGCTGCGTACGCAATAGATGAGCACGTCGGGACGACCAGCGTAGGTGATGGTTGTCTACAGTGACTGCGTTCTGTAAGCTCACTACGTGACGTGGTTGTAAAGTTGCAATACTATTTGCAAGACATGCTAGCCTGGGAGGTATATAATTACTACGGTGACGAGCAATGAAAGACATTGACAATAAGAAATATCTTCTTAGTACCACTCGAATACACACTAAACAATGCTTACCTTCTACGACATTCCGTCCAAAGTACCAGGCCAAGCTTGGTCTCCGACTAACTGGAAAGTCAGGTATTAACTTTGCTTTAATTCCTCACAACTTACTGAGTGCACTTTTAGATTTGTTCCTAACTACAAAAGCTCGAATACAAGGCCGAATGGATCGAATACCCAGATATCGAGGCATTCTGCAAGGAACACGGTATCCCGCCCACCGCTAGCAAGCCTGACGGTACCGGATACTATACCCTCCCAGCCATCCACGATGTCAAGACGGGTATTTACATGGCCGATACGTTCCCCATCGTTCAGTACCTCGACAAGACGTACCCTGACGCTCCAGCTATCGTCCCAGCCGGCACCGAAGCTATCGTAAAAGAAATCATCGACACCAACTTCCCCAAGCTTCATCCTCTTATTATGTTCGCGTTCTACGAGATGACTCAGATCACCAACCCTGTCAGCGGGGATTACTTTGAACGTACTCGCTCTGGATTCTTTGGCAAGCCAATGAAAGACATCATTCCCACTGGTGGAGCCAAAGTCCAGATTTTGGAACCGATCAAGAATAATCTTGGAGAAATCAATGCGTTGTATAAAGGGAAGTACATTATGGGCGATAATCCGACTTTGCCTGATTTCGTATTCGCCGCTACGTTGTTGGGAGTAAAAATTTTGCTTGGAGAAGGGAGTAATGTTTGGATGGAGGTTGCGAAGTTTCAGGGAGGGAAATGGGCTGGGCTTTTGGATGATTTGAAGGCTTATCAGGGTGTTGTTTAAGTCCGACGGTCAACCGGTGGTGATCGTTTCGTAAACTGATTTGGAATGCTTGTTGCCATGATTGATTAGGGCTTTATGGACTCCATTTGAATGGTATTAGTCGTTATACCTCTTTACCTGAGCGTCTTAGTCTTTCTTTAAGTTTAGGTTGGCAGCAACACCAATATTGGCACATGAAGTAGAATCTGAATAAGATAAGAGTCGTAGAATACGACTTTGCCGCTCATATCAGTCTCAGGAACGCTCCTCTACTAGTATTTAAGCCGGTACTTTAGAACACAGCTTGATACGGTCCCATGTCTTCTAACAACTTAGCCCAGCGACCTCCCTGCCAACTTGAAACCTCCTTCCACTCGTGACTATCCTCCTCATACACAAGCTTTACACCTAATAAGAAAGCCGAAATAGCAAAGTCCGTAAATGTCGGACTATCCCCCATAATGAATTTCTTCCCTCCGTTCTTGTCGTACGATTTCTTTATGTCCTCCATCCCAGTTTTGACCGCCTCCAAAGCTTGAACGCGCGCCTCGCCTTTCGGAGCAATTTCTTGAAGCGATTTTTTACTATTAAAGTAGGCAGGCCTGGTTTCGTTGAAGTACACGGAACTAACCGGGTTCATGATGGTGGTAATTTGAAGAACGGAGATAGGCATATACGGCCCCCATTTAGAAAAGTATAAATCAAGGAAGGCTTGCATCAATGCCTCTGTTCCAGCTGGAACGACGACAGGAGTTTCCGGATATGTCTTGTCGAGATACTGAGCGATTGGGACTGAGTCTGCTAGGTAAACTCCCGTAGTGTCGTCGTAAATGGCGGGGAGGGTATATAATGGGCTGCCATCTGGTTTTTTTCCTGTCGGCGCAATTCCGTGCTTCTTGGAGAACGCTTCAATATCTGGATATTCAACCCACTCTGTTTTGTGGGGAAGTTGCTTGTAGTTGAGTAGTAATCTACAAAAATGATCAGCAATGATTTCAATATCGTTTGCGGAAGCGTACCGTATCCTCCAATTAACCGGAGACCAAGCAATACCAGGTAGTTTGGAGGGGACATCGAAAAAAGTGATCATGTTTTGTTGCGTTGGAATTTTGCTGAAGTCGCTGATGCATCAGCATCGAAGTTATATATGTTTACAATTGGCTCCGCCTGTCAATTAATATCAAGTCTCGGGTTTTGGGGTAGCGATCTTTCAGTACTGAGCTTCATAGGCTGAGATAAGCAGCCTGTAGTAGGGTCATACAATCCGACAAATGGCTGACAGATGGCTGACAGATCAAAAATTCTTAGGCGAGAGGCAACGGCGAGGTAGTGGCGATGCGTGTACGGAAGGAAAATAACCCTCCAGTAGTACTCTCAGGCTCGGGTCCATTACTTAAAATAGCATCCTCCAATGATTATAAGCAAGCAGAGCAGCCTCTGGCAATTAACGCGTAGAAAGTCAGTAGCTGACTAAGGGATGAGGGCGAAATTAGTAAAGTAGCTGTCAGTATTAACTTGATTCCTACGTGTCATGCTCAGAGAGAACGAGGACAAAGATGCCGTTTACAGTAAGGTGATGCAACTAGGACGTCCATGTTATGATGTGCCGCTTCGGAAATGTTTAAAGTATGCCGCCCAGTATCCAATGTTCCTGCCCCAGTATTTTGTAGCTTGAAGTAGACAGTGTGACAGCTACCCCAGCTGGCGCCAGTGTTGCAATTCTCCCGCCCCAGGTTTGAATTTGAAGTTATTTTGGGGTGGGCTGCAATGCAATTACAAATTCAACTTGTTCACATGGGAGCATGAATTTTTCACCATCAGATTCAACGCAAATTCAACGTCCAAACCTCCGGTTTACCTCTGTCGGAGCTGCTTCTAAGTCCCTATAGAGTCAAGTTCCAACTTCGGGTATCGGCCTGTTCTTGTTTTATTCTCTTGCTTCGAACATTATTCTCTGTCAGCGGCCAATCTTGTGACGCACAACTTTCAAATGGCTAAGTATCTCTCTTTTCACTGCTCACCGCCAGATCACCTCCGAAGTATAGGAGAAAGATAAAATATGTGACACGCAACAGATTACATAGCATCTAGTCAATAAGCAATTGTTATTACCGGACATATTTCACACTGTAAGTTCAATTGTGTTCACCAACTACACAGTAACTTCCCTGTCATTTAGTGAGAGTCCCAGATAATTTTCTCAATCCAACAGCCCTACGAGTCGTCTTGCAAAAGGAATGAGCAAATTTCTCGACTTTCTCAGCAACCCCGTCGTAACCCAGCTTCCGAACGACCAGCCACCAAGAAGACCGATATACGATGAGCCGCCATTCTATTCCGTGCCATTAATATTTTGTTCACCTTAAGTTAAATTTCATGGTTGGAACGCACCTTCCCGTTGGTAAGCACAAGAATCTCATAACTCCCTCTATACTCTCTGAACCCTTTATCTATCCCTTCAAGAAAACACGAGATGTTGTTTGCGACGATAGCAGCTTGGTCGTGCACCTTTCCCGCCTGTTTCTGCTCAGGATAGTTGATGATATCTCCTAGTGCGAATATGTCCCGGTGGTCTGAGAGCTGGAGGTGCGGAGTGACGCGTACGTGACCTGAAGATGTGAGTGTTTTGGGATCGAGAAGGTGGAGGATTCGTGTGTTAGGCTGGGAGCCGTTGCATTGAATCTATTTAGCTGTTGACTACCGATGCATAGGAAGGAAGAACGACAGACATACGACAAGGTCAGCAGTCACCTCCTTTCCACTTCTGCATGTAACACTTGTCTTGGTAAAGCTTTCAACTACGTCTCCTAGCATGAACCCCACCCCTCGGGCACGAAGATCACTTTCAACCATATCCCGAAACTTGGCTGGGTATGTGCTATTTAACATTTTATGGCCGGCATGGATGATTGTTATTTCAGTTTCCTACAGTCTACTAGTTTGTCAACGTATGATACATGGGTATTAATACATACTGGATATGCATCCTTTACCTCCCCAGCGTACTCTGCTTTCTTTAGTCAACATCCTCACCAAAACTGGATTACGCACCAATAGCAACAGCACCCCCGCCAACCAAAACTATCCTTCTCGCTGTTTTTACTGCTTCCCTCCGTTCTCGAATCTGTGTCTCCATCTCCTCGAGTGTATTTCCGAACGAAAACGGACCCTGCCGTATAGATCCCATAGCAAGCACTAAAACATCAAAACATATTTCTTCCCCAGTCTTCAATACTACCTTCCCTCCCACTTCCATATCTTCATTCTTTCGAATAGAACAAACTTCACCCACAACAACCTTTCCCATTCCCTCTTTGAACATCTTATCATAAGGTAAATACGCTCTCCCCTCAATCTCCGAGTCGTACTTTGTCACGATGCGTACCATAGCGGGGTACCATATCGAGAACGGCCGCGTGTTGATTAGGACCACAGTATACTTTTCGGGGTTAAGCTGAGAGGAGAGGCGTTTAGAGAGTGAGATCCCGGCGTGTCCGCCTCCAAGAATTAGGATTGTTTTCCTTTGGGCCATGTTGGGGGAGGGGGGTGGGTGCGAATGTGGATGATATACTATCGGGGGCCTCGGTTTGTAGTATCTAGTTGTTATATGTATGCATAGTAGAGATCTCGGCTACTCATCCGTGGCGCTTATTAGGGGAAATCAAACTTGCCCTCTTGGCAAAACGAAATGATTGATGGTCGAAACAAAACAACTTCCCACGGAAACAAAAGAGAGGACACGACGTCGTTTCGAGGCGATCTTGTTACGAGCGTTCTTAGTCGATATTGTGTCGGAGCTTGAAGTTGAAGTAAGCGACTGCTTGGCTCACCCGGACTCGGAGGTGCACGCGTGAACTCCTTGACTCACTCGGAATCAACCCCAATCCCAGATAGAACTCCGCCAGAGCCATCAGTCATTTGTTTCGATACGATGTGGGGGTGTCAAACCCCGGTCGGAACAAAACGAAGTTCCCACGCAACAAAAAAACTGCTTGGCACAACAAAACAGCCAAAACAGCCAAGTTTGATTTCCCCTATTGAAAGTACTTAGTATAAACTTTACATAAGATGAAGTCCATCGACATCGAGTTGGCTCTCTTTGGCTTGGATTCAAACTTATAGTCGCCGGTGTCCCGTTTACGTGGCCAATGATTAATGATTAACGAGTAATGATTCGTTGGCACTTGAAATTTTTTAAGTTGACAGTGCCAGCTGCTACATCGCCACTGGAAGTGGTCTGAGGTTCTTCCTTCCACTCTACCTCGTTCGTACATATGGTGCTACTCTTCTGCAAAAGTTTACTGACCTATAATGATAGAAAAATGTTGTTGAACGAAAGTTTCGAAGCTTCACTCAGGGGGTCGCTTGTTCCCCGTGACCCGATGAATGTTTCGGTAGAAGAAGAGGCGAACGTACTGGACGTGATAGCAGCTCTTCGCAGGCTTTCAGATTATGTAGCTCACTACGAACTATACGAACACGTTACGCCTCTCAGATCGAATGATCTGAACAGATATTGGAAGGCCGGTCTTTTCAAGTGGTTTACATTCCTTTTCGACTACTACCATCCGGCACCAAATTCTAGCTACCCGTCTCGTTGGGAGGCTATCAGTTATGTGTCTTGCGTCTTCGCATATTCCATCAACGAAAATACCCGACTTGTTTCATCCACTGCTGGAACTGCTCAATTCGCTACTCGTCTTTGGCTCACAACGGACTATGATTATGAGCGATCCCAATACTCAGTTTATTGTGGATGGTGGGCTCCATTCATAATGATTTTCGTCGACGGAACCGCCGGCGACATCAGCTTTCAGAAGAAAATCTACGATACAGAGGGTGTAAAGGGGAATGTTGATGCCATCGTATATTTAATACTGAAGCGCCTTAACTCCGGTACGGAAATAGAAAACTGTAGCCACCAGCAGTATTGCCACTTGGTGCGGATGCTCTTCAATTTCGGTGCACTCAAACCATCTTCCGGATGGGTATACGTAAATCGCCTAGTTCGTATCACAACGCCAATACTCGATTCCATGGTGACTAATACTCACCAATCTGACACTGTTGAGATTGACATTCTCGACGCTTGCCTACAGTACTTCAGTATCTTGTCTCTTTTACTGGACTCTGCTAATTCCATCGAGGCTGTGTGCGATTCCATCCGTTCTGGATTGATCACTAGTTTCCTCCATTTCAGCTCTCACCTTGACTCGTTGACAGAATACGACGATGAACATACAAGGTCTATGCAGAAGCCTATGATTGACCACACAATCCAAATCATTACCAAAACTCTTCCCAAATATATGGTGTATAGCTCGGTGCTATCGGCCTTGAAAAGTGTCATTACTTCAAATCAAATTCCTCAGACCATGATCGCACAGCAATGGCACACGTTCCTTCGTAGCCTGAACGGCAAGGTCAAGTATACGGAAAGTGATATTCCCCGCCTTTCTTTCTGTGATAACGTGAAGGTTAGATCTCTGGATATGAATTTCTAAACAACTAATGGAATTACTTTTACTTTTATTAATAAAGCACGATGCACGTTCTAATCCACAGGCAACTCTTCGGTGTTCTGGTTGCAAATCGGCGTGGTATTGCTCCGAGAAGTGTCAAAGAGAGAACTGGGTGGATACTCATTATTATGTCTGTCATGCCTCACGTAAGTGTGTCGTTTGTGCTCTCGATCTACTACCTATCCAGTCTGACTCTACAGGTTCAGAAAAGTTGAATGATGTTTTTACACTTCGCAAACGAGATCAAAAATCTGCTTGCCGTTTCGCGATCCTGCATGTAAAAACGCATTGGGAAGATATTAAAGATATGGCTGACAAGGAATATACAGGAATACCATTGTCGCGGTTGACTATTGTTATCAACTATATTGCAAACCCACATAAATTATATATCGAGGAGCAGAATCGCGCTGCTATGATTGCCGCGAAATATATTCCCAATGCAACAGTTATTCAATGCCATATTCCTCTTGGTAACCGCGAAGCAGTAATTACAATGGCAGGTGATGTTGACGATGCTGATCATGTTGACGGCAAGGCTTGGATCACAGGGACGTCGTATACAACATATATACTAAAGGGTGCTAGTTCACATCAAAAGTAATTAGTGATTTACATCTGTAGTACATTCCCAATTGCGCCTAATATAAAACTTCAATTTTACGCATATAACTTGAAAGCAGTGAGTCTAAGCATCCATTCAAAAATCTGCCAGTACACGACACCGAAAGTAAATCATTAGACCCCCATCTAAACCCCATAGACAAACCGCACATTATCCTCTACAACCTTCATAACCCTCTCTGCATCCAAGCCCGCCCCCGCAGTATCGGCAACAAACTTCGCGGACCACAGGACCGTTCCTGTATGACGCAGCGGTAGCTTTTTGCCTTTGAGCTCGGGGAACTGGTCGTACAGGTTCGCGAGGGCTATGTAGGGCGTGTCTGTTTCTAGGAGAATGAGAAGAGGTGCATCTGGTGAAAAGGAGACTATGTTTTTGATTACTTGTATAGCATTGGCGTTTGTTGCGTGTTATTACACCTACGGGAAGAGGGACTCGGAAAGTGATTCACATAGTAGTCTCGGCTACCCATCTGTCACGGTGGCGCTTATTGAAAGTAGTGAAAACCGTACATAAGACGAGGTCCACCGGCGTCAGGTCGGCTCTCTTTGGCTTAGATTGAGAATAGTCGCCGGTGTTCACGTTAATGTGGCCAATGATTAATGATTCGTTGGCACTTAAAATTTTTTAGTTGGCAGTGCCAGCTGCCACATTGCCACTGGAAGCGGTCTGAAGTTCTTCCCGCCATTCTACCTCGTTCGTACATGTGCCAGTTCTCTGCAAATGTTTACTGACCTATAATGATAGAAAAATGCTGTTGAACAAAAGTTACGAAGCTTCACTCAGAGGGTCGCTTGTTCCCCGTGACCCGATGAATATTTCGGTGGAAGACGAGGCAAACGTACTGGACGTGATAGCAGCTCTTCGCAAGCTTTCAGAAAATGTAGCTCAATACCAACAATACGACACTGTTCAGCCTCTCAGATCATTTGATATGAACAGATATTGGAGAGCTGGTCTTTTCATGTGGTTTACATTCCTCTTCGACTACTACCATCCGGCACCAAATTCTAGCTACCCGTCTCGTTGGGAGACTATCAGTTATGTGTCTTGTGTCTTCACACATTTCATCAAGCAAAATACCCGACTTGTTTCATCTACTGCTGGAACTGCCCAATTCGCTGCTCGTCTTTGGCTCATAACGGACTATGACTATGAGCGCTCTCAATACTCAGTTTATTGTGGATGGTGGGCTCCATTCATAATGATCTTCGAGGGAACCGACGATACCAGCTTTCAGAAGAAAATCCACGACACAGAGGCTGTAAAAGGGTATGACATGATAGATTTAATCCTGAAGCGCCTTAAATCCAGTATGGAAATAGAGAACTGTAGCCCCCAACAGTATTGCCACTTGGTGCGAATTCTCTTCAATTTCCGAGCAGTCAAACCAGCATCCGGATTGGTATACGTAAATCGCCTAGCTAGTGCCATAACGCCAATCCTCAATTCCATGGTGATTAGTACTTACCAATCTGACACTGTTGAGATTAACATTCTCGACGCTTGCCTACAGCACTTCAGTACCTTGTGCGTTGTACTGGAATCCGGTAATTCCATCGAGGCTGTGTGCAAGTCCATTCGTGCTGGGCTGATCACTAGTTTCATCCGCTTCAGTCCTCACCTCAAATTATTGATGGAGTACGATGATGAACGTGCAAGGATGATGCGCTGGAAGCCTATGATTGAACGCACAATCCAAATTATTACCAAAGCTCTTCCAAAATATATGGTGTATAGCTCAGTGCTATCGGCCTTGAAGAATGTCATTACTATTTCAAATCAAATTCCTCAGACCATGGTCACAGAGCAATGGCACACGTTCCTTCATGGTCTGAACAGCAAGTTAGAATATACGGAAAGTGACATTCCCCGTCTTTCTTTTTGTGATAACGTGAAGGTTAGATCTCTTGATATGAATATTTTTAAACAGTTAATGAAATTACTTTGACTTTTATAAAGCACGATGCACATTCTAATCCAAAGGCAATTTTTCGGTGTTCTGGTTGCAAATCAGCATGGTACTGCTCTGAGAAGTGTCAAAGAGAGAACTGGGTGGATGTTCATCGTGATATCTGTCATGACTCACGTGAGTGTTTCGTTGTGCTCTCGATCTACTACCTATCCTGTCTGAGTCTACAGGTCCAGAAAAGTTAAATGATGTTGCAACACTTCGCAAACGAGATCAAAAATCTGCTTGCCGTTTCGCAATCCTGCATGTAAAAACGCAATGGGAAACTATCGAAGCTATGGTTGACAAGGACTATCCAGGAATACCATCGTCGCAGTTGACTATTGTTGTCGACTACATTGCGAATCCACGCAAATTATATATCGAAAAGCAGAACCGTGCAGCTATGACTGCTGCAAAATATATCCCCAATGTGACAGTTATACAATGCTATGTTTCTCTTGGTAATTGCGTAGGAGTAATTACAATGGCAGGCGATATTGACGATGCTGACCATGTTGACGGCAAGGCTTGGATCACCGGGAGTCCGGGACGTCTTAACATATAACATAGTTAGTTCGCATCAAAAATAATTAGCGACTTACCTCTCCAGTACATTCCAACTGCGCCTAATATAAAAATTCCATTTTAGGCATGCAACTGAAATAGCAACGCGAATCTATGCATCCATTCAAAAATCTAGGTATGCACGCCAGGACACGACAATAAAGCAAATCAAATGAACCCCCCTCTAAACCCCATAGACGAACCGTGCATTCTCCTCTGCAACCTTCATAACCCTCTCCGCATCCCAGCCCTCCCCAGCAGCATCTGCAACAAACTTCGCCGTCCACGGGACCATCCCTGTATGACACAACGGTAGCTTTTTGCCTTTGAGCTCGGGGAGCTGGTCATACAGGTTCGCGGGGACCATGTAGGGTGCGTCCGTTTCTAGGAGAATGCGAAGAGGTGCGTCCGGTGAAGAGGAGACGATGTCTTTGATCACTTGTACGGTATTGGCGTTTGTTGCGTATGTTATAACGCCTACAGGAAAGGGTGAGAGGGGGAAGAGGAGAAGCGAGAAGAAAATAAACCTGTGATTCCGATGTATAGGTTTGGAAAGTGGTCTAGTAGTCTTTGTGCGAACTCTGGTGTATCGGTGAAACAATGTATATGAATCTATCCCATTTGTTAGCAATGCACCCGATCATCGAGCGATGAACAGACCTTATGTTCCTTCGGCACCTCTTCTTTCAGAATCGCCTCGGTATCCTCATCTGCTTCACGAGTGTGTATCGTGAGTGTCTTTCCTAGTTTCACGGCGTGGCGGAGCTGACGACGGAAAACGTCACGTTGGATTTCGCGAGCGGAAAAGTCGTAGTGGTAGTCGAGCCCCATTTCGCCCCATGAGACGCAGCGCGGGTGTTTTATTGCTTCTAGAATGTCAGTTTCAACTTCATCGGTGTATTTGCTTGCGTCGTGACTGATCCTCGTGAGCGGTAGACGAGGAGAAGAAGGTATCAAAGAACTCACGGATGTACACCTAGATCACTTGTTAGTTAGTGCCTTTCCGTGCTAATAAGTGATAGAAAGAGATATACCAATGGCAAACCAATACTCAACGCCACCCCATTTCTCCTTCTCCCCAGCAGAATCAGCAAATTCCCGCCACAACTTCTGCACCGGCGCCTCACACCATACATCTACAATAGCCTTCACGTCCCGTCCTTCATACATCCCTCTGATGAAATCATACACATCTGTGTGCTTCCCCGCTTTATATCTCGTCTGGTAGAAGTTGAAAGTAGACGCAAGATGGGTGTGGGTGTCGATTATCCCGTGGGTCGTTGGTGGGGTCGGTAGGAGAAGGTACGACTCGTCGGGTGTGTTGGATTTCTTTTTTCCCATTGTGATGGGGGTTGTTGAGAATGTTTTAGTTTTGGATTGAAAGAGGGGGGTATTGGAAGAGGTTATATGGTGACTGAGGCGGAGGAGGCGATGAGATGGTCTGAGGAGATGGGACATGTAATGACTGAGCCACGGTGGGAGGCGAAGCGCGGATTCGGAAGCGGAGATTACGGTACCGCGGGAGTTGCCGGCCCGTCTCAGTCCAGTCATGTTCAACGAATAGGAAACGGTAATAAACAAAACTTACTCTGGCTCTTGTAGATTATCATCTTTACATAGATTAGGGTCTAAGCAGCATGATTGTGCTTATATTTGAGCGTAAATTCCACCATGAACACCTTGTAAAACTCATATAAAGATAAGTATGTTAGTGTGTACCGGAACCGCATGCTTCGTATTTTCAACTTTGTGCTTAGGCGACCAACGTCCTGATGGAACGCCACGCCCCTTCACGATAGCTTACGTAATCAACCAATATTACGTGGGAACCAAATGGGAGTGCGGGAAATACCAAGAAGAAACCATCAATTATCTGCTGTAAAAGTGAAGGTGGCACAAATAAATATGTTATACTACGCTGTATTAACGGAAAATGATAGAAAACAAGAGTACAGCAGTTTAACGGTGAGATTAAGGCTTAAACAAGGCTTATAGTGCTGAAACACTACTAAAACAAATCCCTCCAAATTTCAGAAGAAAATCGCATGAGAACATACCTAAAACTTTCTATTCTCATATATACATGTACTATACGTCATAATTTTATATCTAAATAATTTAAGTGCTGAGCGCTGAGCGTTGAATACAAGCTGAATATCGTGTTTCTCCTCTCCAGGCTCCCCGCACCAGCCAATCCAAATAGTAGCAAATAATGTCATGTGGTATTTGAGACCGATCAACATACCTCAGTTTCCCAGGGATCGCGCTGTGCTCTTTGTCTTCCTCCACCACATGTGTCGTCACTCTCTCGCATGAAGACACATTCCGCAACGACAGATTTATTTAAGTTAAGTGTTTATCTCGAATGTCGGCCTTCCTCTCATTTGATGACAGAAAGAGAATGAAACCCCCCAACCTACTGCCAGGCCGATCATCGATACGCGCGCATTCAACGCTAAGCGGAACCACTCTCTCGTCTCAGCGCCCTTCCTCAACTGCATGAACGCTCAGCCAATAGTGAGGTTTGAAGGGTGGTAGTCGGTACAGGGTGGGTTGGGATGGTTGGAGTTGTAGGGGTTTTGGCTTACTGATAAGTGGGGACGAGGTGATAACTTGAAGGTAGGGACATGGTAGTGGGATCGACGTGTGGGTGGGTGTAGGTTGAGGTCAGATGATGTGGTGCACCGCATATGTGCCGGATGGTGGTAGAGGTGTCATGAACGGAAGGAAATGAGGGACAAAGGAGAGTTGCAAGATAATATGGATAAGTTTGTAGGATGGATGAATCGTTGGTAGGGGCCTGTAATTATGGTAGCGCGTATTTACATGTACATACTTATAAAATCTAATAGTATATAATTATGTATATTATATGCACTTATATCTATCCCCCCCAGCCCCTTGAAGGATGTGGTGTCTCGATTCTCGAATATCTGCAATTTATTCCACCATTAAGGTATGTACTACTTACTGTAAAAGTACTTCAGTTGATAAGATGGACGAGAGTTGAAACATTGACGGGACAATGGACCCATCACATGGTGAGAGTGAGACGTCGCTTAGCCTTGAGCCGAAAGAGGGAGGCATACGGTTTAGGAACACCGTAGTATGTGTGCAACACCGATTCCCGAGGTTGTCGGCCGCCACTGGAAAACGATAGAAGCTCTTTCCATTTGTTTTAGTTTACTTTGTTACTTTTATCTTCATTAAACAAAGGTTTGAAGAGTATCTCCCTCCTGTATTCCCAGAAATATTCGATATTTCAATTATCTTAATACTAAAACAAAAGACTTATAAGTACTCTGGCGGCGGTATCGTAACTTTACCACTGGTAATTATAAATCCATCTGAGATGCTTTATAATAACGTATGGTGTATTGTTTGGTGTATGTTCTACAACATTCATCACCATACCGTCTAAGTAAAATACTCAAACAGTTGAGATGAATCACCTTCTATCTAGCTTTCACCAGCCCCACCGCCGGTATAAATTACTACTTTCCGTTGTTGTTATTATGAATAACGACTCGGTATAAGGATTTACAATGCCTAAGACATTCCATTGTAAAGTATACTAGCTCTACTAGCGGCCTTATGACTTGTCTAATATGTAAAAACAAACACGGTTGCTTCGACCCCGGCGAGAAACATCGCCATACTGGTAGTGTCTAGACAAAGACATTACAACACAATCGGAAAGTTTGTAGCGGAGCCTTATTGGAGTCGCACCTTTTCCGAATGTGAGGTATATAAAGCTCTCCATCTCCAATACCTTTTTTTCAGTCCCTCGTCAAACCTCGCAATTTATACCGAGGCATAATATTCTCCTGCCTACTCCACTCTATTTACATCTTTTGCTATCAACCATAATGCTCCCTCAGGCTACCGCTCGTACGGCACTTCGAGTTGGGCGACTTACTACATCGCCACTGGCAACGTCACCTACTCGCTCGATGATGAGGGGGGCTAGCGGAGCAAGAGAACAGGCTCTTGCTAGGACATCTTCCACCCAGCTGTCCCTACAGATTAGGCCGCTTAGAGGTCAGGCTCCTCAACAATGGTCACCGCCGCCTGCCCCAACTCTAAGGTCCATGTTATCAAGAGCGCAAGGAGACGGTGGTGCAAACTTGAAGAACGGGACAGAATTAGAACCGTGTCGTGGAGGTGTCGTTGACGATCTGGAATTGCAGATTGTCAATTTCACTGTAAGTTCTTTGTAGCATTCTCTTTAAATTATAGACTTATTAAATAATATGGCAGGCATGTGAGGCACTTTGTGCATGCCAAAACCTGAAGCACTCATTACTCTTTCGGGATGTACCATTTTCGGATGGCGATTTGAGCCGCAGACTCGACGAAAAGCCGCTCGAGCTTATATTGCTCGCAACAAGAACAAGAATTTCATGGGTATGAGGAATGGAAAGAGCTGGCCATGGATTCTGGACAGCACATTGTCCGCCATGTCAAATGGTGACAGCTTTGTATACCTGTGCTGTTCCAGTGACATTTTATACACTGTAATGCTTCTTAGTAGCTACTCAATAACATTCATTCTTCCGAATAAATTAACGTGTTCCCGACCCGCCACAACAACCAACAATCATGCTTGTAAAATGTCATAGTAGTACTGGTCTGCACTGTACAAAGCAGCATGTTATTCTGCGAATATAAAGAATGTATAAGAGATTTTTGAATTATTGTTCCACTTATGAACTGGAAGATTCAATGCTACCCATGAATATGTATCGCTTTTATGTTACAATTCCGTAGATACTTGTGACGGAACTACACATTCAGTTCCGAGATCGAAGGTAAGTATTACGGAAATTGCCGGCGGTCAAATCGGAACTCGGGCCCGCAACTGATGTTACGCTATGACGTCGCTCGGTATACGGAATTCATTCAACTCAACCTTCCATGATGCTTGGTTGCTCTTAATTTCCTTCGATTCTCATTCCTATCCAGTAAAACTGAAACGTATGATTACAAGACTCAGAGCATAAATATATGTAGATAGGTGCATGTATACTCTATTCTATTGTTAATACTGAATCTGGAGGCAGGGATCTGATTTGGGAAAGGGGCACGGAGAATGCTACAATTTCTGGCGCCCCACTAACCCAACACATCGTTTCTAATTCTTCAATGTCACCAACTGTAGTGATTGTTAACCTGTAGAGACCAAGAGAAATATGGCATTGGATAACCGTCACTGGATATGGGATATAACGAGTAGCATTCCCAGCAGCGAATCCCCTCTTCACAAGTCGCACTTCGTGGGGATGTCTAGTAAATTCGAACAAGATGGTCAGGTCCCATAAGGTTTTTTCAGGATGTTCTCTTTGAGCCCTCTCCTTGATCGATTCCCACTGCTTTATTGCGCTCATAATAGCGAAACGACAAACAGAAATGTGATCTCGTTTGCGAAGAGTGTTATGAGGTATCAAAGCATCCTTCAACTCGCCTAAGCCAGAAATGTCAAATCAGGCATACAGCACATCGAGAGTAAAACTGTCTTGTACCGGCTGTATGACACGCGCGACGGTGGAGGTCAGCCCAATCCTCCATTTGACACTCCTTCGAGCAGTACCGAGCCTTTTTGCAGCCTGAGCATCGAAAAACGGTGTTGGGAATAAAATGCAAATTGTGCTAGAAGTAAGCTATCAGTGGATTTACTATTTACATGATCAACCGATCTTACCTTTGGGTTATCACATAAAAAAAGTCGGGGGAGGTTAGTCTGGTCTAGAAATCTCAAATTGCTATCGAGTAAGCGATGAAAATTCTCCCATTCTTGGGCGACTATCGTCTGAGGCATATGGGCCTCTGATGTATCTTTTAAGTCTTCTTGTATCGCTGATAGCACTGAGCTAAAAACCATATACTTGGGAATGGTTGTGGTAATAAGCTTGGTTACAGTGCTGATCGTAGATTCGAAAGTTCCATGTTTACGAACCATGCTGTTCGACATCCACATGTCGAAGTAATAGCTATAAGGAACGAATGCGGCGAGGAGTCCTGAGCGAATGGCAATGTTTGCAGCTTCTATGGAATCGGCTCTTGATAGAATTAATTCAAGGAGGTTGAAGTACTGCAGACAAGCATCGAGAGTAGGGTATGTAACATCTTGCGCGTGGAAAAAGTCAAACACTATGAATTTTACTGTTGAGGCCAAGACACGGACGATGCGGTTTACAGGCACTTCGACAGATGGTTCAAATATTTTGAAATGGCTGAGAACGCCGGTCAACTTGGTATACGGCAGAAAGATGAGGTGCTCTATCTCTTTACTGGATTCTATTCGCGCCAGAATCAAGCTTATCATAGCACGCCTGTTGACGTCCTCAATGTCATACATTTCCTGTAGAAGACGTGGGTCCAACTTCGATCTGCAGAAGAGCCCAAAAAACGGGGCCCACCACCCACAATAGAAGGAATACTTGGAACGCTCATAGTCATAATCTTTCACGAGCCAAAGACGGGTGGCCAACTGAGCAGTTCCAACGGTAGACGAGACAAGATCGTAGTCTTCCTTGATGAAGTATGTGAAGACACATGAAACATAGCTGATAACATCCCATCGAGTGGGTAAGTGGGAATCGGTAGGAGGATGATAGTAGTTGAAGAGAAATGTAAACCATGAGAATAGACCGGCTTTCCAATATTTGTTAAGTTCTGATGTTTTGAGAGGCCGTTCCTTCCTTTCTAGTATGTGTCCTGCCATATATTCTGCAAGAGTTCGGAGATCTGCTATTGCATACAGCACGTTGGCTTCATCTTCCTCCGAAATGTCGGTCGGGTCAAAAGGAACAAGCGAGCTTTTTAATGTTGAAGGTTTGATTTTATTCGACATCATCTGCATAGTATTCATTTTAAATCAGCATTATTTCGTTAAGAAAATTGACTTACCACGGGCATAATGGGCGGAGAGAAAACTTAGTAACAAGGGGGTACCGTAAACAAGCCACTCGGTAAAGCATGTATTTATTCCTATTTGGAAGCAGCATTTGAAAATTGAAAAATTGTTTTCGCTGACAAGATGAAAGAGTACTTATGACGTACGCTCCTATATTTCCAATAAATACATTTCAGCAAGCCTTCAAAGGTCTAGGGAATGAGTATGAAAGAGGAGCAGTAAAAGTGGTGAGCAACTATCGCTAGTAAGTAGTAAGTAGATCAGGACGAAGCTCTACGGTTTAATGTCATTATGTAAGTATTTGAACTCCGAATATCCGCTGAGTTACTTGATACGGACATTGCCGAAAGCCTGCTGTTTGTCTAACTCTACGACTATGTCATTGTCAACTATGTAAACCATGACTACGACTCAGACATATCTACTACTTGCTTCAAACCTTCACAAATCTGAACCCATCGACCACACCCCCATATAATCCATATCTCATCTCGAACTCATATGATGGGTTCCGGCAACCAGGACATTGAACATCATTCAACCCTCTGCCCTTATCCTGCCTGGCTCTTATCTTTACGACTGTGCGTGTCTATCTTCTCGAATTTTATCATGTTCTAATTATAAACTGCATAGCTTTCCTCTGGTATTGATGAATGGTCTACGGGGAGCCGAAAGCTTCTGTCGTTTGTAGAGAAGGTTGTTGAGTCAAAGTACAGAGCTCATCTTAAAGATCTCGAGGCCTGGAGTAGCCTAAGCCCCCGGATTACCAAGAAAATTCGCCAATTTTTTTCTGAATCTGCACGGTACGAGTTTCTTCATTCCTTAAGCAGTTACATGGCGTACTAACAATAGATTTAATGTTACAGACGAAGCACAGGGGTGGTGGATGACAGACAGGAAGTGCCTCACCTCGTTGGTGACTTAGTTGAGCAGGCTCAGCGGGAGTTAGAGGGGAGGACAGGAGAAAGTGATATCGAGGATGTATCTGATTCAGAGCCCAAGACGGATAAATAGAGGACTGCGAGAGCTTGTATTGTGTAGTGCTCAGTGCTCTAATGAAATATTCATTTCTGTATGCTCAATAATGTCAGTCCGATGATTCATTATCTAGTGTACAGGTGCGGTACAACGTGGCCATCATAGTCAATGTAGACGAATATATTACATCATTTACGTTGCAATCGCTGGGCTTACATAGCATATGGAGACGTCATGTGAAGTGACATAAAGATTACCTGTCGTCTATATGATCGATCTATCATACACTTGGCGGCGGCTACACTGATCTATATATCGGGGACTTGTCTAGACGAATATGCCTACTACCCAGTCTATGTACACCTATATGAACATACGGTTTCCCCCTGGTGATCCCGAGTAATTTCTAACGAGGCCAGAGGAACCGTTCTACTAGTAGTGACGAGATGCTCGTTACGCCTCCTCTGTCATTCTCATCCAATCCAAAGGACCTCTGCTACATCAATGCCATAGCACACTTTCGCCGAAGTATAGGTATAATCCTCTAGTGAAACCCGCCTGAATCCAGATATAATTCAATTTCATTTCGGAAAGTTGTTTAAATGATAGTTGTACTGCTGCGACACTCAGGACCGCAGTCTAGTGTAACTGCCCGCGAAATACGAAAGGAACGTCGTCAAGTAACGTAGAGGCACTCAGACAATGATCGAGTCGGACATTAACAGCGCACAGTAAGCATGATACACTACCTTTATCTTAAACTACAATAAGTATTCTAACTTGGGTGCCTGGACACATGGGTGTCCCAGGAAACGAGCATGCTGACAATGAAGCAAAACTCGCCATCACTGAAGGATCCAGCGCGTCAGATCTCCTCCCCCGCTGCCTACATAACCCACTCCCAGCCAACAAATCGGCACTACGTGCACACCACCACTCCCAGCTCACTTGTCTTATCTCAGCGGCATGGAAAGCTTCCCCCCGCTTCCATCGCATCAACCGCATTCTTCCACAGCGACACCTCAATCGATTCCGTCGACTGTTCTTCACGCTACCCCGCAAACTTTCCACGGTACTTTCGTACCTCATCTCGTATGACGCTCCAATGTGTCATTTATTCGCCGTACTTCTAGTTCGGTTTGCCGTACTTAACCGTTGCCGTACTCACAATATCTACTTATTTTTCCGTATTTTCAGTACATATCTATACATCTACTATATATTACATATAAATATATCCTACTACTGTAGGTATGTCTCTCACAATGACCGTTTTGACGACTTTCTGAGGCCTCGGAAATATCCGTTATGATTCCCACGCTCTTCTGAGCGTCGTGCCGTATATCTAACTTCAATCTACTGTACCATTAAGCATCACAGAAATTCATTTAAGCTTTTATTTCATTGCTACATACCGCATTAACAGATAAATTATACTACAAAGGTTTATTATACAGTACTTCTGGATGTTATCTCATATATATATGTACCTGCACACTGCTCATCAAAGTATGACCATGTCCAGATACTAGTACTACCTTACATATCTTCAAGCTATTTTGCATGATTCAGCTTGGTATTTCTTGAACTCAGATGAGCTAAGATACATTTTTGGTACCTGTGATTTAACACAGGACATTGTCTGTTTGACCTAATTAAATTTGAAGCTAAGATATTTGATAGCCACCTACATTACTCTAACTTTTTTATGTTATACCTCTTCCACACCACTTTTATATAACATACACATCTTTCTTAATGTATCAATAGCAAAGTTAAACATGCCTTTTGGTGAGCAGTGTCACTACAGGTACTTAAATATTGGATATAACATCGAGAACCACCATATAAAAAACATTTTCAGTCTCAATTATCAGCTAATAGAATGTACAACAGTAAAAGAAGAGCTTAAATAAATTTATGTAATGCCTAATAGGACAGTAGATTGAAGTTAGATGTACGGCACGACGCTCAGAAGAGCGTGGGAATCATAACGGATATTTCCGAGGCCTCAGAAAGTCGTCAAAACGGTCATTGCGAGAGACATACCTACAGTAGTAGGATATATTTATGTGTAGAATATAGTAAACGTATAGATATGTACTGAAAATACAGAAAAATAAGTAGATATTGTGAGTACGGCAGCGGTTAAGTACGGCAAACCGAACTAGAGGTACGGCGAATAAATGACACATTGGAGCGTCATACATTGGAGCGTCATATCCATTAATTAATTCACCGTACTTAAAACCTGTGCCGTACTTCGGTTGCCGTAAATAAGTGTCGCCGTAATCGCAGAATTGCCTTATTCTTCAATATTTTATATACATATGTATTCTACATGGTTATGTTATGTATTTATATATTATAACGTCTTCTAAATTGACCGTTTCGACGACTTTTTGCAGCTTCGGAAATCTCCGTACAAGGTTCCCACGCCTTCTCGAGGATGGAGCGTCATGTTTATTAATAAATTCGCCGTGCTTACAGTTCGGTTCACCACAATTAAGTGTCACTGTAATCTTATAATCTGCGCATTTTTCAATATTTCCATCATAAATACATTCTTCTATTTTATAATATATGTTGGTATGTAAATCTACTGCATATATGTCTGTAAAATTGACTGTTTCGACGACTTTCTAAGGATGCGGAAATTACCGTTTTAATTCCCACGCTCTTCTGACCATCGTGCCGTACATCCAACTTCATTCAACTGTAATGTTAGGGATAATAGAGCTTTGTTCATGCTCTTATTTCAATTTTGTACATTTTATTAATAGATATCTGACACTAAAAGGTTTATATTGTCTTATCTCAAGCACCTGTACACTACTCATCAAAGTAAGACCATGTCCAAACACCTTCAAGCTATATTGTATGCTCAGCTTCTCAATACACTAATTTATTGCTATCAATAAATTAAGAAAGATGATGCAGAAGAGGTATAACATAGCATAAAAATTGGAGCATTGTAGGTGCTATCAAATGCCTTAGTGTATCTCAGTTCATGCCTGTAAGTAAATAGCATTTAATATAATAATTACATGTTATATAGTTCATACAGAAGTATTATGTTACATATTGTAATATATTAGTGAGAACGAAGTCATAATGACGTACCTTTCTCATCCTTGGGAAGGCGTGGGAACCTTGTACGGAGATTTCCGAAGCTGCAAAAAGTCGTCGAAACGGTCAATTTAGAAGACGTTATAATATATAAATACATAACATAACCATGTAGAATACATATGTATATAAAATATTGAAGAATAAGGCAATTCTGCGATTATGGCGACACTTATTTATGGCAACCGAAGTACGGCACAGGTTTTAAGTACGGTGAATTAATTAATGGATGGAGCGTCATATCATAGATCAAACGGAGTGTCATACCATACTGGCCGACCCCAAACGTATTGCCGCGCTCTTCCGCTACATCAACGATACTGCATAGGCTCAACAAAGCCCGTCAGCAGAATCACGTGGTTCTTACCATATGAAGACATATGGAAACCGGCGTCGATTCCTATGAGTGGATAATCTTGGTACGAGACTACGATACTGCACGCTTCCACCGCACGCTGGGACTCCTGCCAGAATGGGACCTACCAGATAACTAGCCTTGCCACAACCCACTGCAATAGCCGCCTCAACGCAATACCTCGCACCTTAACGCCCTTTTTACTCTCTCATCGTAGATTAGCTGGATAGCTTTACCCAGGCACGCCCCCCTCGCAGGAGCTCGCCTATCCCACCTCTGGACTTTATGTCCTGAGCCAACTATACCTCAGTATTTACACTTTATATCTCAGACTATACAAACATACCACAAAATTAGATACTTAGACTTAGCGTAGTCGTGACATCTGGTTTTCCACAACCGACTAATAAACTAGGATTAAAAAAAAAAAAAAAAAAGTATTCTAACTTCAATACTTACTTTAGTGTTCAAATCAAGTTCAAATGATGTAAGTATATAAATGCACTAAAGTACTAAGGAAGATATCAACTAACATGATCTGATTAGTGTATGCCCTTATTTTTTTCCACCTGTTGGTATGTTATATATGACTTTCCGGTAATCCACCTACTGTTGTAATTATCCCCTTGTAAATACCAAGAGGAACATGGCATTGAATTACTGTTAAATTGGGAATATATCTGGCAGCAACCATAGCAGCGTGGTTCCTCACTGCAACATGAATTCTATGAGGATTTCTGGTATAGTCAAAAATAATTGTTAACTGTGACAATGGTTTTCCAGGATGTTCTTTACGAGCCATATCTTCGATATCTTTCCACTGCGTTTTGACATTTATGATAGCGAATCGGCAAGCAGATTTGTGATCTTGTTTTCACAGAGTAGAATGTCTTGCATTAACTTTCAAAACATCTAAGTCAGGAACGTCAAGTTATGGCAGAACAAATGGTTCAGTAGTTGCTTACGGATATTACAACACAAGGTACGATGTAAACTTGTCTAGTCCTTCATTTGACACTTTTCTGAGCAATACCAGGCAGAGTTACAACTAGGGCATTGCATAATTGTCTCGGGATTTGAATATATATCATGCTTGAAAATAATAGTAGAGGTTCGGAAAAATATTCACAAAAGACATTGCCTTACCTTTAGGTTGTCGCAAAAAGTTAAATGGGGAACGTGATGGAACACAACTTGCAACTTGTTGTAGAGTGAACTATGGAAGTCATTCCAATCCTTACCAACCATAGTTTCAGACATGTGATGATCGAAAACATTGTTCAAGTAGGCATCCCGTAAGGCCAATAGCACAGAGCTATATACCATATACCTCGGAATAGTTGCAGTGATAATATTTGTTGCTCGGTCGATGATAAATTTTAAGCCGTCTGTGTCCCTGGGTGACTTCCCGCAGGGTTTAGAAACGCAGATTATTTTCTAAACATTAAGCGAGTGGCACTCGGCTAATCTAGGTCTGCATTTCTAACCATAGCACATTTTCCCTTAGACGTTCAATGTCGTTTCTAAATCCCATAAGCGCTTTAGTAATCTTATCACATGTTTATCTTTTCCTCTATTCACAACGATATTGCTTTCTATCTGTCTTTTTATGACTGAATCTCTCAGAAACTCTGTAAAGTAAACAGTACATATGTGCATGCTATTCTGATGTAGCCTTTTCTTTGATATAAGTGCTGTTCCCTCCCATAGTGAAGAACTTCAATGGCACTGTGGACCGATTTTCTCAAAAATAAGTATGTAATGATATATTTTTTCACAAAGAATCACTGTGGTGAATAAGTATACGAAATAACATGACATAGAGACTACTACATCGCCAATTATACTGTGACTATGTCATACGAGGGGAGGGAGAGCACCGTATCAGTAGTACGAATCTTGAGATGATACGTCCCTGCAGGGATTTTGACGTCGGAGATCAAAAATGCGTTTACAGGAGGGCGTTTAGAACTAGAAGAGGGGGGGGGGGGCCTCTTCCAGATTATTATCTAGAAAGGGATCAGTTTTGAGATCAGCTGTCAAAGTGAGCCGATTTGGACAATGGCATCACGGCCAATCTCGCTTACGACGTTTAGAAATTTAATCTAGGTTTCTAAACACTGCGGGAAGTCATCCCCTATCGGTGTTTTTCAGAAACTATGGAAAGTCTAACGACCACGCTCAAACACATCAATTAAAATTGAGCTCCGGTGCCCGGCACCGCGGCTTCTCGGTAAGATATTATAATCTCGGTTTCAGAATTTCACTTAAGCGAGATTGAGCGCTTATTAACTGAAGCATGGTCGTCCGGTACGGTGGCAACTACGTTATAACTATGTGTCCTCAAGAATGTATTTAGTTTGTTACAGTAAGTAGAATAATATGCATATAAGTATGAGCTCCTATATAAGTATTTGTAGACTATATGAACCGAGATACAACACGATGCTCATATTAAGTGCATAGAATTCTTGTTACAAAATCACTTGGTAGCAGCATGATAGAAGCATCACATAGTTGATCATAGTCTTCAGGGATTGTCAATGGATTAAAAGAGTTGGAAGCTGAGAGTTTTTGAGAGTAGGGTGCAAGAGAAACAATACATATTACAATTATAATGTAAACAGTAGGGATTGGAAGTCGGGCTAAGATAAGGATCGAACTTGGGACCTGCTAAATTGTAAGTGAGCTACATATATCCTACCATATTATTAGTACTACTGTATTAGAGGTGTGACCGTATGTGTATCCATACGTAGACCAGGCATATTTTATAGGGAGTTACTTTACCGGGCTTTGTATTAGAAACTACAGTACTGATTTTTCTAAATTTATTTGTTGTATTTTCTATAAACAGAGAGTGACGGTGTCTTGTTATTCGACTGCTCGAGACTAATAAAAGCTTGTGGTAATTAAAGTACAAGGTATATAAGTATACTTACAAAAACGCAGCTGAACCTTTAAAACAAGCTGATGTATACATATTAATAACTATGTATGGTACAACTATTATACAGTTACTGTGCATCTGAATGAGTGCAATAGTCTACTATCCGGAGTCAGAGTGGACAAGTAGGTATATGATAAGTTAAAAAATAATTACTTGGTTGTCATCGTGTATATGTCAAAGGTGGATTACTGTGGTGAAGTTGTAGTTGGATTGGATGTGTGAAAGCATTTGTATACTCCCTCATCTCGCAAATTTAGGGGCCACCTCACTGTGAATTTGGGAAAGTTCCCAATCGTTACGCTCGCAACTAAGCAAGCCCGAGTCACTGTTCAATGCAAAACATTCAATTTATTTCAATGAATGATAGGAAACTCATTGCAATATTCGATGATGAAGCAACTATTTCGACTACTTATTCTAGAGCACTGTGTTTCCTTGCAATATCTCACACTGAATCCTTGTCACTTGGCAGGCTGTCTTATATGGATGAACATAAGATGGACTGAAATATAATATAAGCTCCTCTGCTCGTATCGATATAAACTATACTGTATGAATCCGATCAGTTGGGCAGCCCTCTTAGTGCGTGACAGCCCCAACTGGGGAGACAATTCGGCACTTCAGGATTTATGTCGTGACCGAGAGAAATTTTCGGCATAATTGGGTTTTTTAGCGTGACATATGTCAAATTCTACGAAGAGCGGTAGCTAAACAGTAATTGTGTTGTAGGTAGCAGGAAATTTAATGGTAGAGGCCGTAGTTCGATCCTCCATGAAGTAGTTTTTTTAATACATACTAGCTAGTTAGATACCTACTTTCGTATTTCTTACTTCACATTCACTAGCGCATGGCATTTATTATTGCCGGTTCCGTCGCTTGTTGTGATCGACGACGACAACACATCAATTGCCAACGACAACACATCAATTGACAACGACAGCGCATCAATTGACACTGACAACACATTTCTCTCGAGCATACCACTCAATTCACTATCATGGTGAATCAACACCATGCATTCTTTATTCCAAGTACTGCACGCTCTTTTCTACTACCCAACCCAGCGACACCTGTACTTGATTTCCTCGACTTTCAGCTACCAAGTGTTCGCACCAACAGCACACTTCACGAAACCATGGCATTAAACTCTCTCAGCTTTGAGCCTGCTAGCATTGAAGATTTAGAAAGCATCCGCCGCATACCTATTCCTACGTCTAGCCATGGTGTGCTAAACCACATGAAATCGGAGTATGCGCACATGGAAGGAAAACCTTTATCAGTCAGGGTCGCGGGAGAAGGGAAAGACAATGTACGCTTGCCTATGTGGATTATTACGTTCTGGATAGAGGTTCTTGACATACACTTTACATATCGGGTACCATGGAACAAAGCTGTAAAGTCCTTGGAGGTTCGGAGATATGGAGGAAAGATGAATCGGTTGGTTGATGAAGTTCAAGATGAATTACAATGCTTACCGTGGAGTGGAGGTATCAAAGGCTTCGCATACCCCGAGCCACTTGTCAGTCTCGCTACATTTGCCAGTAGAGACTGGCTGTCAGGCGCACAGGAGGATCAAATGGTTGAACTTCTTGAACGAGAAGTTCGACACCACCTCCCTTCGGATCACATTGAGCTACCGAGTAGCTCCTTTAAACTCCTGCTGCTGAAGGCATATAATGATCGCATGTCATACAGTACAGGAAGAGTGCACCAGTACATGCGAAATCTTGGGCAATGTCTTGCAACAGGAAAGCTGGGGTCGTTGGGATTCATTGCAAATGTGAATGGAAACCACTGGGTTTCAGTGGTCGTTGACTTTACGCTGAACAAACTCTTCTATGGTGATTCTATGAATGGGGACTTCGATACCGAGCTTTTATCAGCACTATTATGGTGGACAAAGCAGCATACCAGTTCGAAGTTTCTGAAAGGGGAGCTAAGGATAACGACGCAGCAGCAAGATGATCAACATTCGTGTGGGCTTCTTGCCACGAATGCTCTTGCGCACCACTATCTCCCAGAGCTGTTCCCACTGATAGACTCAAATAAAACGGATGCAGCTCGACTTCGAATGCTAATAAAAGTGATAAAGCGGCATTTTGACGTTGTAAGTAATACAGATTTCAACTACAAGTATCAGAAAGCTTACCATTAAATAGACGTTTGAAACTGAAGCAATTAACTACCCCTTCTCATTCACACCTGACATGGTTACGCAGCCAGATGAAGGAGCATCAGAGACATCAGCATGGACTGATGGAACGGCATCAGAAGATGACACCGAATCTATTGTAACAATGTCCAGTGCCGCCATCCCAGCAAGTGAATACTCAGCTTGGTCGTCAAGTTCATCATTTGCATTTGCAAAAACCCATCCTCCCACACCGCCTCCAGATGAAAAAGACTCCAGTGACGATTATTTACCGGAAGATGTACCAGAAAGAGTGTCATTGGTGAAACGCTCAGTGCCAGGTAGTGACATTGAATCTAGCGATGTTGAACCCAAGTCCAAATGTCTACGCATCGTGTCAGCAATCTCCAGTGCTATCAAATGAAGCATTGATGCAAAACCTAAAGGGCTTATGAAGTACTTTACAAAGTGTACGCCAGAGGAGAATCACGCACAGGTTGAGCGCGAGAAGATTAAGATTAAGCAAGATTGTGATGAACAGGCTGAGATTGAGAAAGCAAGACAGGACAAACGTGTTGAGCGAAGGCGTATGCTGGAGCGTGAGCGACAGCGAAAGCATCGGGAGAAGACTCGTGCTGTTAAGGTGGAACAGGGTACGCACTCACCTGGTGGGTCTAGAAAGGTATGAAATTGATTGACATCTGTAAACTCGTGTGAAAGCTCACCTAATTATAGCATGATCTCGAATTCAATGACTGGAAGGATGGAAATACAGAGGGGTGTCAGCCAAATTTATCATTTAACAGCAGTGTTATATGATATGAGATATCATATAAGGACTATGACTTATGAGTGAGGCATATTATAAGTAGTATACAGGTTACTCATAAAAACTCATTACTTGTTTCCTATTGTTATTGTAATACTAGTGTGTGTACTCATAAGTATTCATTACTTTATGCTTCCTATTATTATTGTAATACTAATATGTGTACTCATAAGTACTCATTACTTTATGTTTTCTATTGTTATTTTAATACTAGCATGTGTACTCATAAGTACTCATTACTTTATGATTCCTATTATTATTGTAATACTAGTGTGTGTACTCATAAGTACTCATTACTTTATGATTCCTATTATTATTGTAATACTAATATGTGTACTCATAAGTATTCATTACTTTATGTTTTCTATTGTTATTTTAATACTAGCATGTGTACTCATAAGTACTCATTACTTTATGATTCCTATTATTATTGTAATACTAGTATGTGTACTCATAAGTACTCATTACTTTATAATTCCTATTGTTATTGTAATACTAGTATATGTACTCATAAGTACTCATTACTTTATGTTTTCTATTATTACTGTAATGCTTCCTATTATTATTTTAATAGTATTATGTGTACTCATAAGTGCTCATTACTTCATGCTTCCTATTATTATTCTAATAGAATTATGTACGCTTTTCAAGTGTGTCACATCTGTCACAATTTTCCCATGCGTTACGTTAGTCACACATATTCCCGCGCCTCATGTTTATCCCGCGCATCGCATTTGTCACATACTTCACGCGCATCACGTTCGTCACACATATTCCCGCGCTTCATATTTGTCACATACTTCATGTGCGTCACGTTCGTCACATATATTCCCACGCATCACATTTGTCACATTCTTCCCGCCCGTCACGTTTGTCACGCATATTCCCGCACATCACATTCATCACACATTTCCCATGTGTCACATTTGTCACAATTTTCACGTGCGTCACGTCTGTCACGATTCTCCCACACTACATATATATCACACCTGTCACGCTTTCATGCGCGTCACGCGTCACGTTTGTCACGCTCTTTATAAGCGTTACGCTTTTATGAATGCCACACATCTCACATCTATTTGTCACGCTTTTCATGCTCATCACAGTGCATTTGTCATGCTTTGTATGCACGTCATGCATCACATAAGTCACATCTGTTTCTTATGATTTGCACATGCATCATAGTCATCATGTCTTTGAGGCTTTCATCTTGCTTTCACACACATCATAAGTGTTACTTATGTCACATCTTTAAGATTTATAACACATTTCAAGCACATTGTGCTTGCATGTGTATCATGATTGTGACATGTTGATGGGGTTCCAACAGGTCTATAATGAAAAATGTTCTGTACATTTCATATCCAAGGAATCAGAGCACTCAGTGATGCCACATTTAACCCATATCTCACTACTTAGCTGGGTAATTCAGCCTCTTGCATTGACAAGTCAGTCATTGATTCAGACCCTGTATGACAATACTGCACATGACTATAGAAAAATGATAGTAAGTTTTTTTTAGGCAAGAAAGGAGAAAAGACAAAGTAGTCCTTCTGAAAAGAGAACAAGAAGAAAAGAAGGTGATGATGTAGTTGACACTAAACTAAAGAATAGAAAAGCAAGTAATGATCACTGAGCAAGAAAGTGATGAGAAGTACAGGAGGAGGTTTCATATGTATGAATGGATACTAATACTAAAAGAACTATATAACATAATCAGAGATGTGAAACACATGACAGTGTAGAAGTGTCACATAATCATATAGAGTAAGCATATGACTTAAAAATGTGTGTTGGAGATATAAGAATAACCAATGGTTAATGCAAGAATCATGATCATTTAATGGCTGAGACATATGAGTTTGATGTGATGTGGAATCACATATACCAACCATTCTTTCAGATTTGTTATCCATATGTAATTCTTTCAGTATATGTCCTTTTCTGTTCAGTTGTTAAATATTTCCAAAATATTCATTTCTATCATAATGATCTCATCATCTCTCATATCCAGACTAACCATTATAGTTTTTACTTTGTCATTTAATTACATCTCTAATTCTGATTATTAAACATCATATCATCCCATTTCCAAATTTCTCATGCTCTGTCAGTGTGGGTAGTAAGCCTTCAACTACATATACACTCTACATTTTTCATTCTAGTTTCTTATTACTACCACACTTCTATAACTTTCTAATTGTTATTTTCTGTGTTACAATCTCCAATTCTACAAGTACATATCATTTCATCTGCATATATAATTCACTCTACTATTAAATACTTACTCCACTCTCATGACAACTTGAATAGTGGTAGAGACAGAAAAATCTGATGGGATTGGAAAGCATTGTATTTGTGAAAAAGTTGCAATGCACTTGAAAAATGTGACATGCATGAAAAAGACATATGTAACATATGTGAAAAGTGTGACATGCATGCAGATTGTCACGCTGTGACGCGCCTCAAAGACGTGACACGTGTGACGAGTGTGAAAAGCGTGACAAATAGATGTGAGATGTGTGACATGCATAAAAGCGTAACGCTCATAAAAAACGTGACAAACGTGACGCGTGACGCGCATGCAAAGCATAACAAACGCGCTAAAGCGTGACAAACGCGCTAAAGCGTGACAAACGCGCTAAAGCGTGACAAACGCGCTAAAGCGTGACAAACGCGCTAAAGCGTGACAAACGCGCTAAAGCGTGACAAACGCGCTAAAGCGTGACAGGTGTGATATATATGTAGTGTGGGAGAATCGTGACAGACGTGACGCACGTGAAAATTGTGACAAATGTGACACGTGGGAAACGTGTGATGAATGTGATGCGCGGGAATATGCGTGACAAACGTGACGGGCGGGAAGAATGTGACAAATGTGATGCGTGGGAATATATGTGACGAACGTGACGCACGTGAAGTATGTGACAAATATGAAGCGCGGGAATATGTGTGACGAACGTGATGCGCGTGAAGTATGTGACAAATGCGATGCGCGGGAAAAACATGAGGCGCGGGAATATGTGTGACTAACGTAACGCATGGGAAAATTGTGACAGATGTGACACACTTGAAAAGCGTACATAATTCTATTAGAATAATAATAGGAAGCATGAAGTAATGAGCACTTATGAGTACACATAATACTATTAAAATAATAATAGGAAGCATTACAGTAATAATAGAAAACATAAAGTAATGAGTACTTATGAGTACATATACTAGTATTACAATAACAATAGGAATTATAAAGTAATGAGTACTTATGAGTACACATACTAGTATTACAATAATAATAGGAATCATAAAGTAATGAGTACTTATGAGTACACATGCTAGTATTAAAATAACAATAGAAAACATAAAGTAATGAGTACTTATGAGTACACATGCTAGTATTAAAATAACAATAGAAAACATAAAGTAATGAATACTTATGAGTACACATATTAGTATTACAATAATAATAGGAATCATAAAGTAATGAGTACTTATGAGTACACACACTAGTATTACAATAATAATAGGAATCATAAAGTAATGAGTACTTATGAGTACACATGCTAGTATTAAAATAGCAATAGAAAACATAAAGTAATGAATACTTATGAGTACACATATTAGTATTACAATAATAATAGGAATCATAAAGTAATGAGTACTTATGAGTACACACACTAGTATTACAATAATAATAGGAATCATAAAGTAATGAGTACTTATGAGTACACATGCTAGTATTAAAATAACAATAGAAAACATATAGTAATGAGTACTTATGAGTACACATATTAGTATTACAATAATAATAGAAACCATAAAGTAATGAGTACTTATGAGTACACACACTAGTATTACAATAATAATAGAAATCATAAATTAATGAGTACTTATGAGTACACATAGTAGCATTACAATAATAATAGGAAGCATAAAGTAATGAGTACTTATGAGTAGACATAATACAATTGTAATAATAGTAGAAGCATAAAGTAATGAGTACTTATGAATAGCCTGTATATACATATAGTATATGCCTCACTCATAAAACTCAGACCTTATATGATATCCCATATCATATAAGGCCTATGATAAATGAGAAATTTGGCTGACACTTATGAAATACAAAACGCACTAAAATTCCTGAATATTCACGACCAATGCGGGAAGCTAATGAGCGGATACGACAGAAGAACAAACAATATGGTCCCAAGCGCACCAAGGAGTACATGCATGCCAAATATACGAATTGGCATACTCCTCTTCTATGGGTACATATTGATCGTGTAGCTCATTCTCCTGCAATTGGCTATAAAATGAGTGCAACAGCAATTGTTAATGAGCTAAAGAAACAAAATAGGGAACTCTTTAATGGTCTCAATCGCAACACTGTGGAACGTTGGATTGACCAAAGTGGTCACCGCCCATGCTGGTCAAAGAACGCTCTGCTTCAGGCTGAAAACGGTAACTTTCAAGGATATCTTAATGGGGGCGACGTGGAGCACTGGTGAGAACTTAGCTACATATTAATTAAATCATTGTTACTTACGTTGAACACAGGCTGCCTATCCTGACACCTCAGACAGGACCAAATCGGATCAGGGTAAATATGGTACAACCCGATGTAGTTAACAATTAGAATATGTACAAAAATATGTCATTTGACCGATTCATGTTCATATTTAGAAAATGATTATGAATCGGGCGCGTATCAAATCCATGAGCATTATTGAGAATATAACAATAAGACATATGTAGAATATCATACAAAAATCGGTTACCATACCGATGTATGAACAAATCCTGAATCGGGGCACACATTTGCCCCTAGATCCTATCCAAATACTGATTCTAAGTGTGTCTCGTGTCCCTATCTTATCACATATTCTGAATTTGCCCTTGAAACAGATCCCGAATTGGATCTTTTATCATATCCTCACTCCGATTTAGAATGTAAACAAAAATATGTCGCTCGCCCCGATTCATGTACAGATTGTAAATATGACAATTAGAAATATTGATTACCCACTCACAGGGCCACTCACGGGCCACTCACATCCGCTCACCAGACCACTCATGACCACTCACTACCACTCACTACCCACTCCATTCCCACCTGGTTCCCCGCTCCATTCCTACCCTACTTGTCAAAGGCTCTAATAAAATCGTGTGATGGCGTATATTGTGGGGGTAATCGCATGCAGTAAACGACGTAGTGTACAGATTTAAATACAAAATATATAGTACATAAAAGGGATAGCATAGTGGCATAAAATAAAATGGAGAATATACGTGAAACATATAGTGGCGCGAGCAGGGATCATTGAGACATTTGAATATAGATGTCTCTGGTATTCCAACACTACTCCTTGCTAATTATCCCACTCGAGATCCTGCAAAACGAACAGCCCTAGCTTTCTTCAAGCCAGCGCCAACTTCCTTTGTAGTTGTAGTTGACTTTCAGCAACCTTTCCTGTGATTCCGCAGTATAATCTTGATGATATCAAGTGTAATCCAGTTATTATCATATTTGAGCAGATCGGGATACTGGTTAGCGGCCTTTAAAATATGTCAATAAACTAGATACAGTTAATGTGACGAACATTAAATACATACTTTCTCGCAAACGGTAGTGAGCTTGCTTTGTTCCTGAGTCGCGTATGTGTGACTGAAGTCCAACACCTCCTTCGCAATTACTGAGATGCGGGTCTGAAAACCATGCCCACTAAGTAAGAATTCGCAATTTAAAAGATTTAAAAGCGATGTATTACCTCCATATCACTAAGTTGCTCCAGGCTACACTGTACATGGTCGACTAGTTTGTACGTTTTTCCTGCTTCGCCTTTCGGTTTTGGAATCAGTACCACCACGGAGCTGGTCTCAGATTCGCCATCCTCATCTAGTGGGTAGCAAGTCCTGAGGGAGCATGGCGGTGGGGTAAGCAAACGTTCTGGTGAGAACTGCATACGAAGCGTCGATGGAGAGAAACGACGCAAAACACAATAGTTTCTGGATGGAGGCATTTTGGGTCTTCTCCATGCCAATACATCATATACTTATACCTACGAAACAATAAAAAGTTAGTTACAGGGAAGGAAACATGTACATACAACTCATACAAAAACAATATCTCTACTGAAAGGTGTTGATGTAGCATGGCAAGACAATAGATATTGGAATCAGCAAGCGCTAATCAGTCAAGAAGGAAACAATACATATGTTAGTGCACTAATACACTATACAGCGCTGTAACTAAGGAAGGAAGTTAAAAAGAATAACGACATAAACCCAACTACGATAATTGTAAAAAATACTACTACATCTACATACCCCGAAACGTAAAGACAAAGCATACAAATGATCAGGATACCACCAAGGCCATAACTGATTGGAAGCATTTTCAGCGGAGTTCTTTTGAAATCTAGCATTGGTTCAGGAGAACAAACTGTGCTAGTGCCCGATGTGTCCGTACTCAAGTCGGTGCTGGTACTTGAAGTCCATACCTTAATTTCGATATTGCCGTTATCTGACATTCCAGTCGCAATGACACACTGCTTTTCAGAACTGAATACCTATTATATAGTTAGCATTAACATCGCTAGTATTTAGAAACTTTGCAAACCTCGGTTATTTGTACTAGCGTTTCAACTAGCAAAGTATTTAGATTTCTTCGTTCTCATGTGTATAACATGAATTACTTACCGTAGCCATGGGGCAATAGTGCAACCAAGGTTCCCAAGCGTTGATCATATACACGTACTGAACCATCATCACTACCAACAACTACCAGTTCACCTTCCAGGGCAGATGAGATGACAAGGGACACATTTGAGCAGATAGCATGCTTTAACGACCTAAGTGGCTGTACAGGCGGAATGGCATATATGTCAACGCCATCTTGAAGATTAGAGACTAGTAGAGTACGATTATCTGTGCCAATGATGGCATGTCCACTGTAACAACATATCAGGCGGAGCAGTTAACTATAAGGCGAGAGAGAGACTGACATTCTGGTACAGATCTCATGAAACCATCGCATTTTCCAAGGACTCAGCTGATAGCAAAAGCTACAACCACATGTAAAAACTTCAAGGATAAAAGCATGATGGTGGGGCTTACATCTCACGAGATTCCAAATAGCAGAGAATTAATTCCGCCCCATTCTGCGTAAACATGACACTCCTAGCCGTGTGGGGGCGAGGGGTAGACTCTATGTACAGAGAAGCTTGACCTAAGAGATTCAGTGAGCGCAATATGAAACCTAGAGGACAAATAACATACCTGGGAAAACCAAGTTCCACACTTTGAGAGAGCCTGCCCCAAGCGAAGCGAGGCGACTATGAAACGGATCAAACTTCAGGTCTTCCAAAGGGCCATCATGCGCAGATATCGCCAACACATGCTCATAACCATCTCCGGTTTTACTTTCCTGATATCCTCGGATTACACTGCTACCTGTTCCGAAATATAGTATCATGGAACCTGTTTCTGCGAAATGTGCCCAGCAAACAGTTGTAACTTCACCAATGACAGACGCTTCCCAAAGTTTTTCGCCTGTCGTTAACTCCCATACTACCATAAGTCCATCATCACCTAATAGTATATTTTAAACATGCGTATAAATAATTTGGAGGGCTTGCCGCTCACCACCGCTTGCAAGTTTAGAGCCATCCTGGTTTATCTTTAAGTCGTTGATCGCTCTCGAATGTTGGTTGAGCATATATTTTAAGTCGAACTGAAAAAATGCAATTAGCAATAGTTAACCCAAAGATACCAAAGTACGTGCAGTAAGAGTAGCTGGCTTCATGTTGGAAGGTGATCTAATAGAGCTGGTGTCAGAAACGAGTACGGCGTTGATGTATTCTCTGCGTTATTGTTTCGCTGACTAGTTTCCTCTTATCCCCGCTCATTCCCCGCTCGGCGAAAGCTTACCCGCACCATAGTATTCATAATCTTGTTAGTCTAGTGGAGTTGGAAGCATCATACAGATAAAAGAAAGGAACTTGCCTAACATCTTGTTGTACAAAGACTTTTGTTCCATTGCTACCATCCTACTACGCACACTGGCGCGATCGGGTATAATACAATTGCAGGTGGAGCATTTGACAGGCATTCCATTCCGTCTCCGAACGCCACCATTTTCCGCATCATTTTCAAAATCCGACGAAGAATAACCAGGCCAACATACCTCCGAATTGAACGTACATGAAGAAATATCGACTGAGTAGGAGATTTCAGCTTGTTGTAAATTACTGACGGGATTCAGGTTATTGTGGACTTTATGCCCATTCAAAACATGTACTCAGGCTCTATAAAACGAGACTCGTTTAAGGTCTGTATAATCGTTACATATATCATCTTCAGTTTAACTTCACTATCAACTTTTACGGCGATGGCCAATCTCAGAAATGTCTTCTCTCTGGGCTGCAACTTGGTGAGTATTAACAAATTTCTTGACCGTAATTATGTTCTAAGCGTTTAATATGCAGGAATTGACGTCAGTTGCACGTGTATTTACACGGGCTTTTGCTAAGAGCCTCAGAGCAACTAGCACTGCATGCAAACGTGGTTCCCAAGAAATTGATGATCCTTTGCCAGAATACGAAGGAATTAGAAAGCGGCGTAAACTGGTACGTTTAACTAAATGGTACTTATGAAATAATGTTACTGAATAGAATTGAAATTGAACATAGGCGACCGTCAAAAACCAACGCATAAAGGCTCAGCAGGACTCCTTCCCAATCCTAAAGCTTCCAGTGGAACTAGTAGACCTGATAATTACTCAGGTTGATGAGGGCGACATCTTGCAGTTACTCCACGCCAATCGTTACCTGCGCTATGCAGCGTTGGAGGTCTTTCTTAGAACACAACAGGTATTAAAAACTGATTGCATTGGATGGGCCATAATAGCCTTAACAGGGGACGTCCATCCGGCTGCGATTCATCTCCTAGAACATATATCGACACGCTCTAGACGCTACAGAGTACTTGTCAGCTTAGGTTGTATCAGGGAGTACTACGAAGGGCTTAGTACGTTCCTGAGCAAGGCTTTAGGAGTGCAGGAACTCGCTATCACTCATCATTGCAAAAACAAGGACGACGATACTTTCCTTGCAGAGCCGTGCATTATTGGATCTATTGCTGTCATCCTGGCGAGTCTCCCCCCTTCTTGTATGTGCGTTGGGTTCGACAGCACAGGTGCTCCTCAAGTCACCAGCGTAACTGTATCGTCATTGCCATGTCTGCCGCAGATCCCTTATGAAAGGATTAGAGATAATATCACTGCTAGGCTCCAGAACCTCCGTATATCGACCCACATCTTCGGTAACAAAAGCATGATCAACTTGCTGTCGATACTTTTAAGTGGGCCGTCTCTAAATTTCTTGAGTATCAGGGGGAGTAGTGGAAAGGATATTGAGCCAGTCCTACTTTGCGGGTCTATGTCAAACCTTAGGACGCTCCTGATTACATGCGACGAACCATTCACGTTTGGGTCCCGCTCTACGTCTCCGTTGTCCCAGCTACAACGATTATGGATATGCAGTATACGGCGTGAGAGTCGGTCGGTCAGTAAAGGGTCCATCAGGATACCGAAGAATGTTACCGACATAACATGCACTGAGGACTTCAAGCTGACCAATATCTCGTCCCAACTGAAGGCGGTTCAGCTTCGATTAACAGATGGCTTTCCAAACCCATATACCCACGAATTCTGCAAGTCAATGGCGAACATCACCTCCCCTCTTCAACATTCTCACCGGCTCGGCACTGACGCCAGCATCAATATCGTACTTCCCTACTCACTCGACGAACATATAAAAGCGGACATACCATGCCAATGCTCTATTCCGGATGTGAATGCCATACGCAAATGCCAAAATCTGGAGATCAACCATCAGTATTCAGAGCTATTGTATTATGTGCGTTGTCTTACCTTATTACTGCCTTTTTTCTAACGAGTTGCGATCAGGATTACTACACAAAGTTGCTCGAGAGTGCTTCAAAGCTACAGAAACTAACCATACACCCTCCTTATGGGAGTAGTACACAGTTCACAGACAGCAAAGAGGGTATGCAAACCTTCATCGCAACACTTCGTACATACTGTCCCGACCTTGAATCAGTTAGTTGCTCTCCCAACATATGGAAACGCCAACCGGGGGGAGAGTTCATAAGGCTAACTATTGAAGATTTATATTAAACAGCTTGACTAGGGCACTTGCAGCTTGTTTTATATACAGCGAACAATAGTATTTATTACCTTACCAATAGGATCTGCGAATAAAGTTTCTAAAGAATGTACTAAAAGTCCTATAACAAATTTTCGCAAGTTAGGATAAGTCATCTTTAAGCTAACGTACACATACTTGAATAAACGGCTTCAAGGCCAGAACTCCATCGCTCCACTTGCGTTTAATAGCAGGGTAAATTTGGGTTTTGTTAGAAATTATGTGAACACGATCGTCCAGTAAATCCTTCCAAAGACCTACACCAAACTCTTTGAAGTTGTTGAATGCACTTGCTACATCTGCTCGCCCACTGTAGGGGTGAACTGCGAAATGAACCTGCGGTTGACAGGCTACAACAAATATAGTTCGAATCACCGCTGGAATTAGTTGCGAAGAGTCTGGGTCCCTGTAGAATATGATACTATTCCTTGCCGTGTTATGTTTTGACGATAATTGATGTCCGCTGACTGTGTAACGATCGTACTGGGTCACTATAGCAGAATTACCTCCCAAACCCGCTGCTTCAGCAACATCAGCGTCAAGCTTGATCCGCTTTCCACCTACGGGTTGACGTACGTCGTCCGCCAAGAATTGCATATCACTTATTAGAGTCCCCGATTGAATATCGGGAAAGCAGTCTTCAATGATTTTGCTGCTCTGTTTGAGAATTTCAGGACACCCTGGGCACTGTAAGAATACCCGAAGTTCTGATGCAGCACAGAAAGCTCTCAGCATAGATGCTTCCAGCTCTTCTAGAAGGGCCTTTAGTATGGATTCTACATGATTGATGATCAGGACAAACCAAATTTGAAGTTAATGTTCTTCTTCTGCAGGTTACCGATTACCCGTTCAAACGGAAACATCCACCAGCCATGAATAGGCCCAAACAAGTGTAATTGTTCTGCCAGGTGAACTGCATTATGATGTATAGGATGGAGATCGACGTCGGGCCTCAGCTCTCGAATTGAGTGAAGATACGCTAACATAAACTTCTTGTATTCCAGGTCATGATGACCAGGTTTTACTCGGTGAGAGGTAGCATATCTGATAGCGGTAGCAAGAAGCAATGTGCTTTCCAGTGCCATTTGTTTCTTTCCACCCATTAATGATTTGCCAGTTTCACTGTCCCACATCTTCGCCAATGAAACAGTCAAGTCGAAGTCAATACACGTTCGCCATTGATCGGCTTTCAATTTACCATGAGAAGGTGAACCAAAGTTCGCTGGTGGACCTGCCTGCCAACTTGGACGGATGGTGTGTAAAATGTCTTCTTGGATACGTTTCAAGTCATCGTGATCGAGAAGAGGGATGCTAGAGTGTGCATCAACAGTGGCCAACTCATTGATATCAATCTCAATACCAGCCAGCTCGCTGATGACTCCATGCGCTGCTGGGCGGGCTTCATCACCCCCTCCAGACCTTGAGCTGTCAAGCTTTTGACTAATCAATGATGGTGAATCGTTTCGAAAGGAATGACTTACAAGCACATTAACATAATTCTGCTTCTTAACTCGCCGACCCATATGTTTGAGCCTGCCTAAGACACCAAAATGCTGGCAGAGTGATCGCAATACCAGTATAGACAATCTACGCAGGCTAGACGATGTCGGCTGGGATGACATCACCTGTAGCCCTTTCTGAATAGCCTTTGCTGTAGGCTCCTCCACCTCCGGCTTCTCATTAAGTTCCAGGTTTTCATCCCAATTCATACCTATGACGACGCGAAAATGATGTTTTACGAGACCTAGATAAAAGTTGTGCATCCCATCAACAACCGTATACTTCGTCGGGTCCCAATATTCAAGCCGAAGAAGCTCAGACCAACGAATCCCGTTCTTTTTGAAGAGCTGATCTCTTTGGGATTTACTAGCGGCATCTCGCCAGGCCATCGCGGCTTTAAGATGTTCTTCATAGGTAACTGGCATCCAGCCAACTGACGAGCAGTTAATATTGTTGATATCCTGCTTCCTGAGATGGCACAATGAACAAAAGATCGTCGCAGAATGGGACACGCATCCTGTCAGCTTGCGAGAACCCGGTAAATCACATACTGCGGGAACAATGGCCTCCCAACCACAAATCCCATTAGGATGTTGATGTGTGCGACTATACCAAGTACCCTTATGATAGCTCTGGTGGAAAACATCTATAAGTGGAGCAAGATATGGATTCAGGCCATCTAAAGATGGTTGGCGAGGTCCCAGTATCAACCCGGTGAGATATATATTCTCTGGTCGATAACGCATGCTTGCAGGTAAGCTAAGACATACAAGCGCCAATGACCCCACTGACGCCGACTTTCCTGCGGCTTTGTTGTGATACGGATTGAAGGCATCATAGCTGATGCTCCAGAGTGTACGTAGTTCCTCATTAGAGTCAACAAAAACTTTCCCATCTGCATCAGTGAACTGGCGAATTGCTGCTGCCTGATTAATATCTCGAAAGCCATCATGGGTCAAGGCTTGTCTGGTCCGCCTAATCAATTCCTCGACACCGGGGCACGTGTACAGTGCGCCCACGAAGGCCGTGAAGTCTTGCATAACATATGGCCGTGCCAGAACCACAATAGTCACACCGTTCGAACAGCGTGTTTCGTTAAGCGCACTCCACACGGCTTTGCATTAGCAAAGCGTTTGAACGTACAGTGAAGCGGGTAGGCATCCTTTACACCCGGGGGATAAATTGAAGCACAAGATGGGCAGGTGGCATAGGTTGTCGTTTTGGGTTCCAAATCGAACATTTTCCTCGCTGTCCGCAGGTCGTCCGGTATTGATCCCAGGAGCAGTGTCTGATCAGTCGAGGTAGCGGCACTCAGCAGAAGCTTGGCCATTCGGAGGATGAAGTTGCAAGTAGGGCGTGCAGCATTCGCAAAAACACTAACGGCGACCGTAAGGAAAAGGCAAACTGCCAGAGCTGGATGGCTGAGGCGTAGGGGGTGGTCAAAGTGAACATCTGTTGAACGAGTTATTTATCGCACTATCCCCAGTACTAAGCTACTTACCAGTGTCATAGGATTTCCCGTAGGGAAAGGCCAAATTACTCCAGCGTTCTACGCGCTTTTGAATATCTGCTAGTAGCGAGTCCGCATCCGTATGCACTGAACTTTTGAACAATTCGTTTGCACCATCTCCAGAGGTCGGGACAAGACGAACCCGAGCTATAAGATCTAGCAGCCAGGACTCTTGGCTCAAGAGATAAGCATGAGCCTGACTCCTAACGGGAAATCTGGCGGCTTCATCCTGCATAGCTGGATTCCGTGTTCCGTTTTCAAGCCATTCTTGAAAGACTGCATGAATACTGTCGCGACAAAGCGTTAGACTATTATCACACTCCAGTAAGCGCTGGAACATCAGTTGCACATCTATCTCATAGGGAGAAGGTTGGGGAATCGAAGGCGGAGGTATGTCCTGGGGAGAACATGGGCCAGCTTCAGCAAGAGTAAGCGAAAACACTCGATCTTCAATGCCTCGAAGATCGTCTTCAGCGTTATTTTCGCTCACATGCGTGATAAGGTCCAATTCGGTCATTGTGACCCCGTTGCATTTCTTGCAATAGCAGATCGCTAGTTTCTTCTCCTTCTTTGGATGGGGCATATTCCTCTTCGAAGAGCGATTAGTATATAGGTAGAAGCAGTGGCTGGGAACATACCTGAAACTTGATATAATACTGGAGATGCAGCAGCGATACAGCTTTTAAAGTCAGTGAGACATGATACTTGATATATATAGAATAAAGGACATACTGACATGACAACTTCTGGTTTAACCGATTGAATCGGACCAACGAAGGCGCTTATAAAACAAGACCACCATTGCTCACGATAAGCGGAACAAGGTAGGACACAAGTCCGGATGAAGGAATACCTATAATGTTAATATATAAGTCAGAACACGAAGAACGATGTCACAGCAATGAATTCCATGCCTTTACATCTGAGCTTGCGTCGAACCTTTACACTAGATACATTACCTGAACCTCGGCACACCCTTACCCTATGCAAAGAGTGGCCACTTGAAGTCCAATCCCATCGACAACAACCACTTCAAGATCAGTCACTTCATGACAGAAAGTTGGTCTCTAAGCCATGAGGTGAATTGGGTTGACCAGGGAGGGGTGGGTATTCACTACATTCAATTTTGGGCTGGGACAAAAATCAGTATAAAAATGTGCAGGTAATAATTATTTACGCTCACCCAAAATGGCTTTAACACCACAATAGCAGTTCGTGAAGGATTGTGTTTCTGAGCACTTGATCAAGGGTCAGCCATTCAAGAAACAGCCGAAGGAGAAGATTGACCTCGTTATTGACTTGGTAAGGGTTTCTGTACTCTTTAGTTTCAGTACTTGTCTAATGTTAATATGTAGATGAATCAAAAATTTCCTGTACTACTAGATTATGAAAAGAACTGGGCAGCCATTGACTTTATATATGGATGTACTAAGAATTGTTCGAGGCAGCGAAAATGACCTCGAGTCCATTATACGAAGACAATGTCCATGTTATTCTACGACGATATCTACAGTCAATACAGTCCATTATACGAAGACAGTGTCCATGTTATATAACCACGACGATATCTACAGTCAATACAGTCATAACCACTACATATATACAGCGAATGTAGGCTATAAAGCTGTCCCTATAGGTATATATGAAATTGAAGTCCTACCGTATCAACTTTGGATCAGCCATTACTTCTTCAGCACAGACTGTAGAAACAAACAAATGATCATCAGACTTAGAAACACTTAAGTACGAAAGTAACATACCGTATCGGGCAGATCTTCGACAGGACCGGCCTCAACGGCAGCTTTTTGTCCCGTACTAAGGGATTTGTACCAAGTTGTATCATAGAAATTGATTGGAAGTCTCTGAACACATATTTGCTCTGGTGACGGTTCGTTTGTCTCAGATGGAGGAGACTTAGATGAAGCTCCATTGTACTCCCTGACACAATGAACATTTCCGCCTCCCTTTCTTAGTCCAGTGCCGTATGCCTCCACGTCCCGGAACAACAAAGAAATACTATCATTAAGCCAGGCTTTCTTCTTTCGACAAACAACTTTGTTTTGGGTACTTGTACCTTCAACTTCGGTTTCGTCTGAGCTCATCCCCATAGCTCCCAATGCATTGTGGACGCATTCGACACCCCTCCAAAACTGATGGTTTTCAGCGTTATTGGTCAGGCGAGCCGAAACGACTTTCCCTCTGCATTTCCACGTCTGAAAGTGCATTCAGTATGTGAAAGTAATATGAAGTTAAACTATACACATACCCCTTCCCGACGAGTAAACCTACGATTCCTTGCTTTCTCTTCAGCTTCAGCGATAGCTAACTCAGACTTCTTTATGGGATCGATACTTCGCTGTAACCGCCTGTACTTTAGAGCACTCCATTGTAGTCTTTCACTGATCTTCTTCGCCAGCTTCGCCATTGTCTCTTCTCCCTTAGGAACACAGAAATTGACTTGACCATTCAGCACAATCTGGTAATCCAAGGCAAGGAGCCGAATCATCTCCCTGTTCCACTCAGAAGTGAAGGGCACCATCCAATTCAATTTTGGCGATGCTGCATTTAGAGTCAGCTTGCAGTCCCTGAACTGTTCGAGTTCTTCTGCAGATGGACAGACAAATTCCGAAGCGTGAGTGTACCACAGCCTTTTTGTCTCGTTCAGGTAGGTGCGGAGATGTTGCTACGAAAAGGTTAACCTATGTGTCGAAGAATAGAGACATGAACATATGTCAAACATCCAATCATCTTCTTCCTTTTTCTTACACTTTCTTGAGGAAGGGACTAGGATACTGTTATCGCCTTGGACATTGTTCTCGGTTTCATCCCCGCTATCCATGGGGTCATCCACATCCTCTGAAGGAGAGGATGCTCGACCTTTGCCTTTGCCTTTGCCTTTGCCTTGGGGACTTTCAGTGGAGCGTATTTCTGAAATAATCTCTCGGATGGATACGTCGACCGAAGTCATCACACATCGCGTAACTATTGTTAACTAACAACATTAGTACGAGGTGCACTACTATATAAGAAGACCTCACCTGTTTGGGAGAAAGATAGACATTGAGAGCAGGACCAGCCGGCTGCTGTGGGGCGGGAGGTGGGCCGTTCTGCTGGTGGATGTTGGGAGCAGGACCAGCCAGCTGCTGTGGGGAGGGAGGTGAGCCATCCTGCTGGTGGACGTTGGGAGCAGGACCAGCTGGCTGTTGAGGGGCGGGAAGTGGGCCATCCTGTTGGTGGATGTTGGGAGCAGGGCCAGCTGACTGCTGAGAGTGAGAGGTAGTAGGTGGGCTGTCCTGCTGAGCGTGATTGGGAGCAGGGTTGGCCGGCTGCTGAAGGGCGGGAGGTAGGCCATCCTGCTGAATGTGGTTGAGGGCAGGATCAGCTGGTTGCTGAGGTGGACCGTCCAGCTGGTGGAGAGGAGCACCAGCTAGCTGCGATGGGATGGGAGGCTGACTGTTCTGATGATGAGCATCGACCTCCATCGTTTCCTGCTGATGGGGGATAGGAGTCGGATTGGCCTGTTGCTGTACGATGGAAGGCTGGTTAATCTGCAGGTGATCTACCGCCATGCTGGAAGAGGAATCTTGTTGAGGCGTAACTAGCTCATTGGGCATGATGGGCTGTTGAGAGCTGGACGACAAATGGTTGACATTATCGACCTGCATTGAGATAATACAGTCCGGTGGAGGACTCTCACAAAAGGCTCCTGGGATGGAAGGAGGTGAAGGTGGAGCAATAGTGCTACCATGCGCTGCCGCTCCAGGTAGCAGCGATGGATGTGCCGCCATTGGTGGAATAGGCGGGGGTAGTGCTGGGGGTGGACGAACAATGCTCCCCAGAGAGGACTGGAAGAGAGCCGATGTTCCAGGCAGCAGAGGTGGATGCGCCACCACTGGTGGAATAGGTGGGGGTAATGCTGGGGGTGGATGAACAATGCTCCCCAGAGAGGACTGGGGGCGAGCCGACACGACAGGCAGCAGAGACAGATGTGCCACCACTGCTGGAATAGGCGGGGGTAATGCTGGGGGTGGACGAACAATGCTCCCCAGAGACGATTGGGGGCGAGCTGACGTTCCAGGCAGCAGAGACAGATGCAAGACCAATGCCGTTGACGTAGGCGCAGAGGGCATCGAGTGTTGAGGGGGTGGACCAGATGCAGCGAGTACGGGGCCCTACAGTTATATTGAATAAGGGCATGCTGAAAAGATTAAATGGTACATACCAGCACACCCGCTTCAGATGGCTGGGCAGGATTGCCGCCAAAAAATGCAGCTGAAGTTCCTGGAAGCAGAGATGGCGGAAGCAATGCACGCGTCGGCATGCTCGATGTTATCAAGCTAGGTGCAGGGGATAGTGATTGGTGTGAAGGCGGTCCAGATGCACCAAGTCCGGGGCCCTATAATTGTATTCAGTGATCAATATCAAGACAGTAAGGACGGTATACATGCCTGTGGATTACGGAGCGCGCCTTGCGCAACCTCCGCCTGTCCTGGTGCTAGTTCATTGGGCGGCGATGGTTCTTGTTCCACTCAAAAGCAAGTATAATGCTGGCTTGTAATATTAGTCTAAAAGGCGGGAGTAAGAGTTCGTTTAATTTATAGCGTATGACTTAGATGTACCTGCTCGACGACCGATTGTGTCCTGCCATGTAGCCTTGGTGGAACAGGCTGATATGGATGGCTGGGATCTATGGGAGGGCCTGCACCAGTAATCTAAAAAACTGGGTGTAAGAATACATATAATGGGAGTGTATGACTGGACGTACTTGCTCACCGGCGAGTCTCATCTTGCCCTGCAGCCTTGGTGGAACGGGACGGTACGGATGGCCAGCATCTACGGGAGGACCTGCAGCAGTAATCTGAAGAGTAAATGTAAGAATTCATACAGCGGTCGTTTATGACTTGACGTACCTGCTCGGCTGCTCTTGTCCTACTCCTGTGCCTTGTTTGAATAGGATCGGGAAGGCTGCCCCCAGGAGGGCGTTCATCATTCGACATCTTTGAGTGAGTAGCATGGCCTGCCGACGACGCATTAAATAACACCTGGTTATTGTGTTAGTATATACTATTACACCAGTAGAACAGATTAGCATACCCATATAATACCGTATCCAGGGAATACAATAGGACCTAATTATTCTGTTAGTATACTAGTACGCCAGTGAGACACAATGACATACTTACATTATAAGAATACCGTATCCAGGATACACAATAACAGAGGGCGAGCGAGCGGGGGTAATACTAATAGAGGTTAGTACTATCAGATCGGGGACGATACTTGAGCGGGGAGCGAGTGGGGAACTGTTCCTTACAATACTAATGGCGCTCATTCATGCTGAAAACCTTGTATTGGTATACATTTTATTCTATCTACCTATAATACTACGTTATCTACAATACTACGTTATCTACTCTGAATACTAGTAAACTACTGTAGCTACGGGGAACATGGTGGTACGAAAGGAAGAGAGAAAAAAAGTTGCTTTGTGATAGGGCCCAGCTGGAGGGCAGGTCGTTGTGGACGCGGAGATAGTGCCGGCGTTTAGGGCTGGTCACGGCAACCCACGGCAACCTGCCCTTCAGTTGGGTCGTACCGCAAAGCAAGTGCCGCATCATGTGGATGCTTTCCCTCTCTCTCTTTCTTACTCTCATGTTCCCGTAGATACAATACATAGATAGTAATTAATATTCGTGTAGCTATAGTAGATATGTATAAAGTAGGACTAGTTGGACTGAAAGAAAGAAACAAATAAAAGAAAAAATGGATACGAGGTGGAAGTGCAACAAGGGTATGGACTAGGCTTAATGGATTAACTGAGTGGGGACTGAGTGGGGCTGTTCGGATGGGGACTACGCCGGTAGATACGCTGGAGATTGGAATAATGAAACCAAGCGCCCCTTGGCACAAATCGTTATTATTCAAGGCCATCGCGAAGAATGGAAACGAAGAATAACAAAAATTCACTTACGGGTGTATCCTTGCTGTCAATGACGAAGAAATGAAGATACTTCAGATGAGTCGATTATTTTATTAGCATATGCCTGTCTGACGAACTAATTGTCTATCTATTGTACAGTCTACAATTCGACAAATTTTTGTCTATCATACAATTGAGTACCTCCACAAGTATGCAGCCGCCCTTTCTATAAGAATATCTTCCCTCACTCCGGTGGGAAGTATCTCGTTATTCATAGCCATGTCGATTCAAGCTGATTTACCAAAGGTATGTGTAATCGTAACTTTCGTGTCTCGGAACTAACGAAATGTACAGTTCACCACGATCCATACCCTTCTTTACCACGAAAAGCCCATCAACGTCCTCAAATTGTGTCCAGATTCATCGAAGTTGTTAAGTGGAGGTAGGATTGTCTCCTTATGTTTTAAATAAATATAGACTTAATGATGTACTACTAGCTGAAGACGGTACATTTGTCATTTGGGATACGTCTAGCGGAGTAATTCTCCAGACTGTTAGCCTAGTATTCCATGGTCCTGTATCCGCCGCAGTTTGGATGCCAGAACTTGAAGGCATGTGTTCGAGGTTTGCTGTAGGGTTTGCAGACGGCTCCATCATGGTATTTCACTATGAAACCACCAAGGTAACTCTCCCTTAGTTTCTTTTTTTCGTTTGTTCATTTTTTCTTTAGTTCGTCTGCAAAAGTGTTACAGAGGCGCATGAACATCGCGTGGAGGAGATTACATTTGACAAGAGTGGCCAACGTCTTGCTAGTATTGGAACCGGCTGTTTGGTGGTGTGGTCAGTCAACTCTGGAGGTACGACATTTTGAATACCTTTGTTTCTTGACACTTACGAAAATTATAGGCGACCTCGAAGAGTACGCAAGGACGCCATCTCAAAACCACATCATCCGTAGCGTCTCCTTCCATGACGATGGAAAACAGATTTTCTTTTCAGTGCTCGAAACGCACGAGCTGTGAGTGTTGCTCCCCATTTGCAATAATAGCTGATCTCACCTTCATCAGGATTAATTACCAAGTTGATCCTTGGACTCCTCAGTGGAATCGTCGTCTGAGGTCTCGCATGTATGTTTCACTTTCTAATTATTCACGACGTTTACTTATACAGGACAAGTGGCCATGCTATTGTCTCTAGCAAGAAGGAGATCCATGTTTCGAATTTATTCAATGGCGTCGACACATACTCGCTCCCGCCTTCTAAACCAATCAAAACTTACGAACACCCAATTTCCCGCAATTTCCCCATGCAACTTGCTTGCGCACTGGATGGTTCTCTCGTGATTGTTGGTAGTGATGACGGATCTCCTCGTGTATTTTCACATTTCGGGAGTATGCAGTCGTGTTTGCCACACGAAAGCAACGCTCTGACCCAGGTTGTTGAGGTAATTCTCCTTCTTTCGGAACTATAGCATTGGTTAACATCCTTTAACATAATTCAAGGCTGTCTCTATCGGTTCAAGGTGTATTGTAGCCACAGGCTCCTCGGAAAACAACGATCGCAAGTCACCTTATCCCATTAAACTATGGGATTCAACGCCCGTCGTAAGTACATATCTTGATCTTATATATCCCATCCATCTCATATCCCACAAGAACACTGTTACACCTAAAGATCCTTCTGAAAAGGATGTCGTTGCGATTTCGAAATCGAAATCACTTACCTATACACAGGTAATTGTAATAATAGTTGCTGTTCTGTTTTTCCAAGGACTTCAAGCACTATTGTTAACCAACGCTATTGGAGGATGGGTTGAGGTGCTCCGTTCTTCCGTAATGGCATTTACACAGCCAGCTCTCAACACAACCAGCTCTCAAGACAACTCTTCTGTGATAACAATGCTTACACCGCCAGCTCTCAACACATCCAGCTCTTGATTTTCGTAGATGCACACTTACATACATCATAACGGACTATGTATAACACAGGTTAGCCTATAGTACTATGAACTCTGAGTTCTCTAGCAGCACTCCCTATTCGAGGGAGTGGGGACTGAGCGGGGAAGGCGGAAATTTCACGTGACCGTTGATGCCTTGATGCCTGCCCTTAAGTTGGGACCTATGATAAAAGGAACCATAGACGCGTTGTTGAAGATTCTTTCCTCCTCGTCACGTAGATACTGTAGTTACATAGTAGTAGCAATACAATACGTTACTAAATACAATACCTTACAACACCTACCGATACAGATTCATACAATGTCCCAAGATAACTGTGCTCAGAATCAGGACGGCTCGCTGAAGGACGCATCACAGATTCAATGGTTTAACGACGTAGACGATGAAATACCGCTCTCGCAGCCCGGACCATCGAAGAGCAATTTGAAGGTAAAAACATACGTATTTATTAATTTAACAATACTGAGCACTGTCCGTACAGCCTAGTAAAACGAAAAGAGCAAGGTTGGCGGTAAGACCCTATGCTATTAACACAATGAAACTATATTAACATCTGCTTCAAAAGTCATTTTTAGATTTAGAAGCTGAAGTAGCCTCTGGCTCGGAGGAAGAAGACCCTATTGATTCAGATGGTATGTAAGGGCTTTAAGAAATAGTTGTTATTACTAACTATACCTCTCCTATAGATGATTTTATTAACGATTTCACGGACGACGAAGATAATAACATTGATCGTCCCCGTTTGTCGTTAACACAGGCCATTGAAGCCGAACATGGTTTCATTGACCATCTGAACAACAAATATGTTGAAAAGTCAAGGCGCGTAGGTAACCATTCAGGGCACGATGGTGATCCCATGTTTTCGACCCATAAGCACGGTATCGCTCGTAGTGGTATAACACCTCAAGATTGGCCAATGTTTGACATCCCGGTTAAGGTCAGTAGTAGGCTGTATAAGAAACCCACGGAACCAGCTCTTACTAGCCTTCTGTAGGAAGGATCCGAGGAAATAATAGTCCATATGCTCACAACTCAAGCTGGTCCTAAGCACATTCGCAGCGCGTTCGCGTCAGCTATGATTCCAGGTCATGTTTATGTTGAAGGACACAACCTAGAGGATGTTAAAAAGTGTGTGGCTATCTATAGCCAAGCTTTCTCCAATAGGATTCGTCGGACGCCTACTACGTGCTGGAATTCCTGCACAAAACTAGCGTCAACTTACATTCCTACCCAGTATTCTTGGGTGAGGCTCAAAGGGGATTACCGCTATGACCTAGCATTTGTAACTAATGTTTGCGACCGCTCATTTCGAATCGACGTCGTCCACTTTCCTAGAATCCTCTACGAAAAGGCCTCGAAAAAGCGAGCCGCAGGATCTTCAAAGTCGAAGATTATGCCTCTGCCACATTGCGAGCCATTCAACGTCGACCGCGCCCGAGAGATAAGCCCAGGCGAACTTTTAGTTCAATATGAAGACGCGGAGAAGAAGGTTATCAAAGGATACATATTTCAAAATTCGCAGTATACCTTGGATGGATTTATCGTGCGTAGGAAACTCAATACTGATGACTACTACCAGGTTGACGCTATGCCGACAATAAATGAATTACGATCCTTTGAGAAATGTAGGCAGATTCCTGCAGATGTCATGGAACTCTCCCGACGCGCCTCACTATCATCAAATATAAAGATAGGTGATCAAGTAAAGATTACGCTGGAAGGAGGAAAAGATTATCTAGCATTCGTGGAAGATATTGAAGGAGAAAATGCGTCACTGAATCTTGTTGAGTTTCTGACGCAGATGTTTTCACAATCCCTGGAACTTCTTCAGAAGTTCTTTAAGGTCGGCGATGGTGTTAGGGCTAAATCTGGGGAGCACAAAGGAAGAGTTGGGATGGTAACAACCGTTGAATGTAATGGAAAGATTGGCGACGAGACCATTACCTTTGTCGCCTTTCCATTAGGCGAGGTCAGTATTTTTACTATCGCGGATTCGTTTCATTCTAACAAGTTAAATAGGCTAGTCACCTGCGAATTCGCTCGTCAGACCTAGACCACTGTAGCGAAGTGCAATGAAGTACCACTTTTCGGTGGCCAGACGGAAAAAGTGATTTGCCCGTAAATAGTGCTGCCTCCTATGGTTCTGAGGCCTACCAGATGCGAGTGGATCCTTATCGGTACCAGTATGGGAAATACGCCTGGGTAAGGTGTGGTCCACTCAAAGGAACTCGTGGGATCCTGAAGAGCGTTAGCGCGAGCAATGTTGTGCAACTTGAGGTCCCGGAACGCCTAATGTTTTCGAGGGATCTTCTGGAGTTTCCTATGAAGGACCTGTATATTCCAGGGTATTTGTACAGTATAATATTTCTCTCTTTAAATAAAGAAATAGGGCCGGCAAGCAGCAAAGCCCACTACCACCTATTCCAATTATCTAAATATCTAATCTTTACACTATTTAATTCATGAATGGTGCAACTCATTAAAATTGATAGAGGTGTAAGAGTTGAACGTTGATGGATAATACCTGAAACCATGTTACTAGTAAAATACATTTTCTTATGTGTTGTATGGTATGGTATGTAAGTAAGTAGTAGTGGTTTTCTATGCTCAGCCTGCTGTCTGGTCATCCTTTCTGGTCGACTGTTTTCCCTAGCTTGGCTTAACCAGTATGATAGAAATGCTACATGCTTCCGGGATCACTACTGTTAGTATGATATTCAACCTCTACTTGTTTAAGCCAACACTGTAGAGCAGGCGTTCCGCCTGCATGGTGGAATCGACACATTAGCGAGTTCTGTGGACGCGTCGAAGTCATGTGATCTACAACGTAATTGAAGCTCGAATGCACATCCAGTCTTTCAGTACCCACCATCGCTACAATTCTCACTTCTCCTCATATCACACTGTCAATCCCTTCACATTTTACATACAAATCCTTCTCTCTATCCCCTTGAAACACTCATCTTTTGCTATCACATTCTTGGCTTCAAGAAGTTTTATTCGCTCTTTTAGGTATAATTTTCTACTATTTTTCATATGTAAACAGTGTATCTAGGTCTCGAATAATTTAGTGAACTTCACCCCACTTCTCCACCTCATTCTCAGCCTCTCGTTTCGTCTTTACTCGTCATCTCTATCGTTCTTCATCGTTCTTTTCTCTCTCTGCAAAACTCACTCTCCTTAACACACCCCAGAACTTCGTCTCGAAGTTCTGATCCTTATTGCGTCATCGTTCCTCTCATTTATGTCGCTAACTCTCTGTAGAGGTGGAAGGTGCGTTGATACCTAAACAAAGAAATTAGTAAGCGAGTCGGTGAACATCCGTTCAACCTTGGGTGTTCTAAGGTGTCGAGAAGGGAGGGTGAATTCAACTTCATTGGGGTGAGGTAGATACATGGTATTTAAAGAAAACTAAAATAAAGAGAGTACTTAATAAGGAATAGTTGAATAAAGCGGAAATTAATAGTGTTGAGATTGTAGATTGTTGAAAGAAAAAGGAAGAGTTTGAAACATAAAGCATACCAATGAATTGAAAGAAAATTTATAAAATAGAAACTTGAGGAGAGGGACGACACGGACACTGGTAGGGTGAACTGTGGTATTTAGCGGAGCTTGGTAGTGCGCAGTACCGATGATCTTGAGTAATTGCGGTGTTGCAGGCGATGTGGGAGTGTCGGCGTTGGAGGGAATCAGTGGGAGAGAGAGAGCACGTGAATGCGAACCAACGCGTCGACATGCGCATCACTTGATTACGTAATAGAAATTGTAATATCTTGATTTTTGTAGTGCAGGCGAAACGCCTGCTCTACATCCGGCGGGAACTTCAAATATTGACTTCCTAGTCAATCCGATAATGGCAAAAATAAACGGCTATAAAATAAAACTGGGGAAAAAAGTCAGAATGTGCAAAAGTCGAAATTTAACACAATGAAATGAGTGAATTGGATGAAAAGGTGAAGAATGAAGAAAATATTAATGTTCCAGTTAGCATACTGCAGTGAGAGCTCTGAATTTTGACGAGAGCAAAGGGGGAGGGTGGGGAGAGATAATAGGGGGACAAAATGGTGGTCCAGTATGCGAGGAGAGAAACCAGCACGGAACAAGAGATTGAAATGCTGTAAAAAGCCAAGTGTGCAACATTGCCTGAGATGAAATCCTAAATGGATAGGAGTTGGTATACCGGTTATAGAGCGTGCACGACAGTATGAAATGAGTATCTTGCCCAGTAAACAGAATTTTCGAGGCATCTGGAAATTTGACAGAACCGTGGCAAAGATGAAGTGTGGAGGGGGCAGAGATATTAATAGCCTTGAGGCGCTCATTTCGGTTGACATTGACATCGGCTGACAGCATGGAAAGCGAAGTGCAGGGACGCGAAGGGAAGGGAATAAGTGAGTGTGGCGGGTGCGTGGTAGGGGGAATAGGCAAATCTTCGAATTCTTTCGACGTTTTGCTGGATAATTCATGTGCAACTTGAGAACGCGCGGGCGATAGGGTAACGGCAATGAAATTGTTAGTTTCCTTAAAATATTTCTTGCAATTTGAGACTTCTAGTGGTGATGTATCAATGCGCAGCTGTGTAACTTCTTCATATTCATTTGAGGCTTTGGACTGAGTTGATGACGACGAGATAAAAACTGTAGACAGAGTGTTGGGAGGAGAATCAGCTGAGATATAATTATGATTGAAAGCATAAGATTTAACGGAGATTGGATAGGTAGGGAGGGGAGGACTTTTGATATTGGTATGACAAGGGGTTTCAATCAGCTCTTTATGTGAGATAGCGGCAGTGCTGACAATGGCTTCAAGTCTGGACGCATTGGTGAGATCTTCATATTGTCGACATATATCCAGTGAGTGGGCTGGGAGTTCGTGCTGAGAGAGAGTCACAGGGGAATTGCATTCGCAGTCTGACTGTGGTGGGGGAGGTACCAATTCGATCTGAGAATGAGTTTGCGCGCAAGATGTAATGGCATCTTCAGCTTCAATCAAGCCTAAGTCATCTTTGAGTATGTCGTGAGAGTTCGTCTGATTTGCGAGATCTTCATTTCCGATAACTCCGTTTTTGGCTTCAGGCGAGGGAATATGAGTGGGAGGGGGAACCAAAATGACAGGTGTCGGCACGATAGGTACTTTGGTGGCCACAGGGTCGATCCAGCTATAAACATGCGAACGCGAAGGGGGGACAGTGGCAAACTTGTTTGTCGAGATAGAAGGATTGGAAATGAATGTAGGCGGCGCACACGTTTTTGACGAAGTCACTGGAGCTGGGGCAGGAGGACAGATAGCCGGCATGCACATTTTGTGCCAACTATCAATGCACTCACACAAATTGTTGCTGAGGAGATAGCATGTAACCGGTTGACCATTAGGAAGAAAGATTCGATTATTTGAGTCGCGCACACAGAGATTATGCTGTATATAATTGAATAAAATACCACAATTTTGAACTGTATGTGTCATACCTGAACAGAACTTGCATATTTGAGGATGGCCAGAGGGTGGAGGGGAACTAGACATAAAAGCACGAGGATGACTTGAAGTTGCCAATGCATTGTGTACCCGTACCTGAGGAGGACCCTGGATAATGCCGGTTAAGGTTAGATACTAAAATAGCGTTTTTTGGGCAGTTATAGGGGGACGAAATTTAGTCAATTTTTCTCTGATTATAGGGGGATGGCATATCTAAGCTCCAAAATTTCGATTTTATAGGGGGACAGAGTATCTAACCTATATAACAGGTTCTAATCAACTATTTAAGAGTCTGAATTGTTTTGACGCATCATAAGATGTTTTACTGCAATCTGAGCAAGGTCTCTTTGCTCAAATATCCCTACGTAGATCTCAGTAAATAAATTAGTGTGCATCTCGATGATAGAATCATTTTGTGGAACAAGTTTGACTAAAGATGCTGGAATTTCACAGAGAAATGCACCGGCTGGTACATGAACAAATTGCGGCAGACCAAGGTGTGCTGTGGAACCAAATATACCATGGAAATATCGACCTTGTTCAAATGTGTCCAATATCCCAATGCTTCAAAGGGGACTAAGATCCTTTCGTCCAGAGTGCCTTCGACTTCGATAGATACCTTTCTGTCAAGTATAGCTTGCCCAGATACAGTATTCAGCTCGCTCACATACCTCGCAGCAGGAACCGGCAACATTGTTATAGGTATCCTATAGTATAGAGATATTCTACCTTACATGTCTACTAGTTTCACTCTGTAGTATACAAATACTACTACTTCACCAATCAGAACCTTCTCACTACTTCTATAATCCTATACTAGCCTGTAGAATAGCGTAGAACTACCTAGAGTACATTAGAACACTCTGGAACACTAGGATAACACGTATAAGTAGGACTACATAGGATACTCAAAATATTATCTTTTTACTTTCACACCCTTTACCTCAGTTCGAAGATTTGATACTTAGAATATAGTATTAAAGGTACTGCAGTAGCTACCTAAAATACTATTAACGTACTGAGTTTGCTCTATGTTAAACCACTCGTTTACCTTGAGACCGTCACTGACTCACTCTGGCACTCTCGGAGATAAGAACACTACTTATCTCCATCAGTAAGCGCATACTAAGTCTTCAATCAAGTCTTGAGATCGACTCGTTTCCGACCACATCGACAACTCAACACCCCGTAACACAGGTATATTCCATACTCTATTTCATTACTGACTACGTATATTCATAGGAATACACCAATACTATAGCTGAGCTATAACAAACATGCTAAGAATCAAAATCGAGTGAGAGGCCGATTCCGATAAGAATTGTTCAGTGGGTGGTTTAAAGTGATATGAATTCGAAGCAGGAGGTAATGATACCCTCACAAGGTTTAGCAGAGAAATTGTCGTAGCAGGAACCAATGTAGCATTTGAAGAGTCAGATAGTGTGGTACATCGAATGAGCTCGTCTGACACAATATCTGGGACATTTTTATAGAGTTTCCCTGCTCCGATCCACTCTTTGAGTGTAACGTCGATGCTACACACACCTAACATAATCCTGTTGCAGATAGAGTGGTTAGAATGTTGTATAATAGGAGAGACAATGATCACGAAAAACATTACCAGAATAGTAGAAAACACTTAATTTGAGAACTTGGTGAAGCAAAATTTTCATTCTAGCTACACTGGTTATATGCAAGAGCAAGACCAAATTCCAAAAGATAAGAGAACGCTGAAACATGTGCAAAAGGCGGTGAATAGTTGAAAAACCCCACTGAGAGATAGGGTTGAAAGAGAAATATATCATTAGAGCTATGTAGTTTCAAGACTATTCGAGTTAGGCTTGAGGCAATGTTGATGAAACAAGTTTCTCCATTGTAGTTGGTGATGAGAGGCTGTGGGGATAGAGGGAGTGGTCAACAAATTGGAGTAGATTGATGCAAATACATATTAAAAAATGTGAATATGCGCAAATGTCAGTGGTTTTGGCTGCCACCCTGAGTCTTGGATTACGATGAGCACAGTGAATTTGCATTGGATGCCCGGTGCTGGTGAATGTTGAACCAGGGAACATGGAGACTTGGGAGTGATGCTGTGCTGTAACAGGGGGACATGTATCTAACCTGCCAGGCATGATGTGACTACTAGGGGGATGGCAAATCCAACCTCATGGGAAAAAAAAAGTTCTCAGTAGGGGGACACCTGCCAAACTGTATCCAACCTTTCAGGATTTTCTAGCTGTTTATAGGAGGACCTGTATCTAAGCTTAGGTGGCATTATCCAGGGTCCTACCTGAGGGAAGTTAGCAGCTAATTGATCTTTGACAGTGGTAACGATTGTCTGTGAAAGGGCAGGGACAAAGTTCTCGTGCGCATTGAGATCGGATTTCTTTGATGTGATGGGTGCCGGAGGTGAAGGAACAATTGGTTGGGTACCAAGTGGAGCAAATAAAAACGACGAGGCTGGTGAAGAAAGCAGACGAGCGGCTGCATCTACCACAGTTTGAATAGGAAAAGGGTCATGTGGGTGATGCATCGGATCGGTTAATTGAAGATAACCCTGAAGGCGTAAGCGAAATGAAATGTCGAAGCCACATGTGTAGGTTTTTGCAGCTTCATGTTCTGAAATGCGACCATGTTTCTTGAGATAATTGCTGATCCTAAGGAACTTGCGATGATATTCCCCTAAACGTAGACAGTTATCCATCCGTATGAGAGCCTGTTTATCAACGAAATTTTCTAACTGAGCTTCGGAGTACAATCGTTCTATTTTTGATTCAGATCCAGGGTAGAACTTCAATAATTCGGCTTTAAAATCTGTCCAAGATGTGCCTTTGCAAGATTCAAGATCTTCCCAGAGCTCTGCATCGCTAATGGGAGCATAGTAAATAGCCCACTTAATAAAATCAGTGTCGAGATTGAGTCCAGAGTTGATACATGTAGCTTGAACATCCAATAGAAATCATTGAAGTGTATGCGGATCTTCATTGTACATTGGTGCTGAATGGTGGTGACGACCTGGCATGTGAACGCGAACCAGTGGTATGATGGGCAATGACATTTTGCAAAATCGATATAGTGTCTTGACGAAGTTGGTGGTGTGCCAAAGAGAAAGTAAACAAGGTAAAGTCAAAGGGGTAGATGATTAAATGAATATAGATTGCTGGTAATGATGGAATTGATGCAGTGAAATGGCGGGAACTTCTAATATGAAACCATGCTTGATAGATAACGTCGATTTCATATCATGTGGTAACGGTAACGGTGGTTCGACGCTTGACAAGTTGGTGACAGGGGGAAAAATCAGGGGGGTTGAAAGTATAACACGATGAGATAGATATCATCCATGAAGCAATGGGAACGAGTTCAAGATACCAGGTCTAGGGTGGCAGCCTCGTGGTGATGGTGCCTACAGGTTTGTGCAAAGGAAGACGAGCCTTGAAATAACAATCCTATGAAAGTATGCGTGAATAACAAACAAAATAAGACACCTTAGAAGCCCCTCACGGTGGGCTCCACTTTGTGGAGGAGGATATTTGCTTGGCGGTATCCTCTCGACAACGAAATATGCGAGTGGGTGGCACAACCGTCTGACCCTTCAGATCCAGTGAGCACACATGAGAGAAAGTGGGGGGAATGCGAAGTTGCTATTCTCAAGGTGTGCATATGACAGATATACAAATATGGAAATGAATGATGTAAGTATTAGTAATCGAAAATGCGGATGCAGTGAGGTATGGAGATGAAAAACGAGTGAAACCGCATTTTACCATGCAGGCAGAATGCATGCTCTACATCTCTCTCTTTCCCAACCTTAGAACTGATATGCCGGCTTTAAAAATATACTTATTTTTCGATTATTAATTCATTCATTCAGGCTTTTATATTATATTTGAATAAGTGCAAGGAACCAACCCTCGAGTACAAGAGCTGGAGTGAGTCCCGGACTGCCAGCTATAGTATTTTAAAACAAAATACCTTACTAAGGGACAAGTACAAGGGCTGGGGTTGAGGCCCATGCCGCCAGCCAAAGTGTCTTATTGATACAAACCAAGGGTATTAAAGAATATATCATATGGCTTCAGTCCCTTGCATTTATTTTAATATATTGCACTACTTCTTTTACAATTATTACTATTCTATAATGAAGCCAATGTACCACTCTCATACGCCTTGAATGGTGTTCCAACGCGAAGTCAAATACATCACATGCTGCTGTATGTCACTCCGAAGAAATTCCTAATTACAGTACACAACCCGGGAAGTGCTCTGTTCCAAAGTCTTACTAAAATGAGCCTTGTACTACCGGTATCAGAATCCGAATGGTTGCACGGTTTACATGTGCAAAACCATATGGGACGTTGTGCGCAAAACCGCCAAGTCTGGTATCTATGCCATCACACGCTATTGATGCACACATCAGAATGGGCTGTTAAAACCGAAATTCCTTGTAACCGATGTCGTTCAAGGTAATAGATACCTTAGGTGTTCGGCAGGAAGTGACTTTATTCGTACCTAGCACCTGGGGGTCGAGGGATACTGATCGTATGTATTCCTGCAAACTCCTATGATATGGGATGTACAGTAAAGACTGTAAATGGGCAATGAACTGTGGGGCTTTGCTAGGTTTGCTTAGAACTTGGCCCGTGACTGGTGTGGTACAGCGAAGGCTGTAAATAAGAGATGAACTGTGGGAGTTTCTAGAGTATACGGCTAAAGCTGTATATGGTAACAACAACTGCTAGAAACACTAGGAAAGCTTGTATGTACAGCGAAGGCTGTATATAAAGATTGGTGCTGTGGTGAAGGTCAAAACGAAGTTGAGGGCCTTGGTTGTTTCTGACTGTAGCTTGGTGGCTGCAGCGCATAAACTAATATGTGCTGTTACTGAATAGATATGATAAAAGTGACGTTGAGATTCGATACGTTGAGTTGAGCTGCGTTACGTTGAGTTGAGTTGAGTTACTTTGATATTACTGTGAATTTATTTATACGGTGAGTTGCTCTGCGTCGTTTACGTTAATAATAGAACTGAAGAAAAGCACAATAGATTCTGTATCTAATGTGTAAGAATAACTACTGGGGATGGACTGGTGAGTAAGATCCTAGCTAGTGACAGGCTATTTGGTAATGGATAAAACTCTGGTGAGTAGAATCCTAGCTGTCAAGCTGTGGTAAAATGGATAAAACTACTGTCTAAGGCTCAATTCCTCTCTCCTTTTATGCTCTTTTCCTCCTACTGCTGACTAATCCTATCCAAAACCAATCCTGCATTGTCCTTCAAATTTGGTAATGGTGGATCCATTGTCTTGAGGTGGAGGCTGCGCAGAACAATGGTGTTCAAGGAGATGAGTCAGGTCTTGAACAATGGTGACAGAAATAGTATCACATTGTTCTGGTGATGAACAATGGAATTCTATTTATAGATCCCAGCAAACAATGGGCATGAAGACAATGGGTGAATAGGAGGACATTGTTCTGCACAATGGGTGCAAAAGAACAATGGAGTCCTATTATTAGAAACAATGGCATAACCTTGGTAAGCGAATGCATAGGCATTGTTCTGAACAATGGGTGTGAGGAACAATGGGGTTCTATTATTGGAAACAATGGCATGTCCTTGGTAATCGAATGCATAGGCATTGTTCTTGAACAATGGGTGTGAAGAACAATGGTGTCCTATTATTAGAAACAATGGCATGTCCTTGGTAATCGAATGCATAGGCATTGTTCTTGAACAATGGGTGTGAAGAACAATGGTGTCCTATTTTTAATGGTATCGATTATTGGTCACCAAGAAGTTGGGTATTGGCTTGTGTTTTCCATATGTTTGTTTCTTGAGAAGCAGTGCCTCATGAGAATTATTTGGTAGTGTATTTGGAAAGATCCGGATGATGTGGATTCCGGACATCGGGCCATATAGCCATATGTGTGTGTTTATGACTAATCAAGTTTCACCCATGACACCGAGTGCATACTGGCACGAGCGTGTGTCCTAGCACATGTACTGAATTAGTACCAATGCCACAGCATTGGAGGCACCTCTGAAATGAGGTGCATCCATATGGAGTGTTCTCCACACCTCAGTGAGACTTATGGATAGTCTTAGAAGTAGCGCACGCAATCTATTTACATATGTGATATACTATTTACCATTACAAATAAAGTAGATAGAATTTTAGTATATTGCTAAAAAGATAGTAGAATAGGAAAAGCAAGTACTGCACGAGCTGTCTTCCATTCTCAGAGTAGAGTAATGTTCTGGAATTAGTATTTGAAGTTCTTGAACAGTATTTGAAGTACTGAGTACTATTAGTTCGAATTGAATATTAACTCTCCGAGTTTTTGACTAGAATTGCAATTGAAGTCTCATACCCCAGTCTCTGACTGTAACTCGCAATCGTTAAACTTGTCCTATTTTAAACACTGAAAACCTACACACCCTTCATACTAAATATAGCTAACTTAAAATACATATTTCTCATTAGCGGTGCTACTGCTAACAAATTAAAGTAAACTAAAGTTAGACGTATCAGAACCTTAACATTGGATGGATGTGCCAATGGCTCGCATTCCTTTGAATAGAATCCTTCAACCACCCTTTTCCCTCTTCAATACTATTCTATGCTGCAGGTGAGAACTTTAAGGCTACTATATTGATATGTCCTGCAACACTGTTCTGTAGCCTGTAGATGGGACTCATCAATATTCAACAATGCTAAACTGTGCATATTAGGATACGGAAATGGAGGAGGGAGGAGGAAGAGGCTGGATGAGGAAATTCTGATACCGTTATTGCCAATGGGTTAGGTGTCGTCGGTGCTGTGATGAAGGGAGGAGGGATGGGGGAGGAAGAGGCTGGAAGGTGTGGTGTCGAGATCATTATCATGTGTAATCATTGTGATGAGTCATTGTGGTGATGAAGGTAGGAGGGAGAGAGGAGGAAGAGGGTGGATGAAGTGGTGTACACAGTGTGCTTGATAGCAGAGGATGTGCTGTCATGTAACATAGGGGAAGGGAGGACAAGGTCGTCGGCGTGAAATAGGGGAGAAGGAGGGAGAAAGGAATATTGTGTACAACACAAGCTGATGTGAAAGGTTGGTAGTGGGGCGAGGAGGTGGTGGGCATGGGGGAAACAGGGAAAAAGGAGAAGGGAGGTTGTGGTGGTTTTTGGAGAAAAGACAGGCCAAAGGTGTCAACATTACCACTGCGAAGACGAAGGACTAGATGAAGGGTTGACTCTTTTAATCTGAAAGGGTGCAGCTATCCTCGAGCTGCTTCTCTGTAAAGATGAGACGCTGCTGGTCGGGAGGAATACCTTCCTTATCTTGAATCTTGGCTTTGACATTAATAATAGTATCAGAAGATTCAACCTCCAACATAATTGTTTTTCCAGTCAATGTTTTGATAAAAATCTGCATGCCTCCACAGAAATGGAGGACAAGGTGGAGGGAAGATTCTTTTTGTATGTTGTAATCAGAAAGGGTGTGACCGTCTTCAAGTTGTTTACCAGCAAAAACGAGACATTACTAGTCAGGCATAACACTGGCATATTTGATTAATAATTCTTTCAATGTAACTTGCCTCACAGCAACCACTCAACACGTACCCTTCCTTATCTTGGATATTAGCTCTGATGTCTTCAATAGTCTCAGAGGGCTTGACATTGAGAGTGGTGATCTTGTCTTTATAATGATTTGCAAACTAGGATGGCTATCAACTGTAGTTAGTATAAATAATAAACTTGAATGCCTTTCAGAACAACACACATATCTGTAAAATGAAGAGCAAAAGTAAGCTCTTTGATGAACGAAAGTAACAAACCAGAAAGTTCAATGGTAGAATAGGTTCTTCAAGCATGTACTTATCAGATTGGAGGAAGGGAATGTAGGCATTGAAAAGTGGATCTTTTGCACAAGTAAATAGGTTCACTGCATTGGTTGAATGAGGTGAGCGAAGGTACAGTCATCCACTGCTGATTGTTACAATACATTAAAAAATTACATACCACATCATGATATGCCATTCTTATGCAAACAAAAGTATTCTAAATTGTACTTAGATATGTCATTTATGTATTACAAGCATTTTTACAAAGAGAGGTTAAGATGTTCATTTGTTACGTGAAATTTCCCAGACCTTGTCCTATTTTTGACATTATGGGAAGATGTTACATGGCAGTGTCCCGGCTAGGTCACGCCATGTGTGAGATTCCCCTAATTCCAATACATCACTATCTCCGTCGCCAATATCATTCCACTCGACAGCTAAGTGTCATAGGACACAATTTAATCAGTTTTCTGGTTTTGAAAGTCACTTCAGATTTTGCAGAGACTACGACGCAGCACCCTTTTGGCATCTTTGACTCCAATTGGTAAGCAATCAGAGCATGTGACATGAGATCATCCTTCTCGTGGTGAAAGATAATCTCTTTATCTTGTTCAGATCTGGCATATTCAGTCATGGTAGATTAATAGTCGCAACTGCAGGTGTGCAGAGGAGATAGAAAGTAAGGCACAAGACCAAAAATGCGACCTGCACACCATTTATAAAGGTCTGATCCATTGCAATGCCCTTTTCATGTGCTTTGGGTTTGCATTGCCAAGGCATTTTAGCAGGATCAGCTTCATGAAATGTGAAGCTGGTTACATTTAACTTATGTACACATGTTATGAGTAAAATAAGTCCATAATGCACTTACAATGTGAACTTTGCATGTCTATATAGCCTCAACAAAATTTCACCCTCCTTTGTGATCTTGAAATTTGTGAAATTGTTTTATGTACCATGCGTTAACACAATAATATTTCTCTCAAATTAATACATGCATATACAGAACACTACTATGAGATGAAGTTGCAAAAAGAATTAAGTGTGTAGCTAGCGTGGTTAAGGCGGGAGGTCGATTTAAGGCCCTGTTTGTAACAGGTTGTGATGATGTAACAACTAGGGGTGGATGACTGTATACTCTTGATGTGGAAAAGGTAGATGAGAGTTTGATGAGTGTTGGTAAAGTCTCAGTGGACAACATTGATGAGGCTAAAATATGAGAGTGAGACTGTAAAAAGGAACATCTACGATCATTGATCAGTGCACAGAAAATTAAATTGAGGGGTTGTGAACAATAGGCACATCACACAAGTCACAACAATTCAGAACGAGCATCAGCCAATCAGATTGAGATCTTATCCAAGATCCTCAAATTACCATATCCGGTGGCCCAAACGTCCCTAATACCCAACTACCTTAAAAGGTAGTGGGAATAACTAACAATATTACAGGTACAGCGACAAGTCCATGAATGACTTTTTTACTGCTCAAACTACTGGAAAGGACACCGAACCTGCACTGGGTGTTTGTTCGACACCCCGCTGGGAACATGATTCTGGGATTGGATCTCAAACACCCGCTTGGGATCCAAGCTCAAGGACCCCCCAGGTTGCTTCAGCGTCCTCTGACGCATCCGCTGAATTATTTGCTTTCGCTCACTGCAGTTCATTTCTCACCCAATTATATCACTCATAACTAAAATATGTGTAGCTCCAGAGAATACAATATCGTCGTTCCCCCTGCAACCCTCTGCAACTCTCCCTGCCTCAATGCGAATGGCTGTCGTTGGTGAAGGCTCTGCTCGACAACCAACTGCATTTGATGGTGCATAGGCGTAGTATCATTACTCTTGCATGAAATATTGATTTATTGCATTATATGCAGAACATTGGATAAAGCGTATGATTGATGCCGATGGCGCCGTCTTCAAAGGGAAATTATTAAAAGTGGTAATTTCGGGTATGCAACCAACTGATGCAAACTCTGGTTTCGAAAACAGATGCCTGGAAAATGCGGAATGTCACTTCGAAGGGTTAGTGAGACAAAAAATGTTTCCGCGTGCGTGTAATTGGTGAGGAGGTCATTCATGAAATACCGCCAGAGTTCGTGAAGCCAGGTCATCCGACTAGAATGCCTCAACGCGTGATTGTCTTTAACCCAGCTAACTTCCATGAGTTCAGAAATACGTACCAGGTATACATGGTTAACGGGGATGTAACCACAGTGATGCCATATAAGGGGGCGTACAAAGATAGAAAGAAATGTGATATACCAACTAAGGATCTGTGTATATACTTCAGATGAAATTCTTGGGCTTGTATACCATACAATTTTGCTAGCCACGTAATATTCCAAGTATATACGCATTTATTACTTTTCACATTGTATTACAGTAGAACGCCTTATAACCCATACCCCTCCGGAGGTAGCCCAGGCTATGGCTTATTAGGAGCCATGGGGTAGATGGAACTTGATTAATATGGAAATTTTCGAGAAGATATGACCACTGTAATGCTTTATTATGATACTTCACTATGTCAGTAGTACTGTAAAGTAAGTTGTTAAGTACGAGTGAAATAATTAGGAATAGAAGTCTCTTTTAAGGATTTAAATTGATCATGTCGAACCTGTCGGGCAAATGAACCCAGAATTGCCTCTACTTTAAGCCCAATGGGACTTTCACTTGCGTCAATGTAATCACCAATCATTGACACTGCTTTCAAAATGTCTTCGTAACTTGGAACTTTCACAGCAGGTTGGTCATCACCAACTTCATCACTCCCATCAGCATTATTCTCGCGTGCCTCTACAGCTTCCATGACAGCGTCGAAAATATCCTGGTCAGTTGTTCCATCAATCTCAGACGACTCCCCAATAGGATTGAGCAACGAGTTGATACTCATCAGATTGTTCATTTGCAGTATTCCCGGTCCAAAAGACTGTCAAGAGTGTTCGTTAACTCCTGCTCAGCATGAAGAATAGGATTGGTGGATGTCTCGTGGAGAAGGCTAGATACTGGGATAGAAGGCTGAGTGGTAGGGCGAGAGCTTCCTGTCAAGGGTAAGATGCCAGCTTTCCTCCAACAGTTTCTAACCGTAGTTGCATCCACTTCTTTCCAGGCTTCATCTGCAATCCACATTGCCTGCAACTGGTTTATGTCGTATATCATTGTGGGAGACTTTCCTTGATCATAACGATCAACTGCACGTCGGATGAAATGTGCTCTATAATGAGCCTTAAAGCATCGGATAATTCCTTGATCATTGGGCTGAACATGTGCAGTAAGATTGGGTTCAAAGTTTTCAATGCGAATGTTTTTCAGATTCGGGCGATATGACCAGAAAAATTGTCCTGAAATAGCAGAATTTTTCGTTTTTGAGATTCAAGGTCCAAGTCCCAGTCGTGAATCCATTCTTGGTATATTTGAGTTGTCATCCAGGCCTTTGCGTTATTCCTATAGTTAAAGCCAAGTTGCAAACCAGTCTTCTTATTGAATGCGCATGGTTTCCGAGCTTTACCAATAATGAGAGGTGGAAGCTTCTCTGAACCGTCTGCATTAGCTGTTAATGCATAGGTGAGCCGTACTTTCTTTCCTTTTACTCCAGAGTGCTGTGCATCACTTAATCCCTGGTCAGGAACCATTCTACATATGCTTGCTATCAGTCCCATGCGCTACGAAGAGAATAAGCATGGTACATACCCATAAAAGAGGCCTGTCTCATCCATATTGAAGATGTCGCAAAGTTCATATCCAGAGTCAGATATTATCTTTTGAACATGCTCTCTCTCCTTTTCCACACTTTCTGCTGACACTGAAGCTGCTTCACCGTGACGCTTGAATGATTTCAAGCCCATTCGCTGCTTGAAGCTGTGTAGCCATCCACTACTCAATTGGAGTCGATCTTCCTCGGGAACATTACACAAATCTGCGAAGCCTTTCCATTTGTCTCGCAGAATATCACCATTTATCAACAAGTGATCACCCATAGCCTTCGACACCCATAGCTCCATCATCTCGGTTATTTCTGGATGTTCAGTTTGTCGAAGTCGCTTGCTTTTTCTCCCGCCGACGCTGCTCTGTGCTGCCCATTGATCCCTCCACTTCATTTCGTCGTGCACCCAAGAACTGATTAGTGGCTGTTTTATCTTTAGATTGGGGTATATGGGCATAAAGTGCTTTGCTGTTGCTGTTTGATTCTTTCCATTTGCATGATACCAATCCAGGATCTCAATGCGCTGCTCAAGAGTTGCTGTCTCCTTTTTAGTGAACCCTGGGACTTTCGGTGCTGGCTTAACTTTCTGTTCTGTCGATTTTAGCTTCTTAACTGGGCCTTTTTTGTGACAATTAACTCTGGTTTCTGGATGAACACAGCAGGATGTTACATACGTTTACGCTTATTACCAGCCAGTAACCCCACACCTGAAGCAATATCCTTCAACTTCTTTACTATCTCCTTCCCCTTCTCATCCAGTTTTGCCACTGCCCGCTCACAGTTGGATGATGTCTCCAAAGTCTCAATGACGTGGCGCTCATCAACAAGATTTCCTTCATGGTCTAGCCATTGCTCTTCAGTGGATGTAATAGACTTCTGATCAGCAAGTCGTGCTTGAATATCTTCTTTCTTCTTCTTGATCTTCTTTTCCAAGGTAGTCAGTCCTTTTCTGAGCACGTCAAGCAGAGTATGAGGAGCCATGAAAGAGGTGTAATTCGCTACATTATTGAAAATGTAATTAGTATTGCACCAGTGTGGCACTCAGGGCAATAAATTGGTATATTGACTACCATATATATCTACTAAACCTATGGGATTTTTTCGGCCAAGGGGTATGGGTATGGGGTATGGGTAAATTATGGGTTTTTCACTAAAATCCCCGCCTCCCGACTTGGGAGCCATGAAATACCATGGGGTATAAGGAGTTATGGGTTGTCTCGGGCATGGGTTATAAGGCGTTCTACTGTATACGTTTGTCCGTGCAAAAAATCGCCCGTAGATATCCTTCAGAGTCCATAAGGTCCTCTAATTCATCAGTGGTAAGTCTTCCTGGATTATACTGATAATATGGATGATATCTTTTAGAGTCTATGGGCTACAGAGTTTCAGTAATTGACAGTGAGTAAATACAATTTCACTTACAAGAATTGTAGCTGACGTTTCGAGTTGCTTTTGAATTGTAGAAAGGTGGAGAGTACCTTTATCATCGACAGCACAAACCACTTCATGTACGTGTCTCCAGTCCTTCGCAGATTTGTACACTCGTACAGTAACATACTGAATACGCGTCACCTTCACAGTGGTATGTTTGGATGCTCCAAGATTGGATATATGTCTAACCATATCCATAGGTGCATCCGATCCCTTGTCTACTAAGTGTGGAGTTCCTGGTGAGTCGCAATTCATGTTCTCATAGGGGAGGAGTTGATACTGAAAATCAATATCGCTAGCACGTTCGTTTAGTCTGCCATGATGTCAGTCCATGTAACTAGACAGTATAGAAGTCGTAACAACTTGCCTATTCTTTTTTCTTTTTGGCGACTCTTCAGGTTCGTCTATGGCTGGTCGTTTTTTAGAGTTTTGTGCAACTGATGACACCTTTTGGCTGTTCCGAAACGCAATAAGGGCTGTGATGAAGTCGTCTTTAATCGGTATTCCCGGGTTCCTTTGGCCTGTCGGGTGTACATTTAATTGATTATCTTTACAAAGTTGCGCCAGTATGTGGTTTGGGAAGGGTCTAAGAGCTGAGTTGCGAACAACTGCCCTTTGAAGAACTTGCTTTGCTTTCTGTACTGACAGGTTAGACATCACAATCTAGCGACTCCAACAAAGTGAATCACGGTTATAAGTACATACTGCCGAACACTTGCCGAACCCAATGTATTATTCTTTTTAGGCGCGCAGACGATTACTATTGTATTCTATTGTATTCTCCTGTCACTGGCAGCTACAACAAGTATCCAATAGGAGCTTTGTATACGATAAAATGGTATACCATGGATCATTGGTAGGTGTTTCCGTGTATCGTATCTGTCGTGCTTTGTTGTTCAATAGACGACGAACAAAAGTCCACATAAAACTAAATGGGATATGGATACGAGTAAGTGTCATCCTGGCGTTCTAGGATAGATATGACCACCGGCGAATGGTTTTCAAGGAGGTAGGTAGATTTTGAGCTTCAAGTGCCCTCTTCGAATGACTTACTCTTGCTTTATTAGTTCTGTAAACTGCACTATAATACGGGATATATTTCGAACTCTAGCACAACACGTCGTATCCCCGCTATCGCTAATTACGCGAATTCTTTCTGTTCCCTCTACTTTTGTTCCCTCATTTTTCCCAACTTTTCCTGTACGCGACGGCTAAAATGGTACACCGTGTCAGATTCTTTGGTACGTGCTGCTAAATACCACCCATCCATCCCTTTTAGATTTTCCTTCATTCGTCTACTTTATCTCCCCTTCCATTTATTCTCCCCTTCGCCAACTGCTCACCTCAGTCAGCCCACTACTACCACGCCTGCTTCTCCTCACACTTCCATATACGGCGTCAAACACCTCCATGACCGAGCCACAAAGACAACGCTCAAGCGACAACAGCAAGCAATAGAGGGAGCAAGTGAGGTAACGTCACTTCTATTAGTTTTCAAATTTACCAATCACTTATTCATGCCTGTATAGGAGAGGGCATGCGTAGAGACATAGAGTGTCGATTTCAAGAAGTTTTCGAATGGCCTACCATTGCTTTATTAGTACTATAGTGCTTTGGTGGTAGTATCGTTTTTGTAAGTTTATCATATCAAGCCGAAGCGACTGAAAGACTCATTCCTACACAGTATTCATCATACAAAGTATTACTACTACAGTCAAGACTTTCACATTGTTCAACTACAATTTAAAGGACAACTATTTACACTTTTTAATTCCTCTTTCGTGCACTGAAAAGATAAGTACGTATAAGGTAAAGCAATTCGAGGAAAGCTTACACGGGGTACCTAATGTTGTACCAGTTGACAACCCGACAACTCCTGGACGTCTTGCCCGTACGGACGTAGAACTGAACGGTCTATTACGAATGAAAGTAAGTGTTAAATGACTTGTGAAATAATGGCAACTTACCTCTACTTTGGTTTGACGACCCTTGCCTTTCTTTGCGTTCTTTCGCTTGGGCTTCCCGCGTTGTTCTATGTGTACCGATTCTGCAGTCCTCCAACATCCTCTCCAGCGTACCATATGTTCGACGTGTATCAATTCTGCAGCCCTCCAACATCCTCCCCAGCGCACCATAACCCAATTGCCTACCTACAAGCGTGGGCCTGCTGTTGGAGGAAGAAAAAGTAACGAATATAAGACGAACATACCTCATAGAATGCGGCCTGGAGATCATAGGCAATGAACGTAGGTTCGACAACTCTTGGCATGTTCCTACCATAACCCTTGAGGTAATTCGTCAGTATAGCTCTACAATATGTACTCACCTCAGCAACGATTGAGAGCTTGGTACTGGTAGGTATTGGTTCATTACAGAATACAGGGAGATGAATAATAACTTTTGAACTTATCGAAAGTTTATTTCAAACTCGAGCAAACGCATTCCCGGCTCTAACCACTCAATCACGCCTCTAACTACGCATACCACCGTTCACTCATACCACGTTGCTGCTGCTGTCTGGAGAAGGCACCCTGGTTTTGGATTCTACTCATACGCTCACAACTTCATTATAGGTTCTTCATACCATACGCTCACCGTTTCACCCAACCCCGCATTCGATCCTTCTACCTCAGCAGTAACGTCGACTCACACACAATGGTCCCTTCCTCCTCCCTTCTCTTCCTCCTTCCCTGCATTACGACAACGATTACGCCCCCTCAACCTTTGTGTCACGACGACGACGATGCCATTAGCAAGAATGGCGTCGAGGCCTCCCTCCCTCTCTACCACCACCACCACCTCGAAGAGCGACAGCATCCGCCGCGACGACACCACCTCACCCATCCCCCTACCTCATCCCCCCTCTCCCCTGCGTCGCGACGAAGACGATACGTCGCCCAACGCTCCGCCTCATCCTTTCCGTTCCCCTTTCCCTCATCTCCTTATTCTTTCCGGCTTTTCCTGTATGCGACGGCTGGGAGAAATGGTACACCATATTAGATTCTTTGGTATGTGCTGCTAAATACCGCCCATCCATCCCTTTTAGTTCATTGTTCATTCATCTACTTCCTTTATCCTCTTATTATCTCCTTCGTTCACCCTTATTAGTTGCCCAACAACTACGTATGAAGGTACTATCTACTCCTTTAGTTTCCGTTATTTCGTGCACTAACTATATGTAAGATAGCAACACATAACAACTAACAAAAGCTTACGGATATCGGATGTTGTACCACCCCACGATTCTACAACTTCTGTGCGTCTTTCCTGTTCTCACAAAGAAATCAACAGTCTATTATGAGTATGAGTAAGTTATAGCTTGCAATGGTATGCAAGACTCACTTCTATTTTCTTAATCCTATGCCCCTTCGCCCTCCTCGCATCGTTTCCCTTTCCGCGATGATGAACACCCATCAGTTTTGCTGCCCTCCAACATCCGTTCCATCTCACCATCACCCGGTCGCCGACCTAACATGATTTTCTGTCCAAAGAAATCAAGAAACTGAAAAAAGAGGCGCGCACCTTATAAAACGCAGCCTGCTTCTTATAGCTGATGAAGGTAGGTTCTATTGCCATATAACAATAACCTATGTACATTATTTCGAGAACACTATCGGAAATAACAAAAACTTACCTTAGTATATATCTCTGAATGCTTGGTATGGTTCAGGAAAGGAGCAGGACGATGGGGATGACTCGAGAAGCGTTCGAAAGCTTATTTCGAACGGATACCCGCCACTACCCCGCCTACACTCCAAATCGGCGACAATACTCGGCCTACTTCTCCCCACCACAACTAACCAACGGCCAACGATAGCAACAACGTTCTATCGACAACGACATTCAAGCTACGATACCACAACGACTAACAACGACCAACGACAACGCTCGAATGACGATGACAACGATGTCTAAGCGTTGATAACGACCACGTTCAACGTCGATGTCGAATTCGGGGCAAGTAGAGGGGGAAAGTAGAGGGAGCAAGTATAAGCACTGGTATGTCTCCTCCCCCCCCACCTACCCATATCGTACTTTCTCACCTCTCCTTTATAACCTACTACTCTCCTACTCCTCCCCTCCGTCTCCCCTCCCTGTGTCACGATGACTTCGAGAATGAAGAGCAGTACAACAGTTTTCGTTATCATAAGCTTTCTTTCTCCTTCCTCCTTCAAAACTGGCGACAACTCTCGGTCTTCCTCTCCCCACAGCACTCGAGCGACGACGATCACCCCTCTCCCCTCTTCCCTTTCATTCTCCTCCCTGTCCACCTCCCCCACTATGCTACCTCTCTACCTACTACGCCCAGATATAGACAACGACAATGACGATCTATATGACATAGACTGGGGAGGGAGACAGGGTGGGGAATAGGGCGGAGAAAGAGCAGGGAGCATGGCTGGAATGAAGGGACAATGATGAAGCGATAGAGAGCGTGGCGACACTCGATTCAACGATGGTGAATGCGCTCGAGCGACAACAACGACTTGGGGAGGAGGGACTCATTATGGATGAACAGCAACGGTATGTTTTTTCCTCCTCGCCCATCCCACCTTCCCATTTTTTCTACTACTCCCCTCCCTTACCCTGCGATCTCGCCTTTCATTCTTTACCCTCGCTTCCTCTCATCCTATTCCGAACTCGAAGACTCCCACTCCCAGTCTTCGAGCTACACAACAGGCACCCAAACCCCTGACGAAAAGTACAGCAGCTTCCTCGCTCCCTCAGAAACCGCCATCCTCCCCTCAACAACACCCATACCCTTCTCCTCTCCCCAATCGCAACCACCCTGCCAGCGGAGATCAGTTTGGTCCTTCGTGTAAGTTTGTCCCCCTCTCTTTTGTATGCTTGCCTGACTGGTGTACAGGGGTGAGTTGAACAATGTGTACACGTCGTGCATGCGATAGGTGCGCTTCACCAACAACTAGTGGAAAGTTACTGTTACGATGCTGGGGTATTGGCAGTATGAGAGAGTTCGGTGTACGTTTTTTCCTACTCTATTCCCTTGCTCGCGTGCTGAAGGCCCAGGAGTCGAATTTGGACCCAGGATGCGAAGCAATGATTTACACTACGGACGGTATCCCACTCCAAGGTTTATCTTCCCCTCCCCTCTCCCCTCCCTCCTACACAATCATAACCAACCTAACGCAGCGCACAGGGCTCACACACGGCTACGGCGGTGATCGCAGAGCCGAATACATCATCCTCCCAACGCACTCGCACAGGACTGCTAATACTTCAAATAGATGAGTAGATACTTCACCCTTGCATCCATAGACCTCGTCGTACCCAACATGGACGCATGGGTCTTCTATGGGATTTCCAGATATTAACAGAGTCTGTGAATACACTCCCAGGAAACACACTGTATGTCCCCTCCCTTCCCTATCAACAAAGCTCTAACGATCCGTCTTCTAGGGATTGGGCAGTATGTTGTTCTTCCTTCCTTTCTTTTCTACTTCCCGACTCCGGTTGTTACATCATATTCCCTATTCCATTTCCTTTATTCATTCATCCCCGACCTCCATCTTCCTTCCTCCTTCCTACATATTGTGAACGTGCTGATGCATACGCGTAAATAGCTGCCACATCGACACATCGTGGTTATGGCCGTACAGCGTGACGCAGCAGAAAGTTGTACATTCCTGGGCGACACAGGTGGATCTTATGGAATGGTACCCCAAGCATCGGTTCACGTGTAGTTCCGAACAGCAGTTTAAATAGCTTGAGGAAGTAAGTTTTACTTCTAGTTACCTTCCTCCATTTTCCTCCTTCCTCTCACCTCCCTCTTCCCCACCTTCCACTCCCCCTTTTCACTCTACCGACCCCTCTTCGAATGAGCCAAGGCCAAAATCCTCTGCATCACCGCTGTGTAGACAACTTAATTTCTCCCTCCTTTCCTCTCCCCGCCCTCCCCATCTCTCCCAATATGCTATTGATTCACTATGCCAACACTACGCCCAGATGTAGACTACTACGACATTCAAACAATGACACGATAACCGAGCGGGGATCAGAGTGGGGAGCATGGCGGGATGGAGCGGGCTGTGAGTGGCCGTGAGAGGCCTGTGAGTGGCCTGTGAGTGGCCCTATGAGTGGGCAATCAATATTTCCAATTGTCATATTTACAATCTGTGCATGAATCGGGGCAGGTGACATATTCTTGTTTACATTCTAAATCGGTATAAGGATATGATAAAAGATCCAATTCGAGATCTGTTTCCAGGGCAAACTCAGAATATGTGATAAGATAGGGACATGAGACATGCTTAGAATCAGTATTTGGATAGGATCAAGGGACAAATGTGTGCCCCGATTCAGAGTATGTTCATACATCGGTATGGTAACCGATTTTTGTACGATATTCTACACATGTCTTATTGTTATATTCACAATAATGCTCATGGATTTGATACGCGCCCGATTCATAATTATTTTCTAAATATGAACATGAATCGGTCAAATGACATATTTTTGTACATATTCTAATTGTTAACTACATCGGGTTGTACCATATTTACCCTGATCCGATTTGGTCCTGTCTGAGGTGTGATGTTGTCGAAGAAATAACAACCAAGTTGATGGCGCTTCGAGATGCTGCAGTTCCCATTACAATTGTAACAGCCCGTGCAATCATGGTGGGTATTATATTGAAGTTGGCACCCGAGATTTTCGAACATAAAGCAAGTGATGGCACGCATTTCCGCTGCTCTGACAACTTTGTTCGAAAATGGCTGCATGGTACGCTCGGATGGTCAAATAGGAGAGCTACCCGTGCTGCACAGAAACTGCCTGACAACTGGGAGGCTGTGTGTGAGCGTGCCTTCTTTCGTATGGCATACTCCGTGTGGCAAGAAGATATTCCTAGTGAACTTATTGTAAATTCTGACCAAACACAGGTCGTATTCACACAAGGGACAGATCTTACCTGGGCAAAAACAGGAGCATCGCAGGTCTCCGTTATAGGGCAGGGAGAGAAACGAGCATTTACAGTTGTCTGTTCACTATCAAACAGCGGGACGCTGCTTCCATTCCAGTCCATTTACCAGGGTATGGGCCGCAGATCATGTCCTAATCCAGAAGCGGATAAGTACACCGAATCAATTGAAGCAGGCTTACGGTTTGAGCCCTCAGGTACAGGGACATATTGGTCCAATATGGGGACGATGAAGAAACTTGTTGAGGATATTATTGTGCCGTATTTCAATCAGCAACAACAGAAACTTGGGCTTCCAGATAACCATAAGCGTATCTGGCAAATCGACGTTTGGTCAGTTCATCGCTCATTAGAATTTCGAACTTGGATGAAAGATACTCACCCTGAAATAATTCTCCACTTCGTTCCGGCATGTTGTACTGGTGTATTCCAAGCCTGTGATGTAGGCTTTCAGCGCATCTTCAAACACTCTTTGAAGCGTTGCTACCATGAAGATATCGTCAATGAAGTTACGGGGAAATTGGATGCAGGGGAGGACATGAAATTGGATCAGAGAATAGGGTTAATGCGTGACCGTAGTGTTCGCTGGTTGTGGAATGCGTATGTGCAATTAAACAAACCAGAACTAATTCAAAAGGTATGTACTTAACTGCAACCATGATTTGTAATTCTGCTAAAACCACAGCAGGCCTTCGAGATGTGCAAAACCGGAGATTGGTCCCTCGCATATGCTTCATTGGACAGTAATAATGCACGGGCTGCAATCCGTAAACTTAGAGATACAGACCAGGACTTCTACGAAGAACTCACACGCACAAATGCACCTAACAGCTCCATTCCACAAGCCAATCCCAATGACAGTGTCGGATCCACTCTCCCTGAAGATTCCACCATCGATGCTGATGTGCTAGATATTTCTTTTGATGACGAGAGTGATCTTCCATGTGCTGTGCTTATCAACGAGGTATTAGGAGCCCCACATGAAGAAGCAATTTGTAGGACTGAAGGAGGTAGCCTTTACTCGGGTGCAAAGGCAGAAAACATTGACATTGATGTCCCAGTTCTTGACGAAGGTTTCAGACGAGCAGTAGCTGTGCAGCGCGAAGGAACAGAGGATCAGTATGGGCCTGGGAAACGAAGCCGCAAGCCCAACATGCGTTACCAAGATTTCTGGCGTCATAATGATGAAGATGGGTCAGATGTTGATTAGTGCACTTCTTTGTAACAGAGTAATTACTACTTACTTTGCGAGCGATTTTTTTCATATATAGAGCCTGAAAAATATACTTTTTTGAACCTGTAGGAGCATTCGGCATTTTCTTTTGTGATGCGTGACTTGGACCGAATTTCGGCGCAGCAGATAGGGTGCGTGACGCGTGACTGCCCAATTGATCGGATTCGTACAGTAACTCGAGACAAGCCAAGGGATATTGTAACAAGCTCGGTTTCACATGTGAGCGCCGCGTAATATCGCTTACATTATCGGTTCACCTACATAGTCCACAATTACTTATATCAGAGCTCACATAGGTATATTATTCTATTTTACCGTTACGAACTAAATAATTGTTTGAACACATACACTAGTAGTTACCGGACGACCATGCTTCAGCTAGTAAGCGCTCAATCTCGCTTAAGTGAAATTATGAAACGGATACTGTAGTATCTAACCGAGATGCCGCGGAGCCGGATGTCGGAACTCAATTTTAATTGATGCGTTTGAGCGTGGTCGTTAGACTTTCCATAAGAAACCAAGTGCGAAAGTATGGGTTAAATTCAACAAAAGCAGAAAGAAGTCCAGAACGAATAGCCTCGCGCATGGCCTCAATGGAATTGACCGATTCTAGGATTATCTGGAGGATGTTGAAGAACTCCATGCATGCATCGACAAAACCGGGCCCGACAAGTTTGGATAGTTGAATATCAGACACCATGGACTCAACAGTGGACGTTATAACACGAACTACACGAGTTATAGGTACTCCTACGGATGGTTTTAGTGGTTCAAAATCACCGAACATTCCCAACAAACGGCTATACTGCTGGTGGCTGCAGCGCTTTGTCTCTGTACTGGATTTTTAGGCGCTTCAAGATTAAGTTTACTATGGCGTGATTGTTTACGCCCTCGACGTCGTATATATTCTTCTGAAGGGAAGAATCCTCATCCAATTCGCTGAACATCGACATGAACGGGGCCCACCATCCACAGAACAAAGAATATCGAGAGCGCTCGTAGTCGTAATCTGTGATGAGCCAAAGGCGAGTAGCGAGCTGAACAGTTCCAGAAGTAGATGAAACAAGATGGATATCTTTTTCTAAGAAATATGCTAAGACGCATGACACATAGCTGATAGCATCCCAACGAGAAGGGGAGCTAGAATTAGCTGGCGAGTTGTAGCGTTTGAAGAGGAACGTAAGCCACACAAAAAGACCGGCTTTCCAGTATATGTTTAGATCAGATGACTTAAGAGGCCAATTCTTTCTGTCCATTTCGTATCGCTCTATATCTTTCGCGAACTTCCGGATTTTCGCTTTAACCCCCACCGAGAGGTTCATCGGATCATAGGGAACAAGTGACCCCTTGAGTGAGGGTTCAATTTTGTAAGGTTTGTTTGACGGCATTTCTCTGTATAAAACGATTTAACACTGTTTTACTACCAGCAGGGTTTTGCAGTAAAACATGACTTGCCGCTAGCGTGTACCGAAACCGTATGCCTCGTATTTTCGGTTTATTCCTTAGGCGACCAAACATCCTGATGGACCGCCTTGCATTCCTCTCTAACACTGTCAGTCTCTAGCTCTCCCTGGGCCTACTCTGGGCTGCCTCATTCAGGTTATTAACGATGATATCACCAAATGAACCAGAACAATTATTATCTGAACTTTGAGTTGTTCGGTAGACTTCGCCGGTTCAAGTTGTTCAACCATGAGGTTATCTACTTGTACTTATTATATTTGAATGTATGTTATATCCGATTTCCCAGTAATCCAAGCCTTTCCGTTGGCATTGTTAAAATCTGCAACATCACCTACCGTCGTAGTTATTCCTTTGTAAGGTCCAAGATGAATGTAACATTGAATAACCATTGAACTAGGGCTATATCTTGCAGCAAGCTTGGCAGCTTCATTCCGCACTACGACTCGTATTGTATGAGGAAAATTGAGTCCAGTGTAGTCGAAAGTAATACTAATAGCCAACTGCGACCACGGTTTTCCAGGATGATCTTTCTGGGCCATATCTTTTATACCTTTCCACAGCATTTTGACGTTCATGATAGCGAAACGGCAAGCTGATTTGTGATCTCGTTTGCGGAGAGCGTGACGTGGGATACCCTCTGGCTTGCCTGAGCAAGAAAGATCAAACTTTGGCGGGAGTTATGACATGGAGTTACTTACGGAGGCCATGGCATACACTACGATGTACATCCACCCAGTTCTCCCTTTGACACCTTTCCGAGCAATACCAGGCTGACTTGCAACCAGAGCACTGGTACGGAGTCTCGGAATTAGAGTACATATCGTGCTTTGAATAATAGTGTTATAGATTTTCAGCAATATTCACAACGAAAATCCTTACTTTCAGGTTGTCGCAAAACGACAAACGGGGAGTGTCAATGTCGTTAAAGTTCACCTTGCCATTGACTGAACGACGAAATTCATTCCAGTCATTTGCAAACGTTGTGGAGGAGATAACTCAAGGACGCGTGGCGAGCGTCGCACCTGAACCAGATAGAAAGTACTACAAAACCCTAGAGTAAAGCAGTTAGTAAGATAACGGAATAACGAGAACTTAGCTTAGATGAATGGAGTAGAACGCTGACACTTCCTGTCGACTTCGTAGCTCGATGGACTCAATATGCGCACGCAGAGTTCAAGTTCGAAAAAGGGAGGTAAATTTCTATCTCACACATCCCAAAGTATATACGGTAGCAGCACTAACCAAGGGATGGCACCACGCGTACTCTCACGTTGCCAGAGCCCAGAAAAAGGGTAAGGTACGCGGATGAATATGAAATAAAGAAGCGGAAGCGATGGTTAACGGTAAAAGTATAAAAAAGCAACAGAGGTATGGTAACGAAGAGAGACCATGTTTGAATAAACGAAGAGACAACTTACCACTTCCAATACTCCTCGAACCAATGCACGACGTAGGCGACTCGCTCTTGACGATACCACGGAACACACAACGTCGGAGATGACGATTAGCTACTCTCCCCAAAGTAGCTATGCAGTGGACTAGGCTGCGAAACTCGACAACGTGTGGTTGGTGGTGGGGTGCACTGTCGTCGGACACCGGTTATCGGAGGATCGAAAGTAGAAGAGGGGAAACGAAGTCTAGATGTGTAATGTAGCAGAAAAACGAGGGTAACGATAACGAATAAAGGAAAAAAAACGAATGATCGAGAAGAAATTTGAATAAGAACGACGAACGGACTAAAGATCAACCCAATGCCTCGACCCAAGTTCCTGTTCCTTCCACCAATCGGAGTGTCGCACGATGAGGGTAGAGACCCGGTCACCGTATCTTGACGGACGAAACATCGGTCTGGAGGACCACACGAGTAGCTTGAAGACGAAAAAGAGGGGTCTTGAGAGGGTGTGAAACCCTAAGCCCTAGAGTCTTGAGTTGTCCGAGAGGCGCATAGTTCCCAAAGTGTCCGAACGTCGCCCTGACAGGCCTTGAGGAGACGGACAGGAAGCCTAGAGAGAACGAGTAAAGGTAAAAGCAGAGAGGTAAATATGAAGGCAGTACGCGGAACGCGTTGTAGAGTAGGCGAGACGCGACAGCGCATACGCGCGTCACGTGTTGTTTGGCATCGGCTTCCCAATGTTTGGATAAGGCCGCGCCGCGTCTCTAAGTCCACACAAGGGAACGAGAACACATAAACCTGATGCACTGTTTGCACAGCGCGTCATAGAAGGAAATATAAGAGGGAAAATGGATATATAGAATATTAAAGTAAATAGAATTAATTAATAGAGGGGTAAGAGATGAAAGAACGAAGTAAGTCAATTTATAAGTATATAACTGGGTTATACCAGCATACCAACTACTCCCTCCACAACGTAGTGCGAGATATTCCATCGTCTGAAATGTAGTCCAAAGAGTTTTTTAAGACCAATAGCACAGAGCTGTACACCATATACTTTGGAATAGTTCCGGTAATAATTGTAATCGTTTGTTGGATTCTAGGCTTCGCGCGTAAGGGATCTTTACGATTACTCAGCAACCAACTGAAGAGCGGGCTAAAACCAACGAGTGCAGAAAGGAGTCCGGAACGAATGGCCTCACACATAGCCTCGACAGAATTGGTCGTTTGTAGGATTTGCTGGAGGATAATGAAGAACTGCAGAGATGCATCCGCAATTCCAAGCCCAGCATCTTCAGAATAGCGACCTTTAGACACTGCCATCGAATCGACTGTTGATGCCATGACACGAACTAACCGCTTTAGAGGCTCTCCTATAGATGGTGGATCAAAATTGCCGAGAGTACCCACCAACAGGCCATACTGTTGGTAGCTGCAGTTCTCTGTCTCCGTACTGGATTTAAGGCGCTTCAGGATCAAGTCTACCATAGCGAGGTTATTCACGCTCTCGACTTCGTAAATATTTAGCAGAAAGGCGGGATCCACATCCGACTCGCTGAAAATCGTTATGAACGGGGCCCACCATCCGCAGTAAAGGGAATATTGAGAACGCTCGTAGTCGTAATCTGTTATAAGCCAAAGACGAGCAGCGAACTGAGCAGTTCCAGCAGCAGATGAAACAAGACGGATATCTTCCTCTAGAAAATAGTTGAAGACACACGACACGTAGCTGATAGCATCCCAACGAGAGGGAGAGCTAGATCCTACGGACGGGTCGTAGTACTCGAAGAGAAACGTAAACCACTTGAAAATACCGGCTTTCCAATATAGGTTGATGTAAGATGATCCGAGAGGTCTGAAGCCTCCCTCTGCATCGTATCGCTTTATGTCTTCCGAAAACTTTCGAAGAGTCGCTATTGCATTGAGAACATTGATATCATATTCCACTGAGATATATGTCGGTTCGCTTGGAACCAGTGACCCCCTGAGTGAAAGCTGGGTTTCGTTTGACATCGTTCTCCTGTGGCACAGTAAACTGTAACAATTGGATTAATATACTTGTCAGCAAGGTCTTTGTAGCAAAACTCGTCCAGTGCTAGCTTCGACAGAGTAGTGCTTCAAGCTTCAGCGTTCTAACTTCCAGTGGCAAGTGCAACAAAAGACTGAAGTGCAACGCCGCACAAAAAAAGTATTTATTCGTATTTGCTCCGGCTAACAATGACGTCATGTCAACAATAGGGGCCTGAAGTTAAGTTTGAGTAAGTACTTAATTCAAGCTTCAAGTTGGTTTCAAGTCATGTATTCACACAGATCATATTATTTAAATGGAGACAGCATAACAAGTGACTAGCGTCATCATCTTCAACATATACATATCGCTTCAAACTGTCATATCCCTATAACATCCACCAACTGGGTCTTCGGAATAGCATCACTGTATGCCCTTCTCGCAAGCCTTGTCTTCGTCTTCTGTTCATAAGCATAAGCAAACCCAATAAGATCATACTCAGCGAATGCAGTCCCTAGGAATGAAAGGCCGAAGGGGACACCAGGAGCGGGATACACTGTCGTTGGTTCCGAAGTGCCAATGGTTGTGTTCTCGGGGTAGAAACCCAGAGGAACTGTATGAGAGGCATTCACGTTAAATTTTATCAAAAGTACAAGATACGGTATCAGACCTGTTACGATAGGATATCCAACGATCGCTAGTGCACAAATATCTTAAGAACAGTTGTGGGCAGTGAACTCAATTGGGAGCGTACCGGCGGGGTGCGTTGTATACCCACTAGCAGGTAGCACCAATGCGTCTAAGTTGAATTTTTTCAGTGCACCATCGATGCCCCTCGTGGATCCCAGTTCTTGTTTTAATGCGAGAGCCTGGAAATAGGCACCATCTCTCCCTGTTGTAGCTTCTGCACTTATAAGACTACGAATCAAATGTAAGTAAGTGTTAATGGAATGCGGGAGAATGCGCACGTTGACTGGTCTGTATTATTCTCTGGCTTCTCGAGTTCTGGATGCTCATCATTGAATTTAATGAGGTCCGCAAGACTCTGTACTCCAGAAGGATTATGTACTAAATCTCGGAAGTACTTCTGTAGCTCGATCTGTAAAACAAACACCATAACTCAGTAGTGCACTTTTATCAACGTGATAACTTACCTTTAAATCAGTTCTTGAGACCACGGTAAGATTGCGGCTAACTAAGAGCTCTTCTGCACTTTCAATGTCGGCGGGATCGACCACAGTCGCCCCTAGCTGCCTCATCGTATCCAATGCCTGCTCGAATGCGAGATTCACATATGGATCATTACCTGTCAAGCTATCGTTCAAGAATACTTTCCTCGGAACGCCAATGCGTGTTCCTTTGAGCGCATTAGGATTCAGGGCTTTGGTATAATCAGGAATGGGAGTCGGTTGCGCGAGGGTATAGTTGTCATTTGTGTCTTTCCCTGCGATAACGGATAATACAATTACTGCGTCGCTGAGCGAGCGAGTCAGTGGACCGACTGTATCTTGATGCGACGATATAGGAACCACTGAACATTGCACGATCTAAACATCGAAAACATAGTATAACTAAATAGGTACGTACCTCCCGCACGCGAAGTCAGCCCAACAGTAGGCTTAATGCCTACAACATTGTTATGGCTCGAAGGGCAAGTGATACTTCCATCTGTCTCAGTGCCCAGGGTGACAGCTGCAAGCCCAATGGACGCCGCGACACCTGAGCCGCCTGAAGACCCGCATGGACTCGCATTGGGGAAGTATGCGTTGGTAGTTTGCCCACCGATAGCAGACCAGCCTGAATCAATCCTACCACGAGCACATGCAAATTCACATAAGTTTGCTTTTCCTTATGATATTTGATGTGTTACTAATGGTAAAAAAAAGTGGATAGGTGAAGACAGGAGAGGTACCTAGGATTATTGCACCTGCTTTTCGTAGTCGTTTCACAACGTGTGCATCATCTGGGACTGTGGATCCCAAGAGGCTGAATGAACCAGCAGTTGTATTCATTCCTGAAAAGTGTCAACATTGCAGGTAATAAAGAATAGAAGTGTATACCTTCAGAGGATAAGGTAGCAATATTGTCCTACCTCTGTTTCAACATACGATGTTTTTATAAACCGGAGTAAACGTACCTTAAGAAGAATCGGAATCCCATGTATAAGACCGCGCTTCCCCTTCTTCTTGCGTTCTTCGTCAAGCAGTGCTGCAGTGGCCAGTGCCTTGGGATTTGTCTCAAGGACAGCGCGAAGTGCTGGCCCCTTGAGATTCACTTCTTCGATGCGAGCAAAGTACGCCTACATAGTAAGATATGGTGTATAAATACCTATTAGTATTGGTTAACATGAAGAACAGACAGTTGTCAATTACCTTTACCAAGTCGACACTTGTGAAGAAGCCCTTATCTAGCCCATCTTGCAATTCCAAAACGGAAGCTTCGTACAAGTCGGGAAATACGGACTCAACGGTGATATTCGGTCTTGCAGTGAAGAACGTGGCTCTCTGTATCAACTGGTACACCAATGTCACAAGAAGGGCCACAGAAAGTAACCGTAGTGAGAACAGCGAACGTCTTATCGTGATTGACGTCGTGCTCGGCTCATCTACCTGTTGAACGAGTCAATATGTCAACAAGATGATCTGGAGGGAAAGTTGGGGGAAAGTTTGTAATTGAAACGTACCAGCCTCGTTACTGAGCCTAAATAGCCTCTCTCTTTCTTCGTAAGGCTTATCATCGTTAGGAACTGCTGCCAGAACGGTGGCGAAGGTGCAAGACTTGTGCAAGACTGCGCGAAAGATTTGACTCCCATTTCGGAAGTAGAAATCACACGACTAAGATTGGTGATCCGACGGAGAAATGTACTTCTGTTGATCATAGTTTTTATGACATAGCAACCAAACCACATGCAATGAAAGAGACAGCGCAACAATCCGACTAGTTCATCCTACACGCATCACAAAAACCATCATATCCCTATAACATCAACCAACTGAGTCTTCGGAATAGCATCACTGTACGCCCTTCTCGCAAGTCTCGTCTTTGTCTTCTGCTCATAGGCATAAGCATACCCAATGAGATCAAACTCAGAGAACGCAGTCCCCAGGAAGGAGAGGCCGAAGGGGACACCAGGAGCGGGATACACTGTCACTGGTTCTGAAGTGCCGATGGTTGTGTTCTCGGGGTAGAAGCCTAGAGGAACTATACGACAGGCAAGCATTCATGTTATAATAGATCGAAAGGCAGGAGATGGGCGAACAGACCTGTTATGATGGGATATCCGACTATTGCTGTATACGATGTAAGGACATATAGAAGGGCTGGAAAAAGTTGGGCACGTACCAGGAGGATGTGTGGTATGTCCTACAGCGGGTAACACCAATGCATCCAGCTTGAATTCCTTCAGCGTAGCGTCGATACCCCTCGTAGAGCCGCGTTCGTGATTGTACGCTAGAGCCTGGAAATAAGCATCATCCTGGCCTTTAGTGGCTTCTGCATCAATGAAACTGCAAATCAAACATAAGTAAAACATATGGCCGGAATATAGAAGGCGCACGTTGACTGATCCGTATAGTTCTCCGGCATCTCTAGTTCAGCATGCTCATTGTTGAACTTAATGAGATCCGCTAGACTCTGAGCCCCAGAAGGATTATGTACAAGAGACTTCAAGTACTTCGCAATCTCAATCTATACAGCAAAAATCACGACTCGTACACACTCGTAGCAACGTATCAAACCTACCTTAAAGTCAACCATTAAGACCAAAGTATGCTTATCGCTGACAATAAGCTCTTCTGCGCTTTCAATATCCGCCGGATCGACTATAGTCGCGCCTAGCTCCCTCATCACATCCAAAGCCTGCTCGAACGCAATATTCACGGCAGGATCATTCCCTGTAACGCTGTCATTCAAGAATACCTTCCTAGGAACACCAATACGCGCTCCTTTGAGCGCATGGGGGTTTAGAGCCTTTGTATAATCAGGAACGGGCGTGGGCTGCGCGAGGGTATAGTTGTCATTCGCATCCTTTCCCGCGATAATGGATAGCACGATTGCTGCATCGGTAAGAGAGCGGGTCATTGGACCAATTGTATCTTGATGTGATGAGATGGGAACAACTGATTATCGAACTTTCAGCACGTCGAGGCAAAATGAAAACGAGAAGAAACGTACCTCCCGCACGCGAAGTCAATCCAACAGTTGGTTTGATCCCTACGACATTGTTATGGCTCGCAGGACAAGTGATGCTTCCGTCCGTCTCAGTGCCCAGGGTGACAGCTGCAAGTCCGATGGACGCAGCAATACCTGAACCACCCGACGATCCACATGGGTTCGCGTTGGGGAAGTATGCGTTGGTGCATTGACCACCGATTGCGGACCAGCCTGATGTGGTGTGTCCGCGAAAGTGTGCGAATTCGGAGAGGTTTGCTTTGCCTGATGATATTTGAGCGGGTTATGGTAAGAGAGGGTAGGTGAAGATGGGGTAGTACCTAGGATGATGGCGCCAGCTTGTCGTAGCCTTTTGACGAGGTGTGCGTCGTCTGGGACTACTGAACCCAAGAGGCTGAATGAACCTGCAGTCGTGTTCATTCCTGAACAACATGAGGAATAAGCGAAAGAAGAGGAAGCTGTAACACATACCTTCGCTAGATAATGTAGCGATATTGTCCTGTTCGTGAATGAGTATACAGTGTGTAGTACAACGTTCAGTTCTGGGACAGCATACCTTGAGAAGAATCGGAACACCATGCATAAGACTTCGCTTCCCCTTCTCCTTGCGTTCTTTGTCGAGCAGAGCTGCAGTAGCCAGTGCATTTGGGTTCGTTTCGAGGACTGCACGAAGCGCTGGCCCCTTGAGGTTCACTTCTTCAATGCGAGAAAAGTATGCCTAGTCGGATACATGGTTGATGAGTACCCAGCTATAGTTTAAAGCGAAGAACCAAGTGCCACTCACCTTCACCAAGTCGACACTCGTAAACAGACCCTTATCTAGCCCGTCTTGCAATTCCAGAACAGAGGCTTCGTACAAGTCGGGCAATGCGACTTCGGTGGTGCGTTTGGGACCTCTAGTGAAGAAAGTGGCGCTCTGAGACAGCTGGTAGACCATAGACACCAAGAGGGCTACTAGAAGCAACCTTAATGAGAATGGCCAACGTTTAGTCGCGACTGGCGTCGTGCTCGGCTGAGGCTCATTTACCTGAAGAACAAGTTAGTATACATAATCTGGTTGTATGTAGTTGTCGACACGTACCACCTTTATACGTACCCGTACCACCTTTTTGACCGAACTCTTACTTGCCCTTTTCTTCCTTGGGCTGACCATCGTTGCGGTTTACTTATCGCCAGACGGCGGCAGAGAAGAATCAAGAGTATACGAAGCATTTGACGCTCATTTCGTTCGGTTAGAAATCGCACGACAAGCTTAGATGAGGGATTCGATGGAAATCCTAATTTTAGAATGCGCTCAATCAACATGTTGGTTTACGTTAAGTTGACGCCTGGGCGAGCAAAATACCCCTTAGACTCGTAGATAAGACCGCTCATTGGTACAGATAGAGTATGTTTTGTAGGTTGAGCGATGTAGAACTTGAGCTTGAAACTTGAAACTTGAAGAGTAAGTAGGGGTGAAAGTTGGGTGAAAGTTTGAAAGTAAAAGGGGGCCCTTGTCTAGTATACTACAGAGCACGTGCTCGCGTCCGTTCCCACCTTGCTCACTGCCACCAACGACGGCGACGGTCCGAAGCCTCTCAACCTCACATTCTTATCCTCCTTTCTCATGAACATGTGCTCTCCAGAGCCACATGCCATTTCTTTAACGTTATCAACCCAGATCTGTACTCCCATCCCCCACCTTATCTCGCCTGCAAGTCGAGCCCGCAGTATGACCAAGCCATGACTCTGACCTCGACGACGAAAATAGTCCTCAATTTGCTATATTATCATGAACAATTGTCTCATGCATTTATTTCGCCTCGTTAGGTGGGTAAGAGCAGTATGACGAACGTGAAGGGTGCTAGGATTTTGCCCTCTGTATCGAGGCTATGGCTTTCTATAGGGGTTCTGCTGGCTCTAGTTTTCCAACTTGTAAATGCAGCATCTTCGCAGACGGTATTCCCCGATCTTTATGAGGCCTCTGTTTTGGAGCTGCAAGATGGACTGGATAAGGGACTGTTTACAAGTGTAGACTTGGTCAAAGTGCGCAGCACCGTTCTTCTGCTAAACTTGATACTCATGCAGCTATAGGCGTACTTTGCTCGTATCGAAGAAGTGAATCTCAAAGGACCAGAACTACGCGCTGTACTCGAAATGAACCCCTCGGCACTCGCCACAGCAGCTGAGCTCGATGAAGAACGCAAAACGAAGGGAAAGAGGAGTCTTATGCATGGGATTCCTATCCTTCTCAAGGTACGTTTCTTCGTACCATACTTTAACGTATTCTAAAGCTGCTATAGGATAACATTGCTACCACCGCTTCAGAAGGCACGTTTCCCCCATTCCACAATCTACATTTCATCTGACATCACCATAGGATTGAACACGACAGCAGGCTCGTTCAGTCTCCTAGGCTCCATCGTCCCAGACGATGCAGGTGTCGTAAAACGCCTCCGAAAGGCAGGAGCTATCATCCTCGGTTCGTCCCCTCCCTCACCTCCTTTAGCCTTCAAGTTCCATTCTAATGCCACCTCTCAAAGGCAAAGCCAACCTCTCCGAATTCGCCCACTTTCGTGGAAACCTAGCCTCAGGCTGGTCAGGGCGCGGCGGACAATGCACAAATGCCTACTTCCCCAACGCCGATCCCTGCGGGTCTTCCTCTGGTTCTGGTGTAGCTGCAAGCATAGGGCTGGTTGCTGTCACTCTTGGTAGCGAGACGGACGGGAGCATTACATGCCCGAGTAGTAATAACAATTTGGCGGGGATCAAGCCTAGCGTTGGGTTGACTTCTCGTGCTGGTGGTGCGTTTCTCATTCTTTCTGTCATTATGATTTTGGAGGGACTGATGAAGGGTGATAGTGATACCAATATCATCACATCAAGACACCGTAGGACCTATGACCCGCTCACTCACAGACGCAGCAATCGTCCTCTCCGTAATAGCCGGTCCAGATCCAAACGACAACTTCACCCTCGTACAACCGTCCCCCGTACCAGACTTCACAAAAGCCCTCAACGCTAACGCATTAAAAGGAAAACGCATCGGTGTACCGAGGACGGTCTTCCTAAACGACAGCATCTCCGGAAACGATCCGTTTGTCAATGTCCAGTTTGAAAAGGCGCTGGATGTGATTCGGGGATTGGGAGCGACGGTGGTTGATCCTGCGGATTTGGAGAGTGCGGAGGAGATTGTGAATAGTAATAACGAGACGATTGTGCTGGATGTTGATTTTAAGGTTTGTTTTCTTTCAGTTCTGTATAAGGGAATGGGAGCTGACGTGCTATAGATTGAACTGAATGCGTATTATCAAGGATTGAGATTTAACCCTTCTGGTGTACGCAGTCTCGCGGACTTGATCAAGTTCAACGATGCCAATCCGACGCTGGAGGAACCTACGAACTTTACGGACCAATCTGAGTTTGTCTTCCTCCTCCCTCCCTTCCCCTCCATACTCATCGTTTTGAAGGTTGATAGAATCAGAAGCAACGACAGGCCGCAATGCGTCGTTCTTCCAAGCTTTGGCGTTCGATCAGGATTTGGGATCTACGAGGGGGATAGATGCTACGTTGAAGAAGTTTAAGCTTGATGCGTTGGTGCTTCCTGCGCCTGGGTTTACGACTGTGCCTGCTGCGATTGTGGGGTATCCTATTGTTACTGGTGTGTTTTGTTTCTCTTGTTTGTTTGCTTTATTTCGTGTTCGGCTTATGATGTACTGTTTCGTTCGTCCTTTGCCTTCTTCGTTCCTCGTTACTTTACCCCGCCCTTTGCCTCCCTTTTCTCTACTTACCTTGCTTATCCTCCTTCACACCCCACCTTCAACCACCTTCTCCTTACCTCCCTCATTTCCCCCTCCTCTTCCTCCTCTCTTCATTTCTCCTTTCTCTCAATGCCTCATCCACCCCCTTTGTACCCTTCCTGATCGCTCTCGCTGGTCTCTTCTTTCCTCCTCCTTCGCCTATCCTCCTCCTGTGCTCGCTTCATCTGACTTGCCCCCTTCTTTTGTCTTTCTCCCCCCCTCGTGCTCTCTGCTTCTGCCTTGCTCCCTGCGCATGCCTTACTCATTTCGCTCTGATCCCTGCCGCTTCTTTCCGCTCGTTGATCTGTGCTGACACTCCCTAAAGTCCCATTAGGCTTCTACCCACAAAACGTAACAATCGGCTCCGCAGGCCCACTCACAGTCTACCCCGCGCCCGGCGTCCCCTTCGGCCTCTCCTTCCTCGGGACAAAGTTCTCCGAGTTCGAGCTTATAGGGCTTGCATTTGCATATGAGCAGAAGACAAAGACGAGGTTGGAGAGGAAGGCTTTTGCTGCTGCTATTCCGAAGACGCAGTTGAGTGATATTGTCGGGAAGTGAGTTGGATTGGGTTGTTCTTTGAGGTAATGATGCTGGAGGAGGGAATGGGTAGAGGCGTGTAGAGGGGTGGGTGGGTTGTATTTGTAGATTGGGGTTGTGAATTGGTAAAATGATTCATCGTGTTTTTAGGCTACATAATGATGCTTTGAGAAGTGGATGTCTGGATACCCACACGCGTCGAGAGCCAGAAAACTACTGATGAATAACAGGCCGAAATATCCAATCAAGTACTAATGCGTAAGCGTTGAAGTGTAGGTTCCGTGTGGTGGCTGTTCCACACCATCCTGTACAATATGTTTTGATTGGTGACTTATTTAGTTCACCCTATTCAGCAGGAAGATTAGATCATCTACAGCTGCATTCGCATGGGATAAGGGTATGCCCTCTATTTCCAATTCTGGTAACACAATTTCACATCTTTTATAACAAGTTCGGATGTACGATACGGATACGGTGCTTGCTGTAGTAATAGGGAAGCTCTCAAACATATTGCAACTATTGATAAATTATATAAACGAAGATGTGTAAGTACAATACATAATAGGTTTGTAATATTTTTAAACTATCATAGATCTGTGATTTGAATACTAACGAAAAATCCTGTACCGAAGAACTAAACATTACGATACTCTGCATCTATGGCACGCCGACCTGCAACATATGTTATGTATGCTTGCCCAGTGACCCAATCCTTAGTCTCAACCTCTTCTATATCACCTGCCGTAGTAATTGTTGCTCGGTGTATACCAAGCGGAACCAGACATTGAATAACGGTAGAATTGGGCATATGACGAGAAATAATCGTAGCAGCGTGGTCCTTCATAATGACTCGTACTGAGTGAGGGTGCTGGGTATAATCAAATACGATAGCCAATTGTGATAAAGGTTGTCCAGGGTATTCTTTTTGAGCCATATCTTCGATAGCTCCCCATTGCATTGCAGCAGTTGTGATAGCAAAACGGCAAACAGATTTGTGGTCACGTTTACGAAGAGTGGAATGTGTTGAAGTATCCTTTAACTTACCTATCACAGAAACATTATATGAATTATGCACGCCGAGAAAGAATTAAATGACTTACGAGAAAGAGGACAGACATCACGGTGGAAATCTACCCAATTCTCCTTTTGACATTTTTGCGAGCAATACCAGGCTGATTTACAACCAGAACATTGCCACATTTTCTCGGATTTAGAATGTACATCGTGCTACATATATATAAATTGACATAAAAATGTGCAATGATAACTGCATAAACAAATCTCACCTTCGGGTTGTCACAGAAAGAAAGACGAGGGAGTTCACGGTTTAGATACTTCATTTTGTTATCGAATAATCGACAAAACGTGTTCCATTCTCGGGCAACCATGGTCGTAGACATGTCACTGTCAAAATTATTACCTTTGAGGACGTCTTCCATAGCTGATAACACTGAACTATACACCATAAACTTGGGAAGAGTTGAGGTAATAATCGTAACAGCTTTGTCAATCATAGGCTTTAAGCTCCTAGGATCCGCATCGTTCTTTAACAACCACTTGAAGTACGGACTATAAAAGATGAAAGCCACCAACAGACCTGAACGAATGGCCTCACACACAGCATCAATTGAGTTTGCCGACTCCAGCGTGAGTTGAAGAATGTCGAGGAACTGCAGACACGCGTCAACGATACCAACTCCAGGCTCTTCATCATATGTACAAACATCGAGCACCATCGCTTCCACCGTTGTGGTCATACAGCGAACTATGCGGTTTACGGGCACTCCGAGAGATGGATCGTATGCGTCGAAATCGCTGAGAATACCCAACAAACGACTGTACTGTTGATAGCTGCAGAAATCTGTCTCTGTACTTGATATAAGGCGTTTCAGGATTAGGTTGACCAGAACACGTTTGGTTACGCCCTCCACATCGTAGATCCTGCTCCTAAACCTTGGGTCCATTCCTCGCGTGTTCATCATGATGCCTATAAATGGAGCCCACCAACCACAATATAGGGAGTATTCAGAGCGCTCGTAGTCGTAGTCTGTCACGAGCCAGAGACGAATGGCCAGCTGAGGCACACCAGCAGCAGAAGAGACAAGGCGAGTGTTTGTGTTAACGAAGTATGCGAAGACACATGACACGTAGGTTATAACCTCCCTACGAGAGGGGAAATGAGAGTCTAGTAGTGGAGGATGGTAGTGGTCGAAGAGGAATGTAAACCACGAGAAAAGACCAGCTTTCCAGTATTTGTTCAGATCGGATGATTTGAGAGGTAGGACTTTTCGCTCTCTTTGATATCGCTCCATATCTTCGGAAAGTTTGTGAAGTCCCGCTATCGCTTCGAGCGTATTAGACTTATCTTCTACTGAGAGATTCATTGGATCACTAGGTACTAGCGAGCCTCTTAGTGATAGCTGTGTTTTGTTCGACATTGCTCTGAACATGCATGTTCATAACTGGTTAGTAAGCGAGAATCAACTTCAGTTCTCGAATGCTTACATGTAGTTTAAGCACACGGAGGAGGAAGGTATTGAGGTATATGGTCACCTGGTGGTATAAGTCAAACGAAAGAACGGGGAGCGAACAAGCTGGATAACATGAACTTGTATAGGATATTTTAAACTCCGGAGCTCCGCTCGTCAAAGAACGAACCAAGAATGAACCAAGATTTTTTATCTGCTAAGTATTGAAACTCTTTACAAGCATTAGCCTAGTCTATGCGTATATCGTAAATATTCTTCAAGAACGATGAAAGGTATCGCAGGAGGTACTGGTAATAGAGATAATTTCAACAGGCCGTGCTACAGGCGTACTACTCAGTGGGCTTACTTACTAAACAACAGATGCATGCTAAAGTTTAAACGCATTAATCCAAAAAGCCAACATCGAGTATAAACCCGTCACCCATACATAAGCATATCCTCCGCACAGCTTCGAGAATATATCCCGGTGATTGCTTTATATACAACCTTTTAATGCTTTGTAGCTGTTCAACTTTCCACCCTTCGATATGCAAAGATTCTGTCTGGAATATTGAAAACTCCTCAAGTCGACAGTCTGATCTGTTGAAGAACCGTAGAATACTTGACAATTCATAGCCCAGTTCGTTCATATGTAACACAGTGAGTTGAGGTGCTGTGAACACATAAAATACATTCGTACTTCCGTGATCCCCATCTAACATCAACGCATGAAGCTTTGGAAATGTTATACATTCAGATATCTTGCACCTTCCACACAATTTGAAAAATGTGAGGTTAGGCATGAGTTTGATTATACCAGAAAGTTCTTCTTCTCCCATATAACTGGATTTGTACTCAAAATGGGTGATTTGGACCCAAGGAAAGCCAATAAGTATATCTGTCAGATATACTTATTGGCTTTCCTTGGGTCCAAATTTGGTTGCTTGAGACTTGTGATATATAGATTCGTCAACTTAGGGGCTGATTGTAAAGTGACCATGATGTCCTGGCGAGTATCTATGTAGCCAACATTAAAGTGGGTCATTTTTGGACATGGATTAAGGGAGATAGAGTGAGTAACATTGAATAGCGACAGGTGTTTCAAACACAAAAATGTCACATCTTCTGGGATGCGAGTTGAAATAGCTTTTAATAGTGTTCCGTTGGCAATGGTGAGGGTTTCCCATCGATGAACTGGCTTTGTCACCATATCCATGCAGCGATCACCGAGAAGATACGAAATAGGGAAAATAGGGAACCAGATATGAAGCGGAACTTCGTCTGATAGTAAAATACATCTTTCTAGAAAGAGGTGGTTCCATAATTTTACCATCATAGCACAAATCATGATATTCACAGGAGTTGAAACTAATCCTTGACCATAGTTCAGGGCAGGATAATGCTACAGAGCACCAATAAGCACATATTTGTGTTATCGTTCCAACAAATGTTTCGTGATATTCGCAGGCCTGAATGTACCCACCACGTTCGAGGTGCCGCTGGTATACAACGAAAAGGTATTGTAGCACATCTTCAGGTAACTTTCTGATGGGTGCAAAAAGGCTCTGTTTCTGAACTTTGAACTCTTGAAGTTCATCCCGCAATTGGGTGATTGAAGAGAGAATCTGTCCTAGACGATTAATTTCTGCATCCAGTCTCAGTATTTCTGATTCAGCATGGCTGATCTCGTTTTTCGTTGACTCAAGTTCAATGCCAATAGGCATTTCGTTCGTTCGATGTGCATGTGATAAGTCAATGAAATTATTGAGGGGAAACGTCGGACCGCTTTTATTTCCACAGGTATCGCACGCAGTGTGGGGAGCGCTAAAATGGGTTAGATATAAAGAATTAAGACAGTGTTGTCAAAGTCTTGTATTTTGAGTAAACACATTAAATATTCAATATCGGAAGTGTAAGGCAAGGCATCGGTAGAGCGGTTCATGGTTTGAGACTGATTTATAGTCAGTGAAAGATTAGAGCAAGAGATCGATTGTGGGCGTTGACGTTGAACGTTTGAACGTTTGAACTGACAGCTGTCACGTGAATGTCTTACATAAACGTGTTTGTATTGTGTTTGCACCTATTTACCATCAACGACACTCTTCGAGAGAGTGTCTCCTTGTTCCTTCCGTGCAGCCGAACATCCATCCTTGCAGCCAGTGGTGTCATGACCAAGGGTCGGACCGAATTTTACAAATTGGTCGATCAAGTTTATAAATTTGACCAACGTTTGGTCAGAATGGTCGAAAGTGGTCAAGAAGGATCATGTGATTGCATAGTACTACGTGAGAATTGAGATTCTAGAGTTTCCATCAGTGCGCTCATTGCCCTCGTCTTCACTGCCGCCGTCTTCATCTCCCAATAAGTTCAATGTTGCCTCTTCATGAACCTCCACCTCAGCATTTATGATCCGTAATCCGGTCTCTCTGGTACTCTCCATCATTATTCAAGTAGTTTATGAAGGCAGCATAGAAATCTGTGCCTGTCAGAGTCTCGTTTGGAAATATATGATGGCATACATTCTTTACAATATCAAAAAGGCCATGCACCATGCATCCCCTGCACCAGACCCAGTCTCGTCGTCAGCGTCAAAGTATGTCCAACCCCAGCTGTTAATTGTAGACATTGTAGAGATCTGAGAATGAGGTTTTTTTTTTAAAAAAAAATCCATAGTTTATTGTCGGTTGTGGCAGGCCATATGTCGCGACAGTTCATCGTGATTCGTAGCTCCTAGGTAGCTACTACGTATGTAAGGTATCGAGGGTGTATAGTAACAAATATAGTACGAGAGGTATGAGATTAGCGTCGAGTGGTATTGTGAGGACTCGGGGATACTACCCCCGCAGAGGAAGCACCAGGAGGAGAATGAGGTTTATAATGAGATGTTGTCCACCATACTGCACAATGCACGATGAGCTACAATAGCATATAAATTTTCCATTCCTAAGTATCCACTCTGTCATGTCTATGTAAAAGAGCGTCCCTAGCATGCTTCATCTATTGAGTTATTCGCTAGTCACCTTATCTTATCTAACTCGATTAGGTACTGAGAATTGCATGACCAATCTCGACCATCGGCGACCTGGTCATTGACCTAGGTCAATTTGATTGGTCATAAATGACCTGACCAAATCGACCCTTGGTCGGCTTGACCACGACACCACTGCTTGCAGCCGTTCCAAGCCATCCTCGACTTTCGCCAAGTGCCCCTGGCTATGTCATATCCCGATATTACGGTGGTCGGTTGCGCAGACTGACTTAAAAGCCGCTGATTCGGGGAATTGCCTTGAACTAAGTTAGAAAATCTTACTGTTGTCTTACTATGGCGGCCGCCATACACATTCCCGGCTGAAGGCATACGCACTACCGTAGGAAGCTTTTCGTCCTGTTGAAGAAGGCCCAGTATTAGAAACCCTATAAAAGGTCTGTTGATGTACGAACAAAGATCAACACAACTTATCCTCGATCTACTTATTACTCGCTCTCAGCACAATTTGCATCTAACAATGTCTGCCGTTCTTCCGAAGAGTGTCAACGAAGATATTCGCAGCGAGGTTAGTCCCTTTGTTTTTGGAGGCGTATCTTACTGACATTTGCGGAGAAATGGGATCTTAACTTGATTCCTGACTTGACAGGAAAAGTTGCTCTCGTCACTGGCGCAGCGTACGTCGCATTTGTGCTAGCCAATACCGAGTTAACGTATTATTTACTTCCAGTTCCTCTGGAAGCATTGGCTTTCACATTGCGCACCAGCTCGCTCTTAAAGGCGCTAAAGTTTACCTCGGAGCCAGGTCTGCTGCAAGGGCGGAGGTAGCCGTGAAAGACATGCTATCCTTCACTCCCACCTTGTCAAAGGACCTTCTGAAGACCTTTGTCGCCGAACTTGCAGACTTGAAGCAAGTGAAAGCGGCTTGCGACAAATTTTTAGCGGAAGAGTCTCGTTTAGATCTTTTGATCCATAATGCTGCAATGTAAGCTAGCCATCTAGTTTCATTCGAGAAAAAGGTGTTGATATTTACTGCCAGGGTATCTGCCGAGTTGGACCCCAACGGTCTCTCGTTAACCATCGCGGTGAAGTGAGTCACTTACCGGTTTAGGACAGTATTTCGTTGGTACTAACTATTCAACTGCCAGTCATTTAGTACCATTCATCATTACGAAGGCATTTCTCCCACTGCTAAAGGCAACCGCTGCGCACTCTTCAGACGTCCGAGTCGTGACCGTACGTTTATAGTTCCAACGCACAACACTTGATCCTCAGTTCAGATCTTAGCTTTCCTCTTATGCGCATACTTTCTTCCCTGGACCTGTCCGATTTGACACGAAGGAATCATTAAATTTTAATTTCCCTGGCGCTGCTGATCAACCTGAAGCTACCTTCCTTCCTTATGGTACGTTCATCATGATGTCGTTTCTAGAATAACAGTTTTATTCAAAATGATTGTGTAGCACACTCAAAGCTCGCCAACATACTCTTTGCCTCTCAATTACAAAAGAAGCTAGACGAAGACAAAGGAGATATTATTTCCGTCTCCGTACACCCCGGCACCGTTAGAACAGGTACATCTCTGACTCTCGTTACTAATACGTTTCACTTAACTTTATTGTAGTCGGTGCAGAGGATTTCACCACCCGTATCAAATCAAAGCACATACTCGAGCAAGCGTTGACTCCCATCGAAGGTGCTATAACTCCCCTCTTCGCTGCCGCTGCTCCTGAAGTGCGAACAGAGAAGTCGAAGTTTGGTGGCGCTTATGTGATGCCGTTCGGTGTGGTGTTGCCCGAGGATTTGACCGAGGACGCGAAGAATCCTAAGCTCGCTGAGGAGCTTTGGAATACAAGCGAGAACGTTGTCGTTGATATCTTTGGAAATTAAACTATATTTCTAACTCTATTTGTATCGTATTATCAGTATTACTGCCAAATTTTAACATTTGGTCTTCAGTTGTCTACCTTCACATTGGAGCTATCGAAATCTTGAGAAAATGAGACCACGATGATAAGCATGACGCCATATGGTTTACTCAAGTTTTATCATGATCCACATGTTGATAATTACTGATACTAGCGATATGCCCTTCGCTCTCTGGAATAGCTGATTCAGATCACTAACCCACCCATGAACTTCAACGAAACAATCCCTGAAACGGTTGTAATACTTCCGAATAACCGTTAGTACGAATATATTTCTCGTCTTACAAAATTTTCTTATATAGCAGATTCATGTCATAGTCAAGCTAAGGTATGATATGAATTATTCACTACGTGATGCGTTTCATGATTGGAAATAATTTATGTTTGAATACAAAGAGTAACACCGGTCAAATCTGCATGGCGCTTGATGCATTGATAATTAAAATCACCTCCCACTGAGAAACTGATATTGTAAGAAAACCTCGTAAGATGTTTGCAGGCTTACTCAGTACTAATTCATCACGCTAAACTAACTATTAAATGAATTAAACAGTCAGTACGGATCATATCCAGTCTGTATTTTCTGTCATTGTCAAACGTGTCTTTCCCCAGAGCCTCGTTACAATGGATATTCGTGGCGAAGTTAGTTTTTATTGTTATAAGTTACTAAGCGTTGGATCTTATCACACCTGGATCAAAGGATTTTATGTTTCGTGTCATTATTCCAAGCACCCATTTGACAACGCGCCGCGAGGACACCCCTATCCGCCCCCGTTTCCCCCGGACCGGAAGTACGTAAAGAGAAGTTAAAGTATGGTGGCGCCTATTTGGTGCCTTTTGCGAGAACGTTATTGCTGATATAAGTTTAGGTAAGTTTGTAGATCATCTTTATGAACCTATTTTTATCGCATGTTGTATTTCTGCAAAATATTTACAAGGTGTATATTTGGTGCTGTTAATCATGGTATTTTAAGCAGCTGGAATGACGATGATGTAAGAGCAAGAGAGTAATTACAGGGGTGTATGGAATACGAATGAGAATGTCAAAAATCAGTGACAGTCTTGGCATGAATCCGCTGAACGCCGTCAAAAATATAGCTAGCACCATACACTTTATCTCAGTGAGATTCTGCCATGCTTCAGAGATTTGTGTCATACTAACAAGCAAAAGAACATTCGGAGGTCTTCATTTACATACTTATGAAGCCGTGTGGTGCTTTGACTTGTGTGAGGGCTACTATTACTTATTTGGATTTTTAAAGCGAACTCAGCAAGTACGTACAATTAAATTGAATCGTTTTACAGTAACAGATGGCACAATTATTACTGACGTACTAGCAGAGCCTAGTAATATTTGTGATTTGTGATTTTGAGCAGTTAACTATATAGGCGCTAACTGGCGCTTATAATGTAAGGTTTAGGCTTAACTGCTACATGCGGCCTTCACTCTTCTCGGGCGTGATATACATTTTGTAATGGCATTTCAACGGAACTATGATTCCGGACGGATATGCTCGTTCCGAATAACCGTCTTCTACGTTCCATAAATAACCAAATCTCCTTACATAGCATATTCATGGCAAATCATGAAGGACAACATTTATCGTTATTAACTGAAATGTTTTTGGTTGGTTGTCCCCCACAAATAGAATGAACAATAATTATGTACGGGAGATTCGGACAAATATAAGCATTACTGCAGTGACTAGAATAACTTTATCCTTGTTCTTCCAGGGAGAACATTTCGAAATAAATATTATAAGATTCCCCAGCACCCTAACTGCTCTTTATTTGTGACCTTTACCGCGCTTAGATCAAACACACCTTCCTCGAACGTGGCACCGTTCAAACGTATAAAGGCCGTGTTTAACTTGCTAGTTCAACTTGAAGCCCCAGGTTTGCCACATCGATGTCCCACGTTATTCCCCAGATCCTCGCCATGGATATTCGTGGAGAGGTTAGCCCCTAGCTCCTCAGAGCGTATTCATTACTAACTCTCAGGAAGAAATGGGATCTGAAGTTGATCCCGGACCTAACAGGAAAAGTGGCTCTTGTTACTGGTGCTGGGTAAGCTATGTTCACGTCTGCTCAACCTATCAATTAAGGAGTCCTTTGCGCAGAGGAGCGGGGAGCGTTGGATTCCACATTGCACAACAGCTTGCTCTCAATGGCGCCATGGTATACATTGGCGCCAGGTCTGCTAAGAAGGCCGAAGCAGCTATCGACGCCATCGTCTCGGCCGCGCCCTCGGTGTCAAGTCGCCTCTTGAAGGGGTTTATAGCAGAGCTTTCTGACGTGAAACAAGTCAAGGCAGCCTGCGACAGATTCTTAGCAGGCGAATCTCGTTTGGATCTTTTAATCCATAATGCCGCCATGTAAGGTGTTTACTGGCACTCAGGAGTTAATGGCTACTAATTCCCTTTTAGAGTCTCTTCTAAAAAGGACTCTAATGGAATCCCGTTGACCACCGTGGTTAAGTGAGTTACCTGAACACAGTTCGGCCTTTGGTAGTAATCGCTATTATGGCAGTCATCTAGCACCATTCATCATCACGAAGACATTGCTCCCGCTTCTGAAGGCCACCGCCCAACGCTCGTCGTCAGATGTTCGAGTAGTTACAGTACGTTTGTATATCACACTGTCTGATACTCGGTTTTTACTCCATCCTTTAGCTGTCATCTTTTGCCCATGCCATTATTCCAGGGCCGGTTAGGTTTGATACGAAAGAATCCCTCAACCTCGACTCCTCATGGAGCAAAGACCAGCCTCTTCTCCATTTTGGTACGTCAGTATTTCATTCGGGATACATTGATACATTACCGCGAGTAAATTAAGCAACTTACGAGTTGAATATATAGCACATTCAAAGCTTGCAAATATACTATTTGCATCTCAGCTCCAGAAGAAATTGGACGAGGACGGAGTAGACATCATATCTGTTTCGTTACACCCCGGCACAGTAAAAAAAGGTATTCCTGTCTCTCCTAAATGCATTCAACTCCCGTTTAAGTCTTTTCGAAGTCGGAGCAACCCATGTTGTACCTCGGAGCGAGATGTTCTTCGATAACGCACTGACTCCTCTTGAGGGTTCCCTCACACCGCTATTTGCAGCTGTTGCCCCCGTGGTGCGCAGAGAGAAGAAAAAATATGGTGGTGCCTTTTTGATGCCTTTTGGAGTACTCTCTTCTGGGGACTTAACTGAGAATGCTAAGAATACTAAGCTAGCCGAAGAGCTTTGGAGTACGAGCGAAGAGGTCATAGCTGAAATCCTCAATATATAAGGGTCGCTATTATTCAATTCAAATCCAATGTATTTAATACTAGCACGTTTCGCATTACAACTTTATGACAACTCATTTTTATCCTTGGCCATCAACGTCCATCCCCATACGAAAACCTGCTTCATCACCGAGTCGATTCCTCACACTTTAGTCTTTATGCATATCGCTATTATCAGCGGAAACTTCTTCTCGCTATGCGGAAAAGTCTATCAAAGCGTTATTATGTGCCGCTTGCAATCATTTACGACCGACCCAACGACTTTAACATCTAATCAACATGACATCAACAATACCAACAATAGAGAAGTGTGCTTGTACTCGCCGCCACCGACCTTATTTTTGATACACACATCCCATAATCTATCAAGGATATCTTACGAAATTCATCCGATTGTTGTTAACCTTGACAACATCGTACAACAATGGCATGGGTTACTATTATTATTGAGGCTACCACAAATAATACAAGGAATACAGCGCCCACAAAGTAACCCAGGCCAACCATTTAGCGCGGAGAATCGGAGTTTTATTCAACAACTATTTAAAGGCACGTTTAATGGGTCCACTCTTCCAACTAACTTCCTTCAGTCACCTCCACCTCGCCTTATCACACAAATCATCTATTCTCAAGAAACAACCAATCCAATCCACAATATGCTTTCAACTATCATCTCCGAAAGTGCAGCAATTGGACGAACCTTCCTTGGTCGACGAGCTCTCGCACCCTCGAGGCTTCAGAATATACCCGCCGCCACAATGGGCATAAAGAGGCATCATTCTCCTATGTCTACTAAGACGTTACTATATGATCAAATATCCCCCGCCACCAAGAAATCCCAGCATCTCGACCTGAGACCGTCACCTCTCTCGCCTATCCAGGAATTTTTTAGGTCCCCCCACAGGAAAGGTGGCGTCGAAAATCTCCACCAATTTTTTACAGCTGGGCAAGATAAATTCACTCTGCTAAACAAAGTCACGGAACTAGCCAAAGTCACCCAGAAGTCAGACAAACCCACCGAGTTACCAGACATGCTCACTGAGGTAGAAAGTCTCACCTTCAAGGTTCGTCTAATCTTCTACTCCTACAATTGAACGTCTTTCTAACCGGGTTAAAATGCAGGTATTCGACATCCCTCAGTATGAGAACGTTTATAGCGACATGCTAGAGGATCCCGCTACTCCCCGCCCCAGCGCACCGTCTCTCAAATACGATGCGGGCCCATACGATGCCTTCAAGTACGAGCCACAAACGTACACGGTGGATCTCAGCGACAGTTGGAAGAATTCCCTGTTATTCCAAGGGTTAGATGCCCCATCCGCAGACGTCAACGACGGAAACTACCTTCAACTGGAATACGAGCCATTGGAGTGTGTCTCGCTCTTTTCGAGGAAGAAGACAGTGCCGCTTCCGTTTGCTTAAGGCGGTCCATTAAATATGGCGCACTAGTTTTGTCGCAGCAGGCGCTGTTATACCAAAAGCTTCTTGATACCCATTTCTTTTATTTCTTTTCCATTATCTTGCGGATGCTAGCGAGTGATTGCAACAGTCACAAGTGTTTGTAAACGACGTTTCCACTGCACAAGTTTGAAGGTAATAGTGTATACGTGTAGTGGAAGTGCTGTTTACCCACTTGTGACTGTTGCACACATTCGTTACATGAACCATAGTCACTGTAAACTTCCTTATCTCTTCTTCAATCTCTTCTAATGTATATACACTGCGCGATACTCACTTCCAAATCAAATTATCTTACTACGATTGTTAGGATTTCCTTGAGTGCCTTCGGATCAGCATGTGCCTATACACCACGCAAATGAATGATAAATATACAACAATCAGCGCAAACGGCAGACAGGCTACATACGTTCGGAGTGAGGCAGTGAAAATTGTAAAGCATATATTCCTGACATCGCACGGCATTACTATCATAACATATTATTGGGGTAACCTATATCATAAAGAATGTGCCACACCGTAAGTGCTATTCGTTTCGACATTATAATTACAACACCCGCGAGCCTGCCCTCGACGGGCCGCTAAGCTAGCTAGGGCGCCTAATATTTCGGCGATACGAAGATCTTGGAGGCATTCTTCTGCATTAATCATCAGCAAGGAGAGCATCAAGATCATCACTGAGTCGAGTTCTTTGTGGTAGCTTCGGCCTCCTCGACAGATCACGATAGCTAACGTTCAATTTATAGTCGAAAAGCATGAACCGGTCAGCTGTGCCCGCCAGATGAGCCTTCATTGTACTCTCCAATTCCTTGTACGTTACGAAGGCAACGCCTTGGGATTTACCATTTTCGTCTCTCACTAAACCATGACATTAGTTGGGGAGTGGTACTTATGCATGCAGAAAAGCGGTACTAACCAATCTTGACTCGCTTCAGTTCACCATACTTTTCGAAAATCTTTTCGAGATCTGATTCTTCGGCTTTGTAATGTACTCTCTCGACGAACAAGGTGTCGTTTGGTTCTGTGATAGCCGTGGGGCGTAGGTACGGCCTACGAGGTTGCCCTGAAGCATCGTATGCTACCTTGATCTTACGAGCGCGGAAGGATATAGGCTTCTTCTTGTGCATTTCGAAAGCGTACACTGCATCGTTTACATCTTCGAACTCGACAAAGCCAATTCCACGAGAGGCACCATCGTCATATCGAGCTGGGGTACAACAAATCGTTAGCGGGAGTGCGTTAATAGAGTAACTTGCAACGACGCACCAATTTCAACTTTAGTCACTATCCCCAACTTGCCAAATGCCCTTTGAACTGCCTTTTCTGAAGTTAGCCAGTGCACTCCTTTGATAAAGAGACGTTTGGAGGGTGGTGGATCTCGAGGGTAGCTTGCTATCTTTTCGGTCGTCGATGGTGCTTCCGAGGACGTCGGGGCTTTGGAGGATGTTGGGGTTCTGGAGGATGTTGGAAGTCTGGAGGATGTTGGAAGTCTGGAGGACGTTGGAGAACTGGAGGATGTTGTTGGATTTCTGGAAGATGTTGGATCTTTGGAGGATGTTCGTCTGGAAGTAAAGTCGGAAAGGGCACGTCGGTGGATGAAGAAGGTATCACAGGTGGTAGGTATTGGCAAGGCAAGCCTTGGTAGAGAGCGGAGGACGTCGGCGAGCATGACGGTTCTGGGACAAAATTGTGTCACGCATATTCCTGGCCACGTGAGCATGTGATGCCGTAGTTCGGAGAGGTTTTCAAACTCAGAATATAAACAACGCGTATACAAATCAGACCTGCATGAACAACTACGAAATTGAAAGTGCAAAGGGCAGAGGCCATGCTGATCATACGACAAGAGCACGAAGAGTGTAACATGATTATAATATGGTTCATAGCCTATGTATCTGCCAATGCTTTCAGTAGCTATGGCATGTATATATAGCTTCAGTTCTCCATTATCAGAGGGGTATACTACCATTTGGACGATCTCTCAGAGCGCTTAGGCCTCCTAGACGTATCACTATAGGTAACGTGCAATTTGCGGTCGAAAAGCTCGAACTGTTCAGTTTCGCTCCTCTCACGAGCTTTCGCAGCATCCTCAACGTTATGATACTCCACGAAAGCAACGCCTCGAGATCTACCATCCTCGCCTTTTACTAAACAAAATTTGAATCAGTTCATTAAAACGTCAAAAAGAATCTTGTATAAAGGGTACTAACGAATGTGAACTCGTTTCACCGAGCCATATTCCGAGAAAATGTCTTCCAAGTCAGATTCCTCCGCTTTGTAGGGCACTCGCTCGACGAACAAGGTCTCATTTCGTTCCTCGTGACGTATTTTGGGTACGAATGGTTTACCAGTGGCAAGAGCCTCCCCCGTTTTACTGTAAGACACCCGAATTGCATGACGCCCAACGGTAATAGGCTTCGCATCATGCCTTTCCCGAGTCGCAATGGCGTCGTCTAGTTCTTGGAACTCGACATAGCCAAAGCCACGAGATTCACCATCTGGATGACGACCTGAAGTTTACAAGCCATTGGTGAGAGTGCTTAACGAGAGAACTTGTCTCACCAATTCGAGTTTTAACGACTTCTCCGAACTTTGAAAACACCTCTTCTATCTCTTCCTCTGTAAGACCATAGTTCAATCCGCCAAGGAAAAGACATTTGTTGGGTGATGGTTCGGGTTCGTAACTCCTTGCGTTCCTTGAGTCCCTTGTGTCCCTTGCGCCCCTCTCACCCCTTGTGTTTCTTGTATAAGCATTTCTCGACGGTGTTGTCAACAAGACTAGTGCTGGAGACTTCCGGAGCGTTGGGCGTGCTGCGGTGGGAGAGATGGCATGCCTGGACGGGGAGAGAGTACTGCAGGACCTAGAAATTGTCAAGGCAAGCCTTGGTTGGGAGCGAAGGATGTTGGCGAGCATGACAGTTCTGGGGTAAAAAACGAATTGCGATCGAGAGGTTTTGCAGTAGCCGATGTTCGGTCCGGTTTTCCGAAAGTGTTTTCAAACTCAGAATGCATAAATATATGCAAATACAAGCTTTACCCGGGAGGGCCGAGCGTTCAGCGTAATCCTACCCTACTTATTCTCCTTGGACGTTGGTGTCCCTTCCAGTCCAAAATTTGATGCAAGAAAAAGCTCTCGAAAAGAAGGTATAACGACCAATAACATTCACATGGAGTCCATAAAGCTCTAATCAATCACAAGCATTTAGGGCTGCCAACCATAACTGTGCAAAACGGTTATGGTACGGTTACAAACATCACGGGTACCGTACCGTCTCAGACCTGGAGAGAACTCAGCACGGGACGGGTTCGGTGCGGTTATCACCCGTCGGTACCCGTACCGTGGTACCGTTACACGGCCGTCAATACGGCTTAGATATGAGCTGCGTTTGCCCGTGTCATGTGACCATTATCTCCAGATACGCATCAACGCGTTATTCATGTTTGCTCTTCCCCCTCACTCACCCTCTCCCGCTGGTTCCCTTGAACGCCGACATTTCCACATCGCCCCGAACACCGTAATTACGCATGAGGAATTCAAGATCGTTGGTATTGCGCGCTACCAAGAGCCACTGAATACCGCAATTTGCCTTACCAACGGCTGCATCATTGCCCCCAATGCTCTCACAAACAGTGGCTATTTTTCGTGGTCTCCAAGATCAATTGAAGACTTCAATCCAGGATTTATCAGTGGCAGCACCTTCTGCATTGTGTGATGGGCTTGTTGCTGTACACATTAAACTTTCTGAGTACTATGAGAAGTTCGACAAGACCCCATTGTATACATGGGGAGCTTGTATGTACCATTTTCGTTATTATCCAACCTTAGTTTGTATGTAGCTAACTATTATTATGAAGTGCTTGATCCTCAGATCTCATATGAAGGGTTGAAGTCTGATTATGAAGACAACTTGACCCTTCTTACCTATCTTGAAGACACAAAACAAAAGCTTGAAGATTATTTCCATGAAAACTATGTTAATACTCAGTCTTCTGAGTCTCTCTCTCTTGTGACTTCAATCACCCCTGTCAGAACATCAAACAATGGAAGCTTTACATCCAGGTATTCTCACAAGCCTCATGTTGCTACAGATGAGCTGGGAGACTACTTTAAGCTCTTGCCTGAAGACTTCAACTCATGTAAACCACTTGAATGGTGGTATGGCCACTGACATCAGTTTCCAGCTTTGTATTGTTTCGGTTGTGAAATTTTGAGTATTCCTGGTACATATTTTATTGACACATTTTAATTGGGTTACAACTTACTTATACTTTTAGGTTCTGCTGTTGCCATGGAGTGCATCTTCTCAGGTGGACATGACATAATCTCTATTTGTTGTGTGAGCCTAAAGTCAGAGACAATTTATATGCTTATGATTGTAGAGCATCACCTAAAGTGCTCAATCCTAGTCTTGATTGTGTACATAAATGAGTAGGATGTGTTAAAATGCTTGTGATGTTATTGTAATTACTCTGTTGACATGACTATATATGACATTTTGTCTTCGCAGTTTTTGATGTATCTTTTGAGATGCCCTGAGTAGTATTAACACTATTTTTATGGCTAAAATTTATTGATTTTAACTGTGAAACCATTTATGGCTGTGTTTTAACCCATTCTGTACCATTGACACTTCTAAAATCACTACATGGGATGGTTATGGCTCAAACCTGTACCATCAACAGTTTTGTAAAGATGGGCTGTAACCTGTCACGGCGCAGTTGGCAGCCCTACAAGCATTCCAAACCAATTTAAGAGACAACTGAGACCATCAGGCTTAAAAAACACCCTGATAAGCCTTCAAATCATCCAAAAGCACAACCCACTTCCCTCCCTGAAACTTAGCAACCTCCATCCATACATCACTCTCTTCTCCAAGCAAAATCTTCACTCTCAAGAATGTAGCAGTGAATATGAAATCTGGCAAAGTAGGGTAATCCCCCATAATATACTTCCCTTTATACAACATGTTGATTTCTCCAAGATTTTGCTTGATCAGCTCCAAAGTCTGTACTTTGGCTTCACCAGTGGTAATGATATCTTTCACTGGCTTGCTGAAGAACCCAGAGCAAGTATGTTCAAAGTACTCCCTGCTCATCAGTGTTGGAAATTAAGGGTTAATTAAGGGTAATTTTTGTTAAGTCTTAATACTTAATAACAGGGCTTAATTAAGACTTTATTTTAAGGCTTAACTTAAGGTTTTTATAGTAATTATGTCAGCTATCAAAATCATTGCCAGACCCTTCTAATTCCCCATCATCTGGTGTGGGATCCTCATCTGCTGCCTCATCTGTGAGCAGTTCCATCAAACATGCCTCCTCTGTATATGCTTGTCATCATTGAGACCTCCTTGTACATTCTTCAACATCCACCTCTTTTTTTCCACCAAATAGCAACTCTAGTGCACAAGGCAAGCAGTCTGATCTCTGGCTCTGAGTGCTATACATTGCAGTGAGTAAATCTTTGTCATTGTCCACATCATCACTGTCTCATTCCTTCTGAGCCCACTTTCTCATTTATTTTCTCTATTCCTCTTGAGAATGTACTAATCCTGTTTGATGCTCTCCAGGTTCACCATCACTATCTATCCCTTCACTAAGACTTTCTGCAATGTCAGCATAGCATGGAACAGCAAGGAGATCAGAAGTTCTGCTTCAAACCAACAAGATAGTAGTCCCATAATGGACTCTTTGGTGGAGGCATTAAGTAGTGAAGGTGCCCAGCAAGGATGATTGAAAAATAAATTCAATGATCTTGATTGTCTAATATTATTGGGGGAGCTTGCTTCTCCTATTTGTCCAGGTAGACCCAAAATTCGTATGTGGCTGTGCGTGCATGGCAACCAAGATGCAGCTGCGTGCTGTCAACCCAATGTGTTGGTCTGCATGCGTGGCTGTGCTTATTGTGTGAATTTAGTTTGTCAGCACCCTTTTTGGCCGTCTTTGATTTGGAATTTGCCAACTGACCTTAAATACAGTCAAACCTTATTCTATCCCATCATCAATGTTTGTCAGCGCCTTTCGATCTTCTTTGCTCACAGTCGCCTTCAACGGAGAGAAGAAACCCAAGTTATGTGCATGCTTAGGGAGGATAATGGACGATGTGAAGGATTAGGATTTCAGATTAATACCTATGGCATGGACTTAAGTGAATTTGTATTTAATAATGATTAGTTTTGCTGTCACAAAAACTCGGATTAGGGAAGTGCCCCCTTTTACATACATTGTGAAGCGGTGTACATTACATGTTTATCTAATCACACTGAAGGCTTAAGTTAAGGCTTAAAATCACATGAGTTTGAAGCTAAGGGTTAACTTAATATGTATTTAAGTCTTAGGTCCAACACTGCCAGTGCTCATGGGGTTGATTATCTGAGTTGTCTTGTAGAACATGAACATAATAAGAGGATGGAGCTTGGGGAAGTTGGTGTCGATGGTTTCTTTTATGATACTCTTGGTGCCTGCTTGGATGACAGCTGGAGTGTCAGGGTAGGTCTTGTCAAGGTACTGAGCAATGGGAAAGGTATCAGCCATGTAGATCCCTGTCTTGTTGTTGTATATGGCTGGGAGGGTGTAGTATCCAGTACCATCAGGCTTGCTGGTGGTGGGCAGGATACTGTGTTCCTTGCAGAATGCTTTGATGTCAGGGTACTTGATCCACTTGGTCTTGTATTTGAGCTTTTTGTAGTTAAGAATGAATATAACAGGTGCATTCAGTAAAATGTCAGACAAAGAATTATAGCAAAGTTAATACCTGACTTTCCAGTTGGTCAGAGACCAAGCTTGGTCTGGGACTTTGGATGAAATGTCATAGAAGGTGAGCATTGTTTACTGTATAAATTGAGTAGTACTGAGAAGATATTTCTTGTTGTCTTTCAATGCTTGTGTCAAGACCTGTATTTCTATGTAAGGTCAGAAGCATAAGGTAGGGAGTGCGGGACAGAAGGACTGTCGGCTTCAGCTTATGTGCTGTGCCCCTTGTTATTCTCATGGTCCAGGTATTTAGAAGTGCAGAAGGGAGAGACAGGAGTGCAGAGTGCAGAGTGCAGAGTCATTACTGTAAGGCAACAATTCAAGCCAGAGTTGAGTAGAACTCAAAGACAAGTATGAGGAATAGTAACTTAGTTGATATTTGAACTGAGTATCAGTAGTACAAGATATGCTACTTAAATACTATATGACTTCACCAATGACCGGTGAATGAATGGGTAGTAGTATACTAATTGATAAACATAATAAGATGGTGGTGGAAGGTGGAGTTAGGTTTGAATACAATATGTACCAAGGATGAACTAAGAATTGAAAGGAATGCTGAGACAAGTATACATGGGGTATGATGGAGAAAGCATAATGGAGAACAGATAAGAACTGGACAAATAAGGTGACATAAGCTTGGCGACCTTCATCAGAAGAGTGGAAGGGGAAAATAGGAGAATGAGATCTGCACAAGTTAAGAAGTGTGGGAAGTGCAGAATAGAAGTGTGGGAATAAGGTAGGAAAAGTACAGCTATGACAGCTTGTTGCCATAGTGTTTATATATCCCACAGGACCATTTCTTTTGTGGAGGAGTATTACAACTTACAGTCCTGTTACATAGTGAGTTTACAGAATGCAGTTACTGTAGACAATAATCACCTATGCTGGTCATCATGATGTGCTCATCTGTTGCACATGCAACAATAACTGACTGGGGTCCACAGTTTGGAGTGGTATGTATTGCTCTTCACAGCTCCCAGAAGAACATCAACACAAGAGACCAAGACTTTGTTTTATTTTTATTTTGCAGTGGCCAGTATTTAAAACACTCTCTTGTTTCAGTCACTGAGAAACATAAGGCTGCTACTCTCATAGAATTGGCAGACCATGTTTTTTATTTATTTTAAATCCAATATTTTATGTCAGTTATGGTGGCCCATATGTCATGACAGGAGAGTGTCTATGGTAAACTAAGGTATAGTACTGAGTGCAGTAAGAAAGGGCCCAGATGTAATGTGGGTGGGGGTATGTGACATTAAAGTAGAAACCTCAGGGTGGTATGTGAGTGCATGCCACCAGGAGGATGTGGGCAGAGGCATCATCCAGAAGGGAGTGTACTCCATGAATTTTTATTGTGTGGCTGTATGCCAGTGCAAAGAGGTGTGTGGTAGTCTGGGCATGGCAGAGCATGTATGTAGCAGAGAAATCCATAACCAATTAGAGACATATCCATATCCCTGTCAACTTGCAACTATGACTAATCCTCCTCCTGTGGGGGGCTCCAGAGGGGCAGACCATGTTACAATCACTGCTCCAGCAGTGGTTCATTCCCACCCACAGTCCACAGTTTGAGGAGCCTATTCACTAAATCCAAGCATTGAATTGAATTATTGCAATTTTTCAAATGTAGATTCTCCTCAAGGCTCATCTTCTGGACTTCTTTTGTGCACACCCATTGTTATTATCACCACAAGACCATCTTCCTGGACTTCAACTCTTGAACTCATCACAGTAGCTCCATGGATGAAGCTTCCATTGTTTTATCATTGCCACCCTTTTGTTGTGGTCACTGGTTGGGTCTCATATTAGAGGTTACTGTCATTTCACTGTTCCAATTTGTTCATTACCACCATCTTATATTTGTTTAATTGACATCCACCTGTACCACTCCTTTTCACACTCACCCCCATTTATTTTCTCCTCTGCATTCTACCAACCTCATCAACATGCTGTATCTCCTGCATGACATCCACCACTCCCATATTGCTGATTCATGTTCACATGCCAGGTTGTCACCACTACTCAGCACTGCTGTACAATGAGGACCCATGTACACTCCAATGTTTCTATCTGATGTTGAAGCTGTTTTTTTAAACTCAGGACACTCTCAAAACAGATTATATCAAGTGGGCTGTTTACTATGCACCCATTGGTAATGCCAAGCTCTGGAAAGAGCTGGATTCTCATAAAGGTACCTCTTGGACAGATTTTAAAGCTGAAATCCTGAAACTGTACCCTGGATTCAAATCTGAGATGGAACAGTTGTACTCTGAAGCACAATTAGAAGATTTTGTTGACAAAAAAGCTCTCATACCAATGGACAATTGTCTCTGTTTAGGAGAATATCACTGTGAGTTCCTCAGAATGAGCAATTATCTGAAGAAACATGGTCATATTTCAGAATGTGAAGCTGAGAAAATATTTATGCATGGCTTCAACATTTCATTTTGTAGACACCTTCAGGGATATCTTCAAATAACTGATCTGAAGCACCATCCATATGACCCCTTCCCCATTAGTTCTGTGGTTGAAGCTGCTACACTCCTCCTCTCATCACCTGTCTTGTCTTTTCCATTTGCCACATTTAATATTCCACCAATTTCTCCATCTCCTCCAGCACCCATCATATCAAAGAAGAATGTTGATACCAAAGCTCTTGAGAACTTCATCCTGGGCCCTGGCTTCTCACAGATTATCACTCCCACCATTAAGGATAAGTTAGTGGCTAACTTCACTTGGGTACAGGTACATAACATATTAGCAACTTCACAGCATCCTAGTGTTTTACTGTCTAGTCCCCCCATGCTCCATGGCCATCCTCAACATGAAGTATGCAAGTCTTGTTCTGGTACATGACTCAAACAATCAAATTTTCTTTCTAACAGTCAACCAGTTACCCACTACCTCCTCAGCAGCAATTTGCATGAGTGCATTGACAGTTGGCACAAGATGTGTGCACTGCCTACCAATTCTCTGGCTCCAGCTCTAGTAACTCTGATGAATACACCCAGCCCCATATCTTCTCAACAAGTTTATAGTTGTCTTCAAGACCCCATTACTTACATGCAGCCTATTGATCAAGTGCCTCCCATCTCAGTCCCCCCTCACATGCCCATCTCTTCACTTGAAGTCGAAAACAGAGTTATCAAAAGTGACTATTTCACATGTCCAAAGAATTCTTGTGACATACTCAATGAAGACTTGGGCTTGCTGCTATATTAACAGAAAAACAGGCTGAACACCTTTGTCATATTGATATAAAGAGTCCTCCACTTTGTGCCTCTCCCATCTCTGTTTTCAATTATAATTGTGTTTTGACTGATTCCCCTCTTAATGATTTTCCTACAACTTTTATTTTGTTGTTGCCAATGCAGTCCAAAGTCTCAAAAGAATGTAAAGAAGATACACAACACATTGATACATCACCACTAGAAGTCTCAGATTGCAATGAAGATTATAAAGAAGCTAGAGTTGTCATTACCCTATTGCCTGAGCATTATCAAGTTGCACATGAATTATCCAGCAAACAGTTGAAGGATTTCAAAGATTTACCAATTCCCCCTACCATGCATCCACTGAATTCATTTATTCCCTTCCCTTCATGTCCCTGCACATTCCCTTCCATGCTGTCACTCAATGTCATACTGTACAGGCACCTCAAAGCTATTAATGTCTTTCCACCCCCCACATTTATTCTTTGCTGCAGATCTGCCAGTTCTCCAGCTTTGACCTCAAAGAATTTGTTTATGAGGCCAGAACAAACTTATGGATCAATGTTTACTGTATTTCATGGGCATACTCACTCTACCTCTCAGATACTGGCTCAAGTAGTGTCGCATTCTCTGTTATTTTACAACAATCCAGTACCTCCTCATTTATTGGTCCCTGTTCTCACATACTGGGGCTGCTTACATCCATATTATTCCTCCCCACCCTCCCCCTTTTCTCTTGTCCAATTTCAGACCTCCCACTTTAAAATATTTTCCTTGGCACATAATCATTCACTTGCTCTCTTTGCAACTCACATTCCATTACTTATACCTCCTCTTGCTCTTCAGTTTTCTATTCTCCTGCTATCAGATTGACTGAGGACAGTCAATATTTGAAGTTCCTGTCAGATGTAGAGCAGGCAATTTGCTTGCACTACAAAATTCAGTATTTTACAAGTTTTGGTATCAATATCATGTAACATTGGTATGCATATTGAGCCATTCCAATTTTTTGGTTTTTGTCATCTCAACCTCTCTGTCCTACTTCCTCATATTTTACATTCTAAACCTTTACTCTTGGTACTTATATCCAGGACCCTTTAATTTTGATCTCACAAGTAAATCTTCATTAAGTAATGTTGTCCTTTCTCTTTTAGTATAAATTCTTTGTATCTACTTCCTGGAATTTCAGTGAAAATTACCTCCCTTTCTCGACACCTTAGACCACCCAAGGTCAAATCAATGTTCACTGACTTGTGTTTAAATTTCTTTGTTGAGGTGTCAAGCACACCTCTACCCTTACACCCATACCCATGAGAATGGGTATGGATTAGCATGGGTACAGGTATGGGTCAAACTCCAGATACCCATGGGTTACCTGTGCCATTACCTAGTTGTATTTCACATTTTTCCTTTCTTGTATTGCTCACTCTTTCAATTCTATCCAGAGTGTTCAGGGACCTGACAGATCAACATGATGATGAGGTAACATTTCAACTTCAACATCTCCATGGTTGTCATGCTGTGCATGCAGCTTGGGCCACTGCATCCACCCTCAGGGAGGGGTGGTTACATCTTCACACTGGCACTGTGGATTCCCCTCAAGAGTAATGTTGTCAAAGTCATCTGGTTGGTTCAGAGGGCTTAGGGACAAAGAGTTCATTTCTTTTACTTACTTTGTTCTATTCATCTTGGAACATGGGCAATATACTTACCATATGATGTACCTTTATTCTTTTATATCTCAATTGGGTTCTGATGGCATGTGAACATGAGTGCATCAATAGGGGGGGTCACAGTTGCTTGGTTCAGTCGGTTCTGACTTTGGTTCTTGTTACAGAACCAGATCAAAACTAGGTTTTACTGTGACCCCCCCATCAATTATTTTGGTTCTTGACCTGGTTCAGAGCTGCTCAGCGACGCTTTGTCAAGCTCCTCTAACTTATGTAATTTATCCACAAATGTGAATTTCTGTATTTTAGTTACTCTTTAGTATTTACTCTTCATGCCTCATTCTACATACCGACAACAGCAAGCTAGAGAGCTTAGTCTCTCATATTACCAGCTATACAAAATGCAAGTAAAGAAGAATCAGGCAAGGTCTCATCCACTATGACTAGATACTGCTAGTATTTTTACAAGAAAGCATTATTATCAAGATTCAATCATTGACATTCAGAAAGGACTTGGACATTCGACATCCTCCTCTTCTTCAACATCATCAAGCTCTACCACCACTCTTCCAACTGAAGGAAACTCGAGTGACATGGCTTCAGATGTGGCCACTCTCAGTGACTACAGCTCTGCCTCTGAGTTGGAGTTCAGTTCTGGCGATATTTCAGACTTTGATATAGAGATCAGCGATACAGAAGCCGGCAAAGCAGATGATGAAATGGAGTCTGATGATGAAAGTGGCAATGATAGGGAGGAACAGCATTAGAGCTGGTACAGTTCAGAAGATAGTGATGAGTTTACTACTCCTGCATTCCTGAAGATGTGGCCTCACCTTTGACATGTCTGTAAAGAGTTGACAGAACTCTATGCTCACCGATATCTTTCCCCACACAACCACTTTCCAAGAGGCCCCCCTGCACTACCCCACCTTCTTCATGTTCTCAAGCATGAAAGACCTGATCACTTTCATCAGGAGTTGCAAGTCTCACCATTCACATTTGATCACCTTGTTCAATCTGTTGTTGATGACCCTGTTTTTAGCAATAATTCTCAAAACGCACAAATAGCTGTAGAAGATCAAGTTGCAATCACTCTTTACAGGTTTGGACATTATGGCAATGCCACAGGGCTTGACAAGGTTACAAAGTGGGCTGGATATGTGAAAGGAACTATCATTAAGATAACTTGGCGAGTACTCACAGCCTTAATAAGGCCTTCATTTCATAACAAACACTTATGGCCTCCTACTTCCAAGGAAAAGAGACAAGCCAAGAAATGGGTAGAGGAGCACTCCTGTCCTGCATGGCACGATGGATGGTGTATGGTAGATAGAACTCTAATTCCTCTATTTCATCACCCATACTTGTTTGGGGAAGGATACTTTGACCAGAAATGTAATTACTCACTTAACCTTCAAGTAAGTCACATTCATTTGGTATGGTACTTATAAAAGACTAATGTTAGTATTTATAGGTTGTGTCAACTCCCAATTTACACATTATCGACATTGGATATGGCTACACTGGAAGCACTCATGATGCTAGTGCTTGGCAAAAAACTGGAGTGTACAATGAACAGGATTTATTTCTTGAAGAGAATGAATTCATATGGGCAGATTCTGCTTACCCAGTATGTATTGACTTTCTATTCCTGTGTCTACATATATACCAACCTTTCCACTAGATTGAGGAATGGCTTATTGCTCCATACAAAAAGCCTGAGGCAGATCAATCAGACAACTGGAGGTTTAATGAGAAACTGTCACATATTCACATTAGATCAGAACATGCCATCAGGTTTCTTAAGGGTCAATTCCAATGCCTCAAAGACCTTCGTGTTCTCATACACAACAGTATAACTCATAAAATAGCTACCTTCTGGATGATAGCATGTGTTGTTGTGCACAACTTTGCTATGGAGGTTGAAGCAGAGGAGTGTGGATACTCAAGCATAGAATCTGATGAAGAGCCCTTCATTCGTGATGGGTGCTCACCAGAACCATCAGAAAACAGAAACGAAAACTTGGACCAGCCAGGAGATCAAGCTTCTAGATATGGTACTCAAGCTAGGGCCCTTGCAGCTGCAAGAAAAAGGAGGGAGAATTTTAAAAAATCATTGTTTGAGGCATGGGATGAGTGCATGGAAGAACAGTCAGACAGCGATGAAATGGATAGTTCATAGGTGTATGTAGTATACATTATTGTCTTGTATTTACATAATCTTTTCTATAAGTACCCTTCTCACAAGTGGCAAAAGTAACCTAGTTTGTGGTCAGGTGAAGTGAAGAGGAAGAAAGTGGAAGAGACACACCCCATCATATCTCACCATAGCTCTCAATCCTAGTATCCTCTCCCTGAACTGGAGGAAGCAGTGTCTCATTTTGATATGAGCAGTCTTGCATGTGATCTTGGTACAAGTCAAAGTTATTGAAGGGTGCAGGTGAAGAACGGTGTGTGGATTCGTCAAAGTTGCTGAAGGTACTCGTTGAATGTGCAGGTGAGGAGTGACTCTGATTGGTATAAGGCGAGCTGGCAGCTGAGTAAGCAGGTTTGGATTGATACTGAAGCTTTGCCATGTAATGTTCATGATGCTGACGAATCCTCTCAGTCTTCCTTTTCTCCTTCTCAAGGAGAATATCCTTGTTAACCTTTGCCAACTGCACTCTAGCCTTCGCATCAGCCACAATCCTTGCCTTTTCCAGCTCCAATTTTGTATTCAGTTCTTTGTTGCGTGTAGAGGCCTCCAACTCAGCAACCACAAGTATGTCACTGCCAATCTTGGACTTCTTTCTCATGGGTGTAGGAGTGACAGTGGGCTTGGAAGAGTTAGGGTGAGCAGCTGTCTTTGCATGAGGAACACAGTCAACTTCAAGCTTCCGTTTAGCAGTATAAAGGTCTGCCTTATCTTTATCAATCTCAGCTGAGAGAGAAACTGGTAGATCATCATCGGAGTCAGATATTCCAATAGCAAGATCAGAAGTAGGAATTGATACTGCAGCTGGTCCATCATTGTCACCAGGGTCTGAATCATCCCAACCACTGATGTCAACAGAGTTGTCAATGGCCGGTGAAAAGGGGTAATTGTGTTCTAGTAGTGAAATTGGCTCTAAGTTTGCAACTTACTTCACTACAAAATTCACAAGTCTCTTAAAATGCGAGAGGGGTTTGAGGTGGGTGTAGCCTCTTATTGTCTTATGTATTCTTCAATCGTTTAGAAGCCAAATGAACCGAAAAACAATAGAATTTTATTGTAGAATTTAAGTAATACACCCTTTGTACTATTTCAAACCCTGTAGAAGTGACCAACAATCTTTTACTAGCACAACTTCTTAGAAAACCGAAAAAGAGCAAGTCTTTACTCTTTATGAAACCACTTTATTGAAAACACTAAGTCCTAGGCCCTCACTGGAGTCTCAGAACCTTAGATTCTTTCCAAAAAATACCCAAAATGCGAACCAAAACAATTCTATATCTTTGAAACAAAAAGACCTAAACCACTACCCAATACCTATTGTACCTGGGCAAGAAAGGCGCTATTCTGCTTGCCCTCTTACCCTCTATAGTACCTACTTAAATACAGGAAACAGAGCAGTATTACTAAGAGTTTCTCAGACACTGTATACTACATATATGTACATGAAACACTTCCCTGTCTTTTACCTGTATCTTTCAATCATATGTCATTTGGAGCTGAGTAAACCCGAAGTATTAGGACACTCTAGACTACTCAGTCCTCTTATTTTCAGATGGTATAGTGTCTTACTCTGTGTCACTCTGGGCAGATAATAATAAAACATCTACTTGTGTCCGATGTTTTACCCCTATCCTGGTCCGGACTTTGGTGAGATCATGTCATATAGTACTAGAATAGAATGTACTCGACTCCAGCTTTAGAACGAGACCAGAATCATCCAGATTGATGAAGAATAGACCATTCTATTCCACTCTGAAATATTCATTAATTCATATTTATTTCATTGACTATTTGTTAGACTTCAATCCTGATGCCAAACAAACAACTTAGCGGTATCAAAATGAAATGAAATGATATACAAGTCATGTGACTGGCAGAAAAGCGGTCCTTTCAATATTCAATATCTTTTCCTACACACCAGGCTAATGGTAGGTTGGACATGAAAGCACTTGTACTCTGTTTTATGTTGTAGACAGTTGAATATTAACCCAAATTAGAAGGGTAATAAGTACAATGCTTGCTAATTTGTAGCAGTCCATGGATCTTTATTTATTATCTGGGGTTCTTCAATGTATACAGATTTAATACTGTAAATGGTAGAAATGCACAATTTTACGCCTAAATGCACAGGTGGCATCACACTGGAATGACCTCAGGTTCCACATCACTAGTCCCATCCACTAGGATGCTTAGATCAATGGGTGTACCACTGTGACCAAGACCAATAGGCTTACAGTTCAGGCACTCTGAAATCAAGTTGTTCATTTCAAAGAACCAGGGAGTCATCTTCTTTATTTGCTCTGAGGTTATGCTTAGATGTTAGCAGATGTATAATTATGTGCAATGTATACTTTACGATGTACCCCACTTGGTATGTAAAGGTGTTCCTGCCTCAATTTGCTCTGCTGATGTCAGGCCTGCACCTGTCTGTCCCATCTCCTCAATGTGTTGGAGAGTGATAGTATGCATTCTAGATAAATGATCAGCTTCAGACTGCATATAAGTAATAAAACCATACACTTGAAGACAATTTTAATTTTGTCCACCCATGGCTTGTGAGCATAACTAGCTGCAGTCCTTCCACCCTTACTCTTAATATTTTCAATCTTCTGCACATTGAAAGCAAGCTTGAACATTTCAATGAAAGGTCCATGATTATTAAACATTACAATGGCTAGTTCCCAACACCAATCAGCCTTCTTTTTGCCACCTCCCTGCGCTGTTGACTGATTAGCCCCAGGGAGTGGAAATAGTCCATTCTTGATCTTGATGTTGGTTGTCAGTTTGTTGAGAAGACGCCAAGTCTCACTGCAGTCATTCGCATTCCAGCTATGAGGAATCTATAGTTAGCATTTCAACATCAATCAACTTAGATCATGTACTCAATCTGAATCTTTACTACATCAACCTTCTCCAAGTCTGTGGCAGGCTCAACAGGCTGCACTGTCCAGGCAGTGGCTTCTTAGTTTTGCGCCCTCATGGCTTAGTTGGCGCTTCTGCATTCACAGAAGAGACATTCCCTTTGGCCATATTGGGTAGAAATTAAAAGGCTCAGTGATGAACAATGTCACGGCCATGCCCCTAGCCTGACTTGGCAGCGGAGTACGAGGGGGTGACTGCGGAGAAACAAGGTGTGAGTATTAGACGAAGGCGGAGAATGACAACTCAGGGGGTAGGACTTCGGCTTCAGCTTATGTGCTGCGCCCCTGGGATTCCCGGTCCTGGATTTCGGAGTAAGGGCAAGCCCTTCGGAGAAGACGAGAGATGGGAGACGAGAGGTGTAACTCAAGTCAGACGAAAGGGTGAGGACGTAGTTCAATACGAAACTGAGGACTAAGTACAAATCGAGTACTACTTAAATACTAGAGACTCGGAGTAAGTAAAGGCCGCTGGCCAAGGCCAGCGGAAAAGTACGGTCAGGGTAGGCGTACGTAGAATGAAGACTATAACTAATTAAACATAATAAAACGTGTCGGAGAAGTGAGCGCATATGGCAGTGTAAAGTAAAACTGATAGTGGTGCACTTAAGAATGATAAGTGATTCACTATGAGATGTATACTACAATACTGAGGGGATAGCTCAGTAGAACGGAAGAAAGGAAACAAGAGTAATCTATGTACAGTAATCAATAAGTAATATTAAGAGCATAATCAAAGTTCGGAGTAAACAAGGATGGAGGCGGAGTAAAGGCATAGGGGTCCAGAGGTAGGCGATACAGGATATGACAAACAAGTTGACAGCAGAAGTACGTTCACAGGCAGCAGCTGGAAAAATTTCCCAGAGAATCGGATGTGGTTAATTATTAAGTAATACATATTTAATAAACATATTTATTTAAATGTGGAAATAAATGAGTGTGTATAAAGGAGGGTGTAGAACCAGAACCAGAACCAACCTATGGACCAGCTAAAAAGCTGGTCCATCAATGGGTTTTGGTTCATAGTTTCCCACAGTTTTGGTGTTCAGAACCAAGGTCAGAACCAAAATGAAAACCAGCGAGAACCAAGCAACTGTGACCCCCCCTAATCTGTACCAGTAGGACACTGCCATTGTATATTATGCAGACATTATGATACCTGAAATTCACCTCTTTTATGGCTTTAACTTTGCTGTGCAACCAAAAACATCAAGCCTGAAGCCATATGAAGAGCATCAATAACTAACACTATCAATAACAATTATATTTCTAGCTAAGTAATCTTTCAATTTTGTACACTAACATTGTTCTCCAGTTTCTAGTCTTGTGGCCAATAAAGTGGGACTACACTCACTAAGCATGCCCAAACTCATTCTTCCACAAAGGATTATGTAATATTCCTTACTTAGTCCAACTGTGTGTACATCACATTCACTCAATATGCCTTATAAAAACAACACTCATTTTTGCCTGGTTTTTGTGATTGCTAGCACTCATATTTCCAGGGAAAATGGTGATAAAATTGGCTGACACCACTAAGGCTTTATCTGATTAACACCCTTGGTGAGTGTACTTTATAGTGCTATAACTGGCAGTATGGGCCTTGACTCCAATCATGTAACTAACTCATGTTTGTTGCCATTTGGGGAGTACTATATATATACATGGTAGAAAAGCTAAAATTGATTACTACAAGTAGTTTACACCTGTCAAGTATATTAGTATCAAGGGATTGGCAAGTGGTTGTAATTATTCTTTCATCCCCTAGAATTGTTATTTCACCACTTCTTGAAGAGTAAAAATAAACTATCTTGGTGGCCAGGTGTATTTACACCTAGTGATTGTTTTAAATGGTGTCCACCAACTTGTACTGATAGACTATATTGTTCCTAATGTGTTAGTTAATTAGTTCATCAGATATAACATTTTTTGTGAACATGCTTTCAGTTACCATTATAAGTGCAGTTGAGTATGGTTTTCTAACACATGACTTGATGTTTATCTCACTTACCATACTACTGTTACATATAAAATTTCTACATAATGCACAACAATATAAAAAATCACATAAAACAATAAGATGTATAGTGAATGGAAGTGTGCATAAAAGAACAAAATTGTAACATGAATTTAAGTACTTAGCTGTAATGTTGTACCAGAATGTAGATAAAAAATGAGACAACTAGCATCATAATAATGTGTCAAATAAAAGAAATATAAACATTTTTCTGCATTTCTGCTTCTGTGGGAAGATTCAGAATTTTGGGAAGTGTTGGAGAACCAGTTTTACATTGAGCCCAGTCAGATCCATAAACAAAATGTGTTAAATCAACTTGACACATTTTATAATCAGGCAATATTTGAACAGTCTCAAGACCACATAAATGTTCTCTATAATGTAAAGGGACCCAAAATAGTTTATTGTCACTGTTATCTTTCACCCACCCATCTGAAAAACAGGATACAAATATTCTTGTACCTCCAAGTAATTTAAATTTCCTGAAGTGATCTAAGGTGAAGTCTATGTTCCACACTCTGATAGTCTCACCACCTGAACCAGACACTACTTTTTTTCCATCAGGAGAAGATGCCACTGGTGTTACCCAATTGCTGTGGCATTCAAATGATCCAGCAATAGTTTTTCCACTCTCCACATTCCACACTCTGACAGTTTTATCAAGTGAACCAGACACCACTTGTGTTCCATCAGGAGAAAATGCCACTGATCTCACATAATGACTGTGGCCTTCAAATGGTCCAGAAGTGGTTTTTCCACTCTCCACATTCCACACTCTGACAGTTTTATCACCTGAGCCAGACACCACTTGTGTTCCATCAGGAGAAAATGCTACTGATGTCACATAATCACTGTGGCCTTCAAATGGTCTAGCAATGGTTTTTCCACTCCCCACATTCCACACTCTGACAGTTTTATCATCTGAGCCAGACACCACTTGTGTTCCATCAGGAGAAAATGCCACAGATCTCACATAATGACTGTGGCCTTCAAATGATCCAGCAATGGTTTTTCCACTCTCCACATTCCACACTCTGACAGTTTTATCACCTGAGCCAGACACCACTTGTGTTCCATCAGGAGAAAATGCTACTGATGTCACCCAATTGCTGTGGCCTTCAAATGGTCCAGCAGTGGTTTTTCCACTCTCCATATTCCACACTCTGACAGTTTTATCACCTGAGCCAGACACCACTTGTGTTCCATCAGGAGAAAATGCTACTGATGTCACATAATCACTGTGGCCTTCAAATGGTCTAGCAATGGTTTTTCCACTCCCCACATTCCACACTCTGACAGTTTTATCATCTGAGCCAGACACCACTTGTGTTCCATCAGGAGAAAATGCCACAGATGTCACATAATCACTGTGGCCTTCAAATGGTCTAGCAATGGTTTTTCCACTATTCACATTCCACACTCTGACAGTTGTATCATATGAGCCAGACACTACTTGTGTTCCATCAGGAGAAAATGCCACTGATGTCACATAATGACTGTGGCCTTCAAATGGTCTAGCAATGGTTTTTCCACTCTTCACATTCCACACTCTGACAGTTGTATCATATGAGCCAGACACCACTTGTGTTCCATCAGGAGAAAATGCCACTGATGTCACCCAATTGCTGTGGCCTTCAAATGGTCCAGCAATGGTTTTTCCACTCTTCACATTCCACACTCTGACAGTTTTATCAAGTGAACCAGACACCACTTGTTTTCCATCAGGAGAAAATGCCACTGATGTCACCCAATCACTGTGGCCTTCAAATGGTCTAGCAATGGTTTTTCCACTCTTCACATTCCACACTCTGACAGTTTTATCAAGTGAACCAGACACCACTTGTGTTCCATCAGGAGAAAATGCCACTGATCTCACATAATGACTGTGGCCTTCAAATGGTCTAGCAATGGTTTTTCCACTCTTCACATTCCACACTCTGACAGTTTTATCATCTGAGCCAGACACCACTTGTGTTCCATCAGGAGAAAATGCTACTGATGTCACCCAATTGCTGTGGCCTTCAAATGGTCCAGCAATTGTTTTTCCACTCTTCACATTCCACACTCTGACAGTTTTATCATTTGAGCCAGACACCACTTGTGTTCCATCAGGAGAAAATGCTACTGATCTCACATAATCATGGTGGCCTTCAAATGGTCCAGCAATGGTTTTTCCACTCTTCACATTCCACACTCTCACAGTTGTATCATTTGAGCCAGACACCACTTGTGTTCCATCAGGAGAAAATGCTACTGATGTCACATAATCACTGTGGCCTTCAAATGGTCCAGCAATGGTTTTTCCACTATTCACATTCCACACTCTGACAGTTTTATCATCTGAGCCAAATACAATATCTTTTCCATTAGAAGAATATGCAACACTAGTCACAGATGAATCTGTGTAGTGTACTCTATACATTGTTGAGTTCCAGACTCTGTCTCTCCCTTTTCTAATTGCAAGTATATTTCCAAAGAAAGGTGAGTAATGTTTTGCAATCAAGGAGTTTTCAGGTGCAAATGATAAGAGTGATATATATATATGTGGTATACTTCTTATAATGGGAATGTAAAAATTTGCAACAAGATTAATGCCATCTTCAATGAAATCAAGTTGATTCAAGTCCATCTACAGAAAATTTAGCCTTCAATTTATTTTAACTAGTTGCTAATATACCTTTGTACAAGATGTTAATCTTCTCATAATTTCTTGTGCTGTCTGTATTTCATTTAAGAGACTCATCACCTCTATCCAGTATAAGAACTTGCAATATAAGAATTTATTTAACTCTGGTATTATAGGTGTATGATCAAGATCTTCATTTTCAATTGTTTCAATATAATGCATGTTCCAATATTTGCAGCAGTACTGAAGATGTGTGGGTATATACTGACTAATTATTTGTGATTGATTTTCAATATCCTCTTTTGCTACATGTGGTGATTTAATTTTGCAAATATTAAATTTTAGTTTACTATTGAGGATTTTAAAAACCATATTGCTCATTCTTAGTATATGTTTGTTTTGATTAATTTGAAATGTTCTATTATTCATTCCTCCTACTAAAAATTCAATAAATGACAAATGGTGGAATGTTACATTATTATCATTTAATGAAATGACAGGTTGAAGATAATGTAATATTCTTGAAACTTCATTTGCAATGTCATCTCCATTGCCACTAACATCTAAGAAGTGTGTAATGTCCTCTTTGCTCAATTGTAATTTTGCAATTAATACTGTTGCCAATACTTGTCTCACAATTTCCTTTCTATGTCCATCCCATTTTCCAAAAGAAGCTTGAAGTATTTGGTAATATAGAACATCAGCTCCATTCCCTATCTGTCCAGATAGGACTTGTTTAAGCTTTACAGTAGGTGAAGGCTGTTCACTATCTTCTGAATTCATGGTGATGTACTTGACTGCAGTAGATGCCCAGATAAATAATCCACCAGCTTTTTTGCACATCACCTGTAATATATCCTCTATTGGATGAAGTTGCAATTCATGTTGGTGAACTTCAAAACTTTTCTTGATAAAGAAATATATGTCTTCATTTATTTCTGAGTCATGTTGGGAATCAGTTTCCAATTTTATAATCTTACAAAAGTTTCCATTCTGAATTTTATCTGGTAGAGAGCCTGGCCTTCCAGTCAAGATGAGTTTATATTGTATAGGAAGTGTGACCCAATCTTGTAAAGTTTCATTCAGAGATGTTAAAAAATGAGATGATTTGCATTCATCTAGTGCATCAATAACAAATACAGGTGGATCATTTTTCAGTTGTGCATGATTAGCAATGATTGAATCAGCAATCAGATGTTTGAAATGCCATTCAATTTCTAAAAGCTGAAAGCTATTATCAAGATGATCTGCCATCTTCTCTTTCACTGCAGAATACTTTGATTTAGATGCCAATTCTGCAGCTATTGTTCTCCAAACAACACTAGCATCACTTAAATTGTTATCATCCTTCTTAAAGAAATAATGACCACCTAATCTCTTCAATCCTGTTGAGTTGAGGGTATTGACCAGTGTAGAAGCTATTGCAGATTTTCCAGAGCCAGGACCACCAGTAATCCACATTATATTTGGAGTAGACTCATCTATAAATTAAATAAGAGGTTTTGTAAAGATAAAAATAGATGTCATTGAACATACCAAAATCATTGAGCCAGTTGTGAATATCTTTCAGAATTGTAACTCTGGTACCTTTCATACAGGCAGGTGGACAATATAAGCTATGATCAACAGGTTTCAATAACTTAAGTTTTTCAGAGATTTCATCATTTTTCATATTGTAATAATTGATTTGATCACGACCAATAGCATTCTGCTGACCACCAAGCACATTAACATTGTTTGCATTGGTGAACATTTGACCATTGGATTCTGTTTGAGCCATTGTAAGTGGAGGAAATTCGACGCTGAACTTGTATGCTGTCGAGAGCTTGAGCAATGAAGTGTTTAAGAAAACGGAAGGAGGAATGAAAGTTAATGCGGACGAGCTATATAGTGTATCACAATGCAGTTGACACGCGTTAAAGGGCATGTGCCGAGCCGTATATTCGGAACAACCTTATTACTGAATATGACAACATGTTTTCATTACGCGTGATAACATCATGAAGACGCCTTCGACACGATGACATCAAGATCTGAAAGAAAAAGTCCAGTGACTGTTCCCGTTCTTATTATAATATTGTGCGAGTTACTAGTATCCTGTCTGTTATCACACCTGATCACCATCCCATCTCTTCTTCGGTTCTTTCTGAGTTTCTCCTTCCCCATCGCGTAGATACCTCATTTCCTTATCTCCTCTGCCAAACTAATGCTAAAAAGGCCAACAACGTGTTAGCGGATGTGGAAGGGATGAAAGCGGGGATATGATAAGAACCTCTCTGAAAATTAGGACCACGAGCAAGCGTGCCCTCCCCGAACATTAATACGAGCTCGTGTCGGTCGTTATATGAATGTATACAACTTAATGGAAGAATTGAGATAGGAAATTTGAATCGATGGACTGGGAAACGAGAGGAATACATTCAATTATCATTTATGTACGTTCCCCTGTCGTTACTCCGCACGTGCGATAACTCCCTTCTTGAAGAATGAAAGTGGGGCAGCACTGCTTATACCCTACCACTTGGGCATCTCCGAGTTCGTTTGATTCTAGCCTGCACGTATGCTCTAGAATTGTGAAGCAGGGTAGCGGGCAGATGTGACCGAAAGCAGTGCGTGACGACGAAAAAGTCTCCTTTCACTTCATCTGTTCCCTTTCCCATCGATTAACACTCTACTTCTTCGTTAGGTAGTCCGGATATGTCAGAAGATGTCGCCGTTAATATCCAATTACATCACCCTCGTCTCGCTTTGCTCCGTTTTCATCGTCGATACCTGTGTCCTCGTTCAGCAGCATACAAAGGATTCACAACTTGCCTTGCGTCGTAACTGGCCCTTCATTTTGCGAATCGACGCCTCCTAACGTTCAATACCTGACGTTGAATAGTACCCACCATGTGTTTGGCTTATTACCTTGGAATTTTGGGCATGCACAAGTGGTTGAAGACAAATTAACAACTGGAATAAGATACTTACTACCCAGAACCTTTCTGACAGGTCACGCGGCTCAAGTGCGGAATGCGATTCTCTTCTCTTCCACGTACAGAGTGTGTATGCGCTTAGTACAAATAAAAGTTGGTATATACATAGGCAATTATAGGATCGCCATGTACTTACATTTGGTCTCTCACCAGTGTTAGTAATTCGAAGCCCCGATTGTAATATGTATCAACTTGATCTTTACACGTATCGATTATCTAGTGCATTCTATTTCTGTTGGCATCGATAGTCCAGGAGGTTGGGTCTGTTAAAATTAGATCGTGAATAGGAGCGCACGAAGAAGCAATGAGGACATCGATGTGAAGGTCCGAAGTTTCGGTTCTGGCGCTTGTGGAAGATGTCATGTTCATAGCCTGTTATCGATGTAATTTGCGCGTTTTCTCGTGGTCGAATGTATTCGTAGACGCACTCAATAAATACATGCACGCTTCACTCCGCTGATTTGCTAAGCGCTGATAAGATAAGATGAATATCACATGATGTATGTGAAAGTTGAATCCGAACTCGCGGCGAACAACATGGAGTACCAACCCCCTGGATCTCTCAGTGACAGTCCCAAAGCTAGTCATCCCATATTGAAACGTTGACGTTGAATGTCGGCAGCAGTAGTCATTCGAGACTTTAAGGAGGAGGGGAGCAGTAAATGTTGGGTATCTATGTCATGTGGTAAGCACTGTCTCCATTCCTCGGTGTGGATGCTCAGCTAGTGCTCGTCCTGTGTCGACTCGTCACCGCTTTATTCATACATTAATTTTTCGTCCATCACAGCATAACGCGAGACACTCTTACATCATCCAATGAGTCGACAGCTGAATTCAGCGGGTCGTACAGGATGAATTGGACTATCGCAACTTTGCGCACATGACGGGTGTGTTCGTTTCTCTGCTTTCCCTCCTCCCCGCTGACGATTGAACCTACCTGAAGCACGGTTAACCATTATCATCCAAGACCTTCATTTACGTCCTTTGCATCACGAGCCCTTTCATACACATCTCCAAGACGAGGGACAAGCAGCTGCGTACTCACCACGTATCGCAATTCACCCAGCGTCGGTTTCAAAGCATTCAACGTCTCCGTTCTCTACGCCCCTCGAAACGCCTTCCACTTCAGAGAGCGTTTCCATTACCTACTCCAGCGCTATTCCAGATCCGTATGCTTATGATGACATGGAGAACTGAATAAGGGAGCGAACCGTGGTAAACGTTATCGTTTTACGTGCGGGTGGTACTGCGGGCTCTGAAAGATTCAAGTTGTAGTGGAAGGGGGAATAGAGTGGAGCGGAGAAGCGAGAACGATGGCAGTGATTCTGGTTAACAGGTTCCTACCTGACGTCGTTCCGTATGTTCTGCACGTTACTCTCGAGGTTAAGGGTGACTTTCACCTATCCAAGCAAACACTTTTCAACCTCTTTATGATCGGCTCACACAGCCTGTCCTTACATATGGCGACAACTGCAACAACAACCCCTCCGCGCATCCGATACGAAGAACAAGACGGATTCATACTGCGCATTAGATTCATTGGCCTTACCGCGCGTACATTTGGCGTACCCTCAGTAGCCTGGCCTAAGGTTATACCTGTATCTTGCAAAGCCTACGCTTTCACGTTGAACGTTCGCGGAGTCCAGACTTATATCAAACGCCAACTGCGCTTCTTACTTCAACGCTACTGTGGCACCTACGAAGAGAACTAGGGGGACGCCGGTGATGATGCACGTATGATTGTGGTGGAGTTTGTTAGACGTCGTTGTCTACGTTGATGTAACGTGGGCACTGGAGTTTGAGAGCTTGATAAGAGGATGGGTATCCGTGTCAATTCGCGTTGGAAGGGTGTAGGGTGGTTCTAGCTTACGTCTTGGCTGACGAACGTGCGCGTTTTTCCTTTTGCTTTGCACGTCGGCGTAGACTTCAACGATGCTTCCCACCGAAGCGATAGTCTTCACTCTTCACATGTCCATATCGTGGACTTCTCGTAATACCCCTCCTGTCCCCCGCAACGTCCCCGCTGCCTTCACCCTCTTGGAAACTCAGGACGACTCCTGCACCTGAAGCAAAACGGGGGAAGGAAGAAGAGGCTGATCATTTGCTTTCGCCTCATGTGTCCGAAGAGACACATGTACCGTCTCCGTTCAATAGTCCCTTGCGAAGCCTATGCATTCATGCCATGCGTTCACGACTATGGCAGGTGTTGCCGTTTTGCTAGTCGGAAGTTATCGATTTCGTTGATCAAGACGGAGTGAAAGGGGGTGGAGGTTCGTGGGCCGAAGACAGGGACGGGGAAGGATCGGAATACGTTGTGTGCTTTTAGTGTCCTCTAGGCCGGGTGTTCAGGAGGCGTACGTCGACGTTGCGCCTATTCAGGGAGGTGTACTCATGATCTCTGAAGCTGATGTCATCGACGCTCGTGAAGCTACTTCCGTTCTCCACAGCGTCTTCGTTGTTTTCTCCTCCAAGGCCCAGGGAGATACCTTTATATGAAGTGAGGCAGGGAGAGAAAGGGCAAGAGAAATCGTCTTACGTGCTATTTAGAACGACTTCACGTTTACCCTGAGCGTCCTCAGGCCTTCCGACGATGTCGTATCTTCCCGCTTCCTATACCTACAGAAACATGGGAGAAGGACCTAGTAGGAAGTGGTCATTTTACGAGTGGATAAGCTCATTAAGATACAGAATATAGTTATGCGTTTGGGATGGTATTAGCGGGTGGTATTTGCGATTGGCAAATGCTGAAGCCTGAAGACGGAGAGGATGTAGTGTTCCTTCCTAGTCAATGAACTTGCGCTTTTCTTGTCCTTCTGCACATGTTCAACACAGTAACGCTGCGTCATTCCAAGAGAGAGCTGAGAGGGAGTAGTCTTCAAACATCTAGTACAACATCCACTTACCATTACCCGGCGCCAATCCTTCATCTTTGATACCTAAGGTCAAAGACAACGACGGCACCCTGCGACTCTGACCACGAATTCCAAGGAGCTTGAAGCCGCGGGCTTTTCCTACCACACATACATCAGATGTTATCTTGTACGCTCTTTCCATTATATAGCCGTTCGGCCTCTATGGCATCACGTAGAGCGTTCCTGGGGTCCAAACTTGCGTCTTGTGGCTACTCCGCTCGTTGCGCTACGCTTTATACCTGCAACGAGGACTAAGGAGAGCACCGGTGTACGCTTTATCTGCGTCTCTTCTTTCCGTGCACATCGTCTTAGGCCTACACTTCTAACATAGTTATTGGCGTACATTCGTCTGTGTCTTGGGCGGCACCGTCTCCCGTTTCACCTCACGTACTATAACCATCTTAACAAACCGGCCATTCAGAATGTCATAACTGCTCAACGCGGTATAGCCTGGTGTATCTCACATACCGCTCCAGCATCGACGCTGAAGCATGCACCATCTCCGCTCGTTACCCTCCTCTCAATGCTCATTCAGTTGCTGAGAACATTCATGCTATCTCCGGCCCCTACGCCTACGATGTGACTGAGCGTGGATGATTTGACGAGCGTATGGGCTCGTTATGAGGAAGAATATAAGCGTGCTCGTGATGGAAGTGTTGCCTTCCTAGTTAAACTCGGAGCGGGATGGGGATAATCCTTGAGAGACGAAGACGGTGGTTGGCTCAGGGTAGCGTTCTGGCTTACGGATGTGCGGGCTGTTTTTCTCCCTCCTTACGTTGGCCTACCGTTCCTCTCAATACCGTACACACAATCACAACCACAACACTTTGCGACTCTGATCACAAAGAACACAAAGATTGTACTGCGTAGCGGGTTGTTCGGTTCGTTGTCCTTGCAGCACGTATCCCCCCACTCTACCACCTCCCTCTCTCCGGTGTGCCCCTCGCAAGCGGAGATGCATATACCTTCACATAGAGCTCTCTCCAGTACCATCTACGCTCCAGTAACGGCTACGAGCTGACTGCAAAGAGGATTCAGGAAGGTGTCAATAGTGCGGGTCTGAGGGTATAGTGGAGGTTATTGCTCTGCTGTACGAGAGTTGCCGATTCTATTGTTCAGGCTGGAATGAAATGAAGAGTACTTCTCGCCGTATGAGTGTCTATATGTGATTTCCTCCATCTCTCATTGCTCCGGCCGCTGCGAGGTGAGAAGGGCAGATTGTACTCATGCAGGTGTCGATCGGAGGTCTACTTATTCCAAAACTGCTACTGCTTGCAGTTATTGATGGCCCAGCTGGTTGGGACGATTAAATTGTATATGACTCCTCTAGGACCAGCTGTCGTCCATGGATCACGAAACTGGTTCCCAGATTCAGTTCTGGCGCCTGTCGATTTACAAGCATGTAACGCTATGAATTAATAAAGCATGCGTTTGTGATTGTGGTTTAGTTACATGGGCGCTGGTGAGGCTTGGGATATGCCTGTGAGGTTCATTGCGCGTAGTGTGGACCAAGTGTGGACACTGGTAGACACTAGTACCGAAGTTCTGAAGATCTGAAGCTTTGAAGGTCTGGACTCTAGAGAGAGCAGTTGAAATGTTGATAAGATAAGATTTTTAACACATCACATGACTTTGACTCTGATGATTCGAACGGCGCGAATTCCGGGATTCCTACCACCACTTCCACCAACTAACGTCAATTCGACCCTCCCGACTAACGGAGGCAATTTGCCAGCTTTCCTTTGCAATACAACGGTGCTTTAAATCCATGGATAATGCGTTCCGTGACATGGAATCGATGAGGCTTAGGAGATCGAAGTATATATTTCTGCTAGTACTTATGAGCCACCCTTTTCACTTCTTGTCCTCCTTGCTCATACTTTTCAACTATCTCACAAAGTAGTAGAGCCATATTCATTCTCAGATACGCCCAGAGTCATTCCTAAGGCTCCCTTTCAACCTCTTGCTTCAGATATGCTCCCTTTCCCACCTGCGGGCCTATAAAGGAGAACATGGTCCATTCACTGTAGGTACGATACTATAACATGTGCCAGCCGCACCCCCCCTGGATTATAACGGCGAAGAGGGGAGGGCAATGAAAGCGACGAGGGGGGGAGTGCCATGTCAACAGAGTGGGGGGACCACATTCACAACGAGAGGGGGGGCCACAGATTGTCGAATGTGATAAGACTAGCCTGGGTTTTGATTTCCATAATATGTTAAACTGGCCTCGCCACACGTTTCTTCAGTTGCGTTGGGAAGAGCTTTGCCATCCACCCCCTCCTTTCCTAAACCACTCTCACGAACTCTTACTCTCCTGACCTCGTACCTACTAACCACCATGCCCTCTCTCTACTTTACTGCCTCAAGGTGGATCACAACAGGCAACTGCCACTGTTCACTCCTGCGCCGCAGCACTCTCCTCGACCCTACATGAACATTCATTGCCGACGACTCGAATAGGTACCGACCTCGCTCTACAATAGAACAATAGTGTACGTGTTTTTGTCATTGAGCTTTTGCCTAAACCTATGGTAACTTAGCGTGCACCAGTGATCACGCCCAGTCAAAAGTCGGGTGACATAGGCTGGTTTTGCTGGTATAGACACTCTTTTTCTGCCAGAGTACGGTATCCCCCTATTTGGAGAAAGAATCTGAGTAAAGGGAGGGAGCAGGAGGGAGCTCGAACTTGGAAGAGGGGAGCATCGGAAAGTTTGGCAGCTGGCGTAATCGTGTAAAATGCAAAAGTTGGTGGGAGGGAAAGGAAGAATCCGTCGCATGCTGCATGTAAATGGCGGTTTATACTACAGTCGAACCTGTCATAAGTCATAGGGGTTGGTGGACCTGAAAAGTTATGAGTTTTCGTGGGTTATGACTTGTTGCGACACACACACATATATTACGTAATACGATTTGACAGTGTAATAGATTATGTAATACGCCTTACACGCGGGAAAAGAACTGAGTGATCTTGGTGGGCACCATGCCATTATGTGACTGTTCAATACGAGTTTGACGTCCAAATGCTGCAAGTTCCTTCTCCAACCTTCGCGCATATGCATCATTTATATCCGACACGTACTTACCAAGAATAATTGCCGCTTCAAGTGCCTCTTGTCATGTGGGTTTAACTTGAAGTTCCTCCATATTATTGTCGTCCCCACCATTTACTTCTAGCATTTCCTCTCTATTGTGCATGTCAATAACAGCCTGATATATGTCTTCGTCACTGGTGTGTCTCGATACAAGCTCCTGCTCAACAACTGGGTTGAGAAGCTCTTCAATGGTGAGTCTGTTTCGTGTGTGGAGTACACCAATATTAACCAGATCATTCAGTGCAGAATTGAGTTGCAAGTCCGAAAACAAGTCTCAGTGAAACAATAGACACAAAGAGTGCATTGTTACATATATATTTCTATTTTAAGACACTATTATGAGTTTTGGAACTGCACCAAACCTATGAGTTATTGTGTTTCACAGGATTATGACATTTTTGATCAATCCTCCCACCCACCAATTTGGTGGACATGAAATCTTATGAGTTTGTACAGGTTATGACTTGTTGCAGTTATGAGTTAGGACAGGTTTGACTGTAATGGAGAATGAAACAAGAGCCTTGCATGACAGTTTTCATGCCATATTGTTTATCCTAGACATCCCTCGATATGCTTAGATCATGCTTAGAAAAAGTGGGAAGGGTATCTCACAAGTTTGGCTGTGTAAAGCTGCCAAGACCTTGAATTTTCACTTGTAAGTCACTTGGCAAAATATTTCTAGATCTTGCTAGCTTTCACTAGACAGAAATCCAACACCTATATCTTGTTTGATGTGGCTCAATATCACTAGACTGACTTTTGACTGGGGATCATGTCTAGAACTTCATGCAGACTGTTAAGTGCTTTATAGACAACACCTCCTGGCTTGGGAAATACTTGTACTGGTGTTGGCTCTGATGGTCAGCCTGTTGCTATTCACCTTCAGCTTGACATCAACGACTGATGACTGGTGTGATAGAGGTAGCCATCTCCCTCACATGACAACACAATATCCTCCATCTCATGCAACTCCAAGCTCCCGAATTCATTCAAAAACAATTTCACACATGGTTTACATATCTCCCACTGATGCCATGAAACACAATTCCTGGATGGAAAGCAATGGTCATTGCATTGCCCTAATGAAACCTATGCAACAATTGTCATGACCCCTTAGTAATACACTTTATACAGTGCATTACAAATGCAACACTACCCTTGTAGATACTACATGTACAACATATGCATTTTATGCAAACAAGGTAGTGGGTCCTGCTGCTTGCCAGCCTTGTTTTTTATTTACATTAAGGTTCATTATGGATTGAAAATATATTTGTTTGTACCAAGCTCAAACTAGGGGAATTCAAAGTTGACTGTTTTGTCGTGTTGCGACTGGTCGCTACAGACAAATTGCTACAGTCTTGCCGAAAACTGTGATCGGAAATTCAAATGGAGAATTTTGCTATACACATTCACTATGTTTTATTTTTTCCTACCCCTATATCTCATTAAAAATTTGGAGGTTGTATAGATATTATTATGTTTAGACAATATATCTAGTAAAATGTATATTTTTGTAAGGTGAAAGGATGTGGTTCTTGTCAGCACTATCTCAATGTTATAAACTCCAAACTGATCACTGATTGTTCTCCTTAGTAATGATACAGAAATCACTGTAGTGTATCATGTTACCAGGGGGGATGAAAACTGACACCATACATGGTGTCAGATCTGTGTTTACACCAATCTTATTTACACCATAGAAAAGTTCCCACCACACTTAATAACTCTTAATTACACTTAAAATAATGGTGAATAACACTTACAGTCATCAACCATTCAACATGACAACAAAACTTGAAGGCACAATTCCAAATCATTTAGTACATATTCTACTATAAGTATTGTACACATGGATAGATATAATATTATAGAATCATTCTGTATAATTTTTATCGCACTGTGTTTTAGTAGGGAACAAACATTTGCAAAATAGTTGAGGGGACTGGATTTTGAGCAAAACCATGTGGTGTGACAGCTGCTGATGGCCATACAATTTATTATGGAACACTTTAAAATTAAAGATTGCTGAAGTCTGGATCATTAATATAAACAAAACCTCCTTGTCTTGCAACACTGAGCACTTCAGATTTCTAGTGATATATCAGAGAACATAGATGTACTTTACCATAAAAACATTTATAGAGGTTTATTACATTAAATAATAGCTGCCTATTTTATAAAACAGTTAAATCAAGTACCTTTATTGAGTAATCTATGACATGTATTTTTTGGAAATCTCATGTTTGGGGTAACTCTCCAACTTAATTTATGTATCATATATCTATTTCAATATATATCTGTAAAAATATTGTTTGAACTTATTCCTAGGATACTAGGCCTCAAAATACAAAAAGAATTGTAGCAATAGCCATAGATTTGAGGTGAGGAGAGGTCAATCAGTTGGGTTTGTCACATTGGGTGGGGTGTCACATTTGGTGGTTGATGACTGTAATATAAAATGTGTGATTAAATAAATGAGTGGTAAATAATGAGAAACAGTACTGCCTCCTGAAAATTTTGAATACAACAACAGTTCCCTGCTTTATCACTGACTGTGCTAACTACATCATTGGATTCTCTAACTATGCCATCACAAACACCCTCTGCACATGACGACATCATTCTAGACTCAGGCTCTGCTGATGCAATCACATGTGTGAAGCACAAGCATGAGCCAATTGATTTGACATGCCCAGGGTCATTTCAAGGTTGAAAATATCAATGCTGTCATTGATCTATGTGGCTCCTCCCCCCCCCTGCTGTTACAGTTTGAACATGAATCATTCAAGAAGATGGACAGGAGATTGTTGAGATACAGGACTCAGATTCTGAGGCAGATGCTGTAACCAGTGAAGAAGGTGAGCTTGTCAATTCATTATTAATTAGATGCTAATACAGTGATGTTGGAAAAATCAAGATTAGCATATCAGGTCAGATATGGCCATATCAGGCCATATAAGGCCATCAGCTATTTGGGGGGCTTACATGGCTCAAGAATCAGCTAATAAGGATTATGCGTGCTGACCACTACTGACATCCATGATATCACTGATACCATCCATCACAATTGATAGCCAATATCAGTAGGATTGAGTTGATGACGCCTGATGAGCCCCGACATGGGCCTGAACCAATAAGTAATCATTTTTACCACTTTTATTCTTTAATTGTGTTTAATTTGAAAGGTGAAAAAAATAATTAATTCTATTTGAATGTTCTATACATACATACATACATACATGATACCATATAAGCTAAAAGTACAATATTATACTACAAAATACTTCAGTTGTTTTACCTTTTGGCTTTTGCATACTGAGAAGTTTCTTTCACTTACCTTGGAATTCACAAGCCACTGTGGTTGTTCATACAGAATAAAATCTTACTGTGCACCAAGTTACAATCATGAATACCAAGCACCTACCTTGCACCTACCTATCATTTTGCAGCTGGGTGAAACTTGGTAATTGAATATGGCATTCAAGAATGTTGCAGTACAGGAGGATTGGAAGGTTATGGTGCCTTTTATGTCTTTTGGTTCAGTGCCAAGTGGAGGCAGTACATTGATGCAACCCCAAAATTTAGAGAACTGGTCAGAAGACTTTTGAATTGTTTTTGAACTGCCACAAGATGCCAACTCGAAACTTGAACTGAAATTAAGTGTCACATACTTTGTGACTACCTAATCAAGTTTGGATTCTGCTCGGAGCTTTGGATGGTGTTGAATGTCATAAAGTAGCTTACAACTTTACTAACTTAGTACCTATGATTGTGCCAAAGACTTTCAATGACTGCTATAGGGGCAATTGTAAAAAACAACTAGCATAGAAAATATTGAGACTTATGTAGACCTAACTTCAACTTACATGCTTCTGATATGTTTACTGCTGAAAAATTACAGGTGCTTATCTACTTAGTATGATTTGATAATACACTGATATGATGAAAGGCAAAGCATAGTCAGGACTTATTATGAGTATATTGCAAGTGATATGTCATGATCAGGAGCTGATGTACTTCATGGGTAATGGTTACATATAGTTAATAGCCTATAGCAAGTTCTTACAGCACTTGATAACTCACCTGATCAGGTCCTGATGTGGCCAAGATGTGGCTTACAGCAAAACCTGATCAGTACTGATCACTTCATATAAGGTTGTCAGTGGTGTCAGCACCTTATATGCTAATTTCGATTTTTCTGACAGAATCTGCAGATGTTATGAATGTTGACTTACTGGCTCAAATTGTCCCAACCACTTGGCTGGATCATGACATTCATACTACTGGCTTCAAGGAGGGCAAGATTAAGCTTTCAAAAGCTCTTGAAGTTGATGCTGTCCAGTATGTGGAAGGTGTTCCAACTGCCTGGCCAATTTCACATAATGCTGTCATCACTTATGTCTTGGACTTGAGTGACAAAAAGTTTGATATAAGGGATGAGAAAGGAAAACTCATTCCTATTGATACATCAATTTGACAAAAGGTAGGTATTCTGAGCTTTGTATTGTTCTTGGCGGCAACTAAAAGTATCTTTTTAGGATAGGGACTCATTTGAGGGGCCTAATGGGAAGGGTGATTCAACCATGAAGATATGAAAAGTCCTTGGCTCTGATACTGTCACCTGTTGTTGGGTGCACCTAAGCTGTCAAGGCATTTGGGCATGCAAGCAAGTGGACCCTAGGCTTCTCAAGGTTACTTGATATGAACTAGACCCCAATGCAAACAAACCACTTGTTGATGCTCAGATTCAAGCAAACAGGGATGAAGGGAGATCCATTGTAAAGAAAACCATCATGTAAGTCCTCCATAATTAGCTTATTCTCTCAAAGATACAGTTTCTAATATGAGTAATAGATGGTTTAATGTTATGAAATCATCCTGGACATGCAGCTGAGATACAGGCCTAGGAAAAATCAAGTGTACAGGAAAACCAGTTATGAAACCCTTAAAAAAAGTAGTATGTGATGTCTATGTTTTCTTTATACTATCTACTTCATAAACTACATAGGATAAAAGAGGAAAGTGCTACTTCATCAGCTGCAGCAAGTGGACTAAGCAAGATAAAGATCATATCATGAGGTCTATTCAGGCAATAGCACAGGTAGGCCATACCTGCACAGGTTGCAGGTATGGGTACTATGGGTACGGGTCCAGGTCAGGTCTCTGAGACCCGTAACTGTTACGATAAAGTTCTGGTTGGGACGTTTATCGTACAAGTCCGATAATCACGTGATTTACAAGTTCAAAGAACAAGTAGATCAGTTTATCGAGTTCGAGTCTCTATTCACGAGCTCTTAAGTTGGTTAGACTTAAGTACGAGCAGAGTGAATGATTTCTAAGTGAAGCTAGTTCAATTTAAGCTGAAGCTTGAGCTCGACAGCCCAAGTTACTACCATTTAAATACAAACAAGGTCGTACTAATAATAAGTAGAAATGTAACCAAATATGTCAAGATGCTATGCATCGACTGCGCATTACTGCGGCACAGCAAGAAGAAAGAAAAGTATGCTAAGTAAAGTAAATGACTCAAGATGAGTTATGAATAAAATGACAATCATGTAAGTAAGAAGTCATGTGTTTGGTATCAAAGGTGATACCAAACAAGCCAATAAAATGTAAAGAAAATATACGTAAATAAAGAGAGTAAAGAAAATCGTAACATTATCCCTGAATTAAAGCGTGAAGTTCACTGTAACTTCACTAATATCAGTTGCCCGGATAGAAGTCCCTGAGGACGTCGTAGTCGTCTGGATCCTCCGTCTTGAGGAGGTGTTCCTCCCATGCCTGTTCTCCTGACTTACCATTGGGTCGAATTCCGCAGAAGTAGAACTTCTCCGATTTGACCTTCCGGCCCCTCTCTCTCTCCCGTCATTCCTCCCTATGGGAACGGAACCCCTTCCCATCCTTCTGCTCCCCCTGCCCTGTGATCTTGCTCTGTCGTTCGGTGTAGCAAAATCCCTTGTAGTGTGAGGTGCAGCCATCCTTTCCGCAGGGATCCGGGCTGATGGACCTAGAATCTGCCTCCATGCGCTCCTTCATTCGGGAGTATATGGTGGTAAGGGCATGTCTCTTCATGGGGGGGTATGGTCATCATGGAGTGAAGTGATTGGGACAAGCTGGGGTGGTGTGCCCCGGGGTGTTTCAATAACAGTGGTTGCATCAATAGTCTGGGCAGTCCTTCTTAACGTGTGTTGTGCTGCTGCAGAGGAAACAATGTTGATCGGGGTTGGAGATGGACTTCTGGATGGGAGGGCGCTCGTCGGGTAGAGTGTGGCTGGTGGTGGTGAGATAGGGCGCCAGGGTGTTGCCGGTTGAGATGGAGGTTCGGGTTCGGATGTCTCTGTACTGTTCGGGAGTGGTATTTTCTCGGAGAGAGTGAGATTGTGGATTGAGGTAGAAACTGCCTCCAATATGATGGACTCCAAGTTTGCCATTCAGCTTATCGTCCTTGGCTCTCTTACTGCTGCTATTGTTAGAGGGGTCACTTCATTGGATTAGTGCGAGTCATTGGTGTGCAAGAGAGGGACTAGAGGTACCCAGTGCGTCTAAGAACTGTGCTACCTCAGTGGCACGATGCAATCCTGCATCAAACATCCCTTGAATGGCATTGACTTGATTTCTCCTGCAGGCGTTCTCCATTTCTATGGCTTTCCTGAAGATATCGAACTGGGTAACTAGAGCATTCCTGTTTGGCAAATCGGAGAGAAAGTTCCGAGTCAAAGTGAGCTGATGGTCAGGTACGTTTTGCAAGGCATCACAATATTCGTTAATGAGTTCGAGGGGTGCAGTAGGTCGTTTGAGTAAGGAATGTTGGTAGTTGATGTTGGCAATAATGGGGGGAAGCATGAGCAGTTCGGTAGAGTGGATGAAGGTAGGGCGGGCATTTTCGGTAGAAGGAAGGGAACCAGTGGAGGAGGAAACATTGTTAGAAGACATTGTGAAGAGAGGGTAAGACTGGTAAGTTGTTGGCAGTTTGTAGTAAACTATTGATTCAGTTTAATCCAGCCTTCTTCTTATAGTCTTCCAGTAATTCTTGAGCATTGCTCAAGTATTCCTTGTGTACCCATTTGTCTTTTGCAGAAGAGTATCCCTTCCATCGTATCCTGTATCACATGACTGGTTCCATGCATTGATTTTTTCGTTTTTTAGGCATCTTGTGACCCACAATTGCTTCGATTTCCCACTCAGGCTCAGCTTCAATCAAATCTGGGGGTGGTTCTAAGAAGTTTTTCCCATGGACAGAGGTTTCGATGTATGGCATGAGAAGGACTGTGTTAAAAACAGGGTGAATGGTCCATTGTTCTGGGAGTTCCAATTTGTACATATAAGGTGCCAGTTTCTCAATGATTTTGAAAGGTCCTTCGTGTCTTGGTGCCATTTTCCTAGAAGGGTAAGAAATGGATAAGTTTTTTGTGTCAAGCCACACCATGTCTCCAACTTTGTATTTCGTAAATCCTCGTTTCTGTGCTTTGTGAGTCTTTTGTTGGGCGATTTGAATGAGGGCCTGTGCTTCTTTCCTTGCTTCCGCCATATCGTCTATCCTGGTTTCTGCTTCTCTGACATAAGTGGTGTCTCTTATCGTGGGAGTAATGATCAGTTCATATCCATGTAATAAATAGAATGGAGATCTTTGTGTGACCAAGTTGACCTGAGCATTCCATGAGATTTCTGCTTCTGGGATGTGATTTGCCCATTTGTGTTGTCTAGCGCTGCAGAAGCATCGGAGATAGGTTTCAATTTCTTGGTTCATCCTTTCTGTTTGTCTGTCTGTTTGAGGGTGGTAGGCAGTAGAGCCTTTCCATTTGATTTTATGGAAATGAAGTATTGCTTGGAATACTTCTGCTATGAATCTTGTATCTCTGTCGGAAATGATTGCATTTGGAAGGCTGTATCGTCTGTAGAGTGTTTTCCGGATTAAGGTTGCCGTTCTTTCCGCATTGAGTCCCTTCATGATGCAAGGTTCGAAAATTACCCCCTTAGTAGACCCATGGTCGACCACAACCATAATTCCGTCAAATCCCTCGGATTTAGGTAGATCAGTGATGAAGTCCATTGATACTTGAGAGAATGGTTGTGTAGTTTCGGAAATGGGAATGGGGTTAACTGGTGGTTTCGGTCTTCAATCGTAAGCCATTTGTTGACAAGTGGCACATCTGGTGACGTATTGTTTGACAAAAATTCCCATCCCTGGCCACCAGTATTCCTTTTTGACTTCCTTTTCAGTTGAGCTGCATCTGTGATGTCTGGCAGGTAAGCTATCATGTTTGAGAGCTACAATGCTTCGTCGTAATTCTTTGTCTTCAGGGACATAAACTCAGTCTCTGAAGAGAATAAGTCCACTTTCAGTTCACCAGTCATCAAGAGAGGAGTGAATTGGAGGTATATCTTTGGCTTCTATGGCAGTAATTATTTTTTGAGCCAGGGTATCCTTTTTGGTTTGATTGATGACTAAGTCTCGGAGTTCAGTGGATATTAAATTGAGATGTAGATCTGCATCCAGAACATTAGCAAACCAGTTATCATACTCCGTGTTTAAGGTATTGATAAACCAATGGTCGGGTAGAATTATCAGACCATTGTTTTCATTTCCTTTGTCGGGTGTAAGATCTGGCTGTCATGAGATCATGTCGGCTTCGAGATTTTTCTTTCCTTGGATGTGTTGCATGTTGATGTCGAAATCTGAAAGGAAAAGGGACCATCTTGCTTGTCTTCTGGTAATCTTTTGAGGTTCTCAATAATATTTCAGATTTTCATGGTCTGAAAAGACAACTATTTTGTTTGGGTGTCCTTCCAGTAGGTGTCGCCATGCCTTAAATCCATGAATGATTGCATAGAGTTCTTTATCAAAAATTTGATAATTTTGTTCAGTTGCCGTAAACATGTGAGATATATATCCACATGGTTTCCAAAATCCGTTTTCATCTTCTTGTTTAAGGACAGCCCCAGTTGCGTAGTCGGATGCATCAACCAACATAGTGAAAGGTTTCTCAGGGTCTGGTATCCTGAGAATTGGTTCTTTTAGGAATGCTTCTTTTAGATCGTCAAAAGCAAGTTGTTGTTCTGTGCCCCAATTCCATGGTTCAGTGTTTCTGGTTAGCCTAAGAATAGGTTCTATTCTTTTGCTGTAGCAGGGAATAAACTGGTGATAGAAGTTACAGAATCCTGCAAATGACTGGACTTCCTTGACTTTTGTGGGAGCAGGCCAATCAGATATTCCAGCAAGTTTTTTGGGGTCCATTGTGATGTTATTTGGTCGAATGATCATTCCTAGATAGTCGACTTCTGTTACTTCAAAAGAACATTTTTTGGGTTTTGCGAATAATCCATTATCCTGGAGTATCTGGAGGATTTCTCATGTTATTTTCCTGTGAAGTTCAAGATCGTCTTTTGTAAAAATAAGTATATCGTCTAGATATACTCTAACAAGTCCTTGAGAGATGTAGTCTTCAAGTAGGTGATTGATCATTCGCATAAATGTTGCTGGTGAATTGCATAGTCCAAAGAACATGACAGTAGGTCTAAAGATGCCTCTTTTAGTGACAAAAGCGGCTTTTGACCTATCTTCTGGAACGATCTGGACTTTGTTGTATGCTCCTCGGAGGTCCATTTTTGTGAAGAGATTGGTGCCTTTAAGATCCTCTATGAGTTGTTTGATATGAGGTAAAGGGTAGTGGTCTTTGATGGTTCCATTGTTTAAGTAATGGTAGTCCTGGCATGGTCTCATGTCATCTGTGTCCTTTTTTCCTACAAAGAAGAATTCTGCAGTGTTTTCAGCGTCCATAGAGTCTGGTAGAACTTCTTTGATATATCCTTTTCGAAGGTTGTCATTGATGAATTCATTCATTGCCCTCTCTTCTCGTATGCTAAGAGGATATACTCTGCTTTTCCGAGGTAAGAAGTCTTTCTTCATTTGAATGTGATGATCCCATGGTCATGAAGGTGGGAATTCTTCTGAGATGTCCTTATCGAATATGTCTTTATAATCCCAAAGGTGTTTGGGTACCATCTGTTCAAAAGTCTTTTTAATCTTTTTGGGTTCATAAGATAGCCGTTGCGAGATTGTCTGTTTTAATCTGATAGGAATTCCATATTTTTTAAATAGTGGTTCCTTTGTTTCATAAGACGTGCCTAATCCATGGTCTGTAAGAAGAGGATCCTCGATTTCTGTTAAGAAAGTTCATAAATGAATACTTTCAGCAGTCATTTCTTCTAGATCTTCATCTTCAGCATCGTTTATTTGCATCCAATATATTTCAATTGGATTCCAGTTGTCCTGTAATGGTAAGTCCGGGATTTCTATCATCTTCTCATCGGGGATTCTTGTATCCTTGAGAGAATACCTATAATCTTGAGGGAGCATTTCCATTTGCTCCTTCTCCGATTCGTCAGGTATTTTTTCAATAGAGACCGGTTGTCCTGATCGTTTAGTTTCCATAATGGGTTTTATTATCTTCATTCGAGCAATTGACATAGATTGTGTGAATTTTTGGTTAAATTGTTTGTCCAACCGCATTTGATCGATTTTCAAAGTTCCTTCCTTCCAGTTTATTTGGGGATTTGTTTGTTCCAAGAAAGGGTAGCCCATGATGATCGATTCGTTCCCTAGTCCAGAAAGGTAAAATCAAGTAGGAATAGTGGCTGTTTCTACTTTTACTTTGTCGTCGACATAGTGTGAGATATATCCCTTTTGTTGAGGGTTCCATCTGCGTTGTATACCAGTGTTAATTTTTCCAAAGGTTGCAGAGTAAGGTTAAATTTCTTCGCAGTTGCTCGACTCATAAAGTTTCCTTCAGCCCCTGAATCGATCAAGGCTGGGACTGATCCCACGTTTCCTAACGTAACAGGAACTCGCATAGTATTTTGTTCAATATCAGCTATAATTACATTGGAAAGTAGAATAGGAGGCCCTACAGTGGGATTAATAGTCCTCCTTATTGAAAACCCATCTTGTTGATACTTTCGAAGTATTCAACCTGTTCAGCTCCTGGGAGTTCTGTGACTCGGAGCCTCATTTCTTCAGCAAGTTCTTTCCTGATCATCTTTTTGATAAAGGGGTTGTTATTCTTGTTAGCAGTGCGGGGTGTGGTGTCTCCTTTGTTTCGGTTCGGGCACCGCCGGGCCATATGTCCTTTAGTTCCACAAATAAAACATTTCCCAGCCTGCAAATATTCTCCTCGCGTTTTTGCATCTAGTCGGTTTATTTCCATGTGGTCTATGTCCATAGCATTCAGGTCTCGAGTAGTTGTTTTTGGTCTAGGGGCAAAGTATCCCCTTCGTCCAGTTTTATTATATTGTTGGATCTGTCTGTAGTTTCAATCGAATTTTCTGGCATCATCTTGCCATTTTGCGATGATGTCGGGGATGTCTTTTTGGGTGTGGATGCTTTGGAGAAGAGGTCAGTTAAGACCTGCTTTGAAAAGATCCATCTTAGTATAGTTGTCAAGCCCTTCTACATGGCTGACGAGTATTTCAAATTTGGTAATATATTCGTCAGCTGTTCCTTCTCCTTGGGTTATGTTCTGAAGCTTATGGAAGGCTTCGTCTTTTTCGTCAACTGGGTCGAAGTTCTTCTTGAAATCTTCTTTGAAAGCTGCCCAGGTTCCTGGAGCCGGTGTATCAGTTTTGAACATTTCGTTCTGTTTCTTCTCTTTCCAGTTCCCAGCAATTCCTCCTCCAATGTATGACATGGCATACATTATCTTCTTAGCATCTGTGTTGTAAATCTTATCATTTATTAAAAAATAAGATTTGATGTCTCGGAGCCATTTCTTGGATTTCTTCTTATCTCCTTCAAAAATGGTGGGAGGGTTTAGCCTCAATTCTTTGTCGTTCATTTTTGGTACTGGTGCATCCATGCTAGACATGCTAGCGTCTGATTCGTGGTTGGAAATTGTAGAAGGTGTTGTTGATCTAGGAAGTGGAGGATATCCTTCGTCTGCTGTGACGTATTCGTCGTTGTCCGGTGGTTGGTTTCTTTTTAGGTGTTCAACTAGTTCCTGAGCTAGTGAAGTTTCTGGGATTTGTTGGGTAGGGTTCCGTTGCATCGGTGCCAGTTCTTTTGAAAAGAACTGTCTGGGTGTAGGGATCTGTGATCTTGGTCATGTAGGTTTTGAAGTGGTATCAGCTACTCGTTTCCCAATGGGTTTGCTTGAGCTAGTGATAGACGCAAATGGATTAAAGCTTCCTCCCTCTTGTGATGAGGTCTGTACAAGTCCTTCTGATTGGGACTTTGGTTTCTCTTCACCTTCTGAGTCAGAACTCTCTGGAGCTTTGAATCTCCAGGGGGTTGTCGTTGTTTTGATTCGATGTGTCGGGGTGCTGCACTGAGTAGTGCAAGCAGTTGGCAAGCTTCAGCCTTTGTTACGATAAAGTTCTGGTTGGGACGTTTATCGTACAAGTCCGATAATCATGTGATTTACAAGTTCAAAGAACAAGTAGATCAGTTTATCGAGTTCGAGTCTCTATTCACGAGCTCTTAAGTTGGTTAGACTTAAGTACGAGTGGAGTGAATGATTTCTAAGTGAAGCTAGTTCAATTTAAGCTGAAGCTTGAGCTCGACAGCCCAAGTTACTACTGTTTAAATACAAACAAGGTCGTACTAATAATAAGTAGAAATGTAACCAAATATGTCAAGATGCTATGCATCGACTGCGCATTACTGCAGCGCAGCAAGAAGAAAGAAAAGTATGCTAAGTAAAGTAAATGACTCAAGATGAGTTATGAATAAAATGACAATCGTGTAAGTAAGAAGTCATGTGTTTGGTATCAAAGGTGATACCAAACAAGCCAATAAAATGTAAAGAAAATATACGTAAATAAAGAGAGTAAAGAAAATCGTAACAGTAACCCGTTGGTACCCGTAGGCTTTATATTGAATAAAAAGCATTAATGTATAAGTACACAAGCACAACACTTTGATAACAAGTATATAATTTACTTCATTGTAGTAAGTGTTCATGTATACACCAACAACTTGATTTTGCATATTGTTCAGCTCACGGGGTTGAACTTAAGTGGCATGCCTACATTCAATTCACCAAATCTAATGTATCTCCGTCATTTTGTTATATTTCATGTTGATATTATAGATATGAATAGCCTATTGTCATACAATTATAATGACGGTATATACATATTTTTAGGTGATCTTGTTCCTATTATATAAGGGATATATTCTGTGTCTTCTCCAGTACACATAAGTTACCTCTCATTCCCTCAATTCACTGTAATTCCTTTCGGTTTTATAGCCACTAATAATCCAATACTACACGATCAAAACGTCTCTACAAACATATTTTTTAGTGGTCTGCTTCCTATTCTATAAGTGATCTACTATTTATCTTCTCATAAACACATAAATTAGTATTCCTTTTCTAATTCAAACTCGTTCCTTTCGTATTTTGGCATGGATGTAGCACTAGTATATGCAGTCTAATTGTCTAACTCTGCTTTTAAATATAACACTTCATACTTATGTCTTTTCAATATCTTCAATTAAAAATGGTGTAATATGCACAGAACAACAAAACCTGTGAAAACCCCATGGGTTACCTGCTACCCACAGTACCCACATGAACCTGTACCTGTGGGAAAGGGTATGGGTTAGCGTGGGTACAGGTACAGGTCAAGGTCCAGATACCCAAGGGTTACCTGTGCATTTGCCTAGGTCTATTCCTGTGGACATTGATGAAGATATTCTTTCCACATTGTTTGCCAATGGAAGTGTCAGCATCACACCTTCTGATGTACATGACACAAAAGCCTGTTCAACAGTTATCTCATCAGCCATAGGTGGATGACTGAAGTTCTGTCCACTTCCTCATATTGTTAACAGAAATGCTGTACATAGTCCAATTAGGCATCATCCATGTGATTCGTACAGATTAATTTATATTCCCATTAACAATGAGATATGTAAGGCTGTTGTGGTACACAGAAAAGTCACCCACAATCATCCATTGCCTAACTACTTTAAGTTATCACATGAGAGCAAAAGTATTTATAATAAGCTAATTAAAGCACATGGACCATGGGGTGCAACTGTGCAATCAATTGACAATGGTGAGCTTTATATTGTTCATAAGCAAGTAATACTATCTAATTATTATGAAAGCACCAACAACCACTCTTATTTTGGAAGGAGAAACTCCAGCAATCCATGATGTGCCACTCATGGATAAAAGGAGAAAGAAGGATATAATTTGGCAAGCAAAGCTCAAAGAGTCTCCTGGAGGTCTTGAAATTGAAAGTATTTCTCGAATCACCTGTCACCTGTCAATATCTCACTCACTTTTTGACAGCTGTTTATTTGCAGCATTTGAAGGATAGCCTGGAGTTACCTATCTCCCAATGCTACATACATGGCTTCCATCATGTTGGCGATTATATTATGATTCTAACCTTTGATTCCTTTCTTTTCTCTCTTATTCATGATGCTGTCTCTTTTGAAGTCAACCATACATTTAAACGAGTTCAAGGATACAATGAATGGGATATTGTCATCTTTTGCGATGGGATTCAGTGGGGTAAGGACTTTGTTTCAAATACGTCTTCAGTTACTTACTTGTTAATCTCTGCTAGCAACAACTACTGGCTGAGTATATACGAATGGGCAAGACAGCTACTTCTACAAGCATCTTTTCAATGAATTTCGAGATGTCATTCACCAATTAACTGGAAGGCCCCTTGGATTCAAAAGGTTAACACCAGGTGGGAACTTACTTTGTATGAATGCTGATCTCGAAGCTGCACAAGCTATTGGATTTGGTGAATCCATTATTTCTACCAATAACTCACAGCACAGCAGCATCCCTCTTAATACTACACCAGAAGAGATCCTCTCTTATGTTCTTCGAGCTTGTCATACACATGTTCAGCAGTGGGTTTTAATTTTTATCTTATTATTGCATACCTATTGATATACAACCTTAGTGCTATTCTAGATTTTAAGCACTCTGTTTCACCAGATGATTTTCGGTGGCTCCAGGCATTTCCATACATGAAGGCAATGGAAATTGACTCCTTTACGGAGTTTGTAGACAGCCTTGGCATTGAGAAAATTAAGGGTATTGTTTAATTTATATTCATTTAGAGCATACACTTAACCATTTGTTCAGTGTGGTGATTACACAAACTCTGCAATAAATGGATTCTTCCATCCATTATGAAGAGTCTATCAAAGATTTATCCTGAGGACTGGGATATTTGTTCCTCTATGACGAACACAGGTGAAGGCCAGCACAGCTGGATCAATAAGCTGACTGGAACAGGGCTTTCATTAAAGGAAGTGCTTGAAATGTGTGTAAAGCTGTGATTTATATCTGTACCTTTCAATTGACCTAATATACAAATCTAATATACAAGAGCTCATATAATTGATCAATGTGTGTCTCAAGAAGTTCAAAACACTCTGTGAAGTGGAATTTTAACAAACCATAATAATGCCCTCCACCATCGCATGAGTAGCAATCTTCAACAACATGCAGCCACCACCACAAAGATTAGGAATTCAAACACAGTAGATAAGCTTTGGGATGAGCTTGATGGCTTAAAGCATAGCCAAAAGGAGTATCTCCAATGTCAGAAGGAGATTGAAGCTATTCTTCATAGCATTACAGCAAAGCATGGAAACTCAACTGGCAGAGTTGAGCCTCACAACTCTCATCTCAAACAAGCTTGGGCAGCAGCTGCCCCTTATCACATAGGTGAGTTCTCATTCTCATTTTGTCCCAAATACCTCTCATGCTGAAGGAGCACCCAATTCCCTATTGCCCTACACCCAGCACCACATCTATCTCAACTGGAGATGCTGGCACCCTATACCACTCCAGCAGAATCTACTTGTGCTGGAACAATGGCATTATATGTCTCTTGCACTGGCACACCATCTCCACCTTCCCATGCTGAGACACTGGCACCTTATTCCACTCTAGAGTACATCTCTCATGCTGGCACACCAGCACCCTACCCCACACCAGCATCTCCACCAGACTCTCGATGTGACTTGCCACATCATGCTGAACAACTGGCACCAGGAACTTCAACTTCTCACACTGACAATTCAGCATCCCTTTTTTCAGGGATGGAGGTCTCTAATGTGGGAACACCAGGAGAGACTGCAGCAGTTCCTCACTATCGCCAATTCAAGTTTGTTGCTGGATGTAATCAAGCATTATCAGATGTCATATTAGATGGTTTTCTTGAATGCTTCGGTGGCCCTTTGCCAGATGTATTCTAGGCCATTACTATTGTATTCTTGTATAGACTACTACTTGTAATACAGGCTTGGAATATGTAGAACAAAAAAATTAACATACAATGTGAGAATTGAACACTCAACTAGCAAAGGGTCCATTAATCCCTACCACATCATCAGCCTCACCTTAATGCAAAAAGAAGAAATGAAATGAACACATCTAAGATGAAAAATTCCCCCTATCCAATCCATGCTAGTAACTGTATCCAGCATGAAGAATCTGTGTCTTGGTAAGAACAAGGAGTGGGAGGGGAGGGAATGACATAAAAGAACATGGTGATTACAGTTGTGTGTCCTTGGTACTACTTGGCAGTTAAAATAACGAGGAGACTGATGATGCTACTTCATGAATACAGGTAATTTGATAGTAATAGTACTACTACACAATGTATTTTAAGATTACTATTCTATCAATACTATCTGAGTTACTTGCAATAGTCTTTTTAAAGGTTGAGGGTGTAAACAGTTCAAATTTATATGTTATATTCTGTGTAAATAAACAGACAGTGGACAGTTTCTATCTCAAAACACTTGCATGCACTTTGTGTACTCAATTATTTCATTATCTAATCACAACTGCTGTCTTATCTGTACTCAATTATCTCGGTTATCTAATCAAAATGATGTCTGGTCTGTCTGTAGCACTACCCTATCTGTGGGGAATGGAAGTATCAATGGTCCAGCAGTACTTGCTTTTCTATCTATTTACTGTACTACTTACATATGTTATTACTGCATGGGTTGATCTAACTGGACCATCCTGATTTATTTATATCCCATATGACATGCACCACACACACACAATTAAGGCTGTACCAGGCGCATGAAGGCATGTGTCAATGTCCCCACAAACCTGTGCCTGGCGCTTGGTTTTCCAGATGAGTGCCCACCCAGCAATCTTTGATGGACTTATGCGACTTATGGTTCATGCTATCCTGGTACATGTTATTCTCAACTGTGCGTTCTTCACTACAACCCAAAAACCTCATCTCAAAATAATCCTCTGCCCAATTATATTCTTTGTTTGGTAAGTGTGCTATCAGTCACCACTAAACTGCTTATGCATATAACCAGATTATAAACAGCTTCCATATCAAATGTTTATCTCTTGACAGGAGAATTGCACACTGTTATATCCGTGTTCGGATACATCGTGCCAATGTTCCCACATGACCTTCTAACATACCTGGTCCATTCCTGGAACGTACCCACTTTGGGTTTACACTTCCCAATGTTCCTGCCTGGGAACATACCTGGAACCCGTCGGGTTTTCTATCGGATACTTCAGATACATACTTTCTCTTATGACGGCCTCACCACGTCATCATTCTATTACTCCTCTCTTCCATTCCTACTTATACATTTCATTATGGCCTTTGTAGATTAGTTCCTTATTCTTCATTCTGAGCGCGTCATTTGCACCCCTACTCCGCTTTGCCAAGACTTCATTTCCTACTTACTCCTTTGACTTGTCCTTTGTATAATACTTCTACATTCGTATCTACAGGTTCCTACTTAGTATAAGTAGTCTTCCAGATGTAATAGGTAGTCTTCAGTATTCGTATCAACTCTGTACACTTTCTTCCTACACTAAGTTCTGAAACCCGCTCTGGGTTTCCCTTCGGGTTTCTCTCCCACTGCCTAGTGTAGTGGCAAAGCCCTCTCTTATACTCTGGAATGTTTCCTTACATTGGATATCGTCTGTTGTGAAATACGAACCATTCCCTGGGGATATCCAGGCGGCGCAGCACATATGCTGAAGCCACAGTTCACTTCCGCACTTCTGCTCTCGCTCCCATACCCATACTCACTTCAGGTTTCCGTTATAGTTCTCCCACGCCCTCCGGGTGTCGTTGCATTCGTTTCCCAGTAGGAAGGGAATCGGTACATAACAGTATACGAATACTTATACCTTGGATATCTCTTCTATCATGGCTCCAACTGGGACTTCAGTTACTCACACAGCGCATACCACTAGTCATACCAATGCTGTGGGTGCTCATGCCACCCATGCAGCTACGAGGCAACAGCCTCCAAGGAGTACTTCAGGTTCTCTACCTTCTACACCATCTCGGGTTACACCCAGTCCAGCACCACCTCCTAGTGCTACTTTCCTGGGTCCACCCTCGACTTCCGCTCAGCTACTTTCTGTTCCTGCTGCCGGGAACCTCGGATCCGCTCAGGCTCCTCCAGATGGCACTCCACCGCCATACGGTACAGTCGCAGCAGACCGGGACACTCCTGAGGGTCATGGCTCCGATGGTGGTACCATTGGGCCACCACCTCTACCTCCTTCTCAGCCCAACCCTCTGTCTCCACCATCCTCAGACTCAGGGGATGATGGTGATGAGGATGATGTCGACAATCCCAGGCGCACACCTCTTGCGCGCCACTCCCGGGAAGACCAGTTTGCCAAAGCTCTCTTGAGGGTTGCGGAAACCACCTGGGGTACGTCAGGATCACATCGGGAATGCAACGTACAAAAGCCAGATACGTTTGACAGTTCCAGTGCTGAGAAGTTGGAGCAGCTCATCACTCAGTGTCAGATTTACTTCCGGAATAATCCTTCCCAATACTCGGATGGACATTTCCAGGTCAACTTCACTCTCGCATATCTTCAGGATACCGCACTTCAGCTCGTTATGCCGACCCTCTCCAATCCCTACACTAATGATGAGTTCCTTCACTCTTGGGAGGTTTTCATTGTCATGCTAGAGGATAACTTCGGGTTAGCGAACCCGGAAGGGGATGCCGAGAATGATCTGGATGTCCTCGTTATGAAGGATTCACAGAAACTATCCAAATATCTTGTACAGTTCAACAGGCTTGCACAGCACACCGACTGGGATGATAAATCCTTATGCCACCGACTCTATTCTGGGTTTCCAGGTCGCATTAAGGATGAGATCTCTCATGTCGGGAAACCTACCACAAAGTGCGGAATGATTAAGCTAGCTCAAGGGATTGATAGTTGGTACTGGGAATGCCAGTCCAAGCATACGTGGGAATCCCACCAGCCTTGGGGTTTGCAGGTTCCAGATAGCTCTGCTAGAGCTCCTATAAACCGCCCTGCAGTCACCCCGACGCCTTCCCACCTTGTTTCGGGCCAATATGCACCCCGTCCGAGCTATCCCCACCGTGCTGGTAGTCACCTGCCTTGTTTGTTGCAGCCTCCTCAGCAACGGAGGCTGGAATTGAATGACAAGGTTGGTCGAGATGGCAAACTCTTGCCACAAGAACGTTGGCGTCGCATGGACAACAATCTATGCTTGTTCTGTGGTAATCCGGGGCATTGTGCCAAAGAATGTCCCCGCTCTGCCTCTTCTGTGGCTAGAGCCCGGGCATTTGGATTATCTGCTTTGGCTCCTACGTTGGCTTCTGCAGGTCCCTCAACCCGCAGGTCCGCACCTCTTTCCAACCTGGCTTTGGGTTCGAAAAAATAGGGAGCAGTCCTCTGGACACCACACAAGCTGAGGACCGCGTTGTTCCCCCTTGTGCGCAGCCAATGCAGGTAAGACTCAATGCTTCCACTCTTTCAGACCCCAATGCACTTCACATTCCGCTCTGTAGTACCATCCATGCTCTCCCTACACCCTGTACAGTTTCATATAGTGCTCTAGTCGATTCGGGTTCTACCCATTGTTTTATGGATTCATCTTTCATTCAGACACATGCTATACCTACCTCACCTACTCCACCCATCGCTCTCAGACTCTTTGATGGCACCAGCAACCATGTAATAACCGAGTTCGTTACACTGCCTGTACTATTCCCTACCGGTGAATGTATTACAGTTGAACTCTATGTGACACCTCTTGATTCCGTGTGTTCTGCAGTCCTAGGATACAATTGGCTCACCCACTTCAATCCGTTGATTGACTGGGTATCGGGCTCATTAACATTCTGGACTCCAGACACTTCTGAGCAACTTCTGCTCAAATCCGGGATCTCGGAACCAGGTTCCACTTCCGAGGATCCATCTCTGGTCACTCCTGATGAGTCTCTGCCACCTCCTCCTAGCATTTCGCTAATAAATGGTGCCGCCTTCTCACGTGCATGCCGTTTAGAGGGAGCACAGACTTTCTGTATCCAGCTTGGTGCTGTCGCTTCCGCCACTGCCCTCAATCCAGAGGAAGCTCCAGATCTCTCTTCCATACCATCTGAGTATCACGAGTTTGCTGATGTATTTAGCAAGTCCCGGGCAGATACACTTGCCCCTCACCGTCCCTATGACTTAAAGATCAACCTAGAGGAAGGTGCTTCACCTCCTGTAGGTCGGATCTATTCCCTTTCCCAATCTGAGCTTTCCACTCTTCGGGATTTCATCAATGAACATATCCAGATCAGATTCATTCAACCTTCGCACTCTCCACATGGGGCTCCCGTCCTTTTTGTCCGCAAGAAGGACGGATCGCTTCGGCTTTGTGTGGATTTCCGCGGGTTGAATGCTATTTCTAAAAAGGATCGTTATCCTTTGCCACTCATTTCAGATTTGCTTGACAGTCCCCGTCGCGCCCGTATCTACACCAAGATTGACCTGCGTCATGCGTACCATCTGGTCCGCATTGCTGAGGACGATGAATGGAAAACTGCTTTCCGGACTCGCTATGGATCCTTTGAATGGCTAATCATGCCCTTTGGACTTTCCAATGCACCCACGGGTTTCCAACGCTTCATGAACGACATTTTCAAAGATCTTCTCGATGTGTGTGTCATAGTTTATTTAGTTTATTTGGATGACATCCTTATATACTCTGATAACCTTGCACAACATCGCCAACATGTCAGGGAAGTTTTGCGTCGACTCCGGAAGCATGGGTTGTATGCACACGCGGATAAGTGTGAGTTCCACTCAGAATCCATGGAATATCTCAGATATATACTATCGCCCAACGGTCTCACCATGTCTCCAACAAAGGTGAAGACTATTCAAGAATGGCCTGAACCAAGGAAAGTAAAAGACATTCAATCTTTCCTTGGGTTTGCTAATTTCTATCGGCATTTTATATACAACTATTCTGACATAGTTGTTTCGCTCACCTGCCTTACCCGAAAGGGTAATCCGTGGAACTTCTTGGAAAAATGCCGTTCCGCTTTCACTGAACTTAAGGACACTTTCACGTCGGCACCCATTCTTACCCATTGGGTTCCCGACAAGCAGCTCATCGTGGAAACCGACACTTCAGATTACACGTTGGCTGCTATCCTGTCTATAGTTTCTGATGATGGTGAGATTCACCCTATCGCCTTCCACTCACGAACCTTTACACCTCCCGAGTTAAACTATGACACCCATGACAAGGAATTGCTTGCTATCTTCGAAGCATTCCAAGTCTGGCATCATTACCTGGAAGGTTCCGGTTCACCCATTGACGTCGTCACAGACCACAAGAACTTGGAATACTTTTCCACAACCAAGATCTTGTCCTGACGACAAGCCCGATGGTCCGAGTATCTTTCCCAGTTCAATCTAGTTATCCGCTTTCGACCCGGAAAACTCGGGGCGAAGCTGGATGCTCTGACTAGACGATGGGACATCTACCCTAAAGAGGGGGATAGTGACTATGCTAAGGTCAATCTGCATAACTATTGTCCAGTGTTCACACAGGAACAGCTTATCACTTCTCTCCGAGCAACATCACTTATTGTACCCGCTCTTCGCGCTAGTATCATCATGGACATTGAACAGTTACATACTGATATATTATCAGCTCTCCCTAATGACCTGGTCACAGTTATCCAAATGCGGACTCCCGAGAATCGTTGAACTGTAACCCCGGACGGTTTCCTCCATCTAGATAACTGGATCTATGTTCCGGACTCCGGAACCCTTCAGCTTCGGGTTTTACAGTACAAACACGACCACCCACTTTCAGGACACCTTGGACAGAACAAGACCCTCGAGCTAATTCAACGCGAATATACTTGGCCGCTTATATGGACATTTGTAAAGGACTATTGTAAGTTTTGTAATACTTGCATGCGTTCTAAACCACAGTGCCACCACCCGTACGGAACCCTGAAACAACTTCTGGTTCCTGGACACCCATGGCACTCGATATCTATGGATTTCATAGATCAACTTCCAAAATCATCGGCTTCCAAGTATGATTCTATACTCGTTATCATGGATCGTTTCTCCAAGCAGTCTATCTTCATTCCCACTCATACCACTTGCTCTTCTTCCGACCTTGCGCTTCTATTTGTACTTCATGTCTTTTCCAAGCATGGAGTCCCAGAACACATCACTTCCGATCATGGTTCTGAGTTTGTGTCGCATTTCTTCCGTTCCCTTGGTACGGCCCTCAACATCACTTTACATTTCACCTCGGGTTATCACCCCGAAGGCGACAGCCAAACGGAACGCACAAACCAAACTCTGGAACAATACCTTCAGGCCTACTGCAACTATCAGCAGGATAACTGGTGTGATCTCTTACCTCTTGCTGAATTTGCTTACAATAATGCACCAAGCACAACCACAGGAATTTCACCATTCTATGCAAACAAGGGTTATCACCCAAACCTTGCAATACATCCCTTGTGCCCGGCACTTCGCAGTAAACCTCGAGGAACTTCACGAGATGCTTCGGACCGAAATACTCAGTGCACAGAAATGTTACCAAGCACCTGCTGATGCGCGTCGCAAACCCGCACCTGCATTCCCCGTCGGGACAAAGGTATACGTCAAAGCCAAGTACTTCCGGACAACCTGACCATCCCAGAAACTTGCAGAAAAGTTCCTAGGACCTTTTGAAGTCGTTGCACTTGCCGGATCACATTCACATACCTTGCGCCTTCCGGAACAATTTCGTGCGGTCCACCCGGTATTCCATGTATCCATGCTTGAACCCAATACTGAAAATACTATTCCAGATCGCATTATTCCTCCACCACCACCTGTCCAGGTTGATGGTGATATTGAATACAAGGTCTCGGAAATCTTGGACTCTAAACTGGATCGTCGTTTGCATTGCAAACTGAGGTACTATGTATGCTGGCTAGGGTATGAAGGGACCAATGAAGAGTTTTCATGGCTTCTGGCCACAGAACTGGAACACGCTATGGATATCATTGAAGAGTTCCACTCCCGCTATCCGGATAAGCCCAGCCCTATTCCTATTTCTTAAATTCACGTTACTTATTATCCGCTTGCAGTTTCACCTTATACAAAAACCAAAAACAACGAATAACAAGCAATAAACAAGATACAAGTACATTTAATTCTTTGGTAACATGTTATGACCATTTCCATCACTCCCTCTGCGTTTGCAACTCGACCTGAGCTACTACTTCACCTTCCGACGCAATCCCGGAACCCGTTACAACTTCCTCATATGCATCTGGATCCCGGAGGCATTCTGCAAGCAGGGTTTCGATGTTGGAAACATGGATGATGTGCTCGGATACTTCGGCAATGACTTGGGTTAGCCTACCAAGTTCACCTACCACTTGGCGATTGGTATCCATGAGGTTTCCGAGTTGAGTAATCATCTCCCTCTGCTGAGAGATGATGGTGTCGTTCTGCAACCGCATAGCGCTTAGGACGGATGTCGCGACATTCATGGATGTGGACAGGGAGACTAGATTAGCAGAATCATTTACACTAGAGGATCGGAACAATGGACCCGCTACTGCAGATGAAGGACAAATGAACTTGTCATCTGTATCGTTGATCCAAGCCCGTTTCATGCTTTGTCGAGACGACTGGCGAGATGGTGCAACAGATGGGGGACCCATGTGGGTATCTGAGTGTTCCGAAGGACCGGATGGACCGGGACTCGTTCCGGCTTTGTTCCGACCTCGAGTGCTAAGGGAACATTTTCCCTTAATCACCCCGCAAGCAATGCAAGCACTACAGGGAGTTCCTATAAACTATACGGACTGATAATCGTGTTTTACTCACCTGTTTGACTCTCTCTCAGGCGATAACACTCAGTTCCCCGATCCTGACAGTTTAGGCAAGGCACATCGTGATAGTATCATAGTTCCTTTGGCTCTCCAGAGTCATCCTTACCCTTACCCTTACTCTTCTCCACATTACCACCACTTCCCGCCTCATATCCAGACCCCGTCACATCTCCTGATGCTTCCGAACCACTTCCGATACTCGTATCTGTCGGATTTACGACCTGCAGCACAACCATGTTTGCCGCCTTACCGGAACGGATGGATGGGATCGTTGCCAGTGGAACATCGACATATGCGACGTTCTTGCATCTAGGAGCCGGGTTTACAGGCCTCGGCTTTGGTCTCAGCTTTCTGGAACTACTCTGGGATGCTGGAGTCGAAGTATCTGCCTGCTGGTTTCATTTGAGCATTGACCAGTACTTTCATGAAGACCCTCTCTCTGGTTTATGGCACATGCCTTCATGTTTCTGCAGTAGAGTTTACATATCTGAGCTGTGGCATTTCTTTTGTTAGTTAACCCATACATGCACTTTACAGCTCTATGTGAATGTTCACCCTAATTATAGGTGAGTAAATACTTAAACACAAAGAATACAGAATTTTAACATACAAGCTGAGTGGAATATGAATCTGTACACCCAAATAAATGAACTGTAGAAATATAGTTGCCAAGTGCATGCCATTTATAGGTAAGTAGATTGAGATTTCGAGGCTTCCTCAAAGATGTTTGTATACCAGAATGTTGTCTGTGATTAGCAGCAAGATTTCGGTGGCTTCAAGCATCTGCTTCCTTTGGAAGCTCAACAGTAGAAAATTCTTTACAAGTGAGATCTCTGAATTTGCACATTAGTTGACCAAATTCTTTCATTAGAAGATCCAAGTGTGCAAGTGTTGAATCAGTGTGAAGGCAAAGCTTCGCAAATGCATGCCATTCAGCAGTGTGATACAACAGCTTCATGAGATGGCTATTATGTGGTTCTTCTAAGAGTCCTTCAAATACTGGAACTGCACACTACAGTAGTTTAATATAATATAAGTTAACCAATGCATTAAGTATGTAAATTCATGAGAATTTATACCTGAAGTAAATCCTCAAAGTCATGAGCAGCCAACTTCTTCATTTCAGATACATTTGTTGTGAAGTGGTGAATTGTCTCTGAGCCAAAAGTTGGAATACTTCAAAATCTGATAATAGGTAAGTTTCATATTGATTATCCGTTGTTAATATGAGTAACTACTAGAAGCCACATACTGAAGGTCAAGTTCAGCTACTGAACTACCATCTGGTGCAGCAGCATACAGAAGGCGAATGAGATGAATGAATAGACTCTTCCAAACTCCAAGCTTGAATTTATGCATGAGATCAACTACTAGCATCTGTGAGAGATCGAAATCATCTCCAAATCTATCAATAAATGCATTCTGGTAAAATGTAGAGATTAGAACTTGTAATAGATATATAATGAAAGGAATTTAGCATATATGCACCATGGTTGGAACTGATGATGTTGGTTTTAGTAAGCTTTCTACAGCTGCACCACCAATTGGAAGAGCAAGTTTATAGATAAACTCATGACTTCTCAAGACAGAATCTTTTAAGAACTTTCAAGCCTTCCTGAAATGAGGCCTTATATCTTGAATGAGTCCCATCAAATCTAGCTTGGATTTCAGCACAAGACATCAAGGACAAGGGCACAATCCTTTATCTCTAATAGTTGCCAAAAGTACCCTAATACCAGATTTTGTGAGTTAGTGTGTGGATAACAAAATTAACAACATACTTCTCTGGATAATCAGCTGAATAGGTAAAAAAAACAAGGGTATATGCCTTTCTATGCCATTGAAACACTTGATGATGATACCATATTTGTAAGCATGTAGAAAATCATCATCAAGCAATATACACCAAACTGCATGCATGAGCTTGTGGCAACAATGTGTAAGGATGTCCTTCTTCTGTGTACACTATTTCACATGATATGATGCTAGTAAGTCTTGTAAGGAGTCCTGTATAGATGGAATGTAGGCAATATGGTGGCAAGCTCCAGAAGAAGGTTGTGAGTGTATGTATTTTGAAAGGTTTCCAAAAAACATATAAATTGGCCACAGCTTGGCAGTACCAAATGTAGCTAGGTGAGTCACATCAGACCAGAACATGAGGGCAGCAACAACCTTTTCTGGTTTACAGTTGGGGTCATCTGGTGGAAGTGGTGCTCATTGTACCCTGTCATGTTCTTCAATAAATGCATTGGAATCATAAACCTCAGAGTATAACCTCTGCTCTTTGCCAGTAACAGGTGATTTGTGAAATAGCTTATATGGCGAGAAGTGAAATTTTGATGCTAGTGTGTCCGAAAACCCAGCCTGAATGACACTGAGAAGACTGTGAAAATGAAGTCCTTGTATGGAGAATGTCTGTGGGGGAACATCTTTGTCTCTTGAAGGAACCTCAATTGGAACACTTGTCTCCATAAAGGAGTTTAGCAAAGGGGTTTCTTATCCACATTGTCAGCATGCTGGTTTTCACAATGTGCTGAGAAACCTTTCAAATCAACTATCTTGAAGTTTGGGTCTAAAAGCACATCATCAACTAGCTGGTCCATCTCCCCATTTGATTTTGTCGCACCTCCACTGTTCTGCCAATCCATAAGCATTGATATGCTGTCATTTGCATGAATAGGTGACATGTCCAGTGTAAAATCTGGTGCAAAATCAACTCCAGTTGTATGGGATGGAGATCATGAGAAGGGTGATAGAGGTACTCGCACCAGACACCAAAAGCATTCATCATTGTTCACAGACAATCATGAACAATTAAAATCACATGTGGTAGTATATGCTGTTGTGGTTTGGGCTGTTCCACAGGTCTTGGCGGCTCAGGAAGAATGAGTCCATAGTCCCCTGTTACATCTGAGATCGGATCTTATGATGGGGCTAACTGTAAGTAGTAATACACATGACTTGGTTCACAAGTCAGTTCATGTGGTAAGGTGGCACTTTGACAGTGCTTATATGTCCTTTCTGTATCACTTACTACATAGTATCTCGACATAACATGTAGAAGCTATAATATATACATATAATTTAATTGTACTTCAGACAGATATATTTTACTATTGTATCTATCCATTGGACACCCCAGAATTTATTTTGACATACATATTGCATGCATAAGGTAACATGTATAGTAATTATGTGATATCTTAACAAAGTAGCAGCAAAACTTACAAGGGTATGCAGGCAGTATATATTTCCTCAATATGATACAAGATAAGTATTGAGCCAAAGATTCCAGCAACATTCGCTTAAGCAACTCAAGTCATGCAAGCAGCACACTGCAATGACATGTATTTACATACCCAAAGCTTAGCAGAGCTTTAATTCACAACATGTATGATGTAAATATATCTTCATGTAAATTAAATATGAGAATGGTCTTACTGAAACATCTGTACCATATAATCAATTTAGTAGAATGCAACATGAGATGCATGCTCTGAAATTTAAAGCAATAAATGCAAAATAAATGTTCCAGAACTGTTACTTCAACTCACACACATTGTTATAAATGTTATTATGGATACTACTGGTCTATATTAAATAGTTGAACAAGGATTTTAACTACAAGTATTGTTTTCATAAATATGGTGTATAATAAGGGTACAGTATTGGGTACAGACTTACAGTACTATTACTTGTGCATTATGGAACATGTGTGGGAAGGATTGGCATATAAGTGCCTACAAAGTGTCAATACACTGTTCAAACTGGCTTGTGGACAGGTCATGTGTATTACTACTTACAGTTAGCCCCATCGTAAGATCCGATCTCAGATGTAACAGGGGACTCAAGACCAAGGAAGAATGTCCTTGTATCGCCATGGCAAATGTGTACCCCTACCCTTTAGTGTAATGCGAACAGGTGGAGATCTGGGGCGAGGTACTGCTTTTAATACAGTGGGGACAGAGTCAACATTCATTTCAGATGCCATATCAACAGCTATCTATAAATTAAATATGTTAGCAACAGTATATATGAGCAAAGCTGACAGTATGCACACCTCAGCCTGCAAGGCATCCTGTTGTTGAGCCTTCACTTTTTTTGACCGATTCAGCCATTTCCCCAGCACATGAAACACTGGTACATCCTTCATATATTGTTGATAATCTTTGCATTTGTTTTGATGATTTCGTATTGCTGATGATGTTGTGGCTTTAAACTGCTTAGAGCAGTTTGGAGTGCAGGTGAATACCACAAAAAATGAAGATATCGCAATAAAGAAGACAATATGCATTGCATGCAGTCAATGTTGACTGATTATCTATTACAGTTATGTTGTTGACAAACAGTGTTTTAAGTCTGTGAATAGCAAAGAAATGAAACACAAGGAAATGGAGCACAGTTGTCTCATGTCATTTGAGGACCCAGTGATACGGCTAGATACCCTGGACAGGGAGATAATCCTGAAAGTGCACAGACCAACTTGAATCACACAGGTGGATATCCCTGAGAGTGCACAGACCAGAGTTACACAGGCAGATGGCCCTGAGAGCACACAGGCCAGAGGTATATGGGTGGATCACCAGAAGACAGGTAAAAGGGCAAAGAGGGTTACTAGGGAGTAATAGCTACAAAACTATGTAAGGGTCATTGCTTACTCTTGCTAACAATCAAGCAGGGGGTGAGTCCGGGGGAATATCTTCAGAATACACAAGGTGATTCTGGGCAAGGGAGGGATGAACACACTACAATATTCACTTGTAATCTATAACACTTGTAATCACTAATAATAAACTAAGCTTCTTTGAGGTCCTGGGAGGGCTTAGATCACACTGGGTTTTTACACTTGGAAATTGAATAGATTATCATGAATACGCTAAATAGCACTGATAGCAGAAGGAATTGATACAGGATTGCTTGGTTCTACATGAGCAGGTTTGCGAGTCTTATATACTACTGGAAAAGTGGAGTTCTTAGGTACTGTACAGGTATAGCAGATGTCTAGATAAGGTAATTAACTATGACACTGGGCGGAGGGACATGCACGAAGGTCTGGATAGGAGAGCATTGGACTTAGCTCCTCAAAAGGGGTGGGTGCGCATGATAATAGAGATGTGCTTATTGGCTGATGCGCATGTCTTAGATGCCCTGTCGCATCGCAGGCCTAAAGATAGAACCATCAGCAACCACAGCTTCAGGTATATGGTCTGTTCGCTTCGATCAGTAGATCAGGGTGAGATCTCATTCACAAGATGCTGAGGACCGATCTGGGTTGAGTCCAGAATAGCGGCAATGGCTGTTGGCACTTGATGGGCACCTTGACACTGTCGGCTTCTTTGGGTAAGTTGTGCTGCCAGAACCATCCTGTGACCCGGATGTGTTGCATTACCACATGCTTATGGTGGATCAAGTGCTGCTGGGGTTCTATATACATGCTTTCCTGCTAATCCCTTATTATAATCACTATTGCTTTTAGATCTGTTCACTATGTCCTTGGTGGTGGTGACTATGAATAGCACGATTGTTGGCAGTTCGGACCTCACTCCAACGCTTAGGTAATCCAATTGTGATCACAAGTGAGTGATTTATATTATGTAGATATCGCAAAAATTACACTTATATATGTTGTACATCCATCAGGCATATCACAGGTCACCAGAACAATAAGTCGGACCATTGACTCTATGAATGCAAATGGGATACATTCTGTACCAGTATCCATTCATTAACTTGAAACATGCCACTAAGATAAAAGTCAGCATACCTTTAAACCAACATCAGTTCTCGTATAAACCACCTGTAAACCTCTGTACACCTACTGCTTACTTCATTTATGTGACTAAACCACCACCATACCCATTCTAGAAGAGGGAGGAAGTTGGCAGCTAGTGGTTCCAGCAGTGATGACGATGCCCATAATTCACCTAGAGGTGAAGAACAATTGCACAAATCTATATTAGGAGACCGTCTTAACATGCTGGAGTCCAAGAAGAGAAAGAGGTAAGTGATTTGTTGCATAGTAAGGAATCATTCACTTTTACTTACTTTACTATTAACTATAGGGATGATGCCTCTAACTTTGCAAGAGGTATTCGTCACCTCGTAACTTTATATGGCAATATTGCAAACCTCCAGGCAGATGCATATTTGCATGATTGAAGTCTTGAAGAAGATTATGAGGATACATTCCTTGCTGGCATATCTGAGGAGCAGGTTGTAACTATAATGTGCAGGTACATTCTGTCATATGCATTATTTAGTACAGTTTGTTGATAGATCACCTGACTTTACTGCAGACGAGAGCGCAACTATAATGCAATAGGCATCTTAAGTGAAGTAGTTCCTGACTTCATGAAGATCGTTGGTGCTTGCAATGCTACACAACTGAAGACCTATTTTTTCGAGGTAAGCTAAACAGATACATATTTGTCTTCTAATTTTACTCACCAATGACAAAATAGCTGGAATCAAAAGCCAATGATGCAAGGTTGCATAATACGAAGGTACTTATGACTGTCACTGCCAACTGGTTGAATTCCGGCACTTTAAAACTAGATCCCCCGTTGAATTCTGATAATCGAAAGAATAGAGGAATACAACATGATGTTGTGGGACTGCTTTTATGTCCTATTGAGCTGGATTGGAACAATGAAGAGTAAGGGTTTCTATTTATTTCATATTGAATAACATGCTCAGACGTAATTTCTAATTAATTGTGCTAGGATACGAACAACAATTAGGTCTGGCAACGATCCTGATGTCTCCCTTGGGACTAGTTTTTACTGTCAGCTTTTATATCGGAACTTTCAGGGCGATCCAGACAATGTGGAACAAGGATTCCTGCAGAGCGAGCTCCTAATTGCAGTATGTGTTCAAGTCTGATGAAATGTGTCCTTGCTAAGTTTATTTAAGGTGTATAAACACCTCTTCAATTCTCCAAGTTCCACACTGGGTTTTACAATTGATGCTGATGATAATTCCAATATCGAAAACGGCCATCACTTCTTCAATGACCGTGACCATGATTCCAATAAACGTCACAATCGTCCAGATGTCGCCAGTAAGATCAACATGAAGCTTGTTACTCCAAGATCAATTGCCTATACAAGCGTTCAGGTAAGTGATTATCCCTGAAGACAGGTACTTAACTGATCAGATTCATATTGACATTGACAGCTACACTTCGCGTTTTCACGTGCAGTTTCCTGGGTGCAAACGGTACTCAAATACCTCGCTGACTGTTACTGATCTCTTCCTTAAAATAGGCGGATTTTCCCGCAATCTGTCATGGGAGCTCTGAAGAACACAATGGTGCGATCTAAGAATACACTTAAGCAGCAGAGGCTTCGCCGTGAGCATGAGGTCGCACCTGTGTCTGTTTAACTCTGGGAATTAGTATCTCATCAACGTCAACGTATATAGCTAATGTATGGAAAGCCGGACAACCACGCTCGACTATGTCAAAGTATTTGAGCTCCGACCTTCGGCTCTGCGGCTTGCCGCTTATATTCGGTTTGACTTATCGGTTCTTCGTTCGCGTACTGAAATTAACTACTAACCATTAATTCATAGATCCACATCGCAGATACATTATCTGACATATATGAATTTCCAAGTAATGAAAAAGTCATACGCGCTGTCGGTGTAAATCAGCTGTGCCGTGTGCCGTATCCACACTGCATGGCTGGAATTCCTGTGTTTTTAATACTCATGTTGTATATAGATGAATAATATGCATACTATATTATATTCAATGCATTTTGACACTTTTATACGTGATGTATTCTATCTTTTTGCTATGTTTTATCATCTGAAGGATCGTTCCCACGCTTCCCCGCGCACTGTTGAATACATGCATTCTTCCGATTTACCTATGCACGTGCACAGATTATAGTTTACGCATTAACTCTAAATATTGATATACTACTGTATATACACTTATACCCGTCTTAAAGCTCACGCACAAGTTAATATAATGATAGGTATCAATTTTACAATGTAATTACATAGAGTACGATTTCGTGAGTGCAAATATGACAATAGGCATAAACCATACATACTTATACTTAAATTCACATGAGCAGACACGCAATTATTCCCACTACCTTTTAAGGTAGTTGGGTATTAGGGACGTTTGGGTCACCGGATATGGTAATTTGAGGATCTTGGATAAGATCCCAATCTGATTGGCTAGAGCTCATTCTGAATTCTTGTGACGCGTTACAATCATTTTCTCCCAACAAGCTGACTTGGTACTTATTACTACCAAATTACCACCATCTACATCTACCATCATCCACTCTCTGTTACTCTCATTCTAATATACTTTTTATGTGCTTCACACCAAGTAAATTCAAGCTAATAATTAAAACAACCCAGCAATAGTCAACGGATCCTACTAGCCCAAGGCCCCAACCCGGTTTGCTTGGACTGGGAACAACGTGCTTTGACAGCACGGAATAATGGTCTCACAACGAATCCTGTACACATGCCCCCAGACCCGTCATCGACGCCCATCCCCGCCCACCCCGATGTTCTTCCTGCACCCCACTCTCAGAGTCACTATGCATCGTCGACATCATGTACGTCCCGCCACTTCTTCCAGTGTCGACTCTCTACAGACTACCCCCACTTCAACCTCTTGAGCTCGTCAACACGGCCTCAGTAAGCCCTCTGTGCATATCTCGACGCGTCAATACCATGTCACACACCGTCCCCTGTATCAATGACCTCAACCACCTGTGGAGTCACAATGTCGTCCACACCATGTCGCCCACCTCATCTCAACTGCCACTACCTCAAATCCATGCAGGTCGTTGTCGTTGCTATGCTCTCAGCTCATGCATTCACACCGGGTAAGCTCCCTCTCCCACTCTCCTGAATGCCTCCCTGCCAGCTTACATCCCCACACCATTGTCTACACTTCGTAGACACCCACCTCCATTTACCAGGCCTCCCTCCTCCAACACGTCCTCTCTCACACAACGTTATATCACTCCTTCAATATCGACACAATGCCACATCTCTTCGCATGCTTCAAACCACACAGATACAGGTGACATCTTCGTGTCACCACCCCTGGAACTCACGTTGGCGGCTTAAGACCACTCAACCTCAAGAAGCCCTCAGCTACATCTGTACGGATACTACTCTGCATGCGTTTCGGATCCACATCCAGGACTGAAAGGGGATGCATGTCTATCGCACTGGAGGCGGTGCTATGGGAAGTGGATCGTTGGGTAAAGGATGAACCTGAAGCATAGGTACTTCGTCATCCACCACGTGCGTTATCCATACATCACTCGCGAAAATACTCCTCTCCCCTCAACGATCCACGAGCGAACGAGCTAGGCTCCCAGTATCCATTGATCCTCATCTATCCTTCTACCCTATAATCACCTTGCTACCCATTGTCACCCTTACAAGCTCACCAGAAATGACACGATGGATACCGAACGTCCCCTCTCCCGCTTGAGGCTGAGTTGGATCCAAACCGAGGCAACATCCTCAGAACTGTTCCTGGGCTCGAACATTCGATGTGGGATTATGAACTGAGGGGAGGTAGTATGATTCGGGTGATTATGATTCGTCTTGTTCGCCAGGTGTCATTATACGTTTCGAGATCCCATTCCAAACTTCATGCTTTCCGTTGACCACAGGCTCGGAAGCTACCAGCGAACGATAGTGTACCCACACCATTAATCCAGCACCTCTCCAGCACAGAGGATCAAGCGCTCACTCATCATGAAAAACAAACACCCGTCCCACATCTTTCTAGATCTGTCATCCACCAGTATTTGAAAACACTAGACACCCTAACTCTACCTCATCTGCTCGGTACACTGTCGGTTGGGACTGGTTCTGGGAAGGATGTATATCTACGCGCCGGTGAAGGTTTCAGTTATTGAGAGTTCGTTGTGTGCGGTTCTGCCGTACGTTGGAATATGGATCGGTTATGGGGACAGTCGAGGGGTGGATTTCGGTGTCATGTGCAGGGACGATGTGGGCCCCGGGAAGGGGAGCGCTTCTTCGGATGTCGAGACGGGGAAGAAGCAACGTGAGAGCCGGCTGGATGCCCATATCCCAGGGAGTCGGAGGAGTGTGTTGAAACGTTGAGTAGTGGGAGTGTGCCTACTTATTGCGAACAGCTAATTATTCTGATCTCATACTAGTAGCGACTTGCAAAGGGGAGTGTTGTTTTCTCTCGTTTTGATGCGTTGGAACTCCAACGGGGGTGCCCTCCATGACTCTGAGCCCACTCGAACCTAACCCCCAAATAGTGTATGTGACAAAGATGAGTGTCGAACCCATGCCGCTCAAAATTGAATATTGTAGCTACAGTATGAGTTATAGTCTGGGTAGCTCTGCAGTCACGCCATTTTGAACTCTCCTCGCCTTCAAGTCACTCTACCAATTTTTATTCTCCAACTCAAATGAATTCTCTTCCCAGTTTCATTCAAGTTACAGACAGAGCTCGCCTAATAATCATTGCCCTCTACAGGCTTCGACTTTCTCGTTTGCAATAGCATCGAGAATAGTGGTAACTTCAAAGCAGTACCGGCTCCAAAGTGAGATATTGAGAAACTTAGCTGTGGAATGTCCCCATGCTGTGTCCAGCATTAAGTTTATGCACGTGGCTTTTACCGCCACTTATGTAGTACACCTTTACTTCAATTTGTTTCAACCCCTCCCCCCTCTCTCTCAATGTTGTCAATCCATGCCACGATATCAGCTCTAATGATACAGGAGTTCGAGAATTTGAATTATCACGTCAGGTGTTCATAGAAGGAAAGAATAGCGGTACGACATGGAGGATCTACACTATGTATACATTTGGAGATGAATAGTAATTACTAATCACACGATCTGCTTTGGATGTGACAGCCTTCCCTTTCACTACCTGTTCTCTTGCTAATCTATTCTTTATTACTATGACCATTGTTTAAACTACAAAATGATATGTTATCTCAGTGGCAAATTGTACATTAACAGCAATGAATGAGTGTTAAAATGGAAATAGTACATACCAATGGCAAAGATGCGAGATTCCAAGGCTACCTCTTAGGCATGATCTTCCTATTTGGAACATAAGTTCTTCTATACCTTACCCTTACTCTACACCAAGAGCTTGAGAATGTTATGATCTTGCCTGTAATCTGCAATGCAGTATGATAAGAGTCTATAAACGAAGATCTATTAGATGTAGGAGGGATGTATCGCTGTACATACCTATAAATGAAGTGAACAAAGATAAAGAGTATGAGTATGAGTAAGCTATGAGATATATACAGGACAGGTCACATGGTCATATCATGACAGAGAACATGATATGAGACACGATATTGAATTAGTTCATTGTAACGTCTCAGTAATCAGAGAAATAAGACGGTAGTGGGCTTTGCCGCTTGCCGGCTAACGTCCTCACTTTTGGGAGGTTTGTCCCTCAGTGGAATTTCGGTTGCAGGGAGTCTTTGGTGAGCACTGAGCACGAATGAGCGCTTAGCGCAATTCTTTCATAACCTCAAGTTGTCCCTAAGGCTCTTAGGCATCTTGTCTTGGTAGTTTGGTAGTATGTAATACTAAGAGCACATCACAGGTCATTTTCCCCATCATACTCAGCAGTGATGCGTACATGGCAATACCTAAGTGTCATTGATTATAGCTGGGACTCAAGCGTGAAACATAACTGTCATCTCTTAGCCCATCCTCCTAAGTTAATGTAACACCCCATTTTCCAATATTATATAGGGTTGGTAGTGGGCTTTGCCGCTTGCCGGCCCTATTCCTTTATTAATGTTAATGGTTAATTAAGGCAGTACAATACAGAGCTAAGTATATTTATGGGATACCGTCTTCAAGTTCACGCTCATGTATAATATAATATCTTCATGCTCAAGAGGCTTCAAGCTCCCAATTCATATCCCAGTGGTCCCAATATCATCATCACTATACCCCACACATCGTTTCCAGCCCCCACACATCGTCTCAACAGTACTAACCTCGTCTCAGGCTCCCAATCTATGTCTCAGTATCTCAAACATCTTTTCCAGCCCCCACACTTCGTCTCAACAGTTCCAACTTCATCTCAAGTTACCAGTCTATGTCTCAGTGGTCCTAACATCGTCTATAAACCCTACACTTCGTTTCCACGCGTCTAATATCATTTCAAACTCCTAATCTATGTCTCAGTGGTTTCAACATCGTTTTCACCCTCCAAACTTCGTCTAAATAGCTCCAATGTTGTTCTAGGCTCTAAATATCATTTCTAGACCACATATTTAGTTTGAACACTTTCAACGTCATTTACAGCTTCCAATCTATGTTTCAGAGGCTACAGCGTTGTTTTCAGCCCCCACACTTTATCTCATTGGCCCGGAAAGAACAGCCTTAAGATAAGCTCCTGTATGCAGACATTGAGGAAACATATTTGAGCATATTTCGTGAAAGCATGTCTTATATCGTTGTCTTCCCTCATAAAGTTTCCACATATTTGACGTACTGTATAGCGATTTACTTAAGCACGCTAAGCTGTATGTTTTAATATCTGTTCAACGCAAAGAAAACTTGAATAGTTAACTTAAATCTCAGGAGTAAGTCGTCGTTGGTTCAATGTGATAGACGAACGTGCGAGAGGAACGGCGAGAGAAACATAGAACTAACTGTCTCACTTAGCTTCCTTGCGCTGGCCACATATGTAGGCTGTCCAAAGAAAGATATATCCCACATATTTCATTGGTTTTGTTCGTCTGCAATGAACGACAGTTATAAGTGATCAATATCGCATAGCATTAATTGTGAATATAGCAAAGTGAAGCTAATTAATAACAGCCACTTGTCAGGAAGTGTAGGCTTGCACTCCATTTCAGACCTTCAAAAGAGGTGGATGTGCCAACACTTGTTTAATGCAGCACTTGAATTCAGGATTGCATAAGTATATGAACTTACCGACAGCTAGAAGGAGCCCAGAAACTAGATCAATACCAAAAGTAGTGATATTCTATGTTAAATCAAACAACAATGAATATATTACAAATACTGGAGTAGTGAGAGTACTAATATTTCGAAGCTAAATCGCCACCATAGTACTTTAATGAACTAGATGAAGGATTTACTACAAGAAAGAAGAAAGATATTCGTCACTGAGTGCCGCAAAACAACTTTTATGAAAGGTCGCGCCGCACCGCCCCAAGTCTCCTGCCCCATATTCTATTCTTCAATTTGGCATGCTCTCTGTTATCTCATAATGTCACAAGATCTATAATCCTAACATTATTAATTTCCGCTTCATTGTGAGGGACGCGCCTGGTTTGCGCATGAAAGTCCCTCGCATTCCGAAATCTAATAATAACAACGGGTCTATGAAAACAGGCTAAATATACAGTCATCAACCATTATACGTGACAACAAAACTTGAAGCTGTGATTTCACAACATTCAGTACACTTTATACTATAAAAATTGTACATATGGATAGACATAATCATATAGAATTGCTTTGTATAATTTTTACCGCGCTGTGTTTTGGTAGGGAGCGAACATTCGCAAAATAGTTGAGGGGACTGGATTTTGATCAAAACCATGTGGCGTGACAGCCGCTGATGGCAATACAGTTTATTACAAAACACTTTAAAATTAAAGATTGCCGAAGTCCGGATCATTAATATAAACAAAACCTCCTTGTCTCGCAACACTGAGCACTTCAGATTTCTAGTGATATCAGCGAACATAGGTGCACTTTACTCATGAAAACATTTATACAGGTTTATTACATTGAATAATAGCTGCTTATGTTATAAAAAAGTTAAATCAAGTACCTTTATTGAGTAATACATGCCATGTATTTTTTGTAAATCTCATGTTTGGGGTAACTCTCCAACTTAATTTATGTGTCATATATCTATTTCGATATATATCTGTAAAAATACTGTTGGAACTCATTCCTAGGATACTATGCCTCAAAATACAAAAAGAATTGTAGTGATAGTCATAGATTTGAGGTGAGGAGAAGCCAATCAGTCGGGTTTGTCACGTGAGGTGGGGGTGTCACGTTTGGTGGTTGATGACTGTAACTCGCTCGGCTATTCAGCTGGTCTCGAGTTCAATTCTCCAGCACGCATTCATTTTCCGCATGCTACTACGTGTAATTTACCCTTTCTACTCCGTTAATACCGCCAGTTAAATACACTCTGACTGCACATTTTCCATTATTTCCAGCCCTGCTCTGCTAAGACAGCTATTCCCTGTTGTTGCATTTCCCTCCAACCGCGTTTTCACTGCTAATCACGTCTTGGGACACCCCAGATCGAACGGATATTCACCGGCTCTCTAATTAATCACCTTGTTTAGGTCTCACTACACTTCCTACTGTTACATTATCTGCCGTTTGGGCAATTTCATGTAGTATATACCCCATTAAGATAACAAAACATACATGCTTACTTATTATTAAATGCCGAGCAAATTTAGATGGTTAGCCAATCTCAAAAAAAGTTGAGAAAAGGAATCAATAAGAAATCAAATGTCAACTATACCTCCCTATTATCTATATTGTAATGTACTTCAATGATTGTAAACGCAACTATACATTCTTGAATTATAGCATATGATGGTCATGCTAGAGATGTAGATCTTGAACCTGAAGCTGAGAGCCGACATTAATTACGCGAACACTAAACCGAGAACTTGAGCCGAGTCCGAGCGGCAAGCCCTAGTGCCGAAAGTCGGAGCTCAAATACTTTGACGTAGTTGAGCGTGGTTGTCCGGCTTTCCATACTAATGTACTTGTAAAGTTATAGGTGTTCTTGGTTTGTTGTCAACGTATATAGCTATGTAATTGTAGATTTCAACATGTTTATTGGTATCGCAATGATATGTATTTGATATCCTACTGGCACTGCCCTTACAATACTCTATTCTTCTTACATATCATGAATTACACCTGCACAAGCATACAGGGAACACATGCATGCATTGTCATAGCATATGAAACTTATACTTTCACTCGCAGATTGCTGTAGGTCTACAACTGATTACCAACCTCACAGCACCCTCATCTCGTCAACATTAACTTATAATACTTCCATGATGAAAGCCAACCTTATAAATACCTCATCTCGTTAACATTACCTTACAACTCCCTCATCTCATTAACATTACCTTATAACCCCCTCATGAATGTCTCTAACCCTTACGAATATGCATGAGTTGCCATACGAATTACGAAATTTGGTGCTGCTGTACATTGCAGTATCCTGCAGTATCACGTCGCTGCAAGATTATGTCAGCTCATACCACTTACGGTAAATTATACTGCATTATAACGGTACACGAGACTCTCCAAAATTTAGTGATGGTGCTAGTGAGTCGTGACACTGACACTGAGTTGTACGTAGTCATTTTTGTATTTTTTATTCTGCATATTTGTCATATGTTAAGTCTCACTTACATAATTAACGAATTACCTTTATTTTTCCTTCTGAATTGCTGCAAGGTGTAAATTTTGAGTCGGCTATTCATTCTTCCGACACTTTTTGGTATCCGCATGTTGGTGTATGGTGTCAGTTTTCGTCCATACCCTCGTGTTACGCCAACTTTGAATTCCCCTACTGCTGTGCCATCTGATTCGTTACGACTCTACTTCCGGGTTTTATATGTTTTGGTTTTGGTCTATCGGGCTCGTGTGCTGGTATTTGGCCGCAAGTGCAGAATAAGTACATAGAACTCATAGAATTTTCACATCAACTGAATTATCAATAACATTCCAATGGATTCCCGGATACTGCGTCTCGAACTAAACTAAGCATCCAGTAAGTTTAAAAAGCATCCTGATAATCTTTCAATTCATCCAAAAGCCTGACCCACTTCCCTCCCTGGAATTGAGCAATTTCCATCCAGACATCATTCTCCTCTCCAAGCAAAATCTTTGCACCAAGCAATGTAAATGCAAATACAAAATCCGGCAGGGTCGGATTATCACCCATAATTAACCTCCCGCCGCTCTTTTTGTACAATTCACCGATGTCTCCGAAGCTGTTTTTGAGCTGTTCCAAAGTTTGAACCTTTGCCTCACCGGTGGGGACGAGGTCTTTCAGTGACCCCCCGAAGAATATGGAGCGAGTACGTTCTATGTATTCCCCGCTTGCGGGATTGGTTTTCTGAGGCATCTCGTAGAACATGAACATGAAGAGAGGATGGAGCTTGGGGAAGTTGGTATCGATGATTTCGTTTACAAGAGTCTCGGTGCCAGAAGGAATGACAGCTGGAGTACCGGAGTACGTCATGTCGAGGTACTGTGCGATGGGGATAGTATCGGCCACGTAAATCCCCGTCTTTTCGTCGTAAATGGCGGGAAGGGTGTAATCTCCCGTACCGTCCGGCTTTGTGGCGGTGGGAGGAATACTATGTTGCTTACAAAAAGCCTCGATGTCAGGATATTCAATCCATTCGATCTTGTATTCGAGCTGTTTGCAGTTAAGAACGAATCTAATAGGTGCGTTCAGTAAATTGACATACGAGGAATTAAAGCAAAATTAATACCTGAATTTCCAGTTAGTCGGAGACCAAGCTTGGCCTAGGACTTTGAACGGAATGTCGTAGAAGGTAAGCATTTTTTACTGTTCAAATCGAGTAGTACTGAGAAGACATTTCTTGTTGTCTTTCATTGCTCCTCACCGTAGCGTTTATATATCCCGCGGGACCGTACGGTCTCGCGAACACTATTGCAACTTTACGATCCTGCCACTTCATGGACTTACGGAACGCAGTCACTGTAGACAACCATCACCTACGCTGGTCGTCGCGACGTGCTCGTCTATTGTGTACGCAGCAATAACCGATTGGGGTCCACAGTTTGGAGTAGTATGTGCTGCTCTTCGCAACTCCCAGAAGAACGTCAACACAAGAGACCAAGACTCTTTTTATTTATTTTGCAGGGGCCAGCACGCACAGTTCCTTCTTGTTTCGCACACTTGAGAAACGTAAGGCCACCACACCCGTAGAGCCAGATCATGTTACAATGTCGGCGGCGGGTTCGTTCCCGCCCACAGTCCGCAGTTTGAAGAGCCTCTTCGCTAAATTCAAGCATTGAATTGAATTATTGCAATGTTTCAAATGTAGAGCTATGACACTGAGTTGGGTATCTGCGGTTGACTCGAGTCTGTAGTTGGTATCCGATGAGCTTCACAGTGTCAAGGATCAGCGCTCTTGGAGACAGACGACTTCATGCCCGTATTCGAAAGTATGCGGGGGGTAGCGAATATTTTCTCGACAAATGTGCAACCTCCAGGCAAGGGGAGGACAAAGGAAGAAGTGTTGGAGTCAAGTTGAGGTTGACTCTTGAGTAGCTCGAAGAAGCAAAACTAGATGTGACGAAAGCAGAATGGACATCCGGCAACATCCGTGGAGCCGAAATAGCCGCTTCTAGTTCTAGAGTCCCTCTCGCCCAAAGCAAGTCACAAGATTCCTCCCGAACTATGCACCACCTTCGTGACTCGAATACACAGGCCATTACACCGTGGAATATAGAGTAATTTGGAAATCTGTGTGCCAAAGCAGGCTGTAGGCTTCAAGCATACGTGATGGTACAGCAGTGTCACAGCCACTGCATATATTTCTGATTGTGCTGCGGCGGAAGACCTACTACCGTCACGTAACTTCAAATTATAATACTCCAGTGCGAGGAACAATGTAGGCTTTACTACTCAACGCATGCACTTTCATCATTCAAGGACAAGTAAGACCATTAACAATGACTTCTTATTCTTTTTCAGTAGTCACGAAACTTGTGGGTCCGCATTGACTCGCTCTTGTCCTACCATTCTTAAAAGCCGCGTCAGCATCGTTGTGTGTCCCAACTAGTATTTTCGGCATTTTAAACAAGGGGCGGTGCACGGAAGCAGGCCAAGTGTGGCGCAGTCTGTAGCATTGACATGGACGTCGGACCTCTATATAAAGCATGGTCTTTTGCGGTGGTCCTGCATACAAAACCCCCACACCACTACTACCATGTCCAGCGAATCATCGCTCAAATCAACCCCCGCCTCAACGTAAGACAATATTTACTACTTCTGGATGTTTTTGCTAACATTCATAGAAGCAACACACTAGGTAATGGGTCTAGTCGAACAGGCTCAGACACCAACACCGCTCTAACTACTGCTGGTACTTCAGAAACCAACAGGAATACATCCTCTTACGATGCGCAGAAGTCCGGAATCATTACAACGAAATCTTTAAATTCCACCAAAGAAGATATTAAGAATAAAGATGACGATAAGGGCGGTGATGACTCTGAAAGTGATGATAGTGAAGAAGAATTCCCATAGTAAGTGGTAACATTCAGTCTGTAGTGTAATAAGCTCGATATCACCCTTTCATAGTCGACCCAGGCGACCCCCACCGCACTGGAAGCTGAGGCGATGAAATAGTATCCTGGCAGAAATCAACGCTAGGAAGGTGCATCATGCATGAATACGTATAAAGTTTTTCGAAGTAATACTAAGAATTGTTTCATTTCACCCAAATTATATATGGCTATTGGGGTTTTCAGCTGTCCTTGCGTACATCAAATACATTCATTATTTTGGTTCAATGAGCGAAAAGGTTTCACTAATATGCGAGAGACACAATGAACAGGCACTTTTCATTTCACCTTACGCCTTCAACGTTGGGTCTATTTACATGTATCGAAGCATCTGCGATACCATGTCGCACCCAATTTTTTATTTGCTATTATAGAAAACATTCATAATTATAATGTTTATGAAAGTGCTTACTTTGTCTAACACTAAGCTAAGCTGGGGATTGACTCCTTCGTCCATTATAGCATGCTTAGCTAAGACTCACTTTGAAAACCATCAACAGCTTAATATTTACATAGGATTCATTTTACGCCGGGAAAATTGTACATTGGTAACGTGTTTGGAGATAGGAAGAGGTACCCAGTGTTACACTGTGGGGACTCGCTTCGTACTGTTCCCATGATGCATATTACTCCATCTCGATAAAGAATGACCGTTCTTCATTTCTGACAGCAGTAAACAGAATCATCAGTTCTTCGACCTGTTTCCATACATCGCGGTTAGTCCCTGTAGCTGGCTGTACATTCTGAGACTGTTCAAGTTCAATGGTTCGTATTTTCTTCAAAGATGGGAATACACCTGATAGAGTTGCTGCAAACTGGGCTGGATTTTTTATAAGTGAGTCACCAACATATAGTTCTGTAAGGCGTGACTTGTGTATCCTCTTTCGGGAAATGGTTTTCCCAGTAATCTCCGGAGAAGAGGTTGCGTCAAAAGCAATACCTAGTGCTTCCAAGTCTGGGCAATATTCTGCAAAAGGAGACAAATCCAGAAGTGTAATTGGCGGTGGTTCAGTACCTCGGGAAAATGGATGCGAGTGGAGCCTCAACATTCGGGCCTTTGGCCAACTAGTTGCCATTTTCTTGATCTCTGAAGGATTAGATAAATACAGTCCGGCATCAGTTTCGAATGTAACCTCCTGAAGGTTGCTAAAGGCCAGGAGAGGTTCCAAGGCTTCGAATTGCACCATCTCCCCACCAGTGTAAGTCACGATATTATTGTTGCCACCCTGGGTGAATCTATCATCGAATTTAACGCAATGAAGAGTGTCATGACAACAATGTTGTTTAACAACGAGAAAAACCTCCTTCCAAGAGGCAGATGTAACAGCACCACACACTAAAATATTTAGTGTACAAATTGGCGAATAGTCCATGGTCTTCATTACTGCAATTGCTTCTAAGGCAGTAATACAATAAATTTTCAGGTGTTTTAGTACAGGAAAACCAGCTTTTGGTGCATTCAATGGAAGCACACCATCAAATGTGCATACCAAATTTTCTAAATTAGGTAGTTGCAGCAATTTCAAGAGAGCGGAGTAAGGAAGAAGTGATATATGCAGTGATTTCAAGCCTTTCCATTTGTGAATTGAATTTGAAAGCAGCTGAGCGGCCTTGCTTAAGATTCCACTTGCCGTGCGCCCACCCGATGGCAATAATGAAACATTTTCAACCAAAGGGCAGTATGCGTGTAACGCAGATACTATTGAATATAGTAAAGAGGGATATTTCGACGAAAGTTTGAGTGTCACATGAGTTAAATGAGGCCCAAGGAGCATATAGACAAAAGGTAAAGAGTCGTCTTCGCAGTCCCACATTAACTGCCGAAGGTTTGGCAAGAGCTTATCGCCATGTAGTCCATATTGTAAGGCTTGATACATGGTTACATGCACTTGTCGATCATTTCTCGGCTTCATCATAAAGCGCTTCACCCTTCCGGCATAGCAGGTAAACCGTGAACAGTCTGTTGAAACTAGTGGTTCCTTAAGCACCTAAAGCTTGATTAGACTCAATGATTCATTGCTTGTCTATGATATCTATCACGCACTAAATATATTCTATTATTTTGTCCCTCCTCTTCCCACACGTTGGATGGTAGGCATTTGACTAACAAGTAGAGCTCATCAAGCTCGAGCCAAAGTGTATCCAGCGCAGGTATTTCAAACATCCGACAGGTTCTTGCAAGGGCAGCCAGAGTAGGCTTTTCAGGGGTCAGATATTCACATATTAGCCTTATGATATCTGGTATTCGAGGAAAGTTCGAGGGGGATTCCATGACCGAAAGAAACGTCTACTGTCTGCGCGGCGATGAAAGAAATACTATCGTCAATCAGATGTTAGTGTTCTATCACTGGTTAGTGTTGTCACAGCGTGACGAGGTGAGCTTTCGTGAACACTAACCTGGACCCTGCAGACACCTTCCTAAAACGACCTCGAATTTCACATTCCGCGGTGCCGCAGCCGGCGAGAGTGACAACCTTCCTAAAACATAACGTTGAAATTTGAGTTATTATATGAAAAATAAAACTGCAGATGTATTTGTTTATAAAATGAGAACCAAAATACTAAATTCTGAGGTGGAAAGAGGTCAGAAAGGTGAGATATATGGGCAACACTACTTAGTAACTACTGATTGACGATAGTAAGTAGCAGGAAAATAATGTTGAAGCGAGGTCAACCGGTCACGCGCACGCGGCCACATACGTCCGCGTCACCGGTTCGTTTCAACCAGCCACGTACTGAAATTATGTAATTCAATGACCTGACGCAAACCTTAGAGCAAGGTCTCGGCTCAAGTCTTTTTGCCCGTGTCACTTCTCTCCTCTCATCTCATCACCCACCATCTGCGCAGACACTTGTTTCAACATCCTTAGCTTTGGTCTTCGTGTTTTAGTTGTATTTGCCTTTTTCTTCCCTAATCCCCAGCTCTTGATGAATTGTTCAGTATTATGACAAGGACCATGACTCAAGGTCTATAACTTAATTTAATATTCTAAATAAAGAAATAGGGCTGACAAGTGGCAGGGCCCACTACCTCCTCACTTAACAGATAGGTTAACAACTTTACTAGAAACCTAAACTCCAACACTCAACTGATCAAAATGCATCATGTGCAAGGTGGACATGTTAATGTCATATCATGGATCAGAAAGATTTGTTGAGTTCAGAGGTATACTGGAAAAATTCTATTTCACAATTCTGTAAGTATGCAACATTTTGCAGATAATAATGAGAGGTTGCATGTAGAGATCATCAGGAGATATGTATTGCCACTATGAACATATGCATTACACTTGACATCAACAGAACAAACTGGTTGCTCCTGCCTGACTCCAAAGTCTATCAAGCTGAGTATGAAGCCCTGCATTTTTGAATGAGGATCAGGAAAAGAGACTCAGTTGGATTTAAACACTTACAGAAAATAGGATCTGTTACATATGAACAAAATTGTAAGGGAAAATAAGAGAGAGACAGTCTGCTCACTGTTTGGTGTGTATGCATTAATTTTTTGGTCTGTACATTCCTTTTCAGATATGGGAGTGGGACATAGACCAGCCAAATCACCACCAATGAGATTATGGATGCAGTTATGCACATGTGTCTGCTTATATTGAAAGCACAAGAAGTCACCACTGAACCCATTTATAATGCTTTCTACATAAGCTGAACCTAGTGTCTGATTGTGCAGTTTTCCACCCAAATCATCCCAAGAATTCAAGGATAACTGATGACAAAGTCCATGATGTATTGGGAGCACCAGTTCAAACTGCGGTGGTAAAAATGCATCAGAGGTTATGCTACAGTCTCCTTCTGGCAAGCAGTCACTGTTACCACCAAGACCATACTTAGGAGAAGAATCAAATACTGGAGCATTGATTAAAGATAAAGAATCTGACAGGAAATTAAGTTCAGCTTAATTCATTATGTTTTAAGAACAAAACACTACCTTTTGTTCAGTCCCAATATCTATCACTAGATAGGGTGATCTTTATAATAATCCACTGTAATTACAGTGGGAACATTATGTATACCTGACTGTAGTTACAGTGTATGTACTTACATAAGTAACAGTAAACTACACATTACATTGACGTGTGTACCTGATAGATCTGGGCGTTCTGCACACATTACTGCAACGAGCACCTGTACATGGTACACCTATACACAGTAGAGCACACCCTCGAAGCTCGGGCCTTGTGTTAGAACTTCCCAACAGTTTTAAATAAGACCTACATAATTAGTTTTTGCCCACATTATGAAACTCGGAGCATCAATTGTACAGTTGGTATGTTTCCAATTTGTAGATATGTTTTCCAATAATCTGAAATTTCATTATTTTAGATTTAATGTACTTCATTGATTGTACCATGTCTGACAAGCATTAAATACAATGCTAAATTTAATTAATATTATATTCCTGTCTATAAAGGTATATGCAATGTAGAAATATGGAGGGGCGGGAATGTAGCCGGAATAGGGCAGGGTCGTTGGGCAGCAGGGTGGAATCCTTTCATCAGGGTCCGGGGATATCTGAGACAAGACCTTTGAAGTTCGAAGATATTGGTGATAGATGTCTTCACGTGATATGTAATATCCACCGCTCTGGAATCTGGATGCCATATCATACAGAGATTTGAGAAAAATGAAAACAATCAATTTATAGCCGTTCTTGGAATGAAATGTCCGATAAAATCAACAAATTGTATAATATTTGAGTTATGGAAAGGTAATAATGCAACCTGTAGAGCCCATAGGACTACTTTGAGTTTCGGTCTGACGAAACCTGAAAGTCTTATGAACAGATTGCTTTAATGTATATGGAACTTCGGTAAAACAGATGCTGAGTACTTACCTAGGTAGCTCTCAGGTTAATTTGACACTGACAATAATATATCTACTCATTCACTTCATTAATTGACTCTGCTATAGTGTAGGGTGTATCAATATACGTTGATACCATTGGTTTCATTTGTCCTTGACAGCAAAAAAAAAACATTCTTTTTTGTTTAGAGATGCTGAAACATTGATTCAGAATTCTATTTGCACCAATTTGAATATAGCAGTACACTGAGCATTTACAGGGGTGTGTACTGAATTATAGAATATGGTATTATCTATTATTTCCAATTCTACTGTATGTTTTATTTCAATTACAGGAGAAAACAACACGAAGGTTTAAAGAAGCACTTAAAAACGTAATCAGTCCCGACCCAGTAAATTAAATCTATTTCTTTGGGAAATATTGCGCATGGGGCGGGAGAGGGCGCGATTAGTAATCTGTTGCTAAGGATGCATGTGTATCAGCTTCTGGGGGCACGCGGCATCAGCACGCTTAGAAACAAACTTTCATTATGCTGAATAATAACAAGCTGCCACTGTAACTACAGTGATCTATACATAACCATTCCACTGTAATTACAGTGGAATTATGTATAAAAATCACCGTATGGCCTGTATCTATAAAATGGTTGATGTTATCTTAATGAACCTGTAAGAGTAATGAATGCTCATGAAGTGAGCTATTGAATAAATGCAAGAACCTATGCCAGCAGCAGTGACATCAACATCTGAGCCTACTTAAATGTTCATTACTAATCACCTGTCTGCATAAGAATAGCAGATTTGTTCATATGCTAAGAGGAAGGTGGGCATTTGGCTGGTGGAGATGATGTTGGTTAGGAGTGTTCCTAGGGCTGTAGTGCCTTTGATTTTTGGGGTATGTATTAGTTGGATTAATTTGGGAATGAGGATACATATGGCCATTGTTGCTCCTTGTACATGGTATGGCTGTGTGTAGTCAGGGGCTCTGACAACACCTGCTGGTTGTCTTCTTTCTTCTTCTAATCATTATCCTTCTACATTGGCATGAGAATCACCACCAGATAGTACTACAGAAACTGCACCTTGGCAGCCAGATCCATTTCCTTCAACATAGGCACCATCACCTTTGTAGACATTGCAGTCCCCTGCACCTTCACCAATTTCTGCTGCACATTATTATGCTGCAAAACCACATATGTCTTATTCTACACACAAAATAACACACCATCAACTCCTACCACATCCTTGAACAACAAAAAAGAACTCACTGAAATCAAAGGGCTTTGAATAACCATATTCAACCAATACTTGTTCCAGAACAGCACAAGAGGCTCATTATGCAAGCTCAACTTCAAATCTCCACATTGAGGTGGTAGTGTTAGTTGGCATGGACACCAAGTACTCAATTTTGCTAAGCAGAATGGATTGGTACTTGCTTGATGAGGTGAAGGGAGGGGTGTAGTTCTCTGGGTAGGTGCAGAAGGCACCAATATTGACTTTTCCCACAGAGATGGTGCAGTTAGGGTCAATCTTTGATTGATTGTAAGAATGGGAGGGGGAAAGGGAGAACAGGGAGATGTATAACAACTGGTATGAAGGGATCCTGGAATTTTTGGTTCTTCTGTTGTGTTTCAATATCAAGTGATCACATCAGGAATCAAAAGGGTAGTAATATAGAGCTATGTAGGCCATATAGCACGAATATCTCTTATCGGAAAGTCCCCTTTATGTAGATCCATATAGACTCATACCATCTTTTCATAGATCAACATAGACCAATATAGCTGGGGTAGCGGCTTGGTAACTCCATATAACTCTGCCTTTGGAAGCATAGACTACTCGTATATTACTGCTACTGTATGTATGTAGGTAACAAACATGTAGCTTGTTGAATATACATTTATTACCGATGCTTCAAAAAAAATCACTCGCAGAAATTGGCAGAATAGATAAAACCATATATATTTGATACACTACTATACAGTTGTCTTTAAACTACTCAGTGACAGCCCTCTCATTCGATACACATCCTTAGCAATAACCCTTCACATCCATCTCAAACTCCAAAAATCCGAACATTGAATAGGACGATAGGCATACAAGACATGTCATTGATGTGGAATGTTGCCGGCGTACAGGATATTGAGCACGCATGACACTACAGGGGAATGGGAGTGGTAAGTAAGAGAAGGAGGCAAGGAATACGCAGCTTACCAGAGTAACACAACCCAACCACCTCGCTACAATAACTACCAATCTCCCAATGTATGGAAACACGTACTCAGCGCTACATCAGAACAATACATGTGAGTCATCAGCGAAAGAAAGAAAAAGAAAAGGACGTACAATATAAGTCAGTAACATTGATGCAGATAAACATTGGTCACTGAACCTACAGCGGAAAAAAATCAGAAACATTAACTTAAGTAACAAAGCAAAAACTTACGACACAGTACACTTAGCAGGGAGCCTGGTAAGCATAGCTATTCATGTAGAGGCAAATATGCCATATGAGAACATATCATTGAGAAGAGCAAGGTCAGGCAAGGGAAAGGGAAGGGGAGGAAGGGGGAAAGGGGGGGAACGGAGGTGAAGGGAAGGAAGAATGAACAAGGACAAGCGGAAACGGAAAATTGTTTGCAAGTGAGAACCGGAATTAACCGATGATTTATGTCATGTGACTGTTTCGGCGTGTCGGCAGCCAGCAAATCGCATGCATCATGATCTTGCTGTCTTTGTGCCGACCCCTTTCCACAACCACTTCCGATTCTCCTAATCATTTCTTACTACCTTGCTCCTCCTTTCCATTGGTTTGTCTCAGGACTATTGTACATATTATGCATAAATATAGTGATGTAGAGCATCATATTAATACTTATGATTAAAAATTTATAATCTATATTGAAGCAAATGTGAAGAACCATAAAATTTTAAGCATCGTTATTTATGTTATACTGTCAGGTGTAAATATTTTTTTATATTCAAGAGAGATAAAGAGTTGAACTACCTGCACCTGTATAGCCTACATCAAAATGTAGGTCATCTATAAAGTAATACATAGATTTTTGTCTAATGTATGTAAATCTACATGTCTTGCGCACTACAATCTATAGTCTACTTCTCTCTATCTAGCACTAGAGCGTGCTATGTACTTCAATATAGCCTATGGAGATCTTCGTGGCTTGGCGGATGATCAATATAGTTTACCGAGCTTGGCACTCGGCTCAGTACCCGGATCAGTGATTCCTGATGCAATTGATCTGTCTACCAACCAATCACAGAGTGTAATGAGGCTTTGGCCAATCATATTTCCAGAAAGTGAGATCCTGACCATGATCCACAAATTGACTTATAGGGTAATCCAGAGGTCCCTATAACTCAACTACCTTAAAAGGTAGTGGGAATGTCTTGTTCATTAATGTAGCCCCATGCTAGTTATTCAGTTGTTGTTTAATGTTGTTAGACTCAATGGAATTTATAAATCAAGATTAATGTGATTCATAAGATATAGATGGTCTCCATGTGAATCGAGGTGAATCGCAGAGCAGTTCCCACCCACCCAGCGGCTTGACTGCTCCACATCCATTTTAGCATGCTCTAACCCAACCCAACCCATCTTTAGCCTTATATTTGCATAGGGACTGTCAATGAGGCTGGAAAATGAAACTTGAGTGCCACAAGTTGTTAACAAACCTACAGTAAGTCATTGGAATTCGAAATGCTCATTTCCTTTAAACTTAGGCTACTTCAGTATTTACTATGTATGCACCCAACTATCATCACCCAATATGCACTATGGATTGAGGATAAATATAAGTATTTATTTGTGCCCTATGAGCCCCACTACTATAATCTCAGATGTCTGAGTTTGGTGTGAATTGTTAGACCTATACAGCCATATTTTACTGCACTTCCAAGTCCATTATCAAGCACGTATACTTACTGTTATTTATCTGCAAGTAAAGAGTATGTAGAATTCATAGAATTTTCACTTTGGGAGTAAAACCTAATGATCAATAACATTCCAACTTGGAGTCCATACTGTGTCTCAAAACTATCTTTCACTACCAGCAGAAAAACAGAAAAGTAGAAAGGCATTAAAAAATGCCTTGATAAGCCTTCAATTCTTCCAAAAGCCTAACTCACTCCCCTCCCTGGAATTGAGCAATTTCCATCCAAACATTGCTCTCTTCTCCAAGCAAAATCTTTGCACCAAGCAATGTAGATGTGAATACAAAATCCAGCAAGGTAGGATTATCATCCATAATGAACCTCCCACCACTCTTTTTGTACAATTTACCAATGTCAAAGTTTGAACCTTTGCCTCACCGGTGGGGACAAGGTCTTTCAGTGGCCCCCTGAAGAATATGGAGTGAGTATGTTCGATGTATCCCCTGCTTGCAGGATTGGTTTTCTGAGGCATCTTGTAGAACAAGAACATGAAGAGGGGATGGAGCTTGGGAAAGTTGGTATCAATGATTTCATTTACAAGAGTCTCGGTGCCAGAAGGAATGACAGCTGGAGTGTCGGGGTATGTCTTGTCAAGGTACTGTGCAATCATCAGGAAAAAAAAACATCACAATGTGGAGCTACATAGCTTGGCTAGCAGCAATATCTCACATGGGAAAGTCCCCTTTTGATAGATTCATATAGACTCTTGCCATTGTACCATAGCTTGACATAGCTCAACATAGGAGAAGCACAACCTTGATAGCACTATTCAAAAAGAACTATAGAAATATAGAAACACCATCTACTGCAGCTACAGGGAGTATGTAGACAATAGATCTTCTACTCTAATAGATACCTCCATTCCAATTAATTCAAACAATATTATGCTTACAGTGTAACATCTGGCATAGTAGGGATAGGGAAACATATATATTATATGAATTAAACAATCTCTTATCACAATATGTACCATACCATACCTACCACAACCAGCCACCTTCCTATGACATATATCTTATACATCTGACATCCACACTTATAACAAATATATACGGCTGCTCCTGAACCTCCCAAATCATCCACTCATATCTAAGACACCTGAGTTAGCAGAGTACTTTGAGTAGCAAACACATAACATGGTCTCACCTTAGTTAGACCTGTGAAACCAGAAACCATTCAAATATCCCAAGCCTAACCAAGCGATAACATGACTTGTCAACAATATGAAATGATTGTTCCTGGGTGCAGCGATAAAAGGTGGGACAGGATACCTGCAAACTAAAGTCAGTAAAGGTTTTCCATAAAGTGGATAAAACCTTATGAGTCAAGAATGAGAAAAATCGGAATCAGAGACATGGCTGTAGTACAAGTAATCATTAGGAGCAGTGGGAAGGTCGTAATCACAGCTTACCGAATACATAAGACCACCTTCTGCAGCAATGAGTGAGCATAGACAATAGATAATAGGCATGATAAAAGGTAGAAGGCAGGATGGTGTTACATTCGTGGCTGGCATGCTGAATGGGTTGGTGGGAGGGATGAGAGAGGGAAGAAAGACAGCAACATGAAAATCTTTGAAAGGAAAGAAGCTGGAATGACTAAACAAACAATGTCACGTGATATAAAACAACTACAAGCTGAATCCCAATCACTGCATCATGTGTATGCAAAGTCTGGCCTTCACCATCCCTCACTGCCCCTTGCAATTCCCTCATGCTTGTGAGATTTATGCAAATACCATTGCATATACTTCCCTTACTTATAATGGCATATTCTCTACATATCATAGCACATATTATTATTAATTATAGGCATACATGCAAGATTTAAAGATAGTTATTCATGTATCTACCATAAAGCAATGTTGGACAGAGGTCTACACAATATCCTATAATATATTCTCATCTGGGTAAAGCAAACATTATGAAAGCTCTTACATAGTCCATACCATTTTATGGCTAATGTATGCAGAGATAAGTAGATTAATGCACAATATATTTATATCTATGCATGCTTCACCTCAAGTTCTGTAGCCTATAGCACACTATAGAGGAGCATGGCAATGCTATATTAGTATACACACCTTCAACCCATGATATACCATGCTATGCCATCTATACAGAGCTGTACTACTTGGCGGATGATTGACATTGGCTACCAAGCACCATAGGCACTGCCATCTGACCTGTGGGAAGGGCCTTCAGGGGGTATTACTCAACCAAAAGAAATGGCCTCAAGGGAGCCCTTCCCTGTAGGTCACTTAAAGTTCGTACCTGCTAAATTCATATTAGGAATGGATCAGGTGGTACATCTACACTGAATGTGTTCATTGTAAGTTTCAACTTCCCAGCAAAGAACTTCCCGGCATCCTAGGAACTTTTTGAGGAAGTTCTTTAGCATACTACTTCTTTCACATACTTACACCTGAACTTCCCGGCATCCTAGGAACTTTTTGAGGAAGTTCTTTAGCATACTGGTTCTTTGTGTACTTACACCTCCAGAACTTCCAAAGAACTTCCCAACATTCTGGTGCACTAATATACTTTAAAACACCAATGTCATTACTTTCATATGTGTGGTACATTTAAGTGCAAAATGTGTATGTTACACTGCGGGAGGTGGCTGATTTATTTTAAATATCTTCAGTATATTGCTTTCAGATGGGTCGTGGTCTTATGGGGAATATTTCGGTGGTTTGTCTGGCTTATGTCTCATGGTTATTTTCTGTTTGTGGGTTTCCTTTTGGAACTATTTTTAGCAGTGTACATTGCAAGATATCATATTGATCAAGACAAAGATTACAACTATATGTACAGTATAAGATTAGGTGCAAGAAGAGTAGCAATAATTCATCAAAGTGGTACACACTCCGCAGAGAATTTCATTCACCTGCCATGGTGCTTCCCCCAAGTACAACCCCCATTCAAGTAGAGTTGAGAGCGCCATTCCGAGTATATGTGCAACATAGCACGCACACAACCATTTGCTAGGAAGCCACGAATGGTGTAGTGACATCAACTGTTGCTTTCACTGTTGTGATATGCACACCTGAAGAACACGTCTACTGTCAGCTGTCAGTTGAAATGCGCAAGAGCTGTAATGTACATAGACTTACACAACAACCCAGTGTTCGATGCCATTGTCAATCTGCAATTCATGGCGTTCTACAGCACGTCTGGTAATATGATAAGTGTACTCCCTCTCATCTTTGTTCATGTGACCAGCAATTGAATTGAACATGTAGTACATGGATCTACATGTCAATGACCAATAATGAGTAAAAAAGTCAAAGAAAAGTATATTAGGTTGGCACTTACCACCACCAAGAACGTGAATGACATTGAGGTGCAGTGACTGGCCTGTCTGGCCTGTTTGATGCTGTGATGATGAGTGTTGACAGTGCCACGGGAATGACTGAGTGTACACACACACACCACACTTGAGAACATATGGCATTGGTGATGGTGTGATGCCAGTGTCGTTGGTGCCAGGAGCACAACTGAGCGTACACACATTTTTTGGTAATAAAACTCAGGTTCATGTTGTCATATACAATGCTGCCTTCATATATAACAAGCCAGAACGTTGACAGTGCCACGGGAGCAATGAGTGTATGTGTATTGAGGCCGAGTAAATAACGTAGCACCATGTCCATCTCGACTCCATCCAAGAAGCTGTGCAACTACTGAATAGGACAAAATGTCTAACTGTTACAACTCATATCGCTGTGGAGTGTATGTGAGCATGGCTGTGTGATCTGTATTGTGAAGGAATACTGTACTAGATGACTGAGTACTGAGCACTAGTGGGAGCATGCAAACTGACTTATGAAACACAGCAGCCCTCAGGAAAGTCATCAAAAGTTGATATGAGAGCCTCCAAGGGATTGGACTCAACTCTGTACAGCCAATGCATGAGGAGACATCATAGCTAGTGGGGAGTGCTGGAGGGAGTGGGCATAAAGAAAGTTGGCGTCTGTCTGGGGAAGATGAGGGTGGATGAATTAGTACATAGTGGGTGGTGGTACATGGAGAATATACATGTTCATCATCATCATGGTTAGCATGATGAAGGCAGGTCCACTAAACTCCATTCAACATGTAGCGCAAGCAGTGCGCAACTATTGAAGGATTCAACATGCATGACGAGTGGTTCCGAGTATGCATTCATACACTATGTTTCCAGGCAAATAGTGCCATAAAACCATAAATAGTGTGGCTAGCTGGTAAATTAAGACTGTTGAAAGGTGGCTGTAATCTAGAGATCGCCAAACAATGGTGCAACAGAGTGTGAGACAGCTGCGCTGTGAGGTGGCAGTGGTGGCATGTGAGAAGGTAAGTATATAAGCCACCTCCCACAGTATTATAGTTCAAAAATATTAAGAAATTACTTTACATATGAGGCTGAGCCTGCCAGAGATCTGAATGTACATTTCGAAGAAACATTTACTCTACATATTAGGCTGAGCCTGCCAGAGATCCAAACATATATTTTGAAGAAACACCAAAGCTTGGCTTTTGACTTTCTGGTACAGTTTGCACATCACAGACATCCCTCTCAGCTGTCCTCTCCAAACCCTTGACACTTTTGGGATAGTCATGCTGCGGTTAGTGTTCTGGTATCCAAACTCACAGTATGGGGTCCAGTGCCCATAATCTTCGGGACTTGAATCGTAATGGAATGGAGTTGGAAACCACAATAGATGCATATCCACAGTTTTAGAATCTATCAGAGCAACATAAGTATATTAAATTAGATATGATATTTCTCTCACCAGAATAGGAATAATAAGTTCCTATCATGAGCATGATCTCATCGTTTGTTAAATTGTCATCAAAATATTCTTTGCCAGTGTAGCAGTCCTCTGCATGAAACATCGCATCTTCATTTTGATGAATTCCTGTTGGACCAGTAAGAGCTTTTTCCACAGGTAAGGTTATTACTGCAAGATGCCATATGTGACCTCCATACAGCAGCACAGCACGCCCTCTAGGTCTTTGGAGAATAGAATCATGTTGGCATGCATAGGCATCATAATCTGCCCATGTGAATATATGACCATTAAAAACAATAGGAACCTGCGTGGGTGTTGATACACATGTAAAAGAAAAGCAACATACCATAAAATTAAATTCTTCTTGTGTCTCGACTTCGAGACCCCAGTAACGAGCGTGTTGAGAAAGGAAACCACGGGGAGGGGCTGAGTTCCCACGCCGCCTCCCATAATACACCAAGGGATTAAACAAATAAACCTATTAAAACACATACTCCACCTCAGTACTGGTTTTAAATCCTTAAACCAATAAAATAACATATTACTTTACCTTTCAAAAGAACGACATTGCATTCTGTACAACGAGTATCAGACACCCAGAGCAGCCAAAATGACTAATGACAAAGTCAGCACATGATACAAAGTATGGAGATTGACAGAACATGGACTTACTAACTCCCCAAGACCCAGACCCTGAACCACTAAGACATGAGATCAGCGAGCTTGAGTGATGACGACGAAGCGACGAGACAACGAGACAAAAAAACAGTGAGACAGAGAGGGAGAGTGCAAGAAGTGGGGAAAGGAAGAAAGAACGGAACGAGAATGAGTACCCCAACGGTCAGGAGTTCACGTGGGAGCGGAAACCTGACCCGAGAGGCCGACATAAATGAAATTGATACAAACGGATGACGCTGCCGCATCGGCTGATTACCCAATTAGGAAGGTAACTGATAGAACGCTCAAACGAGCGCGCATTGCAGAATGGGAGCGCGTTGGTCTATGCGCATGATTGGTTGACCGTCGTCGGGGCACTGATGCAGCATTGCCTTGTACACGGACTGGCGAAACATCCAGAAGATAAATCATATTTTATTACTACACAATTTGTAAGTAAGTAGATAGGAAAAATGTATATAGTAGCGGAAAAGGGAAGAAATAAGGCAGGAACTGCCAGGCATTCTTCCCTCCCATAGACAGGGTGTGTAAAGACGAGAATCAGATATAGTTATGAGACGTTTTGATACTGAGAAATACGTACTGCGATACCGAATTAAATCTGAACTTGACTTTGAATACTTTGACACGAGAACGAAAATAGCCTAAGTTTAACTTGTCTATTTTTAACTTGATCTAAATTTGGACTTGAACACAATTGCGCCCCTCAAACTTACTGACTTCGCACCTCGGGATTTAAAGTTGATTATTATATTTGGGATTTACATTCTAAGTATTTAATAAACTAACTACTCTCGTTGCGAGACTCAACAGTGTATTGCGTTCTGAGACTGCATTTCCACTGACAAGGGGCAGAAGAGTGTGGAAGGGAACACCTGCCAATACTAAATAATGAGTGATTTCATAATCACTCATTCACTCATCCATATGACAAATGAACAACGCATCCCGTGCTGAAGTCACCACAATTTTCCAGGGTACTGTGGCATGTTCTTTGAAATCAAACATATACAGACTTTCCTCTTGCACAGTATCATCTTTCATGAACATAGACCCATTTCCTTTATGGGTATGTTTTTGATACTTGAGACGTTGAATGTATTGTATTTGATGTGCTTGACCCAAATATGCATGGTTATAAGGCAACAGATCACAGGTGTCTCTGCCCACCTCACCAACACTGAGACTCTTTATGTATTTCATGCATATTGCTGTGATGGGACTTCTTTTAAAATGACCCTCATCCTGCAGTCCCAGAAGGTGCAAGAAGTTTAGGATATTGTTATCTGTATGTCGCAGATCTTCTGGAAACACAGCCTTTGTTGGCAGTGGAATAGGGTGTGTAAACCCATAATTCATGGACAATATTTCAAGCACCTCCTGATTGATGCTCTGCACCTTTCCCTCCTGCACCAGTTCCTCCTGCAGCTCTCCTTCCTCCACTTCTCCCTTCTCCACCACTCCCTCCACAGTCGAAGGCACAAATTCTGAAGAGGATCCTTCAAGAGCTGTCACAAACTGTCTCAAAGATGGCAAATCAATGTCTAGTGCGTCTGAGTCCTGCATTGAGAAAGGTGGTGGTGTTAATGAATGTGTTGCCAAAGGTTCTCCAACTTCCCCATCATCGTCAGACATTGAGTCGTCAGGCATTGGGTCATCAGTGCTAGGCATCATGCCAAATTCTTCACAGCAATCCCATTCGTAAGCAATGGGACTGAAATATGTAGCACCCCCATAATCACCCAGTGTTGTCTCGCACCAGCGATGAGAAACTTCGGTACATGTCCACCTTTCATAGTCCTCAACATCTTGCTCCCACATGAAAACCCTTGCCACCACTGTGCTAGGCTTCTTCTGCCTTTGCATATATTTCCAGTATTTTGCAGGATTGCTATTCTGAGCTTCTGCCATCTTCTGAATATTGCTCTCATGCCATCTCTTTAAGAATTCCCGAGGTGAAAGCTGGTGTGTATCCTGCTTGGGAGGCTGAGAGGCAACAGTCTCCTGTGGCTGACATGATTGATATTCATGTGGTGCATTTGTATTTCTGTAGGATCCTTGCAGCTCATGAAGTGTTGGTTCAACCAGCCTGAAGGTTTGGACTTCTTGTAGCTGGTGTGGATATGGTGCAGGGTACTTGTTGACAGCATCGCTAGGGTCCCACCTGTACCAAACAGGGATATTGTATCAACAGAACCATGCTATGGATGGATGTGGGACCCTATAATTCAGGTAGACGCCTATTCTGCTTCTTGAAAAGATGTCACAGGCCGGGCTCATCCATAGACAGTTAATCCACCCAATGGTGAAAGGACCTAGACCTCCACCATGATCATACAACTTGGCAACCTGACACCATTTCTGTTCATCCCCATCAATAGTCTCTGCAGCGGCCACCAGAAATGATATCAATGCGATCCATGAAGAGAACCACATTCTCCAGCATTTTATGTTGTTGAATGCTGTCTTGATGGTAGTAAAGACTTCATCGAATGTACCATTTTCTGGGGCCATGAGTGGATCGAAGTTGAATCCATATGACCTCTGCAGAGCCTGAACCAAATCATGCAAGTTATAGTGCAGCTGAAGCCATGAAGTGACATCTTCATGGTACAGATGATAGCCAATGCCTTTCATGATCACTCTGTTATTGATACAGAATGAGCACAGACATCCAAATAGTGGACCTTCATATAAAACCTGAAAAGGTAGAAGGCCTAACCATCCTAGGCTTTCATTCCATGAAACTGGGTATTTCGACCAAGCACCCAGTATATCATTGATGAAGAAGTGGTTGGCAATGTCATTACGTTCTAAGTTATAGACCCCATGGAAAGAATGATGGCTGTTTGGAGAGTAGTATAAAGTACCATCAATCATGGTAGCTTTGCCATTGGAGTGATCGAGACTGTAGGATGACCTTCAGTTTATTTCCCAAATGTATAACATACTAGTGAAGAACTTACTTGCTATTTGACAGCACCAGATGATTCATTGAGATTAGGACAAGGGCAGATTGGATGTATGAGGACTGCAGGTAAAACCAACGTGATGCAAGTAGTTGAACAACGAGTGAACATGGTCACTGTATACTGCCAGTAAAATCCCAGGCAATGTAAGTGTCATGGTTGAAAGAGAGATTTGAAGGGGTGGACACCAACTGCACTGCTGGTAAAATCCCAGGCAGTGTGATGCTAGTAGTCGGAACGAGGTTGTACACTGCCGGTAAACTCCCAGGCAACGTAAATATAGTGGTGAAGAAAGAAAGTTTGAGAGAGAGAGGTAATGAATGTTAAGTAGTGTGACTGTACACTGCCAGTAAACTCCCAGGCAACGTTGAGTATCATAGTGAAAGAAGGGATTGATTAAACAAAGTGATTGCATTGTTGCATTGTTATATTTACAAGACGTTGCATTGTGCAACAAACAATCACACATGTGACACATGTGCTTCACTAATCTGAATTGTTTTCTATCATTCCTTCCTCTTATGATCATGGAATTGCGCTGCCTGGGATTTTACTGGCAGTGTGGTCCAATGAGTCCACTTCTACCAACTTCCTTCTGTTGCACTGCCTGGGATTTTACTGGCAGTGTGATCCAATGAATCCAACACTCCCCTCTTCTACTGGTTTCCTTCTCCTTTCTCTTGCTCCAAGGCACTCAAGGATGTTCATTGTCTACAGTTATTATACGTCAGAGCCAATGTGGCATATTATTCCAATGTGGTATAGCAGTCTTAGGACCGCGACTAGCACTGTAGAATCAAATGGAATGGAAAATAGGACCCAATATACCCAGGCCACTATCCTCCCTGCAAATACAAGTACCAGAATCTTCACTCCTGCTTCATGAAGTCAGCTCGGAATGCAGCATGGTGCCACATCGAAGATTTCATGCTTATAGCTATCGACAGCATTCCTCGAGAATGAGTTAGTCAGATGAATGGGTTAGAAATGTGTTACGTACCGTACCACTCAGAGGGATAATAGGGAGGCGCTGGGTTTAGCGCAGAGGGAGCTACTTGTAGTATTACGTAAGCTCGAGGTCGGAAGCGGAGAACTCAAAAAGTGCGGAAGGGAACCTTGGCTTCAGCTTATGTGCTGCGCCCCTTGTGATTCTTGGTGGTTCGTATTTCAAAGTCGAGGTAGGAACAAGCTCAAGGTAGGAGCAAGGTCGAGTGCAAAATGCAGAAAGGTTGGAATAGAGACCAGAACTAAGGACGAAACCTTAGAGACAAGAAGACAGAGTATAGTGGTATATTCGTAATCATAGTCGATATGAAAACTAAAGTTACTATACAAAAACTAGATCTTAAATACTAAGTAAAGTATGGAGTAGTTTACTTTGAGCGAAGTATAAGGGTATAACTAGGGACAGGTAAACATGGAGTCAGCCACCATAGAGGAGTAGTGGCTGAAGAATGGAAGTAATGGCTGTATGCGATATAGTGAAATGGATAGGAGTAGTAATCAAGGAGTAATACGAAATAATGACATAGCGAATGAGCACAAGTAAGTAATTGATAAATCATGACGACGTATTCGACGATTGGTCAGAAATGCGGCCAATGCGGAAGTGCAGGATAGTGCGGAAGTACGGAATAGCAGATTCTGGACACGGATGTAACAGTATCCCCCTCTTAGGGACGAGCCCACGAGGACCATAAGTCAATGATTAATACTGTTTTTGATCTTTTCTGAAATGTGAAATGGTAAGTAAAATTTTATAGTACAGAAGTAGGACCGGGCTTATCTGGATATTGGTGGTGAAACTCTTCAATAATATCAGTAGCATGTTCAAGCTCGGTAGCGGGTAGCCAGGTGAATTCTTCATCAGTGTTTTCATAACCTAACCAACGGATGTAGTATTTCAGTTTGCACCGCAAACGTTTGTCCAATTTTGAGTCCAGAATTTCAGCAATCTCATACTTGATATCACCATCAATGTCCACTGGAGGTGGTGGTGGAACGATGTGATCTGGAATGGTGTTTTCAGTACTAGGTTCAAGCATAGAAACATGAAAAACTGGATGGACTGCACGAAATTCTTGGGGAAGTCGCAAAGTGCGGGAGTGCGAGCCAGCAAGTTCGAGAACTTCGAATGGTCCTAAGAATTTCTCCGCAAGTTTGCGAGAAGGTCAGGTAGTGCGGAAGTAGTCAGCTTTGACGAAGACTTTTGAGCCTATAGGGAACTCTGGTGCGGGAACACGACGAGTGTCTGTGGTACCCTGGTAGCGCTTTTGAGCGGAAAGTATTTCTGAATGAAGCATTTCGTGAAGTTCATCAAGATTGACAGAGAAGTGTCAAGCTTGGGCTGAGGTAAGATCGCGTTCAGGGTGTACCGTAATGTTCGGATGGTAACCCTTGTTAGCGTAAAAAGGTGAAATACCTGTGGTTGCACTTGGAGCATTGTTGTATGCAAACTCGGCAAGTGGTAAAAGGTTGGACCAATTATCTTGTTGATAATTGCAATACACGCAGAGGTATTGTTCCATAGTCTGATTCATGCGCTCGGTTTGGCCATCACCTTCAGGATGGTATCCTGAAGTAAAGTGTAAAACAATGTCTAATGCAGTTCCAAGAGAGCGGAAAAAATAAGAGACAAACTCGGAACCTCGATCTGAGGTAATATGCTCGGGTACTCCATGTTTGGAAAAGACGTGAAGTACAAATAAGTGCACGAGGTCGGACGATGTACGGGTGGTGTGCGTAGGAATGAAAATGCATTGCTTGGAAAAACGGTCGACGATAACGAGTATGGAATCGTACTTGGAGGATGATGATTTGGGTAGTTGGTCAACAAAATCCATAGAAATTGAGTGCCAAGGGCATCCAGGTACAGGAAGTTGTTTCAAGTCCCATACGGCCAATGACACTGTGGTTTAGAACGTAAACAGGTAGTGCAAGACTTACAGTAGTCTTTCACAAATGTTCTAAGACCCGGCCAAGTATATTTGCGGCGAATTAAATCGAGAGTTTTGTTTTGTCCAAGGTGTCCAGAGAGTATGTGATTGTGCTTGTATTGAAGAACGCGGAGTCGGAGTGTTCCGATGTTTGGAATGTAAATCTGATCATCGAGTCGAAGAAATCCATCCGCAGTCACAGTCCAACGATGTTCGGGAGTGCATAAATGAATCACTGCAATTGGATCGTTAGGGAGAGCAGATAATATATCAGAATGTAATTGCTCAATGTCCATGATAACACTAGCTCGGAGAGTTGAAAAAATGAGTGTGGTTGCGCGGAGTGAGGAAATAAGTTGTTCCTGTGTAAATACCGGTCTGAAATTATGCGGATTGACTTTAGCATAGTCGCTATCCCCCTCTTTAGGGTAGACGTCCCATCGTCTAGTCAGAGCATCAGGTTTTGCGCCAAGTTTCCCTGGTCGAAAGCGGATGATGAGGTTGAATTGACAGAGGGACTCGGACCATCTGGCTTGTCGACACGTTAGAATTTTAGTAGTGGAAAAATACTCTAAATTCTTGTGATCAGTGACAACGTCGATAGGTGTACCAGAACCTTCGAGGTAATGATGCCAAACTCGAAAAGCCTCGAAAATTGCGAGTAATTCTTTATCGTGAGTGTTGTAATTAAGCTTGGGAGGCGTGAAAGTGTGGGAATGGAATGCGATTGGGTGTATCTCGCCATCCTCAGTCATAATTGATAAAATTGCGGCAAGAGCATAATCGGATGCATCGGTTTCTACAATTAATTGCATGTCAGGAACCCAATGAGTGAGAATCGGAGCTGATGTAAAAGCTTCCTTAAGGTCGGAAAATGCGGAATGACATTTCTCCGTGAAGTTCCACTCTGTACTCTTTCGAGTAAGTCGAGTTAGCGGAACAACAATGTCAGAGTAGTTGTAAATGAAACGTTGATAGAAATTAGCAAATCCTAAGAAAGATTGAATGTCTTTTACTTTTCTTGGCTCTGGCCAATCCTTGATGGTCTGTACTTTTGCGGGAGCCATAGTGAGTCCAGCAGGTGACAAGATAAAGCCGAGGTATTCAACTGATTCTGTGTGGAACTCGCATTTATCGGCATGCACATATAAGCCGTGTTTTCAAAGTCGACGAAGTACTTCTTTGACATGATGTTGATGTTGTGTGAGGTTATCCGAGTATATTAGTATATCATCGAGATAGACTATAACACACACATCAAGAAGGTCTTTAAAGACGTCATTCATAAAATGTTGAAATCCAGCAGGTGCATTGGAGAGTCCAAACGGCATTACGAGCCATTCAAAAGATCCATAGCGAGTGCGGAAGGCTGTTTTCCATTCATCACCTTCAGCAATGTGGACAAGGTGATAAGCGTGGCGAAGATCAATTTTAGTGTATATGCGAGCTCGGTGAGGGGAGTCCAAAAGGTCGGAAATGAGCAGTAAAGGATAACGATCCTTTTTAGAAATTGCGTTCAAACCTCTGAAGTCCACACAAAGCCTAAGGGAACCATCTTTTTTACGAACAAAAAGAACAGGTGCTCCATGTGGAGAACGAGAGGGTCGAATGAAGCCAATTCGAATGTGTTCATCGATAAAATCCTGAAGAGCGGAAAGCTCAGACTGGGAAAGAGAGTAGATCGAACCGACAGGGGGTGCAGAGCCCTCGTCTAAGTTAATCTTCAAATCGTACAGTCGGTGTGGGGCAAGTGTGTCTGCCTTGGACTTGCTAAAAACATCGGCAAACTCATGATATTCAGGTGGAATATCAGAAAGATCAGGTGCTTCCTCAACTTGGAGGGAAGCGGCAGTGATGACGGTACCAAGTTGAATGCGGAAAGTCTGCACTCCTGCTAAACGAGTTGCATGTGCGAATGTGGCTGCGTTTATTAGAGATATACTGGGAGGAGCAGACGTACTATTGGCTGGAGTGACTGGTGTGACAGGTGGAAGCTCGGAAGCGGGAGGTACTACCTCAGGCTTGGATTTGAGTGCGGAAAGTGCGGAAACATCGGAGTGTACTGGTGTTCGGAAAGTTAAAAGGCCCAATACCCAGTCAATCAACGGATTGTGGCGGGTGAGCCAATTGTATCCTAAAACAACAGAACATGCGGAATCAAGTGGTGTCACATAGAAGTCAATGTTTAAACATTCACTGGTAGGGAAATGTACAGGCAATGATATAAACTCAGTAATAGTATTGTTTGAGGTGCCATCAAAAAGTCGAAGCAAGATCGGTGGGGTGCGGGATGTAGGTATAGCATGTGTCCGTACAAAAGCGGAATCGACAAAACAGTGTGTAGAACCAGAATCAACTAGCACAGTAAAAGAAATGGAACGAGTGGTGGGTGCATAGATGGTAGTACAAAGTAAAACGTGAAGAGCATCAGGGTCAGAAAGAGCGGAAGTGTTGAGTCGTATCATTGGCACACAAGGGGAACAACGCGGTCCTCATCTTGTGCGGAGTCCTGAGGACCGCTCCCTATTTTTTCGAACCCGAGGTAGGGTTCGAAGCCAATGCCAAAGTCGAAGTCGAAGTCGAGGTCGAAGTCGGAAGAGCAGCTGCTTGTGCCCGTGATGCGGAAGAGGCAGAACGCGGACAGTCTTTAGCACAATGTCCTGCATTCCCGCAAAATAAGCACAGATTTCCATCCATGTGGCGCTGTCGTTCTTGTGGCAATAATTTGCCATCCGTACCAATCTTATTGGAAAGGTCAGGTCGCCTCGGCTGAGGAGTTGGATTCTGCTGAGTCCGAGGTGGGTTATTTTGACGTGGTGTAGTAGGTGGTGGGGGCACGTGACGTGGTGGGGGCACGTGACGTGGTGTGGGCGTATTAGGAGTGTGCTCAAAAGTGCGGGAAGCTCGGGAGGGAGCCTCACGCACTCGCTCGCCCTGGCGCTCCCAGTGCCTACTGTCAATAGACTGAGCCAAACGAATCATACCCTGTTTAGTACCAGGCTTGCCAACATGAGAGATCTGATTTTTAATGTGGTCAGGCAAGCCAACATAAAAACGATGACTGAGGGACTTATTGTCCCAAGAAGTTTTTTGGGCAAGTTTACTAAACTGCACCAAATACTTCGACAATTTCTCGCTGTCCTTCATTACTAACACATCCAAATCATTCTCCGCATCTCCCTCAGGATTTGTGAGACCAAAGTTATCTTGTAAGAGAAGCACAAAGGCTTCCCAAGAGAACAAGAAGTCTTCAGTAGAGAATGGGTCGTTAAGTGCGGGCATAATGAGTTGAAGTGCGGTACTGCACAAGTACGCGAGAGCGAAGTTAACTCGAACTTCACCATCTAGGTACTGAACTTGATTATTGCGAAAATAAATCTCGCACTGCGCAATGAACTCTTCCAGTTTCTCGGAACTGGAGCCATCAAAAGTGTCGGGTTTTTTGACATTCTTATTGCGGTCAGACCTATTATTCCCACGCACAAGGTCGGCGACGTTTAAGAGAGCCTCAGCAAGACGATCATTTTGTCAAGCTCGGGGAGTTCGACTTGGTGGATCATCATCGCCATCGTCATCTCCATGGTCGGAAGGTGGAGGTGACGGAGGGTTGGGCTGCGAAGGAGGTGGGGGTGGGGGTCCAACAGTGTCACGATCTGACCCATTATCATCAGGAGTACCTGAGGGTGGTGGATCTCCACCATATGGCGGAGGTGTGCCATCAGGAGGGTCCTGAGCTGGACCAGAAACCCCTAAGGTCGAAATTATCAGAGCAAGTGTGGAAACGTCAGGCTGACTGCGGAGTGTTCCGCTCTGAGCAATTGGTGCGGGACTCTGTGAGCCCTGAGATGGTGTAGAAGGCAAAGAACGTGAAGGAGTCTGTTGAGCCCACTGTCTGGCAGCGGCGCGAGCTTCACGAGTGCTTGCTGCAGTACTGGCATGGCTGGCAGTATGCGCTGCACGCATAACTGAAGTTGTGGTTGGTGCCATAAAGGCAAAAGAGAACCCAAGGTGGTAAGTTTTCGTATACTGTTATGTACCGTACCACTCGGAGGGATAATAGGGAGGCGCTGGGTTTAGCGCAGAGGGAGCTACTTGTAGTATTACGTAAGCTCGAGGTCGGAAGCGGAGAACTCAAAAAGTGCGGAAGGGAACCTTGGCTTCAGCTTATGTGCTGCGCCCCTTGTGATTCTCGGTGGTTTGTATTTCAAAGTCGAGGTAGGAACAAGCTCGAGGTAGGAGCAAGGTCGAGGTAGGAGCAAGGTCAAGTGCGAAATGTGGAAAGGTCGGAATAGAGACCAGAACTAAGGACGAAACCTTAGAGACAAGAAGACAGAGTATAGTGGTATATTCATAATCGTAGTCGATACGAAAACTAAAGTTACTATACAAAAACTAGATCTTAAATACTAAGTAAAGTATGGAGTAGTTTACTTTGAGCGAAGTATAAGGGTATAACTAGGGACAGGTAAACATGGAGTCAGCCACCATAGAGGAGTAGTGGCTGAAGAATGGAAGTAATGGCTGTATGCGATATAGTGAAATGGATAGGAGTAGTAATCGAGGAGTAATATGAAATAATGACATAGCGAATAAGCACAAGTAAGTAATTGATAAATCATGACGACGTATTCGACGATTGGTCAGAAATGCGGCCAATGCGGAAGTGTGGGATAGTGCGGAAGTGCAGAATAGCAGATTCCGGACACAGATGTAACAAAATGTGATGGTGCTTGATGACATTACTCCCTCCTGCTCCATGCACTTTATTGTATGTTCAACTAGATCAATGTCCATATTACCCCCGCAAAGAGTATGGATATCTTGTTTTCACTACCATTAAACCTGCTGCCCACATAAGGATTCATTGATCATCCCGCTAGCCACCTCTTGCGATACTCTGTACTTCCCCAGCACTCCCACCTCCACCCTTGTCAGCACTAGCACTGACAGTTGACCTACAATGAATATGTGGAATGTGCATATCAGTACACACACATGCTGTGTTTCACCAACATTTGTCTTTCTAGCAAGCTTCAACATGTTACACCCTCATGCCACCCTTATTGGTGCCATTAATGTCCCACTTAACACATAGGATACATGACCCCCCTGTGCGTCTTCATAGGTCTCAGCCAGGGTGTCAAGAGCCCTTTGATGGGTCTCTTTGAAAAGAGGAGGGTAAAGAAGTTCTTCGAATTCCTGCAAAGCTGGAAGGATGATAACTCAGCCACCCATCAAGATACCATGAAGACCATTTATGAGAAGTTACATGCCAGGGCACTTTACCTCGACGATGAGTATGTTCTATTTGTGTTACCTACTAGGTGCATTTCTGAACTCCACTTCTCAGCTACGTCAAGCAATCAGCATGCCTCACATATGAATGTAGTGTCCTCTATACCTCTTCCATGGCTCGTTATGGAATGTTGCCATATATATATATCCTTTATATGACCCTGGAGAACCTCCTCAGTCATTTGCTCGCCTCAGTGCCATTTACGGTGGTACATACATGCTGGATAAACACATCGACGAAATTGTCACTGACATGGATGGTAAATTCATTTACTGGTACAATATCATTATGTATTTGCATTGCCTGGGCTTTTACTGGCAGTGTGTGTTTCAATGACAAGCTACATAACAAGTTTCACAATACAGCCACACCAGCAGGACCGCTCACTGGCCCCAACCTCACCCCAGCTCCTTCCAAAGTCCCAGCCTATGGTTTCTTGGTCTTCCCAGCATCCCCGAATCCTCTCAACCATGTGTCAATATCTACTTCTTTGACGCTCCAGCCCATGGCTTCCCGGTCTTCCCAGTATTTCTGAATTGTATTAAATTCAGAAACCATTGTCTGGATGTAAGCGTCAATTACTTGCCTTGTCTTGTCTGGCTTCAGCAAATAATTCAGGAAGGCATTTCCTCCAGTCTTGAGGATGTATGCCTTCCTGACCTTCATCGTTTCTTCCTTTCAGAGGCCAGCAATAAGTCCAAAAGACTTCGAATTGAATTTGCTACAGAATATGTCAGATAGATCTCAGATTTTTATCAGAGCTTGCTTATGTTTTCCTCACTTTTTGTTCTCTTGGTTAAGATATTTTGCTGCTGTTCATATCAGTGCCTTATTACTATAGGACAAGTGCAGCATCCTCCTACATCTTCTACTCCTTTATGATCTAGTGGATACATCTGCTTCCACTTGGAGTGGACCAAACCCTAGAAGCTTTCTTCTTCGCCTGCTTTCTTTGCACTAGGGTAAAGGTCTGCCAGCTCCTCTATGAGCCATGTACACTTCTTGTCTACTAGATCTGTCACATGAAACCTCTGGAAATAATGAAGAGCATGTGAGCTTTGCCTCTATGTTTTAAGTTGATTTCTTACATAGTTCGACATCAATAGACTGCATGCAGATGAATATGATGAAAGAGGGATATTGTAATTGAAAGATATACACATGACACTGCAAACTCATATCGACTCATGTGTCAGGATTTGAAAACCTGAACACACTGGCATCTTCCAAGGAAAAGCGACTCCGCAGTAAACTCATGAACATCTTTTCATCCCTGAGCCTAAAGACAGTGAGTTCATTATGATGAAACCTGATATCTCTTTGACTAACTTTGCAGCAGATTTTAAAATGAAGACTGAACACAATGTGTACATGAAGGCCATGGTGTTGTTTAATCAAAATCATCTATCAGTGGATGGGATGGCGAATCACGTTGTCCAAGATGGGAGATGAAACACTTTAGAATCATGGTTGTGGGCTCTGCCTGCTCTGTGTGATACTTTTGGTAACAGATTTGACAGATTTGACTTTGTGCACACCGAAAATGGGGGAGCTATTTCAGCGCACTGCATTCATCTTGTTCAATAGTCATTTTGACTTTGTCATTTGTCACCATCTATCAGTGGGCAGGAAGGCAAATTATGTTGTCCCAGATGGGAGGCGAATCACTTTGGAATCATAGTTATAGCAGTGTACAGACATCCCATTTTCCTTAACACTCTTCACTCAACCACTCTCATTCTGACCACTAGCATCACGCTGCCTGGGATTTTACTGGCAGTGCAGTTGGTGTCCATTCATTTTCAGGCTTCAAGTCCCTCCTTCCACTACAATACTTACGTTGCCTGGGATTTTACTGGCAGTGTACAGTGACTGTGTCCACCCCCCCAGCTGCTCCTATTGCCTGCCCCACCTTGCCCTCCCCACTACAACATGGCAGAATGCCCCTCTACTCCTGTTAGACATGGACCTCTCTATAATCTGTGAAACAGGATTCCACTTACACCAAAAGCACTACCCGAGGCTCAGGAAGCTGCCTCCCGGCAACTTGGTTATAAGAATTCTGAGATCGAGAAGTTCCTTGGACCAGGTCTCACAGATGAAGACCTTGAAAACACTTGTATGGAATCTCCCACCCAAGTTACACCTCCAGGTGAACATTTGCAGCCTGCACACAGTGTTTCTCCATCTCCCTTTGCCGACAGCCTGTCACACCCTACTACATTTAGTGGGAATTCATTCTCTCTCCCTGGCGGTTTCAATTCTGCTATAGCACCCATTAACGACTTGACACTGACCAAGGAGCCCCAAAGACAAAACTTTAAAGAAGATGATAATTCACAAGACAGTGGTCCAGGAGACATCATGGGTTGTGTTTTAAATGCACTATCGCCTGTAGCCCCTGGGTTTTCTCCAAAGTGGGGTCATCCTTCTAAAGGCACATCTGAGCACATCAAGTGGCTTTATGAGGAGATGGAGAAACTTGTCTCTATAGCAGCTAAGGAGCTGGGGATTACTCAGCAGCAAGTCCTTTCTTATGGACCAAACACCATGTCAAGATGAACTGATAGCAATATGTGGAATGTTTACCAATACATTTTCACTTTGAACAATGAATTCAGGGCTGATGAGTGGAAATGCACAAATAATGTGAATGCTTCAGGTATGTTAAACTTAGACACTGCTTCATAGAAATGCTGCAGTGCTGATAATGCCGCCAGCTTCTAACTGCTGGCCTTCATTCAAGTCAGCCTATCCTCAATATAAAGAAATGATGGACATGCTTGTTGAGCTTACTTCACTGGATGAGAATGAGAAGTCTACTCTGCACCAGCAACGTAAACACTTTCTTGACTACAAAAGTCAGCTGCAGCAAATCATAAGTGTCCATTATTTTGTTTTTCTAAATGTATTTTACTGACCATCCATGTAGGTTGCAAAGGGTGCCTGCCTCGGCTTTGAGGGCATCCATTGTATCATTGGGCGCAATGTTGATACAGATGGAGACCTTACATGCCTGATTAACTGTACAGCTGCTGAGGGAGTAAGTATGCTATTGCTTTGCATTTCTCATAATCTAATTATAACGGTCTAGTTCTACAAAGAAAGATTGGATCTTCAACAAAATGAGGTGCAAGGGCTGCTAAAATTGCATGTATTGTGTGCCGTCCATGATCCACATTTTGCTATCTCACATAGTAATTGATTTTTTTATAGTAACTATGTTGCAAACGACTTCCAGAAAGATTACATTTCACACCGAGCAATGAAGCCTGTATTGGAGGCTAGTCGTGAAGGTTCCGGATCTGGGACCAATCATGAAATATCAGAAACAGAGACTGCTGACAAAACCTTTGGGCATGATCCTACTGGAAATAAGAACAAGACTGATGGCAGATGAACACCATGCATCAAAGACAAGAATAAACTCAACAAGCCAACAGCCTACATTAAGGATCATATCATGAGGATCATGCATGAGTTCTTTATTTCAGGATTGCACTTGACAATTAGAGATGATTATTCTTTTCAGATGATGCTGGTGCCAGTATGGGTTCTACCCTAAAGTGGAAAGGTCTCAGAGACATGTTGGTCACGCATGGCTTGCATTGCCTCAACTGGCCCTATGACATAGATTTTCCAATGGAATCATTGACTGCTGATGCCAAGGCAATTAGTATCAAGGAATTGTCAAAACAAAAAGCTGTAGACTTCAGTCAGCAGATTAAAGATGGGAATGGTCTACATATCATGAAGGGAAATAGTATGTATAGTTAATATGTTGAAAGTTGTAATGTATATTTAATATTCTACCACTCCTAGATGAGGATGAGCCAATCATACTCAGCGAGGTCAATTCTGATAACATCCATTGTCTATATGCGGCAGAACATTCCATTGTAATGAAGGCATCAGAGCTGAAGCTGCCCTTTGCCAGTCTACCTCTGGTCTCATCAACCCAAGCTCCCTCTCCAAAACATCCTGCCAGTAATCCATCATATTCTGATGCGAAGGCCAAGCATCCCACTCAGCCCGGCAGGCATCTGAGTGCCCCGAAATCGCAGGTGGTGATCTGTGAAGAGGCTTCGTCTACACCATTCATTGTGATCTCTCCTTCCATGGGTGATAATGTAACTGCTCCATCCAAGCACTCTTCAAAACCTACACCTGTCACTCAGCCTGGTGGGCATTTTAAATCTCAGACAGCAACTCAGAAGGATATTACCTCTTTTTCCATGGACAAAAACAGCACTGCTCTGTCTGAGTGCACTGTAAAGCCTAGGGCTCTCACTCAGCCTGGCGACCATTAAAATCTCAGATGGCAACTCAGAAGGATGTTATCTCTTCTTCCACAGATGAAAACAGCACTGCTCCATCCAAGTGTGCCATAAAACCTAGGCCTCTCACTCAGCCTGGCAGCCATTTAAAATCTCAGGCAGTGACTCAGAAGGATGTTTCTACAACACCATCTACTCCGACCTATTCCTCTGAGAATGAACAGAACACTACCCCATGTCTCAGACCCCAGATTCCATCTACACCATCTATTCCAACTTATTCTGCCAAGAGTGGATGCAACATTGCTCCTTGCTCAGACCTAAGGCCTCTCACTCAGCCATACTCTGACCATCCAGTGCACGCTTTTGAGAATGAGCACAGTGCTGCTCCAAGTCCAAAGCACTGAACCACTACTCAGGAACCTACTGAAAGGTCACCAATGGCAAAGTGCAAAAAACTACCTGACCATTCTTACCAGACCAACACTCAGCAATTGGCTCAAGAGTCTAAGACTGTATCTCTTCAGCCACTACTGGTTTGGGAGCCATCAAACCATCTGGTATCCATACCTTCTAATATCAGGGGGGAGAATACCATAAACCACACAAACCTCTAGCTACCAGCTCCACAGTCATTGGAGCATCTCTCGGAGACATGTTTAGCACCCTCTCAGATGCTGCTTCCCAATGTTGGGAGTATACCTTCAGAGCCTACTCATGCCACCACATCCCCAATGCTGTCTCCCCAACATCTACCATGTGCCTCGCAAGATATGCAATTCAACAATGCAAAGGTTGATGGTGTAGCAACAGGAGTGAAGATGGAGTCCAGCTTTGGAAACATGACATTACCCTGGAATGTCCAATCTTTTGGATATGGACTGCTTCCTTATCAAGGTAGTGGCTACCCTCCTCACTATCCACCAGTTCCTCCAACTCCAGACTCATTTTTGGGATACGGCTATGCAGGACCTATTTCAGGGTATGCACATTCTAGCTACATGAGTCATGGGTTGGCACCAAATCCAAATCCAAATGTATATTATCTGCTGTGCTCATTGTATCCTCATGGCCCAGTGTGGCAAGGGTTCCATCACCGGAACCAACATACAGCTGAGGGGAATAACCATCTTGGATTTCCTGGAAGTGCTGTATCTCTCAGTAGAGAAGATGCTGGGCCAATAAGGGATGCAAAGTTATTACCTCCCCCACACCATTTTGGTGAGGAGCTCAGTCAACCTCACACAGGATCTCATGTACCACACACAACAAAATACTGAGCAGTGATTGTTTGTATTTACATATATACTTTGTATGACTAACAACTTAATAAATAACCATTTTCTTGATTATAACTTGAGTTCAATGAGGGAAATTCATAGTAGTCAACAACCAATGCTTAGGTACCAGCCTTCTTATTCTATCACTCTTCACAGATCCTTTAATATTATGATTTCAAGTTATTTGTATGTACATATTGGCATCACATGAATTTATTTTCTGGCTACAGATAATGGAAGATGAAGGAGAAGTGTATACAAGAGTTTTCAAACAAGGGAAGTTTTCTCCTCAGTTATACCTGTAGTAGTATAGCCCCTTAGAACTGCACCCATAACTACCAGTACCCATACTCCACAGTCATGACTATTTGTCTGTCTAGTATCCATCTGACAATCATAAATAAGAAATGTAAGATATTAATATGAAGTACATACCAAAACTGGAGAGGCTACCCAATTTTCAATTTCAAGAGTGAGATTATAGCCATTTCTGTAAGATATATCTCTTAATTGAGATACTAGTTGCATGATATCCTATAACATTAGAATTTATCAACTGGACATTGGAATTTGCGATGTCAGAAACAAACATTGATTTCAGTAATCCAAGGCTCGTGATGAGAGAAGCTATCAAATAGAAGAAGAGTACACTGATGTGGCAAGATTGTACATAGAACCCAGTGCTGAGAGGGCTGAGTACGATGAATAGGTAATATCCATATATCTTTGGACCAATACTGGGAGAATTTAACCTGCCACCAGATATATTCATCAGATGCATGACCACTGGCAGGCTGAAGGACAAAGGTGCTAAAAAGTGCACACTGTGATGCATCATATGAATGTGGATTGGATGTATGGCTGAAGACTTTTTGAAGAAGCACACCAATACCATTGATACAACTGTCATTTAACCATGCTGATAGGTTATTCATGATATTCAGTTCTCGTTCTTCAAAAAATGACCTGCAGTGTTGATCATGGTGAATGAGAATCCTCCTTTTATGCTCATCCTGCAAAGGTCCAGAGGTTGAATAGATGACTGCTTGCAAATCATTAATAAACAAAAGGTCTACTTTTGCTTCAGTCTAAAACCATGATTTAGCTAGTATACACTATGTACATATCTAATGACACACTGGAATCTTCCAAAGAAGCTTGATGGAGCTATCATTTTGCTGTACTTCCTGTGTATCATCTTGTTCGAAATGAATATCATCAACAATGTTGTCATGCAATATCAAATCTTCTACTAGTATATCTTTATCATATGATGGGTTGTCAGTAGCAATTGGATTTTCATCCAGATCAAGATCAGCATCTTCTTCAACAGGCTGTATAATATAGTTGCCTTCTTGAATAATGTCAGCAGGGTGTTGAGGATTATGTACCCTAATTGGCAACCACTTCAAGACAAGTGATATATCCCCAACCTCACTAGAATCAGCAAGAACCTTTTCACCATGCTTGTGAGCAATCTCAACATGACTATTATAGTGAACCTCAGTTGCTAATGTATTGGCCCAACTGGGCTTTAACTGTAAGAGATGCTTCAAACGTTGATCAAGCAAAATCTTGATTTTGAAATCTACATAAAGGATAAAATGGCCCAGATATCACGAATAGAAAAATAACTCACTTGATGGCAGAGCTGCTGCAACTTCAAGTGCAGCAAGCTCTCTACCAAACCACTGACAAAGATTGTCAGATTCTATTCCAAGCCTGCGACATTCTTCAAGGCAATGATCATTTTTCAACATTCCTCAAATCCCATCTTGCACATTAACATCATTCAGCCATTTTGGAACAGCACCCTCTGTCCATGTTATCCAGACATCCTCTATAAGATTCAATGAGTCATGTAGCACAGAGAGCTGTGTAGGGAGTGGGTCAGGAAGGGGAATGTTCCATTCTAGTTTATGCAGCTGAGCAAGCTTCTTGCAATACTTATTGAACTTCTTTATTGCAGACATTAAGACTGGCTTGCACTTGGCAATAGCTTTGCACATGTCTTGATGGAGTTTGGTACCTATGAAGAAATATAATGTAAAACAGTAATACCACCATTGCAAAGGAATAAAGCAAACCTAAAGGCTTATCTTTTCCTCCTGTGGCTTGATCAAGTCGATCCCACTCAAAGAAACTTCCAACAGCCCTTTTACGAATGTTGATCTTGAGATCTCTGGCCATTAGCAGTGTTCGAACAAAAGTAAGGTCAACCCCATATAGCTCCGGAAAAGAATCCTGAACATTTAAAGAAGCATATAGTTCTTCCACCTTTTCCTTTAATTTCTCTTGGGTTGTTTGAAGTGTAGATAATAGATCTAGTGACGTTTTTGACTGACCCTTGGATAGCATGGATTCTGTAGTCTGAATAGCCTTGTCTACAGCGTCCAAATCACCTTGAAGGTTCAAGACTGTGTCCAGCTCTTTCTTGAGTCACGCAGGTGCATCTGGAAAAGTGAAACTTTAGAGCCATAAATTTAGAACAAATGGTAACCTACGAGCATGCAGTGAAAGCTGTGCAGTCCTCTGCAATGACCACTGTTCCTGAAGTTCCAATAAAGATATTCCACTTGCTTCAATCTTTTCTGAGCTTTGGCAAGTGTGGTTGGCAATACCCTTGTTCAGTCATCGTTTTATCCAGGCTCCAAGGTCATCCCTAAGTTCATTACCAACAGCATTCAACTGGCGATCAATTAACCATATATGCTTTCACTGCTAGCACAATAAATATGAGGTTAGACATTTGACTAGAATAGACAATTGTGGACTTACAGCAGATGTATGGGTTACAGTAATAAGACACATAAGACACCACCACAACCATTCAACCCCTTCGCCATCACTCAGTCCTAGCCCTTCTTGTATACAAGGATTGTACACTAGCTGGCATGCCCATTGGTGAACATATGCATGCATAGCACTCGTTCCAAATGTAAGGCAATTAGTGATATCAGATGGTAAGATAGGATACTTTGACAGCACAGGAATGAGTATGACAGTAAAACAGGCAATAAAATGTGTTACATACCAAATGTAAACTTCGATCTAATACACAGCCTACATTGTAGAGGACAGAAACAGTTGCGTTATTTGGCATTAGTCCAAACAGGTGCTCAATGAGAGCAACTGAATACTTTTGTTGTTCCCCAGCAGTATCAATATTCGCAACAAACAAGGGAATATCATGATGGCACACAAGTGCCATTAATCCTGTATCATCGAAGCAATCCCTGTTGGTCTTCACATTATCTCCATTTCCAGCTGTATGAGCACTCTTGCACTCATCAACGGCTTCATCAGGCACAACTAATCCTTTCTGTTGCTTCTGAGTTGTTTTTCTTAGCTTTTCAATGCACTTTCCAACTTCATCTACCTTAGCTTTAGGCACGAAATATGTGGGTTCATAAAATGCTAGCGGAGTATCTTTGGCCCACTTGAGATGTTGCTGGTTGAAGTTCCTGTCAATGCATACAATAATATTACTGCTGCTATTTCAATAACAATCAGATCAATAGAAAGGATAATAAGATGTAGTACCTATCCACTGAACATCCAAATACAGTAAGTGCAAAACAAACAGGGCATCTTTGCTGAAGTACATGTGCACATTCGTTAGAGCTTTCGAACTGGTGAAATGGTAGAATGACTGAGTAAATCATTTCCATGGTAAGAACATAACTATCTCACCCTGACAGACTGGAGTGTGCTTTCAGCTTGTAAACTGTCTTGAATAGTTTCATTGATCCTGACTGCTTCAGTGGTACTTTCCATTAGATGCAGATTTATATCATTAGCATTCATATTGTCTGCTTGTATGATTGCCAACTCTAAAAGCTGTTCGACCTTAACCTGTAGCGTGGAATAACACTGCACTGCAAAGCTGATGCTACAACAAAAGGGGTCTCGCACTATCTTTCCCTTGCAGATATAAATGAAACATAAACAATAGTGCATGCAATTCGGGGTAGATAAAAGTACCTCATGATCTGTCACTATAAAACCACATTTATGGTAAAAGTTGGACAATGCAGCTGACAATGCATTTATGGCTTCACAGGATTTCTCAAACAAAGCCTGGTAGAAATCCAGGAGCCCAATCGAGATAGCCATGCAAGGACATTTGGGAGCCATTGGGAAGAGTCCATGTAGCACTAACACCTGTAAAGTATTCTGACATTCACATGCAACAACATTAAATGTTTTGAAATCTATAAATTGTTTTTGTTAGAAGCTATCGGCAATGATTAGTTAGTTCAACTTATGGTCGAAGAAAAGGCATTGTATCTCAGAGCTCTTTTTATTGCAAGAACCTGCTTTTGAACAACTGGATTGAATTGATGTCGCCAGACTGAGAATTTGGCCAGTTGTCAAAGAGATATATTGTAGTAAAGGATCCACCAGCTGTGGGAGTGCAACTAACCACTGTCTATAAGAACACTCTGCTTTTTTGTTACAAGAAATGTCATCATTGTCATTGTTGTCATCATCATCATTATCATCATCTGGGGGAGATATCTCATGCAGCGCTTGCATTGATTCTTCATTAAAACCATTAGCAAAAGGTAGTGGTTCATTTTCACTTTCCACTGCATCCTGAGGTTGATCCTGATATTTGATACCAAAGCTGTGTATCTCTTCCTGTTGAGATGACATCAATTGTGCTAGCTTCTCCTCTAGGCGACGCCATTTTGAAGGGGAATCATAGGAGCTGAATTGTGTGGTTGATTTTCGATGGCTAATGGGTTTCTCTGGAGAGCAGGATTTACCAAAGTGTCTCCTTCTTTTGCCATCTGTCGAAAGCATAGCTGGAGTTGACTGAAGATATGGATACAGCAGCAAAAAATGGAAGGTGAATGCACTGTTGGTAAAGCCCAGACAGCACAACTGAAAGTTAATGCCACAGAAAAGGAGGTGCCAAGTGCTAATTAGAAGGCACATATAAGCTATGTTGAAATTAAAATGAATGTGTGAAAGAACCACTGATGGTCTGCATGGGCCAAATCTGCAGAATAGCAGTGAAATCTGACATTATAAGGAAGCGAGATGGGGGCCTGTTGTGGATGGAAGGATACAGAAAGCACTGTCGGTAAAACCCAGACAGCACAAGTCAGACATATGCAATACAGAAAATGAGATACTGTGAGACCTGCGAGACCTGTGAGACGTCGGAATGTGAATGCACTGTTGGTAAAGGAGGTGCCAAGATTCATAAGATGTTGGGATCTCAGTGAATGCACTGTTGGCAAAACCTAGACAGCGTATGTGTTATGATTGCAGCCAGTGCACTGTTGGTAAAGCCCAGACAGCACAACTGAAAGTCAAAGCCACAGAAAATAAGGTGCAGAGCCTGACCTGCAAGATGTCAGGAGGTGAATACACTGTCAGTAGAGCCACATAAAAGTAGGTGCTGAGACCTGCAAGATATGGGGAGGTGAACACACTGTCAGTAAAACCCAGACAGTGTACATATTACAAGTGCAGCCAGTGCACTGTTGGTAAAGCCCAAAGTCAAATGCTGAGACCCACAAAACATCAGGAAGTGAATGCACTGCCGGTAGAGCCACAGAAAAGGAGGTGCTGAGACCCACAAGACATCGGGAGGTGAATGCACTGTCAGTAAAACCCAGACAGCATACATGTTACAAGTGCAGCCAGCACACTGTTGGTAAAACCTAGACAGCACACTGCACAACAGTGAAGTTGTGAAGTTGTGATGAAGCACTGACAGTGAAAGTGCACTGGGAAGTTCTGTGGCAAGACTTAGTCAGCAAGAACTTCCCACGGGCCACAACTGAAGTGCACTGGGGAAGTTCTGCAGCAAGACTTAGTCAGCAAGAACTTCTCACCTGCAACAGGAAGTTCGGCGAGAAGTTCCCACCTGCAACATGGGAAGTTCCTAGGGGGGCCTTCAGGGGTAATTAAAGCATCAAAACAAAGGGCCTTTAGGGCCCTTACTAAGCAAGAATTCCGCTGCCTGAGGTGCTACCGAGCTTGGTGTGTGCCTTGGCAGCCGGATCAGCTTTTCCTGATGATGGGGATAGTATCGGCCATATAAATCCCCGTCTTTTCGTCGTGGATAGCGGGAAGGGTGTAATATCCCGTACCGTCCGGCTTTGTGGCAGTGGGAGGAATACCATGTTGCTTACAAAAAGCCTCGATGTCAGGATATTCAATCCATTCGGTCTTGTATTCGAGCCGTTTGTAGTTAAGAATGAATCTAATAGGTATGGTTAGCAATTGGTAGACGTTGTTGAATCATGGCGTAGGTTATACCTGACTTTCCAGTTGGTCGGAGACCAAGCTTGGCCTGGTACTTTGGATGGAATGTCGTAGAAAGTGATCATTGTTTACTATTTTATCTGACTGAACTTTGAAGTTGTTAGATGGTGGATTGGTGTGTAGCGTAGGAATTGCAGTATTTATATATTCCTCTACGTATAGGTAGCGTTGGCAGTTGTCATATGCAGTAGAAATAGATACTTACCAGTTACTAGAGTGATTACAAAGCGCAGTTTATTTCAGGCATCGGTTAGCTCGAACGACGTTGCGACGCGAAGTTGACTTTTGCGCCCGCAGCAATTGCTAGCTGTAGCGCGTAGTAGTTCAGATTAGTATGCATTGCGTATCGCATTACGCAGAGAAATTTGATAGAAAGTAAAACCTCTCGGAGAGAGAAAATCATCAATTGCGCTTTTGCAGAAGGGGTGGTATATATATATCGTACCATACATCGCCGACAACGATGATACATCACACTCCAGTATATTGGTGTGAAACTTCGTAAGAGCGAAAACCCATGAAGCAGTTTCAGACAGGTTTCGGAGTGCCTTGGCAGCCCACAGCTGTATTTTTAGAAGTCAACCTTCTGAGAATCTCAGTTTGTAGTTATGATTTACTACGATTTATTCGCAGTGGGCGGTCGAACAAGGCCGCGAGGGTTAATGCTGCAAATGTCCGTGGATGATCGACACCCCGGTCTCGGTCGAAGCTGTAAATTAGGATAATTGCCAAGGTGCACCATATAGTTTAGCCAATTGGTTGAATTTTAATGTACATAGTGCAGCCGGAAAGTTATCAAAGGTGAAGCATGTAGTATGAAAGCGCACAGCAGGCTAGAGGCAACATGGAGGTAGTAAGTCAGAAGCCAGGAAGTACTTACATAAACCAACGACGCGCAGAAGGTTTCCTCGGCAACGTTCACTGCAAGGTCGAAATCTCCGCTTACACGCGCAAGCGCTTACCAGCGCTCACAGTTGCTCACAGCTCTGACAACGATAACATGCATACATTTTTAAAGGTAACAGCACCCACTGCCAACAGGTGCAAATGTGGCGCAAGTACTCGTCATAAAATGTATATAAAGCATGAAGTCTTACTTATTTTAACATCCCAAACAGCTCTCAAGTTTCAGTGTTCTAATATTCAAACCACTGTAACCACCACCACCATGTCCCTCGAATCAAAACCAACCAGTAACACATTGACAACGTACGGAATTTTACAGTATTAACTCTTGGTGCTTTGCTGATCGCACGTATGTATAGCAGCAAACAGGATACTGGAGTTAATGTAACAGGCACCCACAGCTCTGTCTCCACAATTAATTCTGGACCAAGCAATAACGCAACCAACACCAATACTACAGCAACATCTGAAGGCCCCACTGAAGAAAAGGCCAAGATTAACAATACAAATGTAGATGAAGACAGTGACGACGACGATTTAAGTCACTAGTAAGCTTACCGTTCCACTTCTAGTCTGCGTATAGCAATCAGAGCTAATGTAACTACTTTTTACTCCCAGTCAACCCCGAACTATGATGGCCCCACCCGTTCGCCGGAAGTAGTTTAATACGGACGTGGTGCTTCAACATGACATGAGGAATAATAGTAAATACATACGTATAAGGTCGTTCTAAAGTTTTTTGTAAGGCTGCGGTCACAATGTGTTGGAATTGATTCATTGATGTATATATGCTGCATGGCGTGATGTTATTTTGAACCCTCGAACTAATCGCTGTATGTAGTCGATTTTTGGAGTAAATTGGAACCTTCTACGTCTTATTGATCTTAAGGCTCAGAATAGACGGAGGATCCACAAGAGTGGAGTGCTTAACAATAAGAAAATGAAAACGGAATAGTTACACGAGGTTGAACAACATTTGAAGTGCAGTAGCACTGAGGTTATATAGTCAGGCTGTTTGTTTGCAATGAATAGGCTACACTGTACTATGAAGGAGGATGTATACTATACTTGTAGTATTTAGATGATACCATCTAAAACATTCAACAGCATCCCTTCATATCATCACCTCATGTACAAGCGCCCGGCGCTTATTTCATACATTCACAATATGTATATCGTAGGTTTTACATTATCTTTCATTGAGTATGCTACGTAATATTGATGAAAATTGTTTCCAAATGAATCATTCGTATTCTACAAATTCATAAAGTTTTAAAAGGGAGTGTTAGAAGAGATACGAAGGTTGCATTGTATAAGGATCTCTCGAACCCTTATATCAGCCGCTCATTCTACTTGAACAGCAGTACGGAACATGGCGTAGGCTATACTTGGAAGTCATAAGGTATAAATAAACGCACTAGATACTTCAAGGTTCATCCTAACTTCCTACCTCCCACTACTCACCTCCCGTTAAAACTATTATGATTGAATCCACTATCTCGACCGCAGATTGGTACGACACTTTTATATCCTGTTATATATATTCTGAGAATGTGCCATGTGCAGCGCAAAAGATAATGCTATAACAGCCCAAGATGACTGTTCCGTCGGTGCTAGCAGCCCGGAAACTTTAAAAAATGTCGACAGCACCGGTGTTACATCTACACTCAATATAACCCCTAAAGATAAGCATGATACTGGCACCTTGGAAGATGAAGACGGCCCACCGACACACCCCGAAGAAGAAAATGTCTCTATTACTATTAGTATCACGGATACTAGTACTAGGGATGTACCGGAGGATATAGGAGAAGACGAGGGGTTGAAAAATGAATATGTTGAGGGAGAGGAAGATGATTATGGTGAAGAAGAACTTGAAGACTAGTAAATAACATTACTGTGGTATCTATCATTGCTAGCGCGGAGCTGACACATTTTATGCTTTATTTAAAACAGTCAACCTAGGGTATTCTTGATGCCCCCTTCAAGGAATTAGTCTGGAGACGTACCAGTTTAGACGCAATAAATATGCTTATACTTTCTGGCAATAGCTACCTATGCGCGATATTTGTTCTTGAATTATTGTGCTATCTGTGTAGCTTTTTCATTCCCCCCGCATAATTATTGGATACATCTGGATTCTTTACTGTAATGACTAGTACTGATTTCAATTTGATCACTTTTTCGTAGAACGCGTTTAGTACAGCAAGGACGGTTTCTTCCAAATCGAGGGAGAGAGATGATACCGTAAGTAGCACTTTGAATACTAATGTCTCTATACTCAACTGACGACGAGTACATCGCAAATTTCAAGTTTTGATTTGTAGAAGAGGTGTAGGCTCCCTTCCCCACAATCATCGAGAAGATTCCGTGCGCCAGTGATTGCTTAGCCCGGGATCTCCCAAGAAGAGAATAACGATGTTGTTGCTGATGTGCACACTACAGCAAGGACATTCTGAAAAAAGATAACGTCGATCATTGTTGTCGTCAATATCAAGATACCAGTGGTGACGAGTACATCTCAGATTTTTTCTGACTTGTTGGGAAGGTGTGCAATCCCTTCCCCACAGTTATCGAGAAGATTACGTGTACCAATGATTGCTTAGCCCGAGATCCCCCAAGAAGAGAACGATGATGTTAAGTTGCTAGGAATTCTGATATTGCTGTGGGAGTTACAGCAAGGACATCCCTGGAAGAAGAAGATAATGTCCTTATCATCAGTATGGCCAGGAGCGGCGTATCACAGATATTCCTTGATTTGTGGAAAAGGTGTGGATCCCTTGCCTACAATCATCAGGAAGATTGCATATACCCGTCATGGTGATCACACATGCTGAGAAGAGATGATGAATTTGCAGATATGGGTGTTACAGCAAGGAATCATTCCCAGAAGAAGATAATTTTGATATTGCTGTATTGTTATGAAGCATAAGGATACTGGTGACGAGTACGTATCTAAGAGGACTACGAATGTAGGTGCATTTGATATTACTGGGTACTTGCTTAAACAGCTCGTGCACGTGAGTGATGGTAACTTCAGATCCGCGGATGGCTCGTAATACCAATCGTCAAATACGCGTTTAAAAGTCTTGTACCCAAAAGCGCGTACCAGAAGACAACCGGATTTCGAATAAAGCAAAATAGACCTTCCTCCAGGCCTCTCTAGAGCTCTCGAAATCACCAACGAGGCCTGGGGTAAGGGTGCTGTGGGATACATTTGGGGGTGTGAACTGTAAAACTGTAAATTAAAACAAGCGTAGGGACTCGGGCGGGCCGAAGCGCGTCCGTGGGGTGCAGTTGACAAGACATCATTGCACGTGGACCGAGGCGGGCCGGGATATCCGGTGGCCGGTTTCTCCAACACGTCACGCCAACAACGGAATAAAAAGTCTTGAGACTGACGCTAGCGATGCTCGCCCCGCCTGAGTCGCAGTCGCCCGCCCCCTCCGTACTGTAAGTACTCTGCTGTTTTCGTATGTAGTAAAACTGAAACTGCCATATGCTTATTGGATATATTTCATCAGAATCACGGAGGTATATGGAATAGAGGAATAAGAATCAGGAGAGTTGGGTTTTTTGTATATCCGCCGGTCTATCACCCCGAGAACTTGGTTTTGGGAAAAATTGAAATAGTAGGGTATGTCAGATGTGTGGTTCTTATCAACATATGTGAACGTGCGTGCTTAATGTGCTGGCAGGTAGATATAAGCTGCTCTTCACGTCCATATCAGCAGGATCATCGAACGTGAGCCAGGGATCGTAAGGGGACGGACAGATCTTCGTGACGTAGGTAATACTAAGCCTCTTCATAAAGCTTTTAACCCAAAATTGACATCAATCGCCATCCTTAGGCTCGGCCTCAAAACTACTTTATCAAGTGCAAAGGCTTTGCAACCCCGTTTCGTCGAGTCATTTCAGCTTTTTCCTCTTTATCCTTCTTCCACCCTTACCACCACCACCACCACCACCACCTACCCCCAACACGCCACCCAACATGCCCATAAGCCGCCTCCTAATCAGGCGCACGCTAGCCTACACAACAGGCGGCACCCTCCTCCTCGCAGGCGCAGGGTACATGTACCTCAACTCAGGCCCAATCTACCCAGCATCGACCAAAGAAACCCGTCGTCCACCTCCCCCATGGACACCCCCCTCCCGCGCAGAAATGATCACCAAGCTCCAAGCCTCTGACGCTTCCAACCCTGGTGTAATTTCGAATTCGAACAGGGGGAACAAGGCGGGCTCGATTACGACGTCACCGGAGGATGGAGATGAATTTGATTTGTTGATTGTGGGTGGGGGCGCTACGGGCGCTGGGGTTGCTGTTGATGCTGCCTCTAGGGGGTTGAAGGTTGCTCTTGTTGAGAGGGATGATTTTAGTGCTGGTTCGTTTTCTTTTTCTTTTCTTTCGTTGATGTATGTGAATGATAATCATGCGATGTAGGCACGTCGTCAAAGTCGACGAAGTTGGTTCATGGAGGCGTAAGGTACCTCCAGAAGGCGGTCATGGAGCTTGATTATGAGCAGTATAAGCTTGTGTGCGAAGCGTTGCATGAGAGGAAGATTTTCTTGGAGACGGCGCCGTATTTGAGCAGTATGTTGCCGATTATGCTGCCTATTTACAAGTACGTCTATTCTTCTTTCTTTTCACTGGCTCGCGCTCTCCTCTTCCCTTTTCTCTCGTCTTATACCCATACTAATCTCTCAACATCAGGTACTGGCAAGTGCCCTACTACTACGCCGGCTGCAAAATGTACGACATTCTCGCTGGAAAAGAGAACATGGAGAAATCGTACATTATGACCAAGGGCCGGGCGTTGGAGACTTTCCCAATGCTTAAGAGTGAGGGACTTGTTGGCGCGTTGGTTTATTATGATGGTGAGTTGCGTTTTGTATAGTGGGGAGCCATTGCTTTCATGAATCCAGTTCCTTCCACTTCGTTCGTTTCGAATGACTTACTAATGCACCTACAGGTCAACATAACGACTCGCGCATGAACGTTGCCCTTATTATGACTGCTGTCAAGCAGGGCGCCGTGGTCGCCAACTACTGCGAAGTAACCGATTTGCACAAGGATGCGAGTGGAAAGCTTACGGGTGCCAGAGTGAAAGACGGGTTGAGTGGGAAAGAGTGGAATGTCAAAGCCAAAGTAAGCCCCCCTTCAAACCCTTCGTCTGAGGTTCAAATACTAACGCATCCAACAGGGCGTAATCAACGCAACAGGCCCCTTCTCCGATGCCCTCCTCAAGCTCGACAACCCCTCCCATCAAGCAATAGTCCAACCCTCCTCCGGCATCCACATAACCCTACCAAACTACTACTCCCCTCGCAAAATGGGTCTTCTGGACCCCGCCACGTCCGACGGACGCGTGATCTTCTTCCTACCCTGGCAAGGGAACACCATAGCAGGAACAACAGACACCCCAGCCAACGTTGAACGCGAGCCGACTGCTACTGAAGATGATATCCGATGGGTTCTCGAAGAGGTTCGGAGGTACCTTAGTCCGGATATTAAAGTCCGCCGGGGGGATGTTCTTAGTGCGTGGAGTGGGCTAAGGCCTTTGGTGAGGAATCCTGGGGCGGCGAGTACGGAGGGTCTTGTTAGGAATCATATGATTCATTTGAGCGAGAGTGGGTTGTTGACTATTGCTGGGGGGAAGTGGACTACGTATAGGGCTATGGCGGAGGAGACTGTTGATAGGGCTGTTGAGGCTTTTGGGTTGGCAAGGAAGGCGGGCAAGTGTACTACGGAGTCTCTTAGACTTGTTGGAAGCGATGGATGGAGCCGGAATATGTTTATTGGGTTGATTCAGACTGTGTGTTTCTTTTCTTTTCTTTTTGGGAGGATGGGAGCTGATGAGTGTTTGGTAGTATGGGATGGAAACGGAGGTTGCTAAGCATCTTTCGGAGAGTTATGGAGATCGTGCGTGGACTGTATGTTCTCTTGCTGAGCAGACCGGTGAAAATTGGCCGTTGCATGGGAAGAGGCTTTATCCTTCTTATCCATGTACGTCTTTCCTTCCTTTTCTATCTTTACCAGCTGACGCTGTTACCAGTCATCGAAGCGGAAGTGCGCTACGCAGTAAGACACGAATATGCACAAACAGCCATCGACGTCCTCGCGAGGCGCACGCGCCTCTCATTCCTCAACGCCCGTGCAGCTTTCGAATCTCTCCCCCGCGTCGTCGACATTATGTCCGAAGAACTCGGATGGAGCTACACCGAGCGGAAAAAGCAAATCCGGGACGCTGTATCGTTCTTGAAGAGCATGGGTCTCGATCCCGGATATCTTGCTCATATTCCCGAGCCGGAGCCTAGGGGGTACCTTGAGAAAGCGGAGAGGGCTCTATGGAGAACTGGGACTGGCTTTTTGAATATTTTCGGTGTGGGGGGTGTCGTGTCTAAGGAGAAGGTGTTAGGCAGGTCGAGGTTTGAGGCTGGTGAACTTGTTGCGCTTCGTGCTGCTTTTGAGAAGCGCGCTAGTGGGGCGGATGGGAATGGGAAGGTGAGGAAGGATGAGGTGTTGGAGGTGTTGGGTGATGTTCCTGGGTACGAGGGGGTGTTGCGGAAAGATTACGCGTATGTCCTTGAGGAAGCTGGGTTTGGTGATCGGGTGGATGTTGATTTTGATGAGTTTGTTGAGGTTCGTTGGGTTCTTGTTTTACTGGTTGAGCTTTACTGATTGATTGGATTTGTAGATTTCGGGGAATTTGAAAGAGGTGTCGGTTGTTCCTTCTGCGCCTGTTACGAAGCAGAAGAGGGTGAGGATACCTGTTGAGAAGAGCGGTGGGGGAGTGTAGATATGATATCTTTATTTGCATTTGTGAAGGATGTATTTAAGTGTTACATTGTATTCTATTCTACTAATGGATTGGATTTTGTTCTGTTCTACTGGTGCTTGCAATGGGGGATGCCGGACTACAACATACTTAAGTTTCAAGGCACTGTGACATGGACTGAGTGCATTATTTATGTTTTATTGATTCCCCTTAAGTATTTGTTTGCGTTGGCGCACAGTGCATTAGTCAGCTTTGGTCCCTTGGACCCTGAGGGAGTTTATTTGGCATTTGGCATTGTTAGGTTTCTCTGCTTAACGTCGAATCATCGCCTTTGGTTTACCGGCTGTGAGCTCACAGACACCGCATTACTATCTCTTCCAAAATTTAGGACATACAATGATGCTACTTACCAGAGCTGGACAGCAGAGTACGAGTTCCGTATGCTTTCGGCGCCTCGGAAAAGGATAAAACCAAGGCGCAATGTCCTCTAAAGATTCTACCAAAGGGCTCATCAACTTCCACCTGTAATCACCATGGTCGCGGGCCAAAAACATAAACGCACCATCTACCGCCTACTTGATGCTCTTCCTATTAGCGCCGGTGCTGAGCGCTACACGGAGGACGACCACATCAAGCCCAACTTCAGACAGAATGCGATCGACTTGGGTACGTTTAACTTGTAGTCTATTCCACCAAGTCCGTCTATTCTAACTATTATACCCAGGAACGGATATGTTTAGCGTGCAGAAAGCTACGGAGGCTGTGAACTTTTACAATTTGTTTAGTCGACATGCTAAACACGCCTTGGTATCACGTGACTACCCAGCGCTAACTAACCAAAACGCAAACGTTCAGGATAAGATCAGGACAGATTTTGGTGACAAGTCCGGCGTCGGGGTAGAGTTCCGCGAGTCGGTTTTCAAGCTATACAGCCTTAAACTCCTCGATTACCACAGTGATAGCATACCTGCCTCCTTTATTCATCCTTTTAATCCTGCACTCGGTATCTCTATCGCTTCTGTCGATACCCCAGACGTTGTGGGCACAGGTAGTGTTTACCTCTCCGATGGTCCCGACGGCGACATATGCGTTCTAACCTCACGTCACGTTGTACTTCCACCGCAAGCGGTAGACAACAATCTTTATGATCGTAGGCAGAGCAGTCAGAACGCTGTTCGAGTCGTGCTCCCCGCTCCCACAGTTTTCGACGACATAAATCAGTCCTTCGAGGAGAAGGTCCGGGACCGCAAGAACTCAGTGAGAGGTCACGAGAATAAGCTAAGTCAACTGCAGAGAGATGAAAGTGGGTTGGACGTCAAGGCCGAGCGTGCGGTTTTCGAGTTGAAGTTGTATAACGAGAGAAATACTATCCAGGGACTCGAGGGCTTCGAGGTCGGTGTTATTAATAACCAGAGGGAACTTCATGACCGTGTCTTCGGTCACGTAGTATATGCACCTCCTTTTGGCGTTGTCGGTGGAGAGCGCTTCCTCGATGACTGGGCCTTGATCAAGCTTAATCGTGACAAGATCGACTGGCCCAACTTTAAGGGTAACGTGATAAATTTGGGTGCGTTTTAATTTATCTTACCAACTCTTGCTATATTCTCTATTAACTACTTACTCTATCTAGGATCCGAGTTAACAGAAGATATGTATCCCGACACATTCGATTACCCTCACGACCGCCTCCTTTTGATCAAAGGTGTCGTTCCGATAGACGAGCTCACCAACTCTGGGGGCGGCATGACTTTCATCAAGAACGGCGTCACGACGAAGACAACCATTGGCCGTGGCATTGGCATGAAATCGATCAAGTATCCCATTGGTAACGGCGCTACATTAAAGTGTAACTTGTTTGCGATAGCGCCCGCACAAATTGAACGTCAGTTCTCCGACTATGGCGACTCTGGATCTATTGTCGTCGACAGCAGGGGACGTACGGCGGGCCTGCTTACTTGCGGAACCCACAACACGACTTATGCAATACCCATTGCATGGATATTGGAGCGTGTTAAAATCACATTTCCGGGTATGCGATTGTATTAAGTTACATCATAAGCTGTCTTAATTGAATGTAGTACTTACAACTGTTGTTTCACAATTATATCTTCTGGCTTCTCCGCTGGATTGATCAAGCACTGGTTGTCGCCAATGTATTTTAACAGTGCAGATTACATGTCATAACTCTCGGTAAATAAATTTGTTCATACAATCCTCTGTACGTAACAGAGGTTCAATTCTTAGTATTTCACCCGTTTCGATTTCAGGCATTTGGAAAAGTTTTCAGTCTTAAGGAAGCCTTCGTTGACCCAACGAAGAAAGAAGAAAAACTCGGAGAAAAACAGTCGAGCGACATCGGGATGCCTAGATCCTACCTGACGGCTGATAGAGGTGGAGGTCGGGAAACTGGACCTTGATACGTTTTAACAGCCATTCGAAGGGAGTTCCATACGTAATATCTGCCGATTCCTCATAGCCGCATCCACCGATAAGGAAGGCTGCTGCACGTCCCTCATTGTCGACGATAATGGAGCCAGAGTCACCGCGGTCGGAGAACGCTGTGTGCATCTCGCGTGAAAGGATCGCAAACTCTAACGACGTATGTTTAGTGCCATTCCATTGCTCACGAACGAACGATTTGATTCCGTTGCCACAGCCAATGGTCGTCTTCGTCCGGCCGCCATTCTTGATTAACCTGTTGCTGGATGGCTCACCTTTGTCATTAGGTTTCGGGCAGGTCAGCTCGTCTTCCGGGACGATGCACAGAATCGGAAAGAGGCGGCCGTGGGAATACTTGGGGTACGTGAACTCGTAAGGGTACATCAAGGACGTAAATCTAAACGTCATCATCTCTGGCCCTGGATATAGCAGTTAGAATAGACTTGGAATAGAAAGACTTTGTGGAATAGTCAAGAAAAACGAACCTAAGTCCATCATATTGCCTTTAAATTTGGTCCAGTTTATCTTACTGCGGTCGAGCTCAATCAAGGCCCAATCCTCGGTGTAACAATTGGGACCTTCTCCGACACCAATAGGAGGTGCATAAAATACATGGCCAATGATAAAATCCTCCCCTTGACTCCAATCATTGATAACACCACTCTGGAAGTCTTCGAGCTCTTTGATCGAGGTTCTCTTCCGCATCACATGAGACTCGAATGTCGCTCGTTCCTCCTCGGCGTCCTTATCCCCAATTTTGACTCGCTCCTGCAGTTCCTTTATGATTTCCCCGTACCTAGCTTTCAAACTCTTGAGGGCTTTTAACTTGTCCGATATGGACTTAACCATGTTATCGAAGGCTGCAGGCCCGGGTAGCTTGACCTGAACATCTTGACTGCTCTGCCTATGATCATAAACAATATTGGGGTCTTCCCGTGGAAGTACAGCGTGACGGGCGGTTAGAAGGTAGATGTCGTTGCCTGAGGAGAGGTAAATACCTCCGGTGCCCTCAGAGTCGGGAGTCTGGACGGAAGCAATGGGAAGACTCAGTGCAGCGGTAAGAGGACCGCAAAATGATGAGATTAAGTTATTAATGGGGACGTAGTCGAGGAGCTTCCGTGTGTACCGCCTGAAGCGCGACTCACGAAACGCTACCTCAACGCCGTCGATATCAAATGATAGGAGAATCTCCTTGCAGGAAATGGCCTCTTTCTCGGCAAGTTCGCGGGAGAGAGATCCAGGATGGACACCGATCCACAAAACAATGGGACCGACTGTCTCTCTCATTGTACTATACGTTACAGGGGCGAAGCGGACGACATCTATCGTTGTCCAATTGACGTTAGCATCGTCGAGGTGCTTGTAGATCTGTGTTCCCATTTCCTCCCATACGGCTGCGAACTTGTCGTCGAAGACTGGCCTGATGACTTTCGGCACAAGGCATCCCCATAAACTAATTGGCTTCTGCCACCAGTCCCCTGTATAAAAGACTGAGATAGGTTTCGAAGGTAAGCCGTAATAGAACGTTTTCGACTTGAATTCGATAGAGACAGGATCGCTGGAATGAAAAATGCCACACTTCACTGGACGAGGAGAGTGGTGAACAGGAAGGTGAGTACGAGACGATAGACGAATTCTAAAGGCTTAGAGCTTACTTGTAGGTGTGGTGGCTTCGGTCGATGAAATGCCAAAGAGGGGCGTAACGCTTCCACTTACTGGACGAGGGAAGGTGAGTAAGAGATGATAGAAATTTTTTAGAGGCTTAGAGCTTACTTCTAGGTGTGGTGGTTTCGGTCGATGAAATGCCAAAGAGTGGCGTAGCGCTTCCACTCACTGGATGAGGGAAGGTGAGTAAGAGACGATAGAAACATTCTAGAGGCTTAGAGCTTACTTCTAGGTGTGGTGGTTGCGGTCGATGAAATGCCAACGAATTGGATAATGCCTCCACTCACTGGACGAGGAGAGTGACGAACAGGAAGGTGAGTACGAGATTATAGACAAATTCCAAAGGCTTAGCACTTTATTCGTTCGGTATGATGTACCTAGTCAGAGTAAGTAGTGACTCTTATTATAGAATACGAGAATTCAGTAACGATTATATACATTGAGTACCAGTGTTTGCCTGGAAGAAGCCGTATAAATTGAAGAACGTTAGAGAAGATTGTGACCAGATTCAGGACTTTGCAAATACGGAGTCTCTTAGGCTTGTTGGGAACGATGGGTGGAGTCGAAATATGTTTATTGGGTTGATTCAGACTGAGTTTGTGTGCTTTTTTATGTGAGATGGGAAGCTGATGGATGTGCTGGGTGTAGTATGGGATGGAGACGGGGCTGGCTAAGCATCTTTCGGAGAGTTATGGAGATCGTGCATGGATTGTATGTTCGCTTGCTGAGCCGACTGGTGAAAGTTGGCCGTTGCATGGGAAGAGGCTTATCCTGCTTATCCATGCATGTACGTCTTTCCCTTTCCCTTTCTATCGTTTTCTAGCTGACGCTAGTGACAGTCATTGAAGCGGAAGTGCGTTATGCATTAAGACACAATTACGCACAAACAGCCATCGACGTCCTCGCGAGGCACGGCCTTTGAATCTCTCCCCCGCGTCGTTGACATCATGTCTGAAGAGCTCGGATCGAGCAACGTAAAAAGCAAATCCGGGACGCTGTGCGTTTTTAAAGAGCATGGGCCTCAATCCGACGTATCTTGCTCATATACCCGAACCTAAGCCGAGAAAGCAGAGAGGACACGATGGAGAACTGGAACAAACTTTTTGAATGTTTTCGTTGTGGGGGCGGTGTGTCTAAGGAGAAGGGGCAGATCGAGGTTTGAGAGTGGTGAACTTGTTGCGCTTCATGCTGCTTTTGTGAGGCGAGGGAGTGGTGATGGGAACGAGAAGGTGAGGAAGGATGAGGTGTTGGAGGTGTTGGGTGATGTTCCTGGGTACGAGGGGGTATTAGGGAAGGATTATGTTGATTTTGATGAGGTTGTTGGGGTTCGTTGGGTTCCTGTTCTACTGGTTGAGCTTTACTGACTGATTGGATTTATAGATTTCAGGGAATTTGAAAGAGGTGTCGGTTGTTCCTTCTGCGCCTGTTACGACGCAGAAGAGGATGAGGATGCCTGTTGAGAAGAGCGGTGGGGGAGTGTAGATATCGTTATTCTGTGGAGGAAGATACTAGCTTGGGGGTATCTTCTCGACAAAGACAATGCGAGTGGAACGACGTCCGTCGATCCTCCAGTTCTAGTGAGGTACGATTCGAGTTGAAGTGGGGGTAACGAAAACCTGAGTTGAAAGAGAGTAGGTACGACAGTTTAAGTAGCTAACAAATGCGGTATGTATGGGTATGCGACAGTAAAAATGAAATGTGGTACGGTAATGAAAAACACGAGATTCGCATCGCAAGCAAACTGCGTGCTCTACAATTTGCATTTGTGAAGGACGTATTTAAATGTTACATTGTATTCTATTCTACTAATGGATTGGATTTTGTTCTGTTCTATTGGTGCTTGTAATAGACGATAGAAAGATGCCTACAAAGAGCTGTTTAAGAAACGCCAATTGAACGACCTGGGGAACAATACCTGTCCCTAGTGGTATATACTATAAAACAAGAGTACAAGGGTAGTGATCGATGCATGGACTAATCAGTATTTCATTTCTTCTGTCGGATAGAGTTGGACGTCGGGAAACTTGGTCTTGATACGCTCCAAGAGCCATTCGAAGGGAGTTGCGTAAGTAATATCGGCGGGAGATGGATTCTCATAGCTGCATCCACCAATAAGGAGGGCTGCGGCACGTCCCGCGCTGTCGACGATTACGGAGCCAGAGTCACCCCGGTCGGAGAACGCCGAGTACTCTTCCTGCCGGAAAATCGGGTAGGGACGAAACCTGACACCATACACCAATGTGCGGAAACAAAAAAGCGTCGGATGAATGAAAAGCCGAGTTAAAATTTACACCTTGCAGCAATTCCGAAGGAAAATAAAGGTAATTCATTAATTATGTAAGTAAGTCTTAACATATTACAAATACACAGAACAATAACGTATGTAAAATGATTATGCGCAACTCAGTTAGTTCAGCGCTCAGTTCTCGCGCTGTACTCTTATTTTTTCTACGTATTCAAAGCCGCATGAGAGGTAGCTGCCGGCGTCTCAGCGCGCGAAGATTCTGGGGCTGTTAGAACCACAGCACGAGAGCCAGCGCAACGTGCGAGTATGGTGGTGAAGCTGGTGCGGGATCGGGTGCCAGTGTCCCAGCGCGAGAGACATACGGTACCATCGTCGCGGCAGTCTCAACATGGACAAGTTTGTAATGAAACAAAAGCCCTCAAAACGAATAGAATCCTTTAGAATGAAGCATACAGTCTAGAGCTTAAAAACGAACCGGAGATCTTGATAACTATTAAGCAAAGACCTCTAAAATGAAGTAGAGATATTCAGAACGAAAGGGAGGCTTTAAAACTGAACGAGAATACTTCAGACCTTGAGAACGAAGCTGAGACCTTTAAATGAAGCAGAGGTACCGAGAACGAAGCAGAGGCCTTGAAAGGTACCAATGTACCAGCGCGAGAGTGTACCAACAGCTCGACAGTAAATGTTTGACCACTACTACACCTTGTTTGCACCCTGCAGACGGAGAGGCAGCATTCTCATTCGGCATAGGAGTATCAGACTCGCACACTAATGAAGGTAAGACCCAAGCAAGACCAACAAAGCCCAGCCAGCCTTTGAATTTTGACTGTTCAAATTGAGTTAGGCAAGTATCCATGGTTGCGTCAATTTGCATGGTCACAAAAAAGTGCGACACTGAATCAACACCGAATAGCAGTGTTCATGGCCTCAGAGTGGCAGGAAAACAGAGTACAGACTCATGTGCAGAATGCAGTTAGATTGTAGATACGTGGAGAAGATAAACCGTTCAACGGACCAACAAAGTAAGTACTGTTACATTTTGACTTAGTTTTTACTGCATTTTGAAAAACATTATAACTTATAGTATATTAAGTCAAGTTACGTAATTAAAGAATAACATTTTTATTTCCTCTCGAAAGTTACACCGTGTAAATATTGATGCGGCTGTTCATTCATCCGGCGCCTTTACACCATGTATGGTGTCAGTTTTCGTCCCCCCCGCGGAAAATCGCAAACTCCAACGACGTTCGTTCAGTGCCGTCCGATAAGTACTCGCGCACGAACGATTTGATTCCGTTGCCATAACCAAAGGTTGTCTTCGTCCTTCCGCCATTCTTGATCAGCTTGATGTATGGCTGACCTGCTTTGTCTCGATTCTTTGGACGGGTCAGCTCGTCTTCCGGAACGACGCCCTGGATCGAAAAGAGGCGATCCTGGGGATAGTTGTATTCCTGGGGGTTCATCAAGTACACAAGTTCGTCCCTTTTCATCTCTGTTGTTAGATATATTAGTTAGAATAGACTTGGAATACCAGACTGAGAGTTAAACATACCTATCACATTGCCTCTAAAGTTGAGCCAGTTTATCGTACTGCGGTCGAGTTCGATCAATGCCCAATCCTCACTGGTGCGTTTGGGACCGTCACCGACACCAATAGGAGGGGCATAAAATACATGGCCAATGATAAAATCCTTCTCTTGGATCCAGTCCTTGATAACATTGCTCTTGAAGTCTTCGAGCTTCTTGATCATTGTCCCCTCCTCCATCATGTGAGATTCGATATTCACTCGACTGTTCTCAGTGTCATCTGTGTTCCCCTTTCTCTGCGGCTGATTTAGCAGCCTCTCGTACATGCTTTTAATCTTCTTGAGGCTGTTTATCTCGTTCGTTATAGACTGCACCATGTCATCAAAGGCTGCGGGATCCGGTAGCATGACTTGAACTGCATCCTGACTGCCCTGGGCATGATCGTAAACAACATTGGGGTCCTCCCGTGGAAGTACAACGTGTCGCGCGGCTAGAAGGTAGATGTTGTCGCCTGCAGAGAGGTAGATACCTCCAGTGCCCTCAGATCCGGGAGTTTGGACGGAGGCGATAGGGAGACCAAGTGCAGTGGTAAGAGGACCGCAAAAGGAGGAGACTGGGTTATCACTGGGGACGCGGTCGAGGAGCGTACGGGTGTACCGCCTAAAGTGCGACTCACGAAACGCTATCTCAACGCTGTCGAAATCAAACAATACGAGAATCCCCTTGCAGGCATGAGCCGCTTCCTGGGCAAGCTCGCGGGACAGTGACTTAGGAATGTCACCTATACACACAACAATGGGACCAACTATCTCTTCGGATCGGTTATGCATTGCCCGTGCGGCGAAGTGAACGACATCGATTGTAGTCCACTTGACAGCAACGGAGTCGAGGTACTTGTAAATGCGTGTACCCATGTCTTCCCATACGGCCGCGAACTTGTCGCCAAAGACTGGCGTGATGGTATTCGGCACACCATATACCCCGAAACTGGTTGGCCTCTGAAACGGAGCCCCTGTACGAAATACTGAGATAGGTTTCGAAGGCAAGTCGTAGTAGTAATACTTCCTCTCGTAATCGACGTCAGCTTTCCTGAACGAAAAGATATCCTGAAGAAGAGGATCGTCAGATTTCTCTCCGATGTTGAACATGTTGGGAGATTCTTGAGAAATGCCTTCTTCAGCTACTGGGAAAGAGGGAGAATAATAAGGTAAGTACGAGAAGATAGAATAATAATGTAAATGGACTTGTAAGACGTAGAGAACTTGCAAGTGATAGAATTAGTATAAAACGCACGGCCATTATATACGCTGACAAATGGATGTAATGAATGCTACTGAACGTGGGCTGGTGTCAGGATGACTCATGATGCATGAGCTTCGAAGGCACCTGAGGTTGGAAGCTTGATATACGCAGCAGTGAACATAAGACTTCGTGATATCGCGTTTGAGGTAACGACCTTTTGGGCAAGTTTAGTGCCAACCTGGGCCGGGAGGCTTATCCATCGCACAGAGGGACTTGAAAAGTTTCCTGGAGGTAGTAGTGGTGCCCAGATGATCTCGCCAGTGTTGCTCAAAGGCTTGGACAGCTAGCAATAATGAGCAAGGGAGAGAAAGAGGCTTGGCTGAATAGTGGTGGTAAGGCTTATAGTATGTGTGTTGGTTGAAGAACGTCTAGACTCTAAGAAGAAGAAGTCATACTGTCCGAGTTTCAACTTCACGATGGTAGGACAAAGGAGAGAAGATTTCTTGACGATGTCGATATGTCGGGCCTATGGAAGAAGATAACCCAGAGGAACAAACAACTTGCGAACAACTTATGCAAGACGACGTTCTCACTGGTTAATTCGTCACACACGTCACGTAATCACGCGTGGCACCGTGCACCCGTTCAATCTAAGTACCTCGCATCTCGAACAAAAATCACCCGGGTACAAACCTCAGCGGCTTCAGTGTACCGATACAATCCCCATCCTCCTTCGTAACAACCCACACCACAAACAAAGAGCCCCCATTCCACGCAACATCGAAAATCCGATGCGCAGTTCTGGAAGTTGTGACATGACGAATTTGGGAGCTGTCTGCGTTTGAAGTGACTCAACTCCAGCCTCGGCCTGTATAATATATATTTGTGAGTCGTTGGTTTGACATCGGGACGAGATACTGGATGACTTCCCGTAAGGATCTGGCGCAGTCTGACGCCGCCAGATTTTCAAACTCCGGTTTATGCCTCGCTGACGCCAGACCGTAAGGTAGCTGTCCATCGGCTTCAGATGGATTCACAAGAGCAATAGACTGTGATAGAGTAGGCGAGACCAAGAGGGAGAGGAAGGGAAGCGGACAAAATGGAGATATCGATTGAGATAACCATGTGGAAACGTCACATAGGCGAGTAAACATACCTTTTGGGGACATCTGGAGGCGTTTAGAAAGCTTTCGCAAGTCTGGCAGAGGGGGGGGGGGGCCTCGCCAGATGTTCATGTCTGACGCAGTCTGACGGTACTCGAGAATTTGAAATTCTACTCGGCACCTCGGCACGTCAACATCTGGCGGCGTCAGACTGCGCCAGATCCTTACGGGAAGTCATCCACTGACCATCACGTAGTGGTATAGGTGTTCGTTGAGGTCCAAGTGCTCTAGGTCGGGCTCTTCTAGGTCCGCAAAGTCACCTAGGAGGCTCAGGACATCCGGTGTGAGCGTGGGAAGTGACAATAATTCAAAGTATTACTCCGAAGATAGGCTGGAGTATTGGAGGAGGGCACTGGTACCGGAGACGAGACCTCAGATGAGCACGATGATTTAGATTTGGATCTTGGCGAGGATGATATTCCCGTTACTGGCTTTGCGGTGACGAGTAATAAGCGGAATGCGGACTTTCATGAGTTGTTTCCTACCATTCCTGAGGGGGATTATTTGATTGAGGGCGAGTCCTTGCTATATTTTTGTGTTCGTTTTCTTATGGTGGGTAGATTACGGTTGCGCACTGCAGCGTGAAATTCTCATTCAAGGCCGTCTCTACATCTCCGAAAGCCACATCTGCTTCCACGCCAACATCTTCGGGTGGATCATAGAGGTACGCCAATCACATCATATCCTAAATAACCTTTTCTCATTTCCAGTTTCCAAAAGCTCTCAATACCCATATACGAAATAACCTCCCTCGAAAAGAAATGAACGCATTCAGAAGGAGGGGAAACATTATAGTGAGACTGCGATGGGTATTGTACTCCCTGAGACGCCGGACCGGATACATAATCTGAGTGGGTTTATTAAAGACTTTACAGTTGTTTCTCAGGTGAACTTGAGCGGTGCGGGGGGGCAGAGGAAGAGGGACAGAGTCGGAGGGGACATTGTCAACGGGGAGCACACATTTGAATGTGACGGTAGTTCCTCCGAGTCCCCTGGTTCGGACTCGCAGACTGCCAAATTTAAAGTCGGCCGGCCAGTTTATCTTGTCAGCTGCTCCCAAACGTCGAACCACCTCTGCAACTTCAACAAATGGCGACGCTACCCCCATCTCCCCTCGTCCCACTCCCACCCTCACTCCCACTCCCCACTCCCGTCCCTCCACCCCCTCCTCCTCGATCAACCACCCCCTACAGCCACAGCCACAACACCCGCTACGCCACCCGGTGCAGACCGCATCATCCCCGTATTCGATACTGCCTCTGGACTCCCTTACTCGTATAACAATCTCGCAACCGGCGAAGGTCAGCGCCAAGAACAGTACCCCGATCTCGTCAGTGTAGTCGGGTGGCTACGCTGTAGTTGGAGTTTCGCTGATAGATGTTATTAAGAAGGCAAGGCTGCCTCGGGTGTTATAGAGACGTTTTTCCCGCGCCTGCCTATTAGTTCATTTTATTGTGAGATGCTTACGACTACGTAGAACGAGGCATTGACATATCATATTCTCATATTAGGATATTTTTCCCCTCGATAGGAAGTTGAATTCTCCGGTTCGCGTTTCAGACCAGAAGAAGTTGACTTTTCGAAAAGTATGGTACCGTCTTCGGCACTTGCAGGACCTTAAGTATATACTGTATTGGGAAGAAGTACGACAAGATAGAGGAAGACTACTATGTCTTGAAGTTCAAATTGGATTAGTAGAAAATAGCCGTGTTCTCTGACTCTGGAATGAGTAACCGTGCTGTACATAGAACATGTGTAGCCTGTCAAGAAATGTAGGACCATCAATTACATTTGTCACGAAAGTCGAAACCACATTGCAATGTATTTAGCCTTAAACATCATTTCGAAACGCTTGAAAAGTGTCTGCTCAGGTATTGAAATGCTACTATATGGCAGTGTAAAGCATATCTCATCGTGCTAATCCTGTGACTCGATACAACCAATCATAATGTATTCTTAAGATTATGTCTAGATTATAGTGTACGGTAATATTATGTATCACGTATTAACCCTCATCATATTTTTTATCTGTCAGGTCACCAGTCACCAGTGACTAGTGACTCATGGAATGAGTCACACGAGATGAATTAAAATAAATGTGAGAAGTGTCGACATCATCACTTCAGGATTTGTGACATGACTTGAAGGAGAAAGACCTATAGGCTAAGAGTGCAAAGAATCCAGACCTTTCTCGAAGAGGCTGCGCTTGGGTTCGGGTCTTGCAAGTGTCTTTGTCCAGACTACGGAACAAGATCCGGTGGATGCTTACTAACCACCTGCTCAAAATGCATAAAAGGACGACACTCTTGCTGGGTATCGCATAACTTAAGAACTAAGTAGCTTTAAGTTATAAGTGGATAACCCCAGAGGTAAGTAAACTACTGGTATGTGATGTTATCTTATCTATGTTAAGTTAACAATGGGTAGCTGGCTAGTGATGTTTATGTGACACGGTATGTAGTATTACTCATGGGTAGACAACATACAAAGCATGTGTACTAGAATGGAAATATTGCTTTACTCTTCTGGAGTTGTAGTTGATAAACATAGCTATTCTTTGCATACTCAATTAGGCAAAAAATGTCGTCGTTTTTTTATTACCAAAATGGGATACCAGCTTAAAATCAATTGCGTGGTTATCTACTTCATCTTAATAATCCACGTGAACCTCAGGGTATATTGTAGCACTTTCAGCCAGGTTTTATAATGCTGTGAAGGCTTTCGTCCTCGATTATATGCCTTATAAAGTAGGCCACGCATTAAGGAGTTATAATGCGCTTCAATGCCTTGCAATTAAAAGTTAGTTTTCGTGACATTTTATTTTGCTTATTTGTTCATCTCAATTCATTAGTTACGACGCATTTGAAGTCATGCTTGAATGCAGAGCCGTTGTTTGCATTCATTTATTACGTCATCGCGATGTACTTATATAAGTAGTTCTGTTCACCTACTAACGCTACTTATCCTCATTCGTTGCAGTCATTTTGTTCGAAGGTAACGTCCCTTCAATATCGAAAATTCTGCCTCGTCTCAAAGAAATGTCATGCTTATTCTAGAAATACATCACATGGCTAGTCTCATAGAAAGCTATTCCTCTGTTGGATCATCAAGCTCAAGTGCAAGCACAACGAATGAGTTGGTCCCTCAGCCTACGGGGAGGCGAATCATCGTTTGTTGTGATGGGTAAGTTGACAGAAGTTTTCTGTCCGTTTTTTTGGAGCTACTTAACGATAATCTTTAGGAACATGGATTCTAAACACGCCAATGGTACTACAAATATAGAGGTATGTGTACCTTTCATTGTCTAAATTTGTGTTTGAGATGACGCTGACTTGCTTTAGAAACTCTTCAGTCTTATTACCTCATATGACGAAAGCGGAGCACACCAAATAGTGTTTTATCCTGTTGATATGGGACCCAAGTATTATTGCTCCATCAATGGTAGGCATATATATATTTACAAATTAACATACCCCTCTTATGGCCTCCATTTAGTGACATATGCTGTTCCTTTTGGTGAGTGTTAATAGTCCTGTATTCTAGGGGCATGGCTAATGTGCAAACTTCTTGTTATAGTTAACCTTGTTGCAGAAACATATGCATTCATTGCAAGGTGTGTGCTCTCAGGATAATCTCATATGTGCAGATGACTGACTCAACGATAAATAAAGCGAATATATACCGGGAGATGAGGTATGCTACCTTGCGCGTCTGTAGTCATTTTTTTATTTCTAACATGTGACAGATATTCCTCTTTGGATTTTCCTTTGCAAGTGTTCTATCGTATTTTATCTTCCGGTCAGCTGAATGCTACTTACTAGGGTGCTTACATAGCAAGAATGGTCGCTGATTTTATCGTGAGTGACACTCATAAGAAGTTTTCTTGAATTTAATGAAGTTCCAGGGAGAGTTCGGAATTTTGGGTCTGGACGACTCACTTCGATTTGTGCGGATATTTCTTGCCCGCCAGATGAGAAAAAAGTCGGAAGATGAGAAAGGTATGAGTGCATAGTTACGTATGCAGCTACAATTTGTATTGACTGTACTGCAGTGATACAAAAACTAGAAGAGTTTCTCACTCCATTTACTTCTCATGACTCCCCAGGTAAAAAAATTCTGAGCTCCAGACCATTTTCTATACAGTACGTTTCTATAACATATTCTTGCAAGTTGTACCTGTTATTTTTATAGATGCCTTGGACTTTTTGAGACTGTTGGTTCATCAGGTCTGTCGGACAAAGATAGCATATTTTCCCGCGCCCATCGAGAACTATTCGGGATTTCTGATCGGAAACTGGGCAATCATGTTCAACGAGCTTATCAAGCCATTGCATTGGATGAGACACGTTCTGGCTTTGTGAGTGCTGCGTTGTACTACTTTATTGCCTTTATGAACTCATGTTTCATAGAACTGCAATTTGCTTGAACAAACTGAAGATGGCAGGAAGAAAGGGCAGGTGTTAAAACAAGCGAGTGGATAGGCTACTCTGCTAGTTTAAATTGATTACTAACTGATGATTGAATAGTGTTGGTTTTCAGGTAGGGCTATAAAACACATTTCTCAATCCGGCTAAAACGGTGTTCCACCTTGTTGCTAGGAAATCACTCAGATGTAAGATTCCATTCATAAATTGTTTATCTTTTCCTTAGCTATTTGCTTTAAGGTTGGTGGAGGTTACCGCGAACATGGTCTTGCGGACTTGAGCCTTCTTTGGCTTATCGTACGTTCAAATTCACTTTTATATATTTACTTATTAACGAATCATTTATTAGGCAAATATCGAGGATTTAATTGGGTTTGATACCGAGCGCTTGTTGCAACAACTACAGCCAGTATCTTCATGGCGACTGCAGAATTCTCATTCGTAAGCTGTTCTAGCATGTACTCCGGTGTCGATACTAATCAAAATCTAGGGAAAATATCTCCAGAGCAGGTATTATGCGTCAATGGATTATGCGTCGGTGGCTCCGTGAAAAACATAAACAACGAGAGTTTCCTACAGGGATCAACAAGAATACCAATGAAACCATCCATTCATCTGTTTTACAGCGACCCTCTCTGCCCCAAGTACTTTGTGATGCGCTCAATTTACATCCGAACTTGGTTGAACCTTTGCTTCCACTGGAAAAAAAGTTCAAGCAGCAGTATTCGCTATAGCTCCTTAACGATGGCCGGTTGAAGGTTCTGGGTTCATGATTAGGACGGAAGAATGGACTTCTTTGTGAAGGTTGTTTAATGTTTTCCGTCACTGGAGTTTTCTGCATCATCGATTTGTAATCATTAGGAGAATTCAAATAGTATGACTGGTATTGACCGGTACCGTCACACCGTTGCCAAGCCGAGCTCTTGTAAAGAATATTATTACCTAGCTACGCAACAATGGCAGGCAGGAGGTCAAAGGTTGGTAAAATGTCCTGGGTCCATGACAGAATGAATCTCTTTGTGATCTTCAACCCATCTTATAATTGCGTGCTGATGTAGGAAGTTGTCACGTTGACGCCGACTACATATTACCAATTGTATTCGTCTTTAGTCTTTTTAAAATAGTATTCCACTGCGTGTCTATAATATTCGAGTAATGTCGAATGCTCTTTGCATGTTAATTTTACAATAGTGCAGCCACTCGTATTATACAAGTACACATGAAATGAGTCGGTGAGATAAAATATATCTTGTACAGTGACGTTTAAGGCGACGTGGTCCATAAGTTAATTTCAACTATAACTATAAAATAATGGTAGATTCCCTCGCTTTTATCGATTTTGATAAATGATAACTATTGGATTCTTCGGGGGGCCTCCTTTAACTTATCAAAGCAACAAGAAATACTATAGATCGATGTTAGGAGGCCTAGTTGGACCCTGTCAGTAGTATAGTTCGTCTTCTGTCGGGTAGGGGTGGGCATTGGGAAACTTTGCCTTAATACGCTCCAAGATCCATTCGAAGGGAGTTGCGTAGGTAATATCGGCGGGAAATGAAGTTTCCTCATAGCTGCATCCACCAATAAGGAGTGCTGCGGCGCGTCCCTCGCTGTCGACAATAACAGAGCCAGAGTCACCCCGGTCGGAGAACGCTGAGTATTTTTCCCGCCCAAAAATCGCAAACTCCAACGACGTTTGTTCAGTGCCGTCTGACAAGTACTCGCGCACGAATGATTTGATTCCGTTGCCATAACCAACAGTTGTCTTCGTCCTTCTGCCATTCTTGATCAACTTGATGTATGGGTGACCTGCTTTGTCTCGATTTTTCGGACGGGTCAGCTCATCTTCCGGAACAACGCCCTGAATCGAAAATAGGTGGTCCTGGGGATACTTATACTTGCGGGGGTACATCAAGGACACAAATTCTTTTGTTGTCATCTCTGTGGTTATGACATACCGGTAAGAATAGACTTGGAGTACTAGACTGAAAGTGAAACGTACCTGTGTCGATCACATTGCCTCTAAATTTGGGCCAATTTATCTTACTGCGGTCGAGATCTATCAAGGCCCAATCCTCGCTGTTGCGTTTGGGACCTTCATTGGCACCAATAGGGGGGGCATAAAGTACGTGGCCAATGATAAAATTCTTTTCTTAGATCCAATCCTGGATAACGTTGCTTTGGAACTCTTCGAGCTTCTTGATCATTGTCTCATCCTCCTGTAAAAAAGACTCGATCTTCACTCGACTCTTCTCAGTGTCATCCGTGTTCCCCTTTCTCTGCAGTTCATCTAGCTGCATCTCGTACATGCTTTTCATCCTCTTGCGGTTGTTGATTTCGTTTGTTATAGACTGCACCATGCCATGAAAGACTGCAGGGCCTGGTAGTATGACTTGAACAGCATCCTGGGTGCTCTGGGTATGATCGTAAACAATATTGGGGTCCTCCCGTGGAAGTACAACGTGTCGTGCAGTTAAAAGGTAAGTGTTGTTGCCTGCGGAGAGGTAGATACCTCCAGTTCCCGCAACGTCCGGGGCTTGGATGGAAGCGATAGGAAGACCAAGTGCAGCGGTAAGAGGACTGCAAAAGGAGAAGGTTGGGTCTTCACTGGGGACGTGGTCGAGGAGCGTACGGGTGTACCGCCTAAAGCGTGACTCACGAAACGCTATCTCAATGCTGTCGAAATCAAACGATACGAGAATCCCCTTGCAGGCATGAGCCGCTTCCTGGGCAAGCTCGCGGGACAGTGACTTAGGAATGACACCTATACACACAACAATGGAACCAACTATCTTTTTTAATCGGCTATACTTTACTGGTTCAACGAAGCGAACAACATCGATTGTAGTCCACTTGACAGCAACGGAGTCGAGGTACTTGTAGATCTGTGCGCCCATGTCCTCCCATATGTCCGCGAACTTGTCATCAAAGACTGGCGTGATGGCTTTCGGCACACGATATGCCTCGAAACCGGTTGGCATCTGAAACGTGGTCCCTATACGAAAGACTGAGATAGGATTCGAAGGCAAGCCGTAGTAGTAGTTATTGCTCTCGTTATCGACGTCAGCGGGCCTGAGCGAATAGACACCTCAGACAGGACAGGATCGGATCGCGTTGCATATGGTACAGTTGGGGCCACATGAACACCGCCAACTTTTTTCCACTTTTTGGCTGATTTTTTCCCACACCCAAAATGCCTTCTGACCTCCGAAAACCATCGGAATAGCATATTTCAAGGGTCTGCTTTTGATTTCCACGAGCCGATTTCGCTCAAACTGATTTTTTGTATTTTTGACCCAAAAATTTGGCGTACAGCCGAAAAAAACAGGTAAAATCTCGGAAAATTCATTTTTGGCATCCTTTCATTAATCTAGTTATGATTCCGTTAAAATAATTCCCGCCGGAGTACTCGTTCCAGCGCTAAAAAAAGCCTAAGTAGCTGGACATACCTGTAGTATACATTGTGAAAAATGCTCAAAAATTCTATAAAATGTATTAAATATTGCCCAAATGTTTTCTAGAATAACAATGTAACAACAACAGCATAAATCTGAAAATTTAGCAGATTTCATGTGAATACTAGGTATTATACTACACTATTAAGTGTGTAACTAATTAGTACTGCATACTAATTGCTACAAACTTTAAAGCAATATTAGACAACTATTTAATTCTTGACAAGTCATATATAGCTTCGTTGTAAATACTATACTGATGAGGACTTTGCAACATTGATAAAATTCTAAGCCTTGAGGTGCCTATCAAGAATATTGAAGCAGCAACTAGCGGAGTAGGCCGATTGTCAATGCATATATTCCCCTCTGTAGGGGTTCAGCGCGTACCAAGCTGATAGCCTTAGTCAGCAACCTCTGATGCATCAGCATGGAAGCATTTCTTTGTTTGGTGCTTACTTTAAAGAATGCTTGTAATTGGCTCGTAAGTGCATACATTACTTATTATGTATGTAATTTTACATTTGAGTACATAGGTTCGAGCCATTTTTGAGCCGAAAATTGAGTTTCATGAGACGTTTCAGTTCCTTCCGATGCCGTGAAAGGTTGGTGATAGGGTCCACGTCCTAACTCAGGTAGATTTGGGCCCTGTAACATGTCGATTTTTTGGTCAAAAATTTTGGCGCGCCTATTTTCTCGTGGGAATTTCCTGAAAACATCGTTTTTGGACGTTTCTGACGTTGCTGATTCTGAATCTGAAGTCCGTTTGTGCCCAAAAATTTCCATTGTCGAGATATAAGATTGGTGGGGTTCATGTGGCCCCAACTGTACACAGTTAGAATATGGTTCTCACCCCGATGCGAAAAATAGCCTTTTTTAGAAGGTGTTAACATCGGGGTGTACCATATGTACCGTGATCCGATTCACTATTGTCTGGGGTGAGATAGCCTGAAGTAAACGATCGTTGGGTTCCTCTGTGATGTTGGATTTAGACATGGTAAAAAATTCTTGTAACTGAATGTAAGATGAGTACGATGAGCTGATAGAATAATATAAATGGGCTTACTTGTGGGGGGTGGGAAGAACTTTGCGGCCTACATTATATAGCTAGCTAATGAATGCTTATATAATAACTCAATATGAATAACCTTATGAAGAGCGAGTCAACAATCATTAATATTTAATCATTCAATTTTAATCATCATGCACTCAAATACTTAGTACTTGGTTCGGATTGGATTGGATTTTGGATTTTAGCAAGAGCTGGCCAGAGCTGGCCAGGCGCCCCAGATTCTGTGACCACTTAAGTACCTCGATCGATCATCGAGCAAGTACCGCCGGCAAGTCGACGGTGGGGAACCATGCCGACACTGCCGAGAATGCCGGTTGCTGCAATCATACATAACTTTGGACCAAACTTGGAATCCAATTTCTTCATTCTTTCAAACACGATTCCAAACTTGCAAAACGAGCTGTAAACGCGCTTCCTTGCCTAATATGGTGCTTCCAGTCTTTTCGTCTCTCTTTCTCAAACCACCACCATCATGAGTAGCCCTCCCAGACCCAGTGCCCTGTCTCCTTCCTCAAGAATCAACACGCCACCGGCTTCAACCCCTCGCAAGGTCAAATCGTTGAGTACCCATAGCATTTCTATCTCATAAAATACTGACGCGTTGAGTAATATTAGAATTTCGACTCCTTGCACACCCAAACGATCTAGTACTGTCAGGCTTTCGACTTCTACGTCCAAAAGGTTGAGTACTATAGTCTATAAGTCTTTCTACCTCAGTAAGCTGATACATTGAATAGCCGCAAACGTAAATTCTCCGAACCGGAGCAACGAGGAAGGGGGGATGACACCGAACGCAACGAGCCAAAGCGTGTAAGGGTGCAGACTTCCAACCCTGTTCCTCTATTCACTGACGATGGTGTTGATCTTAAAGTTAAGAACCCAAGTGCGGAGTCTACCCTCAACACCCGCCTCGGCTTTTCGCACAGGTTTCCGTAGCCGGGATCCTGGCCGCCGCCAATCAAGACGCATACTTCGTCCTGTATTCAACGACAAGCTTGCGGCTATATGGGAGGACATGGGAACCCAGATCTACAAGTACCTCGACTCTGTTGCTGTCAAATGGACTACAATCGATGTCGTCCACCTTGGAGATGTCGATACGGCTGATGAAGAGATCCTTAGCACAGTGACCCTGTGGATTGGTGTTGAACCTCACTCTCTCTCCAATGAGCTCGCTGAAGGGGCTATTAGTGCATGTATGCGCATTATTTCAGCATTTGATATCGACGGCGTTGAGGTAGTGTTCTGCGATTCTGTTGTGAAGTGGCACAACAGGAAAATTCTCAATTATATTTCCAACGATCACCCTCTTGCTTCTCATTACTCCCCTTTCACTGCTTCGTTAGGCCTCCCGATTGCTTCTCTTACAACTCCCGGTCATAGCGGCACCGGGGGTTTATTCTTAATGGCTGGTGGAAAAATCTATCTGCTGACAGCGCGCCATGTCGTGTTGCACAAAGAAAGGAATGTGACATACGATAAACCGGAGAAGGGCGAAAAGGACATAGAGATAATGTTGGTGGACCCTGAATCATTTGATGTGATCGCATCATCTGTTGATGAAGACATCGCGAGCCACTACGAAGAGCTGAAAACGCCCTTAAATGAGGCGCAGAAGAAGCAGGTTTCAGAGGAAATCCGTGAACTCAGCAAGAACTCAGACACTTTTATAGTGATGTCGTTAACCACTGGTACCGGTATGAAGATCGTGTTATCGGCCGTGTAGTCTATGCACCTTCTTTCAAGGTTTTTGCCGGTCGTCATCTCCATACCAAAGACCTTGCCTTGATTGAGGTATATCAAAATAAAACTGATATAAATACCTTTCGGGGTAATGTGATGAATCTCGGTGCGTTTAACTTTTGGTGTATTGCCTCAAATTTCTCTGTTTTAACCACTATATCTAGGACGGATCCCCCATTCAAGATTTTGTGCTCTGATGCACGTACCGTTTGACTACCCTAAGGACGGTCTCTTGCCGATCCAGGGCGTCGTACCTGAAGAGGAGCTGGCTACTTTAGGCGGAAACATTGTTATAAAGAACGGGTCAAGTACGGATACCACTGTTGGGTTGGGTATGGGCATCCGTTCATTTGTCCGTGCAAAGTATCCCGACGGTACCACGGATACCTCCATGGAATACGCCATCGTCGGCCTTGATTCCGAGAAGTTCTCCGACGACGGAGACTCTGGCGCCATAGTTATCGATAGCCATGGACACGTCGCACTTCTCACTGGCGGAGCCAAGTCAAAAGAATTTGGTGGTAGAGACGTGACCTACGCCACTCTTTTTCATTGGATCCTTCAGCGTCTCAAGGCAAGATTCCCTGATATTATGTTGTATCCTACAACATAGACACTCGATCACGCCAGCTTCCCAGTCTGCAGCTTCAATCCCCTCCCCCAAGATCATGACCGCCCATTAGGTTCCTCGCACCCCCCGGCAAAACAGCTTCAGAAACGCACAGGAGTACAATGCATTGGAACAGGGAGAACGGAACGGACACTAGATAGAGAAAAAACATTAGATAGAGAATGGACATCAGATAGAGAACCGATATTATATAGAGAGCGGACACAAGATAGAGAATGGACTATAGTAGATAGCACTTGTACGCGATAGCACATCATTCAACACCATCATCATCGTACGCATCGTGTCTATCGTCCCGTCGTCCACTGGGCTTACTCCATTGAACGTAACACAAGAACAGGAGATAGAACATTACTAACATGTCTACAAGTCAATACAACGACTCGCGCGTGAATCAGAACATATCCTTCTCATTCGATCACTAACAGACTACTTTCTAACGCACAGGGCTGTACTGTATAATCAGCACATTCTCCGATGCCTTCCCGATGAATCGATAACCCCTTGCACCAGCCTATATTCCAACCATCCTCTCAGCTCTGGGATCCATATTACCGCACCCAGTTAGGCACTACTTGTCGCACGAAATGGGTCTCCTAGATCCTATCACATCCGACGGACGCATTATCTTCTTCCTTCCTTGGCAAGGGAACGGCAAGGGAAACGCTGTAGATTGTGCGTGGACCATTGGACGGTATGTTCGCTTACTGAGCCGACTGGTGATGATAGTTCGCCATTGTATGGAATGCGGCTCTACTTATCCTACTTATCCATGTACGTCCCTTCCCTTTCCTCCTTCCCTCTCCCTTACTAACCCACTTTTTATCAGTTGCCGAAGCGGAAGCTACGCAGTAAGACACCAGTACGCACAAGCGGCAATAGACGTCCTCTCCTTCCTCAACGCCCGCGCGGCCTTTGAATCCCTCCCTCGGCGTCGTCGACATCATGTCCGAAGAGCTTGGATGGGGATACCGCAAGCACAAGAAGCAAATCCGGGCGTTTTTAAAGAGCATGAGTCTAGATCCGGGGTATCTTGCTCATATCCCCGAGCCCTGAGCCAAGAGGGTACCCAGAGAAAGCAAGAGTGCACTATGGAGAACTGAAACTGGATTTTTGAATATTTTCGGTGTGGGGGGTGGGTGAGTGCGGTGCCTAAGGAGAAGGTATTGGGAGGATCGGGGTTTGGGGCTGGCGAACTTGTTGCACTTCGTGCTGTTTGAGAGGCGCGCGAGTGGAGTTGATGCGAGTGGAAAGGTGAAGAAGGGTGATGTATTGAAGGGATGTATCTGGGTATGAGGGCGTGTTGGGGAAAGATTATGTGTTGTGATTGAGACTTGGTTTAGTGATCAGGTGTATGTTAGTTTTCTTTCTTTCTTTTGGCAATATGTGCTGATTGATTGCATTTGTAGATTTCGCGGAATTTAATGGAGGTATCGATGGTTCCTTCTGCGCCTATCACGAAGCCCAAGAGGGTAAGGATACTGTTGAGAAGAACGGTGGAGGAGTGTAGATATGATACCATTATTTGCATTTGTGAAGGATGTATTTAAATGTTACAATGTATTCTATTCGACTAAGGGATTGGATTTCATTCTGTTCTACCGGTGCTGCTAATAGAAGGTAGGAAAGATGCATACAAAGAGCTCTTTAAGAGAATCATTAACCCCAGGTTCCGTCCCCAGTGGGATAAAACAAGGGTACAAGGAAATGAATCAAAAATTTGTAGAGATGAAATTACGGATGCCGAAACGCCTAGACCCTATTGTTTCCACCCCTTCTGTCGGATAGAGCTGGATGTCAGGAAACTTGGCCTTGATTCGCTCCAAGAGCCATTCGAAGGGCGTAGCATAGGTAATATCTGAAAATTCCTCAGAGCCGCATCCGCCAATAAGGAGGGCAGCGGCACGTCCCTCGTTGTCGACAACAACAGAGCCAGAATCACCGCGCTGAGAAAATCCTAAATGCATATCCTGCGGAAAGATTGCAAACTCCAACGATGTTTGTTCAGTGCCGTCCGACAAGTACTCGCGCACGAACGATTTGATTCCGTTGCCAATACCAATGGTCGTCTTCGTCCTGCCGCCATTCTTGATCAACTTGTTGTATGGCCGACCTTGTGCCCATTGCGCTTTCGGAAACTTGTTGGATGGCTGACCTTGTGTGAGATCTTGCTTTGTCAGCTCGTCTTCCGGAACGACGCCATGAATCGGTGAGAGGCGGTTTTGGGGATACTTGGGGTTTATGTCCTGGTGGGGGCACATCAACGACCCATATTTGTCCACCTTCATCTCTGTTTATGGATATATCAGTTAGAATACGTGGAGACTGAAAGATAGTAGAACTTACCCAAGTCGAACATATTGCCTTTAAATTTGGGCCAGTTTATCTTGCTGCGGTCGAGCTCGATCAAGGCCCAATCCTCGCTGTTGCGCCTGGAACCTTCGCAGACACTAATTGCAGGGGCATAAACTACGTGGCCAATGATAAAATCCCCTTGAGTCCAATCATTGATAACATTGCTCTTGAAGTCTTCAAGCTTCTTGGCCGCTGTCTGCGGCTCGTTCAAATCAGACTCGATCCTTGCTCGTTCCTTCTCGGTGTCGTCCGTGTTCTCCTTTCTCTGCAGTTTATTTAGCTGCATCTCGTAACCGACTGCCATCTTCTTGCAGAAGTCGATCTTGTCCGTTATGGACTGGGACATGTCGTTGAAGGCTATGGGACCTGGTAGCTTGACTTGAACAGCGTCCTGGCTGCTCTGCCTGTGGTCGTAGACAATATTGGGTACCTCCCGTGGGAGTACGACGTGTCGTGTGGTTAGAAGGTAGATGTTGTCGCCTGAGGAGAGGTAGATACCTCCGGTGCCCTCAGAGCTCGGAGTTTGGATGGAGGCGATTGGGAGACCAAGTGCAGCGGTAAGAGGACCGCAAAAGGCGGAGACTGGGTCTTCAGTGGGGACGTAGTCGAGGAGCGTACGGGTATACCTCCTAAAGATCGACTCACGAAACGCTACCTCAACGTCGCCGAAATCAAACGATAGGAGAATGTTCTTGCAGGCGTAGGCCGCTTCCTCGGCAAGTTCACGGGGGAGAGAGTTGGGAATGACACCGATCCATAAAACAATGGGACCGACTGTCTCTTCTGATAAAAATGGGTCATACTTTATCGGTTCAGCGAAGTGGGCGACATCGATTGTTGTCCATTTGATAGAAACGGAGTCGAGGTACTTGTAGATGCGTGTTCCCATGTCTTCCCATACGGCGGCGAATTTATCGTCGAAGACTGGTCTGTTGATTTTTGGTACACAGTATGCCTCCGGACCGGTTGGTCTCTGAAATGGGGCTCCTATACGAAAGAGTGAGATTGGTTTTGAGGGTAGGCCGTAGTAGTAGTGTTTCCGCTCGTAATAGGCGTCGCTGTCCCAGAACGGGTGGATGGCTTGAGGGAAAGGATCGTTGGATTTCTCTGTGATATTGGACATGTTGCGAGATTGTTGCAGGTTACTTCAGCCACTGGGAGAGAGAGGATAATAATGTAAGTACGAGATGATAGGAAATGCTGAAGGACTTGCTTGTATGACTTCGGGTGATAGAATTGAATATATGATTGTATAATGTCATTGAATTGTATTGAGTCAATGGTATACCGCAATGTTATGGAATGTTCTCTTAGCATGAATAAGAGAACGTTAGCAGCGTTGACCAGTGTTGGCATGGTCAGTCAATGGAGGTCCGAATGGTCTGATTATGTCATGCACCATCTGACCTATAGACGGGTCCGTCAAAGGTATTGACGGGGTCGCAAAGGGTCTATAGTTAAAATCGTTCCCACACCTTTCATGACCCAGGAATTAGAGCGCCGGGAGGCGCCACATTTAACGCTCGGTCCGTTGCTTAGTAATATAATTCGGCCTCTTCCATTGACCAGTCAGTGATTGACCTGTCGACTGTCAATCATTGACTCGGACCCTCTTGACGGACGGGGTCAGACCCCGTCAATGACAACACTGGCGTTGACCGCGTGATTGTGTGATTGTGTGTGCGTGACGAATCAACCAGTGACACTGAGACTCAGAGCGCTCAGCGTTCCTTGTACTTATCAATGTTGGATATCGTCCTCTGAGCTCTCTTTTTTCACTGGCCTAGTATGCTCGGCATGTGCTTAAGTTTGGCGTCGAGAGGAAACCTCCTACCTGAGGCCTTTCTTTAGTCCTACCATTATGAACATTTGGCTTCATCAATAGACGCGAGCAGCCCTCCTTCACGCGTCGACCGAAGGTGAGTGACGGCGTGCTGCCACCACAGTTTTCCTTTGAACCCACCCCGTTTCCTCTTACAGTTATGGAGCTCCCACCGTCGGCATGGTCTTCAACGTCAAACGATGACATAGGCACACGCGTCCAACTACTGGACTCTTTTTCTGCAAAATGATTGACAATCGACACTGTCTACTTCTACGAACTAGATGGGTATGGTGGTGTGGCAGTCAGATCCCGTCGTTTTGTGCATCGGTGTCATTCCTGGGTCTCTCTCCCGAGATCCTATCGTTCAGTTGACGGTACTGAGTGAGTCGCTCTTCAGTCTTCGAATTGTGCCTGTAACACTCTTTTAACTATTCCACAGTTCTATTCTACTCGGATGCAACCTGTGCTGCAAGAACCCGGACAATGATCTCCACCCGAGATGACTTCAAAAACGGACTCCATGGGTGGTGCAATACCAGTAAAATAGCCATCTTTTTCTGGCTGGCATTCATGATTCGGTTAGTCGATTTCCACTGCATATTGGAACCATTTTGTTTACTTGTTCACCATCACTTAGTGTCCTGGGTATCGGTGGTTATTCTCGCTTGGACTGGTGCAAGTACAATGGCATCTTGATTACGCCTCGCGATCCGATCCTTCAGCGACACATAATGAGGAGGGGACAAGGAAGAAGAGGAAAGGCCTTCCCAGTAAGTATATCGCTGCCTCCCCGACAAAACTTGACTCCTACCTATGCTAATGCTAGCGCAGCTAGTAATTCATTTCCCGACAATCCGTTTCTACCACTCCTAGTAGTGCGCATACTCCAACCTCCGCTCCTCAGCTCCCTTGCTACTGGCCGACCTAGCATAGGCTATTTGACTACGTCCTCTGTGGAAACATATCCACTGGCGTTAGCAGTCTTGTTACTGCTGTACTCGGTCTCCCTATCGTTCCCTTCAAATAGGCACACTGAGGGCATTGGAGCTCTCTCTGTACCTCTCCGCAGGCGGTGGCAGCGAGGGAGTCTATGTTCTCACAGCACGCTAGGTTGTACTCCCGTTCAAGGATTCGGACAACAAGCTTTAGGATCTTACGCAGAAGAGGGAGCGTACTGTCAGTCTCGATGCATTCCAGGAATTGCTCAAATCTATTATGTGCGAGATTGTAGGTAACTGCCTCGTGGTGGAGAAGTATCAGAGGTAGCTTACCGAACTGCAGGAGGAGGAGGAGGAGGAGGAGGAGGCTCATCAAGAACTGCGCCAGGACGAACACAATAAAAGTTAACGGTTAACCAATAACGTTCTGCTATTTGTTCAGATTGACGGTGTTGAGTAGGTCACTCTGCAGGCGGTACAGGCGTAGGCTCCTCGACTACCTCTCCTCTACAGGCCCACTGCCTGCATTAGCAGTCCCATTACCGCTGCACTCGGTCTCCCCAATGCTCCAGCACATACTCGGTACGCTGAGGACACTGAATCTCTTTATCCAGCCTTTACCTTTCCTCAGACGGTGGCATCGTGGCAGTCTGCGTTCTCACATGCACACTACGATGTATTCCCGTTGAAGGATTCAGACAACATGTCCTACAATCGTGCGCAGAACAAGCTGCTCTGTCCACTGTTGAGGTTATGTTACCCAGTCTTGATGCCTTCCGGGAATTTCTCAAATACGTCATGTGCGAGATCACCTGCAAAGTATCAACGTGAAGCTCACTGTCAGATGCAGGGCAGTGGCATCGAGGCCTTGGATGCAATTCCAAAGTGTTTGGTCGCCGACTGTGGTGACTTTGGCAAGGGACATGCCGCAGCCCCTTTTATTCGTGGATGTGGCTGTAGGACATTTTCCGATATTATCTATAGAATCCCTTCTTGGGGCACGACGAAGTTCCCCAACATCGAGCATCGTGATGTCTATCTACAGATTTCCTTCCCGGTGCTCTTGGGCGCTGCATGCGATATATGCGCATTCCACACGTTGGTCCGCCGGTCGTTCGATCCGCTCATGGTCTCTCCATCCCGGAACTCTGCAAGATCCTTATCGTGACGTTCGAACGTCCGCCTCCGCTCGCCGGACGCAGTGTCCCTAGAATGGCCTTCTCGTTCCCGCTAGCGCTGACGATGCTATTGCCTCGTAAACCAACGGCGTTCACTGATCCTTCATACCCTCCGAGGATGCGGTGCAACGTGAGGGTGTAGCGGTTGCGTATATGGATTGTCGCGTCTTTCGTGCTAGTGGAGCGTTAGAGTTGCTGAAGAATGATGCAGAAAATGAACACGCCGACTGACAATCCGATTCTCGTCAATCTGCAAGTTCAACACGCGTGCACTGTAACCATTCAACGCCGCCTGCGTAGTACCCTTCACCCTCCTCTCCCCCCTGAACCATCACATCCTCCAACTCCAACTCTCACGATCGCCGCTCCTGCTGAACATGAACCCTTTCTCCCTGACACTGTCAGCTGAAGTACCACCGCGATCCCAATCGTGTTCAAATTTCAAGCACAGCATACTGCCCATATGCGCGCCCCAGAAACTTCCAAGCGGTGCATCAGCGTATAATAACCATACTTTGATGCTCTGGTCATGAGAGCCGGTGATGATCTGCGAGAAATCGAATCCGAGGCAGTAGACAGTATGAGAGGGAATAGGAATGGGTATCGACGTTGAATAAACAAAGCAGGTCACCAATCTATTGCCATGCCTACAAATCCTCTCACCTTTGGATCCCAATTCTCCCCACCCCCAACCCCTCGCACTGGGAAAGGAGGAGCGTCTATACCCGTCGGACTTGTTGGCGTCCCCTCTTGAATACCTAGCGTGTGAAGGTGCCCTACCCTTGCCCATCCACCTCCTTCAGCTCCATCCGGTCTAAATGCATCTTTTTCCAGTTGAGCTGAAGTAGTGCCACGATGGACGTTCTTCCCGTAGGTCCAGGAGGAGAGGGTAAACTTTTCTCTCCGTTTTCACATCTACGCCCGCAATGACTGGAGTAGGGAGAACGGCACGGCATGCACGGTACGACACGAGAGACTGCAGTGCGCACGGAGTAGGAAGACTGCGCAGTCACATGACTCTAGTAGATTAGTCAGCACTAATGTAGATTAGACAAACGGGAGTCAGCTCCTCTCAACAATATACTACCATTGTTGTGTACATATCTTGGAATCATCCGTCTGTCTGTCTGTCCGCCTATCATCATCTGTCCTTGCCCTGTTGCCCACTCCATTGTGGTGACGAGAGCATGATTCGTCCATACCCCAAAAGACCAACGTCTACTGTTCTCGTTTAGCTCAGGTCCTCTTACACTTCCTCCCGCAATCGCTTTTCTCGCTGTCTCTTGCTGTCTCTTGCTGTCTCTTGCTGTCTCTCGCTCTATTCTGTTTCATTGCGTCTCAGTATACCTTTGGCTTCCACCTCTGGACTCATTTCACCGCATATATGCACCTTTCCGCACTGGCTCCTCGCCCCCGCAATAGTAACGGACAGTTTCGACCACTCACACCCTTAGAACGCCAATTTTCTGCAACGCTTTCAGCCCTCTCACCTCTCACAACCCCTCCCTCATCCCCACCACCTGCATATATCGACTTCAACTCACATCCCAACACCCCAACCGCATATATTGATATGACGTTAGATATTCCTGCCTTTTCCGGTGACCCAGCCGATGGAACCTCTGCGGAGGACTTCCTGAAGACATTCTGTGGCAAAATGCTAATTGCTGGCAAAACTGACAATGACATGCTGACCATTTTCCGAGTCTTTTTGAAAGCCCGCTCCCAAGCAGAGGAGTGGTATGATGATGAACACACTCCAAAGACCTCATGGACTGCCTTGTCCACAGCTTTCTTAGCCCGCTTCCCTAGCAGTGTCCAAGCCAAAAAGTCTACAGAAGAGTTGGAATTGGAACTCCAGGCTTTGCGTTTATCTGAACAGGATCTGTTAAAGGAGGAATTGTATGGTGGCCAACTGATCCATACTCATGTTGCATTTGCCTATAAGGCCTTTGCACTTGCTAAACGTGCTGGAATTGCAGACCCTATCTCATTCATTGGGACTGTCCGCCATAACCTACCCAGCGTTTTACGTGAATGCTTAGACATGAAGTACACCAATTGGTCCAAATTCTGCGACGCTATCTCCAGCATTGAACCATTCCACATCAGGGAAGGTCTTGAGTGCAATGCTTCGCTCAAGCTTGAGATTAATGAACTTAGGCAGCAAATTGCTCGCCTTTCCACCTCCTCCTCCACTGCACGTACCCCCATCGCTCCTACCACTGCGTCAGCACCCTCCCCCCACCCAGCACGTCAACCCAGTGCCTGCCTTACTGATGCAGACTTGGTTGCCCAAATGCGTGCAGCCATCGCTGAATACCCCATGCAGCCCAACACGGTGGATGGCCTTGCTCGCTGGAGAGGTCAATGTACTGCATGGCTTGTTAAACACCCAAACCAGGATGCCCCCACTGATCTCACAGGATTCCCACTCAAGCCCGGAGGTGCCCCAATCTGCTCGGGCGAATGTTGGAATTGTGCTAGGACTGGACACCAGACTCGTGATTGCACTACCACTGACCCCATTCCTCCCCAGGAACGCCAATGGCGAAGCCGCGCTGCCTTGAAGCTAGGAAATTTTAACCGTGCCCCTCGAGTCAACCATGTTGCAGTAGTTGGAGATGCTTTCGCTTGGCTGCATGATGATCAGGGAAAAGGGGAAGGGCCGTCAGCATGAATAACACACTGGCGGCCCCAACTTCGACTTGTGTCGGAGTAGTGGCCAACATGAACAGGTTTCATGATGTACTTAGCGTTTCATCAATTGATAACATTTTGAACTTGTATTCCGTGGAATCTCAGGCCACTGCCCACCAACCATTCCTTCACCCCCTGATTCTTAATGGCTCTGACTGTCAGCCTATCTCTGTTACTGCCTTGTTTGACACTGGCACATCAATTGGAGTCATGTCGACTCCCATCTTTGAACAGAATAAACATGCACTCGCAAACTGGTACCCCTCACGGAAACGGCTTTGCCTTGCAAATGGCACTATTGTCAACTCGCTTGCTACCTGGCATGGCTTCATGACACTTGGCACTATCCAAATCCTGGGTGAGTTTGAAGTCTTTGATAGCAGTGGCTGCTGGGATTTTCTGCTTGGGAAACCCCTTCTCAGGAAATTCTGCGCTGATCATGATCTCGCTACTGACACTGTCTTTGTTCATGAAATAACCTCTGGTGCTTGGTCTCTATTGACAAATGTCACTGGTCCATCTTCCACTCCACCTATCTCAGGCCACCTACCTGTCACATTCACGGGTGGTGGTAGGCGCATCACAATCCAGGAAGATACAGATCATGATGACACGCGTGTGTACACCACGGGGGGGAGTCATGCACCCCCCTCAAGGGAAGTACAACTGACCCACCCTCTATATGACACCACGAATACTAATAAACATGCTGTTTTATGCCCAGTCCAGACATATAGCAATGATTGTCATGTTCCTATACACAACATGGCTCTGCCACAACCCATGAAAACACCGGTCATTAAGTTGAATAGACGACCAAAGATAGAAGAGATTTTAGATGAGGATGAATGAGGTGTGAATGGCAACCCTACACCAAATAACGAGTTATTACTCAATGCCTTTGACATACCAGAGGGAGACCTGGGGGACCACAATGATATGCGTGTGTACACCACGGGGGGGAGTCACGCACCCCCCTCGAGGGAAGTACCAATCTCAAACCCCCACACTGAACCTACCAATGCTGACAGACAACCAGAGATAGAAGAGATTTTAGATGAGGACAAACAAGGTGTGAATGGAAACTCTACACCAAATAACGAGCTATTACTCGATGCCCTTGACATACCTGAGGGAGACCTGGGGGGCCATAATGATACGCGTGTGTACACCACAGGGGGGAGTCACGCACCCCCCTCGAGGGAAGTACCAATCTTAGACCATTTGTCTGAGGAGCAGAAAGAGGAGGTACACCTTCTCATCGCAGAATTTGCCGACTGCTTCGCCCTATCCCTCCATGAGGTAAACGCCATTCCTGGCACAGTCCATAAACTCAATATACCAGAAGATGCAAAGTTTCCTGTCAAGGTCAGCCATCGTACACTCAACCCAGTCCAACGCCAATATCTAGAGAAACACATTGACACCCTTCTCGAAGCAGGTATTATTCACCAAATTCACCCACGAGATGTCAAGGCTGCTGCACCTACAGTCATTGCCAAGAAAAAACACTCACATGCAGGCTTCTCCCTGGAGGAACTTCAACACCGGGTCAATGACCAATGTGTTACCAATGGGCTAGAACCTTCCTTTGACCTACCCCCACGACCCCCCCCCTCTCCTGATGATTCTGTCTCCCCACCCAAATGGCGTCTCTGCCATGCCTTTGACGAAATCAACAAGGCCACAGAAATTGCTCCCATGCCCCAAGGTGACCTACGCGCAAAACAACTCCATCTCTCAGGTCATCGGTTTATACACGTCTTCGACTTTGCAGCTGGCTTCTACGGTATTGCTGTCGATCCAGAGTCCCAGCCATACATCATATTCTATGTCGAAGGCCAGGGCTATTTCTCCTATGATTGCATGCCATTCGGCATAACAGGTGGACCTTCAGAATTTGCACATATGACTGCCAGACTCTTCCATGATCTCATTGCAAATGGCACCTGCGAACTTTTTGTTGATGATGGTGGCTCAGCTTCAGACACTTTCAAGGAAGGAATTCTCAAGCTGAGGACTATCCTCGAACGTGTACGTCATGAGAAACTCTCCCTATCTGCCTCAAAGCTCCGTGTCTTCATGACAGAGACAATTTTTGGTGGTGCAATGGTCAGGCCCGATGGTGTCTCACCTGACCCCTCCAAACTGTCAGCAATCGTGGATTGGCCTATTCCACAGGATGCATCTCACTTGGAAGGCTTCTTAGGACTCACTGGATACTTCAGGGACCTTATTCACGGTTATGCAGGCATCGAGAAACCTCTTCGGAATTTACTCCGACTGGTCGACATTCCAGCCGGCACCAAGAAACATGCATACCAACGGGCTATGCGCGCTTTCAAGCTAGCCCCAGTGTGGACCACAGAACACACTAAAGCCTTCCTCGCACTCAAAGCGAAGTTAGTTTCTGAACCAGTCTGCGTGGCACCTAGGTATGATGGTTCCCACTTCGTTGTGACCACTGATGGCTGTGCCGATGCCTTTGCAGGTGTTCTATGTCAATGCCAAAGCACCACCCTACCAAATGGCACCACCACCACATGCTTACACCCCATCACGTTTTCCTCAAAGCGCACTTCGTCAGCAGAATCCAAATACAAACCTTACCTTCTGGAGTTCGCAGCTCTAAAATTCTCACTAGACAAGTTTGCCGATATCATTTACAACTTCCCAGTTGAAATTGAAACCGATTGTCAAGCACTTCACGACGTCCTCATGAATGACAAGCTATCAGCCGCACATGCACGATGGCGTGATGGTGTTCTTGCATACAACATCACAGATGTATGCCATATACCTGGAGTACTCAACATCGCAGATGGCATTAGCTGCCAGTATGAAGAAACACCCAAAACAGCGCACGATGGCAGCCAGTGGACAGTGGACCCCGATTGGGAATGCCCCATAGGACTTATCAACTACATCTCACAAGTACAGCCTTCCCCAGACACCCTAACCTTGAAGGAGCGATTCTCCAATGAACCTCTCTTCCTGCAAGTTATAGATGCATTACTAGGCCTCAAAGGCAAAGGGTCTTTACGTGAAAAGAAACGTGCTCAACACCGAGCAAGCCAATATATGTTGGAAGATGGCAAGTTATGGCATGTTGGCGGTGGAAATAGAATGCAAGCACGCAGTCGGCGAGAATGCGTCAGTAAATCAGAGGCAATCCAACTAGCCAAGGAACAACATGAAAAAGAAGGACACTGGCATCATGATAGCATCAAAATGGCCTTGCTCGACAAAATCCACAGTCCAGGCCTAGACGATTCAATTGTAACAGCGATCATGGACTGTGCTCGCTGCAAGAACTTCGGTGGCACATTCCTCCACTCCCTTCTACAACCTATTGTTCGCCGTCATCCCTTTGAGCTCTTAGTAGGCGATTACCTCGCTCTACCGGTGGGGAAGGGAGGGTACCACACTGTCAGTCTTTACCTTGACACATTCTCTCAACACATCTGGGGTTTTATGTTCAAAACTAATGGTACTTCCAAGACCACAACTCGCGCCCTACACGACATCTTCTACAACTTCTGTCCCCCTGAGGTCTTCATGTCAGACGGCGGCACTCATTTCAATAGCCACGAAGTGGCAAACTTCTGTCACAAGTCCGGCACTCGACCTCATGTCGTGGCAGCCTACTCCCCTTGGATAAACAGGCTTGTCAAAGGCACCAACAAACTCTTACTATATGTCCTGGCTCAACTTTGCGCTCCTGAGTTGGGAGAGGAAAACTGGAACTCCACTTCTTGGGAACGTTTACCTGCCACATGGCCTGACCACTTCAAGAATGCAATCCGAATCCTCAATTGGCGCATTCTGCCCTCATTAAAATTTTCCCCCAAAGAACTCCTCCTGGGTTTAGTTGTCAATACTAATAAAACACCTCTAGAATATAGTTCCTCTATCCTACCCCCCCCAGACATCGACACGCATCTCGCTTACACCGCACAGCAGCATCTTGATGGTTATGCCGAAGCCGTACTCCGAGCTATCAACCGCAAAACTGCATTCGACCGGAAGGTTGCCAAATCTGGATCAGGCGACACCTCCTTCTCCAAAGGTGACCTAGTACAAATCTATCGCAGCGATTTGGCAAAGCCCATTGGCACCGAACGCAAGCTCGTCCCCATGTGGTCGCCGCCAAAACGCATAGCAGGTCGCCTTCTAAATTCATATAAGCTCGAAGACTTGGACGGCAATCCAATCAATGGGGAATTCCATGCACGGAGGCTCCGGAAGTTCGACACAAGACAAGGCTCACCCTTAGACGTAGCCCAACATGCGTTCATTACCAACACACCCAATTCTACAGACTCGGATCCTCCTCTTGAATCGTCTCCACCTGCAGCCTCAGATACCTCGCAAGCTGACCAGACGCGCGAGCACATCGTGGGGGAAGTAGCGCACCCCCCTCCAGGGGAGTCCATGCCGATGACACACTCACCCATCTCTTGCACGACACTGACGCGCCATCAGACCATACAGATACACCACTGCACTCACATTTTTACGAGGACGACGACGAACCAGACCCAGAACCAAACCTTGGCACTGTGGCTTCCAGAGTAGCTCAAAGACGACGACGACGCCGCCTTCTTGATAGTGGGCAGATGGAGTAGGGAGAACGGCACGGCATGCACGGTACGACACGAGAGACTGCAGTGCGCACGGAGTAGGAAGACTGCGCAGTCACATGACTCTAGTAGATTAGTCAGCACTAATGTAGATTAGACAAACGGGAGTCAGCTCCTCTCAACAATATACTACCATCGTCGCGTACATATCTTGGAATCATCCGTCTGTCTGTCTGTCCGCCTATCATCGTCCGTCCTCGCCCTGTCGCCCACTCCATGACAGAAGCACGCGAACACACCCCGGCTTTCTTCAGACCCACAGCCTAACGGTTGCCAGGTGGCGTTGTCGTCTACCAGACTGCGCCACCCTTTCGAGACGAGCTGGTGTGATTCGAGAGACGGTTGAGAGGTCAGGAACGTCGATCAGCTCCTCCTCTTTCCCATCTAACAGGGAGACGTGGTTTGTCAGCGTAGAGAGTAGAAAACGACTGGGGAAGGAGAGGACGTCCGAGAGTTGGGGTAACATTGCGTTGATAAAGATACCGGCGGTTGTGAAGCCTTCAAGTTTTGTGCCTGAGTGACTTATTCATTGGTGGTTTAAGTATTTCCTTGTAATATTTCAGTTAAATTAAGCAATTTCAAGAGGGAAGGAAATATATAACATTTGGAAGTTAGCGGTCTTGAATCTCGAGACTTGAGGAGCCTGTTTGCAGCGACGACGGCGAGGTCCACGTGTCATACTGGCGACTCAGCATTTGGCTGTGTCGCACTGTGACTAAGTTACGTATGTACACATGTTTGGTTTCAAGCTTCTAAAATTTGATTTCAATTTCAATTACAGCTGACATCCTTCCTCGCCGCAAATCATTCAAGACATGCTATCTCCCTCCAAGTTTCCTCTAATACCAGAGATAATAAGATTGATCTGTGAACAATTATCCTCTCAAAAGCATACACTGGTCTCTCTTGCAAGAACGTGCAGAATATTTGAAGAGCCAGCATTGGATGTGCTGTAGTACGAGCTTTACGGACTTTACCAACTAGTCAAATGCTTACCATCCCACGTGTGGGAGGAAGAAGGCCGAGAAGATCACCGAATTTTGGTGCGTAAAATCCGGAAGAAATATCAAAACTGTAAAATCTAAATAAACTACAGGCGCTTAGCCAACCATTGGTCTGGACAGATTGTTCGCGATTCACCTACTACGCGAGAAGGGTGAAAATATTTACAATCGACCCGGAGTGCACTGAACAAGTCGACGCAAGCATATATCAAGGCTTGAAAATGGCAATGCGTGGCGAAAAACTCCTGCCTAATATTCGGCAGCTAACATGTTATGGCGAACAGGACACTTTACCGTCCATCCACATGGTCCTCGGACCTCGTCTAATCCGCTTGGAATTTATAATGTCGTCGACATTGTCGTCTTTGGAACTCTCTGTGATCTTTGCGTTACATGAATACTGTCCTTCACTGGAAAAAGTTTCGATGATGTTTTCCTTTGACTCTGGGGGCACTCCTATCCGCAAAAAGAAGGCAATTGAGTTCATGTCGAGCTCTATTGTGGCTCACAGTTGGGAAAGCTTGAAATCATTGGAGTTACCATACTTTAGTTACCCCGCTCTCCTAAAATTGTCGCAATTACCTCATCTAGAGCATTTGAGTATGCACAGATGCAAATTCGAGGCTATTGCCTTGCATGCGCCGAAAGGAGGGTTTCCAGCATTAAAATTCCTCCAAGTGTTGGGATGCTCTAGAGCCTCGGACTATATTTCATTATTGACGGCTATGGACCGTGCACCATTGCACTCGCTTACGATTGCTTTCAACAAAGTAGAAACATCTGATTCTTGGAAGCAGATCTTTCTCACCCTAGTGCAACATTGTTGTCGTGATAGCCTCTCTAATATCTTCTTCTGGGATGGAATCGCGGATTCCTCTCGTGATATTAAAATGTGCCCTCGTCGTGAAATGGTCCACTTTGGTTCCTTAGAGCCTCTCCTAACTCTTCACAATCTTCGATCTCTCATAATCAAAATTACCAAAGGTTTTTATTCCCGCTACCTTTTAAGGTAGTAGGGTTATGTAGGGCGATGAAAACTCGTTTTTTGCAGAGCGAACACCTCCCATCAACCGGAGTTTAAATACACGTGGTTGCCGAAGATGGCAACCAACAACAATTCCCATACTTATATAACGAGAATGGTTTCTTGCATCGTCGAGCGGCCTGGGTTGTAGCGTGTTACACACAGCTCGGAATACCTCGAAGATTTGATTATATATTTTAAATAGTGTGAATTGCGTGTATGTAAAGTTAAGATTGAATTTAATATCTTGGTGGCATATTATAAGCAATTTTTCTATGAAGCCGCATTTTCTTAAGGGAAATGATTCATTGACCAGCAGTGCACTTTGAGGGCTACAGAACTGTTCAAAATTTAAATTTATCTGAGACGTACTGAAAACAAGAGCAATAAGTCTGATCGCACATAATTGATATATGTGTTTCATATCCTAACAGTAAATATCATACTGTGTGTACAGTACTATTCGGAAACATGAGTTCTACATATCCTCAGGAATTTCTGTAGTGTTACATTAGTCTATATAGCAGCTAAATATGCAATTTCTCAAGTTTAACAATTAATAAAGCTTACATAAATATCATTATAGTATATCAGTATACAATTGCCTGTATCTTTTGATACTTAAATAGTTTATACTGCATATATAGTACATCATATGTCCAAGATATCATGTAGAGATACCAACAAGAACAACTTCTGTAGGCTAATTTGTAGATTGCATGACACAAATATAGCTGGCGAATTAGATTGTGTGTATCATGCCATTAAATAAATCCATTATGTTATACAGTTTCATTCCAGTAGTATACATTGTGGAAAGTATATATACAGAATTTCAAGGCGGTCTGCACAGAGTGTAGTGTGCTACATTCCAATTAATGTGAGAATGCTTCGGATTTTTAGTAGGAAAAATGCATGATTGCCATTACTTTTGGTAACCATGTGTAAGCTTGAAATATTGGTCATTCCCATATCCTAACTGCTTAGAGCTTCTACATACTTACTGTGTTTGGTGCATCATTGACCAGGCATTCAGGACTATCCTTTGATGACATAATGTCTCCTCACCAGAACATAATAGTATGGATCTGCTCTCATGAACTCTATGTGATCCCATATATTCCTCACCAATTTATACTGATTGTAGCTTGTGGGCCTTGGAAATTGGGCCGAGATGATAGTGAAGAAGGATGATTGGAATTTCTGGGATCATTAAGAATAAATTTATGTGATGTCCCATTCAATAAACTTTCAGTGATACACTTGCTTGTGCACTTTCAACAGGTCTAACTACATATATAAATGATATGTTATATGTTTTTTGGAGAGAATCGGGTTGTGTTAGGTAGCGGGCCTTGCCGCTTGTCGGCCTTATTGATTTATTTCTCTAGTCCTGTGGAAATTAAGAGAATAGCGACTAGTTTTCCAAAGGTTGAAACTTTAAAACTCAACCAATCCGCCTATTCCCGGAGCGATGAACCGTCGCCAATAACTATCGTGGACTTGCTTCCGTTTGCAGAGCATTGCCCGCACCTACGATCACTTGGGATTACTTTTGATGCAGCTTCTCCACCAGAGATTATTCGACAAAATGTTTTCTGGGATAGAATGTCCAAGACAATTCTTACGGACTTATATGTTGGGGATTCACATATTAAAGATCCTGCTCTCTTCGCGGCTACTCTGTCAGGTGTATTCCCCCCTCTGAAAAAAATAAAAACTGTTGAAGACGAAGAGTGTGATGTTGCGCTGCCAGGGACTAGCCATAATGCATGGAAACAGGTCGAGGAACTGGTGAAGCTATTTTCAGCCGTCAGAGATCAAGAACGAGCATCAACTGGCAGAAGCTAATTTAGTGGGGGGGAGGGCGAGGGCGACAGTGACGGTGTTAATTATAGGAGTAGCACAAAAGCTCTTTCTCTATAGTATATACTACTTCGGCTTATGTGCATCTTGGATGCCGATAGCCCGAATATGTAGTGCATACTGCTTCGTACGCGTCGTGTTCTAACTTCTAAATGATAGCGTATTATTACTGTTAGTACAGGAAACATACATCCTACGTGAAATCGCTGTCAGCTGATGAGTAGCGTCGAATCCAATACGAGCTGCTATAAAAATGATGAAGTCATAGACGTCATCTAGTCAACAGACGAGGATGCGCAACTTTGTTGTTATGTACACGCATTTGTTTACTTAAAATTGATTCAATTTCGACAAGCTTGCTTCACAGTGGGTTTGCTTTCACCGTATTCTTTCTAAGTTCTTTCTATGTCGTCTCCCTCTAAGTTTCCTCTAATACCAGAGATTATAAGGTTAATATGCGAACAGCTAGCTACCGACGAGTATACGCTTGCTTCTCTTGCAAGAACATGTAGGGCGTTCGAAGATCCCGCATTAGATATACTTTGGCACGAGCTTTCATATGGGTTCTATCAATTAGTCAAATGCTTGCCAGCACATGTGTGGGTAGAAGAAGAACGAGAGGATATCCAATATGTGGTACGTAAAATCACGAAAGAAATCGGAATCATGTAATCTAACTGAAATGCAGGTACTTAAGCAACCACTAGCATCGACAGAATGCTTCAGATTTGCTTACTATGCGAGAAGGGTTAGGAGCTATATCTTCAACCCGAAAGACAGCATACAAGTTGATGCGAGCGTCTATCAAGCCTTGCAATTAGTAATGCCATACGGCGAAAAACTCTTGCCAAATGTTCAGAAACTTACCTGGGATTGCGAGGAGAACACCTTACCTTTCATCCATATGTTTCTTGGGCCTCGCCTAATCAAGATTGACTTTGTATTGTCACTGATATTATCCCCCTTGGAACTTTCGCTGATTTCTGCAGTATATGAACACTGCCCTTTACTGGAAAGTGTCTCGATATCCTTTCCCTCTTCCATTCGTGACGTTCTGCCGATTCCTCACATAAGGAAGGCAGTCGAGATCATGTCATGCTCAATTCACAAGTGGAAAAACCTGAAATCATTGGTGGTGGAAACTCTTACTCATTCCGCTCTCCTGGAGGTGTCACAATTACCTCGTTTGGAGGAGTTGGTGATGCAAAAGTGCGAATTCGATGTTGATACATCCCATGGTACGCCGAGAGGGGGTTTTCCCATGCTTAAATCCCTCAAGGCGTTGGCATGTTTTAGAGCCTCCGACTGTATTTTAATGATGAAGGCCATGGACAATTCACAATTACATTCGTTAACAGTGGTTTTTGCCAAAGTAATAACATCTGCTTCCTGGAAGCAGGTATTTCTCACTCTTGCACAACACTGTTGTCACGATTCCCTCTTGGATATTGTGTTCTTGGATCGAATGTTCTTCGCTTCTGTTGAAATATTAACACATACCCGTCAGGAGATGGTCGATTTTGGAGCTTTGGAGCCACTTCTGACCTTTTGCAACCTTAAATCATTTAAACTTGAAGTAACAAAGGGAATCTATTTCTCCGATCCCGCAGAGATTAAGAAAATAGCAACTAGTTGGCCAAAGATTCAAGTATTAAAGCTCAAGCCACATTTCTTTTCCCGAGGTGATGAGCCATCACCAATCACCGTCGTGGATTTGCTTACTTTTGCGGAACATTGCCCGCACATGAGAGAGCTTGGGATTACTTTCGATGCAATATCTCCTCCAGAGATTAATCGACAAAACATCTTCTGGAATAAAACATGGAACTCAAATATTCTGGAGCTATATGTTGGGGACTCACCTATTAGAAATCCAGCTCTCTTCGCAGCCACTCTGTCAGGTGTATTCCCGTCTTTGAAAAAGATAACAACGATTGAAGAAGAAGAAGAAATGTCCAGGGTCGGACCGCCAGCTACAGGGACTAATCACAATGCATGGAAACAGGTCGAGGAACTGATGAAGCTATTTTCTGCTGTCAGGGATCAAGAACGTTCGACTGCTAGTACGTGAAAGGAAGTAGTTTTATGAGGAATATCGAGGGACATCAGGTGTAAATCATAAGAGCAATGTAGCAGACCCACATATATGCATACTTCAGATTGATGTTTTATATGATCACTGTGCCGCAACCTCCAAATGTTAACAGCACTTTTTTTTTTTTAATCCAAGATTTATTGTCGGTTGTGGCAGGCCATATGTCACGACAGTGCAAGCGACTACTTAAGCAATGTATCCTGATGGTATAGTAGATGTATCATATGAGAGATGAAATATTCCGGCAGCGAGTAAATGGGGTGGACTCGGGGATACTACCCCCGCAGGGGGAGCACCAGGGGTTAACAGCACGTTGAATGTTGATTACATATCCTATGATTTGTGTTCTATAAATATACTTAGTCGCACTCAAATGACGGTATCAACTTGAATACAGGGAACCGGTTTGCACATTCATATCCTTAATCTTACCACTGATCCAACCAAGATCCAACTGTCAGCGCTTCAGCTGACGTATCACTACTCCCCTTATCCTCATGTACTCATCGCATACAGCAGAACTTCCAGGAGGAGACAAGATATTTTTCACTGATAGTGGGCCTATAATAGGCTCCAATACGTATACAACGGTTGTTGCCCTACACGGAGGAGCATTTAATGGAAGTATGTACATTTCGAAGTTACTCCATATACTCACTGAGGATATTGCTAGACACTTTCAGAAGACTTCACAGCTTCGCTTCTGCATCTAACATACGTTTTATTGTTATGACTCGAAAGGATTATCGAGGATCAAGCCCGTACACCGATGAGGAGCTGAATGATCTTAACAATGGCTTCCCGATCTTCTTTGATCGACTTGCTGTTGTGGTTGCAAACTTTATTCAATATGTGATAAAAACACTCGACATTCCAAAGGTAACCTCTGACAAAAGAGGTGGTGGTGTATCGTTACTCGGGTGGTCTATTGGTGTTGTGTCAATACTTCCACTGTTCTCTGGGTGCACCGCTATAGGAGGCAAACTTTACAATGAATTGAAAGACTACGTGAAAGACATCATCTTGCATGGTAAGCTACAGCTTCGTCTGAATTAAATCATTGTGGCTCATTGTGAAATCCGAAGATCCTCCATATCCTGCCCTTGGGTACGAACTTCCATCGGGGCACGTGAATGTGTATAACCCTTGGACGGATCCTCAATGTCACTCAGTTGAAGACTCACTTACAAACTTTTCACAATGGATCGGGTGTTATTTCCTGACTCCTGAAAATTGGTCAGGTAATATCAATGAACTTGATATGCGCAAGCGTACAGAGAAGTCTACATTGTATACATGGGATGATGAAGAGATGAAATTGTGCTACGAGAAGGATGCAGCCCTAAGAAGCGAGTTGGCTATGTACGTTCTGACCCTCCAACAGTGTTTGATAATCACTCAAAGCTGCTTCAGGTTTCTACCCTCAGTGCAGACCATAATTCGTGACATAGCACAACGAACTTTGTTCGACGAAAGCATCGCACAAAATTGTTTCCCTAATTCCAAAATTCTGTACCTCGTGTGTGGCAGAACAACTTCAAGATGTACCTGGGCTATGTACGAAACCAAACGGCACTACAACACTTATATCCAAAATGGAAAGATACTCAGGCCCATAAAATTTTTACTTATTGAAAATGGAAACCACTTTGTACGTGTGCAGCACCGATTTCAAGATACAGTAAATTAACATTTCACATCTTGTAAAGGCACATTATGATCTTCCGGAAGAGTTCATGAAGGTGCTGTCGAATGGACTGACTCAAGATTAGTCCGGAAATAAGTGAGTTGATCACTTTCTCGTTCTAACGGGCGTTGCGGGCACCCCACAACAACCCCACAAAGTCGATTTGAAGCTGATAATAGTACCGAGGTATATGTACACCATAAAACTTACTACTTGGGACATTTTCCTATGTTAGCCACGTTGTACTACTAGATTTAATAACTATCAGTGTGCTATTCAGATGCTAGCGTTCCTCAATAGATCATCGATCAAAATGTAGTAACCTCAGAGTAGTAGTACTAAGACAGTTACACAAAACGCCTAAAACGCAGAGCAGGTCAATGGTAATACTGTACTATTTCGACCAACTGTTCACATCAATTGGAGTGTGACAGTCCGAACCTCTGTTCGATAGTCACCAAAATGTGTGATCAACACTGTACACTGTTCGCAATGAACACCAAAACCTGAGCATAACCTATAAGAACCTTGTAAGAGCCCTATAATTTTTCTTTGTACCTCTGTTCACACCTCACTGTGACCAGTGACAGCATACCTCAACTGTTCTGTTCAAGGACTGCTGTGACGCATGACTGAACAATTGGTCGAAATAGTGCAGTATTTGCAACAGTAAACATACTCCTAGTAAATTACTGTCACTAAACACGCAACGTTAAAAATTTTGTGGGTTTAAATCGGGAAAGGTAAGTTAAAGATGAGAAAGACCAAAGAAAGATGTTGGAAACAAGTTGGAAATTGGTTCGAAAGATTTGAGAAAGAACTTGAATCGAAGCGGTTGGAAAGCGGAGTTTTCGGCATTACGGGAGCTACCGAAATCCTGCTTGCGCAATCCACCGGCAGACGTTGAACTTGCGATGACAACGCTTGTCTAAAACCTACCGCGGTGTCAAGGCTTCTGAAGTGTAAAGCCTATATAAACTACTTATCACTCTACGAGAAACGAAAGACAACAAGAAGATCTCATCTATACCTAGTTACACGGTAAACGATGCTCACTTTCTACGACATTCCATCTAAAGTCCCAGGACAAGCTTGGTCTCCGACTAACTGGAAAGTCAGGTATTAACTTCACTATTATTCTTCGTCCAACAGTTCACTGCATATACCTATTAGATTCGTTCTCAACTACAAACAACTCGAATACGAGACTGAGTGGATCGAATACCCTGACATCGAGGCGTTCTGCAAGGAACATGGTATCCCGCCAACTGCCACCAAACCTGACGGTACCGGATACTATACCCTCCCTGCCATTCATGATGAAAAAACGGGGATCTACATGGCCGATACCTTCCCCATTGCCCAGCACCTTGATAAGACCTACCCCAACACTCCAGTTGTCATCCCTGCCGGCACCGAGACTCTTGTCAAAGAAATCATTGACATCAACTTCCCCAAGCTCCATCCTCTTATTATGATCGCGTTCTATGAAATAACTCAGATCACCAACCCCGTGAGCGGGGAGTACTTTGAACGCACTCGCTCCGCGTTCTTCGGCAAGCCACTTAAAGATTTCGTTCCCACTGGTGAAGCCAAAGTTCAGACTTTGGAACAGATCAAGAACGGTCTTGGAGAAATCAACGCGTTGTATAAAGGGAAGTTTATTATGGGCGATAACCCGACTCTTCCGGATTTCGTATTCGCTGCTACGTTCTTGGGAGTGAAGATTTTGCTTGGAGAAGAGAGTGATGTTTGGATGGAAGTTGCGAAGTTTCAGGGAGGGAAATGGGCTAGGCTTTTGGATGATTTGAAAGCTTTTCAAGGTGTTTTTTAAACACATTGATTGATTTAAGTGTGCGATGAGTACTTGAGAGATAGTTTAGAGATGCATGGATTCCTTTTGAATGTTATTGATTTTAAGTTTGTATTCCTGGATGTGTGAGACTCTCAGTTTTCTGGACGACACACGTCAATATCTTTTCATGATCGCAATGCTTAATCTCTATATCTACAATGCACGATGTAAACAATGAATAAAAAGCTACAAAAATATGTAATACAACGCAGCTGTGTACGTAGAAAGTCATGTCAGAATTGGGTTGCGCTCTCGCAGTGGTCACGTGATATGGAATATTCCGATAGAGTATTTTAGCTAGTACGCGCGTCATTTGTACTCCTTACCCGCAAAGACAAAGCTTATCTTTTCTACTCTTGACTTCTCTTGAGGATGCCCGGAAGCACCCTTAACCGGGTTTTCTGACAAGTCAATGCCATATAATAATGTACAGTGGATGAATGAATATTTAATAAAAATAAAAATACTTCATGAACCGTCTTTTCATCTATTAACGTCTGCTTCATCACCTAGATAATAAACCGGAGGGGCTATGTCATGTGTCCCACTAACCCTCAGCTCATTCAGCTCCCTCCTCATTCTATAAAGCTCATCGCGCAATGTGGAGGAGGATTCTGTAAGAACGGGAACAGGCGCTGAATTACTCGAGCTGGTACGGCTTGAATTTCTTGTTTCACCACTGCCCGAGTTCGTTAATGGAGGTTTTGATACGGGTCCCACCATCGGCGGCTGTAAAACGATTACATCCCTCTGCTTATCAGGCGCATTCAAAGGTAGACTCCTCATCGCAGGCTGCACATGCATAGGATTGAATAGCACATCATTTCTAGCTGTTTGATTTCTCGAAGGAGGCCACCCGTTTTCCTCAGATAATGTAGGGCTTGTCGTAGGAGTGTCGTTTAGGAAAAGGCTTTTTTTCACATAGATCCTGCGATGATCCCGCCTCTTATATAAGAAAAATGCCCCAGTACAAAGGGCAAGGAAGCCGAATAAGGAACCTAAAACAGCGCCTGTGATGATTCCTGCATTGTTATTCCCTTTAGCGGTGCTCGATTTACTGGGTGTCGGTGTCGGTGTCGGTGTTTGTGAAGATTGAATACCAATGGTAGTGCTATTCGTTGAACTTGTTAAAATCTTGTCTGGTACGCTGACGAGCTGGTTTAATTTTAGATGAACAACACTGGAAAAAACGTACTTTAGGGCTAAATGCGCAAACGCTGCCCCCAGAGTTGGACTAAGAATCGTTTAATGGATTAATTATATCCCAAAGAGACACCAAATGAAAAACGCACCCAGCTCTCCCACCCGGAAATCCGTTGCTCGCACCGCTATTTTTATCATACGTACTAGGAAACGGAAAATCGATTGTTCCATTCCAGAATAACCGTTTGTGTATTTGCCCAATGAGGACATCTCGAGATGCAGTGTTTGTGGTGGTGGCAGCAGTTAGAAAATTCCAGTCTGTATGTAGAGATCTGATTAGAAACCACCGAACATTGCACACAGCTTGACACTAACAAGACCTGACAAAAGCTCCTTCCGAGGTCCAGGGGAAACCAAACTGAGGTGCTGAATATCGATGTTAGCTTATATACTAGTAGCTTCTTTCCTAGAAGAAAGGCTCACCGCTTGAAGCTTGAAGCTGGTAATACTGTGATTGGGCATCTAGTATCTAGTAATTACTTTAATAATTTCTCTCAGCCTACGAGATAATGAGGGACACACCCCTTGATCAACATCGAGGCCTATCATTTTTGCTCCGTACAAGTTGTACATCAAACTCCATGATAAAGGGCTCTGGTAAGCCGTGATAAGATGGTCCCCATAAAAAGCCAAAGTTTGCCATTTTGCGAGATAAGTAGAAGCATTTCCCTGGACGGATCAAAGATTAGTTATGTGCAAAACATAAATGCTCAAAAAAACTAACCGAGTACATTTTCATGTCGTCCATCTTACCAAGTATTTCCGCAATTGCGGACATTGCATGGATACCAACGATGCCTTGCAGAGCAAGATTCGACATGTTTGGATACTCTACACCATAATTTGCACCATTCGACGTTGTACTTCATAGTAATTGGATTATTCGACTGCAGTATTCAAGCCATGAAAGAGATACGTACTATTTTGATCCAGGATACAAACACGAAGACACTAAAAAGTCTGCCCAGCGTTTTAGCATGTCGTACTAAGTTTGATCGTTAAGATATTAATCTCGCAGAAGAAACATTAAGTCTGACGTACGTGTATCGATATTAGAGACGTATCTCCTGATTTTTTGGCATGAGCAGCGAGCATGAACAACATATCTCCGTTGTCTAGTTTTCAACAATAAATAAGTTTCGCTGGCAGAAACCCCAAATACAGTTACCAACACGTTATTGTCTGGGATATATCCGACGTGGTATTTCCTAATGCAGCGGGAAACGATGGACCTGTATTATTTATAGATTCATCAAGCAAATTCATGAAATAATGAAAGACCGATATGAAGTAAGTAGCATACCGAGATCGCCTACAGAAGAATATCCTCCGAAATCAGCCTGCATCTCCAATATTGGATTTAAAACAGTTCCAGCTAGTGATGCATTAAGATATAACAGAGTGGGGAATGAGGCGTAAACGCGATCGACGGCATTAACTCGCCTGTAAGTAATCGTCTGCGGTCAGATCAGCTTTGCTATAAAGCGGTACAACGTACTTACGACGTGGTACCACTATCTTTCATGAAAGTCTTTACATCTGTTTCATTCCAATTCCCATTGTTGTCTTTAGAAATGGTAATTTCGAAACCTGCCATCGCTTGTCGAAGACATAGCGCCAATAAATCTGCGTAGTCTGACGATATCATGAGCCCGTCACTCATGATTTTGTTGTCCAGCGCATCAGCACGCGCGATGGCATTAGGAAAGTCGGAAATAAAATCATTCATCTAAAGTTAAAGTGTGCATTGAATAAGACATCAAGATGCCATGGATGAACGCTTACAGAATCGCTTATAGAGCTAGCTTTGCTCCAGTACGGTGCGCTTCTCAGTTGAGGATTTGTCAAAGCCCCATAAGATATTGTTGGGTCTCGGACCGCCCCAAGAGCCCAAACAACAGATATATTAGTGGAAGTAATCAATGAGAGGTCGTAAGAGAAAGATAGCGCGGGATAACCACTAAAAGTAATCGTCGTGTGATTAATGGAGATTGTGAAGGAAGGTGTGTTAATTACGTATCAATAGCCCTGAAGTCGGTGTTCTTCGAATTATCTAGTTTTCCATTCGTAGTGAAGCTAGCTTGTGGAATGCTGTGATTGGCACCGGTTTGCCATGAGGGATTGAATGCCTTCGCCAAAATAGGTAAGTTAACCAGGGTACATATTGGCAGATCGATTTACCTTGACTGCGGCAAGATATATTGTAACATCTGCTGCCATAGAATCAATCTCTTTCATAGGTTGTTGGTTTTGAGGATTAATCTGATGGTAGACAATTGTGTCGGTTTCTCCAGTGTCCCAATTTATAACGGTTGAAGTATCTTTTGCTACCCATTCTGTCGATTCCTTATGAAACACAGTTCCTGATAAACTGAACGTAGAAACCCCACCTCCTGTTATATCCGTGTATAGTTGAATATCGTGTGCCTTTCCATCGGATGTGGCAATATCAATGTAGTAATAAGTGAATGGAAATGACTGTTTTATCCAGTCGTCGGGCTGATAGCAAGAGTATCAGCGTATTGGTCATATTATAGCTGTAAATAATAAAAAACCTCGATGGGGGACAGCCATGTAACATTCATCTGCACCGTTCCTGCCTTCATCACAAGGACAGTCCTAGTAGGAGAAATGTACTGCACAACTGTTTCCGCTGGGGGACATTATCAGAACCTGCTGATCCCATCCACCGATAAGTTTGTCCGTCAACACGAATGAGACCTGTGTATCCAAGATTCTTATGACGACGATAGCGTAAGCGACAGAGTCGTGAATAACAAGCAGAAGCTTACCCAGTTAAAATAAAATACGGGAGACACTGTTCCTGGCGCAGTTGCATTTACGTATGGTAGCCATGCATTGAGGTAAGGTGTCTTTACGAACATAGGCATCGAAGAACTTGAAATGGAAGCGTATTGAGTTTGTGCTCGTAGACTGAATATAAATAATGAGAGGTAAAGTAAGAGGTAGGCGGCCATAGTGTCCTTGAAGGCGAAACTGGTACTGAAAAGTGAGCATACCCTTTTATTGCGAGTCGCTTTGCTGGTAACGTCACTCCCTTCATTCTCTTGCATGAAGCACAGACATTTGATTGTGAAGTCAGATGGTCATATCGGGGTAGTGTTGCCGCTTAGCTCAGGGTAGCTTTTCTTAATATCAGCTCTGAGCTGAGTCAATCCAGGGGTGTTCAACTTATTGCAACTCCGCTTGATGAGCTGCTTGAGCGGCCGCTCAAGCATAAATGTAAGTGGGTTGTTGAAAAGTAGTAGGTTGTGAAGTAATGAACTGTGTTTCTTGTGTAATATTGCTAGTAATATATTATACTTCACAGAAAGTTCAAAATTATTGTGCTAAAAGATTTCAGTGGTGGATAAGAATACGAAAATAAGCGCTTATGTGGTAGCATCTTTATTAAACGTCACGTCAAACTTTTCGACCCTGAAGGCCTGACATCTCAGACAGTCATTGATCGCTCTGACTTCATTTGTCTCTCTAGTGCATAAGAGTGCATAGCATTGTTCCATTGGTATGAAATAATCAGGGAGAATCACATAGTGTTTGGTTTTAACAGAATACTTCGCAAATATTTGAAGAATTGCTATGTAAGTTGTAATAATACTGTTTTCAGGTTGAATTTTCATTTACATCTGTGTGAGCAGCAGCTTAAGCTATTACCAGCTCAGCGGCAACACTATATCGGGCATCGTTGATGCTGATGGATGCCGATGATCACTATCTACGTATTCTAATTACTATTAGCAACATAAATTACACTCACAGCGTTTGACTCTCTTGGACAGGTGGTAATAGAGACATGCAATCCGGAATAAGAATGTGTTAGAGTGCCCTAGATTCTATACCTGCTACGACGCACTTCTTTTTAGTAACACAGTGGTCTATGATGCTTGAGACTTATCGAATAGCGGATCTGCGGTCAGTCCTGACTCCTCAGGCCTCAGGCCTCACTAGTGCTGCCGGCACATGGCAGTGACTGTGTAGTGACTGTGACTGCACTGCAAGATTTCAAACTCAGTCACACTGCACAGTGTGTCGCGGTCCCTGTGAAGTCCCCCACGTTGAAATGTAAGACTCTTCACTGCTTCACCGGCAAAATACCCGCGGGCAGTGAAAATCAATTGAAAAAGCCGACTATAATTGATTGATTCTGATATGCTTCTGAAACCTGAAAACATAAGGCTGAAAGAGTTTCGTAATACTTATTTGCTGTGTAAGGTTGCTTAATATCCATGCACATAAGTCAGGTCTGGTTTTCGAAGAATTTCGTTGAAACCAAGTCGAAACTTACAGCTAACCAACGACGATGTGAACTCGCCTGACATAAGTTTGGGCAGTGTAGTGATGTTCGACAGCGTTGTTCGTTCGGGTACGTCGGCTGATTTTGTCCACTTTTGATCATGTTGATGGTATTATGTACAATGTTTATAATAATAAGATATGTTAAGCGTTATATTGCCGTTATCTCCACACTACAAGTTTATCATCTTTTCCCCGACATATCATCTGCTTTGTGATCAGGGGAGATCCACGAAGAGTCAACTGCCGCGTTGGCCCTAATCTCAGCCAACCCTTGTCTCATTAACTCCACCTCATTCCGCAGCACCGTAGTGGTCCCCGCACCCGTAGGTAAAGTACCACTCCATACACTGCTCATTTGAGCTTCGTTTGGGGTTATTGGAGACACAGGTACTGTGTTTGCATTACGGAACTTCGATTTCTCATTTGAAGGTTTGGGATGTTGCGTTTGCATAGGGTTATAGATAATGTTTGAGTCCGTGTTGTCAAACGGTCGTATATGGCCGGGGTACGGATCACCTCGAAGGAGCAAGCTTTGTCTAAATTCGACTTTGCGTGGCTTGCGTCTCTTGCGTCTCTTGTAGAGGATAAATGCTCCGCTCAGGAGGATAAATAGTCCAAAGAGAGCTCCCAGAACACCTCCTACTATTACTCCTACGTTCGTCTTTTTGCTTGCGTCAGTTCTAGAAGGTCCTTGTGATGGAGAAATGGTCGTGGTGGTGCTGTTGGTAGAGCTAATTTTATCTGGAACGCTAGGGGCGAATGTTAGTAATTTTAAATGCTATAAACGTTGAAAATACTTACTTCAGCGCTAAGTGGGAAAACGAAGCTCCGAGTGTTTGTCTAATTATGATTGAAATTAGTTTGCGAAGGACTTCCGAGTTAGAATACGCACCCAGATCTACCCCCTGGAAACCCGTAACTTTCACCGGTGTCCTTATAATATGTACTCGGACACGGAAAATCGATCGTGCCATTCCAGAAAAACCTGTCATGAACTTGTTTTATAAAAATATCCCGAGCTCCGGGGGACGTGGTCGTGGCGGAGGCTATTAGAAGCCAGTCTTCGTTCAAGATATGGTCAGAAAGTGTAGAAACTTTCTAAACGAAAGGTTACACACAAGATCGAACAAGATGTGCTTCAGATGTGTAGGGGAAGCCGAATGCAGGTGCTGCGGTACATATTTAAATTTGAAGCACGCTTAACTGAGCCAAATGACGCACCATCTGTTGCCTGAAGTTCATAGAACCGACTTTGAGAATCCAGAATCTGATGCTTATGAGTCTAACTTGTTCTTTAGTGAAAACAATTATAGCTCGCCTGTTGATCCACTTCGAGATCTAACATTTTCGCTGAATATAAGTTATACATTACACTCCAGGAAGTAGGTGTCTGATACGCCGTAATGAGATGATTTTCTTGAAAGGCTAAATTTTGCCACTGCGAAAGTTTGGATGATGCATTTCTGGAATATATTTCCATATCACCTTTATTTTCAAGCATCTCAGCGATAGCAGACATCGCATGGATACCTACTATCCCTTGTAACGCCAGATTTGACATATCAGGATAGTTGAGTTCATTAGGCGTTATGCTAAGTATTCAGGAATAAGACTATCGCTACCTGGAAGAAAGGAAAATCACAAACTATGTAGTCCCAGTATGCAACGAAGCTGTAACCAAGAAATCGGCCCATATTTTTAACATGTCATACTGTTAAGGTCCGTTGCTAAGTACTGTTGGTAATGAAACGAATATCAAACGTACGTATTTCGATACTAGCGAGGTATCGCCCGACTTTTTCGCGTGTGCTGCGAGCATGTATAACATGTCACCATTGTCTATTAGCAACAATTCAGTATCTGCGGAAATCTTGTTGAAATAGAGTATGCTAACTAGTAATAGCTTGGGAAGGTTCTGATGTGATATTTCCCCATGCAAATGGATACGTAGTGCCTATAGCATTGACATGGGACCAGAAACCTGGGGAATGCCAGTAATGCGACACACCTATATCTCCCACAGCAGAATACGCGTTCAGCCCAGATTGTTGGTCAAGCAATGGGCTCAGAATAGTCCCCGCAAGAGATGCGTTGAGATAAAGTATACCTGGGAACGCAGCGTATAGATGGTCCACGGCGTTCACTCGTCTGTAGTCCATCACCAAATGAGAATCTGTACAATTATGCGCAACTTACAATGAAGTACCCATGTCCTTCATGAACGTTTTTACGTCTTTCTCATTCCAGTTTCCATGTCCGTCCTGAGAAATCGTGATTTCCATGCTAGCCATCACCTGCCGAAGACATAACGCCAATATATCCGCATATTCTGGCGATATTGCGAGTCCATCGCTCATGATTTTATTGTCAAGATCATCGGAACGAGAGATTGAACCAGGAAAGTCTGACAGAAAAGCAGTGATCTGAAGGAAGAGTAAAACACATGGCAGAACGTGAACGCAAATGCTTACGGAATCCCCGAGAGAACTAGTCTTGCTCCAATACGCTGCACTACGGAGTTGCTCACTGAAGCCTACTCTGTAAGATATAACTGGATCTCTGACTGCTCCCAGTGCCCAAGCGATAGGAGATGTCGTGGCTTTGATTGTTGAGAGATCACATGAGAAAGACAAGGCTGGATTTCCTCTGAAAATCGACATTAGGCAGACACTAAGATTCAGAAGAATGTGGGTTACGCATTGGTGCCCCTGAAAGTGGTATTCATCGAGTTATCCAGTTTGCCATCGTTGTCAAAACTTGTTTGTGATACATCAGAATCAGCTCCGCTTTGCCATGTAAGATTAGATGTCTTTGGAAAGTTAGCGTAAGTTATATATCAACTGTGATTTAAGATGTGTACTTTTTGCGCAGCAAGATAAACGGTGACATCTCCTGCCATCTCCGTCTTACCTACCTCTTTCATGCGTTGTAGACTTTTTAGTTGGATCCCATGATATACAATAGCATCTGTCTTGGTAGTATTCCATATTACTGGAGTCTCTACATCTGTAGCTACCCATTCTACGAGGTCGTTAGTAGTGTTAATGTGAATTCAAATCGCAACCTTACCTCCAGTTACATGTGTATACAATTGTACATTATGCTCATCCCCATCTGCAGTTTCGATATCAATGTAGAAATATGTGAATGGGAAGGATTGCTTCGCCCAATCATCAGGCTAGTAATGAACCATCCATTAAGCTATTTCTCGCTAATAGCAAACAGAAAACGAACCTCTATAGGTGAAAGCCACGTAACATTCATCTGAACTGGGCCAGCCATCATCACCAGAACCGTCTTAGTAGGAGAGATGTACTGTGTAATTGTACTTGCTGAAGGAAACTCGGTAATTCCTGATCCCATCCATTGATATGTTTTCCCATCTATTCGCACGAGGCCTTCGTATCCAACGTTCTACACAAGTAATTAGCTATCATCATGAACCAAAAGTTAAAGGACTAACCCGGCCTTCCCAAAATTGCGGAATCAATCTCCCTGGACCAGTACCATTTGCGTACTGCAGCCACGTATTGAGGTATGGTGTTTTCACTGATAGAGGGACTGCTGGACTTGGGAACGAAGCGTATTTCGCCTGTGCCCGCACTCGGGAAATACATGAATAAGAAAGGAGTAAAAGATAAAGAAAGGAGATCATAACGTTCGTGAAGGCAAAATAAAAACCCAAAAAGTGGGTGGAGCTCTTTTATTATTATTAGCTATGTGCATCTTGGAACCACGATGGCAAGCCAAGCGATGACAATAGATTGCGATAGAGCTAGGGTAGTTACTGCCAACAGTTTCAAGCGTGCAAGGCGGCTGCATTTGACATCAAGCATCATGATCAGGGATGTTCACACAATTAATAATATCATATTTACTTACCTGAAACCCGATTATCTTATGTCGGGGACGACAGGGACGATGGCTGTGCAGATCTTTGTCACATTACAATGCTCGTTGTAACTTCATACGACTCCCTAATGTTCGAGAACTCGACATTCTAGCTAACAGATCGTGCTGTACCGTACGGTCATACTGTACTACAGATCAACTTCATGATTAGGATCTAATACCTCTAGCTTCAAGACTCAAGAGAGGCGGTATAGAAGACACTATTATAACTGTACAAGCGACAACAGGCCACCTGAGTTCTGGAACTACTGATATAACCGGTTAAAAATCGAACAAATTGAAGCTATGGCTCACTTCAGGGATGTTGAAATAAGTTATAATGCATTGCTGTGACGGACTGTGGCGGAGGCAACCTCTCAGCTTGCGATCAGGGACATATTTTACTATGTATAAACCATGCAAAGCATAACTCCTTGTAAGATTTCAATGATCCCCAAAAGCTACGCAATTCATAGGTAAGACCGTATGTGGGAACGGACAGTTTAAGACCAGCGTACGGTATGACAGTTTGTGCAGCTGATCTTGTACATAGTGAACAAGTGTTATGATACCGAATCCGCATCGCACACCACCTGTCGTTGAGCATCGCGACTGCAGTGCCCACAACGGGCGCCAGTACTTGGCAAAGTAATGATATATGCCAGTGCCTGTGCCCCCCTTTGGTAGGAATACTTCGAGATCTTGAACGAACAAATCGTCTCCCGACTTTGACGCCTGACGCCACTGAACATGATACGATGCTGGTGCAGAGGAAATAGGAAGGGCCCAACGACGAGATGATAGGGCCAAACGCGCTGTCACCAACAACAGCCATTGCTCTTTGTTCTCGTCGTGACTCGTAGGTTTATATAGGCGCTTGGATCATAACCCGTGCTCTACATTAAACGCTCGACAGATTCTGGCTAGCAGCCGTAGCCTCAGGCCCCCACTGATCCAGATAATACATGATGGTGGCGTACGCGCGAAGGCTGCTTGGGGTTTTATCTCTGGCAGACACGAACACGATACACTTGACGATGAAAGCGCAACTCCCCTGTCCTACCTCATCCAACAGCTTTCCGCATGAAGAACCCCACAACGGGTACATGTAACTAATGGTCGAACTTTTAATGCCGCATTTCGAGATGATGTGCCATCGCGTATCTATCGAACTTCAAAAGCGTACATAGCGTCAGCGAGCGTTAACACAAGGAGAGACGAAGACTGACTATGTTACTCGCGAAGTGTTCCCTCGGAAGGTACGGCTCCGAGCGCTCTAAGTATCTAGGAGCATGCGTCCGTTAAGGCAGAGGCTTTATTCGTTTCTCCGAAGAAAACTGCTCCAGCGCGTTAAACCACGCTCGGCAGGGCTACGATGGTAGGCAAGATCCTGTAGGCTGCTTAGCGTTTTATCTCTGGCAGACACGAACACGATGCGCTTGACGATGAAAGCGCAACTCCCCTGTCCTACCTCATCCAACAGCTTTCCGCATGAAGAACCCCACAACAGATAATGGTCGAACTTTAATGCCGCATTTCGAGATGATGTGCTATCGCGTATCTATCGAGCTTCAAAAGGATACATAGCGTCAGCGAGCGTTAACACAAGGAGAGACGAAGACTGACTATGTTCCTCGAGAAGTGTTCCCTCGGAAGGTATGACTCCGGGCGCTCTAAGTATCTATCCTAGGAGCATGCGCCCGTTGAGGCAGAGGCTTTACTCGTTTCTCCGGAGAAAATTGCTCCGGCGCGTTAAACCACGCTTGGCTGGGCTGCGATGGTAGACAAGATCTAACAATGACAGGATCGACGGTAGTTCTGGTGCGCAAAAGCGGAATTCTTCGTCCTATACCACTCTCCGAGGTGCACTTGGAAGATCAAATACTAGACGTTTACGTCGTTCGACGTCACGAGTGCGTATGCTAACTTCCAAGTCTGGCATCCTTGCTCGAAGTGCTCCACTGAGGAACCTATCTCGTCTCGTAAACACCAAATACGAAGACGGGGCCGAAGTTCTGGTGCGTGAAAGCGAAAGCAAATCTTTTCCTCTCCTATCTCCCGCTTCTCCGCTCAAGTATCTCTGATCTAAGTGGCACAAGAAGGACCCCGGTAGACTTGAGGTTGTGTGCTTGGGTGTAAGTTGAACATCGACTCCAACCATAAAAACAGCGGTAAATGTTATTGTTGCCCGTGTCCTGTGATGCAGGGTTACGACGGCGAAAGATGGACGATTTCTCCTCTGTTCATTCGTCTCCGTCTTACGGGTCGGTGATACGCTTTGGCATATGTGGCCTGCGGGGCGGACGGATCGTGTCGTCTTCTTGTCTGTGCAGGAGATGGATGGAGTGCGGAATTAGGTCAGCGGAGAAGGGAAGGTGGAACGAACGAACGGAAGTGGTCCAGGTCGGCGGTCTGATATAGCTTTGTTTACGGGATTGGGACGTGTACGATGAAGCTTTGAAGCTTGAAGGCATGACGAGATGGAGTATAAATGGCTGTAGTTTAGGTGAAAGTAAACAATGAGAAGATTGGGAATGAGAATACAACGTACCTGCATTATCTCCAGGTACTTCAGGACGATACTAGGTCAATGGGCGCGCTGGTAGGGATGCATTGCAATTAGGTTCTATGAATGAAGGAGGGTTAGATTAGTACCACTTGATAATAGAGCTATATAACGTACCTTGCAAGAGACCTCCATCCCCCATCTGCATTCTCTAGCAGCATAGACATCCAGAGCCATAAGATATATGCCAACCCCCTTCTTCACACTACCACCTCGAATTCAATTCAAGAGAGGAGATTTCGAAAGGTCTTTCTGGCTGGTTGTACTAGTGTCAGAGATGCTGGGTCAAGAGAAGAAAGCAGTTGCAACGTACGACAGTTTCTTCTCTTGTAACTTGGGAGCGAAATCAGAGGTTAGGATCACAATCGGCACCTCCCACGTCCCCATCATCGACATCGCTGATGCCAACAACAACGACAACGACGAGGATCTCCCACCAAGCTCAACGATATCGAGACCCAAATTAACCTCTGGATAAAGATAGGAGCAAATGGATTCACACGGGGATTCTGGTTCAAATTGCAGGGTTCGTGGGGCATGCAGCATGCGTCATCATTCCTCCTCTCAATATCCATCCCCTGTGCCACTGTGCCACTGCATGGCCAACGCTTGACTGGAGCGAGTATCTACTGAAGCACTTTGCAGCGCAGTTCCTGTGCCGGATTTTGTCATTCCGGAATACGAGTGATACTGGGCAACAGGGCTCTCATAAACCCTCCTCGTTGAACGACCATAACGAACACCCAAGCACAAGCACAAGCACATGTCCCGCCCACAATCGCAGTCGCATATCCAGTACCCCCTCCTCAGCCCCTCCAACTCTCTCCCCCGCCATCCCAATCCGGCGCAGGAGCAGACATCTCCCATGCTTATCCTAATGCGTATTCATATCAACAACCACAACAGGGGGGACAGGGGGGATACGACACTCCGTCTCAGGGGTTAGTCGATAACAGGTTTCTAACGGGCACATTAATCCTCGGTCTGGTGCGTATTTTATGATATTATCGTTGTATCTGAGTATTTGCTAACCGACATCTGTATGTAGGCTGCGTGGATAACATGCCTCGTGTCTCAAGCTCTCGTCACACACGACGGTGCGTCCTTCCTATCGTATTCATTCTTATCCTAACCATACTGATATTACTCTAGAAAGCAACACACCAATAGGAACACTATGGTTCGCCCTCATCCTCCAGCTCTACCTGCTATACAGCATCACCATCACATCCGCACGAAAATCCTGGTCTCCCACCCCACCTCCAACTCAAACCCTCCCAGTAACAACATCGCAAATCCCCTCTTCACCACCTACACTTCCTCCGATCGTGATAAACCACACCCCCGGATCCACCCTACGCGCATTTTCAATACGAAGCGGGAGTGCGAGGTCAAAGTCGCCTTTTGGATTCCGTTCGGGAGGGGGGGATAAAGAGAAGGGAGGTGGAAATGGGGGGATTGTGGAAGAAAGGAGGAGTATACCGTTAGCTTTGACGCCTGGTGAGGGACCTTCAAAGTCGGGGTTACTTTCCCCGCCTCCGGTGGGGGGAGTACCTCCCCCTGCACCGATGCAGATTCAACAATCGACATCGGGAGGACCGGCACCTAGCGTTCCCCCACATGATCCACCTCATTCTGGTACACCTGCTATTCCTGGATTTCTTCTTCCTCCGGGTACACCTACAGGTGTACAACCAATCACATCAACTCCCCTAGCCCACACGCGCCCCCTCTCAACCACAACCCCTCTCCCTCTCCCAACTCCCCGCCAACCACAGCCTCTCATAGAAGACCCACCAGACCACCCACCAGCACTCCAACTCCCCATCCTCTCTCTCTCCGCCCTATCCCTTGCAATCTTCGGGATAGAAGCAAACATATTCTCTTCCGACCCCGCAAGGAAAGCCGTAGGCGCCGGCTGGATCATCTTTGCTTTCGTTGATATTCTCTGGATTGCGTATTTCTGTGGTGCAAGTGGAGGCGTTGTGAGGCGTGTTTTAGATGTGGATGGAGGAGGTGGGATGGGAGAGGTTAGGGATTCAAAGTTCACTCCTGCGTATCCACGAAACCGACTATCGAAGCCGCCTCCGGCGAATTACACACCCCGCCGGTCACCTATCACTCCTTACTCTTCTTCCCCGTCCCCTTTCGCTACATATGCACCCCCGTATAATGATAAGCATAAGAAGGAGCCGAAATGGAAGTTCCGCGTGTCGCTTTCGGGTGTTCAAGGTACTTTTACACCAGTGACTACTCTACCCCTCCGTATACGCCGTGGGCTTTCGAGGAGGAAGGAGAGACCGACGTCGTCCCCGATTCCGGTTGTGGTTGGTAGTCCGGCTGCGGGCGGGTATGATCTTGGTACTGGGGAAGGGGACTCACCGCAAAGGAGTGGAGAGAATCAAGGGCAGGGTGGAGGGGATATTACGGATCGTGCTGGGGCCACTAGTCCACTTTCTCAATCTCAAACATCTACCGCATCTGGGAGTGCAGGGAGGAAAGGGAGGAGAGTGTCCCCTCCTGCCCTACCTCCTGATTTTTCTCTTCAATCGCAAATTCAATCCCAAGGTGTTGGTGCAGGTACAGGGACTCTACAAAGTCAACTAAGCATAACACCCCCAGAAGGCGAACGACGACTTAGTGTTGTTCCTGAAATCCCTAGTGTGGGATCGCCTACGCCTGATGGGATGCGGACTGCGCCTAGTACGGTTGCGCATTCTCCTAGTGCTGCTCCTAGTGCGGGCGCGGGTGCAGGGAAGAGTGAGGCGGGGGGAAGTGGAAGTAGGGTTTCGCTTACTGGTACGGGACCTAGGAATAGGATTTCTAATCCAACGGATCCGGAGATGGTGCAGAGACGCTCGGCGGGTGTGTGGGGTGGTGTTGCCGACCCTTCTTCTATTTCTCCTCCTTCTCCTTCCGGTAATGGTAATGAAGGAAAAGAGAAAGAGGGAAAAGAAGAGAAAGAGAAAGAGAAAGAGAAACAACCCACACTGGTACTTCAAAATAAAGTGATGGCGCAAGCTATGTATACATGTACGTCCCTCCCCCTCCCTCCCTCTCCACGCTACTGACATGTATACGTGATGATAGACGAAGGCTCAGAAGAAGATCCAAACGAACTATCCTTCAAAAAGGGCGATATCCTTGAGATTTTGGATAGTACTGGAAAATGGTGGGATGCGAGGAGGGGGGATGGGGTTGTTGGTGGTATGTCCTTCTTATTTTTCGTTGTAGGGAGAGGCTGATGCATGCTTTTTTAGTGGTGCCGTCGAATTATGTTCGATTGTTGTCTTAGTTGGATTTACGGACTTTCTGCGCTCTCGAATTTGCTATGTTGTACCATTTTGGATTCATGTTGTACCCTTGTGTTTTTTTCTGGGTTCCTCGATGGAATATTACTTACGATCTTCACGACCATATATGATTCCCTTTGTATCATAATAAGGTCCATTTGTACCGTGTCTACTAAATCTGTATCCGAATCCCCATTCTCATTCCCACCGAAATCCGAAATCCAAAAAATTAAACATTAAGTATCCAAAAAAACCTAAATCCGACACTTCAACTCCCCACCCACCATGGCAATAGTAGCACCAAGACACCACCCCAACTCCGTCCCCTCAATCTTCTTACCCAGCATCACCTTCCTATCATCTTCAAACTCGTACCCCATCCTCAGGAGCGCGTGCATAAAAGTTAAATCGAGACACCACTCTGGTCGGCCTTCCAATTCGTCCATGATGGCTTTATTACTGCCCCAGTTGGATTTCCACGCTTCGGGACCTTGGCAGACTGTGTTTGCTACATTCGCAAAGGTTGAGACTGTTAGTGGCATTGTGCTTGCGGAGGGGGAGGAGGGGGAGGGGATTGTGTCCGGCAAATGTGGTGGATTTGAAGAGGGGAGGAGAGGGGCGAGACGGTCGTAGAAGTATGAAAGGAGCAGGACTTTTCCTGTTGGGAAGGAGGAGAGAAGTGAGGGTTGATATACACCGTTGAATGAGCATGGTTTGAGTTCACATATCCTATCCACTTATCAGCACCCACTTAACAAAGCGAAGAGAAAAACATACGAATCCTTAGCCATAACAAGCTGAACAACCCTATCACACGCTTCGAACCCACCAACCGCCCCATCCATACTCACATTCCTCGCCTTCATCCCCTCCATAATCTCAACTACCTTCTTCGTTCCCTTTGCAAGACACGGGTTCGCAATAACCTCATTGGAAACATTAAACCCTATCGGAGCGCGTAAGGTAGACGCAAACTCGACCAATCGATGTACATGCATCCTAGCCCTCTTAAGCCCATAACCGAGGTACGAATGCTGATAAAGCACACGCTTCTTCCCTCCGAAATCCAAATCGTACTTGTGCTCCCCTTCTTCGAGGTAATCAGCATCCGTAGCGAACGTAGGCTCGAAGACAATCTGTGTACTCGCTCCCCCGAGATCCAACACCGCATATGTAGGTGTATCTTTAGGCGTATCCGGGAGGATGGTTTGAAGCAGATAGTTGGCTGTAATCCACGCGTAGACGCCTTCGTCTTTTCCATCCATAATCACTACACCGTCCTTCTCAGGGAGCTGGAACGGGTACTTTTCGTGAATTCTCTCCTCGACCGCTTTCATAATGTCAGCACTTTGCGAGCCGGGGAGGAGACGGATGCCAGCGGTCGCTTTAACCGCCACCGGTGTACACTTTCTCAAGGACTCAGGTACAACCTTCACGGCAGCATCAAGTAGCTCGTCGAGGCTTTTCGCTGCTTCTTCCGGTTTACCAGCGTACATGCTGAGCCCCGGTTGGGTCATTTTGAATACTTCGTATTCGTACCCCGGGGAATTGCCACAGTTGTTGAATTTGTAGATGTGGATTCGGGATCCTGTTGAGCCTGCGTCGATCATTAATGCGTATTGGACTAATGGGTTGGAGGGGTTCAGCGGGGAGGTGCAGTATGTCGTTTTGCTAGGGTCTTTGTCTGTTTCGTAGGATGTTGGGTGGGTGCTGATGCTGGTGGATGGTGGAACGGGGTGGACTGGGGGATAGGATTCTTCGGTGTGGATGTTCTCTGGTGGGCCTGGGAGGGGTGATGTGTCGATTTCTAAGTCTGGGTATCCCGCTTTTCACAATGTTAGTAAAAGTAGTCTCAGTAGAAAGAAAATGTACCTTTAGTTTTATCTTTCCCAGTAACCCACTCGGAGACTCGCGTCTCGCGCGGGCCAAAGAAGTACACGACGGTAATGAGCACAGCGGCGCCTATGGCGAACTTTTTCCAGCCAAAGAGGCAGCGCGGTTTGTTGGACCCCGTGCGGGAGGGTCCCATTCCGCCTTCGAGACGTTCGTAGCTGCTGCTACGTGGGGATAGGGGTGCCATTTTCTTCTTTTTACGCTTGTTCTTGTTGTTCTTGGGTTTAGTTGAAGAAGATAGTGATGAGGAGGATGAAGAGGAAGAGGAAGAAGATTCTACAGGTCCACTTGAAGAACGAACGTGTAAAGTGGGAGAAATGGGGGACTCGCGTCCCGTCGAGCGAGCAGACAGCTGTGCTTTCGCTTGGGGGGGCGTTGATATAGAATTCGAGGAGGAGGAAGACGAAGAGGAGGAAGAGGAAGAAGAGGAAGAAGAGGAAGAAAAAGAGAGTGCGGAGGTGGTAGTGGCAGTGGTGTGAAGAAGAGTTTGTGGGTTATGGTTACGAACTGTCACATCTGCGGTGTTTGGTTCCCGCTGTGATCCTTTCGCTCTCCGTTCTTTGGACATGGATTATAGCTCTGGATTTTCTACTTATGCTAGCTGGAGAACGATAACGAGAACGATAACAAGAAACGGAAGCGGACGAGGGATGCGGTGGAATGTCGTGGAACCTTTTCCCTTGCCCTTGATGCTTACTCCAAGCTCGTTGATGTGAAACGGATCCTGATGCAGATGTGCTACACTCGTATGGTTCCAGTTTTAGCTTATCTGACTGGCCAGGCAGGGAACTCTGGTCTGGGTCGTGGTTAGTTTTGGAACTGCTTCACTGAAATGCTGAAAGGTACGTTCTGCTGGACTATTGAGCGTGTTGCTAATTTTAACCCTCTTTCATGATTAGAACCAGCGCGGAAATGCACCCATTTTAGCGCGTCCGTTGGACTACTGTATTGTACCTTAAACTATTCAGAACAATGGAATGCTGTATGTGGGTCAATGGAGGTACGTTATGTTTTCATTCCCAGTCTTCTCGTTACCTACTTCCACTTAGAACTGGCTGATACCCCGCCAGGCTTTTCTGCTCAGGGGATGAGGAGACACGCCATATCTCTCGTCATACGCCTTCACGCGTCAGCTTGAATGTTCAATATCAATGTTCAGGATGAGGTTGCTATTCTCGTCATCCCTACAAGCCCCGCTCCCAATAAACCACCTTATAATCACACTGATCACTTTCCGTTCGTTCGTTCCACCCATCCCTTTCCCGCTGACCTAATCCCGCACTCAGCTTCCATCCACTCCATGCACTAAACAAGAGTACACGACGATTCGTCATCCCGTAGGCATATGTGCCTATGCATCCCACCGAAGGCATAGCGTTATCGTATGACGGAAACGAACGAACAGTGTTGTCTATCGTTGGGATCAGTGAATGAATCTATACCCGAAGAATCTTAGTTCTACTATCACAGCTCACATAGCAGCTTTTCAAGCTGGGTTATACGCGATGCTCTCTGTTGTGCTCGATGGCTTTCAGCGACTTCGCATGTTAGACGTGGTACGTCTGGCTTTTCGTACTCTTTCGTTCACTTTACTAACACGTATTTATTAAAACCAGGATTTTCTTTGCTTTTTGCTGCTAGCGCGGATCTCGTTGATCTGATTTTGAGCTTCGAGCATCATGTGTTATGTGGAAGTGGAGTGGAAGTGGAAGAGGAGAGATACCGGGAGGCAGAGGCGGAGGTGATTATAAAATCCCAAAATCCCGAAGAAGATGGAAGAAACGATACGCGGCTCTAATTTTGCCCTCCTTCTCCCGCCTACTTCGACACTGGCCCAGCATCATCTCCATCTCATCCTCGTGCATGTCTCATCCATGCTACCACCTTTGCTTTCCTTGCATAATGGTGTAATGCCAGTACTTAGAGCACTGGTGGAGAGAATGGGAGAGGAACGCGCATTTGAATCGGTTCTCTGCGTGATGGATCCTGGTTCATCCATCACGTTCTTCTTCCATTGAACCTTCAAGCTCGATATCATTCGCTGGCGTGCTCCGCTCCTGCTTGCTCTATTACTTGGACTCCCTATACCGGGAGCAGTACGTGGAAGGAGCAGAGTACATCATTCATCGTTCACGTTTCTCAGGGTGCACCACTTCGTCGGTGACTTTACGAGCGAGTGTACCAGGAGAAGAGCGTTGATAGCAGATTGAATGTGCATGATTCAGAGCTCGCGCTAGTAGGCTAGTCAATCTGAGCCAAGCCAGCTGGCCTGTAAGCAAGAGAAGACTAGCCGGGGGGACATGAATCCCAAGCTCTCATTCCAGGCCTGCATCGCATGGCACAGGCGCGAGGGATATATGGAGGTCGTTGGGTACGATATCGAGCTCAAAGGGGTTGGTTCTTCAGAGCTGATGATACCCTACAAGTTATCGTCGATCTTGCGTTCTTCGTGTCCCGCAGAAGATAGTTCACGGAATTCCACCGGTCATTTCTACTCATAACCTCTTCTTGCTCATAGACAACTACTCCCTCCCTCCCTTCGTTTCTTTCATCGACATTTGATCCATGACAGAACTTCGTGTCCAAAGTCCTGATAGATCAAGGCTGATGATATCTCCAGCGGCAGCGCAGCGCTACACTTCTACGAGACGAAGGCGAAAGGTCGAACGTAACTGGGAGTTGTAACGTTAAGACTTTAGAGGGTATGGGAGCCGCTGAGGAGGAAGGAAGGATATGTTGAAAGGATGGCGGAGTAGGCTAGTGGGACATGACTCTGCACGATGAGACGCGACTGGGAGGGTGTACGATTCTATGACAGGATCAAAGTAGGCGGAAGTGATGAGGGAGAATTTGGAGGCTTGGGTTCGTTCCAGTGGTGGTGGTTTGGAATAATATAACTACGTCCCTGGCAAGCTCTATTCCAACCAAACTACCTCTTCTCTCACCGCAACAGCACCAACCTAAATAGTTTTATATTTAATACTAATCTTATTTCTTTGCTCTCACACAATTACTTATTTTATCGGTGAAAGCAAGGTTTTTGTCAGCGCAAGTGATTTCCGCGCATGGTCACAGCCACTTCCCACGGGGTGAATTGCTTGGAAGACAGCCCCCTGCATTTATATGCAATACTCCGTAGGGCGTGCGAGGCTCGTCTTCAATTTGCTACCAGTCTCAATCTGTCCGCCTCTGCGCCGTCCTCTCTCCTCGCTGCGTTCAGCATATCTTTCCTCCCCAATCTCTAACTCAACTCGGACCTGTTGGCAGCTGCCATGTCGTGCATTCTCAAGCATATCAGACTCTCTTGATGATCTCTTTAACTACTCATCGGGACGCTGGCTGTAAGCCTTATACATGTTGCTCTCTGGCGTATATGTCTAATCCGTAATCTCGCACATTCAGCGTCAACAATGATCTTCGCCTTGCAGAGCGCAGACGTGAGTTCGACGTCGACGAGCTTTGTCGACTTGCGGCGCAGTCTGTTGGTCGGAGTCCTCGGGATATCAACACATTTGTGAAGCTCGCCGAGGGCGGCTTCAATCGGACTTTCCTTATCACCATGCATGACGGCTTCGAGATGGTAGCCCGCATCCCGTACCCCGTCACGATCCCCAAGTTCTACGCCATCGCTAGTGAAGTGGCCACAATGCGTTTCCTCCGTTCCTCTGGACTGCCTGTTCCTGAGGTTTACGATTACTCTCCTTCATCGGACAACGCTGCGAAGGCGGAGTATATTTTCATGGAGTTTATGAGAGGTACGAAGCTCACCGACGTGTGGCTGGAGCTGGAGGAACAGGATATCGTTTCGGTCTTGCGTCAACTGGCCCAGCTCGAGTCTCGCATGATGTCGATTCCTTTTCCGGCTGGTGGAAGCCTCTACTATGCCAATGACCTGGAGAAGGTAGCAGGGAGGACGGGCATCCCGCTCAACGACGAGCGCTTTTGCATCGGTCCAGATGTTAGGTTGCCTGTGTGGTACAGAAGATCACAGCTCGACGTGGACAGGGGACCATGTACGCCACTCTCTAGCTTTTTTTTTGTTGAACTTTCCGGAAGTAACCGAAACTATAGACGAAAGCGTCGAGGCAGCGCTCGTAGCAGCAGCTCGCAAGGAACTGGCGTATCTGGAACAGTTCGGTCGACCGCTACTACCGTTCCTGCGTGAAAGAAGGGAGTCTTATGAGTACAAGGAGCAGTCACCGTCGGACCACATCAAGAATATTGAACGCTACCTTCTTATCGCATCTTCGCTCGTCCCCAAGAACTCAGCCCTCCATCATTTCCGTATCCGCCATCCTGATCTCCAGCCGAGCAACATCATCGTGTCAACCTCGTCAGACTCTAACCAGTTGGAGATTGTGGGCCTGCTCGACTGGCAACACGCCTCGATCCTGCCCCAGTTTCTCCTCGCTGGTATACCAGCTCGCTTGCAGAATTACAATGACCCGGTCTCGCAGGCTCTCATCCCACCCTCACTGCCGGCGAACATGGACGAATTGGACAAATACGAGCAGAGCGATGCGATGGGAGTCTACCACAGCCGTCTGGTCCACTTCCACTACGTCAAGAACACGGAGGAGTACAACAAGCTCCATCATGATGCGTTGTGGGACCCAGTGTCCATGCTCATCCGCCGCCTTTTCGACCAAGCCGGTGCTCCATGGGAAGGTGAGACTCACGCACTGAAAGCTTCACTGATAGAGGCAACGGAGACGTGGGGGAGGCTTACGGGGGAGGGTGTGCCGTGTCCAATCGAGTTCGAACCCGAGGACATACGCAAGACGAAGGAACTGAGCGCAAAGCTGCAAGTAGCAGACGAGAATTTTGAGGGGTGTCGAGGCATTGTTGGTTTCGAGACGGAGACCTGGGTGTCCAACAAACACTACGAGATGGCCAAAGACCTCGCCGAGCTGCTAAAGCTGAGGGTGTTGACAGCGATCCCAGACAGGGAAGTCCGAGCTAAGGCTGAGGCGAATTGGTTCTTGGACGATATGGACGAAAAGGATTACTACATGTAACGAATCGATCGGAATATCCTATGGTGTTGTTATTTTATTTAGTGCTATTGTATACATGTCCAGTCGACCGTTCTTCAAATCCTGTCGGAGAAAAACTTCTTGCAGAAGACAAATCTGTCGACACCGCCATCCTTCAGCTTCGATTCATAGCCTGTAATCAACGATATAATAACAGGCCAGATTTCGTTAAAGACCATGTGATGCGTACCGTTCAATTGCTATTCTATGTATAAGTACAACGTTATAATTCATATCACGCAGCTCGTCTCTCATCGCATTTGGGTCTCGGTTCTTTACAGTATAGCTTGAAGACCGACTCGCGGAACTCTACCCCGATGCCAGACTTGTCACCAACATCTGTCCTGATCTTCTTATCCTGAACGTCTGCGTTTTGGTTAGTTAGTGTTTAGTTCCCGAGGCTGCGATCCTTTCGCTCTCCGTTCTTTGGACCTGGATTATAGCTCTGGATTTTCTACTTATGCTGGCTGGAGAACGATAACGATAACGATAACGAGACACGGAAGCGGACGAGGGATGCGGTGAAATGTCGTGGATCCTTTGTCCTTGATGCTTACACCAAGCTCGTTGATGTGAATCTCCAGACCTCGTTCGAGCTTATCTGGCTGGGAGATTCTCGTGCTATACTCCCTTTAAAGCTAAAGGTATGCTCGTAGACATAAGTGTTTTGCTAATTTTAACACCACTACGACTAGAATCAGTCCTGGCCGGGCCCGGTGCCTGTACTAGAGACTTCCTGTTCCATGAATCAGGGAAGTAGTAGCCCAGTCACCGCGCTTCCTTCCATGCCGACTTGATGTTTATGACTACAGCCCTAGTCCAACCCTAGTCATACGAAAACCAAGATCAATGATTCACAATAACTCATCTATACACTATATAAATGAAATGTACGCTCGACCTTTTCTTTCCAGCATTCGCATTGTTAACCACCATGTTCCCTTCATACCAGACTGGGTTTCACTTACGTCTCTGATACTGCATATCATGCAGGATATAGCGGATGACGGGGCTATGTGATTATCGTCATCTCCATCACCAACGAGCGGGTCCTACCCACCTTCTTCCGCTATTCTTCCCTTAGCAATGGGATACCTCATCTCACGCAGAATCACGCTACACATTCCACCAGAGTCATCTCAATGACTAACTCTATCCTCGTCAACACCCACCCCATCTCACGCAGAAGCCACATAGAACGTCAATAACTGACTCCAACTGACTCAACACCCGCTTCCCCATATCCCAACAACGTGTTCTTCGTTACTCCGCAGATTCTGCCTCAAGTTTTACGTGAAACTGGAAGTGGAAGAGGAAGGCGGATGCGGACATAGTTATATTATTCCGAATCACCACCACTGGAACGAACCCAAACCTCCAAATTCTCCCTCATCACTTCCGCCTACTTTGATCCTGTCATAGAATCGTACATCCTCCCAGTCGCGTCTCATCGCGCAGAGTCATATCCCACTAGCCTACTCCGCCATCCTTTCAACATATCCTTCCTACCTGCTCAGCGGCTTCCATACCCTCTAAGGTCTTAACGTTACAACTCCCTAGGTTACGCTTGACCTTTCGCCTTCGTCTCGTAGAAGTGTAGCGCTGCACTGCCGCTGGAAATATCATCAGCCTTGATCTATCAGTTCTGTCGTGGATCAAATGTCGATGAAAGAAACGAAGGGAGGAGGGAGTAGTTGTCTATGAGCAAGAAGAGGTCATGAACAGAAACGACCGGTGGAATTCTGTGAACTACCTTCTGTGGGACATGAAGAACGCAAGATCGATGATAACTTGTAGGATATGATCAGCTCTGAAGAACAGCGCCTTCGAGCTCGATATCGTACCCAACGACCTCCACCTATCCCTCGTGCTAGTGCCGTACGACGCTGGTCTGGGTTTGGGATCATATCCCCCGGCTCGTCATCTCTTGCTTAGCTGTATAGGCTAGCTGGCGTGGCACAAATTGAGTTTGAGCAGCTTACTAGTGCGAAGAACGGCTCCGGGGCACGCATGCTCAGGGTAGGATTGGTAGACGAAGTCATGCGCATTCGTTCTACTGTTTCTCCTTGGGGTCATATTGCCATCTGATCTCTAATAGCAGAGAGCTTTGAGCATCTTGCCATCGATGGATATCCAAGCTTGAAGTAGGATTGGTAGACGAAATCATGTGCATTCGTTCTGCTACTCTCTCTCAAATCCAAAATTCTTCTTGTACCTGCAGACTTTCACGACAACTGGACAGCCGCTAGCGGTCTATATCATAGCAGAGCGCTTTGAATATCCGCAGGCACGTAATACTGTCGATGAACATCGGAACTTGGGACCATGCGCATTCGTTCTTGTTACTCGCTTTCAAATCCCTCATTGATGTTATCATCTTTGTATCTCAGCTTCTACAATGTCTTGTCGACTACTGCTAGTCTCTACCATACCTCAAACCCCATTGGCTACGTTCACGGTGTTCTCAAGCCCAGTCTTTACGGTCAGCGTACTCCAACGATTCATTTATCAATCTCTTTCCCCAACCATCCACAAGCTTTTACATCGTAATCCCAGTTCATCCTATGTACGTCCGGGGTACCCTTCACTCCGTCGCTTCTACTTGCATGCCCACGGACCACCGGCCCAACCGCTTCAGCCTCAACGGTTTTACGATATCCTTCTTTACCTTGCGCAAGGCTAGCACTTATCAGCTCACCACCCCAGAATTCTTCTCTGTACCTCGTGCAAATACTCCACCTACCCGACCTCCCCGCTTAATCGATAAGTCACAAGTTTCATCCAAGAACGAGGACAGGGCACGGCACGGCGTCATATATGATCACCTTTACTCGTCATCATCATTGTTGTCGTATAGCATACCGGAGGACTTCCATTCGGAAGCGTGCTGCTCTATGGGACAGGCGTAGTGCCGAGAACTTGGAGACGTCTTACATGGAGGATACTTCTACGTCACTGGGTACACAACGAGGGAGCGACTTATCGAGGGTAAGCTACCCGCTGCTTCTGTGCCTTCTTGAGGCCTCAGGGTGCATAGAGATATGCTGTTGGTGCCAGATGCGACATAGTGGTCTATCTCTACTGGACGAATAAACGGCTATCCTTGTTCATTTGGAAGCTACTGAAGGGCGTGCAGTACGAACATGGTACATATAAACAAGAGTACGCGGTGCTACGAGTGCGTATACAGGTTCTACTGCTAAGGCTACCAGTCAGACGGCCGGTGCTTTACCTTCCCTGAGCGTAGTAGCGAGCGCTGAGTCGATCTATCTCATCTACATACGTACTCTTTATCTCCCAAACCGCGCAATACTTATCTACTTTTACTCGATCTTCATTCAACCTTTATTCAAATCTACATCTCACTCAAGCTCACGCAAATCATAAAGCAGAAATATCATTTGATTCCTTTCCGCCATTGCCAAAAACAAAAAACTACTCGATACTAAACAAAGTAAGGAACTGATCGTAAGCGACTGACTATATTCGTAAGAGAAAAAAAAACAAATGAGCAACAAAAACTGCAAGCGAGTAAGTAAATTTGAGGTCGCTAGTAAGAGAGTACGTAAGAAAAAATATAAGCCGATAATTCAAGCAAATGTGAGGTGGAGATGGGAATGGGAGATATGATACGACGGTGTCCTCGGCAATTGTATATTGTACTTGGGAACTTGATGGAGAGGGGAACACCGAAGGGAACGAAGAAAAGAGCGAACACGAATAGCGAATTAAGATCTTGTGAAATATGAAACTTCTTGCGCGAGTCCAATAGAACGAGAGGGGAGAGAAGGCGCCAACAAATAACGGCTTTTGAGAGATGACGAAGGAAGATCAGACATCTTCTATTCCATTCCTAAAAATCCCAAGGCAAATCATGGTTCATCCCCAAACTCAAATGCAACACCCTTCGACTTCAACACGCTCTGGAGCACGTTCGCCCTATCCCTCCAGCGATTAGCTTCGCCCTGCAGCCTCACAATCTCATTCTCGAGGTGCTGCTGGTGCTCCAACTTGCGCTTGCGGCTCCTGCGCGCGGCAATGGTGTTTTGCCTGCGCTTCCACTCGATCTGGTCCTGCTCCGACGCATCAGGAGGAGCTCTTCGAGCTCGTCCTCGTCGAGAGCCTGCGAGCGTGCGCGTTTGCGAGCAAAGACTGCAGGGACCTCCTTCCGCGATGTGGCGGAGGGCGTGACGTATTTGCGAGGCTGGGTAGGTGCGTCGAGTGGGACGAGAGCCTGGGGAGTGAGACCCTTGCGTGTACCAGTGGCGGAGGACTTTCGCTTGTTGGAGGTGGAGAGGGCAACGGAGGGAAGGCGCGAAGTGGAGGCGGTGGCGGTGGTGGGGAGAGCTGAAGTAGGCTGGTTAGGAGAGAGGGCGGGCAGCGCAGATGCGGGAGTGGCAGGCGTGGGAGGAAACGCATCAACCATCGCATCGCGAGGAGAGATAGTGTAAAGCCCTTCGAACTGAGGCTCGGACTGCTTCTCCTGCTGAGGCTGCTCGGAATACATCATCATCTCGGGGAACAGGGGGACACCCTCGTACATGTTGGGGCTACCACCGAACTCATCGCCAAGGTCGCCTATGATGGGGGTGTTGAGGAAGTCGGAGAAGGGGGTGTCGTCGAGGGGGGAGTCGAAGCTGTCGAGCATCCCAGGGACGGCACTTGGGGGCGATGTCAAGAACGCCCGGTTCATGGGATCAGCCATATCAGGCGAGACTGAAGAGTCGGAGTCAGCCATGGAAAGGTAGTCGGGGAGGTTAGGCATACTCAAAAAGGAGACGATGTTCGCGACGTCCTCTGGCCCGAGGCCGAGGGCCTGCGCGGACATATCTATCTGCTGAGACTCGTTCATGTTGTTGGAGGGGAGCGCGGAGGTTGAAGTACTAGGTGTAGCTGAGGTATTATTATCGGTGGTCGAAGATAGCATTGATAAATAGTTGTTTTTCATGGACTCAAAATCGGAAAGAGGCTGTTCAGCAGCGTGTACTGGGACGTTGGTTGTTCTTGGTGTTGTTCTGGGTACCGGTGGCAAAATCTGGGGGAGGCCATAATGGGCAGCAAGTGACTGGGTGGAGTCGAAAACCTTGTTAGGGAGTGTCCGAGGACGGTTCGGTGGGGTGGGTTGGGTTACAACATATTGAGAAGAGGGTTGAGAAAAGCTCGAAACGGATGTTTCAAGTGGAGTAGAGGAGGGTCCTGTACGAGTGTTCGAGGCGAAAGGAACGTTCACAACTGAGTGAACATCTTGACCGAGGTTAGAGTAGTTGTATGGGAAGAAGCCGGAAATGGCGGTAGAGTTGGGGGTTGAGGTGTTTTGAGCACTGGTCGACGGCACCGTTGATGGTAACCGCGGGGAACGTTGATCTCTGAGGGTACGCATTGTCAGCTCTTGCTCTACATCAACAGAATCGCTCGAAGCGTAGTTCGACGCTGAGTCGTGAGTGTACGAATCGTTGCAAATCGTAAAACGTTCCGTTGCATGTAGCGGAGAGAACAGGAGAGAGCCCGAAGGCTCACTCAAGAGTTGCGTTTCAGAGTCGTGCTCGGAGATGCGATTCGCATTATGCGTGGTGATTGATGAACCAGCAGATGTGTCCATCGCGTAATCCATTGAAAGCATAACTGGATTACGACAAAAAAACGATGAAATCGTAGGTACGATAACAGACACGACGAAACGCAATGGCAAAAGGCAAAGCAACGGATATATGCACTCTTACGAGGCGAGAAAGTGTGGATAATGCTATGGCAAAGTTGACTCACACTATTTGCTGACTCCTTCGTAGAAGCACTACGGGTCAGAGGAAAACTCTCCAAGTCTAGTGTTGGACTGGATGAGGGGAAGAGACAAAGGATGAAAGCGACGACCGCTGACTCGGTCTCGGCTTTATACGCAGCAGACTGGACAGCCTTGAATATTAAAACTCCGACTTCCCATATTCAGTAGTCGCGGCCCCGGCTCATCGTATTGATTCGTCAGGCACAAATTTATCACAACAGCGCATTCAAATCTGTTTCCCCCACTTCAATACCAGGCTGTGCACTGCTGTATACAACCCAATGGCCATTCCACCAACTCCACAATATTCAGTACATTGTTCGATTTTAACAAAATAAAATAACAAAATTCTCATACCGAGTCATTTCACTAAAAATGGCAATTGGGACTTACCACTTACGGAACCGGAAAAACTCCATTGAGATCCAGTGACTCCATTACAAACGGGAAGCGCCGACGTCCGCGGTGCCAACAGAATCAGATCCCACACGGCTCGACAGCACCGCGCAGTTTCTTCCGAATATGGAAATAGCGCATGCCGCCGCGCACAGCATGCGCAGCACGATTCACTTGCACACGTTATGTCAATCCCGTCAACACGTTGCATGCGTTGGCTACACGTTCCCCGCCCCCCGCCTATACGTGTCAGGGTCGAGGGTACGCTGGGTGCCCACAACCGCGCCCCGCCTCCATCGTTTCAGATCGTGATTTGCAGTCTTGCGAGCAACCCCATTTCCCCTAATCACACCGACGAAAACCCATCCATCCGGGAACTACGTCCCGCACGCAGATTAAACTTTCCTAAAATCTTATCTCCGCAAGGCAACAGCACACACGATTGGTCATCCAAGAACGCGTATGCTTCTTGCTTCCCTCCGTCGGACATATATCCCAGATCGTCAAGAGCCCCTGAACGCTGGCTCCAATGATCGCTAAATTTCGGATGCACGGACTCGAAGTCGAACGATGCAAGAACGATGCGCGAGGTGGGCCCCTGATAAATCCGATGATTGCTCTCTAGAAGTGCTGCGTGCGCCGTGGATCCTCATTGACGACGTGTAAAAGACCAGGGCTATAGAACTGCGAGCTGCGTACTGCGACGCATTCAGAGCGCCAAACTGCGCCGCGGTAAAAAAAACAAGCACTCATCGACATTTCCATGAACCTAGATTCCACACAGATAGGATAATCACCCCATTCATCATCATCCCTTAATGCCTCAATGATAGAAATGAAATAAACTCACCGGATCTTCAGTGTCAATGATCAAAGCACCCCAATCCTTCAACCAATAACCACCACCCTGCTCCGTCATCCTTCCCTCTCGCTCGGTAAGCAACCCACGAAAACCGTGTTCTCCGGAGTTCATTGGCGCGCCTACGGCGGCCAGCTTCCAGGTGAGCGTCTATTAGTACCATCAATACAAAGAGCATGCGGGGGAAACACTTTAAAGTAGCAGTCGCGCCCCAAAAAATCGGAATAGTAAGCAATACCCCACACTTAACTTTGACACCTCCATGCCCAACGGAATCTACAAGAACCCCCCAGTCAACACATTGTTCACGAGTAAAATGAAAACACATTCCCAGCGAACAAAAAGTAAAGTTCAGACCCACGCGTACCGGCAATCTTAAGCTCAAGCCCAAGCCCAAGACAAAACTATGGAAGGTCGGACTGCCACGCTACGTTTTGTTGATTGCATCAGGTTTCGGCAACAGTGCCGAGTGCAGGACCCCAAATACTATTAAGGTAACAAAATAGAAAAATAAAATGATTCTTCCGATTACGTAATAATTAAAGTCACGAGGGAATTTGCTAGAAAACAAATTCCCTCGTGACCAGGAAATTGTGCAATAGAGTTATGGCGCCGCGCCATGACACATAGTCACACCGTGTGACAGTCCTGAAACTTGAAGCCAGACATATTTTTCGACATTCCTCCTTCCACATGTAATCTACCATCATGAAATAATGTATATTAGTTTGTATAAATTAGTCCAATATATAACATGTTTTGTTTTTGAAGTATACATAAATATAATGACAGAAAACTCAGATAGTTTCATAATCTGTGCAATTTTGGCAGGGGAAAACCATTTTGAATAGAACTCAGCACACAATTATCAGATTAACTTGTGTTATAGAGAAAAATTGTACTACTCATTGAGGAGAACATACTCCCATGATTATAATTTTAAATTTAACACCTTAAGGCATATTTCAACTAGAAAAATCGCTACTTTTACATATTCTGGTTCATAAATAAAAAATCTAAATGCGGAGAATTATAGCCATCAATGATTAGTGCAAAAACACTCTATATATTGTATTAATCTGTGCAGTGGTTGTTGTGTTCTATGCAGTTTAGTATCTGGCCTACTGTGAGGTACCCTAAGGCCAAAGCAAGCATGTGCAAATAAGAACTTAATAGATTCCATGCTTCGACAACATGGCTTAACACTTCTTCTTTCATCACCCCATTCAATCTATACACTCAGGATACTTTGAGATTGATTTCTACAGTATATAAGTAAATTATTGAGCCATAATTTTATATATTTACATTAAAATGCTATATATTCATGGCAGAAACAGTGTACTTAGCTCAATAAATTACAATTTCTGCATATACAAGTTCAAAAATAATAAATCTAAATGCAGAGTATTATAGCCATTGATGAGTAGCATGAAAACGCTCTATTAATTATATCAATATGTGCAGTGGTTGTTTCATTCTATACAGTTTAGTGCATGGCTCACTGCCCTAAGACCAAAGCAAACATGAGCTCAGATATCAATTACATGCTTTCACAACATGGTTTAATGCTTCTTCCTTCATCCTCCATTCAATTTACACACCCAGAATGCTCCAGGATCAATTTATGCAACTCATAGATAGAATATGGAAGCACAATTGGATGCATTCACATTAAAAGTGATGTATTTATGGCAAAAATATTGTACTTAGCTCGAAAATTTATGATTTCTACACATGTAAGTTTAAAAATGAAAAATCTAAATGTGGAGCATTGTAGCCACTGATGAATAGTATGAAAAAACTCTATTAATCATATCAATCTATGCAGTGGTTGCTTTGTTCTATACAGTTTAGTGCTGCCATATGCCCAAAGCAAACATGTGCAAACATGAACTTGGATATTGATTACATGCTTTGACAACATGGTTTAATACTTCTTCCTTCATCCCCCATTTGATCTACACATGGTATACTCCAGGATTGATTTATACATTATCATATGCCTTTACTTGGAGGTCATGAGGGAAAAATGGTCAGAAACAGTCCACATTGTCCTATTACTTACTTAAATTCTGCATTACTTTAGTAGTTATTGCTGTATTCTAATGCTCTGGTATTAAATTTATAAGTTCCTCAATGTTCTTACAGAAAAACCAATTAAAAATAAAGCCTTTTTAGAGTTTTAATGATCCAGTAAGAATGAATGTAAGAACAAGCCATAGAGTGTAGGAACAAGACAGAGTTCATGAACAAGTCACAGAGAGTATAGGGATGAGTTAGAGTATGTAGAAATGAGTTATAGACCTTAGGAACAAGCTTGGAACTCTAGAAATGTGTTGTGAACTGTAGAAATGTACTTTGGGCTGTATGGATGAGCTGAGGACTGTATTAACAAAACAGGGACAGTAGGAATAAGCTGGGGATCATAGGAATGAGCTGGAGGCTGTAGAAATGAGTTATGAACTGGGTTAATGAGCTGGGGACTGTAGTAGTGTAGAGCAGGCAAAATGCCTGTGCTGCAATTCAGGAATTATTCAACATATCAAGATGTTCCAAATTGGATTATGTAATCACACATCACACATCATTGACATGTTCATATGTATTCCACTCACACTTTCTGTTCAATCACCATTCCCACTTGCTCATTTCAATCTTTCCTCAAAATATACTTCTTCATACACTGTCCCAACCATCCCTATTCCCTGTGACACTCTGAGTTCTCAAAATAGCTTGACATCAGCACTGACATTCAAGACCCTGAAGTTTGACAAGAAAACTTGTCTCCTTGCAAACTTCAACTCATTGGACTTTCTTACTTGAGTTTTTCCATTCAGTCTTTATGTTTCACACTATTTTCCTTTTAACATCCTCCATTCCTTCATCTGATTTAATTAGTCTTACTTATTTTAGATTTATTGGTATTTCTGTATATAAATCCCTGTAGTTATTCTACAGAATCTAATCAATTTCCCTTTCACCTTAAGACACCTCAGATTGGATGGATGTCTCAATTGACTCACTTATTATTCTTTGTTTAGGTACACCTAACTGACTCATCACCTCTTCAGTAGTGAGCTGGGGACTGTAGGAGCAAGCTAGGGATCATAGGAACAAGCTGGGATTATAGGAATGAGCTAGGGGATGTAGCAATGAGCTAGAGACAATAGTAACAAGACAGGAATTGCAGGAACAAGCTGAGGGCTGTATGAATGAACTAGGGACAGTAGCAGCAAGACTGTGACTAGAACAAACTGTGAAGTATAGGAATGAGATGAGGACTGTAGGTACAAGCTGGGAACTGTAGAAATGAAAAATAGATTGTTGCAATGAGCTAGGGAATGTAGGAATGAGCTGAGGATTGTAGGAATGAGCTGGAGACTGTAGGAACAAGTGTTAAGTAGTATCATGACATTGTTGGTATCAATTTCATTGTGACAGTATTTCTAGCACATTCAATCTCATAATTATAATGATTTAAGAGTCATTATACACATCTAGCATTATTATAACAATATCAGCTTCATTTAAACTTCACATCCAGCACTATTCTAATGATGCTAGGTTTCCCCACTTCAAATAGTATGTGTGTATCAGCTATTTAACTTTAAGCACCCTGTTAGTAATTACTGCTCACATTAAGTACAATGGTACACTACTGCACTCTCAAAAATTTCATGAGAGTGCAATATACTATAGTTATTATGCTAGTGAATACTTACACAAAGTTGCAGTGAATTGTAATCTGTGCACTTAATGATCTTATGAGTGCTCAATATAAATATACTCAGTATATATAAGAGTAACTGAGTACATTATATTATTATTAGTATGTACATAGTTGAATGAACACTCATTATAGTGCTATTAGTACATTAATATGGACACTGAAGAAAACCTAGAGTACTTAGATCACTCAGCATTGTGAACAATGGCTCTGTATTAAATAAGTATCTAGACTTGGTAGATCACTAGGTATTTGTAAGTACTAGTATGTCAACAGTATGTACAAGTCAATGAGAACTCACCTCAGCATTCAATTAACATACATAAGTTAATATTCTACTTAAGAGGTATATAATTGATCCTGTAGTACCATGAGAATGTATAGAAAATGGGTAGATGAAGGAAATAAGTTTTAAGCTCTGTAGTTCAAGTATAGAATCTACTTTTATACTAAAAGGTATAGAACTCAACAACTACTGCACAGATTGACATAATATATAGAGCGATTTTGCACTACTCATTGATGGTTATAATGCTCTGCATTTAGATATTTTAATTTCAAATTGGAATATATATCTTAAAGGCACAAATTAAACAATATAATTGTGGAGAATTGTACTCCCTGATGAGTAGTATAACTTTGCTCTATAAACCCAGTGAATCTGAGAAGTGGCTGCTGAGTACTATTCAAAATGGTTTTCCCCTGCCAAAATTAGACAGATTATGGAAGAATTTGAGTTTTCTGCTGTTACACTTATGCATATTTCTTAAAAGAGCACTGCATATATTAAAACATCATATATAAATATAGTACATATTATTTTAGGATAAAGGGTTGTGTGTGGAAAGAGGAATATCAAATAATATGTCTGGCTTCAAGTTTCAGAGGGTGTCACTACATGTCACACTGCAGTGCCAGAACCAGGGATTGGGCATCCCCAATATAATTTCTTAATTGTCTGCATCTGGTATAAAAAAGGTTACGGGGGCTTGATGGTCGCCTAACCTCAAATCATGTCGGCTTGATAGCCGACGTAGCGTGGCAGTCCGACCTTCCATACAAAACAAAACAAACAAAGAACTTCCATAATTCCCCAAAGTATACTGTATTGTTCTGTCGTCTTCCAACAGGACAGGGACAGGATCGAAGTTCGATATGACTCGGTCAGCCAGATATGGACAGTACGGTAGTCTAGAAACGGTATGGCTTCCAATTGGGTTCTCAGCCCAGCGGACTCGCACCACACCGCTTTATTGTTAAATATAGCACAATGATCGACATCGGCGTGAATTGGTGGGGAAGAGTATGAATAGAGTGTCTTGAAGGGGCGTACGTAGCAGCGCTCGGTCCGGTATATTATCCTCCTCCTCATCCTTCGACGAGAATAGATGAGCGGAAGGAATTCCGAGGAGAATAAAGTCATCAAGTATGAGATTCTTGTCCTGTCGTGTCCAATCCAATCCAGCAGAGCAAAACAGCACAAAGACAAGAACGAACCAGCCAGCAGGAGAGAAAAGCCCACGTAAGGAAACCCCGTCAAACCCGTACATAGTCCCATCTTCCCACCACCATTTTCGAGCGGAAGTGACGTCGAAGAGTTCATAATAAGACCTGACACCACATTGGCGTAAGTTTCAGACATCCCATCCGACCATATGCAAAAAGCACAGCATTGATTAACTATCCATCTTCATATCCATTGTCCAATGCCCAACGTCCAAGGGATCCAATCGTAGGTAAATGCAGGCCGTGCCGACTGGATACCGTCAACCCCGGCATCATCAAGTGCGTAAACCCCTCTTGCGTGGACCCGCGCACGTATCGGAGTAGGTCACAGGTGACGAGTGCTGTAGCGTGGCTGTACGTTACACCCTGTGCGTGGAGGACGTTGCCAAGATTGAAGGCCTTCAACTATTCAGTATCGCTGTTCACCACGAGGGATGTTCTGATATTGAAGGGGTGGGATGCGAACTGAGATGTTGCGAGGGTACAGCGCGGGGACAGAGACTGCGGAGATGCCCATGGGGTACAGCAAGCAGGGAGAGGAGGCCTAGAGTGCCGAAGGTATACGTTACGGTAGGATAACCCGTCATGTGGGAGGAGGAATAGCTGTGGTCGACAACTTTAGCGGTGCTCCAAACTGTTTAGAATGGATATCGCGGAGAAGATAAGAAAGGCTCCAGTGGGCGAGGTGGATGGACAACTGAGGTATAGAGGGGGCACAGCTAGCTAGAGGAAGACACAGAATGACAAGATAAGTAGACAGCAGCGCACCTCGTGATAATGCGGGGTAGGATAGCTGTGGCCGATGATAGCAGTGCTCCAAACGGTTTGTTCTGGGCATGTATTGAATATATGTATGGCGTACCACCGATCTTCAACTATTGCTCATCGCTGTTCATGGTCGTTCGAGAGAAAGCTCTGTTGTTCAATGGTGTGCGAGATGTTTTTCGGGTGCCCAGGGGATAGCAGACGTCATCCTGTGCCCGACAATGTTGTGAACCTTCAACTGTTGTTCATCGCTGTTCTTTAGTCGTTCGAGAGAAAGTTTAATTGTGGAATGGTGTGACATGTTTGTCGGGTGTCCAGGAGACAGCAGATGTCGTGGAAGATCTAGAGCGGGTGTCCCATACTCCTGTCCCCAATAATGTTGTGAATCTTCAGTTGTTGTTCATCGCTGTTCATTGGTCGCTCGAGAGAATGTTCCATTGTTGAATGGTGTGCTTGCTGGATGTTGTCGGGTGTCCAGGGGACAGCAGACGTCATGGAGGATCCAGAGCCGGCGTCTCATAATCCTGTGCCCGACAATATTGTGAATCTTCAGTTGTTGTTCATCGCTGTTCACTAGTCGTTCGAGGGGGGGTTCTGTTCCTGCATGGCGTGTGAGATGTTCGTCGGGTGTTCAGGATAGCAGTGCTCGATGACACCTCGTGACAACGTCGGGGTAGAATAACTGTGGTCGACGATAATGGCAGTGCTCCAAAGGCTAGATAACACCAGAAGATAAGTACACTCCAATACGAAGGATAGTCAAACTTGTCTTCAAGAGATACCCCTTCAAGTATCCTCCTAAGCATTCGATCCATTGGTTGCCTTGCCAGCTAGGCACAATCTAAGCGAAGCCTTGAGCAGATCTGCAAGATTCGCACCAGGTACCGGACAGGCATCCGTCTACGCGAGCGTGGGCGGTAGGATTGATGCGCCTGCCATGCGGTGATGGGGCGGGACACATGTCAGGCGGGGACGTCTTCTAAGCGAGCAGGGCGGCGATGATGCGCACGTCGTGGTGACAGGGCGGAAAGTCCCAAGCTAACGAAGGGCGGCCAGGCGGGCATCTAAGCGATCAAAGGGCGGCCTCATGATGCGTCCATCCATGAGGTGGTGGGATATATGAGGGGATGATGCGCTACATCAAAGCCTGCATGGGGTTTATAAAGGCGGGTGAAGAGAATCAGTGTGATGCGCCATGATGTAAATTGATGTATACGCGAGTCATGCCCGGATTGACTCTAAACCAGTCATTTGAGGATGGAATGATAAGAAAATCGTCAGATAACGACAATACCCAGGGAGGGCGAATGTGAAGGTAGCTCTTCTTCGCCACTCAGAGCACGACGACCTCAAGCGGAGGCAGGTGTATGTGATTCTATTGTGTCAGTTAACTGTATTAGGTGAACAAAAGAAAGCAAACCCTTGGCCCAAGGGCCTATTCCGCAGCAACCGTGAATCGCCTAGACCACACTGATGACTCTGATATCCTGAGTGTACAGTGAGCCTCATAATAGAGCATCGAAGGAGTATACACAGAAAAGCAGGAGGATGTTCAAACTTGAGCGTCTAGCAAGACGCTGAAAAGCGGAACGAACGTGGGCGGGGGAATCAACCAAAAGAGGCGCGTGAATACGAGGGTCTTTATATACCTGGATGAATCCTTCGCTCGTCGGTCCCGCACCTTACGGGGGTTCGGGGATAGACTGCAAAATGCAGTGAGTCAACTGCGGTTCCACCCATATGCGTCACCGTCGGTGCTAATTAGCGCTTGTCACATGACGTTCGGTTACGGTCATCTGATCCTGATTCATGTTCAACAAAGACTTTGGCGCCTCACCTTGGCTTTTCTTCTCGTTTCATGGGTTCCGTGGGTATAGGTGACTTAGAGAAGTACATATAAGCCAAGATATAGCAACCACAGTGGTTTCTGGAGTCAGAGAAGCAAAAATTTCGTTGTTTCACTGTTGCATGGCACGCAGCTCAGGGGCTACCGCGGTGAGTCACTAATAAAGATGGCCGAAACATTCTTGTGTGAGTTGACATATAAGGAATTCCAAGCCGGCGTCGAGTCAGACATAACATGAAAAAATTGCAAATCAAGTTTAAGAATGCAGATTTGACTGACTCTTATGATTCGATAGCCCGAACAACACCGATTCGTGAAAAATACCAAAAACGCCTAGAAACAACTAGAAATCACGTCCATAAACCCTAGCGAGTGCATAGCCGACCAAAACCGCTACTAATGATAGCAGAATTGTTAAGGTGCCTATCTCAGACACCGCAACAAGGCGCTTGAGGCAGAATAGGGATGGAAGCATCGTACGGGGGTTCATCGAAGTCCCCAGAGATAATTGCGAAGGGCCATAAGGTATCGTTATACGTAGGTTGCATGAATCCAACTGGAATCGTAAGGCTGGATTTCCAAGTCGTGTCAGACACGTACGTGGAAGTAGTGCCGTCTGTGTAAATGATCTGCAAAGCAGCAAGGATCCCAGCTGGGCCTGACTCGTTCACGCCTCCTACAGCAATGACGTTGCTATTGGGCTGAGCAGTGGCGCAGAAGCGGTTAGAAGCTTGCCAACTGTTGGAGTCGAGTCTGCCGCCCAGGGTTACACCGTTAACATAGAGAGTGAAGAAGTTGTCTGCGGTCATAATGATATCGATATTGCGGGCGGTCTTGCCCGGTGGAGTAAGAATCGTCTTGCGGAACGCACGACTGCCAGGGGGAGCGTAGCCACTGGAGTAGTCGCCGGTCCAGATCCACTTCGAGGCTGTAAAGTCAAGCGAGGCCACGAAGGGGATAAACCCGCTGGCAGCGACGAAGGCGAGGGAGAAGAGCATATCTGAGGAGGAGGTGAGGTGAGTTTACGGTGTAGAAGGTGTTAGACTTACGCTTGATGGAGAACATTGAAACTCCTGTTTCTGCTCCTTCTCACTGAGCTTTTCCTCGTTATATACCAGAGAAACCATCCTTATCCTTTCAAATAAGTCAACGTCGGTGAATCCAAGGAACGAAGAACAGTCGTCAAATGTGGATTGAAGTACATGCCATGATCACGTACCATGATAATAATCGTAGCGACTGAATACTTGTCAAAAGAGCATTTCTACTGGGATGAACAACTCAATAGCTCTGCAGTCGTTGCAACTTTCTATTGGGATAGTGGCACAATATACTCTTAAAATATACGTGTTAGTAAGACGTAGTTGACAACGGAATGTGCTCAACTGACCAATCCAACTGTACCGGAGTCCCAGTCATCATCAAAGCAACTGTCCAGACATAAGGTAGAGAGAAAGTGGGACTACAGAGGTTTACCACCTAGCGCTGACTTCCCGCATTAAGAACGAGTCATAGGCCAAGGACAGGATATACCGAAGTTATCCAGATCACTTGATTTGAAAGTATGACAATCAGCTTGTGTGCGTACCTTGTTCCTGTATGTTCGACATTTACGACCATCTCATGTTCTAATCAAAGTGTATAGTCAAACTCAAAGCTCAAGGGGTGATCGAAAGGAAAATGAAGAACGAAAGGAGCAAGTGATGTTCATCAACGAACGGAACCAAAAACGGAACCGGAGACAAAGAATACAGATCACGTGTGGAGAGCCTATAGCGTTGATATGGAACAAGCCCAAATATTGTGCCACCCATCCTATCATCCTACTATGAACTTAAAAACGTTGCTTATAAGGCCCTTGTTAATTTCGAACTCTTCAGACACAATTTTTATAATATTAACGAACTATAAAGGTGGTACTGCGCATAAAAAAGAGTTTATAAGTTGTTCAGTAGCTGAAAAGTGCTTAAGTGCTTACTTACCCATTGTGTTTCCTAGCCCTTGCGAGTGCACTTAATAGCACCTCCAGCCTACAATACAGGTGGTTTTTAACATGTCCTAGCAACAGCACTAGGAGATTACTTCGGAGTTCGTAATTTTGAAATTTTACTTACTCTACTTACCTGTAGGACTTCCATCCTGTCCCCAAAAAAATAGGTTTAGTAAATAGAAACAATGGATGACCTAATATTAACTCTATTCTCTAATTTTTAGAGCTACCTGCAAGCGAGATTAGATAATGCAAAGAGTGTGAAAGTTTGACTCTCCATCTGAATTTTCAATCATTTTTTTGACAGGGTTGTAATGACTGATCTGTATCGACGCTACAAAACATCCCTATCTTAATTTCCCTCTTATCACTTGTACAATTATCAGTGTTCAATACATATTTTTATTTTCAATAACTTACCGCAACACAACTCTTGTACTATGGGCCTTGGATAGTATGCATAACAAACTCCTGTTCGAGTTCTTCAACCTATGCTGCCTCTTTACCTGAGGGCACACACCCCTGAGTTCAAATACTTAGAAGCAAATTCAGTGCAATCAAGTTGCTCATTGCAGTGACTAGGCCAACCAATAACCAATGGTATGCTCTGGCAACATTCTGGATGCCGCAATCCCAACTGTATTCAATTATATAATACAAATATCTCAGTATTATACCTTATATCAGTATAAAAGCTCATTAATTCATGCAATACAAGGAAATCTTGACTAATTCCTAGGTCAGGTCGGCTTAAGAGACTTATGAGGTACCCTACCTACCTAGAGAGGCATACGGTTTAGGAACACTGTATCCCCCGGTCTATTGACATCATGGACGTCCGTAATCGGAGGATCTGTCACCTTTTGAAAGTGTGAGGCATACAGTTTAGGAACGCCGTGCAGTAACATATAGTGTTCCCACTTCATCCAAACCTCGTCTCTACTAGTGCAGTACACTGCAATACCAGTACTGAGTTTGATATGCTTCATACGAACCTGAATTTAAGTTACTGTTGTGCCATTTGACTTACGCTTTCTCCAATGTATTTTATTTCTGCTCTTTTTACACGTATGGCTTGTCGCCTAAGGAATAAGCCGAAAATACAAGGCATGTGGTTCCGGTCAAACTAACACCGGTCTTTATCATTTTACCCGATCGTGTTCTTAGTACAAGTGCCATTTACTGATTCTGCTTGGATTCTGCCAAGCACTATGGAGCTTCCGTCGATAGCGCAATTAAGCTGTATGCAAGTGATAATAATCAACCAACTTCTACGTATAAGCACGTAGAAGAGATCTCAGCCTAGTTACTCCCACCTACCTGTGCCTTAAATGTTACACTACTTCACGATGAGCGGCGATTACTCTGGTATTCCCGCTGAGGTAATAATTAATGATCTATATAAAGTCATAACATTAAGGACTGTCTACGGTATGTCATAAACACAAATCTTATGTTGCCACCACTCAGTATGATTTGACAGTTGCTGCTATATCTTCCCTCGGATATAATATTATTTACTGCTTTTTTGATGAGGTATTATTCATCAGTTATAAAACATACATATAGAAGTTGACATTATTTAGGTCAAATACATCTGGTGGTGAGATGGGTTTCCCATTGGCAACATATATCTCGTGATTAGACTTCTCTTTTTAATTAGTGGAATGAAATGGTCCATTCCCAAAATTCTTTTCATCATTGCAAGATACTATTGTCCTCTGTATCTTTTGTAAGCTACATTCATTTACTATGTAAATTCATTCCTCAACATCGGGATCTTACAGACTTCTCGACACATTGCTTCGTATTATGCATTCCCCCATTGTGAAAGATTATTAACTGAGTTATATTCCTCTTAGCACAATTCTTCGGTGTCTTTGGAACCGTTGTCAGTAATTCTCATATGAAGTTACCCTCTCGTAAACTGAATCCACGAAATCAGCAGTAAATATAAGAGAATTAATATGTTTATAAACTCTAACATCAAACCATAGCTGTCGAGCAGTTTACTGGTATGAGCAAATGTAAGGAATTTTATTTTATTATTCTGCCTCATAAAATGTACTTACCAGCAGTCATATAGAGGGGGAATATTGATCCTAAATACTGCAGTGGACCTTATTTTTGCATTCCGAGTTTGTGCATGTTACGGAAACAGTAAAAAAGGTGTAATTTTCCATTTAATATGCTAATGTAAGACTTACTGATCTTCAAATACAAATAGTAGTGTCATTTTTAGGAATATTTTCGTTGGGTGAGTCGTAACCCTATCCAATGATTGATATTGATGTACATATGAAAATTACTAGCACAATTTTCAGTATGCTGAATATAACTGCCTATTATATAGTAATTGATGTACTCTAATCCCACCTTTAGATACTCTTCACTTATTCCATACAAGCTGGTATTGGAGATAGTAAGAGTCTTATTGATGTTCCAGGAATCGTGTGCCCCGTAAATGTTCCTGGAAATGTAGCCCTTCTCTACTTGCTACAAACTCTCTATTTCGGAGTCAATTTGGCTATCCACTGTATGTTTAATCCAACTTTCCACAAGTATGCATCTAAATCGTGTTAACAGCTACCATGTTTCTACTTACGATTTTTAAACTCTGGAGGAATATCAGAGTTACTCAAGGAGGATTTCGAAACTTGTTGCAAAATAAGACAAACAACTTCCCTATTCTGATCTCCTTTATGCGTGACGGAACAGTGTTTTTCTTCATTATCTTTGGTGAGATATTTATATATTTCTTCGAAAAAATGGGCTTCTGATCAACATCATATGTCTATTAGCATGCACTTTTATAATGACATGGTACTCAGTACAGAAGAGAGATGTATTCATTCAGCTTAATACCTATTTCAGCCCGTAAATCTCATCAGTATTATTATTTATTGCAAATGTCTCATACAATTGCAGGTGGTACTATGCAATGCAGTCATATACTGTGAGTCGTAATTCTTCCCTTTTAAGGATTCACATTTAGAATTCATCAGGGGTCACACTTAATACTGAATTTACGGAAAATGTCAGACGTGGATGAACGCGGAAGCGCTCCCACTATGTCTCGATCAATTTTCTTCACTAACCCCGGACTTTGTACAAGATACAACTCTGGAGAAGAGCATGAAATGGATCTGGTTCAGATTGTATGAGAGGTGAAGGGTATTGTAGGTTGACACTATGCTATTGCCTTTAATTAGACGACCACATGTATTACTAGGAATACGGATTGATTCACAACCATATAAATTGTGACTAACAGTGTCTAACTGTCGTTGACAGTGCTAGCAAGGCCGGCAAGCGGCAGCGCCCACTACCTTGAACCGGGGAACGGAGGTTGATGGCCAGAGAAATGTTGTCGAGTACTAGTTAAGTTGTCATGGTGGGTGAGTTTAGTGATAGAAATGGGACGCCCGGTCCTCAGTATTTTGGTATGGTAATGTTTATGTTGCGCAATTTAATTGGTGATATTTATTATTATACATGCAATATCTACATGAGTTGGTAACCGTAATGTAGAATCCATGTATTCAATATTGTCCATTGTCACTGAACGTTTGAGAGAAACCGACGGTCAGCGTTGACACGATCTGATGCACATTCTGTAAACGCTGAAAATGAACTTGTGAGTCAAAAACCACTGCTGCGACGCGTACGGCTACAGCGAAAAGAAACAAAGTTTTAGCAAAGGTTATGACATTTAATGAGAACAACATACAAAATGAATGTGTCCGCAATTAGCAAGCCATGAGCACTTTTTACTTGATCCAGAAAATACCCAAAAGACCATACACATAAGCAGGAACACATGAGAGGGAGCCTGGTGACGAGGGACAAGCAGCAAGGTGAAAACATGCTAGGAAAACATAGAAAGACATGTGGGACTCAAAGGGGGAGACACTAAAGAGTGGGCCCATTCGCTCAATTTTGCCGAAAATCATGATCGGAAGTTCAAACGGAGAATTTCAAAGTACTTAAGCACTAAGTTCTACTTTTTCCTACCTCTGAATCTCGTTATAAATTTGGAGGTTGGGTAGATATTACTACGTTCAAACAACACGTCTAATAATAATAAAAGATTCATAAGGCAAAAGGATATGGTTAACGTCCGTAGTATCTCAGTGTTATCAACTCCGGACTGATCGCCGATCTTTTTCCTTAGAAACGATGCAGAAATTAGCGTAGCGTATCGCGTTACGCCAACTTTGAATTCCCCTATTGACGATAGTAATGTGCAGAGATGTAAATAGTTGAAACAAATACAGTCACCAATGCTTTGTGGAATCAGAAGTGTAAGCATTACTTACTAGTATTACCTTTTCTGTGCAGTTATTGCTAAACGTAAACTTATAAGGCCCTTGTTAACTTCGAACTCTTCAAAAACGATTTTTATAACATTAACGAACCGCCCCAGCTTATTTTAAGTTAAATATATCATATCAGTCACCCTTGTACTTATCACTCACACCACATACTATAGCCTACTTAATTACCATATACTATACTACCCACGGAGATTATTGAGAGCAATTTTTGTTTGAGAGCTGGACCTAGATATTGAAAATCGAAGATAGTTCACGCGCTCAAGAGGGCCCAATATTGACTGTTAAATAAGTCCTTACCGCGATCATCATGGCAATTCCAATCTATTGAACAGTGATCAAAATGAGCGTGTATTATCAATTCGATGATGTTTGAGTGTATGTATACTCACCTCAGACAAAGCTAAAACGGGGTTAGATACATGTGTATCTATATAACTCCCTCTGAATCCGCCTGTTGAATATACCATCGAGTGCTTGGGGACTTGGATTATGTTGTAGATACGATCTCGTTATTGAGAACACTGATCCGGCCTCCGGCGAATTTTTGTAATCTAGGCTCTTTGAAGTTTGAGCATTAAGCGTATTTCGAAATTATGTTCCGTACTTAGTGGTTCATTATGAATCCCACATATGAACACTACTGCCTCCAGAAATATGTAATTTGTTATAAAATCCCAAAGATAGTCCCATTATTTACCCATCATTATTACAATGGACAGAAATAGCTCGTACGTCAGGAACTATAATTGGTTAGTACTACAGAACGATTTAAGTGCCTTCAATTCTAATTCTCAGTGGCCCAGTCTTTCTCCACCCCTCTGATATTTTCCACAAAATCATTCAAAGTCTTCTCAGGTGAGATATACTCCAACCCAAGCACCTTTTGAGATCTGGAAGTGTCTAGCGTAGACAAAGTTCCCGGATGTTCCACATAAGCAGCAGGATCGGCAACATTTGTAAGACTAGGGTGTGCTTTCCTCAAATATTCGGCTGCTTGTTTCCATGTATAATTACCCCAATTTACAATGAAGCGTTTTTCCTCGGGTTCGGCACGCGGTAAGTCGATAGCTAAAACGTGAGCTTTTGCGACATCTCGGACGTCGACGAAGTATGGGGGAAAGACCTTGGGGAAGGGATACACGCCGTTTATCACTGCATGGGGAAGGCTATTAGTACCTAAGCCCACACCTGCTGTGGACGGGTATGGAAAGTAAGGAACGTAGGGTCCGAAAACAAAGCCGGGGAGAACTAGCGATATTTAAGTTAATAGTTATTTCTTGGTGATTACTTAATGGCGTAGCTATAGGACTTACTGGTAGCAATGTCAAGCTTGGGATGATGCCTCACGAAGTCCCAAAGAGCTTTCTCAGCCAGGATCTTAGCACCACAGTATACAAAGATAGGATTTTCTGCTTGTAAACGGGTTTCATCAATTGCGACTTCACCCCAGTCTAAAATTTGTCGTTAATATAGAAGCCCTGGTCGGGAAGAATACTAGTAGAACTGACTGGATTCTGTAAGCGTGATTCCAGAAAAAGCGGCCTCGCCTGATGCTAACGAGGCCAGGTATTGAATAAGTATAGATATATTACTTTGATAGAATACGAACGATGAAGAAGGGTGACATAGCTGCTTGTCACAACTAATTTCTCTATTCCTGCCTTCTCTGCTTGCCTAACGACATTGAGCGTACCTTCGATAGCAGTCTATTCAGTTTTTTGAGTGAAGATCGTTTACTCATCTTTCTCCAATGTAGTAGCTTACACTAAGTATGTCATCCGGGGAAGCCTTGTTGGCTAAAGGAGAAGCAACATGGATAATGATGTCAACCTCTTCAATCAGAATCCTAAGTTAGTATCATCACAGATGTATAGATAAAGTATTTCCACAAACCCTCAAGAGCTTCTGAGAGATCGTCCTTTGCGATATCGTCCACTCGTGTGAACTCAATCCCGGGGATATTGACAGTTTTTCTCAAAGATTCGACTTTATTACCACGGACAGTTCTAAGCGTGATATCAGCATTCGATGGCGAATACGATTACGGATAAACTGTAGTACTTACCCTCGAACACGATAGCCCTTTTGCAAAAGCTGGTCAGCAACATGACCCGCGATGAAGCCAGTAACTCCAGTAACCTTCAACAAAATGACAGTCAGAAGAGGGGCGGGAATTCAGTAACAAGGAAAGACGTACAAGAACAAGCTTTCCGGACATTGCAGTGGTAATGCTATAGAAGCGGTTGCCAGAACTGGGGAATGTTGCAGATCAGATACTAGCAGTGCTTTTTATATCTTTTTCCAAGGCAGGGAACTTGAAGGAGACTGATGCATCAAGGAGAGAGCGTGGTATACGGCGTTCCAGAACCACATGCTTTTTGCTTTTACATCGGCGGTTCTATAATAAGCGACATTCGCGGGCAATCACTACCGAGTCTTCGTAACAGCCTTTAACAACAGGTCAAGTTTCATTATAAACCGGACGTCCCAGGTCTATATAAAAGTCAACGAGTCTGACAATAGATACGGATCATATTGATTCTTACCTCCACAAAGCGCAATGTTGATGACGATAGACCGAGGCAAGAAATATCCCGAAAGGTTGTCCGACCCGCAGATCGAGGCCTGCCAGTTTCCGACTGGAGTTCCAAGTGTCGACGTATCTATAGTGCTGGAGTTTGATGAAATGGACGCTGGAACGTCAGCGCGAGGGAAGAACCAGGTACTTCATACACATGTCAGTGTGGTTATCATTTATCAGTCGATGCCGTTGAACTCACGAAATTCCGGCAGATGTAAATTCGGTAACGAAGACACCAGCACCTCCGTTATTGAAGTTTGGTCCATATGATGGATGTCCGGTATCGGTGACGATACAGCCTGACTTATCTGCGCCGTTACAGTCCGTGGAGTTTACAACCGAAGAACTGCTTTGGTTAGAATTGGGACTCGATGCTTTGCACCCTGGCAACGTGTGCAAGCTAGCATGGCTATATGTAACTTGATTTACAGCCTCGAAAGTATCGATTTCGCTGAAGTGACGAAATAAGATATCAGAATAACAGTCGGCTATAAGAGTGTCGATATACTTGCCTTCCAACAGGCCAGCCGTAACTAACTTGAGGAGCCCACGACCAACTAAGAAAAATTCTCAGAGGATGAACATACTGAAGGGATGTAAGCGGCCACTTACATAGCTGGCCATACACCACACTACAGGCAAGAAATAGCAAGCCTTGTTAACTTATGCACCGAGAAAAATACAAAGCAACATACTCCATATAGTGCATGGTAGACATTGGTTACCCAGATACTTCCGAAATCGTAACTTGCGGTTGTTGTTATCCTGACCGAATTGCGTTTTTGGTTATCGGGGACAGTACCGGCATCAACCTTCAGGAACGCGTGTTTTGTTTGAGAGTCAACATACGCCAATTTTGCAGACGTGGCCGCTTTCGAGCCCAAATACCTGTCGCCAGCTGTACTATTAGCTCTGACCGACAGGAAATGCGGTATTCTTCCTACGTTTGGTCACCTGAAGTTGAACTATCGTCTAGTAAAATTAATTAGACACGTTATAACCCGCGGAAAGGATGAAAAATACCAACAGCCATCGAAGAAATCCCTCCCTTAAAGAAGCTTTCCTCCGAGTAGTCTTTCACAAGCCCGTATGTTGTTGCGATGGATGGCTGCGCGTTAAGAGTAACAATGCTCAGTATAGGAGCAAGGGTAAGGATGGAGAGCATTTTCGAGAGTTTATTATGTAGTAACGACAGGAAGAGGGGAGAGGTTAAAGCTGAAGTTGGACTAGGCTTTGTGGGTCCGGAGACGGAAACACGGAACCATGGAAGCTATGAATCGATTTTCGGGACTTGTGGCCACGACAAAGATTACAGATATATTTCTCACAAACTGCTCTTGGACTGCCCTGGTTCATATGCTCGAGGGCTGATCACCTAAAATATTATCAGGGGCGGCTTACTCTTGATCCAGGAACGCCGATCTTACATGCAGGTATCAATACAAGTGCTATGCGACATTGCAACAGTTGTACACTTAAAAATCGTACTTTCTCCAAGTTGTTGCTTCTCGATGGAAAGATGATTCGAAAGACTTCAACATGGCACCCCAAAATTGCCCAACGGTAAAAGATTATAGCCCTGAAAAGGGGTCAGAATTTGAGCACTGAACATACGAATGTAATAGAACTCGAGAATGTGTTTACCGGCCACTTTGAAATAGATATCCTTAATCTATCTTTCCTTGCATTAAGCATACGGACGCCGGACTTCGAGACCATAACATCAGTTTCTCTACATATAACCTAACCTGAATCAACGGATTAACCACTTGGCAAAAGTTGGAACTGGGGCTTGCCAGGAGTCAGAACTGCCAACTCGTCAATGGCTCGCAGGCTGCAGCCTCCCAGCTCCCCATAGCTCAATGCCCGTGGGTTGTGACTCGTGAGTAGTGTTGCCGCTGGTTCAGCTCCGAGCCGCTGAGCTGCTAAGCTGAGCGGGCATTTTCGCTCAGCGCTCATGTCAGTTCTGAGCTAGCTTAAGCTGCCGCTCACACAGATTCAAATGAAAATTCAACCTGAAAACAGTATTATTACTACTTACATAGCAATTCTTCAAATATTTGCGAAGTATTCTGTTAAAAACAAATACTATGTGATTCTCCCTGATTAACGGAGCAACGCTATGCACTCTTATGCACTAGAGACAAATGAAGTCAGAACGATCAATGACCGTCTGGGATGTCAGGCCTTCAGGGTCGAAAAGTTTGACGTGACGCTTAATAAAGATGGAGTCCGTAGTCCCCTGTTACAACTGACTATACCAAATTAGGTACTAGCGCGAGATTTCGACACATCAGCTCGGATTTGGCTCGGATGGCAGCCTTTATGTAAGCGAACCTCTTCCGTTGACTTAACGCCCTCGCGTTCTAGTTGCGCGAGGAGATAAGAGGGAATGTGCAGTACAGTATGGAATGAAAGGCAGGTATCTGATAAACTAGTAGTTATACTTAAGTTGATAGATATGTACCCATGTTGAATGTTGGATTACCGCTGGCCGCTGAATTAGTATATAATTTTCGTGGGATGTCATGTCATAAGGTGCATACATATGCATATCTATGTAGTGTTTAAAATATACAACTTTGCAGAATGTGATAACCATATTTTTAATGTGACAGTAGGTAGACTGTGTTCAAATACTTAATATATTAACGTTGTACTTACATATACTTTCCTCAAAAGTAATTTAGTATCTACGCATGTGGTAAGTTATACCCTCATTTCGTCCCTGTTATGGAACACGGATTTATCATCCAATCCTCGCGCTATCGATGCGCCATGTCAGCGCTTCAGCTGGCGGGGCACTTGTTGAAGGCTCTAATAAATTCGTGTGACGGCGTATATTGTGGGGGTAAACGCACACGGTAAACGACGTAGTATACAGATTTAAATACAAAATATGTAGCATATAAAAGGAATAGCATAATGTCATAGAATAAAATGGAAACATACAAGTGAAACATAGTGGCGTGAGCGGGGATCATTAAGACATTTGAATATGGTTGTCTCAGGTATTCCAACAGCACTGGCATTTTCCTTACTGACTTGACTCGATCTCGTATTACGAACTGTCATTCTTTTCCTGGTATAAAAGTAGATTACAACGTTACTGCCCACCTTAGCTGTCTCTCTTCATTACGAGAACTGAGGTGAGCAGAGCACACTATACTTAGCTATTCATTTACTTATTTATATTACCTGCTATAGTGTTCTTACTTATCTAGTTACACACCTCTATTACCTGTACATGCTAACAATTTCTGTAAACGGCGCAAGAGGCTCAAGAGTTATAAATATTTACAAAATCATGAGCTTTATTTCAATAACTATAATACTTATACAGCACTATTATTAATGTTGATAAGTGTGCTACCGCCTTACAGTAAGTAGTTACTGAAATAAAATATTAAATTAATGTCATTACAGTGAATACATATATTTCCCTAGTAGATTACTGCTACTAGATGCAGACATGTGGTTACCTACAGTTTATAAGCACTTGTTTAATGCCTACCTACAATAAAATATCAAATACAGGCAAGTATAGTGGACTTATTATTTACTGTAGCGATGTATCTATTGTGTCTAGGGAGTTGCATACATAAATGCAAGCACAGGAAACATCGCGCGAAGGATTGCCGTATAAGCGCCTTCCAAGCGCTACGGCACCGTTCAAACTGGCTTGCGAACCAATCACGTGATGTGTCAAAATCTTGCGCTAGAGCCCAATTTGGTATGGTCGATTGTAACAGGGGACTCATTACCGATAAAGATGTTACTACATAAGTGCTTATTTTCGTATTCTCTTTCCAAATAATTCAGCTAGATAGCTATCTGACCACCACTGAAATCATTTTAGCACAATAATTTTGAACATTCTGTGAAGTATAATATATTGCTAGCTATTTTTACAGGTATATACCCAAGAAACACAGTTTATTACTTCATAGCCTACTACTTTTCAACAGCCCACTTATATTTGTGCTTGAGCGGCCGCTCAAGCAGCTCATCAAGCGGAGTTGCAATGAGCTGAGCTGATATTGAGAAAAGCTACCCTGAGCCGAGCGGGAGCTGAGCTGAGCTGAGCGGCGGCAACACTACTCGTGAGTCAAGCAAAGAAAGTGTGCCGGTGTCGTGCATTTTTTATTCGTGACGGAACTGGAATCAATGCTTCCGAGGTTCAAAACTTCAATCTACGACGGTGTGAGGCTAAGTACGACCTACGATTCCGACTCTGCTTCCGAGAGCAATCGGAGTTGTTTCGGAGTCGATTCGGACCATTTTGATTTGATTACTAAGTAAGTATTACGTATTATATACCCACGTGTATTATATAATCTAGTTTAACGATCACGGCTACTTGACATGGCGTGACGCGTCGATAACATTTCTGTACATAGCTTCAACGTTTCAAAACGTTTGAGTTTGGACTATTATCAACAATATTTCTATTGTTCACTATCCTTTTGATTTTTACTCTCGTTTCACGCCCATTCTTTACACTCTCCAAAAAATCTCTGCTGTAAACATCACAGACTATTGCCTGCAATGACGTCTACAAAGTCAACTCCTGTGGCCCCATCGTACTGGGTTAGGCGAAGCCAGCGACCAAGAAAGGATGTCGACTACTCAAATAGCGAGCTTGAAAGCCACAATTTGAAGAGTCATAACATCGATTGGGGGGATAGTGGTGAAGAGGAAGCTCCGGAGTATGATTCATCAGAGGTAGAGAAAGGTGCTAGGCAGAGCTTGAAGCGTATGTCCTTACTTTCCTTTCTATGCAATGCTTCATGATACATCTTTTCACATCTTCCAGGGAAGAAAAAGACGAGTGGCACCGGAAGAAACAGAGCAAAGATATTCAAAACTTCAAGTATACGCGATGATACTCTACTTGCTCGAGGCTGACTATATGCGTATAGCTCCGAACAAAAACCGACGATTAGATGTCGAGAAGGAGAATGAAGGCATTGTTTTGTAAGTACATTTATTTTGATTTCGGTACAAGCTTGTTCGCTCATGTCTAGATAGCGTCAAAGCTCCTCCCCGCGAGCCGGCTGCAATGCGAGAGGCTTTGAAGAATATACGTAGTAAGCATAAGTGTTAGGTGGACCTCGGAATACTTGATGTTAACATACTTTAGATCGTAATGGCTCTGTCGGAGATAAAGCGGTCAAATCTATCGCACAAAACAAGCAATTGGAAACTCTTCGGAAAGAACCCGAATGCTTTACAGATCCACTTCCTTCCTCGTGTGATGCTCCTTTAAAACCCACCAAGCCTATGCTGTCTCTGACAACTGAATCGAGGCAACGTACACCTGTGCCTTCTTTGACTCCAGCCTCTCCTTTGCATCAATATACACATTTATATTCTAGCCCGGGTCAAGCTTATCCTACGAAGTTACCAGCGACCGTCGATGACCCACAAAGTCCTGTATTTCCTTTGGGTAACCATGCTTTCCCTATTGTATGCTCTTACGCTGTGCATGAGGAACCTTTCGGAATTAGCGTAAGCGACCCATATGACCCGTATTCACTTCTCCAGCAGACGGATGAAATCTCTGTGGCTACCGCGAACGCCCCCAACGCCCCACCTTTGACGAATGTATTGTATTGTAACAAATCCCTACAAACCTCGCTCGTGACTGTACGCAAAGTTCGCCCTGCAACGCTGCTGGACATAGCAGAAATGGCGGATATCGCGAACTGTTATAACCAGTCTGTCTTGAATGCCTTGCCAATTATGGACTCGGAGATGTGTGGCTTATACATGGAGACTACAGAGAAGTTCAATCTCCCGTTCGTTGTCTTCGTTCAGAACGAGGGGGTTGCAGGACGAACTCCTATGATCCTGGGTTACGCTCATGCCGAGTATTTCTGTGCCCACTGGAACGTTATGATCCATATCATCGTCCGCGAGGGACTTGCCAATTCTCTAGTTTCTTTGTTCCTTATGTATGCGCTGCTCGAGGATCTGAAGAAGATAGGACGAGAAGAAGCTCAGCAAAGTTCGGTCATCAAGATTGAAGCAGGTTATTGTATGCCTCAGACTCAAGCTCACCCCATCTATAATATCTTTGCGATGGCTCCTCGACCTTTCATTCCTGGCTGGTCTACTCCCTGGAAGGAATGGGGGTTTGTAGAGATACAGGGGCACGATGTAGTTATGCAATCTCAAGCCGGAGGTAGTGAGGAACCGGTATTGTATCTTGCTGAACTTGCAAAGCTCCGTTTGTTGCATTCTCTCAATTGAACGTGGACCGCTGGCGGTGAGTCATTGTTGTTCGTTGTACAGGCTGGATACCCGATTTTTTTTTGTTCTGTATACGGTGAAGATGGACCGCTGTACCCAGAAACCCGAGATTCCTCCTAGTTTGTACTGTATGTATATTCCTTGCAACATGTTCTCGTTGTGCTGTGTTATGAAGTATTTCCGTCTGGTTATCGTGAAGCAATACCATGAATTGCGACAGATTACGATTGAAGTTTCGATGCAACACTAATTGGCATCTGAGATCCCAATGAAAGGGGATGCCCGGATGCATATTCTAACCCGCCACAAGGTGCGCTTGCAGCTCACAGATTGTCACGTGAAAATAGCGAGATGGCAATTCTGTATTCTGCTGCACACGATGGAATGTATCAAAGTTTGTCTGCTGATTCTTTGACTTTAACATGAATCATCGTGACTGCATGCGACCGAGCAGAGCCGTGCAGCCGCACTTTGTGCATTTTCCTGGAAACCTCACCAAGGTATTTAAACTTGCTGCGGTCCACGCATAGATGAATAATGGATATGTGGTGGAAACGATTAAAAGGCTGAGACTTAGAAAACTTCGAAGACTGGACATTTGAATGGTGAAAAGCTGTTTTATGGGTCACCAAAATCACTATCTTTCATATATCAAAATACTACTACACTTGAAGAAATAAAATTCCAAAGTATCTATGAATTGGGATACAAACCATTGGCGTGCTGGAAGAGGTTGAAGAAACTCGACATAGTACGTTGAACCTCCTCGAATAATTTGCGTAGAAAAAAACTTTAATTGAGCATGGAACCACACGTCGATTTATAACACTTCCTTCATTACACACCTTTGTGTGCAGTGGATTTTCAGTCACACAGTCAGAGATATGGTGATTACTTGTTGCTCCTCGTCTTTCCAACGTCGAAATTACCGGTTATTTCAGTTCGCGTGCAGTGCTTTCGACAATTGCAAGATCACAATGTGCAATAAAAACGTTACGATTGTGTTCGGATTGTAATTCAACCATCCTCAAGATTCTCAAGGAGCTTCAATATATTGAACATCTTACTATTTTAAGTTTGTATAACCATTGTAAGCTACTTAAGAATTTGATTTGGGATCCCAAAACATATCTCGGAGGTACGTAGCGCCCATCATCTTTTGAGGCGCCGAGGCTGCGCCCGACCAGTCCGTTGATGATCGTGGGAAAGCTATGAATCTGATGGTCATGCAATGCTTCCGCGCCTGTCGTTGTCAACGTTCCCCACATCATCCCGCTGTCCTCCTCCTCCTCAAGACCATCACACGTCCTACGCGTAGCAAATGCCTACGTCAACCTATACCTATCCGAAGGGAAGACGGAAGCGGCTCGTAGGGCAGTCTCTTCTCTATGCCATATCCATGTTTGCGAGCTTGGGCGTGTTTCTGGTGTGTTTGTCATCGTTTTGTGTTGTCTTTCTTGCCTCTAATTTACTTCATTTGTTTGTTTTTAGTTCGGTTATGACCAAGGGTGAATACGTTCTTGCATGAAGTTATCAAATACAACTTTTAACGAAGTTGAATCATCAGTGTTATGTCAGGAATCATCACAGGACCGTATTTCATCAAGTATTTTAACACACCTTCCGCGATAGAAGTAGGGACCATGGTAGCTGTTTTAGAAGTGGGAGCATTTAGTACGAATATCGCCCCTTTCCGTCTTCACACTTCTCTTACCAGTGATCCGCAGTAACATCTGTAGCAGCAGGTCGCGTAGGCGACCTTATCGGGCGACGCGGAACGTTACTTGTCGGAGCTATCTTATTCACTCTTGGAGGGCTTGTGCAAACGCTGTCATCTGGGTACATGTCGATGGTTGTTGGAAGGATAGGGAGTGGATTTGGAGTGGGACTGTTATCGTGAGTCTTGCCAGCATTTGCTCGTGTGCAGTGTCTTAGAGCTGGGTAGAACTATTGTGCCTATCTACCAGAGTGAAATTTCTCCTCCAAATCACGTATGTCAGCACCTTCGTACTATTGAACATTACACTTAATAGGATGAGCAGCGAGGAGCGTTAGCATGCGCTGAATTTACAGGTAACATTGTTGGATATTCATTCTCTGTGGTGCGTAGCTTTTGCCAATATTTCAACCAGTGTAAAACCTTATACTCTTTAACAGTGGACAGACTACTTCTGCTCATTCATCGAATCCGACCTTTCATGGCGAATACCACTGTTTTTACAATGTGTAATAGGTGCCCTGTTGGCAGCTGGATCATTATTCATACCTGAGAGTCCGAGGTTATTACGACGCCAACTTTACTACAGTGAATAGATCAAAGTGCTAACGACCGTGCTCCCGATAGATGGCTCATAGACACAGGAAAAGACGAAGAAGGAATGTCCGTCCTTACCGACCTTCATGGCGGGGATCCCGAAAACGAAGAGGCAGTGAAAGAGTTTACAGAGATCAAGGACCGGGTTATGGAGGAGGTACTTCAATTTCTCACATTACCTGTGCACGCACGTTGGTTGATTGGGATTAGCGTGAACTTGGGGAAGGCCGGTCGTATTCGACGATGTGGCGAAAATATAAGCGCAGGGTGTTGCTTGCGATGTCGTCTCAGGCGTTTGCTCAATTGGTTAGTCTTTTCCTGCTCTGTTTTGGTTTAGCTTCTGACAGTACAGTGTAGAATGGAATTAATGGTAGGCTACCGTCATTTTTTACGTACGACGATAACTTATATGAGCAGTTATATCTTATTATGCGCCTCGCGTATTCGAAGGTGAGCTTTATATGTATATTCCTGATGCACCTGTTCACGAGCTGTGAAGAGGCTGGTTGGCGCGGGCGCCAAGCTATCTTAATGACCGGAGTTAACTCCATAATATACGTCCTCAGCACATTGCCACCGTATGTAAAGCCCTTATTATTTCGCTTTCCAATGTTCAATAAGCACTACAGGTGGTACCTCGTAGACAGATGGGGTCGCAGACCAATTTTGCTCTCAGGAGCAGTTGTCGTATGTATAATCCTTTATCTCCGAGGAATGAGAAGCTAATGCATCTTGTGCTAAGATGACTGTGGCGTTATGCTCTACGGGATACTTTATGTATCTAACTGCTGCATGGACACCGGATGCAGTGGTTCTTTCTGTAATCATATATAATGCAGCTTTCGGATATAGGTTTGCTATTTTCTCTACCATGCTGTGAGTACCATTAATAACTTTATTAATTAGCTGGGGGCCTCTCCCGTGGTTATACCCACCCGAGGTATGACTCAATTTCTCGTTGTGCTTACAAAGTGTCTGACCTGCTATAGATCTTGCCTCTAACCTTTCGAGCAAAAGGCGTCTCTCTATCAACCGCCACTAACTGGGCTTTCAACTTCCTAGTGGGAGAAACCACACCGTACCTCCAAGAAGTCATAGAGTGGAAGTTGTATATCATGCACGCGTTTTATTGTGTCTGCAGTTTTATTTTGGGTGAGATGGTTTATTATTCGTTCATGACGAAGTACTAATTTGTTTTAGTGTATTTCCGTGAGTGCTTCTTTCGGTGTAAAGTTATGTTGTACTGAGAGTAGATGGGGTTAGTGTATCCTGAAACGAAGGGTGTACCATTAGAGGAGATGGATGTTGTCTTTGGAGAAGGTACGTTTCTTTCATCCCTTGTACGAAGCAAGGACAAAGATATTCAACGTACCAGATACTCGGGACCATGTTCCCCTCCGTGCGTACAATACCCCCGCTCAACCACCACGTTTCGCAGAGTCATCGCCATGGTACCACCGCATACTACCTAACTCTACGCAATCAAGAGATGCAGAGGCTTATGAGCCTCTTGCGCCGAATGTTCATGGAGAAGATGCGGATGAGCGATTTAGGATTGAAGATGAGGATGATGGTAGGTTGGGTGTGCACAAGCGGAGTGGTGGGTATGATGTAAGTGGGAGTAAGAGTGGTAGTAGAACTGGGAGTGCTGTAGGCTCTGGATCGGAGGATTTTGAGGTGCTTGACTCGCGGGATGGTTCTATACGTTGAATGCGGTTCGTTATCTATATAATTTGTGTGTGGTTGTCGGATGGGAGAGGAGATACTATACTTAGTTTAATGTGGTTTGTTAATATTACAAGCTAAGAAATGTGTGGATCGCAATCTTCTACAAAGGTTCTGTATGTTCTTCGTTTCTCGATTGTCGTCATGTAATTTTCCTTAGTTTTCTCTGACCACAGCGGTTTATCACATCTTATGATTAAACAGGGGCAAAACGCCTTTTCAAAACCTCTCTTTCTTTACTCTGGCACAGATTATAGAGTCGGAAAATCAAGCTACGGTCCAGCTCTGAACTGCCAGGATCAGAAGCGACTTTATATCTAGCGAATATTTTTTACGGGTACCGTATACCAGTTTCAAATACTGAACTTTACATCCGGATAGAATTAACGGAACTGAACTGATACTTTCCACTGTCACAGGAAAAGGCGTTCTTCTGGGATAGTAATGAGCATGCCTTTTGGATTTCTACTCAATGCGTAATGGTATGCTTCAGAGGCAGTTTCGGCGTCGTAGAAAGTCAATATACACCTATATACATCTGGAGTTTGGTACTGAAAAACTGGTCGTATGCCTTTGAGGCGGTTTCGATGTTTTCGAATTGCACCAAGTACCGGTGTACCAGTAACGAGGAGCGAGTGTAATGCGGAAATTCATGTTAGCTTGCACATCAAGAAAACATGGGTAATATGAATCTCACATACCATAGGGTTTTTTAAGAATATCGAAACCCTTGAAAGTAGATCACAATTCTTCTACGCATTTGCTACATTCGATCGCCAACTCTTAGTGTCATACTTCGTGTCATAAACGTATTCAATTTCCTTTATATGCCTTGATGATGACGCATTAATTGCACGCAAAGCTTTTTTTGCATCTTCTAACTTCTGAAAAGAAACAAAACCGTATAACTTCCTATGCGGAGTTCGCTCTTGCATATTAATAAGTTGCGATAACCATCAGAGAGACGAAAGAAAGACAAGTACTAATGGTTACGTTCCATAGTAAGCTGAAGCCGGATAATATCCTAACAGATCGCTTTCTTCGATGGCCCAGGTATTCGCTAGTAGAACATAGTACATACAATGTATTAAATGGCTTGCTGGCCCAGTCCCTAGCAGCATCCGTCCCAGAAGACGATTTCCTTTTGCCTCTGCTGAGGAATATTCTTTGATGGTGGGCTTAATAGATTCCTCCTTAACAGATGGTGCTTCCGTCCCTGGCAAGAGCCGGCTATCTACGTCTTGAATAATATTCGTCCCTTGTTTCGTTGAAAACGTCCTAGAAGACGATGGCCGTGCAGTAATGACTCGCTTCGAGACAAAAAGAGAACCATATGACCTGAATATCGATAATGAGAGCCTGAGTTGGGCGCAGGTGAGCATGGCGTTGGGCGGAAAGTATGAGAGGCGGTCCTTGGGCGGTCCAACCTGGTACACCCGAATGCAGCTTCGAGCTCGGAGCCTGATTCGCTCAAGAGCGCAACCTCATCACGTGACGCGTTCGCGTGACCGGTAAGTGTCATAATAGCCGATCCGAAACTATTAAGCAGGATTTGTTGAGTATTTGTGCAGGATTACAGAGGATTACTACTTACCAATGAAGAATTTTGAGAAAAGAAGTTGTAGATAAGCATTTGAAAGGAAAGAGGTACAAAATCTATGGGCAAAGACGTGTGGTGCCCACATCTATAAGCGATTAACCATAGATGAAGTTCTGAGTGGAGACTACCCACTTGAAGGGCCAGGGAGTTTATATCTACTTACAGGCTGCCACTTGTAACTACAACATTTGAGAATTATATTGGATGTACCACATACAGTTCTGGAGTGTGTATTTCTTACAGGAATCGGTGAAAGGCTGTCGTGTTCTGGCAGCCTCACTGACTCAAATGTAAGTGACAGGATCAAAGTGTACCTTCGTTGCCCGTGAGTAAGAGTCATACATAATAAGTAGCTAGAGTAATAGCATACCTTTGTTGCCCGTGAGTAAGAGTGGGCAACGAAGAAGAGAGGGAGAGTATTTTATAGTAGGAAAAAAGGGTGGGAATAATATGTAGAAGTGATCGACGTGCAGGAGCACGTGTCGGTGGTGAGATTGGGTGAGCGTAATATAAGGAAGCGAGGCCAGGCTTACACTCCTCTCCCCTCAAAATCTTTGCTTCCCCCCTCCTAGAGAACACCATTCTCGGCCTCCCAAATGTCAAGGGCGATAGCATTGTTGAGTGCACGTTTGGCCATCCATTGGTCGTGCTCCTTCCCAAAACCAACCCAGCAGATGAGGTATTGGCTGCCACGACCACGATGACGTGCATCGACAATGTGGTCGATGACGCGTTCTTCATATCCGTTGATGATAGTCGCAGGAGGGGGTGCCAATTCATGGCTCAGAAAAAGGGAGGGATCATTAGCCACAAAAGGTTTGAGGAGGCTGGCGTGGAATCCAGGGAAAGTCTGAGGGTCGTTGGGGAGTTGGAGGGTGTATTCGTATTTTTCTGGGAAGGTGCAAATTACAGTGTAGGGACCTTCATGTTGGGGCATGAACTTGGCAACCCGTTTTGTCTGGCGTTTGTATGAGCATTGTCGGTTGGCAGTGGAGAGCATGACTTGATCTCCCACTTCGTAAACAATCTCTGTGCCTCGATGTTCGTTTGCGTGGTGAGCTTGCTGTACCTTGGCCACCAGTAAGTTGTCCTGTGCATCCTGAACATTGGTATGTAGTTGTTTGATAAGTTCATGTGCACGAAGGTCATGTGCGGATGCGTCAACAGGAGGGGGCAAGGTAAGAGGGGGAATGAGTCGTGGGGAGCGGCCTGTTTTGAGTTGAAAACCTGAGAACCCAGTTGAGGAGTTGACAGTGTTCATGACTGCAAAACGAACACAAGGAAGTTGTGCCAACCAGCCCTTCTGGTCAACATCGACATGGTAACGAATGAGTTGGTTGATAGTCTTGTTCGTGCACTCACTGCTGCCATCAGTCTCTGGGTGAAAGGCAGTGGACATTTTGAGCTGGACGCCAGTAAGTTTGTGTAGAGCCTTCCAGAGTTCAGAAATGAACAACTTGTCCCGGTCAGAGACAAGATGAAGCATGAGCCCATTCTCACAGTACCACTCGTCAAAAAGGACAACAGCAATTTGTGTGGCAGTAAACATAGAGTGTACCGCCACAATGTGCACATCAGCTCTGAGTGCATCTGTCATTGTGAGAATGGTATCCTTGCCATTCTCTTCAGGAAGTGGACCAATGAAATCGAGTGCCACGGTGTCGAAGTGTGCATCAGGAACTGGAAGAGGGTGTAGTGGACCAACTGGTTTGGTGATATGTCCCTTGTTGCATTGGCAGTCAATGCAGGCCGGGATGTATGCAGCTTCCAGGTCCCTGCACATGTTAGGCCAGTAGAAGGATTCGCGCAGTGCTGCATAGCTCTTGTCAAATCCGAAATGTCCTAGTGAGTCATGGGCGAGTCGATACAATGCCTCACGTACTGAAGGGTTGCGAGGTATCACGAGACGGCGGCCTATGTATAGGAGTTGAGTGTCTTGGTCTCTCCTGGCGCCTTCAATACTGTTCGCCATGATTCCTGAAGAGAGCTGTTTGCAGAAGTCATCCAAGAGATACCCAGAGTGGATGTCATCAAGGAGGGAGGGGTCAACTGTGATCTCGAGGACTCCAGCGGCAGCAACAAGGGAGGAAGGACTGGGAGAGCGTGTGTGTGCAAGTGCACATGCAGCAAAGGAGGGGATGGGTTCCTTGTCTGGCATGCAGGAGAGCGCATCAGCCACATCATTGTCCTCACCACGAATATACGTGATGTCGTAATCATAGTCTGCTAGTAGCATTGACCACCGCATCTGGCGACGAGACATGTCTCGTTGTGATTGGAAGTATTCAAGTGTGTGGTGATCCGTGTAAATGTCGAAATGGACACCAAGGAGAGAAGAGCGCCATTTCTTGAGAGCCTTGACAATGGCTAAGAGTTCTTGTTCATGTACAGGATAGTTCTTCTCTGCGTCATTGAGCTGGTAAGAGTCATATGCGACTGGGTGTGAAGTTTCCCAGGTCTCCCCAAAGCTGAGGACAGCACTGGTGCATTGATGGCTGGCGTCGGTGGTGACGAAGATGCGCTTGGTTGTGTCCATATAGTCTATTGTTGTGAGGCATTCTGTGCTGATGACAATCTTTTTGATAGCATTGAAGGCGGCCTGGTGCTGAGCTGTCCATGGGTGTTAGGATTTCGTCACTTATCTAATCTTTTATCTAATCATATCTTATCTATGTCATGTGATAGTCACATGACCTACAATGCGAACACCATGCGTATCAACATACGTTACTCATCATGACTGTGGGCACAGTTACACAGTTCGACCATACGTATTACATGAGTTATTAATGTAGAAGCACAGTAACATGTGTTGTAGTGTAGGCTAATGTACATGCGATTACTTCATGGTTCTTTTCTATAAATACAGTCTTTCTAGTTAGTAGTTCATTATTCTTGTGCTAGTTTATTCCAGATTAGCAATAAGACTCATTCTTCTCTCACGTTCAAGTGTTTAAGTTCGGCTTCGAGTATTTTGCTCGTCTGTCACTAACAAAAGCACAAGAATCTACCTCATTCCTTGACCCCGAACTTCTTTTCTCCTGCCGAACCCTGGCAAAACTTCTTCTATACCTCGTTCCCTGTCTTGGACCTCTTGGATCAGACGTACACCCCGTTCGATAGTCTTGCTCGTTGTACTTGGAAGTACGAGAGGATAGTGTAACATTGAGCCCGACACTTCCGAATTACCGAGCATCTTAGGCCCTCTGCCTTGAGTTTGGCACGGCGCCAGTGACTGGGGAGGCTACCACATGTTGCCCCAGCTGGTACTATCTGCAAAAAGGTGTGCGTGAAACTTAGGACATCTCGCTAGTTTCTGAGCATCCTCAAGAGCTTCTGTTACTCGATCTATCATGGTGGCACCAATTACTCGTTCCCAAACCCTCCGATCTCTCCGATCTCGTTCCTATCACATCCCTTCTTCCTCCCTACCCATCTATACTCCTAAATCTCGCCCTACACCTTATTCCCGTCCTCAATCTCCGAGAGCCATGTTGGTGGACTCCGACGACTCAGATTTTGATCCAAACACATACCTTTCCCTTCACCAAATCCCTGATTACATTCCACCTCCCCATCCCTCTACTCCTCCCAAACATCCGATTCTCCAAACCCTTACTATCATCACCGAACCAGGACACGACAACGTACTTAGATTTAGTACTCCCACTTGATATATCTCTCCATTTGAACAAGATTTCTTTTCTCCTTTAGAATACGAAACCCTGTTAAACACCGTTCATAACAACGGTAGAGAACTTCCCACACCGACATATCCTGACTCCGACGTCGATCTATAATGATCTCCGCCGAAGTTATTCTTGGCTTCATCACAGCCATAGTGATGGTTTTCATGAAAGATGAAATCGTAATGAGATGGACAAACATGACTCCTGCCAATAAGCAGCTAGTCACGGAAAGCGTTTCCGCAATGACTCAAGGAGTCATTAAGGAAATTAGAGACAGAATTAAGGAAGATCGACCAGAACCAAAAGAAAAGGTTGAGATTCCAGAAGACTATAAAGGAGATCCCCATACGGTTAATAATTGGATTAGGCGTATGATGTTATACTTTCAGGAAAAGAATATTACGAACGATTGGAAAAAGATAACGATCGCTTTACCGAAAGTTAAAAAAGGAAAAGACAACCGAGCCCAACGATGGGCAGACACATTTTTAGGCGATTTGATCTTGTTCAACAAAGAACGAGCTCAATGGAAATTATTACACGATGGAAAAGAACCCACTTTACAGGACACACAGAAGGTTAACATCCCCGCAACAGAAGATTCCCCGGCCATTATTCATGAAGCATTTAGAACAGCCTGCCCTTTTGCTGACTGGAACACATTTGTCGAATGACTCCAGTTCTTCTTTATCTCCACGGAAACCCAGAATAACGCAATCGAACAAATCAATAAGGTTGTACAAGGAACACGACCTGTTGAAGATTATACGATCGATTTCATGCAATGGATGAACCTTACCGGATTCGATAACACGGCTCTAGTTGATAAATACCGACGCGGCATGCACCCTCTTCTAGCCTGAAGACTTATGGAAGTTGGAGGGCTTAAAGTCACCGATAAATTAATAGATTGGGTTGATAAAGCTGCGGAATACGAAAGGAATCGCTGAGAAGCTAACTTCAGATGCACTCAGCAAAACCTTGGACGGCCTCAGAATCAGAATCAAAACTCTGGACGCCCACAAAATAATTCGAACCCCGGAACACCACAAACACCAAACACGCAGCAAAGGACACCTGATTGTTCCAACCTTACGGTATCACAAGGAGGTAATCGTATAGATTTAGACCAACTTAAGAAAGAAGGTCGCTGTTTCTATTGCAAAGAGAAAGGACATATGTCCAACACATGCCCTAAGAAACCACGCGGACCTTATGTACAATGTAACGTAAATATGGACTCTTCTATACCAGTAGCTTCCACTAGCGGAATAGTAGAATTACCGGATGTAACTAAATTATCGGAAGAGCAATGTGCTCTCCTCATTGCTCAATTGGGTTTTCCCCAAGGCCAGCAGTGAGTGCAAACTCGCCGGCCTCTTTTTATGTACCTTCCAATGTAACTGTACCTACGGTAGATCTGGAATCGAAATACGTATCGTTACAAAAAGAAAGAACTAGACGCGCCTTCCCTAATCAGGAAGTAAAACCTGGAAACATGTATTGGGTCGCACGGAGATTAAAAGACCAAACATCGGAACTAGCCTTAGCCACATTAAGTATCTGGACACACCCCAAAAGAAGACCTGAAGTAATTCAAAAAACAATTATGGAATTAAATAATCTTTCAGATCAAGATGTAATTCCTGCGTTAGAAGAATTAAAAAGACCCAAAAGATTTATCCGAGGAACAAACGGAAATCAAATGGATCTTGACTTAATGGTCACCACTTTAGATACTCAACGGACATATGGACTAAAAGCATTATTGGATAGTGGAAGTACTGGGACTTGTATAAATCGGAAATTTGTGGAAGAACATCAACTTACAACAAAGAAATACCCACGACCTTCTCCAGTCTATAACGCAGATGGAACACTTAATAGTGATGGATCTATTACCGACTATGTTGAACTGAGAGTATGACATGGACGACACGTAGAGATATTACAATTAGCTGTTATTAATTTAGGAAAGGCATCTATGTTTATTGGACACGATTGGCTTTGAACCCATAATCCAGAAATAGATTGGAATAAAGGAACAATCAAATTCACACGATGTCCAATAGAATGTACTCCGCTAATAAATACGATGGATCCAGAAGAAGATGAATCTGATCTAGATGAACAGATAAATCTTGAATCAGAAGATCATATTATAGCAGTAAATATATTCGAACAAATCGAATTAAGAGCATTTCAAACTACGGCTTCAAAAATTGCTGAAGCACAAAATCAGCAAAAACCGAAGAAACATTGGAAGGAAACTGTTCCAATGTATTATCATGAATTTGAAAGAGTATTCACGAAAGAATCATTTGACAAACTTCCTCCTCGACGACCATGGGACCATGCCATCGAATTACTCCCAGGAGCTACATCATTCGACTGCAAAATCTATCCATTAAGTCTAGACAAACAAAAACAGTTAGATGAATTCCTTGATGAAAATCTAAATTCAGGACGCATCAGACCTTCGAAATCACCTTGGGCATCACCATTCTTTTTTATTAAAAAGAAAGATGGATCTCTACGACCAATTCAAGATTATCGAAAATTAAATGAAATAACGGTTAAAAATAGATACCCATTACCATTAATTCAAGAATTAGTAGATAAATTGAAGAAGGCACGATATTTTACCAAGTTAGATATCAGATGGAGATATAATAATGTTCGAATCAAAGAAGGAGACGAACAATATGCTGCATTTAGAACTAATTGAGGATTATTCGAACCTTTGGTCATGTTTTTCAGACTTACAAATTCCCCAGCAACCTTTCAGACCATGATGAATGATATTTTCAGAATGGAAATTAACGAAGGAACAGTAATAGTCTACATGGACGATATTTTGATATTCACGGAAACATTAGAAGAACACAGAAAAATGGTTAAAAGAGTTCTTAGGAAATTAGAACAACACGAATTATATCTTAAACCAGAAAAATGTTTCTTCGAAAAGGCTGGAGTCGAATACTTAGGACTTATTATTTCAAAGAATTCAGTGAGAATGGATTCTGAGAAAGTAAAAGTAGTAGTTGACTGGCCAGTACCTAATAATAAACGTGAACTTCAACAATTCCTTGGATTTATAAATTTTTATAGAAGATTCATTCAAGGATTTGCGAAAACAGCAAAACCACTTCATGAATTAACCGGGAAAAATGAATGGAAATGGGAGCTTAACCAAGCCCTGGCATTTTCAGAATTAAAGGATAAAATTGTATTGGCACCCATTCTTGCAATGCCAAATGATGATGGGAAGTACCGTGTCGAAGCAGATTCCTCAGATTTTGCAAATGGAGCTATTTTATCCCAGGAACAAACAGATGGAAAATGGAGACCAATTGCATTTTTATCACATGCTTTAAGTCCAACAGAAAGAAACTACGAAATCTATGATAAGGAAATGCTCGCAATAATGAGAGCATTAGACACATGGAGACAATATCTTTTAGGAGCCAAACAAATATTTGAGATTTGGACAGATCATAAAAATCTCCAATATTTTAAAAAACCCCAGAAGTTAAATCGACGACAAGCAAGATGGTATACAGAATTGTCAGAGTTCCATTATACATTACATCACAAACCAGGAAATCAAATGACTAAGGCAGATCTGTTATCTCGAAGAGCTGGACACGAACAAGGTGAAAACGACAATGAAGATATTATACTTCTTCAACCGGAACATTTTAGACAAACATATGAAGTTCACGGTGAAGATGAAGATATAATAGAACAAGTCTGAAAATCCAGAAAGAATCGAGATAAAGAAGTAATCAAAATGATTAACCTTAAATCAAAGGATTGGAATGAAACGTCTGAAGGAATAATCACGTGGAAAAATCGAATTTATATTCCAAAAAATGCTAAATTAAGGGAATGTATAATCAAACTATGCCATGATTCAGCTATATCAGGACACCATGGTGAATATAAGACAATGGAATTAATCACAAGAGATTATTGGTGGCCTAGAATAATGGTGGACATAAAGAAATACGTCTCTGGATGTGAAGCATGTCAAAGGACGAATATACATCAATCGAAACCAACAGGATTATTAAACCCAAATAGTATTCCGGAAGGACCTTGGCATACGATATCAATCGATTTTGTAGGACCACTCCCTTATTCCCGAGGGTTTGATTTTTTAATGGTAGTCGTTGATCGATTTACAAAAATGGCAGCCTTCATTCCATGTAATAAAGAAATCGATAGTCCAGGAGTTGCCGAATTATATTTAGAGAAAGTATTTAAAAACTTCGGAATGCCGCAAAGAGTTATTAGTGATAGAGGATCACAATTCGCATCTTACTTCACAAAAGAATTCACAAAACGATTAGGAGTTAAAATGAACCTATCCACTGCGTATAGACCACAGACCAACAGACAAGTAGAACGAGTAAACCAAGAGATAGAACAATATCTCAGAATTTACGTAAACTATGATCAAGACGATTGGGCTGATAAAATAGCAGTAACTGAATTCAATTACAATGACACGGTACATCGAGCAACAGGATATACACCATTTTATTTAATGTACAGACATCACCCTTATGGAGGAATAAGACCAAATGGAACATCTAGAACTATTGGAGTCGATGAATTTATTTCGACAATAACAAAAGCCAGGGAAAATGCAAAGGCGGCACTGACATTATCCAATGAAGCCATGAAACGTGGATATGACAGAAATTGAAAAGAATCACCTGAATATAAACCTGGAGATCTTGTGTATGTCGAAGGAATTAATATCAAATCCAATAGACCGGTTGCAAAACTAGATGACAAAAGATACGGACCATTTAAAGTAATAAAGAAAGTAGGATTAGCTTCTTATGAAATCCAATTACCGAAAACCTGGAACCGAAAACACCCCGTGTATAACACACAACTACTTATGAAACATATACCTGCACAATACAAGACACAACAGAAACCAAAACCACCACCTGCTGTTGTAATAGGTGATCAGGAACAATATGAAGTAGAAGCAATACTTGCATGGAAAATAAATCGAAAGAAAGTTCTATACAAAATAAAATGGAAGGGTTATTCCTACGATCATTGTACATGGGAACCGATTACATCATTAACCAGATCAAAAAGTTTGATAAATAAATTCCATCAGGAAAATCCGGAATGTCCTAACGTATAAATACAACTAAACTATTCAACGTAATAACTATTCAAAATGCTCTCTAACAACATCACTCTTTTGATTTACGTCATTGTAATCTTCATTCTTTGCATGGCTGTTTTTATACTCAGTCACTATATTCCTCATATTATACTTCGAATCCAAGAACGACCCCCATGAACAGAAGAATCCATTGAAATGTCATGAGGACATGACTCTTAAAAGGGGGGTAATGTTAGGATTTTGTCACTTATCTAATCTTTTATCTAATCATATCTTATCTATGTCATGTGATAGTCACATGACCTACAATGCGAACACCATGTGTATCAACATACGTTACTCATCATGACTGTGGGCACAGTTACACAGTTCGACCATACGTATTACATGAGTTATTAATGTAGAAGCACAGTAACATGTGTTGTAGTGTAGGCTAATGTACATGCGATTACTTCATGGTTCTTTTCTATAAATACGGTCTTTCTAGTTAGTAGTTCATTATTCTTGTGCTAGTTTATTCCAGATTAGCAATAAGACTCATTCTTCTCTCACGTTCAAGTGTTTAAGTTCGGCTTCGAGTATTTTGCTCGTCTGTCGCTAACAATGGGGGGAAAAGGGTGTTACAGGCAGCAGTGGTGAGGGGGGTGAGGATGCTTGTATATTCGGCAAGGGCAGGGAGGAAAACAGCAAGGTAATGAGTGAGTCCCAAAAATCCATGGACATTAGTAGAAGTGGTTGGCTGGGGCCAGTTGACAATCCTGTCAACTTTCCTTGGGTCAGGCTTGATGCCGTCGCTGGAAATAATGTGCCCGAGAAATGCCAATTCTGTGGCAAACAGGACAGTCTTCTTCACGTTACAATAAAGCTTAGCAGCCCTAAGTGCCTCAAGCACCTGGCGACAATTTATCTCATGCTCTTCAAGTGAGTTGGACCATATAATGATGTCATCAAGGTATACATGGCAGATCTCTCCAATGAGGTCACGGAGTGCGGCGGTCATTTGATGCTGATGCGTGGATGGTGCATTACAGCCACCTTGAGGCATGACCAGCCATTCATATAAACCCCAGGGTGTGCGGACGGCAGTGAGGTGAACATCATCAGGGTGGACCCGGGTCTGGAAGAAGGAGTTGGTCATATCGAGTTTGCCAAATATTCGACCATGAGCACAATCAGCTAGAATGTCGTCCACACAAGGAAGGGGGAAGTTGTCGTGTATGGTGTTGGAATTGAGGTCCCGGTAATCGTTCACCCAACGTGGATCAACCGTGAGGTCAGGAAGTCCATCCGTGTGTTTGGGAACACAGAAGGCAGGTGAAGAGTAAGCAGAGGAAGAAGGACGCATGTGTCCTGCTTTCAGATGTTCGTCTAGTAGCTTTTTCCATGAATCACGATATCGTTTGGGTGGTGAATAGCCACGGTTCCGAGGGAGTTTTGAAGGATCCTTGAGTTTGATCTGGTGATAGACATCCTCTGGAAGATCTTCACCTGCATTGTCAGGCAATTGCACAGGGAAGCAATCAGCATACTCCTTCTTTAACTTGCTATCCTTGTCAGACAGTAGCTGTTGGAAGGAAAGTGTCTCAATATGATCATGAACAAGACCAACAATAGAACATGGAAGGAGGTAGCCAGCTAATTCAGCAGGCTTCTGAATACGTGGAGGGCGTCTCTTCTTCGGAGTAGGTAAAGGAACAGTCCTCTCTGGTTGCCATACGCGTGGAGGGGAAAGAGGAGGGTGGAGAAGATCATACCCAGTATGCTTGTCAATGGCTGTTCGGCCATGAATGTCGATGATGATATGTTCAGCAGAAAGGAATGGCATTCCTAATATTAATGATACAGGTAATCCATCATTGACCTTAGCCCTGAGAGACCCCGACTTCCACAATCCATTCCCAGATGTCAACTCCAACTTTACATACTCGGTGCATCATAACGGCTGCTGAGAGAGAGAGGATAAATTGTCCTCTGAGGTGGGAAGTGGTCATCTACGCAGGCCCAGCTTGTCGACAAGGGCAGAACTAATCACTGTGGAGGGACATCCTATGTCAAGCAGGGAAGACACGGAAACAGGGAACTCAGAGATGGAAGGACCAGTCACCAAGAAGGTGGCATATAGATGGGGAACAGAAAAGGCATGGTGTGTAGGAGGAACGTACGAGCCTGTGTCATCATCCTCAACCCTTGGCAGGATTTGCATGGCACCAACAACAATACGAGGAACAGCAGCCCTGGCCATAGCCTCTGTGAGTGGCATGTATGAGGAGGCGTCCGGCCAAGTGTTAGTCTTCTTCATGGGACAGGTGTCGGAGCGATGACCTGCATAGAAAAGGCGGCAGTGAGCACATCCCTCATGCGCGTTGAGGAGTTTCTTCTCGGAGTCAGTGAGGCGGGGTAAGAACTTCCTCTCGCTGGTGGAGGTGGAAGCAGAAGCAACTTTTGTGGGGGGGTCGGAGAATCTGGATAATAGATCCTGTTTCTTCTCAGTGCGTCTTGCACTTCATACAGACTGTGCTTGTTCAATGAGGCGCAGAGTGCGAGCTCGCTCACCATGAATCTGATCATCCCTCTCAGCCACCTCCTGAGCCCACACTGTGAAATCACTGCCGGTGCATAGAAGTAGTGTTGCCGCGGTGCGGCTAAAAAGCCGTGAGCCGAATGAGCCGGACCGAATTTTAGCCAGACTGAGCCATATTACGGCTTCACGGCTTCCAAGCTGCTAAAGTCACAGCTTAGCTGCGCCAGCCACTTCTACTTTCCATGTCTGATATGACAAATCTTTGATGCTGCCTTGGAACATTCTAGGGTAATGTATATTATTTTTTCCCTTATTTTCAAGTTGCATATGTTATTGCATTTATTTCAAATGTATTCTTAATATTTACCTGGATAGAGTTGAGATAGAAATGTGAATTTTTGAATAACGCCAAGCGGGAAGTTATCCCTTAGCGCTCGCCTCAAGCCTCGCTACCTTAGTGATGATTATGTAACTCATGCTATTGCCTTGCTTACGTATGTTGACCGACAATAGATGATTTACAGGTTCCTACGACGTAGGTAATACCCTTTGTCAGCTCAGTAGAGCAGCCTTTAGATTGCAATGAATGTGTTTTAACAATACTTACTATGATAATAAATGATCCCTACAATATATAGTGCCATAAATCAAAGTAAGTACGCATTTAATTTGAATTTGTAAATAATTACTATCTGCAATGACTCTGCATACGAGATGGACTTCAATATATATAATTCTGATCTAAATTAGCATATATGTAGTAAAGTAATAAATCATGTATTTTAGAAATACATTCTGAGCTTGCGAGCACTTTAAACTTGCAAATACTCATTTCTTGTTCCATTTCTGTCATGAATTGCCAAAAACATCGGCTAAGAGCAGCTAAGCCGCTTTAAAACCGTAGCCGATACCTCGGTTCGGCTTACGAAGCCATTAGAATCACTAAGCCACGTGAAGCTGAGCTGAGCTAAGCCAAACTGCACCGCGGCAACACTACATAGAAGTTCCTCGCTCTCGATTGAAAACTTGAGGTCTGTGTTCATGGTGGCTTCCATGTGGGGTTTGAGGGTGGTGAGACGGTCAAGAGCATGAGCAGGGGAGGTGGTGATGAGGACAGCATTGAGGTTCTCCAACTCGATCTTCCAGTCCATGAAACGCTTGGAGCCCTGGTGTGATGAGAGAATCTCGTTATGAAGTATTGTTGCCTAATTCTTCTTGAGTACTAGCTTGGAAAGTTCAAGCAGATAAGCCTCCAGTGTAAGACCATCAATGCGCTTGGCATCACTGTTGTACCAAGCAACCAGGCGAGGTTCCAGCATGGAGTCCGCTATGAATGAGACAATCTCTGTTGGCTTTTTTTCAGAACGCTTTGCAAAGTGGTGGCAGGCAATCCCCCAGTTGTAGAAGAGGAGGGGAGTGATGTGTCCAGCAGTAAGTGTGGGACATTCCTTGGCCTTGGTAGGGACCTTCACCTCGGCTAGTGGTAGATTGCTGAACTCGGAGGCCATGGTAGAAGCAGGAGAGTGGTTGGAGGTGGATATGATGTGTAAGCGGGGTTGTGTGCGCTCAAAATGGTGACCCGAATTGATCGTACCAAAAGGAGAAGTAGGAGTCGAAGTCGAAGTCGATGGGGAATCCTGATCAGATGATTCAGGGGTAAGCGTAGTCAGTATGCGTAGAGGGGGTATGTCCAATCCTAAGGCCCTTAGTCTGGCTGCACTCCTGGTGAGAAGTGGAGTCGGGGTGGAGGGGTACGTCGAGACAGAATGAACAATGTCAAAAAAAAAGTGAAAGGCTGTCGTGTTCTGGCAGCCTCACTGACTCAAACGTAAGTGACAGGATCAAAGTGTACCTTCGTTGCCCGTGAGTAAGAGTCATACATAATAAGTAGCTAGAGTAATAACATACCTTCGTTGCCCGTGAGTAAGAGTGGGCAACGAAGAAGAGAGGGAGAGTATTTTATAGTAGGAAAAAAGGGTGGGAATAATATGTAGAAGTGATCGACGTGCGGGAGCGCGCGTCGGTGGTGAGATTGGGTGAGCGTAATATAAGGAAGCGAGGCCAGGCTTACAATCGGGCGGTTTTCCATACATATTCCCAAATATTCCATTTAACCACTGGGCAAATAATATTGGTGCCCCATCCTCCTAAATCTCCTGCTTGAGACTCTGAGATCTAACTGAACGACTATCAGGCTCACCGATAGCTACTCATGAGTCCTCAGAATAAATCATTTTGCAGAGTAAACTTGAATGGTCTAATACAATGTATAATGTGAATATTGTACCCGAAGATGTTCTATGACGGAGACATGAATAACCACTTATGTAAATTTATGAAGAATTGATTCACTTACTGACTGCGCAGCTCACGGCAGTCACTCATTCGGACACAATTCCGTCATAATTTATTTTGCCCCGTCTGAGCCTATTAGGAAACTGCAGATTCGCAGCTTCCTTCTTACTTATCTCGAACTCGTTAACAGAACTATCTTTGACATCGTTGTAGCGTGCAGAATTTTATTATTCCATCTTCACTTTACTACGGAGTACGTGGAGGTCATGCGATACGATGATTCAGAAACCCCCCTTTCAAATAAAGAATGATTTGTACCTATGCATAACTCCAGCTATTGAATCTTCGCGGAGACATACAACCACATAACATGTTCAACGAGCTGTAAGATCGAGTGATACCGAACCATTCCAAAATCCAAACTACTCACCGACTCAATTCAATAGCCAAACAGCTCCTAACCCGCATTTTTCAAAATCGCAAACCCTCAAAAGAAATTTCACGACGCAGCAACAGTGCTAGTGTACATCGCGCGTCCTCGCCAAGAACAACCAATTGAAGTGTGTAGCACTAACCGCTCACTGAGTGAGCTATTTCGAGCCACGAGCTATTTTGAGCACATTACTAGCCAATGAACGTCTGAGCTATTTTCAACTTCAGCGGAGTGATGTCCACGGACCACCAATGGCTGGAGAGCGCTTCTCGCTCGCACGTGGGCGTTTATTAACCCGTGCTGGTGGTCGAGAAAAAAGTGCCGTGCAGCCACCTGCGGCTCGGCATGTTCATGAATGAACGTTCACGTTCAGGCGGGGAGGATTACTTACATTTAATCATAAGAATTTAAAGGGTAAATCGCCGTAGAACTGGACATTGTCTATTCCACGGCTCGGCATGTTCAGAAATAACTCGCGTTCAGGCGGGGGGATTACTTACATTTAATCATAAGCACAGGAGAGAGAATCGCTGTGCGGGACTTAATTTTCTGCTGTGGAACTTCTGGTCGTTGTCTGTGGGCATAAACCATAATGCCCAGAGGCTGTAAATGAAGTGATGCGTGGAGACGCGATCTACAACATCCCCATTCCAGCAACGAGAAGCATTGGCGTGAAGCTAACGTGCACGCGAAAATGAGGAGAAAAAGACGCAGACGAAAGTGGAAAAGAAGCTTTTCCTGCGGTACATGAATAGTACACATTCAAGCGGGGGGAGTAACATGTAATAAATCATTATGTAGAAATATTGGGAGGGAGAATCGCGGTGCGGCACTGGGCCTTCGCTGCGTTCGGCTGGAAGTTGCAAGTAGGCGTGATTATGATGCTGTAAATTCTAAATGAAGTGATGCGTGGAGACGCGACCTACAACATCATATGTACTGCACTGGCATTGAGCACTGTGGCCACGAACCAGGCAGGTAACAAACAAAAGTGACAAAGAAGCTCTTGGAACGATGTTCAAAACCCTTCTTCCATCCAGACGAGCTCATAATGTGCTTCAGTTCTTTGCACAGCGAAGTTCGAACTATCCGCTGTGATCGTCTAGGGATCATTTAATTTAGTCCATTATGTCCAATCACGAAACCACGATTCAAAAAGGCAGTTCGTCTGAATCAGCTTCATATTATACTGTTATCGATATTTCTGGAATGAACACCGTCCTAGACCTTATAGTGTTTTCTTCAGTAGATACGATAAGAAAGTGACGTAGGGTTCTGTTCTATTCCAAAAATACACACCACAATTAAAGGAGTGATTGATAAGGTCGGTCGGCGTCGGATATGGGTTCGGGATGTGATCAATGTGTGATTCAACTGCAGTGAAGGAAGATAAATATAAAACCGGCCGAAAGGAGGTGTTCGATTGTTGAACACATACGTATAGGGTTACTAGTTCAAAAATGCACCGTCAAAATGCGTTCTGAGTCGTGCTGTTGAACTATTAAGGACCATAGATTGGCTTGAAAAAACCATTGGCACGGTCTAAATCACAAAGTATAATGTGGAGTGCACCTCCGATCAGTTTGGAGCGACCTCTAAACATTGCTGTAAAGGAAGTAAATTTGGATCGCAACGACGTTAATTTTAAAGAAGACACGGAAGGGCATAAACTTAACTTCGGATGTTTAGCCGATTCGTGCGTTGTCGATTTGTCAAGGAGACTGGACATGGTTGAGGAAGGACTCAGTTCTTGAACCAAGGCATTCACATAGTCCGTAAATTGAACGACCCAGAGGGTACGTTTTTCGGAACGAAACGAGCGGTCCCACTGTTGCGCACTCCTCTCATCTTCTCCGCAACGAAGCTTACCGAAGGATATGTAAGTATGTACGAATGAAAAAAGACAAGGGTTCGCGAGCTATAAATACCACGACCAAGTTAGAGTATTGATAAGCGTAGAAAAATACCGTGGTGAGTCAGAGTTGAATGCAATGTGGGTTCCATGAGCTTAGTTTAAGGAATACGGCCCGGTGTTCGTGGTTGGTGGTGAAGTTTTGTGAATGGGAGTAAGGGAGGGTAAGGGAGACAAGATGAGATGAGACAAGACAAGACAAGAGAGGAAAGATACGAAACGCAGGGACGGGGAGGTATCTAGGTCCAGGTCCACCAGGGGAAGTTCTAAGACATTCTGTCAGTGAACATGTCAATTAACATCTTGGACATTGCAATTTGAAGTAACCAGAATACCTTCCTCCACATCCCACCTCCACCCCTCACCACCTCCGGGCGTCCTTCCGCTATCGGCGGCCCACACCATTCCTCCGCTCACCGGGTCTTCGTACGGACCCAAGTCGGTAGTAAATGGTACAAGGCAAGCAAAGTTCTCAGAGCTCGCGTTTTTCATACATGGCGCCCGCGTCGTTCGGTTATGCAGGTGATGTTATTATTACGGCACCGAATGTACTTATGTGGTAAGAGTACCCTGGGGGTGAGATAAGGAAGTGTCATGTAGGAATGGATTGAAACGAGTGCGGGGTTGTGCAATGTGCGTGGTGTGGGGTTGGGATCGAGAGGTTGAAAGAGTTGGGTAGAGGTTAGTCGAGAGATGAGTAAGTAATTATCAAGTACATTTCCTAGAATAAAAACGAAAAGCTACCACTTCATCCTAGCACTCGGCCGCTATAACCACGACATTTGTACAAACTACACCCGCACGCCGTGCGCTTATCCGGATCCAAGCTACTTCTCCACTATCATTGGAGGATTCGACGACACGTTTTCGACTAACACAAGTCCCCGTTGTCAGTTTAAAACTTGAGTAAAACAAGGTTATTTTGGTCAGGACTCGAGTATCATATCGTACAAGGTCGGGGACTCACATCTGTTCAGAATGGAGGGATAAGATAAAGCAAGTCAAGGTTCGTATCACCTTTACAAAAAAAAAACCAGAACAAGCGAGCGAGCGAGCTCAGCCTCACGAACTGGCCCTTTGGATGAAACACTTGTTGTCTTGGAGGCTCTTGAGCAATCCCTTATCCACGTGCCAAGCGACCCGCAAAAGGCAAGTTCCCGATGGAATCTTCTCGGCACGCTTTCCGCATTTCCGGCAGCGGCAGTAAAGGTAAGGGGAGGTTACATAATCGGACGTGGTAAGTAAATTGCGGATACACTTATAAATAGCAAAATACGGAGTATTCGGCCAAGAAATCTTGTGTATTTCCCTTTCTCTCCGCTCCATATCTTCTAGTCCTTGCTTTGCTTGGACATCCCTTTTCGTGGACGACAACGACAACGACGACGACGACATTCGTTACGCTTACGATTACTCTGACTGCTTATTCAAAGGAATAGGTCTGATTATTATTTTTACACCACGACGTCATGACGAGATTTCACCCTGTGTGTGCTCCCCTCTCTCCCCCCCTCTACGATGAGCTAGGACTAATGGAATGTAGTTTGACGTGACCATTCCGCATATTATCTATGCCTGCCTGGGGGCATTTGTCGTCCTCGTACGTTACCCCTATTCTCTGCGATAGGACTCAGGAGAAGACTAATGCGCTTATCTAGTTCGGGATGTTTTCGCTATTTCTACGTTCTCGAGTGCGTGTTTATGTGGTTCTATAATATGAAGAGGACTAACGAGGAGTAGTTGTATATTGGTGAAGCGTGTTGGGCGTTTCTATTCGGTGTCATCATAGGTACGTTTACTCCCAGCCAAGACTTGATAGCGGAGTGGTGTAGTACTTGGCTTCTTCTACCGCCCTTCTCCCGCTTTACACTCACCACTCCCCATACTCCCCTATCATGCCCGCTCCTACCTATACTAACAATGCATAGGACCCAATTGCGCCAACATATTCAACCCACGCGCATGGGGCGACGAATCAGACGAAGTGACAAACACCATCACGCTCGAAGTGACCCGTGTGGTGCTTGCCATAGGTGTATTTGCCATCGGCGTTGAATTGCCCAAGGCGTACATGAAGAAACATTGGAGGAGCTTGTTATTTTTGTTAGGGCCTGTTATGACTTGGGTGAGTAGTTTCTTTCGTGATAGGAGGAGGAGGGTGATTGGACGGTGCTGCGAGGACAGTGGAATAGACGCTGTGCTTCTTTTGTTCCTCGATCGAAGGCGGTGACGTATCGCTGCAGGTGGTTGGTTGGCTGTTTGCCTTGCGGATGCCTTATTTTCATTCATTCTACTCTGTGTTCTGCTCATCGCCTCGGCTGGGTACCGGGTATCGCTTATCGCGCCCACTGCTTACCACCACCAACCACACAACCACCGCTCTCCATTCCACTCCATCACCTTATCCTCATAACCCCATGCATCTCAACATTCATACCTTTCTCTTCACCGCATACTAACACCCCTCGCAACAGGGCTGGTTCGTCTCAGCAGGGCTCATCTACGCCCTCATACCTGGCCTCAACTTTCTCTCCAGCCTCGCTGTAGCTGCCTGTCTTACTCCTACGGACCCCATTCTCGCAGCAGCTGTCGTAGGCGGAAAATGGGCAGACAAACACGTCCCTGCACATTTGCGCCATCTCCTTGCAGCTGAAAGTGGCTGCAACGACGGCGCTGCCTTTCCGTTTCTGTTCATTGCGCTGTATTTGACGCTGGATAAGGATACCGGTGGCGCTATTAAAGACTGGTTTTTGCTTTTATGGCTTTGTATGTTCTCTTTTTTACTTTAAGAGAAGGAGGGGCTGATAAGTGTATAGATCAAGTCGTAGTGGGAATCGTCATCGGCTCAATTCTAGGCTTCTCATTCCGCCACCTCATGAAATTCTGCACGCGGCGCGACCTTATCGACCGACACTCCTACGTAGCACAATACGTCTCGTTGGCAGTGATGACCATCGGCGTATGTACCCTCCTCGGCTCAGACGATCTCCTCGCTGCCTTTGCATGCGGGACCGCATTCGCCTGGGACGGATTCTTCAATCGCCAAACGGAAGAATCAGTCTTCTCATCCGTTATTGATCTGTTGTTCAATATCGCTGCGTTTATCTTTGTCGGCGCGTGGATGCCTTTTGACAAGTTCCAGGATGCGGCGTTGACGCTTAGTGTTTGGAGACTGATTGTTATTGCTATTCTGGTATTGCTTTTGAGGAGGTTGCCCGTGATGATTGCGCTGTATAGGTGGATTCCGGATGTGAAGACGTTTAGGGAGGCTGTGTTTAGTGGGCATTTTGGGCCTATTGGTGTTGGTGCGTTTCTCTCTCTTTCTTTTGCGGGGCGATGTTGATGTATTATGTAGGAGCGGTGTTCATATCGACACTCGCAGGCGAAGTAATTCATAAATCAGGACAATCAGCAACGAACCAGCAAACTGAACTGCTGGAAAACACGATTCAGCCAATCGTAGCATTCATGGTTCTGTGCTCCATCATCGTCCACGGACTTTCTATCCCATCATTCTCACTCGGCAGGCGCGTGCACTCTGTATCGCGTACATGGTCCCGCAGGGAAGTGTCCCTCGTAGACGGGCAACCTGAGTGGGCGAATCAGACGCGCAGGGTGACGAGGGCCGAGGATGTCGTTGTTAATAGGGATAGTGGGTTTGATGGTGAGAAGGTTGAACGGCTGGGGAGTGAAGCTGAAGAGAAGACGCCTGTGTCGGAAAGTAGTGATGAGACGAGGGTTGCTGCTCTTGCTCATGCCCATGGGGAACGCAGGGGGAATAGGGAGGATGCAAGGGAGGAGAATTTGCCAGATGGGGAAGAGGGGGATGTGCTACAGGAGTGGTATGAGGGTCATCATAAGATTACCGAGAGGAGACGGGGGCCTGGTGAAGATGTGCGCTTTTTATTATTTCTTCCTTTACTTTTGGAAGTGCTGATTGTATATCTTAGGTTGAGGTTATTGTTACCTCTCTTGTTGATGGCGAATGTCCACCTCGAGATGAAGAAGAAGGCGGTGGAGGTCCGCTGGCTGGGGAACGCGAGAAATGGAGGAACGCGGCTCATCATGCCCAGGATGACATTCGGCATGGGGCGCAGCTTGCGGAAGGGCGGCTTGCGCACGCGGAGAAGAAGGCTAAAAATGCGTTTAGTCCCAGTCCTGTCCGCCCTGTTCCTGTGTCCAGAGGGTCCAGAGAGGGCAGGGAGACGCCTAGCGCCGTCGTAAGCGACGATGGAGAAGAGGGCTGGGCGTCCGAGGGGAGTAGTGGCGGTGAACCGTCCTCTTCGCATCTTCCACAGACTAGGAAACCGAGGCAATTTGAAGTTCACGCGCCGAGGAGGAAGAATTCATCGAGAAGAGGATCGATTTCAAGTTATCTGAGGGAGGGGGAGGAGGATAGTTCGAGAGGGAGGGCTGAGGGTGCGAGTGTTGTACTTGGGCCGAGTTTTAGGAGGGCTTCGAGGGCTTCTACTGCTGGGACTGCTGGTACCGCCGCTGGTGCTGCGTATCCGTATCCGTATCAGAGTAGGGCGGGAAGAAGTTCGAGGCCTGGGACGAGTGATAGTTTGCGTCCTCCGCATATTAGGGTTGAGAGTTTGAGGGGGTCTAGGGTTAATGTGGGGCGGGAGGCTTCGCCTGCTCGCTCGGTTAGGTTTGCCGATGAGGGGAGGGGGAGTAGAGGGAGTGTTGAGAGGGGTAGTGGGAGCGGGGATTATCGAGCGACGGGGGCGGCGGTGCCTCCGCCCCCTCAGGTGTTGCAGACTATCTTTTCGCCGGGTGTGGAGGGTGTGGATAGTTATGTTTCTGATAGTCCTGTGGAAGAGCAGGAGCGGGAAAGGGAGAGGATTGTTGGTACGAGGCCACTGGGAGATACTCCGAGTGCGTCGAGGAGTGGGACGGGGAGTACGAGTGTGGGGGAAGGTAAAACGTAAGGAGCTGGATTATTTTGCTCCGTCTTTTTTCGTTTGGTTATTTTATTGGATTGCCGATTTCTTTTTTAACTTTTGATATTTTTTTAAAATGTAATTTGTCGGGTACATGGTTACTACTCTGTTTTATACAATGAATTTGGAATGTTGATGTAGTGGGATATATAAATAAGATGTCGAGGAGGTACTTGCATTATAACCCCATACCTACTTGATGGATGCACTGCTTCAAATACCGGTCTTAAGTATGGAAGATATATACCTCAGGGGCAACTTTAACTGCAATCAGGAATCAGCAACCCGCGGAAACGCGGGTACGTCGTACGGTCGTATTTCGGCCGACCCAGGGTGTTACCATTTCCCAAATCTTGTTTTAATATAGATATCGGTATGAGTTGACGCCCGGTACAGCAGTAAACGGGAATGAGGTGACGGCCCACGGCCGGTAAGCTTTCTAGTGTCAGTCGTTTTCCGTGCGCGATGTCAATCATTTCAAGGACGCAAGTAAGTCTCAAGGCCTTTGCTATCTGCGAGTAAGTACAAGTCGTCGATCGTACATTTATCTTGTTTTTGGTAAATTTGGCCCTTGGGTGAGTTGAGTGCGGGGTATTTATCGTGGGAATTGGCGAGTAGCGGCTGGATCTTTTTCTCTGCTGTTATACTTCGACATCCATGTTGGACTTCCCCCTAACTCTAAGTAATAGGGAGGATTGACTTCAATGGTCGGATAAAGCGTTTAGGAAGGCTATACTTATTCCACCTAGGTCGGATACACCAGTTCCGAATGGATCTCAACGGACGCATCCTCCGCCCATTGTACCTCTGCAAGAGCGCTGAAAGGCAAGTTTCATCACCTTGTTCAGTTCATTTTACTAATTCGCATACTACTCATCAGCTGCCTCATCAGTTATGTACGTATGTAAGGAGTACGCACGCCCCGCCCGGACGTCTCCATCGTGTCATGCCATTGGCCTTTCCTCCGATTGCAGGTTAGCTTCAGATCGCTGCAGGTTTCAAAGCTGTCCGTCCGCTTCTTAAAATAGACATGCTTCTTCAGTAAAGCCCCGTATATAGCCTGAGGTGATTTCATCGGTTCTTCGATTCATTAGATACCATGTCCCCCGCTCTTACCACCCCACCCTTTGTTCGTCCCCACCTTAACCATAGTTATGGGAAACACGATCCAGAGGGCGTCAACACCCTCCCCGAGCTCGTCGAGTTTGCTGCGAAACATAACCCCAATCATATTTATGGCCTTCAGTTTAGAGCTGGAGAAGGCTCCGTCCCTCGTGAAATTACGCAACGCCAGTTTCGGGTTGCGATGTTGGCTGCGTCGGCTTGGTTAGTTAACAATGGGTGTACCCAGATACGTCCCACCCGTGAACAGAAAAATGCCCCAGTCGGTATCTTCTTGAACAGCGATGTCAGTACTCTAGTCTATATGGCTGCTTTGCAGCGTCTTGGTACACCTGTAAGTCTCACACTTTGTGATTGCGATGCTTTCTGACGTGGTACAAAGGTTCTTCAACTATCTGCACGATTGACTCCAGCTGCACTGGCGCACGTCCTCGTTAATTCCGGTGCGGGATGCGTGTTGGTCGGATCTCAATTACGGATCGCCGGGACTAAAGCGCAAGAGCTTCTTCGAAGCCAAGGTCATACGACAACAAAGTTCCAGGATGCTTTGGACACCGATGCGCTGTTTGATCTGGAGCTCCCGGCCGAGGTTCCTCCCGCTTATGCCCATCATCGTGTAGAAGACCTCGACTCTCTGATTATGCACTCGTCTGGTTCTGCCAGCAGTTATCCAAAGCTATTCTATCACTCTGTCACATACCTCCTCGTCCAAGCTTCGGCTTATAACTTCCCCAAGCAGACTGAACCATTCAGTTTCTGCGTTTCGGGTCTGCCTTTGTATCACGTGGGTGGATTGTACTTATACTGATGTATTCATCTGACGCGATTTCAGGGATTCGGATTGATACCTCCCTTATTGGGGTTATCGCTTGGAATGCCGATTGCCTTGCCCCCTGCTTCCGTCATTCCAACAGCGAAAACGATCTATAACCTGATCGTGTCAACCAATGCTCGTTATGTGATGTTAGTGCCTTCCATCGTGGAAGACATGTTCCGCTTGAACAATCCTTCGGTGTTGGAAGTCTTGCGAAGCCTTGAGTTGTTGGGTGTCGGCGGTGCACCTATGAAAGATTCAGTGGCCCAAGAGATTATTGAGGCTGGAGTTAACCTCGTGAACCATTGCGGTACGTTTGTTACATTTGTTCTTGAATTTTAAGCTCATGATTATATCAGGGGCTACCGAGATCGGAGCGTTCACTTTCGTCGAAAGAAAGCCAGAAGGATACGAGTGGCCGTATATTAATCTTCGACAGGACACCGATATTAGCCTTATTCCACTCGACGAAGAGAAAAGCACAGCCAAGTTGGTCGGGCGTGCGCCAGGTTGGACTACGTACCATACCCTCCAGGACGTCATAGTAGTTAACCCAAAGAATAAGCATCAGTTCAAGTTTATGGGCCGTTCGGACGACGTTATTGTTCTCGCTACTGGAGAGAAAGTGCAGCCTGCCTCGCTCGAGAGAGTTATGACTGACCATCCTCGCATTAGCAACGCTATTGCATTCGGAGAAAGTCAGTTCTGCTTGGGACTCCTTCTCGAGATTTTCTCAGCTGACAGTGGAGACGACGTTGTTGATACTGAGGCTTTACTTACCGAGCTGGAGCCATACTTGGAGCGCGGAAACCAGCTTGTGGGCAACCATGGTAAAGTAACTCGGGATATGATTATATTCACGCAAAGTGCGAAGCCTATCTCCCGAACGGCAAAGGGCAATGTTGCGAGGAATGCTACGTACATCGCTTTCGCAAAGGAGATTGCAGAGTGTTATCAGAGGTCCGAGTCCTCCGTTTCCGGTGCACTTCCCCTTCCCCACTTCGAGATTAAGAACGGCGATGTTCTTAAACGGTCCCTTAGAGGCCACGTCGCAACGGCTATGAATCTCCCGGAACCTCTTCCCTTCGGAGACGATAAAGACTTCTTCGAGTACGGAATGGACAGTCTGCAGGCTACCCGCTTGCGTCGGGCTTTCTTGAACAGTCTGAAGGTTACGAAAGACTTGCCATATCCGATTGAGACTCTCGACCCCGAATTTTGCTTCGAGAACTCGTCGGTTAACAAACTATTCCATTCCATTTCACATCTCATGGTCCATGGTGATAATAAGGAAGTTGTCGATCCTGAAGAACAGCGTATCTCGGCGATGCACCGTATGGTGGAGCATTACTCTCAGGAGTTGAACACTGTCTTCGACCATTTGGTATCGGAATCGAGCAAAGCGAACGGCGTGCACCAGAAGCAGGCATCTGGGGACATTGTTATTTTAACTGGATCTACTGGAAGCATGGGATGCTTCGTTCTTGCGAATCTGGTTAAGAATCCTGCTATCTCGAAGGTTATCTGCTTTAATCGCCCCTCTCCTGATATTCGGCAACGTCAGGAGTCACTCTGTAAACGTAGAGGGTCTGTTATATCCGATTGGGAGAAAGTCGTGTTCTACGAGGTGGACTTGAGTCAAGTTAACTTTGGATTGGACAAGGCGCAGTATGAAGAGGTGTGTAGTCCACGCTGATGCAGAGCACCTATTACGTTACTGACGTTCATATAGCTCTATCAAGCTAGCCGCATCATACACACTGCCTGGCCGGTCAATTTCAGTAGGAACCTTTCTTCTTTAGAGGCGCATGTTAAAGGAGTCGTGAACCTTATTCGACTCTCCTTGTCAAGCGGAGTATCTCGAGGACACCCAACAAGGCTCACTTTTGTCTCTACGATCGCCGTGGTCGGACGTTATTCTGCTCAGCATCCAGGCCAGCCCATTCCCGAGAAAGACATCGACGCTTCTTCCAATTTGCCTATGGGGTACGCGGAATCTAAATGGGTCTGTGAGAGACTCGTGGCTTTCGCATCTGAGAAATCGAAATCACACCCTTCTTTCCCTGTACCGTTTGAAGGCACAAGTGTCCGTGTTGGCCAGCTGAGTGGATCTGAAGCTACAGGCTCATGGACGGAAGATGAGCATATTCCCATGATATTCCGAACATCCTCTGCTTTGAAATCTCTTCCAGAGGTCGACGGTGTAAGTGATATCTTTTCTACTGATGAATAATTTTATTTATCACGAATTTAGACTCTCTCTTGGATACCGTCGAATGTTGCTGCAGACACGATGGTGGATATTACTTTTGCTGACAAGCTCAAACCGTTTTACCATCTCGAAAACCCACGTCGCCAGTCGTGGTCTGATGTTCTCCATGTGTTCTCAAAGTTAACAGGACCTCCAGGTGAACCACTGCCTATTGTACCTTTCCCGGAGTGGATGCGCCTCATTTCAACACTTGGCGATGATGTCGAGAAGAATCCTGCTTTGAAAATTATGGGCTTCTTAGAGCTCGAATTCCTTACGATGGCGAAAGGCGACGTGGTTTTGGACGTATCGAATACCCTTACGGATTCGAAGTCGCTGAGGGAGGTAGGACCTTTAGATGAAAGTCATTTCAAGAAGTACTTAGAGTACTGGAATTTATATGTTAGTAGCACGTAGACCATTGCATTGTATATACATAGATATTAGAATTATGTACTTGACAATAACGTACTTTTCTCTCTTTGCATCTTTGACGGCGTCAGTGTCATTAATTCCCACTACCTTTTAAGGTAGTGGGTTTTAGTGTTGCCGCGGTTCGACTCGAAAACCGCGAACCGTACAAGTGGAACCGAAAAAGTCGAGTCGAGTCGACATTGTTGACTTCCGGTTCTCACGACTCAACTTCCCGAAGAGGTCGACTCAAAGTCGACTTAGTCAGTTTAAGTCGCATAAAAAGTCTCATATATCAGCATTCCAATGCGGTCTGCCCCGTACACGGCATAGTATTCTGTGTATCAAGTCAATATAGCACACCTAATTGAGGGATAATTTCTACACAACCTTCGTATTAATTATGATATTTTATGAATACAGTCGAACCTCTGTTAGCACATACCTCTATTAAGCCATAAACTGTTACAACCCATAGAATTTTTCATCCACCAAGTTGGTTTGCAGAAGAAAATGGTCTGTAACCCATATATCATTGATACCCCATAACCCATGACTTTTGTGAGGGTTCATAACCCATATATACATCCAAGAAAGGAAATATTGCTCACCCGGCGCGCTCAAGCTGTAACAAGTTACAGGAATGCTTGAAACATTCCCCTTGTTTTAACCCTTATTTTATATCATTTTTCCGATTTATTTGGTGTCAGGAATGTATAGGTGGTTGCTACCTGTTACGTAGCTAATTTTTTGTATTTAACTGCACCTCAGTGAACTCCTGTAGTTCAACTACGCTGTACTATTCTCATATCATTCTTAACATGAAAACACCTCTTGAAACACTGAAGGCTGGGCTAGCAGAGGCCAAGCGACACATTAAAGAGAAGCATGATGCACTTCTCGTGCGCCTCATGCATAGTGAAAAGATATCAGAAGAGGACGAAGCTTGGCTTGATCACGGTGATGGCAACCTTGCTGAGGAGACAGTGATTGTTGATGATTTGGACCATGCATCAGACTATGAATGAGGGCTATCACGTCTCAATTCACAACAGAAATCATTGGTAGAGAAGCTCAGGGACTTAGGAAAGAATATCACTGGCAGTTCCATTCCAGGAAGGAAGAGAAAGAATAGTGGTATGTATCTCAGATTATCCTGTATCTTTCCTATTGCTCACAAAATATGTAGGACCCAATGGTCCAACACGTACACCTACAAGGCCTCAAGTTAAATCGAAAACTTCTCTGAAAACGGCCTCAATTAAAAAGGAGATTGCAACGCTTGCACAGCGAATTGAGATCCTTGATTGGCACCATCAGAGCACAAGCAAAAATCAGGTCAAAACTGCGGCACACTGGGACAAGATTTATCCAACTCTGATGCTAAAACAACCAACAATTTCATCCTGGCTGAAGCATGAGGTGGAGTGGAGGCAGAAGTGGGCTGATGCGCAAGCCAAGGGTCAAGCTGGCACAAGGAAGCGGGCTAAGCAGACAGAATTTCCACAGGTGAATGACATGCTTGAGCTATGGATTGCGAAAGCAATGGAGGATGGTGTTCCTCTTACAGGCGAGGCCATTAAACAGAAGTGGACCCATTTCGCTGATTTGGCAAAGATCCCAGAAGCTGAGCGGCTGAGTTTAAGTGGTGGCTGGCTTGCTGCAGTAAAACGTCGATGTGGACTAAAGGAATTTAAGAAACATGGTGAGGCTGCATCAGCAAATGATACGGACATTGCAACCGAAGTGGAACGTGTCCACCAAATCATTGCATGATATAATTATCCTTTGAAGGATATCTTCAACATGGACGAAACCGGCCTTTTCTATGTGTAAGTACAGTGTAGTATCCATTAAAAAACTAGTTTAACTCAAAGCGATACTACAATAGAATGGCACCTGACCGCGGACTCATGACCCATCCAAAGAAGGGCGTCAAAGGAAATAAGACTCGGATTACATATGCATTAACAGCGAATGCAGATGGTAGTGAGAAGCTGCCACCCTTCATTATTGGAAAGGCAGATCGCCCTCGTGCATTTGAAAGGAAATCGGGAGCACAGCTCGGGTTTTATTACCAAAATAACGCGAAGGCCTGGATGACCACAGTTCTGTATCAGGAATGGATTTTAGAATGGGATAAGAAGCTGCATAGGGAAGGGCGACACATACTTTTGCTTCAGGACAACTTCAGTGCCCATTCACCACCGGACAACCTCACAAATATTAAAGTCGAGAACTTTTTCCGAACCTCACAGCACACGTGCAGCCCAATGATGCCGGTATCATTCATTGCTTCAAAGCCCATTATTGAGCAAAGTTTATCCAGCGTGCTATCGACCGATATGACTCAGGTATTACCCCTGCAAAAATATACAACATAGATCAGCTTGAAGCCATGCATATCGCCAGTGCTGCCTGGAGTGAAGTTGATACAACCACAATAAGAAACTGTTGGCAGAAGACCCAAATTTTACCGGACTCACTTCTAGTTAACAATTCCCCTGCAGCTTCCCCTTATTCCTATCGATGCACTCTTGAACTCAACTGATCCCTACTACAAATCACCAGCTGAATCCGAGCTCTCTTCGGCACTAAATGACCTTGTATCAACAGGTGCACTCCAGAAGTGTAACAAGATGTGTATCGAAGAACTTTGCAACCCCATTGCTGAACAGGAGCACATGTCGCGAGAAACAACTGATGATGATATCTTTAAGGCTGTCATGGCGATGCAAAATGGAGAGCAGATGCGGGAGATGAATGGTGGGGACGATGGGGAAGAGGAAGCTGCTGAGGAAGCTGAAGTTAGACCCACTCGTCAAGAAGCACTGGCAGCATCACTCACTCTTAGAAAGTACCTTGCAGATAATGCTGAGCCATACACTAGGCAGCTTGAGCATCAACTTGCAAGTTTCGGATGTGAGGCACACCTTGAGGAGTTGTGGAGTATGGTGCCCACAACTATTATGCAGTACTTCTCGTGTTCATAGGCTTACAAATTATATTACGTAATTGGTCATGTAACCTAAAGATGTATTACGTAATCTAAGGTGCCAATAAGGCGCTGTCGCAGCAGCCCATAGCCCATTATAACCCATAGATTTATTCATCCACCGACCCCTATGGGTTATTAGAGGTTCGACTGTATTGTGTCATGAATCATATCTTTACTTTGGTAACTTACTGGTAGGCGCCCGCCACCAAGCGTGCGCACACGATGTCAGCCCTGTGTGATAAGCGCTTATGTCCCTTCAACTTTCTATTTTTTTTTCTCCGCAATAATTATGACTTCAAACGTGAATTATAATACAAAAAACATTATAAGTTGCTGCGTACGTGCATAAGATCAGATATATCATTTATATTTTCTCTAAGAGCAAGTTTTACTAGTAAAAATCTCAATAACATCTGATTTATATGTAAGTCGATGACTTAGTTGCAAGTCAAGTTGAGTGCGTCACTCAGGCACAACTCAACTCGACCCTTCTGCCGTCAACTCCATAAAGCCGGTAGAAGTCAAACCAAGTGGAGTGGAGTCGAACCACGGCAACACTAGTGGGTTTTGGGGAGGTTTGGATTTCCTTAAAAGACAATTTGTGGATCGCGTTCAGGATCTCATTTTCTGGCCACCTGATTGGCTGATGCCTTTTCAGGACACTTTGTGATTGGCTACTGTAACATTCTATGCATTAACCTCCCAGCAACAGAGACCTCCTTAAACCAATCTCGTCCTCTTCGATCTTTATGTCCCACTTAACCGTCTTCTTGTTATGAGAAATAACCACATACTATGTAAAGTAAAGCAAGAACAATCATACAACAACACTGGGAATTTAAATATACACACTCCTGCTCTATAACCTCTTCTAAAGCTCCATCAAGTAGCCTGCTATATTCTACATTCGAAATTGATCACAGAAAAATCGGATTTTTGGCAAATATATCGCAGCAAACCATACTTTCAGTATCTCTTTAAGCCTATAAATCATAGTATACACTTATAGTGCATACAAAATGGGTACACTCAACTGAAAGGCCATAAATCTACAAACAAGTGTTCGTTAATACAGTCAAACTGAAGTAAAGATAAATACAAACTTGCTGCCCCCCATACTTCACAGTGTCATTTAGCTATGCCATGAGAAATCCAGTCCAACTCATGTCTTTATCAGCCTCTATTCACACTGACCTTCTCCTTATATATGCAATACATACCCCTCCCTTGCTCTAGACCAATGAACTGAAAGTGTTTCCCATATCTTTTTCGCTCCTTCACCATAGCACCATAAGATGCCCAGAGACAGGGTATAGAAACAGGGTGCAAGACCACACATTCCCTATTGTGAGTGTGCCAAATTCAGTGTATGTAGATTTGTGTAATCCACAGTTCACTATGTGCATCAGTGGTATCAATAAGCATGAGAGACAAAAAGAGACAAAATGAACTATTGACAAATGCTAAAGTAGGATCATCAATGTAAAACATATTGTGTGACATAGTTTTAATTTTTGTCACCACAATATATTCCTTGGAATTTGCTAACAGCCTCAGACAGTGGAGTCAATTCTTCACAACTCACAATAAACAATTTCAAAAGGGGGTAGTGGGCAACTAAATTCAACCCTTTAATCGGTCACACTACATTCTCCGCTCTCCACACAACACCAAATCCATTACCTCAGAGACCTCACTATGCAACCTCTACCTCTCTTATTATCTTCTATGAGTCAAAGTCAAAGCAACACCAGGATACCCCACGCTCCAATGTCATCAAGGCTCGAGCTCCTGTGTTTGCTTGATCTGAACTTCATCCCATGTCATGCACATTGTAATACCTACTTGGTTTGTCATTCTGACAGCCTGCCTCAATCTAGGAGATGTGGGCTGACATAGACTTCCCACCAGCTTTCCCTCTTGACCAAAATGCATTGAAGCACACCATGCTAACTTGTCAAAGAAGTTCTCTGTACCTATAGAACACATCAACATAGTTAGTACACTTAAATTATGAGAATTGAAACAATAAGGAATAGTATAAAAATAAAATAAAAGCAATATAGTCCCACTTAAATAATGGTTTAAAGCTAAATCAGACTGATGGAGGGCACTTTCTCTCTTTCATAGGACCAGTAGTGGGCTTTGCTGCTTGCTGGCCCTATTCTTTTATTAATAGGCAAGTCACTTAATTTTTGTCATCTATCACTGCAGTAGTTGGATTTCATACTTATATACTTGACCTTAGTGTCATTTTATTTTATTCTTATTGCATCTACTGAAGAAAATATTTATTCATCCCGGGGCATGGTGTTGATGGTGATGGTGATAATTATAATCAGAAGGTGACGAGTTGAACCCTGTCACTTGAACTGCCTTTGCAATCATTGTTTCATGGTTGGATTGAACCAAATTAAATGTCCACCACATAGTGAATATTTTGAACCAAGTTCAAATTTCACTGTGAAAAGATTTGAGCACATTATAAACACATCTGGTTTCAGATGTTGTTCCAATGGCTTCTTTTCTGTTTTCATTTGTTTCCCTTTCTGGTCACCTGTTTTGTGCATCACTAAATTTGTGAAGGTCTGATATAGTGGTATGTTTCTCATGAGGTTAACCCAAGATAATGAAGCAGTTGTACTGGGTTATAAGCTAGTAATAAAGGAACTAACATAATGTACAAAAATTGCAATCTCCTTGACATATCACACTATGTGCATTTATAGTTATGAGATTCTTGTCAGGTTGGATGCATGTTATAACTGATGATCATTTCATTCGCATATTTTACATAACTTATGAGTTATATATATAGTCTCATATCCCAAATGTTGAGATAGCAATGTAGCATGTTTCATTCTGCAAAGTCAACACAAAGCAGCTGTGAACAAGCTGTGAATGTGATCAACATGCCATGACAGCTGAACCAGACATATTTAGAATTGCCAAAGTATCTGAACACCTGTAAGCTCAACTAACCCTCATGCATGCTCTTTTATTCCAAATGCAGACCTTAATGGAATGGACAAAATGTGGATCATCTGGATGTCTTGGATCAATACTAAGTACTAGTATGAATTGAGTATGGTTGGTATGAACACCAGTGAACACCTGTTCAAGTTCTGGCAGGAACCTATCCCTCCCAAATCGAAACATGTATAGGTGCATACCCTCATATCCCATGCCTCTTAGCATCCCCAATACAGGAATCGCCTAGCAGATACAAAGTGTGACATACCTTGGCAGTCTAGCTGCATAAATACATTGGGCATTCTACTTCCCTGTCATATCCCGTATCGCCTACCTCTGGACCCCTATGCTCTTACTCCGCCTTTCCCTTTGTTTACTCTGCACTTTGATTACATTCTTAATATTACTTATTGCTTACTGTACATAGATTACTTTCGTTTCCCTTCTTCTGTTCTACTGAGCTATCCCCTCAGTAATGTAGTATACATCTCATAGTGAGTCACTTATCATTCTTAAGTGTGCCACTATCAGTTTTACCTTACACTGCCATATGTGCTCACTTCTCTGACATGTTTTATTATGTTTAATTGGTTGTGGTCTTCGTTCTACATACACCTACCCTGACCATACTTCTCCCAGCGGCCTTTACTTACTCCGAGTCTCTAGTATTTAAGTAGTACTTGATTTGTACTTTAGTCTTTAGTTTTGTATTGAACTACGTCCTCACCTTCAGTCTGACTTGAGTTACATCTCTTGTCCCCTCGTCTCTCGTCTTCTCCAAAGGGCTTGCCCTTACTCCGAAATCCAGGACCGGGAATCCCAGGGGCGCAGCACATAAGCTGAAGCTGAAGTCCTACCCCCTGAGTTATCGTTCTCCGCTTTCCTCTTACACTCACCTCTCGCTTCTCCGCAGTCACTCTCTCGTACTCCACCGCCAAGTCAGGCTAGGGGCACGGTTGTGACAGTATACGAAACTACCACCTTAGATTCCTCACATAACACTTTTCTTTCTCTCATGGCTACCCACATGCAGACTCAGACTGCACATGCTAGGAGCCATGAACAGCAACAAAACGATGTGCACTGTAGCAATTGTCTAGTTGCTCAGCAAGCCCGTGAACGTAACACCGCTAACATGCCTCGTCGTGTTGACTCTGCTCCACCTCTCTCTTGGCGGAATGCCCCACCCTCAGCTAGTGCTCTCATCTCTGGAGGAATTACCTCCACTCATCGTGCAGCTCATGAACTTCAGCCAGTTCACAGCAATCAACTGCACGCACCATGCCCAATACCATTGAGCATTCCTTACGACCCCACTCTCATCCCCAACGTGTCCATCGAACCAGTGGATACTCAGATTTCTCTGGAAGGTGCAGCTGCACGCCAGCAGCAAGCATCCACAGCCACTTCACCACCTGCCCAACAGCCTGTAGCCTCAGGCAGTGGAGGACCTCCTCCACCTCCACCTCCTTCTGGTGGTAATTCTGCCGGAGTTGGAAACAACGACCCTCCAGACAATAATGGAGACAATGGTGACCAACCTGGAGATGATGGTGACGATGGTGATGGATCCGGAGATGATGGCAACAAGCCAGGAGATGACGATAACGAGCCAGGGGATGATGATGAGCAGGCAGGTGCCAGTGGCAATGGTCCTGGCAGACCAAATCACCCCGGAGGTCCTCCCTCTGATCCCTCTGAGCCTCCTTCTAGGCCTCCCTCAAGGGATGCCTATCGCGACCCTCATCGCCCAACTGCAAGACCCCATTACAATTTCACCTGGGATGAAATCCTGGAAATGGTGGCCTCTGTGGCGGGTTATTTTGCCCCGCCACCACCACCTCCACCACCTCCTCCTCCCGTTTGGGAGAAGAAGGTTAACCAGCTGGACAACTTCGACGGCTCCAACATGCTTAAACTGGAGCCTTTCATTACGCAAGTCTGCTTGGTGTTCCAGAACAACTCTCAGTTGTACCCGAATGACGCCTCTAAAGTCAACTACGTGTTGACTTTCCTCCGTGGCTCTGCCAGCAACCTGTTTGCCACTCATCTTGATGATGATGCATATGAGCCATGGATGGACTCATGGGGCTATTTCATTCAGCTACTCTGGACTCATTTCAGCCATACCAACCCAGTTGGTGAAGCTGAAATTCGCATTTTCTCCCTCCACATGGAGGATAATCAGCAGCTCATGACTTATGAAATAAAGTTCAACGAATATGCCACACTCTTGCCTTGGGATGATGCTGCCCTCAACTTGGCTTACTACCATGGCCTTTGTCCTCGTTTGAAGGACACTCTCTCTCATCGAGAGCAAGGCTGGCCCACGACCCCTGCCAGGACTAAGAAGGTAGCCCAGGGCTATGATCAGAGGCATTGGGAGCGCAATACCAAGTGCAATATTGAGGAGAAGTGCAGAAAATCTGCTGCCAAGTCTTCGGAGAAGCCCAAGGGCAATCAGAATTCGAAGTCAACTTTGAATTCTTCTTCCTCCTCCAAGACTCCATCCTCCTCTACCTCCTCCTCTGCCTCTTCTACCTCCGCTTTGTCCTCGGGGAAACCCAAGAACAAGCAAAAGCAGAACCAGTCCAAGGCGCCAGACTTGACTGGGAAGCTTGGTTCTGATGGGAAACTCACCCCGGAGGAACGTAAATGTCGCCTAGACCAGAAGCTTTGCCTATTCTGTGGCAATGCCGGTCATCAGGCCAAGGACTGTCGAAAGGCAGCCTCTGCCGCCAAAGCCCGTGCGGCCACTGCCACCTCTACTGAGGCAACTCCCTTGGTGAACTCGGCTGAGAGTTCGAAAAAATAGAGAGTGGCTCCAGTGACTCTGCACAGGCTGAGGGCTGTGTTAATCTCTCCTGTGCACCTAAGGAGATAAGACTAAACACATCCGCTCTTTATGATTCCCAAGCTGTAAATATTCCTTTGACTTCGTTTTCTCCAGCTGCGCCGGATATGCCTCTTTCCTTCCTTTCACTCATTGATTCTGGTTCAACCCATTGTTTTGCTGACTCGTCGTTTGTGAGGGAGCACAACCTTCCCACAACTCCGGCCCCTCCCATTGCACTGAAACTTTTTGACAGTACCTCTAACTCCATACTTACAGAGAGTATTTTATTATCTGTAATGTTTCCTACTGGTGAATGCATGGATATTTCATTCTATGTAACTCTGCTCGATTCTTCCTGTTCTGTGGTATTAGGATTTAACTGGCTCTCCCAACACAATCTGTTGATTGACTGGACTGAGAGACATATACTTGGCTTCCAAACCCCGGTCCTAGGAGAATCTTCTCCGTCTTTGTCGACACCTGCACTGAAGGCATCTGCCTCCTTGCAAACCCCTCCATCACCAGCTTTGTCTTCTGTTCCTCTGTCAGACAATAGTCCACCCAGTATCTCGCTCATTAATGCTGCAGCTTTTCTCCAGGCTAGTAAGCTCGCAGGCTTGCAGATGTTTAGGATACAAGTCGGTGCCATAGTTTCAGCTTCTGCCGCTGCCATGGCCGCAGAAGCCGTGGACCTTTCTAGTATTCCTCTGGAATACCACGAGTTCGCTGACGTCTTCAGCAAAACGCGAGCAGACACTCTTGCTCCGCATCGCCCTTACAATCTCCGGATCAACTTGGAGGAAGGTACGTCTCCTCCAGTCGGTACTGTATATTCACTCTCGCAGTCCAAGTTGGCCTCTCTACGAGAGTTCATTGACAAACATCTCCGGATTGGCTTCATCCGTCCTTCTCATTCTCCACATGGAGCACCAGTGCTCTTTGTCCGGAAGAAAGATGGATCCCTTCGACTCTGTTGATTTCCGTGGGCTTAATGCAATCTCCAAAAAGGATTGATATCCCCTTCCCCTTATTTCCAACCTCCTTGACTCTCCTTGCAAGGCTAGAATCTACACCAAGATCAATCTCTGCCACGCTTATCACTTAGTCCACATCGCTGATGGAGATGAGTGGAAGACTGCTTTTTGCACTCGCTATGGCTCATTTGAATGGCTAGTAATGCTGTTTGGACTCACCAATGCACCTGCAGCTTTCCAACATTTCATGAACGACATCTTCAAGGACATGCTCGATGTGTGCGTTACAGTCTACCTCGACGATATACTAATCTACTCTGATAGTCTCAAGGAGCACAAACAGCACGTTAAAGAAGTCCTCAAGCGTTTACACCAACATGGGCTCTATGCCTGGGTGGACAAGTGTGAATTCCACACTGAATCTGTTGAGTACTTAGGTTATGTCCTTTCTCCAGGCGGCCTCACTATGTCCCAGGATAAAGTCCAGACCATTAGGGATTGGCCCGAGCCTAAGAAGGTTAAAGATGTTCAGTCTTTCCTTGGTTTTGCCAACTTCTATAGGCACTTTATCCAGCACTACTCCGACATTGTAGTGCCACTCACTCGTCTTACCCGCAAGGGCTTGAAGTGGGACTTTTCTCTGGCTTGCCGTTCGGCGTTCGAGAAACTTAAGGATGCCTTCACTACAGCCCCTGTACTCACTCATTGGGTCCCTGACACCCAGACCATTGTAGAGACTGATGCCTCTGACTATGCTCTCGGAGCAATCCTCTCGATTGTTGCTGACGATGGCAATATTCACCCCATTGCATTCCATTCCTGTACCTTCACCACTCCTGAACTGAATTACAACACCCACGACAAGGAACTCCTGGCTATTTTTGAAGCTTTTTGTGTCTGGCGACACTACTTGGAAGGTTCTGGTACTCCGGTTGATGTGGTCACTGACCATAAAAACTTAGAGTATTTCCCCACCACCAAGATCCTCACTCGCCGTCAGGCTCGTTGGTCAGAGTACCTGTCTCAGTTCAATCTAGTTATTTGTTTCCGCCCAGGGAAACTTGGTGTGAAACCTGACGCTTTAACTAGACGATGGGACGTCTACCCTAAAGGGGGGAATAACAACTATGCCAAAGTCAATCTGCACAATTTTCGCCCTGTTTTTACCCAAGAACAGCTCATCGCCTCTATCCGTGCCACCACACTCCTTCATCCTGTTCTCCGTGCCAGCATCATCATGGATGTTGAGCAACTCCACCGCGACATCCTCACTGCCCAACCCCTAGACACTGTCACATCCATCCACCTTCGCAATTCTACTAATCATTGGTCTGTTGGTTCAGATGGCTTACTCCGCCTCGACAACTGGATCTATGTCCCAGATGACGATTCTCTCCACCTTCACATTGTCCAGTACAAACATGATCACTTACTCGCCGGACATCCTGGTCAAAACAAGACCTTGGATAATATTCAACGGGAATATACTTGGCCTGGACTCTGTACTTATGTCAAGGACTATTGTAAGTCTTGCACCATCTGCTTATGATCTAAACCACAGCATCACCGTCCCTACGGTACCTTGAAGCAACTCCCTATTCCAGAGCACCCATGGAACTCTATATCTATGGACTTCATTGAAACGCTTCCCATCTCTGGATTTGATAAGTACAGTTCAATCCTAGTTATTGTTGACCACCTTAGCAAGCAAGCTATCTTCATCCCTTGCCATAACACCATCACCTCCACCCAGCTTGCAAAGCTCTTTGTCATGCACGTATTCTCTAAGCATGGTGTTCCCAGCCACATTACCTCCGATCGTGGTTCGGAGTTCGTCTCCCACTTCTTCCAGTCTCTTGGTAAGGTTCTCGACATCAACCTACACTTTACCTCCGGATATCATCCAGAAGGTGATGGACAAACTGAACGCATTAACCAAGTCTTAGAACAGTACCTTCACATCTACTGCAATTACCAGCAGGACAACTGGGCTGATCTCCTTCCCATCGCTGAGTTCGCGTATAACAATACACCAAGCTCGACCACTAATACAACTCCTTTCTTCGCCAATAAGGGTTATCATCCACAGATCACAGTCTACCCTGAACACGATGTTACATCCATTCATGCTAGGGACTATGCCGTGGACCTCCAGGAACTTCATGAAAACCTCAAGGCCAAAATAGCACTTGCTCAGAAGTGCTATCAGGTTGGAGCAGACAACCGTTGCTTGCCTGCCCCGGAGTTCAAAGTTGGAACTAAAGCCTTTGTCCATGCTAAGTTCTTCAACACCACTCGCCCTTCCAAGAAATTGGCTGAAAAGTATTACAGTCCTTTCGAGATCATTGCCGAAACTGGTACCCACTCCCGCACCCTTAGACTCCCTTCCAATTTCCAAGCTGTACACCTTGTATTCCATGTTTCTATGCTCGAGCCCACAGTTGAAAACACCATCCCTGGTCGAGAGATACCTCCACCTCCCCCTGTGGAAATCAACGGAGATATCAAGTTCGAGATCAGTGAGATCTGCGACTCCAAGCTGGATCGCCGGTTCAAGAAATGCCCTCTTTGTTACTTAGTCCGATGGACTGGTTATGAAGGAACCGACGAAGAACTCACTTGGTTGGCTGCCACCGAAGTAGAACATGCTACAGAGCTCATAGAGGAATTTCACGCTCGTTATCCCGATAAGCCCAATCCTTCTACTCCTGTTACATAGACTTTCTCCACTCATATTTTCGTTTCTCCACTATAGTTTATTGTATATCCGTATCTGTCTTCTTGACCAAAGGTTGAAGATTGACGCTTCTCTGGACACCGCTTGCATGATGACCACTATGTTTAATAGGCATAGCTGATTCGTCACTTTGCATACTTAACGAGGTGGGCTGAGAGTGGAAGTACAGAGTTGTATTGGTTTTCTCCTAAGGCGTTTCTCTTTATTCCGTTTTACTGTTTACTCTTACTGTTTGTTCTCCTCGCACCAAAAATCATTTAAGTCCACAAAATAAGTATTTACAATTTTTCTCTGCTTACTGTACACTACTCTTCGTCTTCATCTTCTTCCTCTTCATTACTCCCAGACTCATTAGTCTCCACCGGAGTACCCTCCTCTGCCGCCTGCGTGGTCGTCATCAACCTGTTCAACGTGCCTATCAACTCCATGTGCATGTTGACATTCCTACCCAAGGCCTCCATCAGCAAGTCCGATAAGGGACTCCTGGAGTTGAGCTGCATTGCCAACTTGTTGCGCTCATTCTCTGCAAGATACAGCTGGTCCCTCAGGATCTTACACTCAGCGTCGAACATCTTCCCCTTGGTCCACAATTCATCCACCTGTTTCTCTGAGACCTCCAACTTTGACCTCGCCACCACCAGTTGCATCTGCAACTCCTCCACCAGCTTCTCCTGCCCCACACCACCGATCTGCATCTTCTCCAGACCCTTTCTCCGCTCCTCTGTGTTCCCCAGGACTACAGTCCCCCACATTATTCCCTCGTTTTCGCATCTCCCCTTCTTTGTCCAACACGCCTTGCACGCCTTGTGGTTCATCTTCTTTCCCCTAGGAGCAAGTCAGAACAACTCCGAAAAAAGAAACAGACAACTTACTTGAGATCCAATAGGCACTCCCTGTTTAACTTACTGCATACATTGTAGGGGACCTTGGGCAAGACATACGCCTCTTTCTCCTTTTTCTCTGTGGCTGTCTTGGCTTTCTCCACACCCTTACCCCTCTTCTCCACTGATGCCCTCACTTCTTCCATCTCAACGTCGGACTTGTCCCCAGCCTGGCTCTCTGTGCCAGTACGACTCTTGCTTCCAGACTGGCTAGCCTTGCTGCTAGCGTTGTCTTCCACTGCCTCATCGTCGATCAGAGCCTTGCTCTTTATTCCCTTGCATTGGGAAGTCTGGGTTGTAGTCTTCTTTTTAGGCGGTTTTGGTGTCACCTCTGTCGTGTCCTCCGGATTCGTGTCAGTGCACCTCCTCTTGGAGCCACCCTCGTTCTCCGCCCCTGGACATTCTTCCCCACCTCTTCCTCCAGAGTTATGGTATGGCCTTCAGCCTCCAATTGCTGAACAGTGCGATCGCAATCAGCAAGTTGCTCCGCATTCATATAGGTACCCACCTGTGAAACAGTGGTTACCTCCAGCTCCATTACAGGAGTTGGAGCCCCTACCCTTGTTGGTCCTACCTTGGCTACTACTTGCTCCACTATGTCCTTCACCGCGGTTGAGTCATCCACTGACATCACCAAGCTGTTGGCCTCCCTGTGGTAATGCAAAGACGTTACCACCAACTCCAGACTAAATGACATTACTCCCAACCTTGCCATAGTCATCTTGTACTCTGTGTGTACTGGCAGAGAAGTGCCTTGGCCTGTCGTTTCCTCCGCTGGGCGACCAGTCAGTCTTGCCATGGTCTGCGCAACCCTAGTCTTGACCACAGCCTGCTCACACATCTTTGCCCTCACTGCCCCCAACTCTCCTCCTTTGTCCACCTCCATCATATCCTTCTCCATTTCACCCTGATCCTGCTTCTCTACTTTCTCTCCCCTCAACTCCTTCTCAAGAGCTTCCAGCTCCACTCGTTTGTGGAGGAGTAACCTCAGTTTCTCCTCACGCACAGGGTTTTCGTTCAAGTGCACAAAGGAAGACATGTTTAAAGCAGTCATGTGCTAAGGAGTTATTGCAACAGGGTAAAAGATGGGTTTGATTTTCTCCACCATGGCTGACCTTTATATATCCGGACCTGATGTCAAAACACCAATCAAAATTTCGAAAGCCTATTGTTTTGATCACATGCTCAGGCCTCGAGGGCTCGGCCTTAAGGAGGGAATACTGTCATATCCCATATCACCTACCTCCGGACCCCTATGTTCTTACTCTGCCTTTCCCTTTGTTTACTCCAGACTTTGATTACATTCTTAATATTACTCATTGATTACTGTACATAGATTACTCTTGTTTCCTTTCTTCCGTTCTACTGAGCTATCCCCTCAGTATTGTAGTATACCTCTCATAGTGAGTCACTTATCATTCTTAAGTGTGCCACTATCAGTTTTACTTTACACCGCCATATGTGCTCACTTCTCCAATGTGTTTTATTATGTTTAATTAGTTATAGTCTTCATTCTACATATGCCTACCCTGACTGTACTTCTCCCAGTGGCCTTTACTTACTCCGAGTCTCTAGTATTTAAGTAGTACTTGATTTGTACTTTAGTCTTTAGTTTTGTATTGAACTATGTCCTCACCTTCAGTCTGACTTGAGTTACATCTCTTGTCCCCTCGTCTCTCGTCTTCTCCGAAGGGCTTGCCCTTACTCCGAAATCCAGGACCGGGAATCCCAGGGGCACAGCACATAAGCTGAAGCTGAAGTCCTACCCCCTGAGTTATCGTTCTCCACTTTCATCTTACACTCACCCCTCGCTTCTCCGCAGTCACTCTCTCGTACTCTGCCGCCAAGTCAGGCTAGGGGCACGGTCGTGACATTCCCACTTCTCCACCCAATATCTACTCTCTCATACAGCATCCTCAATATTATGGAGTTCCTCCCCATAACTGCAGCTTTATTTGGCCATGCACACATAGTGATACAGGTAAGTCATTGCTGAACCATGTTGAAAACTTGGTAGTATCTGAAGCTGCTACATTCCTGGAATGATGCCTAACAGAGCTGCATCCAACCTACTTGGTCTATAATGTTGTAGGAGTTCAAGCGAATGAATTTATACTTATTCTGGGTCATGGTCAGTATGTTATTTACACTTCTATTCTTTAGCAATGCTAATTTGTTCATGAGTTCTTCTTCTGATGGGCACAGGAACTCCAACTTGCCTTGATAATAATATTACCACTTTGTACTTCACATTCACCTGTATTTACCCCCAGCTAGTTGTAGATAACTCATCAAGTATATAGTAGACTAGTACTTGCTTGTATATAATAAATGTGCTCAATATATCTTATTTTACATTCACATTTGTTCATAACATTATCAAATTATATGAATCATATACTTCCACTCACAAATTGCAACACACATACAACTGAGCACCAACCTTATACTTCTCTCATCTCATCAACATCATCTTATAACCTCCTCATGATTGTCTCTAATCCATACAAAAATGCATGAGCTATTGTACGAATTACGAAATTTGATGCTGCTGTACATGGCAGTATCCTGCAGTATCATATGCTGTAAGGTTTATGTCAGCTCATACCACTTATGGTAAATTATACTGCATTATAACGGTACACAAGACTCTCCAAAATTTAGTGATGTGGGCACTGTCTTCACACCATACTGCCCATTGCCCAATGTCAAAGTACAGTATGTAGTATGGTGTGTTGAGATGGTACAATCTTGAAGTACCCAGATCAATCAAGTATGTTCTCACTTCTTCGAGATCCCTGAGAACACCATTTGTGAGAACATTGTAGAATACTGTAGATACATTTATGTCTATAAAATATGAAAGAAAATGCATAGATACAGTTAGTGAATTTACTCCCCATATTTTCCCCACTCTAAATCTGTGTGAACCTAAGTTCTTGGTTACTTGTGCACCTCATCTACACTTTATTTCAGGTGTAAGTACAATAGGTTATGGGCCCTGCACCCTAAAGTAACTGTAAACAAGAGTTCAATATACACATCATATCACATACCTCCTATATCACCACACTTTAAGTCAAGATGACTTCATCAACTACTAGTGAAACACCATCAAGCCTATATCACATCAAGCTACTCCATGAAGATAACTGGTTAGCCTGGAAGCACCGAATTACAAGTGTACTATGCAACCACTGTCATTTTAAGATAATAATTATCTAAGGTGGTCAGCAGGTAGTGACTTTGTTTGTGCTTTGCACCTGAGTGTTGGGGGATATTATTTGTAGATATTCTCCTTAACTCAAGAGGTTTGGGTGATGAATGCAGATGTAGATTTAAGTGTAGAGGTGAGTAGGTAAGTTCAGAAGAGCAGGCAAATAGCAAGCACAACAACTAGGATTGTAGCAAGGGCTTGCAGGTGAAGGGTAGGCTGAAGATATAGGTCACTATTATGTTGAAGGTTGAAGTGGAGTTGGGGTCCCTGATGATTTCTACTTCTTACTTCACAGCTGGGGCACATATATAATTTACAAAGTTATGGTGCCTCACTATCTGGGTGGACACAAATACAATACTGCTGCTGTTACTTTATGAAGATACAGTGCCTCACTATCTGAGTGGACACAAAATATGCTGCTGCTGCTGCTGCTTTATGAAGGTATGGTGCCTTACTATCTGAGTAGACACAAATAATACAAATTAGTTTCTCACTTTACTGTTGATGCTTTATATATGACTCAGACAATATGTGTACTAAGTAGAGTGGAAGTATATAGGTTATATTTAGTAGGTAAGGGTTGTGTGCTACAACTGCAAAGGGATACAAACAAATGTAAACTAGGTATAAGTTGTTAATTCTACAGGCCAAATCCTCTTCCTTATATGCCTTTTACCCTCCTGCTGACTAATCATATCCCACACCTACTTTCCCATTGTTCTCCAACTGGGGAAAGCATGAGTCATCCTTTTACTCCATTGTTCTCCAAATGGGGGAGTATGAGTCATCCTTTTCTCCATTGTTCTCCAATTTTAGAATGCATGAGTCAGCATCTTAGACAATGAGTATATGTAGCACAATAGAAATGCTATTAATAGTACTTGAAAGAACAATGGCTATATTTAGCACAATGGATATGCTATTAATAGCACTTGAGAACAATGGTGCTCTTTGTTTGTACCTGAAGGCTTTCTTATTTTGTACAGGGTATAATTATTTGTACATATTAGTCTTGGTGTAGTCATTTGTATGATGATGTTTATTCTGATTAGTGCTGGTCCAGTAGTATGACTAAGTATTTGTGTATGTTTATCTTGATTAATAATGAGCTGGTATTGTAGTTACTTATTTGTGTATAATTGTTCTGATTGAATGGACTATTAGTGTTTTCCTGATTAATAGTGAAATATGAGTGTGCATATTAAGTATTGTTTGTTAAAGTATTATTAAGTTTTCTAAGTGCTTGCTTTTCTATCTTTGAGTGATTTAGCTGTATTCATGTCATTATGTGAAATCAACTTTCACCTGTGACACTACAAACTCTGGAAATATGCTGAAGGAACTGAGAAGAAATCCACTATGGACTCTATGAAGGAAGGGGTGGAGGCAACATCAAGTACCACAGATAGCAAGAAGGCCTTTGAAGATAAGTTAACTAATTGGGAAGATAATGATGCACAAGCACAAACTCAAATTGAGTTAACCTTGAGCAACTCACAGATTATTCATATTGCAGGAGCCAAGACTGCCACACAGATGTGGGCACAGTTGAGGACAGTGAAGGAGCCACAAGGGAAGATGGGTATCATCTTGGCATGTAGGCATCTGTATCACACTATAGCCAAAGAAACAACAGATATCAGCATGCACATCACAGAACTGAGAAAGATACAGGAAGAATTGCACTTACTAAATAGTTTGATAGATGATGATGAATTTACAGTTGACTATCTCATAATGCATAACATTGGGATACACCCTTGCCTGATGCATTGTGAGATTTATGCATATTGAGATATGTCACACTATGTGACATTATGTGATGCTTATTAAAATACTGGGAATTGCTGACTGTGTCAGCAACAACCTTGCTTGACTTCGAAGGATAAAAAGTAGTGGTTTGGAGCAAACAAGTGATGTGTTGTTAGTTCTACAAGTACAGTATACAAGTAGGTACATTTTGAGATATGAGAGATAATATATATACATTATTTTTTCTGATTAAAGTTGAATGCTAGGTGAATCTATGTCAAGCAAGGTAGTATACAGTTTGTTCCTGTTACCAGCAGTGTGGGCTTTTTGTGCAATGCATGGGGATGCAATTATTAATGAGTTGAGACCAAAGGGTAGGAGGGGGAAGGGTAGAAGAAACTGTGGTCATTCTTCACAAACAAATGCAGGTGACTGACTGACCATGGCAGGAATTTCTTAGATGTCTGTGAACAGGAAACATAGACAGAGACAATGTGGCAATGGTCAGGCAACTAATAATAGGTAATCCTAAACACAAACTGACAAATTTCAGTAAACCTCCATGGGACAATGCATGCCTGATAACACCTAGGCATGGGGTCTGGCTAGAATGGAACAGGATGGCTGTTGAAAAGCATTTCCAAGCAACAGAATAAAAACTGCTAATATGCACTGCCAAATATTCGATAGGAAAGAGAAATCTATCAATAGTTGAACAATATGCTGTCACAATGAGAGGGAAAGGTAAAAATAAAGGATCAAAAGTGGATGACTTGCCAGAGCAAGTGGAATTAGCTATAGGCATGAAAGTAAGAGACCTTTCCCCAGAAAGGTGTACAACACTACTCATGATTGAGAATCCACAGGTTATACTGACACAAAATGTACAAACAGATCTGGACATTGCCAATGATGCTTGTGGAACCATTGTTGACATTGTCCTACATGCTGATGAACCAGACCTTGGGACAGAGAGTACAGTGCCCTTGAGGCATCCAAGTTTTCTTGCATTTGTACTAGTGAAGTTGAACAGGACACAAACATCACAGTTGGAAGGACTGCAAGAATCAGTAATACCTGTCAAACCAATCATGAAAAAATTCTCAATATACCTGAAAGTGAATGGAAAAGTACTAAAACAGACAGTCAAAAGACAGCAATTTCCCATCACACTGGCCTATGTGTTCACCAATTATTGATCACAGGGTCAAACCATTTCCAACATATTAGTGGACATTGCAAGCCTGCCATGTGGAAAACTAAGTGTATTTCACCTATACATTGCATTATCAAGAAGTGCAGAATGAGAAACAACATGAATCCTTTGCAATTTCAATGGCAAAATCTTCCTCCAGGTACACAACCATGAGTTGACAGAAGAAGACGACTGATTGGAGAGACCGGATGCCAAGACCAAAGTGCAATGAAAGAATTAAGGAGAAAGAGTGAAGGGAAACAGATCCTACATGGCAGTAGTAATTGCACAGTCTAATTACCTCCAAGAAATACATTTCATTCCTTATGTAGTTGCACCACAAGGATGTTTCGAAAATGAACAAAATGTATTTGTGGGCAGATAGGCTACAAAACCAGGTTAGAAAAATGAACACATCTGTAGTTAACCTCACAGTAATGTTGAGACAATGCAGAAAGTGGAAATCACTGAGAAAGAGATAAATTGACAAAGATAATGGACCTCTGAAATCTAAATCCTCAAAGGGAACAAACAAACAAGGAAAGGCCATGGTTATCAGGGAAACACCAGGGAAATAAGAGAGAAAACTACAAACAGAACAAATCACATCATGTGCAACACACATGCAGGTTGAAAAGTGAAACTAATTATGGCCTGGAGGAATACCTTGTCAAGCAAGGTGATGACATACTGACACACATGGCACCATTTGGATTGCAATGTATGCTGTTATGCTACCAAAGTACTGCTAAGTATGAAAGAGTATGAGACAATATAGCTACTACTCTGTAGTAAAAAATGTTTCTAAAGTCTTCTGTTTTGCATTAAGGAACTCATCTTTTTGTAGCTGTGCCCTGAATTTTCACAACTGAGAAAGCAAGTCAAGTGATGATGTTGGGTCACCATGTTGAAGACAGGCTTTTTCCAGTTTTTCACAGAGCAACATTACTTCAGATCATGAAATATTCTCATCTGTGTCATCCTCACTATCAGATGAGTCAGAATCTTCAATCTTGATTACTTCCCCTCACTCAACAGCCATTTCATACTCCATCTCTTTGACAATATCATCATTACCACCTTCAAACTGGTATGGTGATTCACCTGCTTCTTGCTCTTCTTGGGGATTCCCCAATTCCTCAAGTGTGGGAAGAGCTCCAAAAATATGATTTCATTGCTTGAGCTCTTTGACAGATGCTGTCAAAGTGCTTTCTTCAGAAATATCTGACAGAACACATGGATTCATAATCTCAGTTTCCCTAAGTAAGTGATTTCAGTAATGAGTAATGACTCATGACTCAAATACATATTACAGACACTTACCCCTGAATTTTAGAGTGATTCCAGCAATGTTTAATCATATCACTAGTGACATCTTTCCATGCTTCCTTCACCATCAACATTCCTTCCAGTATATTTATCTTGTATATGTTTTGCTCTCCTGCTTCATCAAGATTGATAGCACATGCACAAAATTGACAGTGATATATAGCTTTGAAGCATCATATGATCCCAGCATCAAGAGGATGGACAAAGGCTGTCAAGTTTGGCCTGAAGAACTCCAATTTCATGTTACAAGGTTCATAGGTGATGTTATACCCAGTGAAATTGTCTAGTGTTAAGCAAACCTTACAGCCTTCTTTTCACATTTTATCATCAAATTTTCAAATGTATCTGCAATATTTTGTAAGAGTTGGTTGAATATTGTATGGATGCAAACTCACTCATCAAAAAGGACTGAGGTCATCCAGGACTTTTTGTTATTATGATAATAAAGGCCCCATAGTACCAACTGGAGGAGATGTACCTTCCTCCAAGTTGATCTGGAGATCATAAGAGTGATGTGGAGCAAGAGTGTCTGCTCATGTTTTGCTGAAGATGTCAGTGAACTTGTGATATTCCTGAGGAATATTGGAAAGGTCCATGGCTTCTGCAGCCATGGCAGCAGCAGAAGTTGAAACTACAGCACCAACTTGTATCCTAAACATCTGCAAGCCTGCAAGCTTACTAGCCCAGAGAAAAGCTGCAGTGTTAATGAGTGAGATACTGAGAGGTGGACTATTGTCTGATGGAGAAACAGAAGATGAAGCTGGTGATGGAGGTGTTTGCAAAGAGGCTGAAGCCTTCAGAGTAGGCATCAATAAAGACAGAGAAGATTCTCCTAGAACTGGGGTTTGGAAGCCAAGTATATGTCTCTCAGTCCAGTCAATCAATGAATTGTGTTGGGAGAGCCAGTTAAATCCTAATACCATGGAGCAGGAAGAATCAAGCAGAGTTACTTACTCTGAGTCTCTAGTATTTAAGTAGCACTCAATTTGTACTTAGTCTTCAGTTTCACATTGAACTATGTCCTCACCTTCTAGTCTGACTTGAGTTCCATCTCTCATCCCTCTCATCTTTTGTCTTCTCCCAAGGGCTTGCCCTTATTCCAAAATCCAGGACCAGGAATCCCAGGGGCACAGCACATAAGCTGAAGCCAAAGTCCTACCCCTGAGTTACCTTCTCTGCTTTTGTATCATACTCACCCCTCATTTCTCCACAGTCACCCTCTCATAGTCCACTGCCAAGTCAGGCTAGGGGCATGGATGTGACAGTATATGAAACTACCACCTTGGATTCCTCTCACAATGAGCTCTTTATGCTTAGTCAGGTGTTCTGTATAGATCCATACAGAATCTGTATGGAATCTGTACAGATCTGCATGGATTATGCAGAATCTGTACTTTTTTGAAATGGCTGGTCTATCACTATAATGAAGGCAATATTCCATACAGAATCTGTGAAGATTCCATATGGAATTGAAAATTCTGTGTGGAATATGCAGAATTCCATGATGAAGACTTTTTGGAATCCATGCAGAACATGTCAGTTTTTATTGATTACTTATTAATAAATCTAATTACAAGAAAATGAAATGTCACTTGGAAGGTTTGAACCTTCAACCTATTCCATGATTTGTCATCAAGCATATGTCGCACTCAACCACCTGAACCAGCACATCTTCATTAACACTGCATAACTAGCTGCCCATAACATGATGCTCGCCGGCTGTCAGTAACTGAGACATACCCAGGCGGCATGCTGCTCAGCTCAGCGCCATCTCTTGTCTTGTCCCCACCACCACTATCTCATCTCTGCTACCACCACTCATTGTGCCCCCTCTCCTCCATCCTTCCCTCCTCATCCCCTCCTTCTCGACATTCAAGACCCCTCTTCTCTCTGCATGAAGATGGCAATGACACCACATCACCTAGCCCCCCTCCCCCCCTCTGCATCATGACAACAACAATGATGCCACATCACTCAGTGTCCCCCTCCTCCCTCTCCGAGTCACGACAACAATGATGTCATATCCCTAGTGCCCCTCTCTCTCCCCCTTCCCTTGCAACATCGATGATGTGCCATGTCACACAGTGCCCCCCTCCCCCTCTGTGTTGTGGCAACAGCGACAGTGCCACCATTGCCTGCCTCCAGGTAAGCCCCCTTGCTCCTCTCCCCTTACCACCTTTTCTGTTTCATGTTCCTGCAGCATTGTCTACATCTCATAGATGCCCTGGCCCTCACTTGACAATGATGTTGCTGCCTTGATGGCCCTCACCTCTCCCACTGCCACTATGGCTGCCACTCATGTGCCCCTTCCACCCTGCTTCATGAAGATGGACAGTGACACCATGTTACCCACCCTTCCTCTTCCCTTCTCCCCCCTGCATCATGTCATCTGGCTGTCCCTCCCCCCCTGCTTTGCAAAGACAGCAACACTATGTCACCTGCCCCCCTCTCTTCCCTCCCCCCCTGCATCACTTTGGAGATAGTGCCACATCATCCAGGCCCCTCCAGCCAACAACAATGAAAACACCCAGCACTTCCCCACCTACACTCCCAGTACTTTGCACTCCCCCCCCCCTTCACCATGAATTCACATGAATTTCACCAAGAGTTCACATATTCACATGAAATTCACCTGAAATTACATGAACTTCATGTGATTTTGAATATTTTCTAAAAAGCATAGGTTCATGAACTCTCATGTATTTTAGGTGAAATTAAAGTGAAAATATAGTGAAATTCACATGAAAAATTGAGTGAAATTCATTTAAAAATGCGGAAGAAATGAATTTATTTATTGATCATGTGACTAATTTACATATTACAAAGCAACAGTAATATTACATAATGTTCCTCAATTTCCTGCTCTTGCACTCAATGTCCCATCCCCTGCTTTCCCACACCACCTGCCCCTCCGCTCACTGTGTGCCTCATCCTGCTTGTTATCCCACCCTCCACTTGCTGCACACCCCATTCCACTTGCTATCCCTGCCCCTCCACTCACTGTATGCCCTATCCCACTCGTTATCCCACCTCTCCGCTCATTATCCCACCTCTCCACTCACTATCCCACTCCCCATGCTCATTGTGCACCCTAACATGCTCACCATCCTGCCCTTCCTGCCATACATGCTTGTCATCCCACACCGCCATCCCACCCCTTGTGCTCGCTGTGCACCTCCTGCTTTCCTGTGCTCTTGTTGTTGCTGTATTTGTTCTTGATGGAGAAAGAGAAGGGAGGGAGTGAAATAAGAGAGGAGTGAAATAGAGGAGTGAGAGTGGAAGGATCAAGGAGTGGAAGGGAGGAAGGAGGGAGGGGGGAGAGAGAGGGGAGAAAGGAGTGAATGATAGTAATGTGGCAAGAAGCAAGAATCAACAATGGTGTGACATGTTTTGGTCATGTGATATTTTAATCATGTGACAAAATATTAGAAAGCGGAGGGTTGATGGGGGTATATAGTGTGGGAAATAACTTTACTGTACAAGTCTTCATGGTGCAGTGATTAATTGCTGTATGGTGGGAACAACTATTAGTCATCACTCTGAGGCTGTTGGTTCAATTCTGACTGGAGTTATTATTTACTATTTACATTTATTTTTATTATTAGTAAGCAACACTATGAAATACAAATGAAGCTCACTACTATTGTATAAGCTTCATGTGAAGTTCATGTGAAATTCATGTGAAATTCAGGTGAAATTATTAGCAGTGTTCTCACTGAAATTCAGCAAAAATAATGTGAAAAATTTCACCTGAACTTCACCAATTCATGTGAAGTTCATGTGAAATTCACATGTAAGGGGGGGAGGAGTGTAAAGAGCTCTATGCTCCCATCCACACCTGTAATGGTGACCCCCACAACACCCACAATGGCCCATACTGTCTAAGTATCCCCAGTGGCACCAACATCACCCTATCTCCCACCACCACCACACCTCCTCTGTCTCCCTCTCATTCAAGCAGCTACTGTCATTGCTATGACACCCAGCCCACATCTGCAATCACCATGGTGTGCTGTCTCCCACTACACCACCATTTGAGGGGAGAGGAGTGTGAGGGGAGGGGAAGAGAGTGCGAGGGGAGGGGAGGAGAGTGTGAGAGGAGAGGGGAGGAGAGTGAGGGGAGGGGAGGGGGGAGCACAGCAAGGGGAGGGGAGGAGAGTGCAAGAGGAGGGGGGAGGAGAGCAAGGGAAGGGGAGGGGGGAGCACAGTGAGGGGAGAGGAGGGTGAGGGGAGGAGAGAGGAGGGTGAGGGGAGGAGAGGGGAGGGTGAGGGGAGGGGGGAGCACAGCAAGGGGAGAGGAGAGCAATGGGAGGGGAGAGTGGCTGGCAATGGCAACAGTGTCACTGTCTCCCACCACACTACTATCTAGCTGCTATCTGTGTACTCCACCATTGCTCCCTTTCAATGCCCTCCCCCTTTGATATGTGCTGCCACCTGCATATTGCACGTCACTTAGCCCCCCTCCTCCATCACCTTCTCATCCATGGCAATGATGGCACCCCCTTCTATCCCCTTCCTCCCCTTCTTCATATTGATGGTGACATTGCAGGTGGGAGCAGTATTGACAGCCCATCATTCAGACCCCTCCAGCCCTCTCTTCCCTGTGTCATGAAGATGACAGTGCCACTAGCAGGAATGGCATCAATGGCCTGTCACCCAGCCCCTCTCTTCCCTCCAGCCCCCTCCCTGTATTATGAAGACAACAACACCTGCTGGGAGGAATGTTGTCAACAGCCTGTCACCTAGCCCCCCTCCTACCTCCTTCCCCCTCCCTCCTGTGCTACAACAATGATGATGGCCAGTCATGTCACACATTACCACTGTCATCACTGCCTCCACCACTGCTGGTGTCCTCCTCATTTCATTATATAGTATATGTAAATTTTTTTTAGTGTAGTTATGTATATTAGTAATATAATAATAGTATTTTATGTTATAATCAGAGTTTGTGTGAACCTAAGAGGTGTCAGAAGATGTGGTAGGGAATTATGAGAATAAATGGAAATCTTATAACTGATCAAAGCTCATAAATTAAGAAATCTGCACAGAATATGTGCAGACATTATCACATTACTTACATTCTGCATGGATCTGTGTGGAATCTGCATGGAATTTCCAGGTCTGCACAGATTCTGCATGGATTCCATACAGATCCATACAGATTCCATGTGGATTTGCATGGATCTGTATGGACCCCTGGGGGGAGTGTAAACTACTGCTCACAATGCTTTTCTTTCCCTCATGGCTACCTGTATGCAGACTCAGACTGCACATGCCAGGAGCCATGAACAGCAGCAAAACAATGTGCATCATAGCAATTGTATAGCTGCCCAGCAAACTTGCAAATGTAACAACACTAACACACCTTGCCATGTTGACTCTGCTCTGCTGGTCCCATTTATTGTCATGAAGCAGAGCCTATGTCGACCTTACATTCATTTGTATTTTTAACTATTTACATGCCCCCTGAGTGTACTAATGCTTGTGTCTTTACTATCAGTGTGAGAAGTTTAGTTAATCATACATCATGACCTGCCAACACCATGTTTTTGAATTCTGTACTTCATTAGTCATCACAATTCCCATGTGGCAAGCCAGCACCCAACAATTCTACTCAGACTCATACTGGCACAATTCCCAGGCCACAGTGGCCATCTGTTATATCTGTGTCCAGATACATTGTGCCAATGTTTCCATGTGACCTTCCAACATACCCACTACAGGTTTATACTTCCCAACAATCCCACCCAGGAACATACCCGGAACCTGTTGGGTTTTCTATTGGGTATCTCTGATACATAGTTTCTCTTATGATGGCCTCACCATGTCATCACTCTATTACTCCTCTCTTCCATTTCTACCTGTTGTTAGATGTACACACAGAGTGATCTGTAGGACTGAGAGAGACACAAAGGGTCTGAAGTCCAAAGTACAGTGAGCAAGTGGGGCTTGTCACTGTAGGACCTCAGGATTATATACTGCTAGCTATCTACCAAGGCCTAAAGTCTTTACCAAGATCCCAACCAAGGTCCAAGGTCCCAACCAAGGTCCTGTACCTAAGTCTGCCTAAGGTCTATTAGTAAGCAGAGAAGTGTCAGATCACTTCTAACACCTGTACATTTCATTATGGCCTTTGTAATTTAGTTCCTTATTCTTCATTCTGAATGTGTCATTTGCACCCCTACTCCACTTTGCCCAGCCTTTATATTCTACCTATCCCTTTGACTTTCTCTTAGTATTATACTTCTACATTTGTACTTACAGGTTCCTACTTAGTATATATAGTCTTCCAGATGTACTAGATAGTCTTCAGTATTTGTATCAACTTCATACACTTCTTCCTACACTTAAAGTTCCAAAACCCACTCCAGGTTTTCCTTTGGGTTTCTCTCCTGCTACCTAGTATAGTGGCAAAGCCTCATCTTATACTCTGGAACATTTCCCTTTGTCATATATCATCTTCCTTGAAATATGAACCATTCCCTGAGGATATCCAGGCAGCACAGCACATACACTGAAGCCACAGTTCTTTTCCACACTCACACTCTATGTTCCATACCCGTACTCACTTTGGGTTTTCATTATAGTTCTCCCATGCCCTCCAGGTGTCTTTGCATTCGTTTCTCAGTAGGAAGGGAATTGGTATGTAACAGTATATGAATACTTATACCTTGGATATCTCCTTTATCATGGCTCCAACTGGGACTTCAGTTACTTGCACAGCACATACTGCTAGTCATACCAATGCTGTGGGTGCTCGTGCCACCTGTGCAGCTACGAGGCAACAGCCTCAATGGAGTACTTCAGGTTCTATACCTTCTACACTATCTCAGGTTACACCCAGTCCAGCACCACCTCCTAGTGCTACTTTTCTGGGTTCACCCTTGACTTCTGCTCAATTGCTCTCTGTTCCTGCAGCTGGGAACCTTGGATCTGCTCAGGCTCCTCCAGATGGCACCCCACTGCCATACAGTATAGTTCCAGCAGACTGGGACACTCCTGAGGGTCATGGTTCCAATGGTGGTACCATTGGGCCACCACCTCCACCTCCTTCTCAGCCCAACCTTCCATCTCCACCATCCTCAGACTCAGGGAATGATGGTGATGAGGATGATGTTGTGGAGGGAGTAAGTGGTACACTGGTAAAACCCAGTACCATACTTATAATTTGAATTACTTTGTTTCATTTATCATTTATATTTAATTGTCTATTTCTACTTATTCTAACATTCTATCTACTCACTTATATTTTCTTACCTTGGTTCTATGACATGCTGTGCAAACAGTGCATTTGGAATTATGTGTTTTTGTTCTCTGGCATGGACTTAGAGACACAGTGCAGCTTGACCAAATACTGGGAAGCCATTGCCAAACAACACATGACATGCATATGCACTGTCATGTCTTGCCTACACCACAACATGTTCTGCTTACTGTTTTCCTTATACTCTCTGCTTTTTCCTTTCTCATTTTCTCTAGGCTTCCTGTCCGTCTCCTCAAGGCGTGTCAGGGTGGCATTTGGACACTCTGGGAACTATGTGCCTCTTGGACAACTCAAGACTCTAGGGCTTAGGGTTTCACACCCTCTCAAGACACTTCTTTTTCATCCTCAAGCTACTCTTGTGGTCCTCAAGACCAATGTTTTGTCTATCAAGATATGGTGACTAGGTCTTTACCCTCATTGTGCAACACTCTGATTGGTGGAAGGATAGGGATTTGGGTTGAGGCACTGGGCTGTTCGTTTTTCTGTTCATTTTTCATTTCAATTTTCTCTTGATCATTCTGTATTTGTTTTATCTGTTATCATCACCCTCTTTCTTCAAGTTACCCTTACCTCTAGGCTTTTCCTTTGTCATTGCCCCCTCCAAAAACTCCAACCATGAGTGTCTAATGACAGAGCACTCCACCACCATCTATGCATTGTTGAGCTGCAGTCTCATCCACTGCATGGCTACTTCTGGGGAGAGTAGCCAACTGTCTTCAATGCTCCAACGTTGTATTTTGTGGTCACATCAAGCAAGAGTTGCAGTCTTTGTTCATTGGTGGCAGGAGCATTCGAGGTGGTAAGTTCTCTTATGTTCTTTTTACAATCATGGTCTCTTTCTTTTACTTTACAATGATTACTACACTTTTGGATTGTTCCGTTTCCTTTCAAATTTCATATGGTCTTGTGTACCTTAACAATTCTGGGCTATGGCAACATGAGAGCACACATGCATTATCTCATGGTCATTGTTGTCTATGTATATATCCTAGGTTTTACCTAAGGAGAATTTTACCTCCCTTTTGGCTGATTTTATCTCTGCATGTGCAAACTGAGCTCTAAGCCTTTAGTCAATTGGAAGTGTCAACCACCAATCTCAATCAAATCTAGCTAAGTTGTTGTTACTATCTATTTTACTAACTACTTGATTCTAGGGTTATTGTAGTTATATTCTATCAGTCAGGTGTGACACTTGCCATGTGTCTTCAAGTTATCTCCTCCACAATTTTGACAATTCCAGGTGCACACCTCTTGTATGCCTCCCAGGAAAACTGGCTTGCCAAAGCTCTTTTGAGAGTTGCAGAATCTGCCTGGGGTACATCAGGATCATGTCAGGAATGTAACATTCAAAAGCCAGATACTTTTGACAGTTCCAGTGCTGAGAAGTTGGAGCAGTTCATTATGCAGTGTCAAATTTACTTCTGGAATAATCCTTCCCAATACTCAGATGGACACTCCCAGGTCAACTTCACTCTTGCATATCTTCAGGATACCATGCTTCAGCTCATTATGCCAACCCTCTCCAATCCCTATGCTGATGATGAGTTCCTTCACTCTTGGGAGGTTTTCATCATCATGCTAGAGAATAACTTCAGGTTAGTGAACCCAGAAGGGGATGCCAAGAATGATCTGGATGCAGTAATTTACACTCCCCCAAGAGGTCTGTACAGATCTGTACGGATCCGCACAGATCCGTACGGAATCCGCACGGAATCCGAAAATTCCGTACGGATCCATGAAGATTCCGTGCAGATCCATACAGACCTGTACAGACCTGTATAGATACCATACAGAATTTATATAGTGGCTATTATTATTATTAGAGGTGATTATTCTATATGGATTCCATACATATTCTGCATGGATTCTGTGTGGATTCATGCATTGCTGCCTTGTCACAGGTGTCAAGTGTGTCACTACATGAAATCTGTGATACACTCAATATATAGTATCATACTCAATGCATAGTGTCATGCTTAATGTATTGTATCACACTCAACACTTAGTATCACACTTAATGTATAGTTTCATGCCCAATGCATAGTGTCACACTCAACACTTAGTATTACACTTAATGTATAGTGTCATGCTTAATGCATAGTGTCACACTCGATGCATAGTGTCATGCTTAATGCAGAGTATCACACTCAACCCTTAGTGTCACACTCAACTCTTAGTATCACGCTTAACCCTTAGTGTCACACTCAACCCTTAGTGTCACGCTTAACCCTTAGTGTCACACTCAATGTATGGTGTCACACTCAATGCTTAGTATCACACTCAACACTTAGTATCACCCTTAACTCTTAGTGTCACACTCAACACTTAGTGTCACAATCAATGTATAGTGTCACACTCAATGCTTAGTATCACACTCAACACTTAGTATCACCCTTAACTCTTAGTGTCACACTCAACCCATAGTGTCACACTCAACCCATAGTGTCACACTCAACCCATAGTGTCACACTCAACCCATAGTGTCACACTCAATGCTTAGTGTCATGCTCAACCCTTAGTATCATGCTTAACCCTTAGTGTCACACTCAACCCTTAGTGTCACACTCAACACATAGTATCACGCTTAACCCTTAGTGTCACACTCAACCCATAGTGTCACACTCAACACTTAGTATCACCCTTAACTCTTAGTGTCACACTCAACACTTAGTGTCACCCTCAACACTTAGTGTCACAATCAATGTATAGTGTCACGCTTAACCCTTAGTGTCACGCTTAATGCAGAGTGTCACACTTAGTGCTTAGTATCACACAATTTTCTATTCTAATTTTCCATAAGGAAATAAGTATAATAAGATTCTGTACAGTTTCTGAGGTCTTTACTCTCCCCCACCCTTTTCATGTGAATTTCACGTGAACTTCACCTATTCACGTGAATTTTACGTGAATTTCATGTGAAATTCACCTGAAGTTTTGGACCTCAATTTTCTCGGATTTTGGGGGAATCCCCTGCAAATTGCTTCATGTGAATTTCACATGTGATTCACATGAATTTCATATGGAACAACATGAATAGGTGAAATTCACGTGAAAAACCCCGCATGAAATTCATGTGAATTGCACATGAATTACACATGAAGGCATGAATATCTGAATTCTACGTGAATTAACCAGGTGAATTTCACCTGGCATTCACATGGAATTCAGGTAAACATGATTCCGTGTTTGATACTACTACTAGTAGATGTAATAGTACTTATATAAGAAGTTATTGGCACCACGACGAATCGAACTCTCGCCCACATAACATTACGTAAACGTAAATTCACACGTTAAGCCAACTAATACCACTACACCACACGAGCATTATTTCAGTTGGAGAAATTAGCATATAGGTTAAGCATCTAACTGTATGTGGCAGTGTCGGACCATTTTGGTTAATGGCACCCTCCGACGTTACCACGTCACGACTGCCCATCCACCATCACCCTTCCTCCGCTCCCCTTCCGTCTCCCTCCTCCTTCTTCCCTTCCTCGTATTTGGACGACGCAACGGGCACACGCGAGGCAGACAAGATGCCAGGGCTCACAATGAACGGTTAAAGGAGACGGAGGGGAGTGAGGGGGACAACGAGGGAGTTGTCCATATCAGGTGAGTCGATGACGGCGTGAATGATGAGGATGAACACTAATGACAGCATCCACAGCGCATGCACACTGGTGAGGACATTAGCGAGAACAGCGTCCTCCAGGCGTCCTCTCCCCCCGTTTCTTATTGTCACCACATCACCCACCGCCTCCATCCTCCCCTCTGCGTCGCGATACGACGACGCCATGCCACCAAGCCAGTGAGGACAGCTACTGTCACCGCGCGTCTCGTCCCCGCGACGTCACCCAGCGCCCACGTCTCACAGCGCCCCCGTCCTCACCTCTGCGTTGTGACGACAACGACGCCATGTCACCCAGCCGGTGAGGACACCGTCCTCCGTCTCATCTCTCCCAGCATCCCCGTCCTCCCTCCGCGTCGCGACACCCCCACGCGTCTCATCTCACCTAGCGCCTTCATCCTCCCCTCTGCGTCGCGACGATGACAACTCCTGCTAACCAGCCGGTAAGTGCGCTGTCCTCCGTCTCTTCTCCCCACATGTCTCATCCCCGCCACCTCTCACAGTGCCCCCATCCTCCCTCTGTGTCGCGACACGACGACGTCATGCCGCCCAGCTGGTGAGGACACCTTCTCCCCACGCGTCTCATCTCACCCAGTGCCCCGTCCTCCCCCTTGTGTCGCAGCACGATGACGCCATCGCCAAACACCAAACACCAACGATGAGGGCAGTGCCCACCGGGAGGGGTGGCAGTGGCGGGGGTGCATAGCGAGGTGAGGTAACGATGAGCGCCATGTCACCCAGCGCCTTCGTCGTTCCCTCTGTGCCTTGATGACGACGATGATGACGACACCACATGACCCAGCATCCCTGTCCTTCCTTCTGCGCCGTGACAACGACAACGATGCCATGCCATCCAGCGCCTCCGTCCTTCCCTCTGTCGTGACGACAACAACGATAGGGGGGAGATGGATGCAAGGAGGACGCATAACGAGAGGGGGGGACATATGGCGAGGGGGACGTATAGCAAGGAGGGGACGTATAGTGAGGGGGAAGGAGTGCATAGTGCGTAGCAAGGGGGGGGGGAGAATGCATAGCACATAGCGCATAACAAGGGGGGGGAGAATGCATAGTGAGGGGGGGGGGGAATGCATAGCGTATAGCAAGGAGGGGGGAGAACACATAGCGAGGGGAGGGGAGCACATAGTGAGGGGGGATGTATAACGAGGGGAGGGGAATGCATAGCAAGGGGGGAATGCATAGCGCATAGCACGTAACGAGGGGGGAGAACACAGCGAGGGTGGGGAATGTATAGCGAGGGGAGAGCGAATGCATAGCGCATAGCGAGGGGAGCGAATGGGGGAGGCCTAAGTAGTTTAAAAATGTATTTGAATGAAGCTTTGATCTTGTTCTCACTTGTCGACTTTGTGTTACTTGTTAGATGGTATAATATATTTGATTGATTAACTCTATTTCATGTGAATTCCATGTGAATTTCATGTTTAAATTTCACTTAGTTTTCACCTAAACTTCACTTGAATTTCACCAAATTTTTGTGATTTTGGAACATCCTAGATGAAGGTGAAATTCATGTGGACTTCACATGAAAACATGTGAATTTCATGTGAAAATGTTACTTCAATGTGTATTTCATGTGAATTTTACATGAAATTCACGTGAATAGGTGAAGTTCATGTGAAATTCACATGAAGTTTAGGTGAAAGGGTGGGGGAGGGATAAGTACTGGATCTTATGTATGTGCTGCATTAGAACAATCATTGGAATCTCATGTCGGGAACTTCACTTATACTTCATAATTTTAAACCTCTGGCTTTCATTACAATGTATGTGGACCATACATATATAGAACACATTTTCCTCATCATAAAACTTGGGTAAAACGAAAGAAAGAAAATAATCATTATATTTACTAATGATATACAACATATGTTATTGAAAACTTATCTCTCTTACTAACACGATGCTCCATGCTGCCAAACGGCCTCCCATAGTGTGGAGGAGATAACTTGAAGATGTGTGGCAAGCGTCGCACCTGGCCTAGTAGGCGGTACACACTAATCCTAGAATAGAGTATTTAGTGAATTAACAGTAAGTCGAACACTTAGTTTGACAGATTCCCAGTAGCGGTGTGGTGTTGACACTTCCAATTGACTTCTTAGCTCAGTTAAACTTAGTGGGCGCACGCAAAGATGACATCCAAAAGGGAGGTGAACTTCCCGTAAGTGTTTCCTAAACTATATATATGTACGGCATGGTGAAAGGAATAGCACACACGTCCTCTCACATTGCCAGAGCCCAGAATACGGAATAGGTACATGAAGGAGTGTGAAATGTATAAAAAAAAGAATGATAACACAAACAAAAACAGAATTCAGTAAGGTAAAGAAGATATGGTAGTAAGAGACCGTTCATTTATATATAAAAAAGAATTAATAGAGCTCACCACTATGAACACCCTTTAGGACCTACGAACTATGTGGCTACACACACTGGACGCAACTACAAATCATGATGCTGGAGCAAAGGCGAGAAAACTGCTACCCTCCCCAAGGTAGCAGTGCAGTGGGCTAAGCTGCGGCTCAACATGCGTATGGATGGTGGTGGGGTGCTCAGCGAGGTCCTTCGGCCGTCGGAGTACTTGTAATTACAGTGACAAAGACAATACCTAGATATACGAGCGATAACGAAAGAGGGTAAAGAAATATAAGAGGAAAGATTGAAAGATGATCAGAAGGAATCAAGACCAACAGATAATTATTGTCCCAAAACCTCGACGTGAAGATCCTTCCACCAACGATAAAGATATAAGCAGAGAGCAGCAGTCTGGTCGCCACACTCCAGTGATTGAATGTCCGGTCTTGAGTCATCGCCAATGCAAAAGTCTTGAGGAAGAAAGAGGGTAACAAGTGGGTGGTTAACCCTAAACCCTAGCCTTTGAGCAGTCCGGTGGGCGCACTGTGCCAAGAAGATCCAAACTTCGCCTTACACAATTTTGAGGGCGAAGGTTCGAGGCCTAGATAGTGAGAAGATGGAGAAAAGCCATAAGTAAAACAGAGGAATAATCGAGACGCGTTGAAAGCGATGCGACAGCGTGTAGGCAAAGTCACATGGTGTTTGGCATTGACTTCCCAATATTTGGTTAAGCCACGCAGAGTCTCTAAGTCCATCGAAAATAAGAAAGGGAGCACAAAACCCAATGCACTGGATGGTGTGAAGCAAAATTGGGTAAATATAAATGAAAATATAGTAGGTTGTAGTCAGTATGAATAGTCAATTAGATATAAAAGTGAAAATAAAAGGAATAATCGAATTATAAGTATTATACTGGGAAACACCAGTACTTCCTCCATGATAGGCTATAGCTACATATCCCCCTCATGTCATTCCACGCTTCCCATATTGTCCTTCTGATACACATGCATAGTAGCACTCTGCCTTCAAAGACCATTAGCTTCAGGGTTACAAAATGAAAGGAACAAAGGGAGAAACAAAGGAGATGAGTTTATAATGAAGAACTGGTGGAAAGAGAGAACGAAAAAAGAAAGGGGACAAGGGGGGTGAAGAGAAACATACCAGCTTCCCAGCCCCCCTGCCTTTGACACCAAGCTGAATGATGCACTTTGTGAAGGAGAGAAAACAGGCAGTGAGAGGCGTGACACTCAACGGTGATGGAACTTCATCGGATTCAGCACATGTACACATACATCTTCAAGATTCCATTCTTCGTATGTATGCCAGGAGAAACGACAGCGAGAGGTCAAGAGGTCGAGCTTCGATTCCATTCAATGTACCGACAGTGAAAGGGAGGAGACTTGAGAGGGATCGAGCTTCAAGATTCCATTCTCTGTACATATGCCAGGAGATGAACAGCTGTGAGACGGGAGACTCGAGAGAGACAGAGCGTCGAGTTTCCGTTCTCTGTCTATACACCACCAGATAAACAGCCATGAGATGGGAAAGACTCAAGAGTGAGGGACAGATTATCGAGTTTCAATTGTCCATACATATGCCAGCAGATAAACAGCGGCAAGAGGGGGACAGGAATTGAGAGGGGGTTCCATTCTCCATAATGGCAGCAGGAGGGAGACTTGAGGAGGACGGTACATCTGCTTCTTCATCTGCACTGAAGCTTAACAGTTTCATGTTCCTATCATATAATTATCAGCATATCCTTTCTTGAAGTGAGAAAAAATAGAAACAAATGAACTTTTTAGCACTCCTATGTGCCTTCCTCCTCCCTCTCCCACTGCGCCTATTCATGCGCACAGAGCTGCATGCACTTCTATTTTGCTGTAATGTGGGGTATGCTGTCATAAAATGGGTTATCAATTGTTGAGATGGGTTTTGTTTTTGGTGGGCTGGTATCATGCTGTGTTAGTATCTTGTATAATGGCGGGAGAGAAGGGAGAGAGGGACATACTATACGAGTCTCTCATTCTTATCAATTTCTATGTATAATGTAGATTAGCGAGGAAGGAGGGGAGAGGGAGAAAGCATTCTTACATATCATCCGAATAGAGTGCAGTTGCTGTGTAGTTCATGCACTCGGTCTGGAGGTGACAGTGAACAACACAGTGTAAGGGGGTGATAGTGAAGAGGCCAGAGTGGGGGGTGAGTCATAAAATCCACATGTGCAGTGGGAATGAAAGCTCTTCACTGACGTGTTGACACGCACAGACATGACACATGGCATTGACAGGTGGCATCACCTGGTGACCTTTCTGATTGATCGAGGCCTATTAATATATTCTGACCCTTCACTTTAGTATGCCTTATCAAAGAAGCTGTGTGCACACTAGCGCCTCGTGGTCTGATAGATGAGGGTCATTTGGTCTACTTTGATATCGACTGCATCATGATTACATGGGTAAGGGAATTTCAAAGACATACCAGTGCAAACTTGGCAGAAACGTTGCAAATTTTCACTTGCTATTGACCGCGTGATATGGGTAGGGGGGTTTCAAAGACATACCAAAGGTCTAAAGGTACATGCATGAAATTGGTGCAAACATTATAAAATGAACATTGCATATTTTTGAACTCTTCCTTTCACTCAATCACTCACTGTCCACTCTATTTCTTCCTATCACCCACTGTCTGTTATTATAATGGCTCGAAAGTGTCGTGGTTCTTCAAGTGCACCTGAAGGATCAGCAACTAGTCAAAAACAGTTACGGAGTTCATCAAGTGCAAGATCTTCTAATATTTCTATTCAGTTCCATCCAACTGCTCAATCTCATGAATCTGCCCAAGCATTAAATCAAAATAAAAGCTCTAGTGTGCCATATCCCTCATCCCATGCTACATCACATACTACTGGTGTGGGTGAATCAAGTCAGACATTAAGTCAAAATCAAGGCACTAGCACAGGCTCAGCTCATACTTTATCTCGTATCACATCATTTACAGTTGGTGCAAACAAATCAAGTCAAGTATTAAAAAGGAATAAAACTGCTAGTGCAGCTCACAGAACATCACACATCTCATCAATTGTTATTAAAGAAGGCCAAAGCAAGAATAAAATTGAAAAGGTGTTACAGAGAAAGCATACTATTGAGCATTCTGTACTGGAAGAGACTATAACACAAAATAATGAGCAGTCATTTCAGGAAATGGAGATTGATGATCATCATGAAGAACAGATATTAGTAGTTGAATCCAGTCATGATCAGTCCTCACAACCTAAGCGAATCAAAAATCATCAGTAAGCAGAAAAAATTGAATAATGTAACAAAGCAGCTAAATCAATTACATAGGCAAAACTAACAGAGTGGTTGAAATTTAGAGATGTATTTCTTGATGAACTTCTTCGCCATGATGGCAAGGGAGATTATATCAATGAAGAAAATTGTTCAGTGTGTGAGAAAGAAAGTGGTATTTATAAATGCATTGATTGCTTTCATGGAGGTTTACTATGATGCAAAAATTGTATGAAAAGAGAACATACACATTTACCACTTCACAGAGTAGAGGTGAGATAGATTGCTTATTACTGTGTATTATTTAAAGCTTACAACTTCTCAGAAGTGGAATGGGCAATATTTTGTGAAGGAATCACTTAAAAATATTGGACTTAAAATTCAACTTGGACATGGAGGAGCAGTCTGTTTGAATGCAGACAGTGCTACAACCAATATGATTGTTGTTGATATCACTGGAGTTCATTCTGTTTCAATTTCATTCTGTAATTGCAGACCTGAACCCATTCCACGATATACACAATTATTGTGGGCTTGTTTGTTTCCAGCAAGTTTTGTAAGACCTCAAACTGTAGTTACATTTGAATGCCTTGAAACATTCCATGAACTTACACTGCAAGGAAAGAGGCGTGTCAGCTAATTTGATCATATAATGGCAGGGTTATATGATTGTCTTTTATTGTATATGTCCTATTAATATAACTCACTTCAGACAATCATAAACAATCATTGATTCATTCTATTTGAATAGTACTACTAACAATACTATAGGCAGTCATAAACAATCATTTATTCATTCTATTTGAATAGTACTACTAATAATACTATAGGCAATCATAAACAATCATTTATTCATTCTATTTGAATAATACTACTGACAATACTATAGGCAATCATAAACAATCATTTATTCATTCTATTTGAATAATACTACTGACAATACTATAGGCAATCATAAACAATCATTTATTTGTTCTATTTGAATAGTACTACTACTAATACTATAGGCAGTCATAAACAATCATTTATTCATTCTATTTGAATAGTACTACTAACAATACTATAGGCAATCATAAACAATCATTTATTCATTCTATTTGAATAGTACTACTAACAATACTATAGGCAATCATAAACAATCATTTATTCATTCTATTTGAATAGTACTACTAACAATACTATAGGCAATCATAAACAATCATTCATTCATTCCATTTGATTTGAATAGTACTACTACTAATACTATAGGCAATCATAAACAATCATTTATTCATTCTATTTGAATAGTACTACTAACAATACTGTAGGCAATCATAAACAATCATTTATTCATTCTATTTGAATAGTACTACTACTAATACTATAGGCAATCATAAACAATCATTTATTTGTTCTATTTGAATAGTACTACTAATAATACTATAGGCAATCATAAACAATCATTTATTTGTTCTATTTGGATAGTACTACTAATAATACTATAGGCAATCATAAACAATCATTTATTTGTTCTATTTGGATAGTACTACTAATAATACTATAGGCAATCATAAACAATCATTCATTCATTCCATTTGATTAGAACTACTACCAATACTATAGGCAACAATAAACAATCATTTATTTATTCTATTTTAGTAGTACTACTAACAATACTACAGACAATCATAAAAAATTATTTATTGGTTCTAGTTCAATAGTGCTATTGTATGAATATTATAAATGATTAAAAATACTTAGTAGTAATTAAATACTATAACTGTATTAGATTGTCTGGTGTGGTTATTTAAAACTATATATTCCCGCTACCTTTTAAGGTAGTAGGGTTATGTAGGGTGATGAAAAATCAAATTTTGCAGAGCGAACACCTCCCATCAACCAGAGTTTAAACAAGTTTGAAATATCGGTCATTCCTGTATCCCAAATATTCAGAGCCTCTCCCACCGCATGTGTCGTCAAAGATAAGAATTCCTTTGCATTTTTTATATTGCATTATCACTTTCAAGTTTCATATTTCAAATATAAATTAGTACTTTACTGGTGATAAAGCTACTCTATGGATACCAGTTCCAGTCCACTGTATAACTTATGTACAATAGTTGCCCTCATGAATTGTGTTGTGATGCATGTGCATATGTGTTATGGGCTGTGTGTCTATACCACACTGGTGTATTCCTTAGAATACAATTGTCAGTAGTAGTGTTAGTATAGATACATACTTGGTCCTTAGGTTCTGTGATATGAGGGAGTTATCCTGAATAGAGTTGAGTCATTAATAGCCTAACTGAGCAGATCTTGATAACCGAAGGATCTAAAAGTACCGCCAGAGATAACTACGAGCGAAGTGTGAGGTAGTTATCACAGATTGTCAGAGCGTAGTCTTGATGGTCGAGGAGCGATGAAGTACACTAAATTCAGAGTGAAGTCTTGAATTAATGTAGTAGACTAGTAGCGTTGGAACAGTATTAGTTGTCTTTAGTGCAGGTTGCAAGAGTTAATGGTAAAAAGGTATATCCATTCTAATCAACTATATCAAACCTATATACTGATGAAATCATGATATCTAGTAGCATCCCATATGTTCTACAGTAAGCAAAACTATTCCGTATGACTCTCCAATGATGTAGAAAGGTATAGAACATTCTGTTCTATGTGAGAAAATATGTAGGCCAGTAGTTGAATACTCTAGGTAAGTAGAAATGCGAAGGTATAGTACTTTTACTTATATAATAAGGTGATATACCATAACAATATGATCTTGTTTCGACAAGTTGTCCTTTTGCATTGTGAATTTCATGCCATGCTGTGATATTTGATATTTTACATCACTAATTCCATGTGAACTCTGCCATCCCACATGTTCTCTTGCCAATTTTATACTGATTTCATGGAATAAAATTAAAGCTATTTTGTTGCTAGGCTTGGGTGGTAATGATAGTGACGTTATCTATAAGCACTTGTGGGTACCATTGTAAGGATGACTGGAATTTGACTGGACATTAACAATAATTTTATGTGAATTACTTTATGTGACCATTTTCATGGAAATTAGTTTAAACAAGATGTTCCTTTCAGTCAACTTTCACTAATATATCTGCTAATGCACTTTCAGCACATCTAAGTACATCTAAGTATTATATCTATTAGAGAGAATGTCTAATGCCAGGTAGCAGGCCTTGCCGCTAGTCAGCCTTATTGATTTATTTATTTATGTAGATTGTTATGATCTGAGCTGGTCTCATGATATCTTGATAATGTGATGAATTAATCATGTGACTTGTCACTACACATATAACTCATATGATGAAGTTGAAGTTTAAACAGTTGTACTTGTTGTACACACTAATGGACTTGCAGCATTCTCACAGTAATACTTGAGAAGTGAATGGAAGTTGAGGGTAATGAGAGCAGAGAGAGGCAATAGAGAGGCTACCAGCTATATTTGATGATAGCTAAACTAAGATCAAGCTGAGGAAGCTTGATTGAAATACATGAGCTATTTATACAAAAGAAGCATGGTCCATTCATGGAATAGTATGCTACTATAAATAAATAAAGTCCATGACTTACTATGACTCAGCAGAGGTCTAAGAATAGGTGAAACATGTACATAAGTAGATGAAACATATCAGTAAGCAAAGTCTGTGCCTGTAGTATGACAAACCAGGGAGGCAAGGGATAAGGGGCTAGAAGTGAGGGGTGATGGAGGTGAAACATGTATCAGTACTATAAGTAGGAGGGGATGAGTAAGACAGTAGCTATAGTCACATTAAAAGAATGGGGTCTGGCAAGGTTGAAATGGAAAAAGTGTAACATAAATGTACACATTAATGCTACATTACTAATTAAATATTATAACTATTAATAAATTGTGGTTTTTGAAATATAGATGACTTACTTTTCATACCCATAAGTCTTCAGTATCTTTCCAGTCATCATCATAATTTCTATCTTCACTATCTTCACTATCTTCACTATCTTCACTATCTTCACTATCTTCATCATCTTCACTGTCTTTGCCATCTTCACTGCATTCACTATATTCACTCTCACCAACTTCACTATCTTTACCATCTTCATTATTATTATCATCACTCTTCCCCAATACTCTTGTTGAAGATTTTGAATTTGACTTAGTGTATTTGTCTGCCCAAACAGGGGTGTATCCATCTTTTTGAAGGGTGGGTAACCATCTTTCAGCACATCTTTGAGCCAGTCTTTTACAAATAGAAGCTTGTTTAAGTGCATAGGCCATGACTCCCTGCTTAATATCTGGTTCTGTACCACTGATATAGTTTCGTATATCAGTTATGCCTCTCCACCACATTTCTTTCCATTCATAATATGCAATAACTCGCCGCATTTCCTCCTTTAGAATAAGTACTTCCTCTTGCCATCTGTCTTTTCGTGCATGAGCTTTTGCCCATTCTAGCTTTAGGCTATTATTTTCTTCATTATCTCCTGATGCATTACGAGATACCAGCCAAATCCATGGTATCTCAAATCTTCCACTACTTGATGGATCATCTGGATCTTTTCCAGGTCCTTGGATATCCTCATTTCTCAGTTCAAGTAAATATGACTGCCAATTTCCATTTGGGTCCAGTGCAGCTACTGCTGTACGTGCTCTGCGGTAGCAATCAACATGGAGCTGTGTCTTGTCTTTAAATCTATTAATTGAATCTCTAATACGAGTGTTTGGTCTATTTCCTGTGCCAGATGTACTTATTAACTTAAATTGCTTTAATGTTGAAATCATTTGAAGATGTCATCGAATGTGAGCCAATGCATCATTTGCTTGTGCAATGCGAAGTTTTAATTCTGATTGTGCTGCTTTTTCAATTGTTGTAGCAGTTCGTAACTGTACCGGAAGTGCAGAAGGAAGGTATAAAGAAGCCATCTCAATATTCACCAGCATATTATTAGTATTTGACTCCAAGTTGATATTTTTTACTTCAGGCATATATGTTAACTGGACTTCTTGCCATTTAGAGATCTTGGCAGCAAGAGCAATTCATTTATCATATAGATCTGCAAGATCTTCTGATATCACTGTATTTCCTAGCTTTAAAACCTCAATCTTGAGTAAATGTCTATGACAGTATGAGATATTTATATTTGTAACATTTTAAGACTTACTGTTGTTCTTCAAGCTCAAACCCTTGCATTAAAAATTTAGTTAATATCAAGTTATTTTTGGAACCAAATCCTATTCCAGTATTTGATACTTCTTCACGAGTTAGTTCTAGTCTAACATCTTGCAAAGTAGTAGCTAACTCATTGTTAGCTTGATCATAAAATATTAGAATTTACTCACTGCATTCTGGATCATCATATGGGTTTGGCTTAGTATGATCCATGTTCCATGCTATAACTTGTGCTTCCCATTTTGCAGTTATAGAAGCATCAAATGTAGCATTAAATTTATCAAATATTTCTTTATGCTTTTTACTCATTATAACAGCTTCTTTATATTGCTTAATAAAATGTTTATCTATTATAATCAACTCAGTTATATATCACAACATAAAAGCAAATATACTAACAAAATCCAATACGCTTTTGAAAATTCCATGCATTTCATTGGTCATTTAAGACTTCATGACGGGCTGCAGGTCCCATTTCACGTGTACTTGGGCGCAGATGATTGCTAGTAGACCATGTTGTTTCAACTTCCTCTCCACAAGTTTGGCCAGCTCCTGGCAGATATGCTAAAGCAAAATTGCTCCTACATGAGCTTCCATGGCCATTGATATGCCAAGAAGGAACTGCAACATCAATATGCATTTCAGGGGGAACTTTCATATACTCAGGATAAGTTTCTATTCGGTGCTTTAGGTTTTTCGACCACTGGCATCCAATATCATAAGTGATCACAATCCAAGAGAGTGATACCCCTAAAAGTGTGGACAGTATGATAAAATCAATATTACAGTACCTATTAAAGGCATATCATCAATCAATAGTAAATGTAATCAATTTTAACTTGCCTTTCCCCTTTTTGTAAGTCACCTGCACCATTGCAGCGAATTAGAGTATGCCTGGAACATATTACAAGTGCTGTTCCAGTCACTGAATGACCTGGAGCTGAACGTATACCAGCTTGAAGAATTGCATCATGCTGTGAATCACATGTATTAACCTACCAGATTTATTAGAAAAAGCATAAAGAATATATGATATGCTGTACCTCAGAAGTTTCAATGTAGCTTTTAAGATGTTTTTGATAACTTTGTTCTTCAACAAAAGATCCCCAACCAGGCATGAGCTCTGTGTCTTGAATACCACGTTCCTTGCAGCTCAATTTGAAGTTGGCATCAACAGCCAAGTACATTATATACAAAAATCTTATCTGCATGTTACTAATTGCTATAAGTAATTAAAAATCACATACTTCAATGTTTCTGATTTTTCCCAGTCTTCAGGCAGATTTTTATCTGGATGAGGGCATGCTGGGCATTCAACTGACAGTTCTCCTTTCTTTGTTCCCTTTATTCCTTCTGTATGTTGACCTCTACCACCACATTTACACATGAATAATATTCTCCAAATTCACATAACATGTCTAAACTCATTATAACGGTTCTAAAACATTTTAATTTATTAGTATTTGTATTTTGTTACAATTAATATTCACCTTTTCATCTTCCAATTTGCACTTGTCAGTTTTGTTACAAAGAGTATGATACCAGTCATAAAGAGTTGTTTTTGCTTGCAGTGTAAGTTCATGAAATGTATCAAGACATTCAAAAGTGAATACAGTTTGTGGTCGAACAAAACTAGCTGGAAACCAACCAGCTCGCAATAGTTGAGTATATCAGGGAATTGCTCTGCAATCACAGTAGGTGACTGAAACATAATGAACTCCAGTAACATCAACAACCACAAATTCAAAAGTGCCACTAGATGGGCTGGAACAATGTGCACCCCCATGCCCAAGCTGAATACATAATCCAAGATTCTTAAGGTTATTTTTCTCAAAGAAAAATCCATTCCATCTCTAAACAATCATAAATTGTAATTGATATATGTTAATGAAATTATTATCTTACCTCTATTCGATGAAGTGGTAAATATTTGTGTCCCTTTATGACACATTTTCTACATTGCAATAGACAACCATGAAAGCAATCTTTACATTTATAATGACCATTTTCTTTTTTGCACTCTGAGCATTTATCTTCATTTGTATAGTCACCCTTTCCATCATGTCGAAGGAGTTCATCAAGAAACTCATCTTGATAATTTAGCCATTCATTCAGTTTTGCCTATGTAAATATTATCAATTATAATCAGTTATTATAAATGTAAAAATAACATTCTAACTGATGTTTTATGGTTACGCTTTTTTGATTTCAAGGGATCAGTAGGTTGCTCAATTGAAATAGATTCTTCAAGATCATATTGTGGTATTTCATTTGGTTGAGATAGATGCTCTGTATCTTGTATTATTATATCTTCATTTATAGCATGATCAACATTTCTATCTCTCTGTGACTCCTTCTTTATTATTGTCTTGCCTTTGCTCTTCACAACTGTTAATGATGTGATACATAAAGTTCCACTAGTAGAGCTAGATCCTCGTTTATGAAACTCCTTCTGTAAGTTTGTCTTGCCTTTGCTCTTCACAACTGTTAGTGATGTAACATGTGAAGTACCACTAGCTGAACCAGAGTCTTGATTTTGTTGTACTAATGATTCAGATTGAACAGCAGGATGAAATTGTGCAGGACGAAATTGAGCAGTGGTGCTTGATGACCTTGTAGCTGATAAGCGTCGTGAACGCTTTGAGTTAGTTTTTGATGTAGGGGAACCAAGTCTCTTTGGAGCCATGTTGGCAGTTTCTTTGCTAGTGCTGCAATGAAGTTGTGTGGACAAGGATTCTAAATGAACTTCATACTCATTCTTACATTTAAAGTACTGTGTGATGCACTTAATCATGGTACATTGATGTTGTCAATGATCAGAATTGAAGTACTACGCATGTCTGACATGTGGCAGCTTACTATATCAGTAATAATCGATCACAATGTGATAAAATTGAAGTATTACACATGTCTGACATGTGTATCAATAATAATCAATCACAATGTGATAGAATTGAAGGTCTGACATGTGTATCAATAATAATCAATCACAACGTGATGGAATTAAAGTCTGACATGTATATAAATAATAATTGATCACAATGCGATAGAATTGAAGTAGTACACATGTCTGACATGCGGGAGCTTACTGTATCATTAATAATCGATCTCTACACAATAGAATTGAAGTAGTATGCAGCCACTTACTGTATTCATAATAATAGCTCTCAGATGATCATGCGATTTGATATTAACCAATAGAAGTAAATGTGTGTGTATTCCACCTGTCATGTCAACCAAGAATGTTCTCATCGCTTATTTGTGAGACTGCGAGCAAATAACCATTCACTCCCTCCTATGTTACAATCCCCTCCTTTGTACACAATGTCACTACCCATACCCATAGGATTCAATGGCTGTTAGGAAGAAGGTGAGCATGCAGTCGCATCTGATGACCATGTACCCACCCTTACGAATCGTTAAAGTTCATGAAGTCCCAGAATCCGAGACTCCTACTCTCGGGTTAAGCCAGCAGCAGCAGCAGAAAGCATACACATATTCACAACAGCATGAGTGAAAGAAGCCTTGGATTCAAGTAACAAGGGATTCAGCTGCTCGTGGTAGTGTCAGCGGGGTGTTGGTGAATATTGGAAAGATGGTGGGTGGGACACCAAATGAAACGATCTTATATTTGCCCTCTACTTTTCTTCCTATGTATGAGCTGATGAATGTTCTAATTCACACCCCACAACTCGACAGCCCAAGCTCCCATTTCACTAGGATGCTTTGAAATGCAAGTGTCTCGCAGGTAATTTCATCGGTTTCATTATCGCTGACTGGTTTCACTAATGGTATCATTCTTGCAGTCTATGTATGCCATATCATTTAACAGGGTTACAATCAACGTTGTAGCCATACATCTGTGACAGGCGATCCAGCCTCAATCATTTAAGTAGTTTTTACTATATTGCAAGTGTTATTCTTTTCTTATTGTTTTATTCAGCCCCACAGTGCTGCATGCGCAATGTTATAGTAAGTCCTACGTTGATAGCGAGTTAGAGCATTGTGAATTTACTGATCACTCATCTGGCAGGCTTGCAGTTTGATCTTTCAGGAGTCATGGGAGGAGTCGTTATTATTTTATTCATGGACCATGACTTTGTATCTCAGAACCCTTCAAGCATATATAAAACGCTCAACATCTCCCACTACGAATTAATGTAGTAATTATGTTCTTGAATATACCCTTCCCCCTCATCCCACTCCCTACTCCACTCTTTGTAACACTTAAAGGCATCTGCTGGTGGCACTTCGGACATCGATTCGCAAGCAGACCCTTAGCCCAGTCAACAAGCATTCCGATGAGAGTGTGTGAAATCCGACTAGATCGTACATTCCACAGGAGTCAGCTCATTCTCAATTGATATCAGCAATGCTCGATAAGGATCTGGTTTCTCAGCAGTTAATCAAGGGTGCTATCTGAGCCCAAAGTAACGGAATCAAGGGATATATGAAATCAAACCTTTTCAGTATGCTCGGCCGCCTGCTTTGATGGAGCAAACGATGACTTGTACTGTTGGGGCGAGACCGCAACTTTAGGCACAACAGGCTCCACAGTGGCATTGGTAGAAAGATCTTGATTGTCGTTAACGTCTAAGTGGGGATGCCCAATTCCTATATGTCACGCGGCCCTATTGTGTCACACATCGTCACACATCTGTCACAAAACTTGAAGCCGGCCTTTCTCACATCACATTTCCATCCTCCACATTCAAATTATCAATACTTTGATCTCATATGACGAGTAAAACATGTTTAATTTAATATAAGCATAAATATATAGCAAAAATTTAGAAATTGCACTGTGAGACTACTTAGACCACCCATTCAGATGCCTCAACACGCAAGCGCGCATGTGAGAAGCATTTATTTGCTTATATTTACTCTGAGATAAGATATTGGGTCAGAAAGTATCTTCTCCAAAGACAATCCTAGCAATGGATTTTAACAACACAAACATATAAAATTGAACTGAATTAGTGTGTATAGCATGTATTTCATAATCAGGGCAAAAAAATAAGTTGCATTGGCGAGATAAATGTTAGTAGATCTAATATTACTAATAATATAGTAGAACAGCTTGTTTTGAATAGAACTCAACAACGGATGCACCGATTTATATGATATATAGAGCAATTTTGCACTAATCGACGAAGGCAATAACGCTCCGAACGCAGAATTGTTAATTTCGAAGCATAATATGTAGAAGTCGTGATTTTTCAGGTCGTTTTTTGCCTTAACGACAGAGAATAAAAAATCTGGGTTCGGAGCAGTATTTTTCTCGATGTATAGTGCAACTTCGCTCTATAATCCATGTCGATCTGTGAAGTCGTTGAGGACATCTATTCAAAACGAGTTTTCCCTGCCAAAATAGCAGGAATTTTTCAAGTTTTGCTATTTAAATCTCAAAATCATGCATATATTTAAAACAAGCTCATATATACATTAAATGAACATATATAAATGTACTACATACAGTTTTATGGTGATATATATGCTGTGGAAAGAGGAAAGTTGATAAAGGTGCCCGGCTTCAAGTTTCAGAAGGTGTCGCACGATGTGACATAATGTCACGCCGCGGTGCGTAACCGGGGATTGGGCATCCCCAGTCTAAGTACGACAGAGCCGCTAACACGTCAGCATCAGGATTCTCACCTACCCCTACATCGATCGATATTCTAGCCTCTGTATTGAATTGAACATGTAGATTGTGTCATCTTCAAATTTGACAATATCTCATTTACTCCAGAGTTTTAGACTGGCACACATTCTAGCCTCTGTATTGTATTTGACATATAGATAGTATCTTCGAATTTGACAGTGTCTCATTCACTACAGAATTTTCGATTGACACATAGATCAGCCCAGAGTACAGATATAAACAGATGAATCACCATGTCCAGGGGAGCCGACTTTAAACAGTCTAGAGTCTAGAGAATATAAAAACATAGCATCTTGTCATTGCAGATATATAAAAATACAATGTCCAGAGGAGTCGTAGGTCGCATAAAACAGTCCAAAATCTAGAGAAAATGGAAGTGTAGCATATAATTATTGCAGATATAAACAGCCGATGTACAGAGGACCTGTAAGTTGCATAAAATACTCCAGAGTCTAGAGAGCATGAAAATAAAGCATATCATAGTTATTACAAATATAAGCAGCCGATGTCCAGAGGAGCTGTAAGTCGCATAATATAGTCTAGAGTCTAGAGAACACAAAAATAGAGTGTACAGTTATTACAGATATAAACAGCTGATGTCCAGAGGAGCTGTAAGTCGCATAAAATAGTCTAGAGTCTAGAGAACACGAATATAGAGCTTACAGTGATTACAGATATAAATAGCTGATGTCCAGAGGAGCTGTTAGTCACATAAAATACTCCAGAGTCTATAGAATACGAAAATAGAGCTTATAGTTATTACAGATATAAACAGCCGAAGCCCAGAGGAGGAGCTGTAAGTTGCATAAAATAGTCTAGAGTCTATAGAACATGAAAATAGAGCTTACAGTGATTACAGATATAAATAGCTGATGTCCAGAGGAGCTGTAAGTCGCATAAAATAGTCTAGAGTCTATAGTACACGAAAGTAGAGCTTATAGTTACTACAGATATAAACAGCCGATGCCCAGAGGAGCTGTAAGTCGCATAAAATACTCCAGAGCCTATAGAATACGAAAATAGAGCTTACAGTGATTACAGATATAAATAGCTGATGTCCAGAGGAGCTGTAAGTCGCATAAAATAGTCTAGAGTCTATAGAACACGAAAATAGAGCTTATAGTTATTACAGACATAAACAGCCAATGTCCAGATGAGCCATAAGTTGCATAAAATAGTCCAGAGTCTAGAGAGCATAAAAATAGTCATTGCAGATATGAATAGTCGACATCCAGAAGAGCCTTAAGTCATGTATAATAGTGGAGAGTACAGAAGCCATGCACTAAATGCAGAGAACCTAATAGTATAGCTAGTCAATTCATACATAATTGCATACTAACTCAAGTCAGATCTCATCGCTTTCATAGAGCACTATCATATATAACAAATGAAAGGAGTCAACTTACAAGATAATTACAAAGGTCCATTCTATCTGATAAATGACTCACAAGTACTGATTCATAGAGTAGAATATGTCGAGGACAGCATACTATACTAGTCACATCATAACTACGTTATAACCCAGTACGAGCATTCATAATTGCTTCACCACATGGAATTGAGTTCGTGATAGATGTAATGCGATGTAACGACACCTGAGTTTTTCACAAATCTAGCAATGTATGTGCACATTTCTTACTAGACCATTCCACCTTGTACGTGCATCTCACCGCTGCAAGTTTTAACTCCATCACAAGTATTTACATAAAATCGACTACAATTATTCAAATAATTGAAATATTTACTGAGGAACAAAGAAGGATAGTGTGGACGATGTAGATGGTGTACTGGTGTAACCCAGTAATATACTTATAATTCGATTTAATTCATTTATTTTGTCTTTTATATTTTATTAGCTATTTCTACTTGCACTAACAGTCTATATTTTTATTCTTATTATATTAATTTGACCCCTCGAAGTGTTGCACAAGCACATTTCCTCGTGTTTCTCTTGTGGACTTAGAGACCCGGCATGGCTTGACCAAACATTGGGAAGCTGGTGCCAAATACCACATGACTCGCCTGTGCGCTATCGTTCCGCTTGCACCTCAATGCGCCTCGGTTATGAACTCTCCCATCACTACTCACTGCTTCATTTTTCATCTCGTCTCCTCAAGTCTTCGTCCTCAAGACATATAAACACGATATTCGGACATTCTGGGCACTATGCACCCATCGGACAAGTTCCAAGACACTAGGGCTTAGGGTTGCACACCCAAGGGCCAAGACCGAGTCTTTTCTCAAGATATTTGTTTAGTTCTTAAGACCGGTGTTTCGATCACTGAGGCACGATGAATGGGTCTTTACCCTCATTGTGCTATACTCCTACTGGTGGAAGTACAGGGACTTTGGTTGAGGCATAGGTTCAATCTTATTCTGTTCATTTCTATTCAAATTTTCTTTTGATCATTCATTCCTTTCTTTATCCATTATCTTCACCTTTGTTTTTCTGCTACATCGTCAGTCTATAATTCATGTTTTCTGCTTCCACACTCAACATTCCGACCACCAGTGCCTGACGACAGTCTTCTTTTTCAATTTTATTTATTCAAACACGATCTCTTTTATTACTATACTACCTCTATTACATTATGCCCATTCTTCTCCCATTAATCTTTACTTCTACACTCTCTATTTATATTCATTTATGTATGTTATTGTTTTTCTGGGCAATGGCGACATGACAGCACACATGCGCTATCCCGAGGGGTGTTAGCCAATTTGATCATAAAAAGCCCAGGATTTATGAGTGCTGCAATCATAAAACCAGGGCTTTTTATGAGTGCCTCTACTATTATATATTTACTAATGAATCTATGGGTTACTTAATGAATGTAGTGGTGATCATAGGTGATCATAGGTTATGTCAAGTGCATATTCATATACTATTACTACTAATAGTTTCCAAGGTGATCATAGGTGATCATAGGCCATTTCATGTGTGTATTCATATATTGTTACTACTAATGAATCTATGGGTTACTAATGAATGTAGTGGTGATCATAGGTGATCATAGGCTTTTTCAAGTGTGTATTCACCTATTATTACTACTAATGATTTTCAAGGTGATCATAGGTGATCATAGGTCTCATATATATTAGTAAATGTCACATCTGTCACATATATTCGCACGCGTCACATCTGTCACGTATATTCGCACGTGTCACATCTGCCCATCTTTCATGTATATTTGCACGTGCCACACCTGTCACATGTATTCACACGCGTCACATCTACCCATCTTTCATGTATGTTCGCACGTGTCACAGCTGTCACGTATATTCGCACGCATCACAGTTGTCACACATTTGTCACGCTTTTCACGCGCGTCACGCTTTTCACGCGCGTCACGCTTTTCACGCGCGTCACGCTTTTCACGCGCGTCACGCTTTTCACGCGCGTCACGCTTTTCACGCGCGTCACGCTTTTCACGCGCGTCACGCTTTTCACGCGCGTCACGCTTTCACGCGCGTCACGCTTTTCACGCGCGTCACGCTTTTCACGCGCGTCACGCTTTTCACGCGCGTCACGCTTTCACGCGCGTCACGCTTTTCACGCGCGTCACGCTTTTCACGCGCGTCACGCTTTTCACGCGCGTCACGCTTTTCACGCGCGTCACGCTTTTCACGCGCGTCACGCTTTTCACGCGCGTCACGCTTTTCACGCGCGTCACGCTTTTCACGCGCGTCACGCTTTTCACGCGCGTCACGCTTTTCACGCGCGTCACGCTTTTCACGCGCGTCACGCTTTTCATGTGTGTCACGCTTTTCATGTGTGTCACTCTTTTCATGCGCGTCACGCACGTCACATTTGTCACACTTTTAGCCCTCGTCACACATGTCACATACTTACATTTGTCACACTTTGCACATCTATCATGTATTTGATGGGTGTCACTCTTTTGATTTTTGATTTATCTGACACAAGATATAACAACTATAAGTATGTGTACTTAATTTTGCTTTCAACATTTGCTCACACGTGTGGAGCCTGAAGGCACAGTAGGAAGGAGAATTATAATGTACTGAACACTTAACACTAGTGAGAGAAGCTCATCACATGTGTCTGGTTACCTGTATATCTATACCATTGTTCAAATTGTTTCAGACCAGAAGTATCCAAAAGTGCAGAGTACATTATTAAAGCAAAGAAAAAAAACCCACTCCTGTTAAATTGGGGGTTATGACATGTGGCAATTAGTTCATTATGGAAGTGTATCAGTAATAAGCAACTAGAATGAAACATGTAAAGTGTGTATGTAAGGTCAATGACATTTTACAATCAAGACTAGAAATTTTATATAATGGGATTGAACATTTTCATATTAAACAATTTGGTAATAGACTCACACATGGACAAAAAATGTGAAAGAATGGTGAAATATGTGATTCTACATCACATCAAACTTACACATCTCAGTTATTAGATGATCTATTGGTTATAATGATATCTTCAATACTCACTATTTAGTTTTATCTACTTACTCTGTATGACTATATAATAGTTTGATTTACTGATACAGAGAGGTAATGAGAACTATCTTCACTCTTATTGACATTGTGTCACAATCAGTTTCACTTCTACACTGCCATATGTATTCACACCTCTGATATATGTTGTTTATACTTATACTCAGATAGCATGACTTCATCTTTGAGACAAGCATATGACTATTGGCAGGATCAACCAGGTAACTACTCAGATGGAATCAGAAAGTGGTTCATGCATATACTATTGCTCAGTATGTCCTACTTAACATAGTTATCAAATTTAGATATGTTGTCAATGTCAAAGGCCAAATTACATCACTGAGCTGCAAAGTGACAAATGTAACATATGCAAAGAGTATGATGAGTGATAATGTGAATCAAAAGAGTAACACCCATCAAATACATGATAGATGTGCAAAGTGTGACAAATGTAAGTATGTGACATGTGTGACGAGGGCTAAAAGTGTGACAAATGTGACGTGCGTGACGCGCATGAAAAGAGTGACACACATGAAAAGCGTGACGCGCGTGAAAAGCGTGACGCGCGTGAAAAGCGTGACGCGCGTGAAAAGCGTGACGCGCGTGAAAAGCGTGACGCGCGTGAAAAGCGTGACGCGCGTGAAAAGCGTGACGCGCGTGAAAAGCGTGACGCGCGTGAAAAGCGTGACGCGCGTGAAAAGCGTGACGCGCGTGAAAAGCGTGACAAATGTGTGACAACTGTGATGCGTGCGAATATACGTGACAGCTGTGACACGTGCGAACATACATGAAAGATGGGTAGATGTGACACGTATGAATACATGTGACAGATGTGACACATGCGAATATACATGAAAGATGGGCAGATGTGACACATGCGAATATATGTGACAGATGTGACACGTGCGAATATATGTGACAGATGTGACACGTGCGAATATACGTGACAGATGTGACGCGTGCGAATATATGTGACCAATGTGACATTTGCTAATATATATGAGACCTATGATCACCTATGATCACCTGTGAAATCATTAGTAGTAATAATATGTGAATATGCACTTGAAATGACCTATAATCACCTATGATCATCTTGGAAATCATTAGTAGTAATAATAGGTGAATATGCACTTGAAATGACCTATGATCACCTATGATCACCTTGAAAATCATTAGTAGTAATAATAGGTGAATATGCACTTGAAATGACCTATGATCACCTATGATCACCTTGAAAATCATTAGTAGTAATAATAGGTGAATATGCACTTGAAAAAGCCTATGATCACCTATGATCACCTTGAAAATCATTAGTAGTAATAATAGGTGAATACACACTTGAAAAAGCCTATGATCACCTATGATCACCACTACATTCATTAGTAACCCATAGATTCATTAGTAGTAACAAAATATGAATACACACTTGAAATGGCCTATGATCATCTATGATCACCTTGGAAACTATTAGTAGTAATAGTATATGAATATGCACTTGAAATAACCTATGATCACCTATGATCACCACTACATTCATTAAGTAATCCATAGATTCATTAGTAAATATATAATAGTAGAGGCACTCATAAAAAGCCCTGGTTTTATGATTGCGGCACTCATAAATCCTGGGCTTTTTATGATCACAATTGGCTGACACTAATGCTATCCCATCTTCATTGCCGCACCTGTATATACCCTAGGTTATACTAAGGAAGAATTCACCTCCTTTTTCCGACTTTACTTTGCGTGCACTATTGAGTCCTCTGAGCTACTAATTCTATAGGAAGTGTCAACATCTGAATCTTGTCCGCTAAGTCTTTGTTGCCATCTCTAATAAGTACCAACTACTTTAGTCTAGGTTTCAGGTGTGACGCCGGCCACGCATCAACCAATTAATTCTTCCACAGTAGTGACCCTTCCCCAAAATATGTCAAGTCGTCAAGTCGCATCACTCTCCTGGTCCCCACCACTCACAATTGAATTCAGTGGCAAATTACTAACATAACCGGCAATGCGCGAATGCGAACCTAGTGCAAACTTCAACCAATTTACTCGGATTTGTAGTTGGAACTTTCCAGCACTCCTCCTATTCCACCATCTATCACACTGTAAGCCTTCACAGACCACGACATATGGACACCGACTATGACAAGGGACTCATGGGCTACCGACACACAGCGTGATTGGCTCTTGGAAAGGTTACCAGCCTATCTCCGGGCGAGGGACTTGAGGGATACGAATAAGTGGCTCCAACGCTTATACAGAGAATGGGCAGAGGAGTGGGGACTACCGAAAGATGTAACCTGGCATGAAAGGCGTACAGTAAGCATCATCCAATAATTATATGTATATAGTAACTTACAGTCGCTTACTATCACAGCAACTGAGTAATTGGTTTTGGAATAATATCCGTGACTCTACTGCAATGACTCAAGGTACTCTGGACACCAAACCAGTAAAGGTGCGGAAGCAACCCCTTTATGAGTGGCAGGTCTACCACAAGCTCTACTCGGACCACATTGAGACCTTCATAAATGCTGAGTGGGATGAATACTGTTCTTCAGTTCCACAAGGTGTAAAGCTGGCAAAGTCGCGGTCCCAGGTCAAAGATGAAGTGGTCCAGAAACTCTACGACATAGAAGATGAGAGCATCAAGAATGAAGTCAAATCTCACCATGAAATGATGCAAAATAGACACTACAAAGACGACTTGGAGATTGAGAATGAAGTGCCTAGTAACAAATCATATGAGAAGTAAGTAACGTGTTTTTGAATACATTCACTTACACATAAGTACCCTTAGAGCAATAAAAAGACTTCCTGCTTCAATCACTTCAAGAATTGAAAAATTCCAGGAATTAACTGGGTGGAACTTTACTGTTTTTGCTGGCGGTCCAAGACCTCTTCGAGGTGGAGATATTGATACACTAATGTAAGTCAGCTTTTGTAGTTAGCTTGTCTAAATTTTCGAATACTCACATTTTACATGGAGCTGTCACTTCAGTCTTGATCCAGATGGAAACAACTGGGCACAATCATTAGGTACAGATGAGTTCGCGAAAATTATTGAGAACAAGTTCGATGACTTTCTATATAAATGTTTCTGTAAGTTCATGGATACACTTTCATGTTTATAACAAGTTCGTAACTGACTTACATACCAAAGCTAAGGAAGAACACGATTCAAGAAGTCTTGCTAGCAGTTCGGGGCGATCATCCTCATCTAGTTCAGTGGATGGACCGGCAGTTTCTGAAGGTGGAAGTAGCTTGGATGAGGGGGAGGAAGAAAACGGTGCTGATGGGGGTGAGAAGGATATCGAACAGCAGGCTGAGACACCCAAACTCAACCTTCCTATCAAATATATTATGACATCTGATGGTCAACGTATGTCCAAATATGATGCAACAAGGAATGACAATATTGCTGCGAACCAGCAGTTTCTCGTGGAGTTAGGATTAGGACCTCTACCACCTTGCAACAAAGGAACGAAGCAGCGCCGAACCCTGAAGAAAACGAAATCACACAATAGTTCCAATGGTGTACGACGATCTGCTTGTGTAGAACAGAAGAAGTACGTACTCATGTGTTTTATTTTGACAGCTAAGTACTTACTTTGGATTGTATTTCATCTTCAAAACTACTCTGGGGTCACCAATCATCAATGAAAATATCATTCCCATGTCAAGAAGCTCCGACTCAGACAATCAGCGAACAGCGAATGAAGTTCCCAGGTAGGCTGTCAATTGATTCATTTCGTACATATCTAACTAACTCCCTTTAACATGAAGCAATACTCCTACCACTGAATGTGATGTGCAAGGCACTGGTGGTACTGGTGCACTGAGCAAGCAGAGCTGCACAGCTGAAAAGTAAGTATTCTTGAAATAATTCGTACTTGTAGATTTTATATATGTCTTGGATAGTGGCAGTGATCGTACAATTACGGCTACTACAGGGGAAAATGTCGGGCCGCTTCCAGACTATGCACAGGTATACGTAGACTACCTCAATAAGGTATCATCAGACTGATGCTGGGAATCCCTAGTGACTGAGTGGAAGCATTTCGAGCTGAAGAAACCCGACATATTAGTAAGTATTCACTTCAGTGCACAGTTCTGAAGCTTACCTATACCGCTAGCCCTTCTCTACTACTAATTGTCCTGTGGAAGTGTCCTGGTGGATCCAGCGTCACCGTAGCCCATCAGTTATACCGAGTATAACAGCAGCGAAATACGGCCCTACCTGGATGGTCTGGTGGACCTCTATTCAACCACAGTGGCGGCGCCTTTCAGACACACTTACAAAGTCTGTGCCATCAGAGGGTTTGGAGTGGACTTCGTTGTTCTGCGGGGGGCCACTGGGATTGTGTTGTGTTATTATATCATTATCGTGGTGGGTTTCTGCAATTAAGCAGGTACTAGATGACTCAGCAGAGGACCTTTGGAGCACTGTCGAAGATTTCACCTGGGTTTTGCAGCAAATTAATACCCTACCCATACCTGTAGGAGCCAAACGGGCCAGAGAGAATGGTTCAGAGCCTACAAAACTAAAGAAGCGGTGCGTGATATTTGATAAGTATGCTATGTGTTATGACATTGAAACTACATAATCTGTCGAACAGCGCAAGGAAATAGCCAATGAATGTGTGTGAACGCTGCATTCATCACATCGATACTTAACAAGACCTTTCAATTTATCATATGTTTCAGAATATTGTTACCAATGCTCCGAGTTACTAATCATTTTAATTCTCTTCAATGATGGCATATGTTCAATTTAATTCCTTTCTAATTTTAAAACCAATACATATTTACATACAATCTTTTACATTTATGATACAAATTTTGATTCACTTACATTCCTTAAACATTTGCCAATAGTTCGTAGACAATCCATTTCTTTACTTATATTAAAGAGTTCTTTGATATGCTTCAGCATTGTTAATTTTAAATAAAACTGGTGAGCAGTGGTGAGTGTGGGCAGGACCAATCAAACCGGCTGCAAGCAGAGCGCTTGTTTGATGATGTAAATGTTGTCAGTTGTGCTTCCAACAATGTTCCTGTGCTACAGCTCAAGTGCCTTCAAACTTCTTCTCGCCCCTACACAATATAACAAATTAAAGTTCCCTTACTCACCCCCCTGACATTGCCAAATATTGTCCAAATAAGTTGTACTCTATTATTTCGAGATGTCACCCAAATACTTACATTATTCTTACTCAGACTTCGGTAAATACAAGCGATGCAGGCAGAATGACAAGGGAGATTGTAATGAAACCCAGACTTCTTCGGTCGCTCTAGTTCGTTCAATAACTTCAATTTAATCTCTGATTCAACTCCCTTACTTGCTCTCAAGCTCTACTCAAGCTTGTAAATCATCCAGTGATATATTCATTTGCATCAGTAAGCTTTGAAAACAAACTCAATATTTAAATTTTTATTCGAAGTTGGGCTTTGACAGCTAACCAGTGCTAGGGCTGTACACTGTACCGTATACTGTTTTCAACCGTTCCTTTGTGCACCGAAAATTGATTTCAAATTTGTGTCATACATTATGAGTTTAAATTGAATTTAAGTACACAAAAATGTTTGCAGTATTTAAATCATCATATATCCCAGGTTTTATAATGATAAAATAAAAGATGAAGTTACTATATGATTTTTACATGTTTTTGGAAGATTTCGGCTCACACCAGTCCTTTGTACAGCGTCACACATTTGTGACACACACCCTACATTTGTGACTGACAACCCTTGTGACATCATGCTTCTAGGTCAGGAATGGCCCGAAATTTGGGAAAATAAACAAATTCGAACATATCACAACAATTAGGATTGGAGACGAAGAAAAAGTCACGCAAAGTTAAAGTATCCATGCTATGCTATATATATATGTGGTTAAATGTTAAGTGGACACAGTTTTCGTGGAACTAATGGGCGGTGTACAAGGGATTGGGGGTGTACAAAGGAACGGTTGAAAACAGTATGGTATACGGGGGTACATGTTGCAGTCACAAGACGGTTACGGTATGTCCGTAACCGTACCATATCTGAACATCTTTTATATCTCGGAATAACGGTACGGTACTGTCAATGGTCAAATACGGCATATATGATTGATACGGCACAGTAGTGTTGCCACGGTTTGAATTTTACCGGTTTTGTGGAGTTGACAACGGAAGGGTCAAGTTAAGCTGTACCTGAGTGATGAACTCGACTCAACTTGCAACTAAGTCATCGACTTACATATAAAACATATCTTATTGTGATTTTCCTAGTAAAACTCAATCTTAAAGAAAATATAAATGATATATCCTATCTTATGCATGTACACAAGCTTACAGCGTTTTTTATAATATAATTCACGTTTGAAGTCATAATTGTTGCAGTTAAATAAAAGTGAAAGTTGTAGGAATACAAGCGCCTATTGCACAGGGCTGACATCGTGTGCGCATGCTTGGTGGCAGGCGCCTACCGGTAAGTTACCAAAGTAAAGATATGAATTATGGCGTAATATTCATAAAATATCATAATTAATGCCAAGATCACGTAGAAATTATCCTGAATTCAAAGGTGTGCCATAGTGACTTGATACACAAAATATGCCGCCGTACGGAGCAGACTGCATTGGAAGGCTGATATATGAGACTTTTATGCAACTTAAACCGACTAAGTCGATTTCGAATCGACCTCTTCGGGAAGTCAAGTCATGAGAACCAGAAGTCAACAATGTCGACTCAACTCAACTTTTTTCAGTCCCACTTGTATGGTTTGCGGTTTTTGAGTTGAACCGTGGCAACACTACGGCACAGTGGATTTTTGTATTTATGTATGAAGTTCCGAGTGTGGAAATATTTGCCATAACCGTGATTTGGCTGTGTCATAACTTTGGGGCGTTGTAATTCCAAATTTTGCGGCTCCTTCCACATATATATCTACTAAGCCCTGTTATTGATATTTTATAACCTATTTTCTGTCTGTTCTTTCTATCGTCTTCCTTCTCAGAGAGGTTTCCCACGATTTCCCATGCTTACTGGGAGTGAACAAGAAGTACATTCACAAGCATCATTAGCCATGTCACCTTGTATTTATGTTGTGGCCACACTGAAGTGTAAATTAAAAATGTGCACTACATGTACCACTGCAGTATCTCTATTTATGTCTAAAATTCTGAAGGTGAGTGAACATTGTTCTCACAATTTGAATTGGTGTTATCATGTTTATATTATCATACCCACTTTCGTGCACATTTTTCGTTGCTGATATGTCACGTGACTTCCATCAAGCGTGTCAACGCATCTGCCGTTGAACAATCTCAACAATCTCAACATTGGACCGAATTCATATTACTCTCGAATGTCGGATACCGTGAAAGAAATATCAGGAAATTGACTACAGTCCAGCAAAGCAATGGTACTTGCTACATGTAAACATATGAACACTTGAAATACAAGATTCAAAGCAATTTCAAAGTATAAGGCTTTGTAAGCCATGTCTTGCAGTGTTTGTCAGGTAAACAGACAATATACTCATTGATTTATAAGTCAACTGAAAGAGTTTGCACTACAAGTATTGGTGATACAGTTACATTCATATAGTAATAGGTTAGTACTAGCAATGAAGTACTATCTGTACAAAGCAAATATAATAGCATAGATATTGCATGTGTGCAAATTGTGAGCACACTGCACCACCTACCTTCAGATTTGTACTTACAAAATAAGATATTTCTGCAGCACTAGCATTCTGTTGTGTATTGGTTGTAATTATACGGATGGTATGGTACATGACTCTTACTCACATTAGCACAGACATATAATGATATTACTACATGGACAGCTTATGTAGCAATATAAATGGTGATGTATATCATATCCATGGCTATAGAAGACACTTCAGCATAACCACAACAAAATCATTATATATACATAAATGGACACTCCTCAAAAAGCTATATACTCAAAATGGATTATGATAGCACTAATTATACTGTAGAAATTAATACAAAGATTGAATGGGATGCAGATATCAATAAAAGTAACCCCTATGATACACATATCCCTTGTTCACTCACCTCCATTAGCGTGGGAAATTTCTCGGTATAGGAAGACGAGAGGAAGAGGTAACAAAAATGGGCTATAAGACAACAATCATAGGGCACATGTTTTTAAAAATGACATACACATGAATTCTGCTATGTAATAGTACCTATATATTGAGAAAAAATGAAAAATAGAGGGTTTTTCCGAATTATGACACCCTGAAGTTGTGACATGAATTTTTCCACACTTATGCCACTCTGAATGGGAAATTAATCGCCATACTGTAGTGTGGTTGCCATAGTCTACAGTTTTTCTTCAGTTTTCTGCATTTTCACTGTACAATTTTTATCTTATGTATAAATAATTGTCTCTGAATGTTATAATATCGATAACATGGTCATAAATCAATGTAGAAGCTATGTTTTTCATAAAATGTTTTCTTCAATGTATTCACATGTGTTTCCCATGCTTGGTTGATGTGCTTTAAATATACTACATAACAATCTTACAGCATTTTCAATTCACCTTTAGAATTTAATCATCTTTGCTCTGTTGTACTCTTCATTATATGTATAATATCAGTACAAATAAAATTTATTTTGTCTGGAGACACAAATGACAAGCCATGTTCTTTCAGCTCAAAGAGGTATGAAATTAAAATATATTAGGATATATGGTAGATGATCACCAAACATTGAAAGCTGATAGATAATATTATGTCACTGCTATGAAATTCATGAACTAGCAGCAATAAATGACTTGAATTATATTAAATAATAATCAAAAGCAATATCTAATATTCAAATGGAACTGAGCACCTTAATGTATTCAAACAATAGTAATAAGTAGAACCAAATAGTGATTGTTTATGGTTGCCTATAATATTGTTAGTAGTACTATTCAAATAGAATGAATAAATGATTGTTTATGATTGCCTATAGTATTATTAGTAGTACTATTAAAATAGAGTGAATAAATGATTGTTTATGATTGCCTATAGTATTGTTAGTAGTACTATTCAAATAGAATGAATAAATGATTGTTTATGATTGCCTATAGTATTATTAGTAGTACTATCCAAATAGAACAAATAAATGATTGTTTATGATTGCCTATAGTATTATTAGTAGTACTATTCAAATAGAGTGAATAAATGATTGTTTATGATTGCCTATAGTATTGTTAGTAGTACTATTCAAATAGAATGAATAAATGATTGTTTATGATTGCCTATAGTATTATTAGTAGTACTATCCAAATAGAACAAATAAATGATTGTTTATGATTGCCTATAGTATTATTAGTAGTACTATCCAAATAGAACAAATAAATGATTGTTTATGATTGCCTATAGTATTATTAGTAGTACTATTCAAATAGAATGAATAAATGATTGTTTATGATTGCCTATAGTATTATTAGTAGTACTATCCAAATAGAACAAATAAATGATTGTTTATGATTGCCTATAGTATTATTAGTAGTACTATTCAAATAGAATGAATCAATGATTGTTTATGATTGCCTATAGTATTATTAGTAGTACTATTCAAATAGAGTGAATAAATGATTGTTTATGATTGCCTATAGTATTGTTAGTAGTACTATTCAAATAGAATGAATAAATAATTGTTTATGATTGCCTATAGTATTATTAGTAGTACTATTCAAATAGAATGAATCAATGATTGTTTATGATTGTCTGAAGTAAGTAGTATTACTAGTACACATACAATAAAAGACAATCATATAACACATGGCTTATATGATTGTACAATCATATAACCCTGCTATTATATGATTGTATTTAGCTGACACTTATGAAGGAAAGACTTCTTTGTATGACTGGTACTATACCCTTTGCCGGAAAACTGATAAGTGCAAGTTGGAAAATGAAATTGTGAGCAGTAAAGATAAAACTTTCAAACTGCACATGTACTAACATATTTATAGAATCGCTACAATGAATTTAGAAATATAGTACGAATGTGGAGAATTCTTTTCATGTGTAAGCGAGGTGGCCGAGGTGAATCTACTGAGGGTATTATGGGTACAAAGTTAGGGGAGCTTACAGTGGAATGCCCTGCATGTCCTCATCCTGAGAAAAATCTTCCTGAGGGCTGGGAAACAACAGAATCAATGAGGTATGCCTAGTTTATCATACTTGAAGTGATTTAATTAATTATTTTAAAGATATTTGTATGCTATGTATTTGGCAATTGATGCAAATTTTAAGTTGAGCTGCAAGGAGCATGGCATTCAGGACATTGAGCTCATGCCTGGGTGGGGTCCTTTTGTTGAAGATAAAAGTTATCAAGAACACCTTGGAAATCACATTGAAAATCCAGAAGTATGTAATATGCCTTTTCTTTACACAAATCTAATAAATTTCAATAGATCAACACTTGTGATTCAGCTCATGATGCAATTCTTCAAGCTGGAATATGCTCAGCTCCATGTCATTCAGTGACTGGAACAGGACTTGTAATTTGTTCCAGACATACCTTAATTCGCCCTAATGGTGCTGGTGATTTACAGAAAGGGGAACGGCAAGTATAAATTGTTAACCATTACAATTTTAATATTTATAACCTTGATAGATACTGCAACATTGACTACATTTTACTTTCAACACTTGCTAGTGTTAATCTTCCATGGATTATGATCACATATGATATTGGATGTCAGTGGTCAAAAAATTTATGGCAACGAATAAATTCATACCCTGAGTCTATGAGAGTTTCTCCAAATACAAAGATTGATGTTGGAGTTCCTTCTTGGCATATAAATGGTCATGGAAGTTCATGTCGTAGTAATTTTGCATTGGCATATATGCCAGGGGCTGGTAGAACTTGTGGGGAGGAAGTTGAAACTACTTGGTCCAGTAGCAATCATCTTCATCCAAGTACACATGAAATGGGTCCAGCAGCACGTCATGAAGTACTCAATGACCATTGGACTGACTGGAACTTTCAAAAGTCAATTGGCTTTCATTAGTGTTTCACTTTGCTATGTGATATATATATGAATTGATTACTATAGGCAAACTTTTTCTTAAAAAATATAATGAAGCTGTTCAAATGAGTAAAAAGCAAAAAGATATATTTGATAAATTCAATGCTACATTTATACCTAGTGTCACAGCTAAGTGGGAGTCTCAACTTATAGCATGGAATCTTGACCACACCAATCCAAATCCATATGATGAACCAGAGTGCAGTAAGTTAAAATTTTATACTAAAATGAAGCTAATATATTGTTAAGCAACCACTTTGCAAGATGTGAGACTTGAGCTTACACATGAAGAAGCTTCAGATGCTAAAAAAGGAATCACCCCAAAACATAAAATGACCTTGACAAAACTTTTACTTGTTGGGTTTGAGTTGGAAGAGCAACAGTATGTCAAAAGTTACAAGAACTGTACATAAACTGACATTATTTAGTAGATTTAAACTTAAACTTGAGATTTCAAAGCTGGGAAATAAACCAACATCAACTAAGTTAGCTGATATTGAAGAAAAACACATTGCTCTTAGCACACGCATTAAAAACTGGCAAGAAGTTCAAATAGTCTATATGCCAGAAGTAGCTGATCTATTAGCATCCACATCAATTAATAATAGTGGTGACAACATTAAAACTGAGTTACTTCCATTATATCTTCCTTCATCTCTTCCAATTCAATTACATGCTAACTCAGAAATAAAAAAACCAGCTGATTCAGAACTAAAATTAAGGCTTGCACTAGCCCATGATACATTAGCTGAAATTCGACGCCATTTACGAATAACCTCAACTGTGCGGTTATTTAAGAGGCTTAATACATCTGGAACTGGAAATAAGTCAAATACTCGCATGTGGAAGTTGCATGCAAAATATAAAGCAAGAGTAAAAGTTTATGCTGATCAATATCAATTGGCACATTCAGCAGTGGCTAAACTTGATCCAAACGGAGAATGGAAAGAATATTTACTTGAGCTTAAAAAAGAGGATTTGAAAGGACCAGAATATGAACCTAATGATTCATCAAGCAATGGTCGACATGTAATGTCATGGATATGGCTTGTATCTCACACATCTTCCAAGGGAGATAATAGTGAAAATGAAGTAAATGATAGTTTAAGAGTGGAATGGGCAAAATCTCATGCCAGAAGAGACAGATGGTTGGAAGAATTACATATTCTTAGAGAGGAGATGAGACGTATTATTCAATATTATGAGTGGAAAGAAAAATGGTGGGGAAACATATGCAAAACAAGAAACAATGAAAAAAATATTGGTTCTGATATAAAACAAGGTGTTATGGCATATGCTTTAAAGCAAGCATCAATTTGTAAGATGTTAGCTAAGAGCTGTGCTGAGTGGTGGCTACCTGCTTTCCAAAGAGACAACTACATGCCAGATTGGAGTAAAAAATATATTACATCAAATGTACTTTTATCTTCACATGCCAAATCTAGCTCTGAAAGCTCAGAGGAAGAAGTTAGTGATGATAGTGAAGAAGATTGGGAAGATGAGCAAGATGCAACATTTGAAGATAATTTGGATCTATTTGATCAAGTAGGTTAGGAATAATGCCAACAAACATAGTTCTAGTATAGTTCAGAATATATGTATATATGCCTCATGTACTTTTTCCATTATATCAATACTACAATATAAATTGTTGGCATGTGACTGTTTATTAGTACCAATAATAAGCTAATATGCACTTAAAAATAAGGCATGATCATCTATGATCACCTCCAGAATCACTAGTATTAATTATAAGTGAATACATGCTTGAAATGACCTATGATCACCTATGATCACCTCCAGAATGATTAGTAGTAATAATAAGTGAATATGTGCTTGAAATGCACCTATGATCACCTATGATCACCTCCAGAATGATTAGTAGTAATAATAAGTGAATATGTGCTTGAAATGCACTTATGATCACCTATGATCACCTCCAGAATCATTAGTAGTAATAATAAGTAAATACATGCTTGAAATGATCTATGATCACCTATGATCACCTCCAGAATGATAAGTAGTAATAATAAGTGAATATGTGTTTGAAATGCACCTATGATCACCTATGATCACCTCCAGAATGATTAGTAAGGTAGAGGCATTTCATACTCATCAAATGTCATGTGATGTGACATTGGTGTGACAAGGACTTATCAGAGCAGGATTCCCGCTACAAACCAACCACCAACCATTTATTTTCATTCATTGTCATTGTCCTTTTCCACTTTCTCTATAGAAATGCATACTGTAATATTTAAGTAAATGGAGAGGTGGTGTGGAAGTATATAGTAGGTATGGCAAAAGTTAGTGCAAGCCCGAGCTCAACCAAGCTAGAGTTGTAGGATTCAAGTAGGATTTCGTTAGGAAACTATAGTGAATATGTTTTCTTTCAGTAGTTCTTTCAAAATAGATTCAGGAAGTTCAAAGAATATGGTGGTGGCGATATTTTTGTGCTATCCAAGCTGGATGCAAATTCTATTCAAACCTGAGCAATACAAATATGTTTCTGACATTTGTATTGTGTTCTTAGCTTTGTATTTCTGATTTATATATCCAATAACTTATCCAAACTCTAATTTAATGTTCATCCTTTATGTGGGCTTACATCCAAATCTCCTAGTCAATCTATGTATACAGCCTCACAACAGCTTCATCATGTACCAATGTGCACATATTTAACCTTGTCCGATAGTTCATGCTTTCCACATCATTACTGAGAAAAATCGAAATCCACTGCAAGGTAGGTAGACAGAAATATATAAATTTGGTGGTCTTATAATTTGTAGAATGTTTCTTTGTGAATTGTGAACAAGATTTCTTTGGTTTGTCACGCAGAATCACGCTTTTTCACGTGATATTAGATGAGTATGTACTGCCCCTACCTTAGTAATAATAAGTGAATATGTGCTTGAAATAACCTATGATCACCTATGATCACCTCCAGAATGATTAGTAGTAATAATAAGTGAATATGTGCTTGAAGTGCACCTATGATCACCTATGATCACCTCCAGAATCATTAGTAGTAATAATAAGTGAAGACACACTTGGAATGACCTATGATTACCTATGATCACCTCCAAAATCATTAGTAGTAATAATAAGTGAAGACACACTTGGAATGACCTATGATTACCTATGATCACCTCCAAAATCATTAGTAGTAATAATAAGTAAATATGTGCCTGAAATGACCTATGATCACATATGATCACCTCCAGAATAATTAGTAATAATAATAAGTGAATATGTGCTTGAAATGCACCTATGATCACCTCCAGAAGGATTAGTAGTAATAATAAGTGAAGACACACTTGAAATGACCTATGATCACCTATGATCACCTCCAAAATCATTAGTAGTAATAATAAGTGAATATGTGCTTGAAATGACCTATGATCACTTATGATCACCTCCAGAATACTTAGTAGTAATAATAAGTGAATACACACTTGAAATGACCTACTATCTAATATGCACTTGAAAACATGGCATGATCACCTATGATCACCATGACATTCATTAGTAACCCATATATTCATTAGTAAATATACAATAGTAGGTGATCAAAAAAACCAGGGCTTTTCATGATCATATTGGCTGACACTCATGTGGTATTGTAAAAAGATTTGGTGGGTTCCATAGCAGACATGTGTATGTATATATTACTTACATATTCAGTTTCATATCCAACATAATTACACTTCATCCCAACAGTTTCCTTTTCCCAAATCTTTCTCATATTGGAATGCTTGAAGGGTGTTATATGTCAGTGATCCATCTTCCTTCTTTTCCCCTTCCTTGTCCCTTTTCACCTTAGTGGTAACACAAGTTTTGCCCCCCATATGATTATGGATAAAGTTCTGAATTCTGACTTTTGAGCACTTTGTATGCTCCCCACATTCTGGACAAATAGCATATCCCTCAGAGTCGACAACTCCTAGTGGTGCTTACATGTGCCAATAGCTAATGGCATGCAATAACATACCAAGTGCATCATGAATGTGCTGTGTTCACTGTCAGTGACAACATGCAATAGAAAATAGCTCAAGGATATAATCATAAGATAAGATAACAAAAATCTTATCTAAAACGATCAAATATGATGCACATCAAGTATTATTTGCATGGTATACTGCTCAGAGGTGCCGATCCAACAACAGAACACATAAACCAATAAATATATAGCTAATAATACATTAGAAAAACTCTTCCAGAGCCTCTTGAAGTATAAGTGCAAAGGGTTCCATAGATTTTTTTCTGGCCTCCGGCCTGACCCTACCTACCCTACCCCCCATGGGAAATTATGGTTGGCGTGCCCCCTTGGGAAAATGTTCCCTTAGCACTCAAGGCCGGAACAAAGCCAGAATGAGTCCCAGTCCATCCGGTCCTTTGGAACACTTGGATACCCACATGGGTCCCCCATCTGTTGCACCATCTTGCCAGTCATCTCGACAAAGCATGAAACAGGCTCGGATCGACAATATGGATGATGAGTTCATTTGTCCTTCATCCGCAGTAGCGGGTCCATCATTCTGATCCTCTAGTGTAAATGATTCTGCTAATCTAGTCTCCCTGTCCACATCCATGAATGTCATGACATCCGTCCTAAGCACTATGTGGTTGCAGAACGACACCATCATCTCTCAGCAGAGGGAGATGATTACTCAACTCGGAAACCTTGCGGATACCAATCGCCAAGTGGTAGGCGAACTTGGTAGGCTAACCCGAGTCATTGCCGAAGTATCCGAGCACGTTGTCCATGTTTCCAACATCGAAACCCTGCTTGCGGAATGCCTCTGGGATCTGGATGTGTATGAGGAAGTTGTAACAGGTTCCGGGATTGCGTCGGAAGGTGAAGTAGTAGCTCGGGTCGAGTCGCAAATGCAGAGGGAGTGATGGAAATGGTCGTAACATGTTATCGAAGAATTAAATGTACTTGTATCTCGTTTATTGCTTGTTATTCGTTGTTTTTGGTTTTTGTATAAGGTGAAACTGCAAGTGGATAATAAGTAACGTGAATTTAAGAAATAGGAATAGGGCCAGGCTTATCCGGATAGCGGGAGTGGAACTCTTCAATGATATCCGTAGCGTGTTCCAGTTCCGTGGCTGGAAGCCATGAAAACTCTTCATCAGTCCCTTCATACCCTAGCCAGTGTATGTAGTACCTCAGTTTGCAACGCAAACAATGATCCAGTTTAGAGTCCAAGATTTCCAAGACCTCATATTCAATATCACCATCAACCTGGACAGGTGGAGGTGGAGGAATAATGCGATCTGGAATAGTATTTTCAGTATTGGGTTCAAGCATGGATACATGGAATACTGGGTGGACTGCACGAAATTGTTCTGGAAGGCACAAGGTACGCGAATGCGATCCAGCAAGTGCAATGACTTCAAAAGGTCCTAGGAACTTTTCTGCAAGTTTCCGGGATGGTTGGGTTGTCCAGAAGTACTCGGCTTTGATGTATACCTGTGTCCCAATGGGGAATGCAGGTGCGGGTTTGCAATGCGCATCGGCGGGTGCTTGGTAACGTTTCTGCGCACTGAGTATTTCAGTCCGAAGCATCTCGTGAAGTTCCTCGAGGTTTACTGCGAAGTGAGATCACGTTCCGGATGTATTGCAAGGTTTGGGTGATAACCCTTGTTTGCATAGAACGGTGAAATTCCTGTGGTGCACTCAGTGCATTATTGTAAGCAAATTCAGCAAGAGGTAAGAGATCACACCAGTTATCCTGCTGATAGTTGCAGTAGGCCCGAAGGTATTGTTCCAGAGTTTGGTTTGTGTGTTCCGTTTGGCCGTCGCCTTCGGGGTGATAATCCAAGGTGAAATGTAAAGTGATGTCGAGGGCTGTACCGAGGGAATGGAAGAAATGCGACACAAACTCGGAACCACGATTGGAAGTGATGTGTTCCAGGACTCCGTGCTTGGAAAAGACATGAAGTACAAATAGAAGCGCAAGGTCGGAAGAAGAGCAAGTGGTATGAGTGGGAATGAAGATAGACTGCTTGGAGAAACGATCCACGATAATGAGTATAGAATCATACTTGGAAGCCGATGATTTTGGAAGTTGATCTATGAAATCCATAGATATCGAGTGCCATGGGCATCCAGGAACTGGAAGTTGTTTCAGGGTTCTGTACGGGCAGTGGCGCTGTGGTTTAGAACGCATGCAAGTATTACAAGACTTACAATAGTCCTTTACAAACGTCCATATAAGCGGCCAAGTATATTCGCGTCGAATTAGCTTGAGGGTCTTGTTCTGTCCAAGGTGTCCTGAAAGCGGGTGGTTGTGTTTGTACTGTAAAACCCGAAGCCGAATGGTTCCAGAGTCTGGAACATAGATCCGGTTATCTAGATGGAGGAAACCATCCAGGGTTACAGTCCAACGATTCTTGGGAGTCCGCATTCGGATAACTGTGACCGGGTCATTAGGGAGAGCTGATAATATATCAGTATGTAACTGTTCAATGTCCATGATGATACTAGCGCGAAGAGCAGGTACAATAAGTGATGTTGCTCAGAGAGAAGTGATAAGCTGTTCCTGTGTGAACACTGGACGATAGTTATGTGGATTGACCTTAGCGTAGTCGCTATCCCCCTCTTTAGGGTAGACATCCCATCATCTAGTCAGAGCATCCAGCTTCGCCCCGAGTTTTCCGGGTCGAAAGCGGATAACTAGATTGAACTGGGAAAGATACTCGGACCATCAGGCTTGTCGTCGGGACAAGATCTTGGTTGTGGAAAAGTATTCCAAGTTCTTGTGGTCTGTGACGATGTCAATGGGTGAACCGAAACCTTCCAGGTAATGATGCCAGACTTGGAATGCTTTGAAGATAGCAAGCAATTCCTTGTCATGGGTGTCGTAGTTTAACTCAGGAGGTGTAAAGGTTCGTGAGTGGAAAGCGATAGGGTGAATCTCGCCATCATCGGAAACTATAGACAGGATAGCAGCCAACGCATAATCCGAAGCATCAGTTTCCACGATGAGCTGCTTGTCGGGAACCCAATGGGTAAGAATGGGTGCCGACGTGAAAGCGTCCTTAAGTTCAGTGAAAGTGGAACAGCATTTTTCCAAGAAGTTCCACGGATTACCCTTCCGGGTAAGGTGGGTGAGCGGAACAACTATGTCGGAATAGTTGTATATAAAACACCAATAGAAATTAGCAAACTCAAGGAAAGATTGAATGTCTTTTACTTTCCTTGGTTCAGGCCATTCTTGAATAGTCTTCACCTTTGTTGGAGACATGGTGAGACTGTTGGGCGATAGTATATATCTGAGATATTCCATGGATTCCGAGTGGAACTCACACTTATCCGTGCGTGCATACAACCCGTGCTTCCGGAGTCGACGCAAAACTTCCCTGACATGTTGGCGATGTTGTGCAAGGTTATCAGAGTATATAAGGATGTCATCCAAATAAACTATGACGCACACATCGAGAAGATCTTTGAAAACGTCGTTCATGAAGCGTTGGAAACCCGCGGGTGCATTGGAAAGTCCAAAGGGCATGACTAGCCATTCAAAGGATCCATAGCGAGTCCAGAAAGCAGTTTTCCATTCATTGTCCTTGGCAATGCGGACCAGATGGTACACATGACACAGGTCGATCTTGGTGTAGATACGGGCGCGACGGGGACTGTTGAGCAAATCTGAAATGAGTGGCAAAGGATAACAATCCTTTTTAGAAATAGCGTTCAACCTGCGGAAATCCACACAAAGCCGAAGCGATCTGTCCTTCTTGTGGACAAAAAGGACGGGAGCCCCATGCGGAGAGTGCGAAGGTTGAATGAATCCGATCCGGATATGTTCATCGATGAAATCCCGAAGAGTGGAAAGCTCGGATTGGGAAAGGGAATAGATCTGACCTACAGGAGGTGAAGCACCTTCCTCTATGTTGATCTTTAAGTCATAGGGACGGTGAGGGGCAAGTGTATCTGCCTGGGACTTGCTAAATACATCAGCAAACTCGTGATACTCAGATTGTATGGAAGAGAGATCCAGAGCTTCCTCTGGATTGAGGGCAGCGGCAGAAGTGACAGCACCAAGCTGGATACAGAAAGTCTGTGCTCCCTCTAAATGGCATGCACGCGAGAAGGCAGCACCATTTATTAGCGAAATGCTAGGAGGAGGTGGCAGAGACTCATCAGGAGTGACCGGAGATGGATCCTCGGAAGCGGAACCTGGTTCCAAGATCCCGGATTTGAGTGGAAGTTGCTCGGAAGTGTCTGGAGTCTGGAATGTTAATGAGCCCGATACCCAGTCAATCAACGGATTGAAGCAGGTGAGCCAATTGTATCCTAGGACTGCAGAACACACGGAATCAAGAGATGTCACATAGAGTTCAACTGTAATACATTCACTGGTAGGGAATAGTACAGGCAGTGTAACAAACTCGGTTATTACATGGTTGCTGGTGCCATCAAAGAGTCTGAGAGTGATGGGTGGAGTAGGTGAGGTAGGTATAGCATGTGTCTGAATGAAAGATGAATCCATAAAACAATGGGTAGAACCCGAATTGACTAGAGCGCTATATGAAACTGTACAGGGTGTAGGGAGAGCATGGATGGTACTACAGAGCGAAATGTGAAGTGCATTGGGGTCTGAAAGAGTGGAAGCGTTAAGTCTTACCTGCATCGGCTGCGCACAAGGGGGAACAACGTGGTCCTCGGCTTGTGTGGTGTCCAGAGGACTGCTCCCTATTTTTTCGAACCTGAAGCCGGGTTGGAAAGAGGTGCAGACCTGCGGGTCGAGGGACCCACAGAAGCCAATGTAGGAGCCGAAGTGGATAATCCGGATGCCCGGGCTCTAGCCGCAGAAGAGGCAGAGCGGGGACATTCTTTGGCACGATGCCCCAGATTACCACAGAACAAGCATAGATTGTTGTCCATGCGATGCTGACATTCTTGTGGCAAGAGTTTGCCATCTCGACCAACCTTGTCATTCAATTCTGGCCTCTGTTGCTGAGGAGGCTGCGACGAATGAGGCGGGTGACTACCAGCATGGTGGGGATAGCTCAGACGGGGTGCATATTGACCCAAAGCAAGGCAAGAAGGCACCGAGGTGACTGCGGGGTGGTTTGTAGGAGCTCTAACAGAGCTATCCAGAACCCAGACCCCGAGGCTGGTGGGATTCCCGTGTACGCTCGGACTGGCATTCCCAGTACCAACTATCGATCCCTTGAGCTAGCTTAATCATTCTGCGCTTTGTGGTAGGTTTCCCAACATGAGAGATCTCATCCTTAATGCAACCCGGAAACCCGGAATAGAGTCGGTGGCATAAGGATTTATCATCCCAGTCGGTGCGCTGTGCAAGCCTGTTGAACTGTACAAGATATTTGGACAGTTTCTGTGAATCCTTCATAACGAGGACATCCAGATCATTCTCGGCATCCCCTTCTGGGTTCGCTAACCCGAAGTTATCCTCTAGCATGACGACGAAAACCTCCCAAGAGTGAAGGAACTCATCATCAGTGTAGGGATTGGAGAGGGTCAGCATAACAAGCTGAAGCGCGGTATCCCGAAGATATGTGAGAGTGAAGTTGACCTGGGAATGTCCATCCGAGTATTGGGAAGGATTATTCCGGAAGTAAATCTGACACTGAGTGATGAACTGCTCCAACTTCTCAGCACTGGAACCATCAAACGTATCTGGCTTTTGTACGTTGTGTTCCCAACATGATCCAGATGTACCCCAGGCGGTTTCCGCAACCCTCAAGAGAGCTTCGGCAAACCGGTCTTCCCGGGAGTGGCGCAGAAGAGCTGTGCACCTGGGATTGTCGACATCATCCTCATCACCATCATCCCCTGAGTCTGAGGATGGTGGAGATGGAGGGTTGGGCTGAGATGGAGGTAGAGGTGGCAGCCCAATGGTACCACCATCGGAGCCATGACCCTCAGGAGTGTCCTGGTCTGCTGCGACTGTACCGTATGGTGGTGGAGTGCCATCCGGAGGAGCCTGAGCGGATCCAAGGTTCCTGGCAGCAGGAACAGAAAGTAGCTGAGCGGAAGTCGAGGGTGGACCCAGGAAAGTAGCACTAGGAGGTGGTGCTGGACTGGGTGTAACCCGAGACGGTGTAGAAGGTAGAGAACCTGAAGTACTCCTTGGAGGCTGTTGCCTCATAGCTGCACGGGTGGCACGAGCACCCACAGCATTGGTATGACTAGCGGTATGCGCTGTGCGAGTAACCGAAGTCCCAGTTGGAGCCATGATAGAAGAGATATCCAAGGTATCAGTATTCGTATACTGTTACATACCGATTCCCTTCCTACTGGGAAATGAATGCGATGACACCCGGAGGGCGTGGGAGAACTATAACGGAAACCCGAAGTGAGTACGGGTATGGGAACGAGAGCGGAAGTGCGGAAGTGAACCGTGGCTTCAGCGTATGTGCTGCGCCGCCTGGATATCCCCAGGGAATGGTTCATATTTCACAACAGACGATATCCAATGTAAGGAAACGTTCCAGAGTATAAGAGAGGGCTTCGCCACTACACTAGGCAGTGGGAGAGAAACCCGAAGGAAAACTCAGAGCGGGTTTCGGAACTTAGTGTAGGAAGAAAGTGTACAGAGTTGATACGAATACTGAAGACTACTTATTACATCTGGAAGACTACTTATACTAAGTAGGAACCTGTAGATACGAATGTAGAAGTATTATACAAAGGACAAGTCAAAGGAGTAAGTAGGAAATGAAGTCTTGGCAAAGCGGAGTAGGGGCGCAAATGATGTGCTCAGAATGAAGAATAAGGAACTAATCTACAAAGGCCATAATGAAACGTATAAGTAGGAATGGAAGAGAGGAGTAATAGAATGATGACGTGGTGAGGCCGTCATAAGAGAAAGTATGTATCCGAAGTATCCAATAGAAAACCCGACAGGTTCCGGGTATGTTCCCAGGTGGGAACATCGGGAAGTGTAAACCCGAAGCGGGTACATTCCGGGAACGGACCGGGTATGTTAGAAGGTCACGTGGGAACGTCGGCACGATGTATCCAGACACGGATATAACAGAATCTTTGTAATCCACACAGATCTGCACAGATTCCATACAGAACACATGGCTCAGTGTAAAGAGCTCACATTTAACCACTTTTACTTTATGATCATTTGTTGCATCCTCTAACAATCTCATTATTTCTTGAAAAGATATTTCAAATTTTCTATAAACACTCTAGTTGTGATTTGATGCTCCACTGAACACCTTTTTGTTCATCAACTCTTGTCTGTTTACTATGTAGACATCCAAAAATTCATTAATGTCACATTTTCCACTTCTTATGTATGCAGCAGCCTGGTTAATAGCCAATGGATGATAGTGGAGTTTAGAAACAATTTCCTTTGCCACAACATTATACAGATGTGAATCATCCTCTAAGTTACTGGTCTTCAGTAAAAGCTGCACAGCATCATCTTCACTCATGTCCATAACTTCAATTGAGTATTTGCATCTTGTAATATTTCCTAATATTTTATTTCTGCTTAAGATCAAGATATTTCCCAATCTTGTGGTGCACCATTAGCATTATCAAATATCATCAACCATTTGAACTTGAGAAGAGAAATCCAAAGGCACACTGCAGCTGGAGAGAACTCTAAATGTTGAACAGAGAGGTAGGGTTTGTAAATATTCTTGAGACTTAGTATGACACTCTCTTTGGTAGTAAGGTACTCTTCACTGGAATTCAGCACCCCCTTACATAAGCAACTACCTTCATCAACATTGACAGCTATCTACTTCACCACAAATACTCTTTTTTCATTTCTTTCTTCTGGGATGTAATTGTTAAGATGTAAACTACAATTAACAGTAAAAAAATATTGGTAGACTTAAATTTCATAAGCCAGTTACATGATTTATTTTTATTGTGGAAAATGTATGTTTAGCATTTTTCTGCTGGAATGGTGGCATTTTATCTTTTTAACATCAGAGATTTGGCCATCACACTGCATAATGTTATGCAATATGTCATATATGTGTCACACTTTGTCATATTAACATGAGACATTTGGAGATAGAAGACACCCTTTCCACCTCAAGGGAAAGCTGGTCAGTTAATTGGCTGCACTATAGTTGTATTACAACACTTTTATATATGGTTTAATGAGGATTTAGAGCATTTGGGCTCATGGGAACATGTTTTGTTACAATTTTTTTACAAAATAAATGTCAAAAAATTTCTTGACCTCAGATTTGGCTGCTCTTGGCACTTACATAATATGATTACATAAGGGTGCTGGATTTCAGTGAAGAGTACCTTAGCATCAATTCAGAACTTATACTCAAAACTAGAAAGGCAACTTTTATAAATATTGATTCATGAAAATGAATAAAATTACTAACAAGTCATCCATTTCATTCTTAAACTTTAAACAGATTTGTGTTTTTCCAATTCCTCCTATTCCATGAAGAAGAAATAACTTTCAACCTTGTTCTTCTTGGTTTTCTGACTGGAAATACTTCTTTAGAGCATCAAGGTATCTCTTCTGACCTGTGAACATCTGACTGGTGAATGGAGCTGTCCACTGAATCAGAGAGTTTGGTTTGATCTTCAAAATGTTGAGCTCTTTATGCTCCCCCCCCCCTTTCACATGAAATTCATGTGAACTTCATGTGAATTTCAGGTGAACTTTTTGCATTATTTTTGCTGAATTTCAGTGAGAACACTGCTAATAATTTCATGTGAATTTTGCATGAATTTCACAGGAACTTCACTAAGTGACATGAATTTCATGTGAAGATGAGGTGAAAATTCACATGAATTTTTCACCTGGCATTCATGTCACTCAGTGAAGTTCATGTGAAATTCATGTGATACTCATGTGAAGCTTATACAAGAGTAGAGTGTAATACTGCATGCTGAGTGTGATGCCATGTGGTTAATGTGATACTGCGTGTTGAGTGTGACACCTAGGGCTGAATGTGACACTGAGGGCTAAGTGTGACACCCAGGGCTGAGTGTGACACCTAGGGCTGAATGTGACACCGAGGGCTAAGTGTGACACCTAGGGCTGAGTGTAACACTGAGGGCTGAGTGTGACACCTAGAGCTGAGTGTGACACCGAGAGCTGAGTGCAGTCATCAAACTTGTCACACATGTGTGAAAGTGTGACATATTGGAAAATGTTGGAAAAAGCGTGACATGTGTGACATGCATGGGAAAAATGTGACATATTTGGAAAATTGTCACATACCATAATCATCACATTTGCCACACTTTTTCCGACATGTCACATTTTCCCACGCTTGTCACACATGTCACGCTTCTTTCCCCAACATTTTCCAACATGTCACATTTTTTCCTACACATGTCACACATGTCACGCTTTTTCCAACATTTTTCAATATGTCACACTTTCACACATGTGTGACAAGTTTGATAACTGCACTCAGCCCTAGGTGTCACACTCAGCCCTCGGTGTCACACTCAGCTCTGGGTGTCACACTCAGTAGTGTAACGACCTCCAATTTTTAATGTGAATTTCACTATATCTTCACCTAAATTTCACCTAAAATACATGAAAGTTCATGAACCTATGCTTTTTGGAAAATATTTAAAATCACATGAAGTTCACATAATTTCATGTGAATTCATGGTGAAAGGGGGGAGTGTAAAGTACTGAAAATGTTATATATATTCTAGAAGTGGAATATTCAATATTACATGCACTGACTAATGCCACTTATAGAGCCAATACTCACTTGTGTTTTTGTCAGAAGTAACAAGAATAGAGGGGGTGGATGGAGAGAGAATAGAGGATAATAAGAGCAAGGAAGGTGATAAGGGAGCAGATAACTCAGACACAAACACTAACACAGACACAAGATGGGGAGGAAACTTATTGTCTACTACCAAGTTACAGAGTGTATATATATACTGAGGCTGTCTACCAAAGTCCCAACCAAGGTCCATGTAACTAAGGTAACTGACAGCTGTCAATCTGTCAATCACAGAACTGTCAAGTATGACAGGTGACAAGTGACAGCTGTCAAAGAAGCTGTGCAACCCAGAATATCTAACAGTTTTAACATTATTTTGAAGGATATTTGATTTGTCTATCATTTTAGGATGGTCAATGATGAATGTATCAGAGGCTATGTGAGTGCTAGACATGTTGGGGGGAATCAAAGTTATATGCTTGCTACATGAACTTCAATACTACTTATATCTTTCAGCTGCATACTGACAACATCAAACTTACAATAATAAATCTCAGGCTATTGATTTCTGATGACTTCCCATTGCACATCAGATCAGTAATAGATCAAGTATAAAAACTATCAATAATTCTCATGTTATAGTATATGGTAGTATACCATGGATCATCATAGCAATGAGAAACTAACCACCAATTCCCTTGTGTATACTTTCCATTGTGCTAATGAAATAAAAGGTATGTAATGTTGAGTGAGAGTGAGAACTCAGATTCCAAATGAATGCAGAAATGCAGTAAAAGGGGCATGACTCACAAGATACAATTACCCAAAATGGCCCAAAATAACACTGCAAGAACTATGCACAGAAACCAAGTAGTGATTAAAAATATGCATTGATAGGAGTATTTATTAATCTCCAGGTGACAACTGAGTGTCTGCTTGCAATGATAATGATTTTCCATGAGGCATATAGGTGTGTGTTGATTGAGGCTATTGCTATAGAGGAGAGGGAAAGATTGGCTAAGGTGAAATAGGCAGTAAAGTATGAGTGTTTCTGCATGTACATAATGATTTTTGAGCCACCTGAAACCAGTGTTGATATTAAGGGCTTAACATTATTAATGTTTAAGCCTTAATAGAACCCTTAAGTTAAGGCTTAGCTTCAATTCCAAAATGTTTTTACACTTATTAACCCTTAACTACATATGCATGTACTAGTCAAATATCTTTAATCAATATAAATTAAATTGCAACAATTTGTTGCTCTGAACAGTGAATACTAAACTACAAATATTTGCATCCAATGCTAGTACAAAGGGCTGAGGGTCCCCTTTGGGAGCATTTCACAACTGGTAAAGCAGAATACATTACATTCTCAAGCCTACCATTCTATTTGAATTTGACAATGAAAGCATAAAACTGAAGACACAGTCTTGGATTACAGATAATATGCTCCTTTACTAACCCATCATTCCATGTTCTAATTAGGGGAGTTCAAAGTTGGCTGTTTTGTAGCATTGCAACCAGTTGCTATGGACAAATTGTTAGGATCTCATTCCATTATCTTATCTTATCTTATCTTATCATGTAATTAGTCATCTGACACACAATGCAGACACCATGTGTATCAGCATGCATTATTCATCAAGACTACAGGCACAGTGCACAGTTCAGTCATGCCTCTTATATATGTAGTACATGAGTTTGTAATGTAGAAGTACAGTAGACATGTGTTGTAGGGTAGGTTAGATTACATGTGATTACCTCATGGACAATTACTATAAATACAGTCTTTTTAATTAGATATTTTCTATTCTTGTGCTAGTTTATTCCAGACTTGCAATAAGATTCACAATCTTCTCCTTTCTTTGTTGTTTGAGTTGGACTTCAAATATTTTGCTCATCTGTCACTAACACAAATTGCTACAGCCTTGCCAAAAACTGTGATCAGACATTCAAATAGAGAATTTCACTTTACACATTCACTAAGTTATATTCTTTCCTACCTCTATATCTCATGAAAAATTTGGAGGTTGTATAGATGTTATTATGTTTAGACAATATCACCTTGCTTGCCAAGGTCCTCTCCCAGGTGAAAATTGGGTTCACTTTTCGACTTTCACATGACTTTTTCCCACAGTCACATGTTCACTTTCTGCTCATCCTTCATTCCTTCTTCACTTCCATCTTCACCTGTTCTCTTTTCAGTCTCATCCATTTTCTTCTTTGTACCATATCACCTGGAACTTTATGTTTATTATTCAATTATGTACAAAAATATAAACTCTTTCTACAGTGTGTTTTGCTCTTGTTGTCTTTTCCTCTTGATTTCCTCCCACTGCTGCTTTGTTTTTTGATTTAATGCTTCCAATCTGTCATCCTCCTCCATTAATTCTGGATCATGTGCTTGTAAAAACATTGAATCATCAAAGTCTCGAAGTATTCTTATTGAGTCTCATCCACTACTTCTGGAAAGGGCAACATAAAGATGAAATAAGCTCAGTTTTCCATGTGGTGGCTTTGCTATATCCACCAGTACATTCTTTATTGTCTGTCCTTGTGATCAGTAATCTGTAAAAGCATATGCTGCTGTGATAGCAAACTGTTGTCTCATGACTGTTCTCTGTAAATCATTTCCATTTACATTTAGAACAATTGGGATATTTTTTATGATTGGCTCTACTGGAATCACTTATTCTTCTAATCCTTCCAGATGAGATGTTCTTGTGTGAGACAACTTAACCAAAATGTATGCTGGAAGGTGTTTGAGTTGTACCACACTTCCAGTCCCTAGTTCTGGTTCATCTGGATGTAGAATTATATCCACTACTGTTCCTCGTGCTCCATTTGTTATGTCCAAATCATTCCATTTGAGCTTTCCATTTCTTTAGCATTTTCATGCTTTCTGCTGTAGCAGATTTAATTACTTTGTTTTCTTGCAAATTCTATTTTGAAGTAGATCTGAAATGGAAAATACCATTCTGACATCCAATTAGCACTGCATCTATGCCATGATTCTTCTCATTAATATTAGCCACTGTATCCTTTAATTCCTGTAGATCCTTCTCTGTATACCTTAACTTGCAGTCTGTCAGAGCTTGAGCCTCCCCTTCCACTCCCCCAGCTATATTATTTTCCAATTGCTGTGAGAACCCACCTCTTATGACTTCTGTTTCAGATAGTTCTACCATTGCCCTCTCTTGATCTCTTCTGGCAGCCCCTTTACTTTCATGGTAAAACTGAATACCTGTTATGATTCATTGCACTCTGACTGGTGAAGATTTCATGAACTTGTTAAATGCTTCTTCCCATGTTTCAGTTTGTAACTTCAAATCTTTTTTAAGATCTCTCCATGGCTTTAGTAGCATTAGCATTGTAGCACAGTAGAATGGCTGGATTTCAGGATCATCACTCCTGGGAAAATATAGTCCTATAAAATTTGGAAGATTGGAATGTCCTTGAGTTCTCATTACTCTTTGTTTTTTTTCAAACAGTGGGTGATCTTCATGATACCACATTCTAATATTCTTATTCCTTCCCCTTTGGTTCTGATTTTCTTCTCCACTTTGTGTATTTGTGAATACTGTGCTTCCAGTGTTGTTTGCACTGATCTCATAACTGTCAACAAAGTATTGCAACACACTTAACTGCTCTGCAGTGCTTCCATGTAGTGCATAATCAGTGAATTGGAATTTTTTCACAAGCTTTCCAGCATCATCAGTTTGAAGGGTTACAACTTGTCCTGCACTCTACAATTTACATTTTGTAAGTTATACTGATATACTGAATATCATCTGAAGCTTATTACCTCTTGATCTTCATCATCATCATCATCATCATCATCATTATTACTTGTATTCTCTTCATTTCCCTGTTCATTTGTACTCTGTTCACTATTCTCTTGATTTGTTGCTCTACATTGTGTTTTAAGTGACAAACTCTCCATATCTGTATGTGTATGCCTCTTACCTGTTCTCTTCATTCTCTAGAGTACTTTTTACCCCTTCATTACTTTCATTGTGACATTTATTATTAAGTTATTAAACATCAAATAACATAGAAACCACTCTCTTACCTATGTTCTTCTCTTGTAACATTCTCTACTGGTCCTTGTGCTGTTGTATTAAAGCTGCTAAAATCTTCAGTCATTACTGTCCTCTGCTCTTGCACATAGCTTACCTGGATATAAATGGTTTTATTTCAGGAAATGCTTTAAGCAATGCTATGGAAAATGATATCCATCATTGTCTGGTTTTACTTCTTTTCTGAACTGCCATTCAGCTTCTCTTTCTCCTGCACTTATACCTGTCCTTTTCACTATGCATCAAGAACATCATTGGTAAATAATTTCTATGTCCAATGTATATTGACTCCTCATGACTGAATCCTTCATGCATCTAGTCACTTCACATAATATTAAATTTACTTGCTATTCTTTCCCTTTTTCAATCTTGTTTCTATTCCCTTTCCTTTCTATTGCTTCATTCTGCTCTATTCACTAATGTTGTTTTAGACACTTATTCATTCTTTCTCTTTATAAGGCTCCATTCTCCTTAGTTCTCTTCCTCACTGTACTTTTCCAACATTGTTTCCACAATGTCTACTTCTTCCAATTTACTGTCTTGCATTCAAGACATCCATAGTCACCTTATGGATTCAGGCACCTACCTCAGAGATTTTGACTTCAAGGCTAATGTCCAATGGACCAAAATTGAAGGAGGCTTCAAAGTAACAGAGATTCCAGATGATGGTTCCTCTGAAGTACATGTTCCAGCTGACAACAATACCAACTCTGGCAAAACAACCTCTCCCGCCATTGCTGGTATCACTGCTGTTGTCAAGATCTCTGGGGATGAATTTTACTTCTCATCCAATGGTGGATTCAATGCTAACAGAAAGTATGCCAAAGACTTTTCTGAGTTGGTGCTTTCCCTTACTGGTGGGGTCCCATCCATTGAACCCTTTAAATCAGATTATAAAATGGTTGTTGAAAATGCAAAATGGCTTCTTGATTTGGCCACTGTGAAGAAAGGCATTCAGAAACATGGCTTTTTCACTGGTCCTCCTGATGCTATCTGCTTCAAGGTCAGGCATAAATTGTTCAAGGTATTTTCCCTTTCTTCTCACCCCCCTTCATCTATTTTACCTTTTATCCCAGCCTGTACCAGAGGAACCTGATTATGACAAAAATCCTAAAGGTTCCTACTTTTCTCACTCACTGGAAATTTCCCCCACACTAAATTTATCTCTGCAGATTTTACTAGAATCTGTAACTGGCCTGTTTCCAATGAAGCCTCATGAAAAGGCATCTCTGCCATTTTTGACACTCACAGTGTCAAATGTCCTCATGTTTATGATGTGAATGGTGATCCTATCTCACCTAAGGACTACCATTCCCTTTTGATTAATGCAACTGTTGAAATCAACTTTGAACTGAACTATTGGCACATTGATGCCACTGCCTCTGAAGCTGCCAAAGATGTTTATTCCACAGATTTGGCTGAAATTCGCACTATTATTGCACCTCCTAAAATCATCAGGCATGAAAAGTGAGATTTCAAGAAACTTGTCCCTAACTTGTCCCCCTACACTTCCACCAAGACTAAACAGCATTGTGTCCATCCTTAATTTGACCCTCTTCAAGTAACTTAACAGGCATCCTCTTGATATATTTATACTGTAACTGTTTTATGCTTAGTCTTACTTTTAAGTAACTTGCTGTGTATCTACTTCAGATTTTTGTGCTATAAATTTTAACCTTATAATTTCATCATAATTGATCCTTTCTTTCTTGCCTCTAATTCTTCCTCCACTCCCTATTTGTGCAAGCAAGGTTTGTGCCAATGCAGCCAGCAATTCCCAGTATCTAATAAAATGTATATTTTTGTAAGGTGAAAGGATGTGGTTCTTGTCAGCACTATCTCAATGTTATAAACTCCAAACTGATTGCCAATTGTTCTCCTTAGTAATAATACAGAAATCACTATAACATATAGTGTTACACTGACTTTGAACTCCCCTATTGTTTGCCAGCCATCAAAGTAGATCTTTACAGATACAGTATACTACAGCATAGAGTGACAACATATATACCCAGTCTTTCTCTTCACACTCCTAATTAGTAATTACTGGCTTATTACTCCACACAATAACCCCTGCCCACTTGCTAACAACACACTGCTCTATGCAAAGCTACAAAAACTAGCTTGGATAAATGCTATATTAACACAATGAACAATGAGATAGGTGTGAGTTTGACATGGACAGTGCATGCAGCTGCCAGCATATCTGTTGATTAGAATACAAGATATGACTAGAACAAAGAATAGACAGTCAAAAAGAACAGTTAGTATGAATGATATGAATATGCCAATGTCAAAGTGAAATATAAATACAAATGAATGTGAAGACTGAAAGAAAAATATTGGAAAAACATCCAAAAAGATATGTCAAGAAAAGTATGTGGTATTTATGTGTTACAAACTGTACTTGTTAAAATACACCCTTGAAGAATATTTTCCCATATAAAAGTATCAAATTATGGATTGCTCATTGTATTATCCCTGGCACCCAAACCTCCAGTTCCCCTGAATCCATCCATCTTTCCTCATTCCATTATGGACTAATCAGATTATACAAATGTTCTTGATCATCCCATGCTTGTAATGGTATCAGGATGATCTTGACCTAGAATTCTGATGCTCATCTCCATCACCTGAATCTCCAGCTTCTCTGCATCATTCCATCTTCCTTGACTCCTGTATGTGGCTGCCAGGTTTGCCATGCTTGTAATGGTATCAGGATGCTCTTGACCTAGAATTCTGATCCTCATCTCCATCACCTGAATCTCCAGCTTCTCTGCATCATTCCATCTTCCTTGATTCCAGTATGTGTCTGCCAGGTGTGCCATGCTTGTAATGGTATCAGGATGCTCTTGACCTAGAATTCTGATGCTCATCTCCATTACCTGAATCTCCAGCTTCTCTGCATCATTCCATCTTCCTTGATTCCTGTATGTGGCTGCCAGGTCTCCCATGCTTTTAATGGTATCAGGATGCTCTTGACCTAGAATTCTGAACCTCATCTCCATTACCTGAATCTCCAGCTTCTCTGCATCATTCCATCTTTCTTGATTCCAGTATGTAACTGCCAGGTTTGCCATGCTTGTAATGGTATCAGGATGCTCTTGACCTAGAATTCTGATCCTCATCTCCATTACCTGAATCTCCAGCTTCTCTGCATTATTCCATCTTCCTTGATTCCTGTATGTGGCTGCCAGGTCTCCCATGCTTGTAATGGTATCAGGATGCTCTTGACCTAGAATTCTGATCCTCATCTCCATTACCTGAATCTCCAGCTTCTCTGCATCATTCCATCTTCCTTGATTCCAGTATGTGTCTGCCAGGTGTGCCATGCTTGTAATGGTATCAGGATGCTCTTGACCTAGAATTCTGATGCTCATCTCCATTACCTGAATCTCCAGCTTCTCTGCATCATTCCATCTTCCTTGACTCCCATATGTGGCTGCCAGGTTTGCCATGCTTGTAATGGTATCAGGATGCTCTTGACCTAGAATTCTGATCCTCATCTCCATTACCTGAATCTCCAGCTTCTCTGCATCATTCCATCTTCCTTGACTCCTGTATGTGGCTGCCAGGTTTGCCATGCTTGTAATGGTATCAGGATGCTCTTGACCTAGAATTCTGATCCTCATCTCCATTACCTGAATCTCCAGCTTCTCAGCATCATTCCATCTTCCTTGATTCCTGTATGTGGCTGCCAGGTTTGCCATGCTTGTAATGGTATCAGGATGCTCTTGATCTAGAATTCTGATCCTCATCTCCATTACCTGAATCTCCAGCTTCTCTGCATCATTCCATCTTCCTTGATTACTGTATGTGGCTGCCAGGTCTCCCATACTTGTAATGGTATCAGGATGCTCTTGACCTAGAATTCTGATGCTCATCTCCATTACCTGAATCTCCAGCTTTTCTGCATCATTCCATCTTCCTTGATTCCAGTATGTGGCTGCCAGGTGTGCCATGCTTGTAATGGTATCAGGATGCTCTTGACCTAGAATTCCGATCCTCATCTCCATCACCTGAATCTCCAGCTTCTCTGCATCATTCCATCTTCCTTGATTCCTGTATGTGGCTGCCAGGTCTCCCATGCTTGTAATGGTATCAGGATGCTCTTGACCTAGAATTCTGATCCTCATTGCCATCACCTGAATCTGCAGCTTCTCTGCATCATTCCATCTTCCTTGATTCCTGTATATAGCTGCCAGGTGTGCCATGCTTTTAATGGTATCAGGATGCTCTTGACCTAGAATTCTGATCCTCATCTCCATTACCTGAATCTCCAGCTTCTTTGCATCCTTCCAATTTCCTTGATACCAGTATGTGTTTGAAAGATTTTGCACAATGGATAGTATACCTTTCACCTTCTTGTAGACTATTGAATTTAAATTGTGATATTCTTTCATGAATTTAGTTTCTAAATCATTCAAAGCATTGAATATGTTATTATTCACAGTTACAAGTTCCCCCAGGCTGTGTTGTGCAATTATTAATCTATATTTTTCTTCTACATCATACTTTCCACAGCTATTCAATATATTTGCTGAAATTTTGAATATATCATCATAGTATATCTCAGGATATAAATCCCTATATTTTCCTTGATTATGAAGAACATGCTGCAATATAGAATTCTGATAAACATATTCTTCACTAACATCTTTATGTGAAACTGAGCTTAGTATTAATCCTGCAGTATTAAATATCCATAATCTCATTTCTGTTGATGATAATCTATCTTCACAGCATACTTGTACCAATGGATGCATGCTGTATATTGACTTTCTCATGGTTTTCTTTATCAATGAGAATGACAAAAGCAACTCAATACTTTCACTAAATTGCCAGTCATTCCAATTTCTCTGCTCATTCATGTTAAGTATTGAGCTATCCATGGTAGGTAGATATGTAGGCATAGTATCATTTGTAAAGTCTTTTTTATTTTGTGGGTAATACTTGACAGCTCTCTCAAACATTGTTTCATATATATTTTCATTATGCATAAATGCAAATATATTTAACAAACATATAGCATATTGTGCTGAAGCTGCTGCTTCTTTGTCTTGTATATTGTTACACATTTCCAATATTTTTTGAATTGAGATCTCCCATGTCTTATATACAGTTTTATTGTATTTTGATGATCCTTGAAATTTGATGTTATTCAATATTTTGGGTCTGTATTTGTTGTAGATCTTGATGAAATTATCTAAATCACATTGTGTCTGAGTAATGTATGCCCCTGCCATATCAATAGCTAATGGCAAGTAATACAAGCTTCTGACTATTAGTTCAGCCTCTTTCTTGTATTCTTGTTGATTATGGTCAAGTCCACTAGTTTTCAAAAGTAACTGAATGGCAGATGCTTCTTTCATTTCAGTTACCTCCATTGAGTTTTGATGAGTAGTAATTCTTCTAAGTGCAGGATTTCTGCTTGTAATTAGAATATTTCCTACATCTCCAGGTGGAAGAAATTTCTCAACAATTTCTGGAGTACCATCAGCATTGTCAAAAATAAGAAGCCATTCATGTTTGAGAGAAGAAATTTGATTCAAAATAACTGCAGTTGAAAATGAATATGCCTGAGTACCAGGACTTGATTTTTGTTTGTAAATATCTTTAAGACTTTGCACCACTGTGTCTTCTGAAGTTGTGTCAATCCAAAAAATATCAGAAAAACTGTTATAAATCACTAATTAGAACACCAGAGAAGATAAATGTCATTCTTACTATTCAGCCATTTCATCACATAATTTTAAACAGATCTGTGTTTTTCCAATCCCACCCATTCCATGCAAAAGAAACATTTTTCTTCCTGACTTAGTCATAGTATTGCTTTTACTAAAATATTCATGAAGTCTCTCAAGGTATATTTCTCGTCCCACAAAGTTTTGTGATGTGCAAGCCATAGTGTTCTGAAGTGGAGAAAGTGGTTCATCTTTTAGCTGGTTTGTGTTATTATTAATGATCTGCAAAATGTAATCAATACAGGAGCATAATCTTGTCCACTGCAATACAAAAGCTACCTGAGTTTCAATATGTATGTCATTCATGTTTGGTTTATAAATGGCAAAGTCACGAGAATTTGAAAAAGCTCCAGAAGTCATATTGTTGCTGATATGCAAGTTAACACTTGGCCGGTGAAATTGATGGGTTGATGGTAGGATAAGGATACACAACGTGAAAGCGCGGGTCTTTATACACACAAAAGCATGGCATAGTTTCTATTCTTAACTAATCACACGCGAGAAATGTCTTTGAATCTAAGATAAGTAACTAACTCTGTCATATTATTATCTATTCCTGTTGTGTCCAACATGATCGCGTATGAATGAGTTGACATGACAGTTTTCGACGCGTGTCCCTATCTATCTGCGCGGTTACCGCGATATACTAGTACACGCGCAAGGTCGGTTGACCTTCTCTGTAAGGATTTTGATTCGATGCCCCTAATGGTCTGGCTCCCACAAGGAACCACTTTACGCAAGCGGGCGGTATCATTACTACGCATGCACATACAACGGGATACTGTGCCGTTGGTGTGACGAGGTCTTGGTGGTCTTTTGTAATTGGAGCTCTATAAATGCTTGCTGGCGCGCATGGTTATCTATATTTCAGCTAATGCGACTTAATGCCATGCACAATTGAAGTCGGTGGGGATAATTTAACGTAAACTAAGTATGTGAGGGTGAAACCGTCTCAGCACGAGACCACCTCGGAGACCAAGAACTGATTTCATGTTGTAGCCATGGGTTACAGTAACATAAAGACGTCCTGTTATAATCATGTGTCAACACATATTATCTCTCAAAGACAGCATTCAGCTTTCTTCCCAGCTATCCATCGTCTACGTACATAGTCCAAATACCAAAATTACACATGAGCTACTTATAACATCCCCTTCCTGATATCCCACCCACTACGACCACTAGATACTAAAGCGCAGCCTGAGACATTCACGATACATAGGGTAACCCACATCAAGAAAGGTAAAATGTGGAGCCATACAATTTAGTCGGTGAAAACCCAAGTCGTCGTTCTCACCACTGTAGAAACCTGGACCATCGGTCTCGCTACCAGAACGTCCGAGGGCAATCAAAAGTGAACAATGGAGATGAAGCGAGGCCTAGAGGAATGGGGAAGATCGATCGCCGAGGACATTAACGTGGTTGGGGGTGGTAGAGTGTTGCGGGGTGATTGATCCAGGAGTGGATGAACGCAAAGGCAACATTTTAAAGCGGTGAGACCTTCATACCCTTCTCCCCGACACGAAATGAACATAGATCTGGTATCAATTTAACTGTCATCTTCGTCTCTCGCATCTTCCTCACCGCCACCACCACCGCCACCACCGCCACATCATCATGATCTCCAACGTTCGATACTTTCATCCCACACGTCCTCTCCACGCACCACAGGTCTGCCTCAGCCGCTCCATATCTTTTGTACCGACATCCTTCTCCAGCCCTCCTTCCAAAAACCATCGTACACTCCATAACAACTTGCAAAGTCGTGATTTTCCCGGGATGGGAAAAGTCCTCGAGTAGCATTGTGACAGCGGACGAAACACCAGCGGGGGAGGGGCGATAACAGCAGGCTAACGATCGGTGAGCTGGTGAAGTAGGACACCACACGCTCATTTCATCGACCGGGCACTCTTCTCGCAGCTCATCCCCCCATAGAAGCTATACGCCTCTGAGCTACATCACACATCATCACCCCCAACTATCCTCTTACTCGAATCCCCGTAATCTCGCTATCGTCGAGGCATGGTTGAAGTTCAGCGTGGTGAGCTAAAGTCCCTGAGTAGCGCTGTAGCTCTGTGAGGAATCCTGACGAGAGGCCAGCGAGGGATAAGGAGAGGTGCGGTTGTACTAGGCGAACGATGGCCGCTAGGTACGAGATAGGAGTCCATCCCCATGCTCGCCAACTCCCAACGTCCTCCAAGGAGATCAACCATGTTCCGGTACTAGTCTCCCGCGGAGACTCTGTGTTCGTCTCCTCCTCTAATACCCTCCTAAGCCTCCGTCATCCTCAGCCTCACGTTCTTCCCCAATAAAGTTCGTAATAGCGTTGCCGCTGTATCGTCTCGATATCGACGACAGGCCCCTTCTCGACCCTCTGGATTTCGTGTGGCAGCAAGACATTTGAGACCTACATGGAGCATGGAGAGATCGTGAAGTAGCGCTGACAATGGATGATACATGATGAGAATTGAGAGGGAAGGGCTGGGGGTTGGAGGATGTGCGGGGGTACTGCCAATGTCACTGGCTGACGAAGGAGTGTGGTTACGAGGTGTCGTGGTTGGAATAGGTCGGATGGTGGGAGTTTGAGAAGAGTTGTAGACGGAAACGCCAGCGGGAACGAGAGAGGGGGGAGTGAGATAGCGGATGTGTGAGAGCAACAGATGCTGGCGTGGGGGCCACGTTCAGATTATCCCTTGATTCTGCCCCATCCCCATGCCCCCCTCATACATCCCCGTTACCTCTTGCTCCCTCTTTCCCTACATCCCCCTTGTTACGATTCTCACTACGCATCCAAAGCAGAGCTCTGGTGTCGGTCGTCGTTGCAGTCGTAGACGGCCAGGAGAAAGTGGTTTGGCAGGGGTGGGGGAGGGGCTAACGAAGAACAGCTGTTGTAGGAAGGTTTGGGGTGCTGGGGACGGTGGGTTGAGGTTGAGGTACCTGTTCGTTGTTAGTTTATGTAGCCGTCTGGAAGATTAGAACGGATGAGCCTGATTCGTTCAATAGCACTCCACCCAGCGTTCGCGGCACCAGCACAGTTAACGATGATGTCGGATGAAGTGCCCCTCTGGATGATAGAGCGACACCGTATCCATCAAGTGCGTATGTAGTCTCTGAGGGACATTTATAACGCGCCAGTTGCCTCGGTGAAGGAGCGTATGAGCCAATAGCGATCGACATTCTCGCTGTATGTGGGCTTAGACTAGTATCAACGACCGCATTGAACAAGACTGCTTACCATCTGCCAGTTTTATGACACCAGTAAGTTCTACAACAATCTCATTCTTAACCAACTGCGCTGCGCCGGTGTTCATTTTTTCGTTACACATCAGAAGAATCTAATATTGTAGAGAATTAGTAACTGCGTTATAGAAAGAATGAACATAGCTTACGTTGGCGTGTTCAACACGGTGAAAGTAGAGCCTGACGTAGTATTTGCAGCTCTCAGAGGGGTGTTGACGGTATGGTGTTGTTCGAGAAGAGGAAGGATAGTTGGGGATGCTGGCAGGAGTGGATGACATGGAGTGTTGACAACGAGCCCAGTCCAGTGATGTGCCAACCGTCGACCATCCGAGTAAGGTCAATGGTTTGGTCGAAAAGTCGGTTTGATCAACCCCGCTCAGCTCGAAAGCTATCAAGCCGACCAGCTGAGCCGAAAATGAGCTGAGCTGAGCAAGTTCCCACAAAAGCTCGCTCAGACATAACCGGCTTAGCTCAATTTGAGCTCAATCCCGCTTCTGATCAGCTGCGAGCTCGCTTAGCCATCGCTTTGCCGTCGATTTGACAGACAGGTGTCAGTTTATCCTTCATGTCAACCGCCTTTACCTTTCGCATAGCATTTTACTTGCCCTGTTCTCGCTAGTGGTCCCCCCCTAGGCTTGTAGACTTGTACATATGTTCTGTGTAGTGTACATGTCTCCCAACAGTATCGTAAATATTTAATCTGAGTGTTGTGTATGTCTCATGCACAATTCACAACATCACAATTCTAATATTTTATGCTAGACTAGAGTTCGCCATTTTTAGTGGAAAATTACAATTGAGTACGTATCGGACGACGGATGCATTACCTGGAAATAGGTATTTGACTTCAGTGAGATTACATTCTAAAATCAGACAGAATGATAAAATATTTTTGGAACATTCACCGCAATGCTAGTCCCTCCGTGACAGGCGTGGTAGAGAGGATATATCTGGCGTACATATGAAATCTAAGTAGAGGTGTATGTATTACTCATTGCCTGTAATGTGAGGTAGTGAGATCCATGCGAGTGTTGAATGGCAAGGGAAAGTAACGTAGAGCGGGGGAAAGCAACGGGAGTTGAAGGTGTTGAAACCAGATGCCAAGGCGAGCAGGGCGCAGACAATATGTCGACGCTATGCTCAAGAGGTGTCGTCGACCAAGGCAAAGTATGTTGAGGAACCACCAGGGTCCAAACGCCAAATCGATACCACGACGCACAACACCCACTCGCAGCAGCACACCATACCCGTAAAAAGCGCATAAAGCACCAACGCAAACTCATAATACTAGCCATCCAACTCAACACCTCCAACGTCCCCAGCCTCCACCTTCTCCCCCGCGTCTCACCGCCCATCTTCCCCGACTTCACGTCATCGCTAAATGCCGGCAGCGGTGGAACCGGCAGGGAGACTTTCATTATCCCAATAGCTTTAAGCGGGCTAAACGACACGCCCGCATCCGCATCTTGGATCTGCTCCCACTGCTACGTCGTCAACGCAGTGGACACCATCGTAGTAGCAGGGGAAGTTGTCGTTGATCATGAGGAGCAAGCAGAGTCCCCGGGGTAAGGAATAAGCGAGGATGAGAGATATTTCGATTTCGTAGGGCCTGTAGTGGATGTGGCTAAACTTAGCCCTGATGGAGAAGTGGACCGCCCTCCGCGGCTGCGAGCGTAGGTCGCTGTTGTCACTGTCCTGCTACATTGCCCCATTGTTGCGGGGGTGACTGAAGGGGATAGGGGTACGGTGCCTACTGAAGGAGTAGGTTAATTCGCATGCTGGGGAGCGGCCGTTTGAGCGGGGGCCCTTCGAGTCACTAGTGGAGAGAAGGGGTTAGCCATGCTATATATGCAGGCATAGAAGCGATAAGATAAGGATGAAATATGTATGGGATCGGAAGGTAAAAGGAGCAATGAAAGAGGATACGATAGACTTGCGGCGCATGCTACTACACTCCCTGTCATAACCTCATTGTAACGCCTGATGAGAAAAATCGACAACACCGGCGTCTCAACATATAGGAGCACCCACCACACTCGTGCAACCACGCTTGCTTTGGGATACCGAGGGTGTCATAACCCATAAAGCAACCACTACAAGTCCCGCCTAGATCACTGGACAGCGGCACAAATAAATGAAAGAGAACCAGCGTAGCCCCTGGAAGATTAGCGGCCATTCATTCGCAAGCTCACATCACAACAACCGCGCCAGAGTAGCAGACAAAAACGGGAATAGAGAGTCAACCAAGCCCACGGCGTGAAATAGGAAATCGATAAGGTAGGGCATTGGGCACGCTAGGAGCCCATCACAGCTGCATGACGGTATCATCCCACCAGGCAATACAGTGTGTCAAATATGGAACTGCGTCGGGCGTTGAAGCCTCACACCATCGACCCGCCCAGACCACTGGCCACAATGGCACAAATTTCCACAACATCGATGGAACAAGAAACAATAGAGACGTACGCTATGCCAGCAAAACTACAACCCACGACTCCAACGTACGGCAGCGTAGCGGAGTAAGTGACGCATACGTAGACACTGTCACGTAACCGTCTCCCGCCCCTTCGTCCAGCAGGATCCCTGATTATGCCTATGTAACATACATCCTGCATTTCGAGCTGAGTGAGATGGTGGTAGTTAGGAAAGCAGTGGAGAGCTAGAAGCCATCGTGACTCACATGTAGGTCTTGTGAATCTGCAGCAACATCAGCGACCAATCCTCTTGTAATCAGGCTTCTTCGTTCAGCTATGCTGTAACATTGACTAGCGCAGTAGATGGGGCCGTAGAGATAGCAACTTGTTCAGCTAGGAGTTGTCTGTGCGAGAATGGTTGGTTAGATGGGAGTTGATAGGAGTAAGAGTGCGCCAGGAAAAGGACTTACTTCTGCTTTCAATTCATTCATAGCAGAGTATGACAGTGAATCCTTCCCGCTGTTATTGTCTCAAGAAAACGTAAGACCAGAGGCCTGAGTACCGAGTTTGAGCTGGGTATGTCGTTGGACGCCTGTGTGGAAGGTTGACGCGGTCCCGGATGATTCATCGCGACTACGTACGCAGCGGTAAGATTTGCGGACGGTCCATTGTAAGATCGAAGAAGGGCGAAGGCATAGTATTCGAAGTACACATCTATAGCATTAGAAGCGGGGGTGGGTGGGGTCAATGAGTCGGACACAACGTGGACGTTGTTGACGTTGTGGTCAGGGTTGTAATTGCAGTTGAACCACTCGGAGTTAAGACATCCCATTATCTCCGTGGTGTGTCAACAACTGCAACAACAACGACCAAACGATGACTACACCGCGTTCTTCACCACTGGCACCAGCAAGACAAACACTATCAACCATCTCGCCTTCAAAGTCATCCCACCCCTATAGTTCAGCTTCCACCTTGCGTCCGTATTACGCATTAGGGACCTCGAGACATTCATGAATCGTTTGACCTCAAGAGGGAATGCTAGCTTCGACTCATCCTCACCAAGCTAGGTTGCGATTCCTAATATCTCTTTAGCTAGTGACGGACCCTAGTTTCTTTGAGGCTCATTAACGCTTTGCGGAGCTCATCGGAAGGCACATATCGATGTCCTCCTCGACCAGGGCTGTGGAAGGACATGACTGTACTATTCGAAAGAGACGCCAGTTCCAGGCCCTAGCTTGATCGCTTGGATTACCGTATCCTCCACGCGCGAGTTGCGAGCTGCAACACTCCGGGCCAACTCGACGATTAGTAGCCGGGGAGCAAGGGGATACGCTCAGACCGTTCCTACGCTATATCTATGCGTCGTGCCTCCGCTCGCGGAGTGATGTAACGTCGGTTGGGCGCACATCGCCGCGTAGTAGTTGAGCATGAGAGTCTACGTACGTATCGCTATACCCCTTTCTCGCTGCTATCTCCTCTCCTGCCGATGATTCACGTTCACGCTGACATGCCCGTCCATTTCATACCGACCCCATCCCTCGACAACAGACACCACGTAACCAGCTACCAGCGGCCTACCTTGCTCTAATGTCCTCAAGAATGTTACGGGACTCCCTTCTATAGTTGAAGGAGAAATTGGAGCCCGTTGGCATGCACGTTACTGCGCTAATAACACTCCACACATTCCACAACGAAGTCTTCAGAAGAGCTCTGCGTTTCACGCGTCTGGCGGCCTCCATAGTGCCGTGCCCTCCCGTTTCCGAACGATGAATAATAAAGGAATGGTTCGATGATCTACCTACGCACCGTCGTATTTGGTATTTCTACCTGGCCCACGCAGACGTCAATATATTTCTTACTCGTCAACGTTACGGGAGAACTTCGAACACTGGCGGAGTTCACGTGTTTGAAGCAGAGCCTGGAGCTCGTCTACGTGACGTCCCAATAACTAGCAGGAACGGATAATACCCTCCACCGCTCGGGAGCTCGAGACATCAGCCGTACGACTGTAGGACGAACATGCATTCACTCGTTAACACTATAGGGAAAAGGCTGTTCCTTCGTTGAATAAGGATGCGATGGCTCAACTATGGCTAGCAGAGATTGGAAAAGTTGATACTGGACATAGAGTATACTATGCATGGGCGTGGTTTACATTCATTATGATCCCTGGGGCTCTGGCCTTGCTGGGCGCTTGGGCATATAGATTAACAACTACTTTCTCACCCCCTCTTCGATGAAGTACCTCACTTAGATCTTAACATCTTCGATTTACCCAGTCTATAGACATACATCTGGATTCTCATCGCCTTTGGAAATATGCACTATTCAAGCAACACTCGCTTCTATCAGGACCCCTGAAAACTCACCCAAATGCCTGGTCCGAAGGCATCACATTTTTATCTGCACCGAAAATCCTGGTTTTTATCCGCAATTTGACCCAGGGATGCCTCTGGATCCCCAAAATGTGGTTTTTATTCGGAATGTTGCACAGGCCTGGCCGAAAATCCGGTTTTTCCCTAATATTTTCGCCTAGCGGCGCTCACGACTGTTCCAGATAGCAGAAAACGAAAAAGACAACGAGTTGCAGTAGATACATTTGTATTTAACAGTCCTCATTGTCATCCTGAGTGTTTTTACTTATAAGTCAGACTGTGAAGCTTTTAAACTGTTGAAAGTGGTAATTTGTATGGCCTCGAGAGCGCTCAGGAAATTTGAAGATTGCAGGAGGTGGAACTGTTTTGCCCGGAAGTTGATGCTGATCGACATGTCTCGAAACTGCGCACCGATGAAGTGCTCATCTTGAATTGGGATGTGGGATACCGCTGAAATGTTGGACGAGTCGGACACCCATGCGTGTCTGGCACCTTTTCCATTTGACTTTTCATAAATAGCGAGAACTAAATGGAACTAGTAAGAATTGTGAATACACGTATTCATAACACACCTTTTCCAAGCATAAATTTCCCACTGTACCACACAAATCCATAACCTGCACCTACTGTGCTGTCTGCGATTCCCTGCTGCAGGTTTTCTAACTGTCCAGCGCGCAGATCTCTCCAGACCTGTTCAACGCTCTTTGCTCTCCCCCACTATGACACACACGTAATCACACGTGACCATCGGCAACCGGCTGCTGCTCATAACCGTGCATAAGTACTAGTAGTTTAAAACTTGTAATAGTGTTTGTAATACTATGTACTACTTTTAAATACAAAGTACAAAGACATAATGTTGCCTCAATGTAACGAGTTCCTTCAAATATTGATACTCCATATCCCTAACCACCTAACTCTAACCCTAACTCTAACCTCTAACTCTAACCTCTAACATGTCTCTTTCATAGGACAACTTCTGCTAATTATTAGTTCTGTTATATCCTCCCTAACCTAACTATCCCTAACCTAACCATCTGGAATCCCTAGCCCTCTCTAACCTATCACCAAACCTAACCATCCCTGACCTAACCTTGACCTAACCTCCATTTAATTAGCAAAAAAGAATGACACCAGCAGGAATTGAACCCCACTCCATACAAAAATGAAACATTAACACAAGTCAATAAACCACTATGCCATTCAGTAATATAAAGTAAATATCAAAATGCAATTAAGGCAATCAGTGGATGAACACCTTCCATATTTGGTAAGTCATGTAGTGTCATAGTGGGGGAGACGAATGATTGTCAGACCTGTTCCCACACCAATTTCCTCTTGCTCTTTAACAATGATATGTAGACTGCGTAGTATCTCCTGTCGTGTATTTAACTCCTCTTAATTTCCTTCTGTGCACTTACCATTGTTAATGCTGCTGAAGGTTTGGAAGATTGGCCACCAATCTTCCGAGTGACAGCGAGAGTGTAACATTGATTTGTCATCACTCAAGCTCGCTTAGCCGTCGTATTGCCACTGAGTAGACATATTTCGCTCATACAATATATGCAATGTGTGGTAGACTGGTGGTTAAATATGCCTATTGTAAGCTCTGAATACTATGTAGTCTGGCATCGCAAAAGTTCGACCCCCAAAGGTAATATACATTTTTATCCTCAGAAAAACTAGGCCTACCTAGCCTACCCCTTTTTATCCAGAGTACTGCCACAGGCCTTTTCACAAAAAAAAGCGGTTTTTATCCGAATTTCCACAGGCTTTTCTCAAAAATTTCCTCACTTTTATCCTTTTGGAGATCAGGCATTTGGGGGGGTTTTCAGGGGTCCTCTTCTATCTTATCTATCAGCAATCGATTTGTTAGGCCAGAAGCCACCAGGTATAGGATCCAGTTGCTTCTCACAAGTTTGACAGATTGGTATACTACTTTACAGCAGTTTGCTTATCATTGTAGCCCCTTGACATTTTTGTATACATCTGAGTTTCATCAGCAGCATGATCCGAGCCAGGTTACTGGTAGGATCCAATGGGCTATTCTTAAATGGGAATATGACAGTGACGCTCACCAGGACTCTAGGCACTAGTTTTCAATTGACGCTGCCTCCAAGCATAATGGCATTATATTTCTTCAATTTGTTTATTGTCCACAGAGGATTGTCCCTTACCATTGGGGGTGATGAGCAGTGTAATTCACTGAGTGTCGCCACAAGGTGTGTATAAAGTGGGTATGCACCTGGTGAGTTGTACACTGTACACATTGTTTAACTATGCATCAGTACTTGAATCAGCACAATCCAGGTCCCCCAGGAAGGCATCCCGATCCTCTGTATCCCATCTACTATCCACCTCCTCATGCACCACCACATTTCTTAGGATACCCACCACCTTATCCTCAGCAGTTTCATCATCCAGTCCCACATGATTATCATCCTCAGCTTCAACCTCCTTTCAATCCTAGGTCAGCTGCTTTTCCCAACTACTATGCTCATCAGGCTCATGCAAATAATTTTCTCGAGCCTCAGCAACTTCAAGCAAACCCTACTATGGTGCAAATTGATCCTGCTCCTGAGCCCATACATAGAAATACCCAGCCAAATGAAGAGGTTCGCACTGGAGGTATGTTCTTTCATTATGTTTTATAAAGACCATCTTTGCTGAGTACATGATCATGTAGTATTTCATATTACAGCTGAGCTAGTTTCAAATGATGTCAAACACGAGTTTAGGTTTGAAACCAATATGCCTTGGGATGACTTCAAGTCTCGTTGTTGCACCCTTATGGACAGTGAGCACAACAAAGCTAAGTTAGCTTATTGCTTGGCTGGGGAGGGGCCGCGCACCACCCCATCATTGTTGACAAACAGCAATGACTGGTTATCAGCAGTGGATAAGCTTCGGGGTATGGCTTTGCATGCTAGGAAAAAGGCTGTTGGAATTCAAGTGGTGGATTTGGAGGCCATGCGTATTTACTTTCATCAATGAGATAAAATTATATGACTCTTTATAAACAGACTCCAAAGAAACCCACCAGGGGCAAAAGGAAACGACCCAGCAACAAAGAGAATGACAATTTGGATGACAATGATTCTGGAGTTCATGAGGCATGGAAGATGCTTGAATGCAAGTTGAAATGTGAGAAACATAGTCATCATTGCTATGTTCCACCAAGTGGGCAGCATGTTCCAGTGGAGGATAAAATGATGATGCACTGGGCAAAGATGATTGTAAGTTCTATGTAACTTTTCCTGAAAGACTTACATTTACATTGGCTATGCATCTATCACAGGCTTTGGGCAAGGCAGACATTAACTGTCCTCCTCATACCCTTGATTTTGAACGACCCCTGAAGCAGGCATGGGGATGATCAGGAGCAGGTTGTCCACCACCTACACCATGTGTTAATATATATTTTGGCCAGAGGGTTTCTTCAAAGTCAAAGTCATCATCTGCTATGCCATGCTATGCTTCAGAGCACTCCAAAGGCATTGACTCCAATGCATTGGGTCTTTCTTCTATTGCCTCAGGAAGCCGCACATATGATCTTTTGACTATCCAACCCCCAATTTGTTACTAACCTCACTAGAAGTGGAAAATGGCCCTCCATTCTTAATGGATGTTGAATGCATGAACTTAATTGTTGCAGGGATTGAGACTATTGCTGATTTTACCAAGATTTCCAAGTGGGAGTTTCATCTAAATACATCTATTTCAGCAGAAAAGATATGAACCCTATTCACGAAAGCTACTGCAATGCTAACAAGCTTTCACCTAAAGCATTGTGAGAATATACAGGACATTCAGGACATTGAAGAACATGCAATGAGCTGTAAGTAATGGTGAATTATCTATCAGATCTACTGTTCTAATTTACATTTAGTGATAAGGAATAACCCCACTACAGCACAGTCAAGTAGTAGTGTCTCACATTACACATCAACAATTCCTGATGATGAGACTGTGATTGGCCAGAGTGAGTGGGATTTTGAAACAATCTCTTACAATAAGACATCAGACGAGGAAGATGTCAATGAGCTTTCTGGCAGTGAATGAATACTTATACATAATACTACATAGTTATTTACACAATGTAGCCGCTATGTCAAAACCACCCTCATGCTTTACCTGGAGTGACATTATAAATTGCCTTCCAAATCATGTCGTATGGATTGGTGCCACCCTCTCCCATTTCACCAAGAACATAATCATGATTTGAGTGCAACCATGCTTTAATACAAGAAAACCCTTCTTCAATGGGGTTGAAATCAGGTGAGTATGGCGGGAGATACTCCAGCCGCATGCCACTGCACATAATATCAGTCATACTATCTGCATGGCTACAAAACCACTAATGTACTGCTCTTCAATCAATTCACAAATACCCTCACACTTATGAATGCTTGCATTATCCATCACAATAACAGAGTTTGGCTGTGGATAAGGATTCATATGGTTAAGAAGGCCTTCTATAAATGTATAGAAAGCCCTCCCATCAAGTGCATGCTCATATACATCCACATAGATTATCCCATCAAGAGATAGGGCTGGGAGGATTGAGTAGCTAAGTAAAAGTGAGAAAAAGACATAATGAGAGTATAACAATACACACTGCTTCCCACGTATAAAAAAATCATGCCTACATGAGCATGTTCCACATGCAGCCCAGCCATATGAATGTTGTGCAGAGAATTGGCTTAGGTGACTTTCATCCATGAAAACCAGTTGGTTTGCTTCATAATTGCTCGCAATATGAATCTTGAAGTTTATTCTTCTGTCTTCATTGTGCTCAAGTGCCAGCCATTCTATCTAGAGACATAAATCAGTTCATCAATAAATTGAGTCAGTGTTGTGCAGCTCACCTGTTTCCAAGTAAACCCACATCTCTTCAGCATACACGATATTGTTGTCAGTGACACAGAAACAGCACAGGTCTCCTTCAATGCTGCTTGAAGTTCCAATAGCATTAGGTCAGGCTGCTGCTCAATACAACTTTCCAGAAAATGAAAAGAACACATCAATCATACAAATATAGAGTCTGAAAGATGACTTACCACAACATCAAGACTAGTGAGGCAGCATTTCCTACTGTGTTCAACAGGAATGCGACAAACATCACCTGTGCTTCGATATAATGCGAGTACCCACTTTTGTGTTGACCTTGCAACTCCTGTAAACCACAAAATGTCGTAGCGTGAAACACCTTCATTGTCCATGTGGACAACAACTTCCTTAAGCTCTCTTGAGATGTGTCAATGTTGTCCGGGCATAACAAGTGGGCGAGGAAAGAGACATAGCAGGTAAAGGGACGGTCAGCAATGTGCATTAGCAGTGAAGCGAGCAGTGGAGCTTCTTAGCACTTAGTGGTAGCAGCCATGTTCCAGTGGTTTGGCTGTGAGATTGGCATTGATCGCCAGAAAAACTCAGATGTATACTAAAAAATCAACTGGCCACAATGATAAGCAAACCACTGTAATACAATCATTCTATTTCTTAAATTGATGGTTACCATTGATTGATAGATCAAAGTAGGGGTGTTGGACCACCTAAACAGCGAAGGTGGCATATTCCTTGTATATTCCTGTACATTCCTTTGCTAAGGATGACATTGTGACATCCATTCGAACAGTATTCTTTCGATTTGCTTGTGATAAAAACTCATTCTCCCTCGCATGCTTAGTATGCACTACATGCTACTGTCAATGTAAAGCCTAAGGATTTGGGACAAGGCTCAGCCAAAACTATCAAGTTCCTTCCCCTACATGTATCTTCACTCTCTCGACAAAGGTCACCTCATGTACATCTCTTACATTCCCAAAGCCCATGCTATCTAATAATCTACACTCCATGCAAAGTAATCTATAGACTTTATAAAGACAGTAACTATTCAATAATAATAGAAAGTGAAATGGTAAGGAGAAGTCAGTAATTGCTGAACATATACATTATAAAGTTGAGGAAGACATGGTACCTCATTTTGCCCAAGGAACTGGGTGAAATGTCATGTGTCGTGTCGAGTACATCAACTTCAAGGTCCTGATTAGTGGACTTAGCATGGGCAGATGGGGAAAATGTACTGCATGAGCGTGTTGGTAGGGTTAGCGGAGGGACAATACTGCGTGGGTTTGACAGAATCAGCAGTACTGCAGACTTTCAACCAACTGTTCATGAGATTTTGGTGTGACGGCCATGAACAGTTAGACTCTCTGTTCATGACTCTTTATAATGTGTAATGAAATGTTTATCCATTCATGAGAATTTTTGTGAGTGAAGCGAGCCACTGAAAAATAAAGAGGTGTCAGATCCAGCGATCTCGGTCATCCCATCCTGCCACATGAGACTCTTCCCAGGATGGTGGCATTCTATGGCTGTTTCAGATATCCATCAATATGTGCTGCTCGGCATTTGGCATCTCCAAGCTTTTTGTGCCATCATTTCCTTGTTATTGCAAACATATCTACGTGTTGCTGGTTTGAGTAGTAAAACTAGAATGGTGCTAATATATAGTAACAGGTAGCTATATATGTACAGAAATTTATGTTAAACAATTAACTAAAGACATCATGATGATAAAGGTGTAACAATACTATTAGGGTAACAGATGGGAATGGGAGCAGTGTGTATTCCTGGTAGTGATTTCTATTTGTTATAGGTTTACAGAATGAATAGTAGAAAATCTCTGTGTCCATCACAAGTACTTACATGTCTTGAACCCTGATGAATGTGAAGATAAGAATTGAAGAGTTGTCTCAGCTTTGAGACATTAATAAATTATCCATTAGTCAACAAATGATTAATGAAATAACATACAAGATGAGTTTCATCTTCACTTGTTTTTAGTACCATGGAGAAACAGCTTTCCTGGTACTTTTGATGTGCAATCCTACACAATTTTGAAGAGAAACTGAGTACTAACTCTGGCGTGGTTCACAATTGAATGGATCTTGGGAAATTCCAGTGCCGCAATCAAGACAAACTTGGATATGAGAGATCTTTTCATCAATATATGGTAAGTTACAGATAACGTGAGAGTGAGCATCCAAGTCTGGATCATGAATTGCAGAATAATAGCATAAAAATAACATACTAAGCTAACTTGCACTTGGATATTGAGTGACATCATGATAGTGGACAATGGAGTAACAATTTCTATGCTTGTACCATATTATTCCAAATATTTCGAGATAACATATGTACAAGGAACATGGAATTTAGCATAAAAGTAACAACAGATACTGACCGAGATATTTATATCAACATGAATGGAGTCTTAATGTATAGTAGCTACAGTTTTAAAATGTCATAGATGTGGTGCATATTATGAGGTGAGTGTCTTCATGAATGATGCATAGGAAATAAGAAGTTTCTGGGTGGGCAACAGCCACCTCAGACAGGACTGAATCAGATCACATTGCATATGGTACATGGTTCTCACCCCGATGCAGAAAATAGCCTTTTTTAGAAGGTGTTAACATTGGGGTGTACCATATATACTGTGATCCAATTCACTATTGTTTGGGGTGAGCAAACATGCTTCTTTGCAAATTGTGGCAAACTGGCATTGATTGTTCTCACAGTTGACAATGTTGACCACCATGCCAACATGCCATAGACAGTGCTAAACCAAATTTGGAGTGTACCCCCCCCCACTCTATAACATCATGGACAACCACAATTGCCAGATCTGACACCTCTTGTGAAAAATAGACCCTAGCCTCTATTCAAATTGGATATAAGTTATGTACCATTTGATGACTTCCCATAAAGATTTAGAGAGAATTTAGCCCACTATAATTTTAAGGTCTGATTGATCCCATGATTTGTCTATTTTCTGGCTATCCCATAACATTGCCATCCTCAGTCATGTATGAGATTTAGCAGTCAACTAAATAGTTATTTCATTTTGTGCTACTTCATTGCATTGCTCATCACATTCTACTGTATTTTTCAAATCCTATGCTTTCTTATTACTACCTGCTAAAATGGTGGCTTACAATTGTCAATTCTACATCATTCTTATCATAAAGGCATCATATAGTATGTCTTCAACTATATTGAAAAGTTAGTAGTGGGGTGTTCATAATTAATAAATGAGAAATCATGGTACAACAACAAACAGATCTGCATGTCACAGGGGAAAGGCTGATAAATCACCCTAAATGGTAATAACTAAGAAATAAAGTGGTTTAACAGGGCCTTAGTGAAATAGAGAGGGGTCAGAAGGCCTTGGTATATTTCAATGTCTAGCAGACTTTAGCTGGTAGTTAGACATGATGAGACTGGCATGATCCAGAGCTTGGCATCAGAGTTCTAAATAAAGTTTAACCTGCTAAATGCTGCTAAATCCTTATGGGAAGTCATTCAATGGATGACTTCCCACAGCGTTTAGAAACCTAGATTAAATTTCTAAACACCATAAGTGAGATTGGCTGTGATGCCATTGTCCAAATCAGCTCACTTTGACAGCTGATCTCAAAACTGACCCCTTTCTAGATAATAATCTGGAAGAGCCCCCCCCCAGGCTAGGGACTGACATGGATGGATCCACAATCTATCTGCGATCCAATCTGCAGATGTGCCATTAATTCAGATGCATCTGCTCAGCACCACTTAAATTAGTAAATTTATATAGTATTGTAGTAGCATACTATTGGCAGTTAGTAGTTTGGGTTGATCAGTACTTCATGTTGTTGCATTTATGACCAATAGTGGATAGATTTTTCATAATAAAAAGTGATATTCAAGTGTAATACTACTACTAGATAACAGAGGTAAAATTTTGAGGTTAGAAAAGCATGAGAGTGTGGACAAAATTTGCCCAACATGAACTACTGATTGATGATAGTAGTATATTGGGGAGCATGATTATTATTCAGACTAAGGGTTTGGCAACAACTGTAATACATTGTCACAGTGTGATTTGAGACCCTTCCTTGATGTCATGTTCAGAGGCCACAAAATCATGTATTCTCAATGTCTATCAATGAATACACATTTGTTACCTTTTTAATTTAATATTTGGATTGTTTCCAGTCTGTGCAAGAGGTACATGAAATATCATAAGTATTTGCCAACACAACCTTTTTAAATCTTACATTTAATCTCAGATTTGTGTTACATTTTGATATCTTTCAAGATTATATCTACTGTTAAAGAATATATACTTATTGTATCATCTTATAACTCTGGATATATACTCTACTGTATCTATTGTACTGGCCTGAAAAATATAAAATATGTTGCAGAAGAGGATCTTGAGATAAATGAGGTTTTGAGTGATTTTCAAACACTGGAGATGGCTTTAAACACTTGTTATATGATAATATTTGATGCATCTGAATTATGAGGCACATCTGCAGATTGGCATCCAAATCCGATCCAAATCTGCAATTTTCAGATTAAATATGCAGATTGCCAGTTTTCAGCCATCCATGTCAGTCCCTACCCCTCCCTCTTCTAGTTCTAAACACCCTCCTGTAAATGCATTTTTGATCTCTGATGTCAAAATTCCTGCAGGGACATATCATCTCAAGATTCATACTACTGATACAGTAATCTCCCTCCCCTTGTATGACATAGTTGCAGTATAATTGGCAATGTAGTAGGCTTTATGTCATGTTGTTTTGTATAATTATTCATCACAGTGATTCTTTGTGAAAAATATATCATTATATACTTATTTTTGAGAAAATCAGTCCACAGTGCTATTGAAGTTCTTCACTATGGGAGGGAACAGCACTTATATCAAAGAAAAGGCTACATCAGACTAGCATGCACATGATGCACATATGTACTGTTTACTTTACAGAGTTTCTGAGAGATTCAGTCATAAAAAGACAGATAGAATGCAATATTGTTGTGAATAAAGGAAAAGATAAACATGTGATAAGATTACTAAAGCACTTATGAAATTTAGAAATGACATTGAAAGTCTAAGGGAAAATGTGCTATGGTTAGAAATGCAGACCTAGATTAGCTGAGTGCCACTCACTTAACATTTAGAAAATAATCTGTATTTCTAAACCCTGTGGGAAGTCACCCATTGTTCAAATTGCTCTGTGATGCATGATTAATAAGACATCTGTTCAAGTTCAAAGCATTGTGTGATGTGTGACTGAACAGTTGGTTGAAAGTCTACAGTATCCTGTATCTTGAGAGCTGAACCTCCCTTCACCCATTGGCAGGATTGGCATCCTGTATCTCTTGAGAGAGCTGACTCCCTTCATTCTCTTCCTTTTCCTTCGTATTCATGATGAACACTGGTAAGCTGGTCAGGTCCGATAAGGAGCCAAAATAGACTCAGGGGACGGGGCAGGAGAACATGGGGGAATCCTGAGTATGTACGAAACACGACACACTACACATTACACGGCGCGGGAAAACACAGCAAGTCACACATTACGCTGTGTGGAAAACAATACAAAATCTACAGTGTATTGTGCACGAGCGGAAAATCATTTCGTCCGAAGTCATAAACTTGGGATTTTAAAATATTATTAACATAATTAGTGGGTAATTAAAATACATGACATACTACAAAGCAAATAAATGTTTTTTTGTTGTTCTCGCAGCTCAGCTTTCTTCCCTCTCCCTCTCTTTCCGAACCTCAGTCATGGTGTAGAGCAGGCAAAGTGCCTGCGATGCGAAACACGATACCTCGCACATCTGAAGACGCTCCAAATTCTGATTACGTAATCATGCATCACGCTGGAATGACGCGTCCGTACGCGTTCCGCTCGTCTCAACCTATCCTCACCGCTCGCCCTGTCCTTCACTTTCCTTATTGCTCAACAATGCATTCTTATCGTCTCATCTCCCCCGCGCAGCGTAGAAGGACGGTGACGCGTCATCAATCTTCCGCCCTCTAAGTTTTTCCTCCAGTTAATTCAGTCAACTTAGCAATGTGTAGATTTTACTTAACGATGTGTGGATACAGTGATATGAATATGTAGTGAAATAGTTTAGCCGTCTAAAATATACACAGTGTAGTTTCCACACGGTGTAATGTGTAAATTTGTCGTGTTTGTGCAATGTGCAATGTGTCGTGTTTCGTCCATCCCGGGGAATCCTAGGGATAGTGTCATTGTGCGACGTATCCTATAGTCCCTACGAATCTGCGAAGACACGAACGAAAGTCCTTGTATAAACTGGCTGCTTCTTCAACCACGCTGAAACATCGAATAACAACGTAGATGAGGAAGCAATGGTAGAGAGCGCAACTGGACCGGCTGCGGAAGAGGCCTGTGCGAAGAGAGTGGTTGGTTAGTAGATCATAAATGGGACGTTATGAGCACGCGAGAAAAAGGTCGCACTGCGCTTTTACTCCGTCTTTCGCAGAGTACATGATGTGTTCATGCTGTTATCGTCTGAAGGAGCTAATTTTGAGCTGAGTATGTTGTTGGATCCGGAAGCTGGTAAGGATGTTTGGACTAGTGTTTTACTAGCGATATGGTATTGGCGTAGTACCGCAATCCAGTGCTTCTGTAACACGAGCTGGAGTCGAATGCTATGCAAATCGTATGTGTCGATGGCTGGTGGATCGGTTGCGTGTCGTTGGCGGACCTGGCTGTGGTTAGCCAAGCAGTGTAGGACTCAGAGCGTTATCGCACCTCTCCTGCCAATATCCCAAACGAACTACCGACTTAAGGTAGCTACGGAGGCATTACTCTAGAAATGCACGTTGTACCTTCGTTTGCTCAAGGCGTCGATGGTCGAGATTCCGGAGCGTACAGGGTGAATTTAATGTGGGTTAGCTGTATGTTTTTGTGTAGAAACGAGCATGGAGCCCACGTTAAGTATCACCATGCCGCTCTCTCGATGTTTTCGCCGATGTATCCACACTTACAAGTTTTAGCAGCACGTTTTAGTAGAAATGAATGACATGAACTTCGCTATCCTTGATAAGAAGATATCTCCTATCTAACTAACTACCCGCCCTTCACACAGGTTCTTTGATAACATGACCAGCGTCACTACTCTTGAGCGTGTACATCAGTTGATCGGAAGCTTCCAGCTAAACAGAAGCACATGCGTATGCCGTCTCGATCTCGGACGACGAAGGAAGGCGTGAATTCCACAAATGGATAGCAATGAAATAGTTTTATTTCGGTTACTAATGTTGTCCATAAAGAATTGGGATTAGTTATACTACTTACTGTACTGTCGTGAATCGTGATCAGGACGAGAACAGGAGACATACCACATAAGATTTAAGTCAACGTGATGGTTTTCTCCGCTATCAATTCGAACTGTCAACCAACCGTCAACGTCACTGTCAACAGTGAAATGATGATTATCATGTGATTTGTAACTCAAGTTAATAATAGAAAACCCGTGGTACTCGCATGTTCAGGTATATAAAGTAATGAGTGTTCGCTATGAAGTCAATAGTTTCTCTCACCCATCAATCAATTCAAGCGATCCATCAAACCACTCACAAATTCTGTCAGTTGTCTCAATGTGCAAACTTCCCTATTGCCCATCTCACTGTCTTCACAGAACATACACAATCAGCCAATGGCTGAACCACTTTTACCACTTGAATTTCATGTTCCTCATGCCACTCAAACATTTATTGGGCAAGAAGTATACCTTGAAAAACTTCATCAACATTTTAAAAATGATAGCACTTCTGAGAGAAAAATGTTTCTTTTGTATGGTATGGGTGGCATTGGCAAGACTCAAATCTGCTTGAAATTCAATGATGAGATGGCTGCCTAGTAGGTATTTTTGAGTTATTACATCTATGGGCCTAAACATCTCCCTCAACAGTGTCACACATACCTTTTGGATTAATGCAACATCTGAAGAAACAGTGATTCAAAGCCTCAAGGATATATATAAGAATAAAATCTCTGGAACATTGACATCTTCCTTCTCTGCTTCTGATGTGCTCATATGGATTTCTGAACTTAAATCTACATGGATTTTGATATTTGACAATGCTGATGGCTCTCCTGAATTAGCTGAAAAGTTTCTTCCACCTGGAAATACAGGAAATATTTTGATTACAAGTAGAAATCCAGCACTTCAAAGACTTACAACACATAAGAACTCAATGGTAGTAATTGAAATGAATGAAGAAACTGCCATTGAGCTACTTTCTAAAACAAGTGGATTGGACATAAAATCTAGGGAACACATAGAGAATGCAAAAATAATAGTGCAAAAACTGCATTATCTACCACTAGCTATTGATATGGCTGGAGCATACATATCTCAAACACAACTTCAGCTTGATGATTTTATAAGAATTTATGACAAGTACAGACCAAAATTATTGAATCATAAAAAATTTATAGGAGCATCAGGATATAATAAATCAGTATACAGAACATGGGACATCTCTTTTCAAAAAATATTGGAAATGTCAAATGATCAAGAAAATGAAGAACATGCAGCTGCAGCAAGATATGCAATAACTTTGATTAACATCTGTGCATTTTTTCACTATGAAAATATATCTGAAACAATATTTGAAAGAGCTGCAAAATATTACTTACAAAACAAAAAAAAATATGAAGATGAAGGCATACTTACATATCTACCTACTATGGATGTTTCAATTCTTAATGTGGATGAAAATGGAGAGTGGAATTATGGGAGATTTTTAGAAAGTATAGAATTACTTCAATCATTCTCATTTATAAAGAAAACAAAATCAATGTATAATCTGCATCCATTGGTACAAATATATTGCCAAGATAGATTATCACTGAAGGAAAAGAACTTATGGACACTAAATGCTAGAGGATTGTTGATAAGCTCTGTTTCAGATGAAAATACAACTATTGAATATATATATCAAAATTCTATTCTGTCTCATGTTATTCAAAACTTATCACATGAGAAAAATATCAATGATATGCAATATTATAATGATTTATTTCAAATATTAGCTGATATAATGAAAAAAAATGGAAAAAGCAATTTAGAACAAATATTGAGGCTTAAAATATTTGAAATTTATAAAGAAGTACATGGAATAGTACATCCATATACTCTTGTCAGTATGAGCAACTTAGCAATAACATATAATAATCAGGGTAGATGGACAGAAGCTGAAAAGCTGAACTTACAGGCTATGGAGATGAGTACCAAGGTTTTAGGCAAGGAGCACCCAGATACACTTAACAACATGGATAACTTGGCAGATATCTGCAACAATATGGGTAAATGGGCAGAAGCTGAAATGTTGGAGATCCAGATTCTGGAGATGAGAATTAGAATTCTGGGCAAGGAACATCCAAATACACTTACATCCATGAGTAACTTGGCATTCACACTTGGAAATCTTGGAAAATGGACAGAAGCTGAAATGTTGAATATTCAGATTTTGGAGATGAGAGTCAGAATTCTGGGAAAAGAACATCCAAATACTCTCACCAGCATGCATAACTTGGCAACAATATATAATAATATGGGCAAATGGAAAGAAGCTGAAACATTGGAGATTCAGGTTCTAGAGATGAAAACCAGAATTCTGGGCAAGGAACATCCAGATACACTTACCTCCATGAGTAACTTAGCATTTATACTTGGAAATCTTGGCAAATGGACAGAAGCAGAAACATTGAATATTCAGGTTCTGGAGATGAGGGCAAGATTTCTAGGCAAGAATCACCCAGAGACTCTCAACAGCATGAATAATTTAGCAACAACATACAAAAATAGGGGGAAATGGACAGAAGCTGAAAAATTGGAGATTCAGGTTCTGGAGATGAAAACCAGAATCCTGGGCAAAGAACATCCAGATACACTTACCTCCATGAGCAACTTAGCATTTACACTTGGAAATCTTGGCAAATGGACAGAAGCTGAAACATTGGAGATTCAGGTTCTGGAGATGAAAACTAGAATTCTGGGCAAGGAACATCCAGACACACTTACCTCCATGAATAACTTGGTAAAATTATATGGAAATATTGGCAAATGGGAGCAAGCAGAGGTGCTGGGAGTTCAGGTTCTGGAGTTAATGACCAGAATTCTGGGAAAGGAGCACCCAGAGACACTCAACAGTATGAATAACTTGGCAAAAATATATAAAAATATAAGCAAATGGGAAGAATCTGAAAGACTGGAAATTCATGTTCTGGATATAATGATCAGAGTACTTGGCACTGAACATTCTCAGACAATAACATCAATGACCAACTTAGCCTTGACATATCAAAAATTAGGAAAGATTACTGAAGCTGAAGCAATAGAAAAGCAAGTGAAAATAAGCAATAAAAATGCAAAAGATAAACTGGAACTTGAAGGACAAGTATCTGTAATTTCAGCTTTTAACATACTTAAGGACATATCATGTGTTGATGCAATTTATGATACAAGTTCAGCTAGTGATCCTTCAAAGCAATTAAGCTCAGAAATTCATAAATTAATTGACAATGTTTTCCAATGGGTGAATAGTGACTCTTTACAGAGAATTATGTGGATATGCAGAGAACTCAATGACAATGACAACTTAAAAATATCCCAAACCATTGTGAATCAATCTAATCAGAAGAACACACTTGCTGCTTCTTTTTTTATTCCTGAAACCTTAGTTGAAAATAATGATGCTTCTCAGTTGATACCTACAATTGGATACCAGCTATTAAATGCTATACCAGGGATTAAACATTTCATTTTGGATGCTATTTCAGAAAGCCCTAATATTTTGTCTAGTTCATTGGAAGATCAAATAAAACATTTACTATTATATCCTCTTCTAAAATTTGAGCTAGACAGCAACAACACAAAAAAGCTTGTTGTAATAGATGGGTTTGACAAGATTGCAAGTACAGACTTGCAGATAGAGATACTAAAGGCATTTGGTCAACTACTACAACAACAACACATTCACCTCAAGCTATTCTTCATAACAACACATGCAGAGAGTCTTCATGACATCTTTGATATCAGTGATATCAGAAGCATTGTCACAACAATGTCTTATCACAATGTATGATGATAAAATACAGTATTAGTATTTATACTAATTAATTTTATAGCAATTGGATTTTTTTGGTCAATCAACAGGCAGCTTCATTTTTTCAGGAAGGCAATTCAACTCTAACATACATAATCTTGGAATCAGTGTACACAATGAACATGGTACCAATTCTTTCCCTGAATATGTGATGTATAAAGACTAATTTCTAATTGCACAGTTAATAGTCATGTATCCTTAAGTCCAGAAGATGAAAACACTCAACTTCTAAGTAGAGACACACATTTCTTTTCAAATGCTAATAGTTTTAGAATACAATATGCTACATTTTCAAATACAGTCAATCAATATAGTAAGTCACTTCCCAAACATCACATAAATCAATTTGCATATTCTTGTTCATAATATCAATATTTTCACAGGCCAAATAAACAATGAACAAGTAGTTGAGTGCTATATCCCAACACTGAACAATGATATACCCAGAAATTATTTATATATTTCCATCATGAAGTATATTAAGATGGTTTTATCATGGATTCAGGATTGCTTTGGGGTGTCTGCATAAGTAGCTACTTTCATGACTTAATGTACAGTGGCATGCAAAAATAATGCACCAACACTATTTTTATGATATCTCTTGAATGAATTCATGTACTTTTAAACTGTAAATTGTGAAAAATAATAGAGCTTCTGTCTCTAGGCTTGCTGTAAAAATTTTGCCAAAAAAGAAATCCTCTTTGAATAGGAACAAATATAAAAAGGCACCTTTTCTGACTTTTTATAGAAGTACCCAGTGAACTCAGAAAAAATATATGTTATACTCCTCAACTAACTGAGCAAGTCTCATTTTTAATCATGAAATTTGAACCAATGGATAATGAAAAAATAAATTCAAAAGTGGCCAAATTTTGTCTATTTTTGGCTAGGGCTGGTCACAGATTGGTGGTATCTGACTATCTGCAGATATTATCTGTTTTCATTACCATCAGATTGGATACAGATAAATTCCCACAGATATTCAGCTAATCTGGGCTTATCCACCCAATCTGTTCAACTCACACCTCCAATCCCTTGCACAATGCCTATTTTCTCATCACCATCTGCCTATACCACACATTGAATATCATATATAAAAAGCCATATATCTATTCTTTTATTTTAGATAATTTTTTAAATAAAATACACAAGTTATTGTGCCTCTAGGTTTAATTAAGCATCAGTTTGGGAATTTTGTGGAATTCATGATATGAAAGGGACCTGTCATGGATTGTGATCTGAATTTCATGTAAATTCTCCAATCATGATCCAATATATATACTGCTACATTTTTATGTAATTAATCTCAATTATAATATGCTAAGTACAATTCAAGACTTATATTGCAGTTTTATCTCTTAAAATTTTAAGCCATGTTTTTGTACTTATAGTATGTAGCTATAAACTTTTGAATACCGGTATAGAGTGTTCAGTCTGTTGATTCAGTGGACAGAGGCCAGTGTTAGCAGCCTGAGGAGACAAATGAGATTGTGAAGTTTGATTCTTGAACAGATAGTTCAATGCGTCAATATTTCAATCACGGGACACACCACGTGTGTGCACATGTAGGTTGAAAAGTAAATCTATTTTGACCCCGGAGGGATATAATAATGATAATAATATACCTTGTCGAACAAGGTGACACTTACAGCATCCATCTACACAACAATGTTTATACGCGATATGCTATATTCATAAGTACAACCACGCCGGAGATGGAGCATATAAATAACCTAAAAATTGCCAAACCAATAAGTAATCGTAAATGTATACATTAAAGAAAACGTGTGCGGTATACGAGAGAAGTCGGTAGTCATGACAGAGTTGGAATGATAGATTAAAAAAAGAAAATCGTAACCAAACGAAAGGTAATGCAACAAGAGAACAGTAAAGATGTGGGAGTGTGGAGCGTATGTATAATTTCATTGTCTGTAATGGGAGGTAGTGAGAGTCCGTGCGAATGTTGAATGGCAGGGGAAAGTAATGTAGAGCGGGGGACAGTAGCGGGGGTTGGAGGCGTTGAAACCAGATCGGGAGAGCAGGGCGCAGGTAGGATGGTGGCGGTATGCCTTAGGTATCACTGACCAAGGCAGAGTATATTGATGGTGCTACTGTTAAAGTACAAGTAAACTACGAGACTAGAAATACTATATACTGTAGTAATACTTTATTCTGAGCAATTGTACTTGTAACTTAACAATAGTCTTATATATTCGAGGTGTTAAAAGTTCAAAGATAAAATGATATTCAAATAGTAGATTACGGCTATGTGAACGTTGTTACTTTAACGTTATAAATCACTGTACGTGCTTATCTATCTCGAAAATACGTCTCAAATTGGTCGTCTGTGTCTGTCTGCGTTACCCTGTCTGTGGGGAACGGAAGTATCACTAGTCCAGCGGTACTTGCTTTTCTATCTATTTACTGTACTACTTATATATGTTATTACTGCGCGGGTTGATCTAACTGGACCGTCCTGATCTATTTATATCCCATATGACATACACCGCGCGCGCACAATTAAGGCTGTACCAGGCGCGTGTAGGCGTGTGTCGACATCCCCACAAACCCGCGCCTGGCGCTCGGTTTTCCAGATGAGTGCACACCCGGCAATCTTTGATGGACTTACGCGACTTATGGTTCGCGCTATCCCGGTACATGTTATTCTCAACTGCGCGTTCCTTACTACGACCCAAGAACCTCATCTCAAAATAATCCTCTGCCCAATTATATTCTTTGTTTGGTAAGTGCACTATCAGTCACCACTAAACCACTTATGCATATAATCAGATTATAAACAGCTTCCATATGAAATGTTTATCTCTTGACAGGAGAATCGCACACGCTACTTTCAGTGGAACCAATTAGATATCCTTCTAACCCAAGTATGTACCTTTATCCATGTTCAAACTGGCCTCTAACGATCTTTTTATATTGGTTTTATATTTTATATTGATTCCCTTGTTAAAGGTGTTTCGTTACACAATAGCTGACAGCGCGGGACTTAACTTCAGCTCGTAGTACCCAAGATCATAAAAGTTCGTCTTATATGGATGGGACGGGGAGTACTTTTATCTAACCGTTCCTTATTGAATTAAAAGGTGCCATATCAATATTGAGGAACCATCGGAGTCCAATCGCCAAATTGATACCACGGCGCACCCGCGTCCACACCCGAGAACCCACTACACCCTACGCATAAAGCGCATAAAGCACCAACTCAAACCAAACAATACTAGCCATCAGACTCAACACCTCCACCTTTTCCTCCGCGCCTCACCGCCCACTTCCTCCCCGACTTAACACTATCGCTAAATGCCGGCAGCCGGGAACCGGTAGGGAGACTTTCATTTTCCCAATAGCTTTAAGCGGGCTAAACGACAAGCCCACATCCGCATCTTGGATCTGTTCCCACTGCTATGTCGTCAACGCAGTGGACACCATCGTAGCAGGGGAAGTTGTCGTTGATCATGAGGAGTAAGCAGAGTCCCCGGGATAAGGAATAAGCGAGGATGAGAGATATTTCGATTTCGGAGACCCTGTGGTGGATGTGGCTAAACGTAGCCTTAATGGAGAAGTGGACCGCCCTCCGCTGTTGCGAGCGTAGGTTGCTGTCGTCACTGTCCCGCTACATTGCCCCATTGTTGCGGAGGTGAATGAAGGGGATAGGGGTACGGTGCCTGCTGAAGGAGCAGGTTAATTTGCATGCTGGCGAGCGGCCGTTTGAGTGGGGGCCTTCGAGTGACTAATGGAGAGAAGGGGTTAGCCATGCTATATATGCAGGCATAGAAACGATAAGATAAGGGTGAAATATGTATGGGATCGGAAGGTAAAAGGAGCAATGAAAGAGGATACGATAGACTTGCGGCGCATGCTACTACACTCCCTGTTATAACCTCATTGTAACGCCTGATGGGAAACGTCGACAACACTGACGTCTCAACAGCATATAGGAGCACCCACCATACTCGTGCAACCACGCTTGGTTTGGGATACCGAGGGTGTCATAACCCTTAAAGCAACCACTACAAGTCCCGCCCGGAACACTGGACAGCGGCACAAATAAATGAAAGAGAACCAGCGAAGCCCCTGGCGGACTAGCAGCCATTCATTCGCAAGCTCACATCACAACAACCGCGCCAGAGTAGCAGACAAAAACGGGATTAGAGGGTCAACCAAGCCCACGGCGTGAAATAAGGAATCGATAAGGTAGGGCATTGGGGAAGCTAGGAACCCGTCGCACTGTCGTGCATGACGGTCTCAGCCCACCAGGCAACACACAGTGGGTCAAAAATGGAACTGTGTCAGGCATTATAGCCTCCAACCATCGACCCGCCCAGACCACTGACTACAATGGCACAAAGCTCCACAACAGCGACGGAACAAGAAACAATAGAGACGTACACTATACCAGCAAAACTGCAACCCACGACTCCAACGTACGACAGTGCAGCGGAGTAACTGACGCATACGTAGACACTGCCACGTAACCGTCTCCCGCCCCTTCGTCCAGCAGGAACCCTGATTATGCCTATGGAACGTACATCCTGCATTTCGAGCTGAGTGAGATGGTGGTAGTTAGGAAAGCAGTGGAGAGCTAGAAGCCATCGTGACTCACACGTAAACCTTGTGAATCTGCAGCGACATCGGCGACTAATCCTCTTGTAATCTGGCTTCTTCGCTCAGCTATGCTGTAACATTGACTAGTGCAGTAGATGTGGCCGTAGAGAGAGCAGCTTGTTTAGCTGGGAGCTGTCTGTGCGAGAGTGGTTGGTTAGATGGGAGTTGATGGGAGTACGGGTGTGCGAGGAAAAGGACTTACTTCTGCTCCCAATTCATTCACAGCAGTGCTTGTCAGTGATTCCTTCCCACTGTTATCGTCTCAAGAAAACATAAGACCTGAGGCCCGAGGCCCGAGTACTGAGTTTGAGCCGGGTATGTCGTCGGACTCCAGTGTGGAAAGTTGACGCGGACGATTCATCGCGACTACGTGCACAGCAGTAAGATTTGCGGACGGTCCATTGTAAGATCGAAGGAGGGCGAAGGCATAGTATTCGAAGTACACTTCTATATCATTAGAAGCAAGGGGTGGGTGGGGTCGGCGAGTCGGACACAACGCGGACGTTGTTGACGTTGTGGTCAAGGTTGTGATTGCGGTTGAACCACTCGGAGTTAAGGCATTCCATTATCTCCGGAGCGTGTTCCTTAACAACAACAACAACGACTCGACCAAACGATGTCGGACTGCACTGAGTTCTTCACCACTGGCACCAGCAAGATACACACTATCAACCATCTCGCCTTCAAAGGCATCCTATCCCTATAGTTCAGCTTCCACCTTGCGTCCGTAATACGCATTAGGGATTTTGAGACATTCATGAATCGTTTGACCTCAAGAGTAGGTTGCGATTCCTGATATCTCTTTAGCTAGTGACTGACCCCATCGGAAGGCACATATCGATATCCTCGACCAGGGCTGTGGAAGGACATGACTGCACTACCCGAAAGAGACGCCAGTCCCAGACCCTAGCTTGATCGCTTGGATTACCGTATCCTTCACGCGCTAGCTGCGAGCTGCAACACTCCGGGCCAACTTGACGATTAGTAGCCGGGGAGCAAGGGGATACGCTCAAGAGCAACGTACGACCGTTCCTACGCTATATCTATACGTCGTACCTCCGCTCGCGGAGTGACGCGACGTCGGTTAGGCGCACATTGTTGCGTAGTAGCTGAGCATGAGAGTCTACGTACACATCGCTATACCCCTTTCTCGCTGCTATCGCCAATGTACTCGCAACGAATGGCTTTCCTCTCCTGCCGATGATTCACGTTCACACTGACACGCCCGTCCATTTCATACCGACCCCATCCCTCGACAACAGGCACCACGTAACCAGCTACCAGCGGTCCACCTTGCTCTAATGTCCTCACGAATGTTACGGGACTCCCTTCTGTAGTTGAAGGAGAAATTGGAGCCCGTTGGCATGCACGTTACTGCGCTAATAACACTCCACACATTCCACAACGAAGTCTTCAGAAGAGCTCTGCGTTTCACGCGTCTGGCGGCCTCCATAGTGCCGTGCCCTCCCGTTTCCGAACGATGAATAATAAAGGAATGGTTCGATGATCTACCTACGCACCGTCGTATTTGGTATTTCTACCTGGCCCACGCAGACGCCAATATATTTCTTACTCGTCAACGTTACAGGAGAACTTCGAACACTGGCGGAGTTCACGTGTTTGAAGCAGAGCCTGGAGGTCGTCTACGTGACGTCCCGATAACTAGCAGGAATGGATAATACCCTCCGCCGCGTGGGAGCTCGAGACACCATCGTACGACTGTAGGACGAACATGCATTCGCTCGGTAAAACTATAGGGAAAAGGCTGTCCCTACGTTGAATAAGGACGTGATGGTTCAACTATGGCTAGCAGAGATTGGAAAAGTTGATACTGGACACAGAGCATACTATGCTGGGCGTGGTTTACATTCATTATGATCCCTGGGGCTCTGGCCTTGTTGAGCGCTTGGGCATATAGATTAACAATCACTTTCTCACCCCCTCTTCGATGAAGTACCTCACTTAGATCTTAACGTATTCGATTTACCCAGTCTATAAACATACATCTGGATTCTCATCGCCTTTGGAAATATGCACTATCTAAGCAACACTCGCTTTTATCTTATCTATCAGCAATCGATTTGTTAGGCCGGATATGGGATCCAGTCGCTTGGTGCACTACTTTAATACAATTGTTCTATTTTTTCAATCGATGGCGATAGAAATAGCAACATTAAACCGCCTAAACGGCGAGTACATTCTCTTCCTGAGTGTCATGTGTGCGAATAGTATTTTTGTGATGCCAACACACTGTTCTTCACATGCTTAGTATGCGCTCCACGTTACTGTCAATGTAGAGGATTTTTCCGTACAAGTCTCGGTTTAAAGTCCTTATCATGTAAATTTCGTTCCCAGGTACGTTTTATATATTCACAGCCCTCCCGGTATCTCAATCGATTGCTCAAGCAAAGCTCCGTAGCTGTAATTATTGGAGCTCTAGAGCCCTGTACGTCGCACTTCTGTCGAAAGTCTTCATTCCACCAAATTCTACCTCACTTGGTAAAGGGAATATACAACATAAATACACTCAATTTATAATCGTATTTATAGCAAGCAGCTAGTACTTAGAAGCATGAATCTATTAATGCCTTATGGCGTCCCGCATATTCCCTCGAAATGGCTGTCATTTCCAATTAATTAATTAAATGCGGGAAGGGCGCTCTTTCGCCATCGGAAGCAATTGCATCAACTTGCGTACGTATTGACAGCTTCATTTTTAGACGACGGTACCTCAGGTGACTGGAAATATTATGCAGACACACTCGTGCTGTACTCACTGTGCTGTCTATAGTCCCTTAAACAATCTCACCGTTGCCTCCCCAGCAATACCTTCAATCAAACGGTAAACCACACCCATATACACGTCAGAAAATCATTATTATTCACTGCAAGAGAATGGATGATGACTAATGTCACAGATTGAGGATTAGTAATTATTAGATACTTCAACAATAGACTTCTATCCACCTCAGACAAGGGTAAATCGGATCATTGTAAATATGGTACAGATTTTAGCATATTCAGAATATTGTTCTCACCCCGATGCGCACAATAGCCTTTTTTGGAAGGTGTGAAAAATCGGGTTGTACCATATTTACCCTGATCCGATTCACTATTGTCTGAGGTGATCACCGCTTTTTCAACCGTGCGTGAGTATTTACTGCGCGTAGTTCTTGCAACGTTCTTCCGAGTCACCTAGAGTAATCGCATCCATCTGAATCCCTATTCTCGCTCGGAATTTACATTCCTTTTATTTCATTACCATGATGAAAGATACTCGTAAAGGACTCAGAAGTCGGCTTCTCAGTGCCATTGTATTTATTCCGATACAGGAACTATTGATAGCTTCTGATGCCTGATCTATTAGAAGTTGACGGATTTAATCGTTAGTTTGAGCGGCTAGGATGCGGCTGAAATATATAAGTAGTACAGATTGAAGTTCATGAAGCAAGCACATAACTTTATTCCCTCAACATGTCTAGCGTTCTCACAGCCTCTGGTACATTAGCAAATGCACATGATGTCACTATCTATCGTCCTGATATGATAGACAAATCAAATATCCTTCATAAAATTAAAACGCAAGTGAGTTATTGCTCTATATGCAGTGCCACTCAATGTATTTAACATTGACTATTTCACTTCTAGAATATATATAACAACTCGGATAAGATCATACCAAACTCTCCCATTCGGCGGACAGCTCCAAGTACTAGCCAAATGTTCACAGGTCAAGAAAGATATCTTGATACTCTAAAGAAGTACTTTCAGTCAGAAAACCAGGAAGAACATGGTAGAAAGTTATTCCTTCTTCATGGCATGGGAGGAATTGGAAAAACTCAAATCTGTCTAAAGTTTAAGGATGAGATGGATGAATTGTGAGTAATGACATTCATTGTCATGAATCAATGTTTATAAAACTGCATTTCCAGCTTTGAGTATAAGTTCTGGATTGATGCAACTACTGAAGAAAGTGTCATACTAAGTCTCAGGGATATTTACAAAACCTACCCCCTTGCTCAAGGTTCACAATTCTCTCCTGCTTCAGTGTGCCTTTGGATTTCTCTTTTGAAGTTCAAATGGTTAATGATATTTGATAATGCTGATGGTGCGCCGGGGGTTGTGGAAAACTTTCTCCCCTCTGGAAGATTGGGAAATATCTTGATTTCAAGCAGAAATCAAGTATTGGGAAATATTACAAGACAAAGATACTCAATTGAAGTTACAGACATGGGTGAAGATACTGCTGTACAACTTTTACTGAAGGCCAGTGGCTTAGAAGATGATTTAAATCAGTATGAAGTTGTGGCAAAGGAAATTGTTTCTGTGCTCCACTATCATCCATTGGCTATTGACCAGGCTGGTGCATACATAAGAAGTGGAAACTGTGACATTAATGAATTTCTGAATATATACATAGTGCACAGACAAGATTTGATGAACAAAAATGTGTTTAGTGCAGCATCAAAGTATAACAGGAGTGTTTATGGAACATTTGAAATATCATTCCAGGAAATACTGAGATTGTCAGAGGATGTAAAAAATGACCATGAAGCCAGAGTGGCTAAATGTGCAGCTAATATAATCCACATTTGTGCATTTTTACACCATGAAAACATACCTGAAAGCATATTTCAGAGAGCAGGAGAAAATTATCTTGAAACAATTGATGAATATTCAGATGAGAATATGCCTGCTTTGATTAGAAATATGGATCAGGAATTGTTTAATATTGATGAGAATGGTTATTGGAATACACAGCTGTTTAGGGAGGGAATCACACTGCTTAGGTCATTTTCATTAATAAAAAGTCATGTGAATGCAAAATGTTACAGTCTCCACCCATTGGTGAGGCTATGGTGCCAGGATAGATTATCAGCAAAGGACAAAAAGTTCTGGGCATCTAATGCTATGGGTATTTTGACTGCTTCCATTAATGATATATCAAACAATGAAGAACATTTATACAATCAGACAATACTCCTACATGTGCTTCAGGTACTGTCAAATCAAAGGAATATGAATGAGGCTATTGATTACATTGATGTACTTGAACAATTTGCAGATGTGTTAAATGAAAATAGAAAATATGAATTAGAGGAAGAACTTAGACAAAAAATTCTGGAAATATACCAGAATATTTTTGGTGATGAACATTACAACTGTCTTGATACTTTGGCACAATTGGCAAGTGCACAGCATAATCAAGGAAAATATAAAGAAGCAGAGAATCATCAGGTTTGGATAGTGGAAAAGAGTATTGAAATGTTTGGTAAAGAACATCCAGAAACTATTCAGTTTATAATTAATCTAGGAGATACATACTGGGGCCTAGGGAAACACAAGGAGGCAGAGTCACTGCATAAAGAGATTGTAGAAATTGCTACAAAAGTTTATGGTGAAGAAGATTTTTATACACTTGAAAGTATGATTAGCTTGGCACAAACATATAATGAGCTAGGAAGATGGAAAGAAGCTGAAGAAATACTATTAGGGGCTTTAAACAAGAGCAGAAATTTTTTTGGTGAAGAGCATAGTTTAACACAGACTAGCATGCATGTTTTAGCAATTACTTATCTCCTTCAAGGAAAATGGAAAAATTCAGAAGAGTTGTATAATGAAATAGTGGAAAAAGAGACAAAACTTTATGGCAAATATCATCCTATAACAATTAATACCTTAGAAAGTCTAGCACTTACATACAACTATAGTGGAAAGTGGAAAGATGCTGAGGAATTACATGTAAAGCTTTTGAATAAAGGAAAAGATATATTTGGTGAAGATCACCCTAGAACACTTCTCATTATGAACAATCTAGGCAGTGCATACTGCAAGCAAGGAAGATGGAATGAGGCGGAGAAATTACATGCTCATGTTCTAAACAAAAGAATGAAGATTCTTGGTGAAAAACATCCTCACACACTTTGGTGTATGAATAATCTGGCAGCTGCATATTATGGTCAAGGATGATGGGAAGAAGCAATGAAGTTACAAATTGATGTAGTTGAGAAGAGAAAACAAATTCTTGGTGAAGACCACCCTGACACACTTGAAAGTAAGGATCAGCTTGGAAGTGTATACTTTAAGAAACAACAATGGAAAGAGGCTGAGGAACTACAAATTAATGTATTAAACAAACAAAAGATAAAAATTGGTGAAGAGCATCCCGCCACACTTAACACTGCAAATAATCTTGCAAACACACATGCCATGCAAAAAAGATGGGCTGAGGCAGAGGAATTGCAACTTATGGCTTTGAACAAAGTAACAAGTAATTTGGGCCACAAGCATCCTCAGACACTCCAAATTATGAATGATTTAAGTTGTACATACTTTGGCCAAGGACAACTAGAAAAAGCACTTGAATTACAAATAGAAGTTCTTGATAAAAGAGCAAGAATAATTGGTGATGATCATCCTGATACTCTTATCAGTATGCATAATCTAGTGGATACATATGCCAGTCTAGGTAGATGGGAACAAGCTGAGGAATTGCAAGCTGAGGTGATGGAGAAAAGGATAGCAATTCTTGGTAATGAACATCCTGATACACTTGAGAGTATTGTGATGAATCAGTTACTTCAACAAAGACAGAAGGAAGAGAATGCAAAAAGTACATTTGCAAAAATTGCTGAGTCTCTTATAACATTCATCTAAGAAAAAAATCAGAAGCTCTTATATATGATGTTATGATTATCTGTTCCAATGGTGTATCATGCCATTTCATTCTTTATCCTTTCATGTTTCTCTTTCTTCCTTTTTTTCACATAAATTACAATTCACAACTTGCACATTCCTACAGCATGTAGTTGATATGCTGGAAGACCCATACCCGCACCTCTGATGTGTTATATCAAGTGCATGGACATTGTACTCCATCTATACTTCAAAACCAGTAAGTATTGTACAAAGTATGTAGAATGTTTTAGTCAAGTTTTAGTTACATCATGTAAACATACTTTACTTGAAGTACATACCAACCCCTAACCTCGATATTGATGAACAATTTCACAGACAAGAGTTTGCAACTATCTGAATCTCTTAACTTTCCTGTCTGGTTTAGATAGCGCAATGTATTGAAACACTCTTCTTTCCAGAAGTGCATACTTAAGCGCAAGGAAAATCCATCGAAACAACACTGTTCGTAAGCACGCGATATGCTACATCCGTAAGTATAACAACTAACCAAACAAACCAAAGATACCGGGCATAAATAATCAAAAATCGCAAAACCACAATGTATACGTAAAACAGAACGCGTGTGGTACACGAGAAAAGTCATCATGACAGAGGTTGGGAAGACAGAATAAAATGAGAAAAAAAAATGAAAATCTTAGCGCGATATACAAATCATATCCAAACTAAAAAGATAATGCAGCAAGAGAACAGTAAAGATGCGGGAGCGCGGAGCGTACGTATCATTTCAACGTCCGTAACGGGAGGTAGCGAGAGTCCGTGCGAGTGTTGGATGGCAGGGGAAAGTAACAGAGAGTGGGGGGACAGTAGCGGGAGTTGAAGGTGTTGAAACCAGATGGGGCGAGTAGGGTGCAGGTAGGATGGCGACGGTAAGCCACCGACCAAGGCAGAGCACATCGAGGAACCACCGGGGTCCAATCTCCAAACCGATACCACAGCGCACCCGCATCCACACCCTACGCAACAAGCGCGTGGGGTACCAGCGCAAACTCATAATACTAGCCATCCAACTCAACTCCAACGTCCCCAGCCTCCGCCTTCTCCCCCGCGTCTCACCGCCCACCTTCCCCGACTTCACACTATCGCTAATTGCCGGCAGCGGTGGAACCGGCAGGGAGACTTCCATTTTCCCAATAGGTTTAAGCAGGCTAAACGACAAGCCCACATCAGCATCTTGGATCTGCTCCCACTGCTACGTAGTCAATGCATTGGACACCATCGTAGCAGCAGGGGAAGTTGTCGTTGGTCGTGGGGAGAAAGTCCGCGGGGTAAGGAATAAGCGAGGGTGAGCGATCTTTCAATTTCGTAGGGCCTGTAGTGGATGTGACTAAACGTAGCCCTGATGAAGTGAACCGCCTCCGCGGCTGCGAGCGTAGGTCTACACTATACCAGCAAAACCACAACCCACGACTCCAACGTACGGCAGTGTAGCGGAGTAAATGACGCATACGTAGACACTGTCATGTAACCGTCTCCCGCCCCTTCGTCCAGCAGGATCCCCGATTATGCCAATGGAACATACATTCTGCATTTCGAGCTGAGTGAGATGGTGGTAGTTAGGAAAGCAGTGGAGAGCTAGAAGCCATCGTAACTCACACGTAAGCCTTGTGAATCTGCAGCGACATCGGCGACCAATCCTCTTGTAATCTGGCTTCTTCGTTTAGCTATGCTGTAACATTGACTAGCGCAGTAGATGGGGCCGTAGGGAGAGTAGCTTGTTTAGCTGGGATCTGTCTGTGCGAGAGTGGTTGGTTAGATGGGAGTTGACAGGAGTATGAGTGCGCGAGGAAAAGGACTTACTTCTGCTTTCACTTCACCCCCAGCAGAGTAGGACAGTAATTCCTTCTCGCTGTTATAATTTCAAGAAAGCATAAGGCCTGAGGCCTGAGGCCCGAGCACTGAGTTTGAGCCGGGTATGTCGTTGGACTCCAGTGTGGAAGGTTGACGCGGACGATTCACCGCGACTATGTACACAACGGTAAGATTTGCTGACGGTTCATTGTAAGATCGAAGAAGGACGAAGACGTAGTATTCGAAGTACACTTCTATAGCATTAGAAGCGAGGGGTGGGTTCGACGAGTCGAACACAGCGTGGATTGACGTTGTGGTCAAGGTTGTGGTTGCGATTGAACCACTCGGCATTAAGACATTCCATTATCTCCGTAGCATCAGTAGTGATGTCAAAGTCCGGTTCAGTCCGGTTCAGAGACCCTTTTCTCTGAACCCAGAACTGGACTTCAGGTTCGGTTCAGCAGAATTTTTTGAACCATGGACTGAACCTACGGTTCAGGTTCATATAGGTCCAGTTCAGGTTCAAAAGGCGTTCGAACCATGAACCGGACTTCAATATTTGCTATGGCAGACAAGTGACGCAAACTCAACAATTAAGCTAATGTGTTCATCTTCTAGCACTTTGGTTAATTGTGCGACTTCAGTAGTGCGCAGGACTTTCTCGTTCCTGAGATCCTGGTGGACCCTTGCCAGCTCTTCCCTATACTCCTTCCTCTCCTCCAATTCGCTCTGAAGATGTATGTTCTCGCCTTGCACATGCTTAGTGAGTTCCTCCCTATGCTCATTCTTCTTGTCTAACTCTCTCTGAAGACGTACATTCTCACCCATCAATCGCCTGTGCTCAGTGAGCTCCTCCTTATGCTCCTTCCTCTCATCCAACTCACTCCGAGGATGTATGTTCTCGTCTGTCAGTCACTTGTGCTCGGTGTTAATCTCAGTACAGGCCCTATTTGACTTGTCCTGCGCTGCTCGTAAATGGCCTGATTCACCCAGTTCTACTTGTAAATCTTGAGTCTGCTTTGCTAATCCCAATAACTTCCTAATTTCTGAGGACGTTAGCATGACATATGTTACTAACAAAAACATGAAAGAATATAACAAGATTGAATAAGTGTGTAGTATCTGCAACATGAGTACATTGTGAAGTAAACTAAGTACTAATTTTCAATCTTCTGGCTCTGGCTCTGGCTCTGGCTCTGGCTCTATATTTATATTGGGATCAGCATCATCGTGGTCACTGTATAACTCAGCTATCAAAGTGTCAATATGCTCCATTGCTTGCTCAGAAGCTGAGATATGCCCGTTTTGATAGGCACTTTTGAGAATTTGAAGAGCACCAAATATTTCAGGTGTGAGCCGATTATGACATGCAACATCAGTAATACCACCACTGCTGAAAGCTCACTCAGAAGGAGTGGCAGAACCTTGAATAGCTAAATAGTCGTGCGCCATATGTTTGAGCATAGGATATTTCCTATCACTTTGTCACTAAAGTCATAATGTGTTAGATAATAAATTAGAAAAGTAACAGAAATAAATTACTTACTCCCCACCAACCGACAACATCCTGAAGTTCTTTGGGCTCTAGACTTGAAGTGAGATACTGTTCCAACTCAGCATGGGGATTTGAGTGTGCCATCTCTTCCTTCTGGTAAGACTGTATGGCATTGAGAAGATATGAGCTTCTGTACAAAGTCATGTCTGTCTTACTGGAGGATGGAGTGTTTTGAGCTAGAAATAAGTATTAGTGTGGAGTCTGGACTGTAACAACAAACATAATATGACATACATTTTCAAATCGATGATTCAGCACTAAATTCTTCAGGTGGTTTGTAATACTTGTTGAACTAGTAAGTAGTATCACATATATCAGTATCTGAAGACCATAAAGAATATGGGAATATTACTTACAACTGCCTCAAGTCTTCTCATTCCCTCCTGATACTCAGAACTCTTCCAGTGGCAGTGGAAGTACACATTCTTAATTTTTGGATCAAGAACTACACAATGAAACAATGAGATCCAATGGATAATTACAAATATAATGAAATAACTACTCACCTAGACAGATAAAGTAGGCTGTGGATGTATCCTCTATATGGTGATACCACTTCCTCGGATTTTGGACACCTTTTTGGAGTGCTGGTTTCACACTGCTGAAATCTGGATGGGAAATCATGGACTCCCAGCATTGAATAATATATTCGATACTGGGAATGATGTGCCAGACAGTGGGAGAACTGTTATATCTGTGTCTGGATACATCATGCCGATGTTCCCACTTGACCTTCCAACATACCCAGATCATTCCCAGAACATACCCGCTTCGGGTTTACACTTCCCAATGTTCCTGCCTGGGAACATACCTGGAACCAGTCAGGTTTTCTATCGGGTATCCTGGATATGTACTTTCTCTTATGACGGCCTCACTGCATCATCATTCTATTACTCCTCTCTTCCATTCCTACTTATTTCTGAGCATGTCATTTGCGCTCCTACTCTGATTTGCCCAGACTTCATTTCCTACTTACTCCTTTGACTTGTCCTTTGTATTATACTTCTACATTCATACCTACAGGTTCCTACTTAGTATAAGTAGTCTTCCAGATGTAATAAGTAGTCTTCAGTATTCATATAAACCTCATACACTTCTTCCTACTTCTAAGTTCCGAAACCCACTCTGGGTTTTCCTTCGGGTTTCTCTCCCACTACCTAGTGTAGTGGCGAAGCCTTCTCTTATACTCTGTAACATCTTCCTTTGTTGAGTATCATCTTCCTTGAAATACAAACCATTCTCTGGGGATATCCAGGCAGCACAGCACACAAGCTGAAGCCATGGTTCTTTCCGCACTCCCACTCTATGTTTCCACACCTGTACTCACTTCGGGTTTCTGTTATAGTTCTCCCACGCCCTCCGGGTGTCTTCGCATTCGTTTCCCAGTAGGAAGGGAATTGGTACGTAACAGTATATGAATACTAATACCTTTTTTTTTTTTTTTTTTTTTGTGGTACCTGTGCATTAAAGCACAGAACATTTCTTTTTAACCAAGTTAAAATTCCATGTCCGGTAGAGGTTTGACCCGAAGGTCTGTAAGAGAGAGATCCTGAATGTTGATTACCATGCGCCGAAGAAATGCGTTACGCACACTTGATGTTTCCACAAGTAGTGTGGGGCTGCGAGCTTAAATTACCTTATCTATCCGGGGGGTCAGTTCTGCGGACTGCCCTCGGACGATCTTTCATTGGCTCGATACCCACTAAAACTTCGGGGTTCCATCGCAAATATTTCCATTTTGTGAGTTGATTATTGTCTCTCAATGTACCGGACCATGTTTTTTTAACTAGACTTGAGTTTGTGGCCTTATTTTTGTAATGTTTCTTATTTGAAGATTGGAAGTCTAGCTTAAGTATGCCATTTATCATGCTCACCCATTGGTTGTGTACTACTTTTTTTTGGACTATTTTTTCGGTTTCACATTCATTATCTATTCTCCAGTCGCACCTTAATCGCCAGATGTAGTAGGCTGAGGCAGATACAACAAGAGTAAATAGGCGGTCAGCCCCCGGGCGACGTTTCCCATCTTCGGTTTTCCAGTTAGATATACCGCATCCTATGATCGATCCAAAAGAGATATCTTCCCACTCGATGTTCTTCATTTGTAGTAATTGTTGGACTAGTTTCCATACTATTTCCTGACCAGAGGCTTTGCATTCTGTGAGTATATGTTCAATTGTTTCTTCCATGTTACATTCGGGGCAGTGCCCTCTGTGCTCTAGTCCGCTGAGGTGCCTCCAGAATTTTCCACATTTATGGATGTCATGCATTGCTTTCCAGATAAAATTTCTGGTACGTTTGTTTTGTATTTTCTTTGACCTAGTACTGTTCCATAATTTACTGTCGGTTGGTATAGATCCAGACCGATCTTGTATGCTGTAACGTATTCGGTCCAGGTTGATTAAGGTGCCCCTTCTTTCCAGTTCTTTTGGGTTCCTCTTTGCTCTCAGGATTCCTTGGTATGCTAGGGACTGCGTCATTGTGGACAGTTTAACACCAGATAACCGAAGCTCTTGTGGGATATGGATATTCATGAATGTGTCATTTTCTGCAGAGGCACCTTCATTTGCTAGACGGTCAGCACCTTCATTTCCTTCTTCCCCGCTGTGACCTTTGACTTTTTTAAGGTAGGTACTGGCTTTTCGCATTCTAATCTGGGCTATGGTGGCTTTCGTGACATCAGCATTTTCGTATCCGATCCAGTCATTATTTTCAGCTTCCAATCTGCTCATTGTGAGTGTGGTAAGTGACACCTGGGAGTCTGTTCTAGTTTTGAGGCCTCGATCTCTTGCAGTTTTCTGTGTGGAGCGCAGTACGCCCACTGCTTCACCTGAATTGTTTGTTTGAGGAAGCTCTGGAGGTATCCTAATTGCTTCATTTTCAGGGTCTTCATGGTTTTTCCATACTCCAGCCCCCGCCTTAGCATCAAGGTCACCATTGTTCAGGCAGGAGCCATCTGTGTACCAAATTTCACGAGGTATTTGGTCAAGGTCATTTTGTGGGGGTAGTGAAATGTCCGGTGAGATATCAGATATGTCTGTGGGGTCAATGAACACTCTGAACCCGTCCTTTAGGCTCGTGATTATCATGTCCTTGATCATGCTTATGGTCAGGTCTTCTTCACCCTCCTGGTCACCATTCGGAAGGGAGTGTTCTATGGGGTCATTTGACGGGAACCACTTCTGCTTTAATGATTGTATAAGGGTAATTCCCGCTTGTTTACACCTGTCGTTTGTTGTGCACTGAAGTTGATTGGTACATATTTTGCAGTTGTGATTGTGGGGGTTTGCATTATCATGGTCAATGAAGTTGATCATGTCTCCTACAGTGAGGATTTGGTGTGTGTCTTGTAAACATCTAGCCGTTTTCCCATTGTTTCTAGGTTTCCGTGCCCTGTCTTGACCGATGTGGTGCCAAATTGGCATATCTCGTTTGACATTATCTGCCAGTACTATAGCAAAGAAACCGGCCTTGTAATCCTTAGCGATTTTTAGCATGCGTTTCAGATCCGGTGGGAGGTTGGACTGTTTTTGTCTTGGTTGCCAATTCTGGAGGAAACAGTTGGCTGCTACATGTGGATTCTGCAGCCTGCTTTCTTTCGGGATGTCTCTAGCTATGAGAGTATCAGCTAGGTATGCCCATTTTGGCCGTTCTGGTCCAAGGTGGAGGTAACGCCGGAGTTTCATTAATTCAATAGCTTCATTTCTAATTTCAATGTCTAGGAGTTTTTTTCCTCCGTGTTCGTGGGGTTCACGCATAATATGTCTGGACACAAGTGGAAGTCCACCATCCCATATGAATTTTGAGACTATCTTCATCAGGTGCTTTTCAACCTCTGGGGGCATTCCTTGCACTCTGGTCTTGTATTGAGTTTCCCCTCCTGCAATAAGTTGGACTAGTGCACATCGTCCTTCAATGGTGGGTCGCAGTTTTGACCATTTGTTGAATAGTTGTTCACATTTCTCCAGCGTAGGTGTCCATATATTTGTTTCATTTATGTGATTGCCTACAAAGGCTCCAAGTGCACGGATAGGTTCACCATCTTGGGCTATTTTTATGGTTCTTGGGATTTCTATTTGGTCTGGGAGTTGTTTTCGATGTGTTATTACTGAATTTCGGTGGTCCTGTGTTCCGATGGGCAGGATTTCGGTTTTTTCAACATTAAACTTAGCACCAGATGCTTTACACCAGTTATCCAGAATTTGGAATAGTGCATTGTGGTCATCGTTCTTTGCCAAGAATACTGAGGTGTCATCTGCAAACAGGCTTGTGATTAGTTTTGTAGTTTGTCCTGGGATTGTCATACCATTTAGGTTACTTTTCCGGAGCATGGATGCCAACGGCTCGATTGCTAGGTCGAAAGCAAAGCAGGAGAATGGGTCACCTTGTCGTGCTCCTCTTGTGACAGTGTATGGGTCGCTAAGGATACCATTTATCATGATGCGGGTTTGTGCATTTGTATACAGGGATTTTATGAAGTTTATTGTTCTATTTGGAAAGCCATATTTTTCCAGCACTCGCCAGAGGTAATGGTGGAAGATTTTATCATATGCCTTTTCTTGATCTAGGAAAACTATCATCCCATCGACTTCTTCAGCTTCGCAATAGTTAATTGTATTTTTTAGCAAGTCAATTTGGTCTTCAATGCGTCTACCCTTGATAAAGCCTGCTTGGTCTGTGTGGATTAGGTGGGGTAGGATTGGAGCTAATCGGTTAGTCAGGATGTGGGTTAACATCTTATAATCTGTATTCAACACTGTGATGGGTCTGTAGTTTTCTATACATGTGCGGTCTTTTTTCTTAAATAGTGGGCACATCCAACCTTCATGTAGAGTGGAGTTTACGGCCAGTCCTTTTTGGTGAATCTCATTAAAAACCAGAGAGAGCATCTCTGTAATGTCAAAGGTACATTCCCCTTTGGAATCCTCTTCATCGCTTACATTTACTAGGTGTTTCCAGAATTCATTAGGAATGCCATCGAGGCCTGGCGCCTTACCAGGTTTAAGATCTTTGATTGCTTGTCTCACTTCTTTGCTGGTAAAGGGACTTGCGATTGAGTCTGCATCAGGTTGGTTCAAGCAAGTTTCAACCTGCTCCAGAGCATGGTTAATCATTTGTTCGTGGAGTCTACGCTTGTCTTCAGTGTCTGGTATATCAGCGAGTTGTAGTGACTGGTGGTGGCACTTTGCTACATTCGCCATTTCTTTGGATGATCGGGTGAGATTGTTTGGATTGTCTGCATCTACTTGTAAGGTTAACATTGTATCCCTTGGTTTACTCTCACGTATGGCACTAAGCCATCGTTTTCCGATGACTTCCTGTTTGATGTGATAGTTGACGTGAATATTTTGGCGTATTGTATCAAATTGTTGAATTCGTAAGTTTTTTATTTCATCTTCTAGTTTTGCAGATTGGTGGCTTTTTTCGATGTCTGTGACATCATTTGCATGCAGCAATTCCTTCAGTTCGTTTTCTTTCTTGGTTATAAGTTGTCTGGTCATTGGGATTCGTTTTTTACAGTAGGTTTTAATTGCAGGAAGCATTTTATTCTTATACTCATCATAAAGGACTTGTAATGGATACTCATTGGGGTTTTCGTCAAGATTTCTGGGTGCGTCATTCAGTTTCTTGGCAAAATCTCATGTGATAGAAATTACTTCTGACATTATTTTTTTGTCATCAAGTACAAAGCTAGGTATAGACCAGCGGCCTGGACCAATTTCTGGGGCACCAGGATCAAAGAGTTGTACTTGCACGATTTTGTGGTCTGCGTGTTCGATCCCACTGTGGTACATATCCCAAGTGCGACTATGTTGTAGGACCTGACTTGAGACATATATTCGGTCAATTCTGGACTGAACCTTGGTGAAGTCTTGTAGGTATGAGTAGGCAAGTTCTTCGGGATTCGTGTCTCTCCAGCCATCAATTAGGTTTAGTCTGGATTTTACTTGTTTCAGAGTGTCGACTGATTCAATATCGTCAGCTCGGGAGGGGAGACGATCTGCACTGTCTTCTACCATGTTAAAGTCACCGAGTATGACATCAGGTTTTGGGAGTTCATGGGATTCTAGCATGCTATCCAGCTTTTTCCAGAACTCAATTCGGTCGGGTATGAGATTTGGTGAGTAGACATTTAGTATTTTCAGTTTATCACCATTTTTTCGCCATTGGATCGTAAGGAGAAGTGCTCTACCTGGAATGACTTTGACAGTTGTGGCATCCTTCCATGCCGAGTTCTGTTTGTGAAGTGCGAAGGCTACTCCGGCTGCATTCGGAGTAAATGGGTTAGTTGAGTTTATTATATGTAGGTGTTCCCGGAATTGTTCATTTAGTCTTGTTTCATCAACTTCTTTTAGGTGTGTTTCTTGTATTGCCAGAACTCCAATACTGTTTGCATGAAGGATGTGGTTGATTCGTTGCCATTTGTGGTTGGTTCCTATGGCCCCTCCCCCTCGCATATTCAGAGTTGCAATTTGCATATGGGCCCATAATTTTTTCTGAGGTCGCTGATTTGAGGTTCGTGACCCCTGCGGTGTGTGGTTTGGATTTACGATAGGGTCCCGTAAATTGGGATTAGGATTTTGTATCCTTTGGCTGCCATTTTGCAAGCTCGCATTATTTTGCGTGTAAGCCATCGCCCCCCCCCTTTCCTCAGTAGTTCGCGCACTCTGTTGAATGCGAGAGCTACCTCCAGGGGAGAGGTTTAGGTTCTGGGAAAGCCCTGGCTGGGCATAGGCAATATTTGCCTGGTGATGAAGAGAAAAAGTGGCCGGGTATCTACCTCCTATTTCCCTACCTCCTTCATCGGGGGGTCGGGCGGTAGACGAACCTTCACCCCCTCCGGAGGTCGGAACGATGTTGCCAATGTGATGAGTTCTGTCCGGGTTATAAAAAAATGAGGTTGAGGGGTTAGTAGCTGGTTTTGCACCGCGTCCTTACAGCTATACAGGTTGGGTGAGGAGCCATATTCCCCTGGCTTCCACGGGTAGACAATGTCGAATTTATCTTACATCGATCTAGGAATCGATATTCGGAGTTTACGACTTCAGCCTCTCGGCATGGCTCGTCTGGACCTAAATAGGTTGCCGTTTGGGACGTGTTGTCAGTACGTCTGGAACCTCTTTACTTTCCTGTCCTCCGTGGAGTCAGTAAATTTGGGCAAGAGGTGTATATTCACCTGTTGACACAGGTGTACTCCGAGTTAGAAAGTCCTAGTACTGTCCAATGGTAGGGTATTGGCGATGAGATTATAAGTTATATGTAATTCATGAGGTGGATATGAAGGAGCATGAAATAAGACTGTATTTGGCTTGACTAGCTATTGTTACAAAAGCATGTATTTAGATCGAAAGAAAAGAAATTTATTCGCAAGCCAACTGATTATCATACTTAGAAGGCACCACGGCGTCCACGGTTGCGGCCAGCACCGCGCCCTGAGTTACTACCTCTGTGATTTTCCTGCTGGCCACGATAACTGCCACGACCTCCTCCTCGATTAGCATTGGGGGTGAGGCGCTGGCCACCAAGGCCACGGTTTTGACCTTGTCCAGCCACTACTTGTGCCAGGAGTTGCATCGCGTCCGGTTCATCCTGCTCTTCTAGGTCTTCTCTAGTGATTGCGATGCCAAGCCTCGCTGGGAACTGGCAGAGGAATGTGGGGTGATCGCAGGACTTACATAGATTACAGCTAATGATTCTCGTAAAGTCGGCACTGCGAGCAAACCAGGAGGGTCCGACGATCATGAGTTTGCGAAGACTCCCAACTACATTCTCCCAGTGATATGTCGCGTTGTCTGTGATAGGTTGCATATATAATCTCCACACGGCCAGCTCAAGCTCCCTTTCATCCCTAGTGTCGAATACTTTGATGTGGATGAGATCAGCTCGAATGCTATTGAGAATGTGGTCGATGCGGTCATTCACGGGGATACCTTCAAGCGTGGAGACATTGTTGAGTTTTGCAGTGATAGCAGATAGGACAGGGTGGAACTCCTTCTGGACGGCGAGGACCACCTCGTGCACTCTGTCCACGGAGCTGGCTGCAGGGATGTGGAGATACGTTAGAAAGGAGGAGATTGGAAGGTCGATATGGTGAATAGTAATCCAGGAGTTGCCAAGAGCAATACAGCCAAGGATAAGGAGGGACTGGATGACTTCCGCATCCTCTGCGATTAGAAGAGAGGGATGGGGATATTTACGTCGCGGGGGGGTGAATTTGTTAGGGGTCCTAGGAGGGTTACGAAGGCCTTGGGACGCGACAAGTGTGAACTTGGTGTCTGGTCCTACTACTGAACGTAAAACCAACTCTATCTGTTTGACGCGCCTGACATTTGCGATGAGATTATCTGAAGCCTTCACATTCCCTTCGAGGATCCAGCAACAATTTGAGGCTGGATGCTGCTTACTGACTTGTAGAATGGAGCGGTCTACGCGCTCAAACATGGTGGCATTGTCGAGACCGTGAGGGGCAAGAGAGTCAGGTTGAGAGATGTCGGCTGGTGCAGGATTATGCACATCCCCCTGAGGTTGTCCAGGAGGACCCCCTGCAGTGTTGTCGGGAGAGGTAGCATTAGATCCAGTAGAAGCATTGATAAGCATAGTGGCACCAGGTGCGGCATGGTCCGCAGTGCCAGTTTGATTTGCGGGGGCAGCATTGGAGGGTCTGGCCGCTTGTCCAGAGGACGTGGGGAGTGTTGGACCTTTACGAATCAGTTGTTATGAATAAGGCTGTGGATATAAGCACATACTGGTGTCGTCGGACGATTGCTCTCCCTGAGTATTAAAGCTCGTGCCCTCTAAACTAGCTGCAGGGGGTCGGTGCGTAGGTTGAGACTGCTCGCCTTCCTGAGGCTTGTCCACATCCATGTCGTTACTATATTCCAGGATTTGAATCAGTGCAAAGAGCAGTACTGTACGATAGTGCAGACTTACCCTGGCTGATTCCTGGTCGTAGCGTGTTTTGGCAGGGAGGGCGAGGGAGAGGTGGGACCAAGCGCTGAGCTCTTCCTCTTGGAGCCTGTGGACGTTTCAGTCAAAGGTCCAGCATTGGTCTCTGGCACGTTAGTGGCGAGCGCGTTTGTGGTCTTCATGGAGAGTGGGAGAATCTTGAAACCTCCCATCGTGTTCGTTCCCGGGGCAGGCTTAGCTGCCAGGACGTAGGAGTTGGTGGGGTTTGATGGGGATTGCTGGGAAGCAGGGGTAGAGGGTGGACCGGGGGCGCGGGCAGAGTTCTGGTTAGATTGCATGATAAATCGATATAGTCTTATTTCTGATGTGAAGCAGAGTGGGTGGAATGTCGAGCATGTCACTTACCTGTCTTTTAAGTCCTATGTTCCCCTTTGTTTATCGGGTGAGGCGAAGTGCCTGATGCCTTCCACCAGAGCTTCGTGATTTAGGAATAAAGGCGAGTGGCACACTCGGTGATATAGCCATGGTGTCAAGTAACGCGCAGTGGCTCGTTCTTTGTTCCCTTTGATATCGGTAGACACATTGTATATGAGCCACTCCGTTCTTCGGAGTGGCTTTGAGGCAGCCAACTACGACTGGATGAGTGGGGAGAGAGCGGAGGGAGGGAAAGTACGTGCTTGCAGTTGCAGTTCGTAGGGACGAGATGAGAGGGGGAGTGGGTATCCTGAATAGTGAGCTATTTCCTGATGTGTCTCGTTTGCGGTGCGGTTGTTGTTGTTTGATAGCATGTAATTTGCCTTCTGTGGGCCTTTAACTCATTAATCGGTCTTATGAGAGTACTACTAGATGATATTGGCTACGACAGTTGGTACTTTGTTTCTTCTACATCCTTTCTGACACTGTGGGGGGGGGCAGGAGATTTTCCTTGAGGGTCGTGCAGTTGTTCTCGCCACTGTGGACAGTGGAGATCGCAACTGTAGCTCATTTGACCCAGTCCTTGACCAATTACGAACCGTGGGAATACCAGAGATGGTGGTGGTTCGAGGTCAAGGAGCCCCCCTGAATACTAATACCTTGGATATCTCTCTATCATGGCTCCAACTGGAACTTCAGTTACTCACACAGTGCATACTGCTAGTCATACCAATGCTGTGGGTGCTCGTGCCACCTGTGCAGCTATGAGGCAACAGCCTCCATGAAGTACTTCAGGTTCTCTACCTTCAACACCATCTCAGGTTACACCCAGCCCAGCACCACCTCCTAGTGCTACTTTCCTGGGTCCACCCTTGACTTCTGCTCAATTGCTCTCTGTTCCTGCAGCCGGGAACCTCGGATCCACTCAGGCTCCTCTGGATGGCACCCCACTGCCATATGGTACAGTTGCAGCAGACCAGGAAACTCCTGAGGGTCATGGTTCTGATGGTGGTACCATTGGGCTGCCACCTCCACCTCCTTCTCAGCCCAATCCTCCGTCTCCACCATCCTCAGACTCAGGGGATGATGGTGATGAGGATGATGTCGACAATCCCAGGCACACACCTCTTGCGTGCCACTCCCAGGAAGACTGGCTTGCCAAAGCTCTTTTGAGAGTTGTGGAAACCGCCCAGGGTACATCGGGAACATGTCAGGAACACAATGTTCAAAAGCCAGATACTTTTGACAGTTCCAGTGCTGAGAAGTTGGAGCAGTTCATTATGCAATGCCAAATTTACTTCCGGAATAATCCTTCCCAATACTCGGATGGACCTTTCCAGGTCAACTTCACTCTCGCATATCTTCAGGATACCACACTTCAGCTCATTATGCTGACCATCTCCAATCCCTATGCTGATGATGAGTTCCTTCACTCTTGGGAGGTCTTCATTGTCATGCTAGGGGATAATTTTGGGTTAGCAAACCCAGAAGGGGATGCCGAGAATGATCTGGATGTCCTTGTTATGAAGGATTTGCAGAAACTGTCCAAGTATCTTGTACAGTTCAACAGGCTTGCACAGTGCACCGACTGGGATGATAAATCCTTATGCCACCAACTCTATTCCAGGTTTCTGGGTCACATTAAGGATGAGATCTCTCATGTCGGGAAACCTACCACAAAGTGTGGGATGATTAAACTAGCTCAAGGGATCGATAGTTGGTACTGGGAATGCCAGTCCGAGCATACACGGGAATCCCACCAGCCTCGGGGTCTGGGTTCTGGATAGCTCTGTTAGAGCTCCTACAAACCACCCCGCAGTCACCTCGGTGCCTTCTTGCCTTGCTTTGGGTCAATATGCACCCTGTCCGAGCTATCCCCACCATGCTGGTAGTCACCCGCCTTGTTCCTTGCAGCCTCCCCAGCAGTGGAGGCCAGAATTGAATGACAAGGTTGGTTGAGATGGCAAGCTCTTGCCACAAGAATGTCAGTGTTGCATGGACAACAATCTATGCTTGTTCTGCGGGAATCTGGGGCATCGCGCCAAAGAATGTCCCCACTCTGCCTCTTCCATGGCTAGAGCCCAGGCATCTGGATTATCTGCTTTGGCTCCTACGTTGGCTTCTGCAGGTCCCTCGACCCACAGGTCCACACCTCTTTTCAACCTGGCTTCAGGTTCGAAAAAATAGGGAATGGTGCTCTGGACACCACACAAGCTGAGGACTGTGTTGTTCCCTCTTGTGTGCAGCCAATGCAGGTAAGACTCAATGCTTCTGCTCTTTCTGACCCCAATGCCCTTCATATTCCACTTTGTAGTACCATCCATGCTCTCCCTACACCCTGTACAATTTCATATAGCATTCTAGTTGATTCGGGTTCTACCCATTGTTTTATGGATTCATCTTTTGTATGGACACATGCTATTCCTACCTCACCTACTCCACCTATCGCTCTCAGACTTTTCAATGGCACCACCAATCATGTTATAACCGAGTTTGTTACACTGCCTGTACTATTCCCTACCAGTGAATGTATTACAGTTGAACTCTATGTGACACTTCTTGATTCCGTGTGTTCTGCAGTCCTAGGATACAATTGGCTCACCCGCTTCAATCTGTTGATTGACTGGGTATCGGGCTCATTAATATTCTGGACTCCAGTCACTTCCGAGCAACTTCCACTCAAATCTGGGATCTCGGAACCACGTTCTGCTTCCAAGGATCCATCTCCAGTCACCTCTGATGAGTCTCTGCCACCTCCTCCTAGCATTTCGCTAATAAATGGTGCTGCCTTCTCGCGTGCATGCTGTTTAGAGGGAGCACAGACTTTCTGTATCCAGCTTGGTGCTGTCACTTCCGCCACTGCCCTCAATCCTGAGGAAGCTCTGAATCTCTCTTCCATACTGTCTGAGTATCACAAGTTCACTGATGTATTTAGCAAGTCCCAGGCAGATACACTTGCCCCTCACCGTCCCTACGACTTAAAGATCAACCTAGAGGAAGGTGCTTCACCTCCTGTAGGTCAGATCTATTCCCTTTCCCAATCCGAGCTTTCTGCTCTTCGGGAATTCATTGATGAACATATCTGGATCGGATTCATTCAACCTTCGCACTCTCCACATGGGGCTCCTGTCCTTTTTGTCCACAAGAAGGATGGATCACTTTGGCTTTGTGTGGATTTCCACGGGTTGAATGCTATTTCTAAAAAGGATCATTATCCTTTGCCACTCATTTCAGATTTGCTCGACAGTCCCTGCCACACCCGTATCTACACCAAGATTGACCTGTGTCATGCATACCACCTGGTCCACATTGCTGAGGATGATGAATGGAAAACCACTTTCCGGACTCACTATGGATCCTTTGAATGGCTAGTCATGCCCTTTGGACTTTCCAATGCACCCGCAGGTTTCCAACGCTTCATGAATGATGTTTTCAAAGACCTTCTTGATGTGTGTGTCATAGTTTATTTGGATGACATCCTTATATAATCTGATAACCTTGTGCAGCATCACCAACATGTCAGGGAAGTTTTGCATCGACTCTGGAAGCACGGGTTGTATGTGTGCACGGATAAGTGTGAGTTCCACTCAGAATCTGTGGAATATCTCGGATATATACTATCACCCAACGGTCTCACCATGTCTCCAACAAAGGTGAAGACTATTCAAGAATGGCCTGAACCAAGGAAAGTAAAAGACATTCAATCTTTCCTTGGGTTCGCTAATTTCTATCAGCATTTTATATACAACTATTCCAACATAGTTGTTCTGCTCACCCACCTTACCCGGAAGGGTAATCTGTGGAACTTCTCGGAAAAATGCCATTCCACTTTCACTGAACTTAAGGACACTTTCATGTTGGCACCCATCCTTACCCATTGGGTTCCCGACAAGCAGCTCATTGTGGAAACTGATGCTTCGGATTACATGTTGGCTGCTATCTTGTCTATAGTTTCTGATGATGGCAAGATTCACCCTATCGCTTTCCACTCACAAACCTTTACACCTCCCGAGTTAAACTACAACACCCACAACAAGGAATTGCTTGCTATCTTCAAAGCATTCCAAGTCTGGCATCATTACCTGGAAGGTTCTGGTTCACCCATCGATGTCATCACAGACCACAAGAACTTGGAATACTTTTCCACAACCAAGATCTTGTCCTGATGACAAGCCCAATGGTCTGAGTATCTTTCCCAGTTCAATCTAGTTATCCACTTTCAACCTGGAAAACTCGGGGCAAAGCCAGATGCTCTGACTAGACAATAGGACATCTACCCTAAAGAGGGGGATAGTGACTACACTAAGGTCAATCTGCATAACTATCATCCAGTGTTCACCCAGGAACAGCTTATCACTTCTCTCTGAGCAACCTCACTTATTGTACCTGCTCTTCATGCTAGTATCATCATGGACATTGAACAGTTACATACTGATATATTATCAGCTCTCCCTAATGACCTGGTCACAGTTATTTGAATGCAGACTCTCGAGAATTGTTGGACTGTAACCCCAGACGGTTCCCTCCGTCTAGATAACCGGATCTATGTTCCGGACTCCAGAACCCTTCGGCTTCAGGTTTTACATTACAAACACGACCACCCACTTTCAGGACACCTTGGACAGAACAAGACCCTTGAGCTAATTCAACGCAAATATACTTGGCTGCTTATACAGACATTTGTAAAGGACTATTGTAAGTCTTGTAATACTTGCATGTGTTCTAAACCACAGCGCCACCGCCTGTATGGAACCCTGAAACAACTTCTGGTTCCCGGACGCCCATGGCACTCAATATCTATGGATTTCATAGATCAACTTCCAAAATCATTGGCTTCCAAGTATGATTCTATACTCATTATCGTGGATCATTTCTCCAAGCAGTCTATCTTCATTCCCACTCATACCACATGCTCTTCTTCCGACCTTGTGCTTCTATTCGTATTTCATGTCTTTTCCAAGCATGGAGTCCCAGAATACATCACTTCCAATCGTGGTTCCGAGTTTGTGTCGCATTTCTTCCATTCCCTCAGTATGGCCCTCGACATCACTTTACATTTCACCTTGGGTTATCATCCTGAAGGCGATGGCAAAACAGAATGCACAAATCAAACTCTGGAACAATACCTTCAGGCCTACTGCAACTACCAGCAGGATAACTGGTGTGATCTCTTACCTCTTGCTGAATTTGCTTACAATAATGCACTGAGTGCAACCACAGGAATTTCACCATTCTATGCAAACAAGGGTTATCACCTGAACCTTGCGATACATCCAGAATGTGATCTCACTTCGCAGTAAACCTCAAGGAACTTCACAAGATGCTTTGGACTGAAATACTCAGTGCACAGAAATGTTACCAAACACCTGCTGATGCATGTCGCAAACCTGCACCCACATTTCCCATTGGGACAAAGGTATATGTTAAAGCTGAGTACTTCTGGACAACCCAGCCATCCTGGAAACTTGCAGAAAAGTTCCTAGGACCTTTTGAAGTCATTGCACTTGCCGGATCGCATTTGCATACCTTGCGCCTTCCAGAACAATTTCGTGCAGTCCACCCAGTATTCCATGTATCCATGCTTGAACCCAATACTGAAAATACTATCCCAGATCACATTATTCCTTCACCACCACCTGTCCAGGTTGATGGTGATATTGAATACAAGGTCTCGGAAATATTGGACTCTAAACTGGATCATCGTTTGCATTGCAAACTGAGGTACTATGTACACTGGCTAGGGTATGAAGGGACCGATGAAGAGTTCTCATGGCTTCTGGCCATGGAACTGGAACACACTATGGATATCATCGAAGAGTTCCACTCCCACTATCTGGATAAGCCCGGCCCTACTCCTATTTCTTAACTTTTACATTACTTATTATCTGCTTGCAGTTTCACCTTATACAAAAACCAAAAACAACAAATAACAACCAAAAAGCGAGATACAAGTACATTAATTCTTTGGTAATGTGTATGATCATTTCCAACACTCCCTCTGCATCTGCGACTCAACCTGAGCTACTTCCTCACCTTCCAATGCAATCCTGGCACCCGTCACACCTTCCTCACATGCATCTGGATCCCAGAGGCATTCTGCAAGCAATGTTTCAATATGGAAACATGGACAACATTCCCGGATACCTTGGAAACATCTCAGGACAACTTATTGAGTTTGCCTACCACCTGAAAATTGGCATTATGACATCTCTGACTCTACTTGATCAACTATGCCATCTTCCAATGCTTCCTGCATTTTCCCCAGCAGTTCCTGCTACTTCCATATTCAATCCAGACCTCATTCAACATCTTCCAATCACTTCCCCATCCATTCCCAACTCTTCTGATGCTTGCAACCCACTTCCAACACTCATCTTAGTTGGATATGCAATCTGCAGTGCAACTAAGCTTGCTACATTACTGGAACATCTGGAACAAATGGCTACCAGTGGAATATTGATGCACATGTCCTTCCACATCCATGGGCAGTGCTAATAGGTCTCGGGTTCAGCTACAACTTGCTGGAACTTACTCAGGAACTTGTAGTTCACGCCTTAACTACTTTCCTTGCCAAAGGAAACAGGTGTGCTCTCATTCTCTTATTTGAACATCTACTGACCAATAGGATTTCTTGTATTATTTTTAGTTATATTTTCTCGCACACAGTATGACCTCGTGGGCTTGGCCCTAAAAGGGGGATACTGTTATATCTGTGTCTGGATACATCGTGCCGATGTTCCCACATGACCTTCCAACATACGCGGATCATTCCTGGAATGTACCCGCTTCGGGTTTACACTTCCCGATGTTCCCGCCCAGGAACGTACCTGGAACCAGTCGGGTTTTCTATTGGGTATCCCAGATATGTACTTTCTCTTATGATGGCCTCACCGCGTCATCATTCTATTACTCCTCTCTTCCATTCCTACTTATATGTTTCATTATGGCCTTTGTAGATTAGTTCCTTATTCTTCATTCTGAGCATGTCATTTGCACCCCTACTCCGCTTTGCCCAGACTTCATTTCCTACTTACTCCTTTGACTTGTCCTTTGTATTATTCTTCTACATTTGTACCTACAGGTTCCTACTTAGTATAAGTAGTCTTCCAGATGTAATAAGTAGTCTTCAGTATTTGTATAAACCTCATACACTTCTTCCTACTTCTAAGTTCGAAACCCACTCTGGGTTTTCCTTTGGGTTTCTCTCCCACTACCTAGTGTAGTGGTGAAGCCTTCTCTTATACTCTGGAATGTCTTCCTTTGTTGAATATCATCTTCCTCGAAATACAAACCATTCCCTGGGGATATCCAGGCGGCACAGCACACAAGCTGAAGCCACGGTTCTTTCCGCACTCCCACTCTATGTTTCCACACCCATACTCACTTCAGGTTTCTGTTATAGTTCTCCCATGCCCTCTGGGTGTCTTCACATTCGTTTCCCAGTAGGAAGGGAATCGGTACATAACAAGAACACACTTTTGAGAATGTCTGTTGCACCTTTGCTGGCTCCTAAAAGATCTGATTAATATTATTGAATTAAATGCCGATAATGAATTATCACTTACACATAGAACTTCTTTCATAGTATCAAGTCATTTCCAGTCGTTCTTTGACAGTTTGAAGTCAGAGTAGAGATGCTGTTTTGGAAGATCTGGAACCTCCTCGCTTTCATCAGCAAGAAACACAAATTGATCAACACCCTAATATAATGTTAGCATCAAACTAACTTTGCATAATAAAATACTTACTTTTCTCAGGAAGGTGAATTGTTCCAAGAATTTATAGAGAGAAGCCCATCGCATATGAATCCAGAGTAACAGCTCAAGTGGCTTGATATCAACTTGAGAGCATGTTGATTTAAAGTATGTGCATGCTTGAGGAGACTTACAAATCTGAAATTTAAATAGAGTAAGACAAAAAATAAGTAAGTTGCTAATGATAGATATATCTGTTTCACTAAGGCTAGTGCCTTTCCAAGCAAGTCACCAGCTTGAAAGGTGAAGTTGTCATCACCATCAGACTCTACTTCACCTTCCACCTCAGCCTCATCTTCATCTGCACCCTCATCTTCATTCTCAATGTCAAGATCAATATCTGCTAGCTCTTTGTTGAGTTCATCAAGGTCAAGATCGCCATTACGACTCGACTTTTTTAGAGCAGCCTTGATCTTTCTATTAAGAGAGCTAGGAGAGGCAGGTGCAACAGTTTGAATGAAATGCTTCGCAGAAAGGTGGATAGCATGCTCCATACATCTATAGAATAGTTATAAATAAATTAAACATAAGTAGAATCCAACACTTACAAAATATCATGCTCTTTTGCAGTCCAATCAATATCACTAAAAGTCAGATGTTTCTTGAGCTCTTGAATTGTTGTCCTATTAACTGATGCCCCATCACTGGTAATCCATCCAAGCTGTATATAAAATTGTGAGTAAAATGATATAACATACTAAAAGATAAGTTACATACCTTTCCATGAAGATTATACTGGTTAATGGTGTGCAGAATAACACCTGCTATGTTCACACCATTGTGACAACCTTCAACAATCTCAAATGCGAGCTGTTTGTCTTGAAGCTCCTGATCATCAGGGCAATCAGGTGGTGAATAAATGTAGTGCCTGGTAATCGAAATATGTGGATCCCCAGTTGCAGAGGTCCACAAGTTGAAGGTGAGTGAAGTCTTGCTGGGTATGGTGTTCAAAATCCCTCTAACAATATCCATGGCAAAGGAGGCTTGGTAGATAATTTCATTTCACAATGTATTACGATGGGGAATATCACCTTCTGAGATCGAGGGGTGGCAGTATCGTAGTAGGCATCAAAAACAGCCTCTCTCTATCAGCTGAAAGGCCTATAAAAGAATAAGTAAATAGAATAAGAGTTCTTACTACAGTTAATGTACCTCATCTTCACAAACAATTATTTCAATAATATGGTTGAACAGGCCACTTCATGAATATGCAGGAGGCTTAGGCACCTGTTTGATTGTAGTGTTGGGTGTGGTCTGCATCATACTGCTTTGAATTAGAACAAGAGTAATGAATCACATAAGAGAACATACTCTTCACTTGCTGCAGATGAAAGCTTAGATAAAGCATGAGCATTAGGCTCAATGCCAACTGTTTTTCAGTGCTCTATGTACTCTTCTACATGTCGTCTACAGTTAAGATCAACATTAGACTTAGACTTGATAATGTAATATAAAAATTGACCTACCTTGCAATATGTGTACATAGAGTGCTGGTGCTTCCAGTAAGGAAGCACTTCAGGTTACCAGGAGATTTTTTACTTCAAGACTCAGTTAATAAAACGAAGATATAAATATAACTGAAATCAGTTACTTACAGACATAACATACACCAATGACCATCAAGAACTTTGTTAGTATTGGGATTCCTGTATGTCTTGTCATGGCGAAAAATGAGGTGAATATCAGCTGTTAATTCTTCCTTATTATGAGGAAGACTGGTCTAAATAAGTACACATTGTCAGCAATTAGAATAGAATATGAATAGAACAACATACTGAATTGTCATTATCGCCCATTTGCTTCAACTTCTCATAAGTGAGATCCGAGTTATCAGGTCCACTGAGTTCCTTCTCAGTGTCCTCAGTGTCCTCCAGAACCTCCTCACTAGAAGCAACCAAAGTTGATTTCTTTGGAGGCTGTCATGATGATTTTGGACTTCCAGAAGCAGGGCACTTCTTCTTCTGTGGCTTTCTTGTGCTCACCTCAGACTCTGCAGCCTCTTGAACATGTTGAGAAGGCTTTGTCTTGCATGTTGAAATATGCACTTTAGTGGGAGCCTTCCCTTTCACATTTGAGACTTCAGTTGCAGAGTCTTCAGATGCTGAGGGTGAACCGATAGCCATTGGAAGGTCATCATCTTTATCATGGAAGAACTGAATCTCAGATGCATCTTTCAAACTCCCATCAGCATGCACAGCACATCCAACATCAGAGACATTGGAAGAGCATGGGGAGGCATTGGAAGAGCAGGGAGCTGAGTTGTTGGAGGAGTGAGAGGCATTGTAATTGTGAGACATGGCTAATAAAACTAAATAGTCATTAGTTTCATAGTGCTAAGTACAGGTTTGAAATCACATACCATATAACTAATAGTAGAGATCCTAATAAAACTAAATAGTCATTAGTATCACAGCACTAAGTACAAGTTTGAAATCACATACCATATAGCTAATAGTAGAGATTGCAATAGAAGATGTAACTTAGGTTGACAACTTGAGGGCGCAAGCAAGCTTGAGGATGCACATTATATACCTTTCAAACTGTGCTCAGAGTGAGAATGCATTAAAGTTAAGAGTGAGCTGCCATCAGAAACGTCGAGAGGTCTGGACTCCAAAGTGAGAGTGGATAATCTTTAAGTATGTGTTGCCATTGCAATTTTATTATCAAGACAGTCATGACTCAGAGCTGGGATATCTTTAGGTAGAAGTAGTCATAATAGAGCCTTAGAGATTGGAGGCTGTGAGAAAGAAATAAGCCTAGAAATTGAGAGCTGGACTCAGATTGAGAGTGGATTATCTTTGAGCACAACCTTCCATTGCAAATTTTATGTGGCCATTGCTGGGATATAGTTGTTGGAAAGATTGAATTTGCAAGGCTGTCACTCGGATAACCTGGTTGCTGTCAGAAAGATCAGATTCAGGGCTCATAATTTGGATAGTGGAGGAATGGAGGAGCATCTTTCAGCATGGAGGCTCGGAGCATTGGTATTATGTCATTGTATCATATGCTGTGCAGTATGATCTTGTTACATCTAAAGGTGCTACCAAACAAATAAATATTTGTAGCACTTTACTATAACCTTTACACTGTAATTACTAATATGTATTTACTTGGTACAATGTTTTACAACACATATTCTAATGCAGAAACTAAAAAAAAATCCTCTTCAGCTCACGTTCAAACCTGTTCGCAGATTTATGACATTAGAAGAACCAAAAACCAAACTATAGGTTCAGTTCTACTGAAAATGCCAAATGTTGAACTGAACTTGCATCCAGTTCAGCCATGGTTCGAGTTCGAACTGAACATTGACATCACTAGTAGCATGTTCCTCAACAACTGCAACAACAATGTACAACTGTGTAGGATGAACATGCATTCATTTGGTAACACTAGGGGAAAGGCTGTTCCTCCACTGAATAAGGACATGAAGGCTTGACTATGGCTGGCAGAGGTTAGAACAATGGATACTGGACTAGGGACTAACACAGATAAGACTGTTTCATATCCAGATAGTAACTGATGGATAATGGTGATTCAGATATGGATATGGATATACCATGGATCCTCTGGGGTTATCTGTACTTTTGGTGCTAGTTAAATTCATTATGCTTGAATTTAGTCTGACTAAGGGACCCACATCATTTTGAATACTTGTGATCTTACAGGATAGTTGCTTATAAGCTTTTGAGTATATTCTGTCGTTTACTATGGAATTTTAGATAATTTCCTTCAAGTTACAAGGCATATATACTATGCCAACATATTTGGCACGTGCTATATGAATTTATGAATTAATATCATGTATTTACATTGACGGATACATTCTGAAAAAACCAGATCTCAGCCTGATTTCATCTTTTCCTTTAAGTTCACATTTCTCTTACAACTCACATAAAATTTTTAAATAATATTACTCATACATAGTAAATACATCTACTGAGGAAGTTTTACAACACTCAAGCCATTTGCTCATGAGAAATGAAGGAATGTTTTCTTTTATAAACATGACCCAGATATCCAGATATCCACGGTTCCATCTGTACTTTATCTGAACAGATACATACCCATATGGTAAGCCGGATATGGTTAATTAACTGATTTTAGCTTAACCATGTTAGTCCCTATACTGGACACAAAGCATACTGTGCATCAGTATGGTCAAGGTGTGGTTTACATTCATCATGATCCCCAGAGCAGGCAATACCATGGTTTTGATACATCATTTGCAGTAATCATTGTAAGTGAGTGATGTATAAATGCTACAATTGCTGTGGGGTTCCCAGGTAGCAAAGTAACTCGAGAGAAGCTGATAGATATTGCATATTCATTCTTAATAATAAGTTATACATCTCCCGCCAGCCCACCCTCACAGCTCACACACTTCCCATTTTGAAAGAGCTAAAAATAGCGGAACCTTAGTTCATCAATGTAACATGCTTTGTAAACTGTGCTTCTTTAAAGCTTTGAGTTGTATCCACTTTCAAATTGCAAAACATAGACAATTTCCACTAATAGATATTGTGTATATTCTCCTCGCCTGTTCATTTTATATTGTATATTACACTGTAATATTGCTTATATGTAAGAAATGATTGCTTCTTAATTTGACAACAATACCAATTGGATTTCTTTTGAAATTTACTACTAAAACACATTGTGAAAACATGTAGCCAGACATGGACTATGGTACAAATGTTAATATTTTATTAATATAGGATGACAAGCTTGACTAATTGTGTCTCTCAACTTATAATATTTTATAATCTGTTGCAGGCTGCATGCATCTGGTAATTAAAATCCAATGCCCATCTATGCTCATAAGCATGAATATGTAAGAGTTTTGTATTTTTGTCAGACCAAAACTAAAAGATTGCTTTGTGCATTGACTAGTATCTTGGATACATAGATTATAATATATAGATTAATATCATTCGATTTTTTTTTGAAGTGGAACATATAGAATACATTATATGTCTATGTTTTTCCATTGCATAAATCTCTTTATGATACAGTTCTCCTGGCACATAAATTCCCGGCCACTGAGGCATGTACCACATGATTTCAACGATACTTCCATAATAGAGTACTCTATTACTCTTAAAGTTCACACACCCCCATGCCCCCCATTGATACTGTGGCCTTCATGTAGCACATTTCATCATTCTTCATCTTCTTTCTGGGGGGTGTGCTTACTTTGATATTTACATGTCACACATGACAATTGTGGTAATTCAATATGTTGTACAAAACCAGCACTAATATCTAATATGATTTTAAGAATTATAAAAATATCAAAAAATATATCTGGTAAGCTAAAGGAGAAAAACCATACTAACAAAAGGAAGCAGTAGAGTTTATGTTGGAGCATATGTAATGGGCAGATCTTGCGAAAAGAATTAACAGAGCAATAAATTAATGAAATATCAATCAAATATATGAATTGATGTGCACTGTGAAAAGTTGTGAATATAGTAAACGAACACAAATGAACAACATGTCCAAATATGGATCACATTGGGATGTTGTACAATGATTACTAAATGATGGAATGTTTCATTGTGCATGGAGTTCTTCTTGCAGTTACAGTAAATGATACATTGGTGCCTACAGTAATTGCTGTTGGTTATACATCACTCTATTGCAGTAATCACAGTACATGATACATCAAAGATACAGCATCTGGTGCCCAGAGGCTCTGGCCTCATCAAGTGCTTGGGCATATGGATTAACAGCCACTTTTCTCATTCCCTCTTTGATGAAGTACCTTCAATTTAACCATTCTATAAACATACATCTGGACTCTAATCACCTTTGGAAATGCACATTTTCCCAGCAACACTCACTTCTATCTTATCTATCAGTAATCGATTTGTTAGGCCAGATATACATAGGATCCAATCACTTCTCACAAGTTTGACAGATTGATGTACTAATACAATCATTCTATTTTTTCAACCAATGGTGGCAATTGATTCATAGAAAAACTGCCTAAATGACGAGTACATTCTCTTGTCATCTGTCATGTGAGCAATGTAGCATTATTATAATGCCTATAGATGCCTAGGCTGCCTACTCACTGTTCCTTACATGCTTAGCATATGCCCCATGCTATTGTCAATGTAAAGGATTTGGGAAAGGGCTCAGCTGAAACCTTCAAGATGTTTTCCCTACAAGTCTCTTCACTCACTTGACAAAGATCACCACCTCATATACATTTCATTTTTTTTAAAAAAAAAAATAATTCTAGTTTATTAAGTCAGTTGTGCAAAACCATGTCATGACTACAATGAGCTATCTAATTGAGAAATCTATATAGGTGTGGTTTACTTGTTATCTACTGGTAATGAGGACTCAGGTCAAATGTCTGGAGGTGGGGAGTTTTCTGGGCCATTATGGCCCAGAAGATGGAGTCCCCCATCTGTTCTACATACTATGAGGGAAATGGGGGTGTGCTATGGGTCACAGGGGTAATTTCGGGGCTACTGATATACATTTCATCAGGGTTTAAAGTCCTTTATCATGTAAAGTTCATCTGTGTGTTTTGTCTATTCAGAGCCCTTCCATTGTATCAATCAATTGCTCAAGCCAAGCTCCATACTATGTAAGTAGTTGTAAGTATTGGATCTCAAGTGCCCCATACCTTGCAACTCTGTTGAGAATCTGCTCATTCTCCCAGTTCTACCTCATCTGGTAAGTAGGGAACTGCACGGGTAACCTGTGGGTGTTTTGAGTCTGACCCGCACCCGTACCCATCTGAACCCTTACCCGTGAACCCACGGGTATTTTTAGCATGGGTACTACGGGTTGCGGGTAACCCGAGGGTTTTCTTATATTGAAATTTAATGTGAATGTGCTACATCATAATTAGATATACTTACATGTTGCTTACATATTTAATTGAGTAAACAATTGGTAAATGACTGGATTATACTATGTATTCTGAGATTCTAACATGTACTTTAATAAATACAGCACACCCATATCAATATAAAAATGTAGGATGTGTTTAATGATGCTGATATCGTTTGCATCGTCATAACGGTGCTAGGATAGTACTAACGAAACTGGCATCGTTAAAATGAGCCCTGCATCGTTATAACGGTGCTAGTATCATTCTAATGATACCGGCTTCATTAAAACATATCCTACATTATAATAACACATCATAAAGATGCAGGATTCATTAGAACTATCCTAGCACCGATCCTAACACTGTTATAATAATGCATAATTCGTTTTAACAATGCCGGTATCGTTTGCACCGTTATAATAATGCCAATTTTTATATATCAACGCTGGCATCGTTATAATGACGCAGGATTCATTTTAACGACGCCGGCATCATTAGAGCGATCCTAGCATCGTTATAATGATGCAGGATTCATTTTAACGACACTGGCATCGTTAGAACTATCCTAGCACCGTTATAATAATGCAGAATTTATTTTATGAACACTGGCATCGTTAGAATGATCCTAGTATCGTTATAATGATGCAGGATTTATTTTAACGATGCTGGTATCAATAGAACAATCCCTGCATCTTTATATCAGTGCTAGTATCATTAAAACGATACCGGTATTGCTAAAACCATGCTAGATTAATTGGTGTAAAGTTAGGAATTTGTTATAATTATTGTAGGTTATAAAAATTATATACAACCGTAAAATTATATCTGTTGTATAACTAATATGTTTCTGTACCCCGTGAGCTCAACAATATACATAGCTGGTTTCACACTACAATATCTTATACCTACAAATTAAAGTAACTAATGTAGCTCTTTACAGTTATCAATTTTTGAATTGTTTGGTCACGGGTAAGCACGGGTGGCGGGTACAATGATGCTGACCCGCACCCGTACCCGCCGGCACCCTTACCCGTGACCCGTGCGGGTTTACTCAACCCGTGCAGTACCCTACTGGTAAGGGAACATGCAACATCAATACATACAATTTATAATCACATTTGCACCAATCACCTGAATATATTAAAGTCTTATCCTGTCCCACATTCATCCTCATCTTCTCCATGGCATGAGTACCAGGTGCAAAAGGTTCATAAACCTCCATGTCTCTTGATTGCATAGGGTTTGGTAGTATGTGGTGGTACCATGAAGATGACTTTGCCAGTTGAGGGTTGAGTGGGGGTATCGCACATATGGAGGGGAACATTGTACCAGGTATCTTCTAACACATAATATATATTTTTCCTGCTTGATACATAGGAGATGGAAGTAATGTACCTTTGCTAAAAACCATAATCTCTTCTGATGGTATGCCCTATGTTTTGGGGTACACTAGGCAGGGTGTGGTCTCTCCTACTACAGGCTAGGGAGTTGAATGCCCAATCTGTGGCTGTTGAGAGGGAGATGCCATTTGCTGTTAGTAGTACTTGCTGCGCTAGAGAAAACAACAACCTGTATCTGAAAGCTGTATTATATATGATTATAGAATGAATCACTGTATCTAGCTCCATAAAGTAACTCATGGGACACAATGCCAAAGTTATCTTGGGACACAGTGCATTAGCCTCTCATTTGTCAAAGATAAAGGAATTAATTCATCTAAAACACCTTACTGAACTTATGTCTACTAAATTTACCTTTGTATCAGCATGTTTTTACCTTAATTCAAGAAACTTGAAGTCCATGCACTTAATATAACACATCAGAGGTGCAGTATATAAACACAAGAAGTAACTATAGGTTGTGTGAAAAGAAAGGATACAAGACCCTAGTAATGAAAATGAGATGGAATTGAGACATCTTCATAGACTGTACTCTCCTGTAACAATTTTTTCAGATTGACACTCCTTAAAATGTTATAAGGTATGTCAAAATTTCTTCTGTTATGTTTGTTTTATTACTTTCTTTCTTTCTAACTTGAAGTAGCTGATTCATTACAATACTCTTCATTGTATCAGGGTGTTCATCTCCAAGATATCTCATTCTTTTTTCCATCACTTCAATCTGCAGTTTCTCTGCCCTTTCCACATTCCCTGACTGGAATATGTATCCACAAGATTATGCATACTGACAAGAGTGTCAGGGTGTTCACCACCAAGAATTCTTGTTCTTTTATCAAGAATCTCAATTTGCAACTCCAGTGCTTTATTCAACTGTCCTTCCCCAGCATATGCACATGCTAAATCATTCATAATCTGAAGTGTCTGAGGATGCTCATTACCAAGATTTTTTGCTGCTTTGTTCAAAACCTTGATTTGAATTTCCTTGGCCTCAGTCCACCTCCTTTGTCTCAAGTATGTATTTGCCAGATTATTCATCATAAGCAAAGTGGAAGGGTGGTCTTCACCAATAATCCTTTTTTGCTTGTCAAGGACATTAATTTTTATTTTCTGTGCTTCTTTCCATTGTCCTTGCTTGAAGTGTATACTTCCCAATTGGCCCATACTATCTAGTGTGTCAGGATGTTCTTCACCAAGAAGTTGTTTCCTTCTTTATATTACATCAATTTGCAACTCCTTTGCTTCTTTCCATCTCCCTTGACTAGAGTATGTAGCTGCCAAATTGTTCATAGAATAAAGTGTGTGAGGATGTTCCATTCCAAATAAATCAATTCTCTTGTTGAGAACATGGGTCTGTAATTTTTCTGCTTCTTTCCATCTCCCTTGTCTAAAGTATGTACCACCTAAATTATTTATGATAAGAAGGGTTCTAGGTATATCATCACCAAAAGTTTCTTTAGCTTCATTTAAAAGCTTTGTATGTATTTCCTCTGCTTCTTTCCATTTTCCAACAAAATTGTAGATATATGCAACATTTAATTTGGCACAATGTGTCATATGATGATCTTTGCCATATATCTTTATTCTGTTTTTCAGTAAGTGAGTAAACAATTCTGCTGACTCTTTCCATTTCCCTTGATAATCATATGTAATTGCCAAATTATGCATAGTCTCCAGTGTCATATAATGTGTATCACCATAATTGCTTGTAGTAATCTCAATTATATTTCTTCCTATTCTCTCAGCCATGGTAAGTTTTCCTTGAGCCATGTATGTGCTTTCAAGGCACAACATACACTGAATAGTATCATAATGATCTTCTTCAAGTATTTCTGAACTCTTTTTCTAAATCCAAACCTCCTGATCTTCTGCCTCTTTGTATTTGCCTTGATGGTACTGACTGATTGCTGACTGTAAAATAATGCCCAGACTTAATGGATTCTCTTCACCATATTTGTTCTGGTACATCCTTAGTTTTATCTTTAATAATTTCTCCTCAAATTTGTACTTTAATGTTGTGTGAAATACAGTTAAGAATTGTTCAAGTATGTCAATGTTATATCCGTGTCCGGATACATCATGCCGACATTCCCATGTGACCTTCCAACATACCTGGATTGTTCCTGGAACATACACGCTTTGGGTTTACACTTCCTGACATTCCTGGGCAGGAATGTACCTGGAACCAGTCAGGTTTTCTATTGGGTATCCCGGATATGTACTTTCTCTTATGATGGCCTCACCACGTCATCATTCTATTACTCCTCTCTTCCATTCCTACTTATATGTTTCATTATGGCCTTTGTAGATTAGTTCCTTATTCTTCATTCTGAGCATGTCATTTGTGCTCCTACTCCGCTTTGCCCAGACTTCATTTCCTACTTACTCCTTTGACTTGTCCTTTGTATTATACTTCTACATTTGTACCTACAGGTTCCTACTTAGTATAAGTAGTCTTCCAGATGTAATAAGTAGTCTTCAGTATTCGTATAAACCTCATACACTTCTTCCTACTTCTAAGTTCCAAAACCCACTCTGGGTTTTCCTTTGGGTTTCTCTCCCACTACCTAGTGTAGTGGTGAAGCCTTCTCTTATACTCTGGAATGTCTTCCTCTGTTGAATATCATCTTTCTCAAAATACGAACTATTCTCTGGGGATATTCAGGCGGCACAGCACATATGCTGAAGCCACAGTTCACTTCTGCACTTCCACTCCTGTTCCCATACCCGTACTCACTTCAGGTTTCCATTATAGTTCTCCCACGCCCTCTGGGTGTCTTCGCATTCGTTTCCCAGTAGGAAGGGAATCGGTACATAACAGTCAATATGAAAATCAACACTGTCCACATTCTCTTCAATTGGTAGCACCTGGAGCAAATGAAGTAGAATTGTCTGATTATATATGTACTCTTCAGCAACATCCATGTTTAGTGCTATGGAAGCAGCCAAAATTCCCCTAGCATTGGAAATCCATAATTTTCGGTTTATAATTGACAATCTGTCCTGGCACCAAAGTCTCACCAATGGATGAAGACCATAGTGTTTTGTATTTACATGACCTTTTATTAATGAATAAGATCTAAGCATTGAAATTCCCTCTCTAAATAATGATACATTCCACTGGCAATTTTCATCAATGTTAAACAATTCATAATCCATGTCTTTTATGAGAACAGGCATGTCTTCACCATTGTATCTATCAATTATATCATAATAGTTCTTTGCTGCCTTCTCAAACATAGTTTCAGGTATGTTTTCATGATGTAAGAAAGCACAGATATTGATTACTGCACCCTTTCGACCAACTGATCATCAAATTACGCTGTGATGACGATGAACAGTTGGACCCTCTATTCAAGGATCAGTGTGATGCGTGATGAATGGAATATCTGTTTGTGAGAATTTTTGTGAGCAAAGCAAGCCACCGAAAAATAGACCCCAACCCCTACCCAAACCAGACATACCACTGTTCAAATTGCTCTGTGATGCATGATTAATGAGACATCTGTTCACATTCAAAGTGTTGTGTGATGCATGACTGAACAGTTGGTCGAAAGTCTACAGTATATTGAATGCACATTTAGCCACTTTTGCTTTATGATTATTTGTTGGATCTTCTGACATTCTCAAAATTTCCTGCAAAGATATTTCAAATGTGCCATAAACACTCCAGTCATACTTTGATGCTCCACTAAGCACTTTCTTATTCATTAAATATTGCCTGTGAGTTTTGTAGATGTCCAGAAATTCCTCAATGTCACAATTTCCACTTCTTATATATGCACCAGCCTGATCAATAGCTAATGGATGATAATGAAGCTCAGAAACAATTTTTTTTGCCAGGTATCCATATGGATTTAAACCATCTTCCAGGCCACTGGTTTTCAGCAACAGCTGTACAGCAGCATCTTCACTGATATCAGTAACTTCCATAGAGTATTTGCTTCTTGTGATGTTGCCCAACACCTTGTTTCTGCTTGAGATCAAGATATTCCCCAATACTCCAGAGGGAAGAAAATTCTCCACAACTTCTGGGGCCCCATCAGCATTATCAAATATCATCAGCCATTTTGACTTGAGTAGAGATATCCAGCTGCACACTGTAGCAGAAGAAAATTCTGAACTTTGAGCAGAGGGATAGATGTTGTGAATATCTCTGAGACTTAATATTACACTCTCTGTTGTAGTTGCATCAATCCAAAACTTATAATCAAAACTAGACAATTATATCAGTGGTATATTATGAGAATCAACATCAGCAATCAGTCAAAAGACTTGTTAGGACTTGTTAGGACTTGTACAAGTTGAGCAAGTCCAAACAGGTCCGCAAGTTCTCAGTCCGCAAGTTATTGTTGGCTATTCCACAAGTTCCGCTTCGTCACAGCTACACAAGTTCTCAAGTTCAAGATAACTAATATTCCAGATAATATATATTTTTATTTTTAATCTAAGAAAAATAGAAAAGAAATTTATACCACAATTTGCTCCATTGATGATGTCAGTTGGATGTTACAGGTCAGTTGTCGTCATCTGAAGAATCTGGGACAGGACTGCTGCGTTCGTACAGCAATCTTCTGTTACTTCTGAGGTCTGCTGTGTCATCCAACATGTCCTCCATTGCCGCAGGCTCCTCTGAGTCTTCGAATTCAACACCACAACTGGCCACCAACTTTCTCCACCGCCTGTCTGTGAGCATTTTGGCATGCTCAATGTAGTCGCACACCATCTCCTCAATAAGCTCGTTCTTGAATCTTCCCGGAGGCATGAAACGACTGGTGATATAGCACTCAAAGGCACGTTCTACCTACATAGAATAGATTATAGCATTAGAAAGAGCAAATAAAATAAGGAACAAGTTGAACACAACATACTGCAGCAGTACCCATGGCAACTAGGCCCTTTGGATACTCAGCTGGACACCCTTCTTGCATGGATGCGAGTGACCTCCAGAAAGGGCGAATAGTGTTGATGATAAATGCTGATCCAAATATATCCCTTGGTTTCTATACAAGGAGGTATAAGTATCATATTCACGAGTCAATGATCATTGCATTTGCAAACATACCTTGTACTCAGGATTACCAGATCATATTTCTTTGGGGTTGGGATCACCAAAGATTGCTGGACCATCGTACCGTAAAGCCCATAAAGCATATGGCCTAATCATATCTGGACCAGCGGTGACAAACTCCTCCTGCTCGAAATGCTTCTTGACTACATGAAGCGCCCTAATTCCAATTTGAGAACGAACTTCTTGTAGATGGCAGTAAGCCTGAGATCATATAAGGAATCAGGAGCACATCATAGATAAAGTATAAGGCTGCTTACTCAATGATAGACTGGACAACCATCCTCCTTCACCTTATACCCGTGCTCTGGAACAATACTATCTATAATTGTTTGAACTGTCAACACCAGGACTGACCCCTTAATCGAGATATTGCATGGGTCTTTGGAGATATAGAAGTTGTACTGTAGAAGGGGAACAACAAGTTTCTTCCAATGCTTACGAATAAAGTCAGGCAAAGACTTGGCAGTAGATGCATCACTGGAAAGGGAGCTGGAGGAACTTTCGGTCTTGAGTGGTGTCTCTGCTAAGAGATTGTTTGGTGCCATAAACTTGGGTGTGCATGCCATTGAGATCCATCCAGTGGAAGCAAGGGGAGGTCTTGGTGGAACAGCTGAGGACTTGTGTGCTTGGTGCTTCTTTGAAGGAGTGGGTGTATGAGTGACTTTGCTTGCACTTGATACCTGGGCAGGGGTACTAGGCTTCTTCAGTTGTTTTTGAAATGGCGTGGAGTCAGTGAGTGAATCATTGAGAAATGATATCATCTATCCATACGTTTTGTAAGTCTGTTGACAACCATGAATAAAATAGCTTGTACTCACCTCGTTCTTGCGCCCAGTCAGACTATCCCCAGTCTTACATGCACCTAAACTCTCCAGAAACTCCTCTACATCTCCATCCTGGCAAATTGGATCATCAAGAAAAGCAGTAAACTAGAAAAAAGGAGCTCTTTATGCTCCCCCCCCCCTTACACGTGAATTTCACATGAAATTCACATGAATTGGTGAAGTTCATGTGAAGTTCATGTGAAATTTAGGTGAACTTTTTCGCATTATTTTTGCTGAATTTCAGTGAGAACACTGCTAATAATTTCACCTGAATTTCACATGAATTTCGCATGAACTTCACCAATTCATGTGAATTCAGGTGAATAATTCACTTGATCTTCACATGAAATTTTTCACCAAATTTTCATGTCACTTGGTGAAGTTCACGTAAATTTCACCAGAAATTCACATGGAGCTTATACAATAGTAATGAGCTTCAATTGTATTTCATGGTGCTGCTTACTAATAATAAAAATAAATGTACATAGTAAATAATGACTCCAGTCAGAATTGAACCAACAGCCTCCGAGTAATGACTAATAGTTTTTCCCACAGTTCAGCAATTAACCACTACACCATAAGAACTTGAATAGAAAAGTTATTTCCCACACTATATACCCCCATCAACCCTCCACTTTCTAATACTTTGTCACATGATTGACATATCACATGACCAAAACACGTCGCACCATTGTTGATTCTTGCTTCTTGCCACATCACTATCATTCACTCCCTTCTCCCCTCCCTCTCCCCCCTCCCTCTCCCCCCTCTCTCCTTCCTCCCTTCCACTCTTTTATTCTTCCACCCTCATTCCTCCCCTATTTCACTCCTTCCCTCCTCCTCTTTCTCTATCAAGAACCAATACAGTAACAACAAGAGCGCGGGAAAGCGGGAGGCGCACAGCGAGCGCGGGAAAGCGGGAGGCGCACAGCGAGCGCGAGGGGCGGGATGGCGGGGCGGGAGGGGCGGGATAGCGAGCGCGTTAGAGCGCACAACGAGCACAGGGAGCGGAATAGCGAGCGGGGGGCGGGATAGCGAGCGGAAGGGCGGGATAACGAGCGGGATGGGGCGCACAGCGAGCGGAAGGGCGGGGATAGCGAGTAGGAAGGGGTGTGCAGCGAGCGGAGGGGCGGGGATAGCGAGTAGGATGAGGTGCGCATTGAGCGGAGGGCGGGATAGCGAGCGGGATGAGGCGCACAGCGAGCGGAGGAGCGGGAGGCGTGGGAAAGCAGGGGATGGGACATCGAGTGCAAGGGCAGGAAGTTGGGGGATATTATGTAATATTATTGTTGCTTTGTAATATGTAAATTAGTCACATGATCAATAAATAAATTCATTTTCTCCATATTTTTGAATGAATTTCACTCAATTTTTCATGTGAATTTCACTATATTTTCACTTTAATTTCACCTAAAATACATGAAAGTTCATGAACCTATGCTTTTTAGAAAATATTTAAAATCACATGAAGTTCATGTAATTTCATGTGAATTTCATGAGAAATATACTCTAAATTGGTGATATTCATGTGAAGTTCATGTGAATTTCTGCCTTTCATGTGAAATTCATGTGAATTCATGGTGAAGGGGGGGGGGAGTGTAAAGTACTGAAAAAAAGGTATTAAGTTACACAATAAAGACAATGGCCATTGGACTCACCTCGGTCCTCTGCTTTCGAGGTGGAACAAGTTCAACTGGAGCATTGTAAGTGCCTGAGTGAGCATCTTCATCATTAAGACCCCCTGCTTGACAGCCCTGTGAAATGGGTCAGTTGTCTGCAAGATCATGGGGGAGGATAGCACGGGCTTGGTTGTATGCAGTAAGATCAAGCCCAACATTTACAGTAGAGCTGTAAGACCTAGCACAAGTCAGGCGAAATAGATCAAAACAAGTATCAGCTGACAGAACTCACTTTGTTGACACCTCACAGTCGTCTTTCTCTGGATCATTGGACCCTTGTACTGCACCCTCAATGTCCTACATGGTATGTAAGTTACTTGCGAAATTATGTTGAATAATAGTTCAAGCACTCAAGCCTCACCATAGTCACTCAGCCAGCCATTGCACTCTTCACATCGTCATCTACAGCATTAGTTATGCGTGAAAGACCCGTAACATCTTCAACTGCAGCCTGAAGCTGGTCTTGCTGCTGTGTGGTGACACGATCTCTAACTTTATCAAGGAATATTAGTCCACGAGCTTCAATAGCTTTTATCTTATCCTCAAGTTCTTCATAGCGCTTTGTAGCCTTGTCAACATTGGCTTGTGTTCGTCGAGGTCGGGCTAGATCAACAGCACCTGGATCTGGATTCCTTTTTCTGCCAGGGAGTACATGCCGACTAGCAATTGGAGTGGGCTGGTAATGTGGTTAAGTGATATTTCACCAAGATAAGCACTTGTAACATACCGTTTCAGCTTCATCTTCATCTGGTCGAGCTAGATCAATAGCGCCTGGATGTGGATTCCTTTTTCTATCAGGAAGTACACGTCGACCAGAAATTGGAGTGAGCTGGTAATGTGTTTAAGTAACATTCCACTAAGATAAGTTCCAATAACATACTGTTTCAGCTTCTTCTTTGTCGTCTTCAAGTTCGCCCTGCTAGTTCAATAGGTAAGAAGAATATGTAAAAAATTATAAATTATCTTACAAGACATGTCCGTTTAGTATCCCCAGAGGCAATAGATCTGTCCTCAGAAAATTGTCGTTTTGCTGGAACTTTTATACTTGGTCCAAGCTTCTGCTCAGAGTCAACGTTGAATAGAGCTAGTTTCTGAGTGTGAGACATAGCAACTGCGATGAGTATACAAAGAAGTTGGGCACAGAAGTATCAGAATAATCAAGTTAAGAGGGGGGCCGCTTAACAGGTTTTATGATGAAGAATTGTAATTTGGTGAACTAGATTGTTGTGCTGCGTGGCACCACATTGGTGAAGATAGGGCTGGGTGCTCCTGGGCTGCCTTGTTATGACGAAAGGATTGCGATTTTGTGAACTTTATGTGCCATACTTGTGAAGATAGAGCTGGGTGATCCTGGGCAGCCCTGTCATGACGAAAGGATTACGATTCTGCGAACTGGATTGTAATGGGTGGTCTATTCGGTGGTGAAAATGGAGCTAGGTGCTGCTGGGTGAGCAAAATGGTTGCGAAGGAGAAAATTGCATGCTTTCCGGTCAATTTTCATGTTTGCGCACAGCGCTCTCTGAATATGAGGTTATTCATTTTTCCCATTTTACCCGGTTATTAGCTCCTATCAATTCTATGCATGCCGATTACACCTCCCACAATGTCAGATCCTCCTCATCCCTCTTGTCTCACTTGCCCAGTATGCCACTTCAAAGCAAAGAGCCTTGCTGGACTCATGCGACATAAACAAGTCCACAATTCCCCTACACCACCGCCTGATGGTAGTCACACACAGTTTGCATATGTGTGTCACAAGGTTTTCACAGGTATAGTCCATGATTGTGTTTGCTTTGTATTGTCTCACTGAATTAAAATTACTATAGCACGGCCAGTTGTTGTTGATAATGGAGACATACCTCCAGGTGTTGCTACAAACTCTCAGCCATATAACTCCTGGCATCCATTTCAGGATCACCATTCTTTCGACTTTGCAAACTTCTACTTCACGAAAATTCAAGCTTCTGAGGGTCAAATCAACGAGGCTCTTGATATGTGGGCAGCAACTACCCTCGATAATCATGATCTGCAGAGCCACACACCATGGGACAATGCCAACGAGTTATATTCAACAATTGATGCCATTCAACGTGGTTCATGTCTCTGGAATTCGTACAATATTCAGTACTGTGGACCGAAACCTGAAGTTAATCCACCTGCTTGGATGACAGAAACATATCAATTGTGTACACGCAACTCTCGGGATCTTTTACATGAGCAATTTTCGAACTCTGATTTCAAGGATTCAATTCATTATGCGCCATATATGCAATTTAAAGATGGAAGACGTGTCTGTTCCGATTTTATGTCTGCAGATTGGGCATGGGATCAGTGTGTAAGTATCTTTTTGCTTCTATGCACCTTCATTACTAACTCTTTTCTATAGAATGATATGTCCCACCTCCCTGGAAGCCAGGATGCAATGTTCATCCCAATTATTGCTGGAAGTGATAAAACTACAGTATCAGTTGCAACTGGACATCAAGAGTATCATCCTGTCTATATGTCCCCAGGAAATCTTACCAATATGGCATGTCGATCGCGTGGAAATGCGGTTCTTCCTGTTGCCTTCCTTCCCATTCCGAAGAGTGAGTACTACGTTACTAGCTTTCCACTTCTATCTGACTGTAATCATCAACAGTGAGCAAAAAACATCGAAAATCAAAGGCATTCAAGACATTTATTCGCCAGTTATTTCATGCTTGCCTCGTGAAGATCTTTTCTCCCCTTGAACCTGGTATGACCACTCCAGAGCTCATACTCTGTCCTGATGGTTGCTTTCAACGAGCCTTCTATGGGCTTGGCCCATACATAGCTGACTATCCCGAACAAGTTTGGCTTAGTGGAATCATACAAAACTGGTGCCCAAAGTAAGTCTTGTATTTTTATTTTAGATCAATTCTAGTTGACAATCATGCAACTAGATGCGATGCTCACCCACACTTCCTGGATGCTCCAGGGTCATGGCCACGCTCACATGAAATGACTGAGTTTCTCATCACCTGTTTTGATCCAGGGGTTTTGTGGGGACAGTATGGAATACAAAGTGATCTTGTGGTCTGTACCATTGTCACTCAATAATCATACCTGATAGATATTAATAACTTAACAGCCATTCACCTCCTTCTTTCCTTGTGCCAATATTCATGAGCTACTTTCCCCAGATCTATTGCATCAGGTTATCAAAGGAACATTTCATGATCATATCGTTAAATGGGTTTCTGCTTATATTCTAGCGGAATATAAGCCAAGAGGTGATGAAGTTCTTCAAGATATTGATCGCCGGTGTGTTTTTCCTTTTCAATTATAGGATGTATTGTTTTAACAAACCAATGCTTAGGATCTCTGCTGTACCTCCATTTCCTGAGCTATGGCGGTTTCCTGATGGACGTGACTTTAAGCAGTGGACAGGTGATGATTCAAAGGCGCTAATGAAAGTAAGCCATGTTGATTTTTGTATTTCATTCTTCACTAACATTTCAGTCAGGTTTATCTTACTGTGATTACAGGATATGTTCCAGCTCGCATGGTACAATGTGTTTCTGCTTTCCTAGATTTCTGTTATATTTCGCGTCGCAACTCCTTTGAATCACATGACCTGCAGGAGCTTCAGGATGCACTCAACAGGTTTCACAAACACCGCGACATGTTCATCCAGCCTGGAGTTCGTGACAACGTCTCACTACCCCGTCAACACTCTCTTTCACATTATGTACATTCTATTCGACTTTTTGGTTCGCCAAACGGCCTATGCTCGTCAATCACAGAATCGAAACACATCAAGGCTGTCAAAGAACCTTGGCAGCGCTCAAGCCGATACAATGCACTCATACAGATGCTACAAACAATTACTCGACTCGAGAAGCTATCAAGCCTTGCTAGTGAGTTCAACAGGCATGGTATGTTGGATGGATCAACATATTCCTACACTCGCATGATACAAGGAGGTGGATTCCCAGAACCAAAGGAGAGACTAAGGGGCAGTGACATTGAGGGTGACGAAGAGGATGATTTTGAGCTTGGTCCGTCATCTGCCCCCTGTGCAACAGCATCTGTAAAGCTAGCAAAGAAAGCAGGTATGTCGCTCTTCCAGTTACCCCTTTGCACTTCTATTCATTCCACCCCATTCATAGAACCAGTGAAGTCTTATCCCCGCAATCTCGAAGCACTTGCAGCTTGCATTGAACAACCCTGCTTTCCTGACATTCTTCGTCGCTTTCTTTGGGAGATGTGTAATCCTGGCTCCGATACACCAGTGGAAGCCATTCCAGCGCAACAACTACCACACATTTATAGCAAAGTCCATGTCTACCACTCTGCTTTAGCGTGGTTCTATGCTCCAAGTGACCAGGGTGGTGCAGGGGGCATGCAGCATCAACGAATTTGTTCCCACCCCCAATGGTTTCAAGGAAAATACCCGCGCCGCGACACAGTTTTTGTAAAACTTGATCAAGAAAGAGATGGGATGTGTTCAATGGTTGTTGCGCGCATACTACTCTTCTTTTCTTTTACCCATGCATCGACACTGTACAGCTGTGCACTCGTGAATTGGTTTCCACGTGTTAGCAATGATCCTGATCTCACTACCGGCCCCTGGCAAGTGGAACCAGAGTTTGATTCTCTGCAGCAACGCGCACTTGCTGTCATCCATGTTGACTCTATCGTGCGCGGTGCACATCTTCTTCCAGCCTATGGATCTGATCCATTACCTGAAGATTTCCATTTTACGCTATCACTAGATGTTTTCCGCTCGTACTTCGTTAATAAATATATTGATCACCATTCTCATAGCTTACTACATAATAAATAAATAAATTTTCGTCGTCTAATATTAGTAATATAGATAACTGAACTTGAAGACTGGGCAACATGCAAACTTGTCCGCGATCTCGGACAAGCCATCAAGTTCTTACAAGTTGCCCAGTAAATTTCCAACTTGCTGATGAAGGGAATAAATCACTAGTCATCCATTTCATCTTTTAACTTCAGACAAATTTGAGTTTTGCCAATTCCTAGGCAATAGCACGGGTAGGCCATACCCGCACGGGTAACGGGTATGGGTACCAGCGGGTACGGGTCCGGGTCAGGTCTCTGAGACCTGTAACCCGTTGGGTACCCGTAGACTTTATATTGAATAAAAAGGAGTAATGTATAATTACATGCACACAGTACCTTTATAATGAGTGTATAATTTACTTCAATATGATCTATTGTTCATGTATACACCAACAACTCGATTGTGCATATTGTTCAGCTTGCGGGGTTGAACTTAAGTGGCATGCCTACATTCAATTCACCAAATCTAATTTATCTCCTTCATTTCGTTATATTTCCTGTTGATATTATAGATATGAATAGCCTATTATTATACAATTATAACGACGGTATGTACGTATTTTTTGGTAATCTGATTCCTATTATATAAAGGATACATTCTGTATCTTCTCCTGTACACATAAGTTACTACTCATTCCCTCGATTCACCGTAATTCCTTTCAATTTTGTAGCCACTAATACTCCAATACTACCCAATCAGAACGACTCTACAAACGTATTTTTTAGCGGTCTGCATCCTCTTCTATATGTGATCTATTATTTATCTTCTCCTGAACATGTAAATTAGTGTATCTTTTCTAATTCAAACTTGCTCTTTTTGTATTTCAGCATGATTATAGCACTATTATATACAGTCTAATTGTCCTACATTGCATGCTCTATATCTCTGTGGAGCAGACTTGATAATACAAATGTGTATTCAATTTTATTCTTCTATTTGTACTGTATGTAGTAAATATTCACTGTTACCCATGCTGTTGCCTAGCTTGGACTCCAACTCAAGACTATCTCTGCTTCGTTTTTACTGTCTCTGCGTCATTGATATTGTCTATGCTTCGTTTATACTGTTTCTGCCCACAGAATGATAAAACCCATGAAAACCCCACGGGTTACCCGTTACCCCCAGTACCTGCATGAACCCGTACCCGTGGGAAAGGGTACGGGTTAGCGTCGGTACGGGTACGGGTCGAGCTCCGGATACCCGTGGGTTACCCGTGCCATTGCCTACCAATTCCTCCCATTCCATAGAGAAGAAATAGCTTTCTGCCATAATCTTCTTGGTTCTCTGACTTGAAGTATGACTTAATAGTGTCAAGGTACCAACGTCGACCCGTAAACATCTGGCTTGTACTTGGAGCTGTCCGCTTAATCGCAGAATCTGGTTTAATCTTATCTGAGTTGTGATATATATTCTAGAAGGAATGTAAGTTTGCTGGCCATTTATGGAATACTAAATAGTGATTCTGATCACTCACCTGTGTTTCAATATTATAAAGCGCTTTAGACTTGTCTATCATTTTAGGGTGATTCATTGTGAAATCATGCGCATTTGGGAATGTTCTTGCTGTAGCCATGTTGGTGGGCAATTAATCTTTGATCCCTTCTCTTAAGAACTACTTATATCTTTTCAGATGCGTGCTAGTGGCGTCATGCTTAAAATACATCCTTGCTTTCCAACTAACTTTCATTAAACATCTGGACAGATGTATAATTAAAAGTTGACAATTCGTGGGACTGTATTTCGCCGCAGGGGATGAAAGGCGAACACATCCCCTTCATCTATTTGATCTCCATAAGCAAGAAATGAGAGAGAATTTCCATAGAACTTTGGGATGATTTATTCCCCGGGCCCTTGAACATGAGGAGAATGCCGAAAGTCAGGAGGATGGGCTAGGATAGGCTATGTAGGATTGGTTAAGAGACCTGCGCTAAGATCTGGAATGTGATATCCCGGGCAGTGCTATTCGTAGTTTTACCTAATACTGGATAATTTCGACCAACTGTTCGGTCACGCGTCGCAGAAGGCCGCGAACACAGGTATCACACATTCCATCATCTACGAACAGAGGGTCAGACGCTGGACGGTCACACTCAAATTACAGCTCTTTCAATGCAATAAGCCATCGTCGATTGAGAGGTTGCGTACGGGAAACTTCGTCCAGAAAAGCAATAAGCGCTCGGTAACCCACCTCCCATCTAGATTCTATCCACACCTAGTCACACTTAGAGCATCCATCGACACAACACTGTTCATACGCGATATGCTACATCCGTAAGTATAACCACTAACGAAGCAAGCCGGAGATTGGGCATATAAATAACCTAAAAATAGCAAAACCAAGTAGTCATAAATGTATACGAGAGAAGTCGATCGTCATGACAGAGGTTGGGATGACAGACTGAAAGAAAAAAAGAAAGTCGTAGCGCAATATACAAATCGTAACCAAACTAAAGATAATGCAGCAAAAAAACAGTAAAGATATGGGAGTGTGGAATGTATGTATCATTTCATTGTCTGTAATGGGAGGTAGTGAGGGTCCGTGCGAGTGTTGAACGACAGGGGAAAGTAACGTAGGGCGGGGAACAGCAGCGGGAGTTGAAAGTGTTGAAACCAGATGGGGAGAGCAGGGCGCAGGTAGGATGGCGACGGTATGCATTAGGTATCACTGACCAAGGCAGAGTATGTCGAGGAACCACTGGGGTCCAATCGCCAAATCGATACCACAGCGCACCAACATACACACCCAGCAACCCACCACACCCTACGCAAAAAGCACATAAAGCACCAACGCAGACCCAACAATACTAGCCACCGACTTAACACCCCCAACATCTCCCCAGGCTCCACCGTTTTTCCCCTGCCATCACCCCCACCTTCACTTCCGTCTTCACATTACCACTAAACGCCGAAAGCGGTGGAATTGGCAGGGAGACTTTCATCTTCCCAATAGCCTTAAGCAGACTAAGGAATCGGTGAGGGTGAGCGATCTTTCGATCTTGTAGGATGTGTTTAGGCGTAATCCGGGTGGAGATGCGGATCGCTCTTCACGGGTGCGAGCGTAGCTCGCTTTCGTCACTGTTTCACTACGTTGCCGTATTGTTATGGAGGGGGGTGAGGTGGATATGTTATGGTGCCTGCTTCGAATGAGCAGGGTAATTCGCATGCTAGGCAGAGGCCATTTGAGGAGGGACCTTCGAGCCACTGCACAAAGAGAATGCGTTAGTCATGGTGCTTTGATAGGTGCAGAAACAGTTGAGGGAGGAAGCAGCGAATCGTGTAAGGAAGATATGGCGTAGCAGGACTGCACTGTAGTGGCCGACATGTAACGTCAACGGCTTCACCGCACCAAAGGATCGCGGAACACAGACCCCACAACGAAACAACCACCTCAAGAAAGGAATAAAAGGAAGCTATTGAAACGAATCTGCATGTCGATCACTAGGAATCCATGACGGCGTCCTGCCCGCCAGGCATCCCAAGATCCAAAAGCAGAACCGCTCGGACATTGTAACCTCCGATCCTCGACCTACCCAGGGCGCACAACACATCTTCCAATATGGAACCAACGTCCGACCTAAAAGTTCCGCCTAGAATGCTGGACAGTAGCACAAGGGAATGAAAGAGAACCATCGATGTCCCTGGCGGACTAGCAACCATCTATTCGCTAGCTCACAACACAACAACCGCGCCAGAGCAGCAAACCAAAAACAGGAATAGACGATGCACCGGTTAACCATGCCTCCGGCCACTTCCTGCCTGGGTCTACGGCGGACAAACCGACGACACGAAACAGGGATTCGATAAGGTAGGGCATTGAAGAAGCTAGGAACACGTCGCAGCGTCGTGCACGACGGCATCAGCCCACCAGGCAACACACAGTGGGTCAAATATAGAACTCCATCGAGCATTGTAGCCACCGACCCCCGCTACGCTCAGACCACTGACCACAATGGCACAAAGTCCCACGACAGCGACGGAACAAGAGTAGCGACGTACGTTGTCAAAGCAAAACTGCGACCCACGACTCCAACGTACGACAGTGCACAGCGGACTATGCGTAGACGTTGTCGCATAACCGTCCCCCACCCCTTCGTCCAGCAGGATCTCTAGTTATGGAGCTTACATCTTGCATGTTGTAAGATGTAGAGACTTTCGAACTGAGTGAGATGGCAGTGATTAGGAAAACGGTAGAGGGTAGAAGACATTGTGACTCACGCGTAAGCCTTGTGGATCTGTTAACTTCAGGCACGTACGAAGTCCTCGCATAATCCGACTGCCTTGTTCAATTACGCTGCAACATGCATTAAGAAATTATATGAACGATGCCTCGTAAAGATGGCAACTGGATCGGCTGGGAACGGCTTGTTCAAGGAGAGTTGGTTAGATGAGAGTAAGTATGAGTGCGCGAGGAAAAGGACTTACTTCTGCTTTCACTTCACCCCCAGCAGAGTAGGACAGTAATTCCTTCTCGCTGTTATAATTTCAAGAAAGCACAAGACCTGAGGCCCGAGTGCTGAGTTTGAGCCGGGTATGTCGTTGGACTCCAGTGTGGAAGGTCGACGCGGACGATTCATCGCGACTATGTACACAGCGGTAAGATTTGCTGACGGTCCATTGTAAGATCGAAGAAGGGCGAAGGTATAGTATTCGAAGTACACAAATATAGCATTAGAAGCGAGGGATGGATGGGGTCGACGAGTCGGGCACAGCGTAGACGTTGACGTTGTGGTGAAGGTTGTGGTTGCGATTGAACCACTCGGCGTTAAGACACTCCATTATCTCCGTAGCGTGTTCCTCAACAACTGCAACAACAGCGACGACCAAACAATGACTACACCGCGTTCTTCACCACTGGCACCAGCAAGACAAACACTATCAACCATATCGCCTTCAAGGGCATACCATCCCTATAGTTCAGCTTCCACCTTGCGTCCGTAATACGCATTAGGGATTTTGAGACATTCATGAATCGTTTGACCTCAAGAGGGAATGCTGCCTTCGACTCATCTTCACCAAGCACGTAGGTTGCGATTCCTGATATCTCTTTAGCTAGTGACTGACCCTAGTTTCTTTCAGGCTCATTAATGCTTTGCGGAGCTCATCTGAAGGCACATATCGACGTCCTCGACCAGGGCTGTGGAAGGACATGACTGCACCACCCGAAAGAGACGCCAGTCCCGGACCCTAGCTTGATCGCTTGGATTACCGTATCCTTCACGCGCTAGTTGCGAGTTGCAACACTCCGGGCCAACTCGACGATTAGAAGCCAGGGAGCAAGGGGATACGCTCAAGAACAACGTACGACTGTTCCTACGCTATATCTATGCGTCGTACCTCCTCTTGCGGAGTGACGCGATACTGGAACCTATGAGGCGATATCGGTTAGGCGCACATTGTTGCGTAGTAGTTGAGCATGAGATTCTACGTACGCATCGCTATACCCTTTTCTCGCTGCTATCGCCAATATACTCTTACTCCCAGGAGGCATGGTTAGCTCGAATTATTGGGCACGATAGTTATCGTACATAGACGCAACGAATGGCTCCCCTCTCCTGCTGATGATTCACGTTCACGCTGACACGCCCATCCGTTTCATACCGACCCCATCCCTCAACAACGGACAACACGTAACCAGCTACCACTGGCCTTCCTTGCCTAAATGTCTTCACGAATGTTATGGGAATTCCTTCAATAGTTGAAGAAATTAGAACCCATGCACGTTCCTTGGCTCACACTCCACTCCACATCGAAGTCTTCAGAAGAGCTCCTTTCACACGTCTGGTGGTCCCCACCCCCGACCCATCGCTCTATACATTTGATCCCGAGCGATGAACAAAACAATGGTCTGATGATCTACCTACACCGTCGTATCTGGTACCTCTACCTGGTTTATCCAGATACCAACATATGTAGTCGCCTCCTCCCCTGCCCTTCCCTTGGACAGAAGAATGTACCCTTATCACTGATCGACTATCCTCTTTCACTCAGGCTCAGGTGCTTACTCGTCACTCGACGTTACAGGACAACTTTGAGCACCGTTAGTGCTCATATGTTTGAAGCAGAGCCTAGAGCTCGTCCTCCCCGAGAACTAGCAGGAACGAGCAATACCCTCCACCGCTCAAAAGCTCGATACGCCGGTCGCACCACTGTAGGACGAACATGCATTCGCTCGGTAACACTATAGGAAAAAGGCTGTTCCTTCGTTGAATAAGGACACGAAGGCTCAACTACGGCTAGCAGAGATTAGAACAGTTAGTACCTGACACAGAGCATACTGCGCATGGGCGTGGTTTACATTCATCATGATCCCAGGGGCTCTGGCCTCGTTTAGCGCTTGGGCATATAGATTAATAACTATTTTTCTCATTCCCTCTTCGATGAAGTACCTCATTTAACCCTTAACGTCATCGATCTACCCAGTCTATAAACACATATCTTTGGATTCTCATCACCTAATCGCTTCGATCTTATCTATCAGTAATCGGTTTGTTAGGCCAGATATAGGATCCGTCGCTTCTCACTATTTTGACAGATTGATGTGCATGTTTTCAATCGATGGCAGCCATCGATTGATAGATCGAAATAGCAGCATTAAACCGCCTAAACGGCGAAGGTAGTATGTACTACTACATTCCTGGTACATTCCCTTGTTATGGTATATCATGTGTGCGAATGGTATTAGTATTGAATCTTGTGATACCAACCCGCATTTCCTCATATGCTTAATAATAATATGCGCTCCACGCTAATTTAGAACAGAGCTCAACCGAAACCTATGCAAGTCGTACTTTACTGCCTATTCACCTTAAGCAATTTCGCCTTCTCCGTAGCAATAGCCTCAATCAACATACACCCATATATCTCTCGGAAAATCGTTATCGTTGTAAGCACTTAGCAGGCGTTCGGTTGTCACGTCACCTGGAGATTAATAGATGCTTCTATCAACGCATTTTTTAATCACTGCTTGATTTCTGCGCGTAGTTCTTGCAGCATTCTTCCGAGCCATCTTGGGTAATTATATCTTGTAAGTCTTGTCCCTTTTCTGCATTTCTGCATCCATCTGGATTCTGAGTCCTCATTCTCGCTCGACATTACATACCCTTTTATTTCATTAGCACGATGAAAACCTTATACACGAGGGACTCGGTGATTGCACTGCATGCACGCCTCGATATTTCAATGTGAAATAAGTAGCTTTGAAATATTGTGGAAATATTCTTAAGCAATTTCGCCCTCTCCTCCGTAGCAATAAACTCAATCAACACACACCATACATCTCTCGGAAAATCGGTATCATTGTAAGCAGGCATTTAGTTGTCACCTGGAGATTAATAGGTACTCATATCAACGCATTTTTTAATCACTGCTTGATTTCTGCGCTTAGTTCTTGCAGCATTCTTTTGGGCTATCTTGGGTAATTGTATCTTGTGAGCTATGTCCCTTTTGCTGCATTTCTCTATCCATCTGGATTTTGAGTCCTCATTCTCGCTCGACATTACATACCCTTTTATTTCTTTAGCACGATGAAAACCTTATACACGAGGGACTCGGAGGTCGGCTTCTCAGCGCTATGACGATCTATGGTATACTATGATACGAGAATATTGACAGTTTTTGTACTTGATCTATCAGATGTGCAACAGAATGTCAACAGAAATTGACAGATTGATTATTGTAAGTTTGATGCTGCCAGTGTGCCGCTGAAAGATAAGTAGTATGAATTGAAGTTCATGTAACAAACATATGAATTTGACTCCCCCAACATGTCTAGCACCCACATAGCCTCTGGTACATTAGCAAATGCACAAAACTTCATCATTGATCATCCTAAAATGATAGACAAGTCAAATATCCTTCATAATGTTAAAACACAAGTGAGTCTTGGCTCCATAAGTGGCACCTGTCAGTGCATTTAATATTGAACATTCCACTTCTAGAATATATATAACAACCCAGACAAGATCAAGCCAAACTCACCCATTCAGCAAACAGTTCCAAGCACCACTCAGATGTTTACAGGTCAGGAGAGATACCTTAATGCTCTAAAGAAGTATTTCCAGTCAAAAAACCAAGAAGAACATGGTCAAAAGTTATTTCTTCTTCATGGAATAGGAGGAATTGGAAAAACCCAAATCTGTTTAAAGTTTAAGGATGAAGTGGATGACTTGTTAGTAATTTCATTCATTTTCATGATTTGACATTCATAAAGTTGCCTTCTTAGTTTTGATTATAAGTTCTGGATTGATGCTACTAAAGAAGAAAGTGTCATACTAAGTCTCAGGGATATTTACAAAACCTACCCCTCTGTTCAACATTTAGAATTCTCCCCTGCTGCAGTGTGCATTTGGATTTCTCTTCTTAAGTTCAAATGGTTGATGATATTTGATAATGCCAATGGTGCACCAGAAGTTGTGGAAAACTTTCTCCCCTCTGGAAGATCAGGAAATATCTTGATCTCAAGCAGAAATCAAATATTGGGAAATATTACAAGGCATAAATACTCAATTGAAGTTACAGACATGAGTGAAGATGATGCTGTGCAGCTTTTACTGAAGGCTAGTGGCTTAGAAGATAATTCAGATCAGTATGATGTTGTGGCAAAGGAAATTGTTTCTGAACTCCACTATCATCCATTGGCTGTTGACCAGGCTGGTGCATATATAAGAAGTGGAAACTGTGTCATTAATGAATTTCTGGATATCTACATAGTACACAGACAAGAGTTGATGAACAAGAAGGGATTTAGTGGAGCATCAAAGCATAATGAGAGTATTTATGGAATATTTGATATATCTTTTCAAGAAATATTGAGAATGTCACAAGATCTAATGAATAATCATCAAGCAAAAGTGGCTAAATGTGCAGCTAACATAATCCACATTTGTGCCTTTTTACACCATGATAACATACCTGAAAGCATGTTCCAGAGGGCAGCAGAAAATTATTTCAAAACAATCAAGACATATTCAGATGAGAATATGTCTACATTGGTTGAAAATATGGATCATGAGTTGTTCAACCTTGATGAGAATGGGCATTGGAATACACAGTTATTTAGGGAGGGAATTACAATGCTTAGGTCATTTTCATTAATAAAAAGTCATTTGAATGAAAAATGCTACAGCATTCACCCATTAGTGAGACTCTGGTGCCAAGATAGATTGTCATCAAAAGACAGAAACTTGTGGGCTTCCAATGCTATGGGTATTTTGACTACCTCTATTAAGGATTCATCAAGCAATGAAGAGCACATATACAATCAGACAATACTCCTTCATGTGCTTCAAGTGCTTGCATATCAAAAGAATATGAATCAGACTATTGGTTACATTGATGTACTTGTACAATTAGCAGATGTTTTAAACCGGATGGGAAAATATGAATTAGAGGAAGAACTAAGACAAAAATGTCTGAAAATATACCAGGATATCCTTGGAAATGAACATTCTGTCTGTCTTAATCATTTAGCAAAATTGGCAAATGCACAGTATAACCAAGGAAAATATATAGAAGCAGAAGATCATGGATTTTGGATTTTGGAAAAGAGTATAGAAATTTTTGGTAAAGAACATCCAAAGACTATTTGGTTTATGGATAGTCTTGGATATACGTACCAAGGTCTAGGAAAATTCAAGGAGGCAGAGAAACTACAGAAAGACATTGTAGAAATCACTACAAGAGTTTATGGTGAAGAGCATTTTTATACACTTTCAAGTATGATTACTATGGGAACAATATATAGTGTGTCAGGAAGATTAAAAGAAGCAGAAGAAATAGAAATAGAGGTTTTGAACAAGAGTAGAAAGAAATTTGGTGAAGATCATGACTTAACACTAAGTTGTATGCATAGTGTAGCAGTGATTTATGATTATCAAGGAAAGTGGAAGAATGCAGAGGAGTTATACAACCAAATAGTGGAAAAATATACAAAACTTTATGGCAAATATCATCCTATAACAATTGTTCCCTTGATTAATCTAGCATTTACATACAATTATAATGGGAAATGGAAAGATGCTGAGGAATTACATGTAAAGCTTTTGAATGAAGCAAAAGAAATATTTGGTGAAGATCACCCTAATACACTTATCATTGTGAATAATCTGGGTAGTACATACTTCGAGCAAGGAAGATGGGATGTGGCAGAAAAATTACATGTTCATGTTCTAAGCAGAAGAATGAAAATTCTCGGAAATATACATCCTCACACACTTTGGTGTATGAATAACCTGGCAGCTACATACTCCAGTCAAGGACGATGGGAAGAAGCAATGAAATTACAAATTGATGTAATGGAGAAGATGAAACAGACCCTTGGTGAAGATCACCCTGACACACTTGTAAGTATGGAACAGCTTGGAAGTGTATACTTTAAGAAACAACACTGGAAAGAAGCTGAGGAACTACAAATTAATGTATTAAACAAACAAAAGATAAAAATCGGTGAAGAGCATCCTGCCACACTTAACACTGCAAATAATCTTGCAAACACATATGCCATGCAAAAAAGATGGGCTGAGGCAGAGGAATTGCAAATCATGGCTTTGGACAAAGTAACAAGTAATTTGGGCCATGAGCATCCTCAGACACTCCAAATTATGAATGATTTAGGATCTACATACTTTTGCGCAGGGAAATTAGACAATGCACTAGAGTTGCAAAAAGAGGTTCTTGATAAAAGAATAAGAATAATTGGTGAACTACACCCTGACACTCTTGTCAGTATACATAATCTGGCGGAGACGTATTGTAGGCTAGGCCAATGGAAAGAAGCGGAGGAACTACAAATTCAGGTGATATACCAAAGGAAAAATATCCTTGGTAGTGAACATCCTGACACACTTGAGAGCATTGCGCTGAATCAGTTACTTCAGTTTAAACGGAGGAAAGAAGAAGAAAGCTCGATTAGAGGAGTTGTCCAATCTTTCTTTAAACGTCTGTTGTGATTGTTACCTGGAGATTTCATCATTTTTGTTTTAATTTGTGATATTTTATGTTTTCCTCTCTAAGTTCATCTTCAAATATGTAGTAGTAAATACGACACATAACTTCAATGTACTCATGTAGCTTTGAATTTTGTCTGACTGACAGTGACCACTATATTACACCAACAACATCCTGCATGCAGAAGCATGGAAAGTACGTATCCTTGTTATACGGTAAGTAATAAGCAAAGTCCCTACGAATTATTTTTGCTTACATCAAAGCGCCAACTTGCGGAACTCAATCGAGCACGATAGTTTATCGAAACAACACTGTTGGTAAGTACGCGTGATATGCTACATTCGTAAGTATAACAACTAACCAAACGAACCAGAGATGGAGGGGGGCATAAATAACCAAAAATCGCAAAATAGAAACATAATCGTAAATGTATACGTAAAACAGAACGCGTGGGGTATACGAGGAGAGTCGTCATGACAGAGTTGGGATGACAGAATGAGAAAGAAAAAATCGGAAATGAAAATCGTAGCGCGATATACAAATCGTAACCAACGTAAAGATATGCAGCAAGCAGAGAACAGTAAAGATCTGGGAATGTGGAGTATGTATCATTTCATTGTCTGTAATGGAAGGTAGCGAGAGTCCATGCGAGTGTTGAATGGCAAGAGAAAGTAATGCAGAACGGGGGACAGCAGCGGGAGTTGAAAGTGTTGAAACCAGATGGAGCGAGCGGGGCGCAGATAGGATGACGACGAAGCCGCTGACCAAGGCAGACTATGTCGAGGAACCACCGGGGTCCAAACGCCAAAGGCATACCACAGCGCCACAACACCCACTTGCAGCAGCACACCCCACCCTACGCAAAAAGCGCATAAAGCACCAACGCAAACCCAACAATACTAGCCATCCGACTCAACACCTCCAACGTCTCCCCAGCCTCCTCTTTCTCCTTCTCCTCCTCCCCATCGCCCCCCACTGGTACCTTCACCTCGGACTTCCCGCTCCCACTAAACGCCGAAAGCGGCGGAATGGGAAGGGAGACTTTCATCCTCCCAATAACCTTAAGCGGACTAAACGACACGCCCACATCCGCATCCTGAATCTGCTCCCACTGCTCTATCGTCGACGCAGTCGACGCAATAGTCGTAGCAGGCGAAGTAGTCGTTGATGAGGAGGAGGAAGTCGAATCTGCGGGGTATGGAGTCGGTGAAGGCGAGCGATCTTTCGATCTTGTAGGGCATGTGGATACGCGTAATCCGGGTGGAGATGCGGATCGCCCTTCGCGGGTGCGAGTGTAGTTCGCTTTCGTCACTGTTCCACTACGTTGCCGTATTGTTGCGGAGGATGAGGTGGACAAGGGTACGGTGCCTGCTTCGAGGGAGCAGGGTAATTCGCATGCTGGGCAGAGGCCGTTTGAGGAGGGACCTTCGAGCCACTGGACAAGGAGAGGACGTTAGTTATGATGCTTTGACAGGTGCGGAAAGGTTGAGAAAGCAGTGGAATGTGTAAGAAAGAAAGAATATACGACTGCATTGTAGCAGCCAACGAGAAACGTCAACGGCCCCGCCGCACCAAATGGTCGCGGAAGCACGGACCCCCCCAGCGGAGCCACTACCGCGACAAGGTAGGCTGCTGAAACGAATCTGCACATCGATCATCATGAACTCGTGACGACGTCCTGCCCGCCAGGCATCCCTCGGACAATACAACCTCGACCCTCAACCCATCCAGACCCACAACACAAATAACCACGTTCCACATTCCATACTCTAGGAACCCATCACAGCATAACGCACGATGATGTTCCAAATATGGAACCAGCGTCGGGCAATGTACCCTCCGACCCTCGACTCGCCCAGACCACGTACGTACGACAAAGTTCCACGGCACTGGGAACAACAACCGCTGTCAAAAGCAAAGCATGACCGCGGCCCATTGCCCATTGCCCACTGCATGTGATAATGCACAGCGAAGGGGCAAGTAAGTGAGATGCGTAGCCGCCTCACACTAACCCCCTTCGCCCAGTCTAGCGAGACATAAACGCTGGGCATGAATGAATGGATGAAAGAAGGCACAAGAGGTACCACTGTCTGTCATCATCAAGAAAAAAAACTGAAAACTGAAAACTGCGATGTGCCTTAACAAGCCAGGAACCTGTCATGCCATGAAATATGACGGAAAATCAGGACAACAAATCCACCGAGCAGCACCACTGAGTCACAAGAGTGCGCCTCCGAATCCTGATCCTGACCGCCACACGCCGCCGCCATGCGGGAACGAAAGAAAGGAGGGAATGAATGGTGTCGCTGAAAGACAGCAACAACCATTCAACGCAAGCAACACCTTCGAAACTGGGGTTCCTTCCAGTCCAAGAAACTCCCTCCCACCCTCGCCTCGCAACGTAAGGTTAATCGAAATTCACCACACGTCAACGAAACGCAAAGCGTCCGTCGGTGTCAACTCCAGGCTGTGTTCCCAATACCTCGGAGTATACCTCCCATTCCTATTCATTGTTCATTCCCGAAGGTCCGTAAGACCAGTAATCACCGACAATCCCATCCATATCATGACCCGAACAGAAGGGCCCCTCGAGGACACCGGACAGATATGAGATTGTCGTGAGATTGCGCAGTTGTCAAGCTGACATGAAGGGCGGCAGGGCCGGGGAGGTGAGAGTGGGAGTGAGGGGATCCGAATAGAAGGGTTGGTTACCCCGCAGATCGGAGGAATGGAAAAGTGGGAGGGGAAGAAAAGTTATAGGGGAGGAGAGAAAAGAGAATGAAAGAGAGAGAGACAGAGGAAAAGAGAATGAAAGGAGGAATGAAAGGGTGCTCACATCGGCGATATGCTCTCTACAGAATATCTTCCCGCAACATAATGTCCTACACGGTTCAACCGCATATTCAAAGCTAACGATTAGGAGCAGATCAATACTAGTCCATCGATGTGCATGAGGAAAGAAACCATACCAAATCCCACAATCCCTATCCTTAACGGCCTTCTTGCCGTTCTTTTCTCGCTCGCGCTGGACCGTCTCCTTCTTGGTCCGCCATTCGTCAATCGTTGCTGTAGTACTAGTAGTATCTTTCCCCTCGTAGCCATTGCCGGCTATAATCGTCCATTCCCTTTTCTTTGGTGCATATGAAGAGGAGGAAGCAGAGGCGGGTGCGGATGCGGATGAAGAGGCCCACTGGTCGACGGGTATCGACGACCCCTCTGACGTGGGGGTCTCTGCGCCTAGATTGAGTTGGTACTCTGTCGTGTCGTCTAGTGTACCTTTAGCATCGCGAAGACAGGAGTTGAAAAGAGAAAAAAGTACCACTGGACACCGAACCACCCTCCCACCACTCGTTATTGTCGCCCATCGACCCCTTTGGCATGTTAAGCAGCTGAAAACCTGGTTTGGGCCTTTGCGGCTGAGGAGCTTGAATCGTCGTCATCGTCGTCGTTATAAAATGAAAAGTCTTGAAAAGCGGGAGTTGTATATGTTAGGCTGTGGTGGTAGAATGGGATAGCAGAAACAAGATGAGTTGCCGTCCTGAAAGAGTCGCAATATGAATGAAAAGCAAAAAGCAAACAGGGCCGTGTGTTTGCCGCGTATCGCCACGCGGGGTAATCAAATTCCACGTGATCAAATCACAGGATTTCTCGGGACCAGAACAAGCGAGACTTCTTTTTCCCGCTCGATATCTGTTTCTTGGCGAGAGTAGATATCAATATCTTCACCTGTTTTGAACGTGTAAACTCCGTGTCGTAGTCGAGGCGTCCTAGGAAGATAAGTAAATCGTTGTGGGACTACTTCTTCCTCGTTGTTTATATCGCTGAAACAGATATGGAGCCGTACGGCCTTATTTGAGAACAGCTGATTCAATTCACTATACGTCATCATCCCGGACCATATGTGTACTAGGGGCGTTTGGACCTTCTTGACAGATGGGTTTTGGGAAGGTTGATTTTAGCCGTACGGGATTGTAAGCTGTCATCCGGACCTTGCGAGGCGCCCTGGCTGTAACTGCGCCGAATAAAATTCTTACAATTGGAAGGAGGAAAAGGATACATTTTGTAAAGTGTACGTTACTACGTACCCTTTCGGCATTTCATCCACAGCACGAGTCCACTCGTTCGCTTGGTTACTTCGCACCATGTCAAATCCATGCAGGGGGGTGTTAACATCCCGCCGTACTCGGTGTTACGCATAATAACGTATGCTCCACTAAAAATCCAATGCAACGCTGCGCTCCTAGCTCTTCATGACGACAATACATTTCGAAATACATTTTTCCTCATTGTCAAATGAAAGGAACAACGAATGTAGCGCCTCGGAAAACTCCGCCCACCCGCATGGATATTGACACCCTTCGACATGTCACGATGTCAAGATGGGGCTATCTCCGTATCACATGCTTGATCCCTCTCCTGACTCCATGACCATCGTGTGCACTTCCATTGGTCTTTGTACTTTTATTTCACAGGAGGGAATGAATTGATTTAAATGGATTTCGTATTCTTATTTCAAGTAGGTATGTAACAATGTAACAACGGCTTGTTTTCTGTTATCTATCTATGAACAATGGACGTAAGATTTTCTTTCAGCTAATGATGACACTGCCCTCAGATTGAATTTCAAAGTGGAAGTAAAGTGTTTACCTCCTTTCACTCAAAATAGACACGAGACAGGCCGACAGCATCAACATCGTGTAAAGATGAATTCCTCCAGAATTGATACCATCCAAAAAATAGCAATACATCTTCAAAATTTTCATCGCATCCCATCGCATCCCAAAATCAATTCTTCAAGATGATCACTACATGACACAGGGACAAGTCCGGCCCATCTTCATCCCGCACCAACCGCTAGGAAAGAAGCTATCCACCACTGATAATCGCCGTATTTCTAATCCAGCGTCTATCTACAACATATATCTATTCTTATCCCGTCGGCCATAGCCATTATAATTAACAACACGTTCTCAGCAAGAGGGAGCTTCCACTACCAAGGTCTTCAAGAATCGTAATATGTAACCTAATAAGCTTCACCTTGGAACTAGAGAAGAAGAGAATGGTCGTGCGTATGCGCAGTTGCTGCGGTGGTAGTAGTAGAATCGGGGCGAGTCACCATGCAGTTTTATCCATACAAGTAAGTATTACTAAAAACGCAACTCCATTTCATATTTTATGGAGTACACCGAAATTCAAGGGTGTGAGAGGTGTCCACTGTCTTTATGTAAACTCAAGGTCGTATACTCCATGGTAACACTCCTCGAAAATCATAACTTTGTAATCACAGCAATAAAAAATGTCAAGCCACCTTCACGGGTAAACGGGACCGATGAAAGCTTAAGTAGATGCATTGAAAGCATCTGCTGCGCATACTTATCGCACTCCACCGTTGACAGGAGCTGCAGTCACCTTAATAATATAAGCTCAAGGACGGGGCGGTGCATCCAACACCTCTTTTTGTATAGACTCCAATGTCAAGTTCACCGTCTTGCCAACGTCTGGCAGCCTGGCTGACTACCTTCAGTACATCTTAATAATATCCGAGTCGACCCTCCGCGGGGCGGTGCATCCAGCAGCACGTTTTCGCATTTTTTCCCTACTCTGTCTATGGTACTAGACTAACCATAATTTCCGTATCATTTTCGGACGTCGGACGAAGTACTATCTTAATCTTATCACGCAGTATGTGAAACAGCAACATTGCTTCTTGATAACACTCCAAGCTAAATGACGATATCAGCATGCACACTCAATATCCAACATGCTTCATTATTTCTGATTCAGAGTCTCCAACGCCTGCAATGATCTTACGAATACCAGCAGTGGCCACACAAAAATCTAGATACACAGATCTCCTTGGACCTAACCTCTTGGCATTGTAAATATACCTAAATTGCTAAATTTACCGCTAATTTACCGCTTACGGAGATACGAGATATCCCACTGATATCCCCTCCTGGCTCGGCGCAAATCATCGTCATCACATATTATCAGCAAGTTTCCTCATCTCCCGACAGCTCAATCGGGCGCCGGATGTTCCCGCTTAGCCGTCCAGCTTTAAATTACTGTTCAAGTTATCTATAGTGAAGTGCTTCCAAAGGCCGTGTAAAGGGTAAAGGGACTATGTGTGATTTGTGAATCAGCGATATGAAATGCGCAGTGCCATGTTAACCCAAGTCCTGTGCGTATCAGACATATGGGATTGTTTCCTGTTGATGCGGTGGTCTGGCTTTGTCTAGTTCGCGGACTCAGATGTTGTCGGGAGTGTCATTTCCGGGGAGGTCGATGATATGATACGATTTTTGCTGTTTTGACGAGTATGTACCCACTTTACAATTATTACGCGCGAATAAAGGGTTGAGTGGACTCTAATCAGGATATGTTCTCGACTATTAGAAAAGAAATTCTTGTCGGCATCTTTATGTGCGATGACGAAATTTTATGGAGAAGCCCTGCCGACCGACGTCGAACTTTAAGAAGCCTTATTCTGAAGGCTTCTGGCGATGATAGTATGTACAGTATGTGTTCGATATCTAGATCTGGGTCTTCTTGCTATTAGCGAAGCTTCTTCCTGGTTCTTGCTTTTAATGTTATCTTTCCGAATCTCAGAATACTTATCTCCACTCCGTGAAAACCATAACTCGTTCTTCTCCGTGAATCGAGTGGGAGTAGAAGCTACGTAGAGATGTTGGATGTATACCCCGGTACTTATAGGCGGGTATATCTATAACGGTAGATTTCACTCACAGATACTATTATAGATTCGAATGTAAGGTCTTCGCGTATACAATCAATGAAATCCACGCTGTTAATCGAAGTCTTTTCAATATTAACCTTGTTATTTCCTTTTTACTGTGATGGTGTGGCTTGTGCACTTGCCGGGAGAGGTGGAGGGTGTTTATTCATTTCCGGGAAGGTCGAAGATATGAAAGACGTCGACTTTCCTACTTCTATAACATTCCATCGTATGCAGTATCTAAGTTAGACACACGAACGCAGGAACTAGCCACTGCTTATTTTACTTCATCAGCGGTATCTGTAATTCATTCGTACTCTACTATAGCAATTATTCTCACTCCATCCACAATCTTTCTGGCAAGATGTACAACTCCTGATCTTGTGGGAGTGCTTACTACCCAAGTCCTTAGTTTTCATTAAGACCTATGACGTGGAAACCAACTTGTAGACTAAGGATAGCATATCTAGAGTGCTCACATTTGGCTCATGTTATAGAAAGTGCGTATAAAGATAAGCGACACAATTCTACAGCGATAAACAACGTATTTATAAGTCCCTAGAGAAGTAAACGTGCGAGATATAGTTCCAACAAGGAAATATCTAAGCATTAGATTTGGATGTACTCGGACGAATTGGCTCAGGCAACGGCTGCTTGTCAAAATGGCCGCCCAAAGTAAACAAGGGACCGTATTCTTCTCCGGTTCCCTGCCATAGAATGAGAAGGGTCAACTATACCATCCATAGAGTAACAGACAGACAGAACTAACAATCAACTAGCCAGGAAATCCAAGGTCAAATGGAACGATGCTTTCTATGTACTTGATCTGTTCCTTACTGAGAGCGATTTCGAGCGCTTCCAGGTTTTCTTTTAAATGCTCGATCTTTCTACCTCCAATGATAGGGAACACGAAGGGTGTTTTCTGCATGACGTAGGCAATTGCAACTATAAATTAGGTACGTAGTCAGTAACGTCATTGTGGTATGCGAAAACAATGAATCACCCGCAGTAATGCTCTTCGTTCCAACTTCCTCAGCAATCTTTTCAAGCGCCTTACAAACTAGCTTTTCTTTCTCATTGCGCTCCCAGTTTTTGTTAACCAAGTCTATGCGACCATTCTCACCAGATTTCTTGCGTCTCTCTTCCTCAGCATCACTGCGGATTTTTCCAGACGCAAGAACACGCCACGGAGCCAACGCCATTCCTTCTGCTCGTGCCATTGGAATTATCTCACGCTCGAAAGAGCGCTCAAGGACATTCCAGCATCCTTGATATACCACAAAAGGAGTCAATGCATGGTCTCTCGCGTACTGGTTTGCACGTGAGACAACCCAAGCTGGGGTGTCTGATATTCCCTAAATAATGACTGTAAGATTTCTGTACCTGTACGATATCATTGAAAACTTACCAAATACAAAACTTTGCGCTGTTGAACCAGAGCATTCAAAGAGCGCATGACTTCTTCAATACTCGTATTGTAGTCCCAGAAATGAACATACAACAGATCAATATAATTGGTTCGCAATTTCTTCAAGGATGCTTCAACAGTTATGTGAAGAGCTTTGCTGTTATTCCCTGCGTAGAGAACCTTTTGCTTAACGGATGGGTCGGTAAGTTTGAAGTTACCCGTATACTGTATAATAGCAAGCTCAAGAATCATTTAACGAATGTAGTGATGGTGCGAACCTTCGTTGCAATGAATAGCTGGTCACGTATTCCTCGTTCCTCCGCCCATTCTCCAAGGATCTTTTCGCTCTGTTCTTCTTGGCTACAATGAAAGTATTTAGCAAACATTACAATATCAAGAGAAAGTTATTTACTAGTTACAGGCAGTGTCGATGAAATTTCCACCAAGATCAAGGTATGCATCTAGTAACTCAAAGCTTTCTTCTTTGCTCATGGAGCCCATACCGAAACCTCCCCATTTGTCCCCAAGGCTCATGGCACCGAGCTGGATTGGAGAGACATGTACTCCAGCATTTGGTGAGAGAAGTCTATACTGGCCAAGAGAAGAAGCAGGGGGAGGTGGACCGGAGAGTAGAGACATGAATGTAGAATGTATCGGAGTGAGTTAGACTTTCGTTTTAAGTGAGAATGGTCATTATATCTGCTGAAGACCAGGCATCAGTATTTATACTAATCACTGGAGAAAACCTTCTTGGAAAACTCCTCGGCGATGACAATAACAATACAGTTGCGCACATTCGAAAGCTCCGCGCAGGCTATCGCATTAGAAATCTGCCATGTTGCTGACGCTGTAATAGGTTAACGAATTGTTTTTCTGGGTCTCAGCTACTAATCTAAAGGAGGGATTCGGATAGCATCCGACAGCAATTCTAGGATTTTCAGCATCATAAAATGATTCAGGTGGGAATAATTTTAGTGACGCGTTCTTTCGGCTTACGGGCTTCACGCTCTACTATCGACGCCCACAAAAAGAGTTCCAAAATTGTAATTATATAAGTGCGTGAAGTTTCGGGAAGGAGTGGATATCTAGAAGATTTATGTCATGAATTTAAATATGTATCCCATTGGATACTTAGCAGATACTGGGTGACTTTCCGTAAGGATTCTATTCCGAATAGACTCGAATATTTAATAGATCGGAGTTTGAAAATCTATGTCTATTTCATATCATTTTCTCGTAGCCAATTCTATTACAATCTATTATCAACAGAAATACCTTGAAACTTCTGCTCTCCCCTCGCAAAATTACACCATGGCAGGCCTTTTAAGAGTCAAAGTGACTAGACTTTTATTAACAATAGTGGACTTCGATGTTGCTACTTTTCGTTACATCCTCTAGATTCTGGGAGACTTGAAGATCACTGGAATACATTCACCATATGTAAAATAACAAAATTATGCGAGATATCTATTAGGAGGACTCATTATATATTAAAAGAACTAGTGATTAAATTTTTTGGAGACAAAGGAAGGACTTGGGAGTGCATATGATATGTTGCATTCTCTAGAAATTCATGGAATCCATGGAACTTGCAAGTCTGAAATGGACCATGGCACCTGTGTCATAAACTGGATGTCAGTTCACCTATACAGTCACAGATGGTGATCTTGGTCACCTAAGATCAAATTGAGAAATAAGACATACAATGTTTTGAATACTGCAATCTATTTATGTTAACGTTATTGTACACCTTCCAAAGAATAAATTAAGGGCCTGTTTGGGTGCAAGGGTTAGTTAAGCTTAGACTAAAATTCCCCACCAAATTTGATGAAAATAAGCCTCCCCTGAACCAGCGCAAGTTATCACATGAAATGTAACCTAAGTGTTTGGATGGGCTTCAGGGAGAGGTAGCCTGGGGTAATTTCAGGCAAATAGCATGGCAAAGCCTCCTCTATTGCTTTCCCTTCATTCCCTTCTCCTTCATCAGCTTAATATTTGCTCACTCACACAGGCTTGCACCCAACTTCTATTAATTCTGTACACTCATTGCACCCTACATATTCTAATCTTATATTTCTTTTTTTCTGATGTCATTTAAACTGGAGCTAGAGCTGGAAGGCATAGATGGTAAGAGATAGATCAAATGAGATGATATGATAATGTCAATTGCACATTCAGCAACAGATGTGACATTATGTGATTACTGGGTGACTTTCCATAGGAATCTATTCATGTTTATTTTGAATAGATTTGAATAGATCACTGTTCGCCGAGATGCTGATCCTCACTTAGTGTTGCATAGTTGGAGGTGGGGCCATACAGACCTTTATAGATTTTGAAGTCTATGGAGAACTTAAGACCCCTTGCCAGATTTTTAAGTCCTGAATAAACCTCACTAAGGCTTGTTTAGTCTGCTTAATTTCCCTTGATCTTCCTTTTATAGGTGAACTGACATCCAGTTTATGACACAGGTGCCATGGTCCATTTCAGACTTGCAAGTTCCATGGATTCCATGAATTTCTAGAGAATGCAACATATCATATGCACTTCCAAGTCCTTCCTTTGTCTCCAAAAAATTTAATCACTAGTTCTTTTAATATATAATGAGTCCTCCTAATAGATATCTCGCATAATTTTGTTATTTTACATATGGTGAATGTATTCCAGTGGTCTTCAAGTCTCCCAGAATTTAGAGGATGTAACAAAAAGTAGCAACATCGAAGTCCACTATTGTTAATAAAAGTCTAGTCACTTTGACTCCTAAAAGGCCTGCCATGGTGTAATTTTGCGAGGGGAGAGCAGAAGTTTCAAGGTATTTCTGTTGATAATAGATTGTAATAGAATTGGCTATGAGAAAATGATATGAAATAGACATAGATTTTCAAACTCCGATCTATTAAATATTCGAGTCTATTCGGAATAGAATCCCTATGGAAAGTCACCCACTGTAATTACATGATTCTAAGCCATTCTAAACCATGTGAAATCCCTTGTGCGACCCTTTCTGCTTAAAATGAATAAGCCTAACCCAGCTTAAAAAATAAGCTTTGCACCCGAACAGGCTCTAAGACTTTTTTTGTGATTTTTGGATGGTCCAGTGTGTCTCTATGAATATTCTTTTAAACAGCATGCGATATTGGACAAAACTAGGAAGCTGGTCATAGCACGGGAACTTATTGTTGTGCAGCGCTTAGTATCTGATGGCTTAATTAGCCTTAATACCTTATCTTATCAAGTGCCATTAGGCAGCCTGTTGACTCATGCTTGCCCATGCTCTCTGTACTTTACCTTTGCTTACTCCATTGCTCACTCCAAAATGCTTCCACAAAAGCTTCTGAAATGTAGTTAAGCTACCATTCATTAATTTTCCAACAGTTATTTGGGATTTGAAAGCCTTTTCCTAAAATTACTCTATTTGATATTTCTATGTTTTGAAAATCGAATTTTTCTGGTCTCATCACTCCAGCACCTCAAATAAAACAGTAAAAAGTGCGATAAATATACTAATATATTTCAGATGGGCACATAGAAAATTCCGGGCACACACAAAAGTGAGCATGATTGAGCATGCCATGCTCAAGGCCAAATTTTCATGCTCAAAAGTGAGTGTGTCACGCTCAAGATATAATTAATAGTTGTAACAAGTCTATTTCTAAGTCAAACTAATTGTAAATCAAATATATATACTGGTACTGTACTATTGTAGTCTTATTGCCACTGCAGGTAAGGTTTTTAAACAAGATAAATACTCAGAAGTAGAAGAATAAATATTAAATTTCACACTCAAGGTGATATTATTCACACTCAAACTTGAACGTGCACGCTCACATCACGCTCAAGATTTTATTTCACGCACAGGGTCGGCATCTCATGCACAGGGTCCATACTTTCATGCTCAAGGTCTGTCAGCTCATGCTCAATGTCTTTACTTCACACTCATGGTGTGAGTATTCATTTTTATAAGATTAAATAATGTATTTATATTTTGACCTCACTTACATGTGGGAGGAGTAGTAAGTGCTAATAAGTACAATAGACATGGCCAGACTTCAATGTAGGTGTGAATACTAATACTTACACATGAGCATGGATATATATTCACATCACGCACACTCCCAAATTCATTTAAATTAACAGTGAGCTATTATGTGTGTGATTGTGATGGGTATATCTATTCACACTCACACTTATTATAATATAAAGGATATGTGGTCGTGTAGTACATATCACACTCATTAATAGATTATGAGCGTGAATGAACATATAATATAATATATTTACCCTCACATGATCTATTCCATTCATGCACAAGTTATACTAGGTGAGCAGCAGTGAATATACATGTATGTGATAGATACTCCTATCACGCTCATGCTCAAACTCAAGTAAAATTGGGTGTGAGTGTGAATATAGCACTCATGCACAATTTATGGTAAATATGCATGAGCATGAAAAGAAATACCTATCATGCTCATACTTAAACTGGGTTGGCTTGGGTGAGAACTGGCATTAGTATGATATTTAATACTTTTTAGAATAGATCATAAGGATATGCTATAGTACATCTTTTGGATAATAGTAGTTTCTCAATCACTTAAATATTGCTTCACACTCACTTAAATATTATTCATGCACAGGGTCAAATTTCCATGTGCAGACCCTGAGCATGCATGCTCAACTCACACTCACTTTTGTGTGTGCCTGGAATTTTCTTGCTGCCCATTTCAGATAATATTAACAACATTTGTGCCAAATTTCAATGTCAGTGTTCAACTACACAATCTACAGTAGTGCTTTCAACTTATGGTAGGGGGGATATGGAATATACCTAACATACAAACTTAAAGCTCCATTACAAATTTAAACAGAGAAATTATGGTATAAAACTGTTGTAAAAGCATGCTTTGGAACCTAAAAAGTGAATATAGTAAGTTGCCATATTGAAAGATATTCATAAAAAGTGACTGTATGGCAGATATGGAGTGGCTGATGAGAAATAGATAGCCAAATAGATGATGTGGCAGCATGGCAAGACATATAGTTGTTATAGTGTGGCCAGATCTGCATCATTATGCATATAAATTGAGATATATAAGACAATACTTATATGTTTATTATTGTGGTTTTTGTTTTGCAGTGGACTGACTTGTTCTGTTAAAAATTCCTGCTGACCAACTGCTTGGTGTGACTGAGTTCCTGATTATGTACTGTAAAAGGAAGATCAAGGGAAACTAAGCAGACTAAGCAAGCCTTAGTGAGGTTTATTCAAGACTTAAAAATCTGGCAAGGGGTCTTAAGTTCTCCATAGACTTCAAAATCTATAAAGGTTGCCAAATATTATCCATTAACAGCTGGTTTCTCTTCTGCAATGAATTAATTCTATTAGGTGCATTTTCCTGAGGCGTAAGACAGAAGATAAATATTCTCAGGAGGCCAAGACCAGGCCGAGAATTGGCTGAGAAGTAAAATCACACATTTGTTAACATCATAAGTTGATCATAAGATAACAGTGATCAGTCGATCATAATATTCCCACTACCTTTTAAGGTAGTTGGGTTGTAGGGACCTTTCAACTTCCTAAAAAGACAATTTGTGGATCGACATTTGGGATCTCACTTTATGGCAATATGATTGGCTGAAGCCTAGTAACACTGTGTGATTGGCTCGTTAGCAGATGCCTTGTGATGTTGCATGATACAGATCATTTGCCTGAATACCTTGCTCATTTGCCCTCTTTTGATCCCAGCTTATTTTATTTCTTCACCATTTGTCATCACCTTTCCCTCTTATCTTTGTTTGCATGCCTCACTGATTGCCATATCCTGATGATCCAGTGCCTCTGCAAGGTCGCCAAGATTTTGGAATAAGTAGTAATTGGATGAGAAGGGGCACATTTCAGGTTCATTTCCTATCACTTTCTTGTCTTTTCTGTCAACAATCAACTGGCCCACTTACAGTGCATTCAGTCACTTTGCATCACTTGATTTGGCAGGGAACCATCAAAAAATTTCAAACATAAACTACTTTTCACCAACACTTCTAACCAACTCCAAACCACATTTAGAGATGATAGATTGGTTAGTTCTATCATTAGTGTGAATTACAAAATGATTGGCCAATTTTTTTTTTTTGGTCCAGGAAAAAATGAAACAGCCCTTATTACATAATAATATTAATACCTTATATAGTAATATTATTATGTAATTCGTGAGAATGTTCTAACCCTAAGATCTTGTGATTGACATCTTCTGCCACACCTGCATTCCATAAATGGTAATTGCACCTTAGAAACACTGTCAGAGTGGAGAAAGCATTGTATTCAACATGTTTTATATGTGTCTTGGTTAAATCAACTACAAACTTTGTCAAAATAACCCCCAAAATTTTTTAATCCACCTGTGGAAAGTGAAACAGCGTGGGAAAAATCGAGAAGACAGCGTAAATCACATTCTTTTGGTAGGTTTCCTTCCGAAAAAATATCAAAAAAATATACTAAAATTTTCTTCACCTAAAACATGACATGTTGGAAAGCTTCCCAAATGCACTGTACTTGTCCACACTGCACCACCATCACCATCTACACAATAGGGTTACTGTCCTTGCTTACTGTGTTACCCTATTGTGCCATCTACCACCATGACTCTTCCACTGCTGTGAGGCATCCACATGAGCCACCTTCTTGATGACCTTTGTGATTGCTTTCACTCACGTCCTCCTCATTACTATCATGCTCCCTCCTCTCAGTGTACACAACAGCCATGCCTTTGATAACAACAGCCTTGATGCCACATCTTCAAGCACCTGTCCCTCCTCCTCCTGTGTGTAATGACAATGGCAATGATGCCATGTCTTCGCAATGACATTGAAGGCCCTCCACCACCACTCTCACATTGTCAACATCTTCTGGGCCCCCTCATCCTTCATCTCTCTTACCCTGTATCAATTCCATGGACATGCCATTGAGCATTATCAAGCACCCCATTGCCATTTCCACCCACATCGTCTGCTTGGCGAGAAGTGCTCATTCTCAGTCTTGACGAGTATGGTCAAGCCTGTGGCAGAGGTCCCCTCCTTCCTTCCTCACCCACAGTGTCAATCCCTGCAATGTGTTTTCCCCTCATATAGCAAGTGACAAGTTCGCTTTTATCCCCTCCCTCCCCTCATCTCCCTCTCTCCTCCCCCTGTCTAGCAAATGACAGACATAATGTCACATGTGGTAATGTCAAGTTGAACAGCACCCTCCCTCCCTTCTCATCTCACAAGGGACGAGTGACATATGTTGGCCCACCCTCCTTACCCTCTCTTCCTCCCTCCTTGCTGTCATCTTGCAAGAGACAAGGCCAAGTGTGTTCTTTGGCCCATGCCTGTCACTTGGACATCCACCCATCCCCAACCAATACCACTGCCACCACCCCCATCACTGCCACCTCCCCCACCCTCATCTGGGTGTCAACACCACTTCACACCAGCCACTGGTAAACCCCCCTCCATTGTCATACTCAGACATCCCTCCATTGCCCCCTCCCACAAACTCACAGCTGCTGATTTAGACAACTCTGCAACCTCATAATCTGCCCCTGCAAATGAGGTGTGTTGGATTGGCAAGGTTGACAGCCTTGACTGGGTTATGGGGGTGTATAATATTGGAGCACTCCTGCCATGGTGACGAGCCTGGTAGCCCACTCAACTGGTTAAGTACCTGTTCTTGCTTGTGTATAGGCAAGGGCTGGTAGCTCAGTTGGAAGAGCGCCTAGTCATGAGTACGGGTGGTCACAGGTTCAATCCCTGTCCAGTCCAATAGTTTTAACAAGGTGTCGTCAACTATGTCCAACCACACACCATTGTCGAGCATGATCTGCTCCATCCCACTGCTGTACATTATCTCCTCTTTTGTCTCATGATCTACTAAAACACCCCCAGCCACCACAGACCATCGCAGACCTCGAATTCACATCAAACTGCCTCATGTCCCTCCCCGTAAATGATGGCAATGACACCCTCTTAGCAGCGGGCAGCCAGGAGGCAGAGATCCACCTCTCCCTGCATACCCCCTCCTCGGCCTCAGGCACATCCATGCCCTTCATATGGCAGTATTACCACAAGCTCCAGGAGAGTATCAACAACTCCATATTTCTCACTGGCCTATCTCTTACCCTCACACATGAGCCAACTTCTTCGTCGACTTCTTCCCCTTCATTTGTTGTCTCCCCCAATGGCTCCCTGGTATCGACTTCATGGACTCTGTGAGAAGTCCAGTCCCTGGCTAAGTATTGGTTCAATCACCCCTTACCTCCCTTCTGCTTCCCTCCTGATAATGCAGTTTGTTCATGTACCTCATATTTTCTCTCCTAATCTGAGCTCTTTACACTTAGCCATGTGTTCTGTACGAATCTGCGCAGAATCTGTGTGGAATCTGCACAGATTTTTTTCATTTTGGCAGAGGTTTTTTTGGGTCTGTACAGATTCCGCACAGATTCCAAAAATTCCGTATGGATTACACAGAATTCCTCGGAATTCCGCATTACAGACCTGAAAATTCTGTACAGATTCTGTTCAGAATCTGTACAGAATTTTATTATACTTATTTCCTTGCATGTGACACTCTGCATTAAGCATGACACTAGGTGTTGAGTGTGATACTAGGTGTTGAGTGTGACACTATACGTTAAATGTGACACTATAAGCGTGACACTAGGTGTTGAGTGTGACTAAGCGTGACACTAAGCGTTGAGTGTGACACTAAGTGTTGAGTGTGACACTAAGTGTTGAGTGTGACACTAAGTGTTGAGTGTGACACTAAGTGTTGAGTGTGACACTAAGTGTTGAGTGTGACACATGTGACACTAGGTGTTGAGTGTGACACTAAGTGTTGAGTGTGATACTAAGCATTGAGTGTGACACTAGGTGTTGAATGTGACACTAAGTGTTGAGTGTGACACATGTGACACTAGGTGTTGAGTGTGACTAAGCGTGACACTAAGCGTTGAGTGTGACACTTGGTGTTGAGTGTGACACTTGGTGTTGAGTGTGACACTTGGTGTTGAGTGTGACTAAGCGTGACACTAAACATTGAGTGTGACACTAAGCGTTGAGTGTGACACTAAGCATTGAGTGTGACACTAAGCATTGAGTGTGATACTAGGTGTTGAGTGTAACACTAGGTGTTGAATGTGACACTAAGTGTTGAGTGTGACACATGTGACACTAGGTGTTGAGTGTGACTAAGCGTGACACTAAGTGTTGAGTGTGACACTTGGTGTTGAGTGTGACTAAGCGTGACACTAAACATTGAGTGTGACACTAAGCGTGCATTGAGTGTGACACTAAATGTTGAATGTCACACTATACATTAAACATGACACTATGCATTAAGCATGACACTATGCATTAAACATAACACTATACATTAAGCATGACACTAAGTATTGAGTGTGACACTATGCATTAAGCATAACACTAAGTGATGAGTGTGACACTATACATTAAGCATAACACTATGCATTAAGTGTGATACTATGCATTGAGAATGATACTATATATTGAGTGTATCATGGATTTTGTATAGTGTGACACTTTTCACCTAGGGTTACACTTGACATGTGTGACAAGGCAGCAATGCATAAATCCACACAGAATCCATATAGAATAATCACCTCTAATAATAATAATAGCCACTATATAAATTCTGTATGGTATCTATACAGGTCTGTACGGGTCTGTACAGACCTCTTGGGGGAGTGTAAATTACTGCCTAATCTTTTATTTTAATGAAACTTGGAGTCCACTCGCTGTCCCCAGGTCCTTGTACATTCAAGGTGTGAGTTGAACACTTCACTTGTTCATTCACTGGGATCATTGACATTTTTCTTTCCCCCCTTCAAGTCTAAATGATTTTAGCATGTAATCATAGTGAACAATGGAAAGAACAACTATGGAGTATGGATGGACTACTTATAGGTGCAATTTGAATTCAATTGAACAAAGTAACTTCTGTCAAGTGACAGTGTTTCAACTCCGATCTTGTTAGGATGCTGCAAAGGCACTTGTGGTGTAACTGATATGATTAGTAGGAAATACTGTAGGCTGTATCGATGTTGTTGATAATTTGAACATTTCATTATCATTATTATTCTCGTACCAGTATAAGCTCTTGGTGAGTTTTCAATGCTAGGGACTCAGTAGACAAACATTTAACAGGACAGTAGTGGGCCTTGCCACTTGCCGGCCTTATTTCTTTATAATATAAAGACAAATACCAGATATTCCCAGAGCCAGTGCTCTACACCTCAGATGACCGTGTACTACATGTCTACCAGAGCCAAACTGTACTAAGAATTAATTAACACACAGAAATTGTGTCAGTACATCTAGTATACATGGCTCACTGAAATGTGTGCAATACACTGAATAGATGGGGGTTGTGATTTCAACATATAGGGTAAGGAAGTAAGTACTGTACTATTTTGACCTACTGCTCACACCTATTTTTGTGTGACAGCCCGAACCTTTGTTCAGTGGTCACTAAGGTGTGTGACCAATAGTGTATACTGTTCATAGAAAATTCCTTCCACTGAGCATACCCTATAGGAGCTCCATAATTTTTATCCAATTTTCCCTGTACCTCTGTTCGCAACCCTCTGTGACAAGTGACAAAATCCTTCAGCTGTTCTGTTCATTGCCTGTTGTGATGTGTGACTGAACAGTTGGTCGAAATGGTACAGTACTTGTAGTTGGAATCTGCGAATCTCAGGACACATTTTCCCAAATATGATCTTCTGATGTTTATGGACAAGGCTTTCACTGATTACTGCAGGAAGTTAGTTATATGTTGTACCTAGGCTACTTAATCAGAGGCTCTCAGTGACAAGAAGAGAACTTTACCACATTTTTCTTAAGATGTTTGGATGTTGGAATTACCATTTATTTGCACTGGATGGTTGTGGGAACAAGTGTAAGTAGTCCTTGCAGTGTGCCCATGTGGAGTTCCACCGCTTATCACTAAAATCACAAACTGTTTTAGCCTTTTGTGGGCTTGAGGTATTAGACACCCTGGGGGTCGTGGTGAGTTGACTGTTGACTACATATATATTCCCCATCTTCCTACCATACCAGAGCTAGTAATTCCTCGTTATGACTCAAGACGTGACTATTCAGCAATTGCAAAAACCCACTGGTATCCTCTTTTCATCCTTTCATTGTGCCTATGCCACTCATGACAAATGACCTATGTAGATGTTCAGCTTCAGGAGATGATATCACTTTGTGTACGAGCATACTCTGAGTGTGTGCAAATATGAAGTTTCAGTCTGCCCATTATCTTACTGATATATGATAGATATTGCTACAACGATGATGGTAGGTGGAAACCATGATCTTATGGAACACATGTTTAGTGCTACAATCCGAGCTGGGATGATGGAGGGTGAATTTTACGTTGCGACAGTGGATAACGAAAGAAATGTCCTTTCTCTGGTTCTCTGGTTTCCTCCTGGAGTAAAGTTGTTTGAAACATAGGTTTTGCAATACATATCTATCTGTGGGTATGTATGGATTGGTAACTATGGTCTAGGTGCAGCAGTTCAGTGTCATATGCACAATATATGATATTCAAACATGCCTGTCTATGGCCAGGAAGATAAGATGTCCAAAAGTTCAAGACAACAGTGTCAGGTCAGTTCTGGCTCGTGGTCAAACCAGAGTCTCGGGAGTTGGTGCCTGGTGTTGTTTGTCAAGAAATATATGTTTTAACCTCCTCTACTCTACTTACACACTCATTAATCCTTAACACATTTAAAAGGCTAATGTAACATGAAATACATACATAGACATAAATGCATGGGAAAGATGATTTTTCAAGATAAGGACCTGGAAAAGTAGCACTACCGAACAAAAGACAAAAGAGTAGTGCAGCATCGAAAAGTCACTAGTGCCTTTTATGAAATGTGGACTTGGGTTGCCATACTGTGGGCTCAAGTTGACTACATAAAGGTCCTGAGGTGATATAAAAGGTATGGAAAGCTGGAGCACCATGCTCAAAAGCATCAAAATAATTTGAGCTCCGAGTGTCGGCTCCTCGGCAGCTCGCTTGTGAACCATCATCCTTGCTTAAAGATGCAGGGCTTAGATTTATTAATTCAGTACCGAGTATGCTAGTAGTAAACTATAGTACTAATGAGTTGACACACTGAGGATCAAACTCAAGACCACTTGAATGGGTTGGGTAGTAAATTTAGAACAAGTTAATAATAGTTCCAAATATTAATAGCTTCTCAATTGAACTAGATGTGAAGCACTGATTATCATTGGTAAATATGTAGATTAGTATTAGTAGTAATTATTGAAATTGACAACTACAGTTATAAACCCTAAGGCCAGCTGTTGCCAGCAAAGCCCACTACCACTTTATTGCTGTTACACGTTCTATTTCTATAAAGTAGTAAGGCCGACAAGTGGCAAGTCCTGTTACATTTAATAAAGAAATAAAGTGGAGTGACAAGTGGCAAGTCCTGATTTTTGTATCAAGAATGTGTGAATGTGTGAATTTGATATCTATAATAAGAAGTCAATCATTATTGATACTGTTGACTATTGACAACAGCCAGGACGGCAGAGCCATTGATCATTCAATATGACTGTGCGTGTCATGCAGCTTCACGTCGCATCGCATCGCATGTTTGTTGATATCAACGACAAACTTCTCTTCAGTTCTCCTTGTCCCTCTGCCCTCTGTCCTTGCAAGAATGCCTGAGCTTGTTGAAGGAAAGGCACATTACATAACAACAGTTTGAGGACTGGAACACTATGGAGCTGCCCCCTTCAACTTTGATGTGCTGGGTTTGTGGGCTGATCTGACAGTGGCTGAAGCAAAGGCACAAAAAATCAAAATTCATCTTTTGCAGAAGTTATCATGTACCTCAAGATTTATGCATGGTACAAATTCAGTACAGACTCCTCTGGTGGCAAAGGAACTTCAATTAACTGCATGAAATCCAAATCCTCTTCCAATTACTTCTCTCAAGATTCGAAGTATCTACTATGCTGTCAGGGCTTTGATCATTGATTTAGGAGAACTCTGGCTGAAAGTAAGTTTGCATATTATGGTGAATTGTGGTACATAACCAATCTTTGCTTTATAGCTATCCTACTTGACGCATACATCGATCCAGATTTATTCTAGAAATCATTGGGAGAGCTTGTTAAGAGTACAAAAGAATGTAAGTATTCAATGTTGAGTGCAATATTAAACTCTCTTTAATTTAACTACAGAAGCGAAAATTCTCTGTTGGACTAGCCATTGAAAGCAACAAATTTGTACTAGCATTTGTCACTCATGATATGTTATTTCAGGTATGAGTAATAAGTATTGTACACTAAATAATTCTAATTTTAAAAACAATTGTTATAGCCCATTTGGGCGATGTCCAAGGAGAGTCTCAGGGCTGAACTGCCATATGTGTACTCAGAATATGACCAATTTCTTGAAGGTGTAGCCAGTTGGATTCAACATTGATGTGATACAGAATCTCGAATGGAAATAGCAGCTTCTGCTGTTCGTGATGTGAAAACAGTGTGGGTTGGGGTGGGGTCCTACACTGTTAGTGAGATATTTTTTATGGCAAGTGCGATGTATATTGTGAACTTATAGTTAAAAATTACTGATAGCTAGCTCTTGTATAGGTATACCTGCATGCCTTTGAGAATGTGATGTGTTTGACAGCCCTTCAAGAACTGCATATCTATGTGAAGCCTATTGGGCCTATGCCCACTGTGCAGAGAGGAAACTTCTGTAAGTTTGTCTACTTGAGCAAGTAAATATGAATCACTAAATTAATAACCATTGCCCAAAGAGGTATTCTTCGTCCTGCATGGGATAGGGGCTTATTGGCTCCAACAGCTAATGAATGAGTAAGATATCCAAAGAACTTTCTTCGCATTTATGGAAAGGAGATTTTACACCTTCCATCTCAGTTGGTTGATTTGGTGAATCTACATAATGTAAGTTAGTCTTCATTATTATATTGTAAGATGTTGACATTATTTGTTTTTAGGAAAAGATAGAAGAACTGGACCAAATACATAAATATGTATGGTACTGTTCTGATTACAACAATGAACTTCCCGATCCATTTGAGCCTTCATACCTCTGGGAAGCACTTAATATGCCATCCAAAGTACATCTTGGACATCTTATATTTGGGCATATTACATGGCAAAAGATACAATTGCTGTATAAGCTTCCCATTCCAAACATGCAAGATCCATTAACAAAACTGTTTCGCAATAAAGGTATGCTTCAATGTGTTTTTATTATTACAATTTTACAAATGACTACAGAATATTTGGAAACTCTACCAACATATCTTGCATTTAACATTCAGAACTCTTTAGAGTTTTCAGATTTTAAAGATAGATCTGATCACCGGCCATTTAAACCTTTTGCATATTCCTCATCTAAAAGGGGTACTCTTTGGTCATTGATTAATGTCTATCCAGTGAATTCGAAGGCAGATGTAAAGTATGTCAATTTTTTACCCTTAAGTTAAATTTAATTATTTGTGCCTAATTTTAGTGATACATCTCGTGCTATTCTCAAGAAAAAAACCCCTAAAGCCCATTCCTTTGCAAAAAAGAGTACCAAGAATGGTGTTTCCATTGGACCTCTTGAGTACTCTGGTAGTGGAAGAGTCTACAAAGCTGGAAGACGAACATTAAGGTAAATTTGTTCAATTTGATTATGGGCTGTTCTTCCTGGTTCTAATTTACTGTGTTTAAAGATTGCCTGTTCATAGCTACTTAAATGCAGAGCTCAGGCCTTCAGATGTTGAGCACATTGCTTGTAGTGAATGGAGAGCAGAGTTCAATGAACAAGAAAAGAAGAAAATAGTTAAGAAAGCAGAAAATGAAGGTCAAGAAGTTACTTCTACAGAATTAGAAGCCATTAACTACCTCAAGTTAACTAACAAGGCAAAACACCAACGTGATAAAAGAATAGAAGCTGCACTTCAGGAGCACAGGGAGTTGTTTGGTGATCAATATCCCTCTCTGAATTCCTCTTCTACTGATTCTTTGGAACCACCAACCAAAAAGTGAAGGATTAGTGCAGATAAGAGCTTAGTTATATCTGCTATAGAGAACGGAAAGGATAACACAGATATGATTCATACTTTACAAGTTCATAAATAGTACTACTTTTGGTAGATATTAACTTTTGTTTGTCATGTAACTATATGTGCATATACTTGCATGTTATTACTGCTGTCTGAATATAGTTTGGATATATAACTTTACTCTAGATGTGATTTTTCAATCAGCATAAGTATGAGGATGGAGCTGTAACATTTATTTCGATGTAATCAGTCTGTAAACACTGATGTACCAAAGGATATTGGTTTCAGTGAATTATTTCTTATTTCTACAAGAATCACTATGAAAAATGCATAGATTGGATACATATCTTTACCCTGGATGTGTTTTTTCAATCAGCACAAGTGTGAGGAAGGAGCTGTAACATATTCGCTTCGATGTAACCAGTCTGTAAACACTGACAAACATCAGCAGCAGCGCACTGATGTACCAAGGGATATTGGTTTAAGTAAATTATTTCTTATTTCTAACAAGAATCACTATGAAAAATGCATAGATTGGATACATATCTTTACCCTGGATGTGTTTTTTCAATCAGCACAAGTGTGAGGAAGGAGCTGTAACATATTTACTTCGATGTAATCAGTCTGTAAACACTAAAAAACATCATCTTCAAATCATAAGGGGGGGTAGGGGAGAGAGAAGGCAGGAAAAACTAGCAAGAGAGAAAAAAGCAGTAATTTACACTCCCCCAAGAGGTCTGTACGGATCTGTACGGATCCGCACGGAATCCGAAAATTCCGTACAGATCCGTGCGGATCCGTACAGACCCGTACAGACCTGTATAGATACCATACAGAATTTATATAGTAGCTATTATTATTATTAGAGGTGATTATTCTATATGGATTCCATACATATTCTGCATGGATTCTGTGTGGATTTATGCATTGCTGCCTTGTCACACATGTCAAGTGTAACTCTAGGTGAAAAGTGTCACACTATACAAAATCCATGATACACTCAATATATAGTATCATTCTCAATGCATAGTATCACACTTAATGCATAGTGTTATGCTTAATGTATAGTGTCACACTCAACACTTAGTGTCACACTTAATGCAGAGTGTCACACTCATCACTTAGTGTCATGCTTAATGTATAGTGTTATGTTTAATGTATAGTGTCACACTTAATGCATAGTGTCATGTTTAATGTATAGTGTGACACTCAACACCTAGTGTCACACTTAGTTACACTCAATGCTTAGTGTCACACTCAACGCTTAGTGTCACACTCAACGCTTAGTGTCACACTCAACACTTAGTGTCACACTCAATGTTTAGTGTCACGCTTAGTCACACTCAACACTTAGTGTCACACTCAACGCTTAGTGTCACACTCAACACCTAGTGTCACACTCAACGCTAAGTGTCACACTCAATGTTTAGTGTCACGCTCAACACTTAGTGTCACGCTTAGTCACACTCAACACACTCAACACCTAGTGTCACGCTTATAGTGTCACATTTAACGTATAGTATCACACTCAACACTTAGTATCACACTCAACACCTAGTGTCACGCTTATAGTGGCACATTTAACATATAGTGTCACACTCAACACCTAGTATCACGCTTATAGTGTCACATTTAACATATAGTGTCACACTCAACACTTAGTATCACCTAGTGTCACACTTAATGCATAGTGTCACACTCAACACCTAGTGTCACACTCAACGCTTAGTGTCACACTCAACGCCTAGTGTCACACTCAACACTTAGTGTCACGCTTAGTCACACTCAACACTTAGTGTCACGCTTAGTTGCACTCAACACTTAGTGTCACGCTTAGTCACACTCAACACCTAGTGTCACGCTTATAGTGTCACATTTAACATATAGTGTCACACTCAACACTTAGTATCACACTCAACACCTAGTGTCACATTTATCATGTCACATTTAATGTATAGTGTCACACTCAACACCTAGTGTCATGTTTATTGTGTCACATTTAATGTATAGTGTCACACTCAACACCTAGTGTCACACTCAACACCTAGTGTCACACTCAACACCTAGTGTCACACTCAACACCTAGTGTCACACTCAACACCTAGTGTCACACTCAACACCTAGTGTCACACTCAACACTTAGTGTCACACTCAATGCTTAGTGTCACGCTTAGTCACACTCAACACCTAGTGTCACGCTTATAGTGTCACATTTAACATATAGTGTCACACTCAACACTTAGTATCACACTCAACACCTAGTGTCACATTTATCGTGTCACATTTATTGTATAGTGTCACACTCAACACCTAGTGTCACGCTTATAGTGTCACATTTAATGTATAGTATCACACTCAACACCTAGTATCACATTCAACACCTAGTGTCACATTTAATGTATAGTGTCACACTCAACACCTAGTGTCACGCTTATAGTGTCACATTTAACATATAGTGTCACACTCAACACCTAGTATCACACTCAACACCTAGTATCACACTCAACACCTAGTATCATGCTTAATGCAGAGTGTCACATGCAAGGAAACAAGTATAATAAAATTCTGTACAGAATCTGTACAGAATTTTCAGGTCTGTAATGCGGAATTCCGAGGAATTCTGCGTAATCCGTACGGAATTTTCGGAATCTGTGCGGAATCTGTACAGACCCAAAAAAACCTCTGCCAAAATGAAAAAAATCTGTGCAGATTCCGCACAGACTCCGAAAATTCCGTACGGATTCCGCACGGATTCCGCGCGGATCCGTACAGAACACATGGCTAAGTGTAAAGAGCTCGAAAAAAGGGGGTGTATGTACAAGATCATACAAGGGGAAAAGCCAAAATTTTAAATCCCAAACAGGTTACAATGATGTCATGTTGATTTTATGAAAATTCCTGCCATTTCCATTTTGTTTCACCCCCCAAGACCTTACTACCTAAAGGTAGTGGGAATAAGTCTATTTCAATTACCATGTACTATCTCCATCACTGTTGTCATCCTCATCTGAAGTAAAGCTAACTTCGATTTCAGGTAAATTATTGTCCTCAAAAGGAAGTGGATCATCGACATCCATCATAGCATCCAGTTCAGCTGAATGAGTTTCATCTGAAATAAATTAATTTCAGCTAAAGAACAAATAAAAAAATGGAAGAGATAAGTACTAACCAATTCCTCGGCCATTGTTAACACCTCCCATATAATAAGAACCATCTGATGTTGTATTTTCTATTCCACCTTCAAGTTCTCAAAGTCCAGGTATTAGTTCATTGTCCATAGTATCATCCTGCATTGATGATTGAATATTATCAGTCCATTGATTGTAATCATTGTGTGGGACTTCATTTGCTGCCTGGACATCTGTTAAAATCAACAAATAGATGTCCCATACATTGTGTCTTGTAATTTCTGGTGAGTTATGTCGAATATAAATTTCATTTATCATATCAGAAAATGACTTGGGAACGAGTTCAAACACTGGATGATCTGGTGGTGAAAACAAAGCTCGTGCCTCTTCAACAGCCTCAGGTTGAACTGATATCTACAAATAGTTAGCTGAATGAAGGTCATTTCAGTGCAGATATACATACTTTGAAGTCTAATACACCATATTCACTAGGATTTAAACAGATGTCATTTGGAACACCATGTGGAAGGATTTTATTGTGGTCTGCACGTTTTGCTGAGTTATTAACTCGATCCTTGTAGGCATCAAGCTCTCCCTGTAACCAAGGAATAAAAACCCAATGAAATACCAATCTAAAAAATATTAGCATAGAATAATGTGTGTAAATGAAAGACTAATGCCTCTAAAGTGTTATCAGGGTGATACCAATCTTCATTAATACCATGATCAAGAATATCTTCAAATCTGGGAGTAAATCTGCGTCGGAGCTGTGACCATGTGATCTCAGGCTTTACATTCTTCTTCTCACACATCCAGTGATGTTGGAGTGTTCCCTTGAGTGAAGGATCATGCCAGTGTCTGAGAAATGTATGCCCATTAGCAATTCCAAAATTTTCTGACCCAGGATCACTCTGAGTAACTAGTGGCATAGCTGTACAATATAAAATTCAATGAGATGCTAAAATAATTCATGAATAGAATAGTTACCTTCAATATCATTAATTGCTTCGAGGTAATAGCTAAATATTAGTTTTGGATTACTATTGGAGTGCCAAACCTTCAGCCAATGTATCTTTCCAGCAAATGGGTCGATGCCAGTGTGTAGTCCAAGACCAAATTTATATTTCCATTTATCATGCTGGTCCACCACAAAAATGTCGTTAACACCAGCAGACCACCATTTTTTTCTTCTCAGCCTTCGTGCTCGTTGCTGCCTCATGAGGTCGGCTTCATAGAGAGCAAAGTAAGTTGTAACAACTCTCCTAGATAGAGTGACAGCAATGTAGTTAGAATATAAGATAATTAGTTCATTGACAAACATACCTTGTGACAGCCATATTTTCTTTGTGAAATAGCAGACTGACCATCTCACGAGCACCAGCATTCGGATATTGAGTGCACAAGTGAATCATGGCTTCATGAATACTTTCAACATCGTGGTTTTGCTTCTGTGCTCAATATAATCCCATTGTTTCACGAAGTTCCCTGAACCACGTCAATCTGAATTATAGATATCTACTTAAAATGAATATGACATATGATATAAATAGAAATACTAACCCTAGACCATAGCGTGTAACATCCATATGTCGTGTCTGCAGGTAATGGAGTATTACTTTGTCAGAAAGACACATCTTCCAGTACCTAAGTATATGCTGTGCAACATCATCAATGGGGGCTATAGAAAGTAGATAAATAAAAATTTGAGTAGAATGATAAATAAACATTACGATTGGGTTTGTGTTGATTTTTTGCTTTTGTTCATGCCATGGTATCAAAAAAGAGCAGCTGGTAGAGATAGACTTGTGTTCAGTGCATTACACAATATATATATATTCTTGTGGCAACAAGCACTATCTGCACAAGTCAATACTATCATCATGATTACATGTACATAAAAATACTAACTATTCCTGTTAAGTCCAATATACCATATGTATACACATAATGTTATATGTCTTATTTGCATGTATCATTACATTTTTTACATGGTGTAATAATCAAACATTACACATGGTGTCTCAAGCACCACAACACCATTGTCTTACCATATCGTTTAGCTAAATAAGTACATAGTAGATACTGAATGCTTATTCTATATTGTCTTCATGCTTGCTAAGGAGACATGTGCATCTAATTAATTACCAGAGGGATAATTGGTACATGTTCATGCAGAACCTCATGTTCTTATCTGATATATTCTTCTGTGTATTCGGCTCCGAATTCTCAAGTTTTGCATTGTCCAACAATGACTAATATTGCATATCTCTTGCCTCGCATCTACAAGATATTACTTACCAAACTCCCGCAGTTCATTTTGAGACTATGATTGTAATTTATACAGCATGTTTTTGATAATTGTGGTCTATGTCATAATTAACATTGATGTAGCTTTACATGTGACTAGTAGCACTATGTACACGAAGTTGTGTCCGAAATTATAGCATATTCTGAATGTGTAAGTACCATGAATATAAATACTGCGATACACATCAAGTGTATTGTACTTTAAGCAGTCGCTTTATTCCCTCCATAGTCTGCAATATGAACATTGGTAATGCTGAAGCCATCGCTCAATTTACAGAGGATGCTCGTGCAAATGATCCAGTTCCTTGTGGTAGAAGTAGCTGCTCAACTATCCTCCTTCCAGGTGACAACCAGCACTATGCTGTGGGGAGTGGTGGTTCTACTGGCAAGTTTGTGTGCAAATCATGTTTTGAGCACTATGCGAGAAAACCAGATACTATACTAAGTACCTTATATTTTTCTTGTTTGCTATTATGATACTTACATCTTAATAAATTAGGATCTGACATTGCCCATAGTTTATCCAGTTCAAACCAACAGTCACCTCTGGATTCCATTCTTAGTATGTATAATTCATACATATTTCTATATTGTGAAGAGCACTAAATGATTGTAATTTCAGGTCCAGCTGTTGCTCGTCAGCGAGATGCTGCAAATAATGTTGACATCAATTCCATTAGAGTATCTGTAAATCAAGCACAGAGAAAAGGTTAGATCCAATGTGTATCATCTCAGTATAACTTAGCTAATATCATATTTAGATTCAGATTTTCTTGCATGAAAGGTAACTCCACTATTGAACAGATTGCCCACAATAGGAGTACCAAGTGCATGGTCTTCAAGCAATAGAACTTCGACTACTTCACAAAGATTAATGGCCACTGGATATTCCGGCTCACATTCTCTCTACAATGCAGAGCAAGACAAGTATCGACGTCTTTGCTATCAGTCAAATAACCAGTCCAAAACAATTAGTATATTGATTCAGGTTGTACATGAGGTGTCTGGAAAGTCAAAACCCGAATTAATTTTGGTTTGTTATTTAATATAACTTGAAACTATATTATTTTCTAAAAGACTTGTACAGAATCTTCAAGAAGGGCATCAAAATGTTCCAGCAATGTCGACACCCCCAGAGCTAAGACAGCTGGTGGAAGACACTATGTACTCTAAACTTCGGAAGGAAACACATAACTTCCCATTTGAAAGACATATGCTTACAATACATGAGCTTTCTACTTGGACAGATCTTTCACTTGAAATACAGGATCAGCCATACTTCTATTCTTGCTGTTTTGCTGAAGGAAAGGGAAAAGACAAAAAGAAAGTCTTTAAAAAACCTTCTAAACCCTTCATATTAGCACTAGTTATTCCAGCGAAGCTGTGGGATAAATGCTTGGACTATATTATTGAAAAGGAGGTACAATATTCATTTATTACTTCAGATCTTGACTTATATTAAATATGAATGATTATCTCAGGAGACTAAGGTATGTTTTGATTTTAAAATGCAATCTGGTAATGTCTGACCAAGATAAGGATCGACAGAACGATTTTAATATACCTGCACAGTTCACTGAAATGGATATAAACTCAGTAATTAATAGTGCTGGTTCCATTAACACACCTCATCAATCATCCGAGACAAGGAAGCAGGCATGTACAGTAAGATTTATCTTATGTTATTCAATTCATATTACTCATTTTATATAGAGTACACAGGGCTCAGATTTATCTCCTACATCGACACCAGCAAAAAAGTGTGTCCAAATGTCAACCGTTTATGTATCACCTGATAGGGAAAATATCTGGGAAGCACTGAAATCAGGTGGATTGGTAGCTAATCTTCAAATGCAATCCAGTAAGTCAATTAAAATATTGTTCTATTTTATGCACTTATGATTTGACTTGCTTAAGTGAAAAATATTGTGGAGCAAATCCAGTTTTATGCAATACCTGATATCAGCTTAACAGAGCTACTCACTGACTCTGCTTCGAAGTCATTTGTACTCTCTGATCCACATCCAGGTGTTCTATCAATTGATCATCTGGAAGTGCTGGGAATTGGAGCCTGTAAAATGGCTCACAAAGGACAGCTCACTATCACTCCTTTAGCAAAATCAGGTCTTGGTGACATTTTAAATCAAGCTGTTGCCATCAAGCGCATCTACTATCCAGGAGATTTGAAGGGAAGAAAGAAGAGTAGGAATGATTCTCAGCCTAGTTTTCCAATTGGGCATTTTGCAGTCGAATCAGAGCTTGAAAAGACTCTAGTTGAAGCAAATGTTTTTACTGGGCCGCATCGCTGCTATCTCACACTTACTCATACATCTCTCAGGTGATTTCAGCAAAAGGGTTGCCTCCATTTGAAATTCCTGAGCTCCGCTTCATAAAGGCAGGTGTAGCGATTGTTCATGATTCCACAGCTACCAAATCTGGGGGAAAAACAACGACAATGCGGAGAGTCTATCTGGTTGAGGAGTTGATTGAAGATGATGGAGGAAATACTGAATTCATCAAATTCATACACAACAGTTCTGCAAAACCATTACTTGCAGAAGTGGACCCACTTTACTCTACTGCCGAGTTTTTATCTTTTACTCAACATGTGCAATACAATAAAACAGGTGGATTGGTGTATATTTCTGATCTTCAAGGTATGTACCTACAATTATGACAACTCAGTGGAATTTTGACACTGTGCAGGAAGCTCGACACTGTTATCTGACCCACAGATCATGACTGCACCGTGAGTACATTTATGTACAAAAATTCAATGTTCCCCCTTAATAATTTTTTACTACAGACTTCTCGAGGACAAAGCAAATTTATTTGGTGGTGGAAATATTGGCTCTGTGTTTGATAAATTTTCATCGGAGCATACCTGCAATAGATACTGTCATTGGTTCGACCTTGATGAACTAAACTTAGATGTTACACATAGTATTCCAGTTGTAGAGTCCAATGCCTAGATACTGCATTGTTTCCTTTCATCTACCTATGACAATCAGCGAGTACTTTGCGTCTAGTTCAAATGAGAAGCTATTAATATTCAGAGCTATTATTAACTCGTTCTAAATTTACTACCCGACCCATTCAAGCGGTCCTGAGTTCAATCCTCAGTGTGTCAACTCATTAGTACTATAGTTTGCTACTAGCATACTCGGTACCGAATTAATAAATCTAAGCCCTGCATCTTTAAGCGAGGACAACGGTTCACAAGCGAGCTGCCGAGGAGCCGACGCTCGGAGCTCAAATTATTTTGATGCTTTTGAGCGTGGTGCTCCGGCTTTCCCTAAAAAGGCGCCACAGCGCTCGCGTTAAATACCCAAGGGGGCACGCCAACCGTAATTTCCCACGGGGGGTAGGGTAGGTAGGGTCAGGCCGAAGGCCAGAGAAAAAATTATGGAACCACTTGCACTTATGCTTCGAGAGGCTTCAGAAGAGTTTTTCTAATATATTATTAGCTATATATTTATGGGTTCATGTGTTCTGTTGTTAAATCAGCAGCTCTGAGTGGTGTACCATACAAATAATACTTGATGTGCATCATATCTGATTGTTGTAGATAATATTTTTGTTATCTTATCTTATGATTATGCCACCAAACTATTTTTTATTGCATGCCATCACTGACAGCAAATACAGCACATTCACAATGCACTCGGTATGTTATTGCATGGCACTAGCTATTAGTACATCTAATACTTATATCTGATGAATAGATACAGCTGCATGCACTGCTACCTCCAGCACCACCAGTAGTTATTGACTCCAAGGGATATACCATTTGCCAGAATGCAGGAAGTGTAAGAACAGCTCAAAAGGTGGAATTCAGAACCTTATCCATAATCATATGGGGAGTGCATGAGCACTATAAATAACCTTACTTACCTGCAATGAAATGAAGAATATTGACACTTCAGTTGTAGATACCAGTGACAATACTAAAGGTCTGGCATACGAGCTTCCAACATCTTCCAGCATGCCATTCACCAAAGCAGCGGGTAAAACAAAAGTGTTGCCCCCACGAAATCGGATTCACAAGTTCATTGAACTGAACAGTTGCCTCTGTGGATTTGTTGTTGACAAGTTGAATCCTCATTCTGTGAAGTGTAATTATGTTGGATGTGAAACTGAATATGTAAGTAATATATGCACATGTCTGCTATCAAACTCACCAAATCTTTTCACAGTACCATGACTACTGCATTTCCAATGAGCCTATTCCATGTACTTGGACTTGCAGCGCATGTAAAAACAATGAAGGAGGAAGAGTTAAATGTAAGCAAGCACACTAGAGTTGCATTAGAGTAAGTACTTCATACTATAGTTGGTTCCGAAAGGTCGTAGTAGCTAGTAGCTAGTAGTGTTGTCGGGACTCAGTAAACTTAGCCGAGACGAGATAAAAATAGATGACATCCGTATTAGGAAATTGATCGGATTAGTCATCCTTTATAGGTAGGTAGGGTAGGTCGACATCTCAAAAAGAAAAAAACCGACCCCAGGTCAGTTATTTTTTTTGGCGTGCCCCCTTGTAAATACCTCACTCACAGCCAGTGACGCTTTCGCTTTCGAACTGTATGCCATTAACCAAGGGAACGTTATACCCGCTAGCCTCGAGCTCGGTCGAGTTAACATATTGCTATGACCGCTCATTAAAATATATTGCTACAAGGTACACGTTCTCTTCCAATGGCATTCACCCATCTACGGATCCCGCTTTCTGTCTTCTTCTTACTGGAGGTATCTCCCTGATTGAGTACATTTCTCCCTAAGCATACTACGTTTAACTAATTATCTTTGAAATGATACAGATCAAGAAACATGGGTACCTGTCATCAAGTTTCTCTATCACCTTACATCATGCCAAACCAACACCATTTCTATTCAATCCTTATGGACTATAGAACGCCCCAACCACGGCGACGCTAGCGTTTTGAATGCAAACATTGAAAGAACATTATACAACATGCTGTAGTTATTATCGTCGTCCTTTACTTGCTTACTCAGTTGATCCTAAGAACAACATTCTCAGTTCCAGCCTGCCAGTATGCGGGGGCAATCCGAGCTTTCCTTGCATCGGACTGCTTGACTTCGCAAGAGCGGTCGAACCTCATTGCAGTTGCCCATTCGGGTGGGGTTGGATCTATGTAAGCATCCATTCACTGGCAAGTGCTGATAGATATAAATTTGATTAACTTTTTCACAATGCGATAGGATACAGTCACTGGATCCTGTACCGACCAAGCTTCCGATAAAGGGGCTTATTCTCTTAGAGTCGCCACACTGCGGTCCTCCTGCAGAGCCCTACATTACCGCTGTTCATAAGGCTGTGAGGACCTCCAATAAACGAAGGAAAAACAGCTGATCTACGGTGGACGAGGCTATGAATTGGACGAAAGCCCATTTACCATGGAAAAACTTCCATCCAGATGTCCTTCAAATCATATCAGTTAGTACCTATGAATATAAATAAACACCTTTGTCTCCCTCTAAGCTGTGAAAATAGGAAACCTACTTCCGACCTGATCCAAAGGACCCATCGCGCGTCATTACGAAAACATTACCAGAACAAGAAACTGCCAGTTTCATGGATGATGGAAATACTCTTAATGCACTTCCTCAACTTCGTTCTATTTTACATTTGCTTCCCACTCATCTAATTGTAGGGTCAATTCACGACATATGGTCTGCTATTCTTTTATGTTCCTGGCATTAGTATCTAATATTTGTGCTCAATTCACTGATTTACAGGCCAACCCCATTGCATCATCAAATCGATGATAACATAGAAGAAGATCGAAAAAGATTAGCTTCTGTGAAGATCATAGATGGGGCTGGGCATTATGTATGTACGACCCCGCTCCTCGTACGTACCATCGTCGACAGCAGTCTTGAGCAGCTGCCCGTGCAAATGCCTGAGCGCACAGCGTACGAGATATATTGTATTTTGTTAGCAACGCTCAAACAACAGCGTTCGAAGCTTTGACTTTCCACTTCAATATGTAGTCGATGATCGATCGGATTCATATTTCTCGTAGAATGATTTTGTTAAAGTTGAACATAAATTTTTGGGATCAAAAAAACAGGCCAAGGATGATCGATGACTCAAGTTAGGCGAATAAAAGTCATTCAAACAATAGAGCAGCGAAGCTTCTAGTAACGTCTTCAGACTCTAAGGAACTTAAAAACAGTAGATAAACATAAACCCGCGACTACAGGAACTCGAAGAAATACATAGAACCAACGTTTCGCTCATACAACCACATGGTACTCCTTCAAATCATCAAGTAGCTTCGCCCAGCGTCTATCCTGCCACCCCGTAATAACCTTCCATATATCACTCTCCTCCCCAGACAGCGTTCTTACACCCACCAAAATACCCGCGAGAACAAAGTCACCGTAGGTTGGCTGGTCTCCCATTATGAACTTCCCAGTACTTTTCTCATACCACGCGCAAACTTCTGCAAAGCCACCCTTGAGCTTCTCTAAAGCCTGGTTAAGATCCTCGCCCATCGGTGCAACCTCTGCCAGCGGCTTGCCAAAGGGAATCGCTTTGGTGCGAGAGTAATATTCCGCGCTGGCGGAGTTGAGAATTGCTGGGGCCTTTGGGAGCATCATAGCCACCATCGGAGATAATTCCATAAAAAACGCCCTTATGAAGACGTGTGCCAGCGCCTCTGTGCCAGAGGGAATAACGCGAGGAGTGTCGGGGTATGTCTTGTCCAGATACTGCACGATAGGGACAGAGTCTGCGACGTATATCCCAGTCGTGTTGTCGTAGATGGCAGGAAGAGTATAGTACGGAGTACCGTCTGGTCTGGTCTCGGTTGGCTGAATACCTTGCTTCTTGCAGAAGGGTTCGATGTCAGGGTACTCGATCCACTCGGTTTTGTACGGAAGTTTCTTGTAGTTTAATACCAATCTAATGAAGAAATAAGTGAAAGCCACTCATCAGACGTGGGGAACGCGTACCTAATCTTCCAATTAACAGGAGACCAAGCTTTAGTAGGAGCTTTAGATGGGACATCATAGAATGTTAACATCGTTGTCTATCCGTCGCGACTCTCCAAGTGTGTGTGTGTTCTCGGAGGAAGTTTCGGTCTATGCATATATAGTGTCTCGTAGGTGATAAATATCTAGGGTCATTGTAACGTTGTGGATATGACATCTCCGCAGGCTGTTGATTTATGTGCGAGGTATTCAGAGTGGTGTTCCAAAATAGCGATTCTACAGAACCTCCAATAGAAAAGATCGACATCCCGTGGCTAGCGGTAGGTACAAGAAGCCGCTCGGCGATAAGTAAGGCCGCACTTTGTAATACAGTTAAGTCAGCATATTTATACAGCCGCGCGACAATGTCGAGACTGTCATCATTAGCCAAAGCCTCAAAAGACCATTCAGCCTCTCTGGAATGTGAATGTCATTTTCGTAGAAGATGAAATTCCGTAGAAGTTTGCTACGCAAGTAGAGACTCAATAAGCACTCGGATAGAGCAAAAGAATGGTAAAAGACGCCTCCCGACTCACCCTGTTATTTCACACTCCTTGTCACATGCAGACTCCAAACCAGTCGCTTCCCGCATCTGAGCCTTGAGGTTCACACTTCGAGACATGAAGTCTTCCAAGTCTTCCACAGCTTTTTCGCTACTCCGAAACTAGGTGAAGCCCTTTTCTTCTTTCTTAGTATAAGTGGAATAGGCGTCCAATAGCTTCGGCGTCATTAGCATCACAAGTTGCGATACGAGCTGCAGTACCTCATTATCACTGTATGTGACTAACCAGAAGATAGCCATAGTTTGTTCACTGCAGCAAGTGCCTTGGATCTGTGCGTATGCGAGGATATGCTGTGATATTCATTGCAAGCCTTACGATATCGTCCGTCGGCTACCGTGCACGAGGTGTATCAGGCAGGAATTTGAGTCAGACTGCGTTCGCTTCAGCAAAAATTTTACAGTTCAAGACGAAGACTTGCACTGAGCCAATCGTACAGGAGCACTTTCAATTCATGAAGTCACACTGACTTCATGAGCGCCCATTCAAGTCAGGGCCCAGACCGGGTGAGTCAGTAACGCTCTACCTCAAACTCGTGAGGTAGTGCTGACTTAACCTTGACATCACTTTATTCAGTCAGTGTGGATCTAGTTTTACTTATCGGTACTAGACTCCACTTCTTTGGTACAAAGAGGAATGCAGGGATTGAATATTCCGTATCCCTCGTCCTCCTGCACCAGGTCTGTTTCTATCTTTATTTGTCTATTATTCAAATTTCTCTAACATCCCTCGTCCTCCTGCACCAGACAGGTATTCTTGACGTTGCTTTGCTTACACGCTGTGCCCACCCACCCACAAACCTCGCATAACTTTTACTATTACTTCTTTTTATCACACTATACAATATTCAGGCGCCGATACTCTTTCACACCTCTCATCTTTCATATTTTTTCCTTCCATTTTCTTTAATACTGTGCTACTTGTGCGGCATCGATGTTTGAAGGCAATAGATGGGTTTCCATTTCGAGGTGGTGTCGTCGTTCTCGCTTTCACAGGAGAACTCACGCACTGCCGCTCCTAGCCTCCTACTCTTTTGGTGCGAGTAAGAACGATTGGCCAGTACATCTGTGATACTACTGGCGATCGATTCCCCGATGTTTCCCTTCCGATCACTTCTGAAGTTCTGTCGATTCCCACGGTACATAACTTACTGGCATGTAGCCATTTTCTAGGTGGTTCTTTCCGTGTACAATAGACTACTTAATGTTCCAGCAGACTGAGAGTTCTAAATGCATTGCGTGAATTCAATTCCTTATGCTAATGGTTTCTTATAAGTTCAAGTGTAGCATTCAAGGCGCAATCGGTGTAGGACAACTTTGGACAAGTTGGCAGACTTGATAAACTTGTACATAGCACTACTGGTTCAGGAAAGATGACAGCAACTCAACTCTCACGCTTTAATTCAAAGATGATCGCGTTCAACCTTCATTGATTTTCTGTTTGGAAGTCCTACTAAGTATCCTTCCATTTATCATGAATATATAATCCTGATTCAGAACAGGCAGTGACCAGTGGCCACTAAGGCATCCATCACGCACCTCCAAATTTTCAAGAACACAGTAATACTCAACTCGCTACGTCCTCTCACCATGACTTCTGATAGTGGTGACCCGGATGACGACTCAGGTTCCATTTCTGAGGATGCTGGGGGGGCTCCCATCGCAACTAACAACAACCCAACTGGGATTAATGGTCACAAGCGTTGTCGTGCATTGTTCAATTTGACTTTTATGTTTTCATTTGACTTACATATATTTTTTAAACAAGCACCCAAAAATGATGAACGTTCGAATGAGCTACTCAGGGAGTACAACCGACGAGGTATCACGAACCGAGAACTTATCAGAAAGCATTTGCTTATTGAACATAATATTGAAATGAGGTATGTTTCGAGTCAAATATATGATGTACATTTTTGAATATGTATTATATCTTCTTTGTAGCACTGCAACAATTTCACGTCGGCGCGCGGCAATAGGTCTTACTGGATCTGGAAAGACAACGAAGCTCCTGACAGCACCTGTCAAACGTCAACTTGTGCTCGACCAACTTGCTAAGAATCCTACTGCCCTTCAAGGTCCATCAACGATAAAAGAAGGTATCCTATACAACACAGGTGTAAACCTGACTCGGTAACTTCTCAGTTACTTATTAATTGAGAAATATTTTCTGACAAACAGTATTGTATTTTTGAAGGGACTATATTCGCTCTGAAATGCGTTTGCATGATCCTGATGGTTTTGTAATTCGTGAACCAAGTGCAAAAAGAGTTAAACGGAAGCCACTTGTTGCAGTTGGACCGCATCATGAATGGAGTGGTGATGGTCATGATAAATTGTCTGAAATCGGATTTCCCATTTGGGGAATGAAAGACAAATGGTCGAGGCAGTGGCTTGGGTTGTGGGTCATACCTAACAATCGCTTGAAGGAGGCAATTGCCTACCTCTATCTGTCACTTATCAAGAAATATGGTGGTACGTTGTTGAGCTAGTATCTTTATAATGCTACATTTACCAGCACCAATAGGTATGCCAGAACAATCAACCACCGACTGTGGCAGTAAAACTACTATGGTGTTTGGGCTAGCAACTGCTCTTCGGTTTGTCTTCTTTACTATATTTATTCTGTATATTTAGCCTAATACTTGATTTAGCCAAATTTTTTCGGATTTACCCATTGAGCAGTTTCCGGCTCATCGATTTTTAAAGAGTGTACACAACATTACCATAGAAAGAGGGTGGTTGCGTTTTCGTTTGCAATTTGGTGAAGATGTAAAAGTATTTTGGGCAGGTGGGGATGGCATTTATGACGAAACAAATGAAGATGAAAGGTAAGAATTATTTTCTTATCTTGTTACTTGCTCCTCACTGTTCTCACCAAGAAATCTCGTTCAATGGCTATGGCCAACTTTAATTCAAGCCGAACTTGACAAGCTTGTTGATCAACTCAACAGCCATGTCATTAAGAAGAACAAGGACACATTGCTGCCTAGCGGTGTAGCACCTATCACTGCTATGGCAATGCCAGAGATGTATGGCGGGGAGAATTGTCTCAAACCAGTGGATATTGATATCATCGATAGTCTTATGGAAGTAATAGGAGATGAAACACTTCGGTTTGTTACACCAGAATATGCAGAGCACGCAAAGGAAATTTTCGATGGTCTTAATGTGGAGCTTACATTTCATAATGTTTGGTGTGTTTTTCAGGCAATGCGTAATCTCATGTAGGGAGTACAAAATGTATAAATTGTAATGTAAAATGTAGTCTATAAGAACTGGACTTGAATAATTGATGGGATGCCCCATATATGGACAGATGTGATAAGCGTGAGTAGTTTGTGTTGCACGCGAAATTGATACATGAGTCAGCACATAAATGCAGCACTACAAGACTAGATCCTTGTCATTGTGTGAATGTGGCGAAAGAAGGCAAGATTTTAATTCTTATTTTTTTGCATTTATTCATGCATTAGGAGGATCTATCATATGAAATTGGTATGTTATGAAATATCTACATCTATCTGTATGGATTGTGCATTTCCTACATTTATAATAGCGAAGTAGAGGATGTAAATAAATGAGGTAGAAGTGGTGCATGTAGACTGGATATTCTATGATTGATGGGATGTGCCATATGCGGACAGAAGTGATATACGTGGGATAATAGTTTTCCACGTTCTGAAAATGGCAGATGCGTCGGAAATTTAAACCAGCACAACAAGAATAGATTCCTGTCATCTGTTGAATGTAGCGGAAGGAGGCAAGATCTTTATTTTTAATATTTCTCATTTATTAGTGCATTAGATGAGGGTTTATCATATGTAATAGTTATGTTGTGTAATATCTACATCTATTTGAATGGACTGTGCAAGTCTTACATTTCTAATGATAAAGTAGATGATCTAAATTAATGAGGTAGAAGTAGTGCATGTAGACTGGATTTACCTTCATTGATGGGATGTGCCATACGTGGACGGAAGTGATAAGCATGGGATATTGGTTTTCCACGATCCGAAAAAGACACATGAGTCAGTACATGAACACAGCGCAAAGAGACTAGATTCCTGTCTTCTGGTGAATGTGGCGGAAGGAGGCAAAATCATCATTTTTAATTTTTCGCATTTAGTAGTGCATTATGAGGATCTATCATATGGAATAATTGTATTATGCTATATCTACATCTAACTGAATGCATTATGCACTTCCTACATTTCTGATAGCAAAGTAGAGGATGAAAATAAATGAGGTAGAAGAGGTGCATGTAGACTGGATTTACCTTCATTGATGGGATGTGCTATATGTGGACAGAAGTGATAAGCGTGGTATATTTATTTGCGCGTTCCGAAAATGACATATGAGTCAGCAAATGAACATGGCACGATGAGATTAGGTTCCTGTCATCTGGCGAATGTAGCAGAAGGAGGCAAGATCTTAATTTTCCTTTTTCGCATATATCAGTGCATTAGGAGGATTTATCAGATAGAATAATTATATTGTGAAATATCTACATCTAACTGAATGGATCGTGCATTTCCTACATTTCTAATGGTGATGTAGATCATCTAAATGAATGAGGTAGAAGTAGTGCATGTAGACTGGATATCCTTTGATTGATGGGAAGTGCCATATGCAGATAGAAGGGATAAGCGTGGGATATTTGTTTACGCATTCTGAAAATGACAGATGAGTCAGCACATGAACGCAGCACGACGAGACCAGATTCCTGTCACCTGGTGAATGTAGCGGAAGGAGGCAAGATCTTAATTTTACTTTTTCGCATTTATTAATGGATTCTGGGGATCAATCATATCGAATAATTATATTATGATATATCTACATCTAACTGAACAGATCCTGTGTGTTCTACACTTCAAATAGCGACATAGAGGATCTAAATTAATAAGGTAGAAGTGGTGCATGTAGACTGGATATCCTATGTTTGATGGGATGTGACATACGCGGACAGAAGTGATAAGCCTGGGATATTTGTTTGCGCATTCCGAAAATGACACATGAGTCAGCACATGATTGCAGCACGATGAGACTAGATTCCTGTCATCTGGTGAATGTAGCGGAAGGAGGCAAGATCTTAATTTTACTTTTTCTCATTTATTAATGCATTATGGGGATCAGTCATATCGAATAATTATATTATAACATATCTACATCTAACTGAACAGATCATTCCTGTTCTACATTTCTAATAGCAACGTAGAGGATCTAAATTAATAAGGTAGAAGTGGTGCCTGTAGACTGGATATCCTATGATTGATGGAATGTGCCTTACATGGACAGAAGTGATAAGTGTGGTATATTTTTTTGCACGTTCCGAAAATGACAGATGAGTCAGCACATGAACGCAGCATGACGAGACTAAATTCCTGTCATCTGTTGAATGTAGCGGAAGGACGCAAGATCTTAATTTTATTTTTTCTCATTTATTAATGCATTATGGGGATCAGTCATATCGAATAATTATATTATGATATATCTACATCTAACTGAACAGATCGTGCATGTTCTACATTTCTAATAGCAATGTAGAGGATCTAAATTAATAAGGTAGAAGTGGTGCCTGTAGACTGGATATCCTATGATTGATGGAATGTGCCATATGCGGACAGAAGTGATAAGCGTGGTATATTTGTTTACGTGTTCTGAAAATGACAGATGAGTCAGCACATGAATGCAGCGCGACGAGACTAGATTCCTGTCATCTGGTGAATGTGGTGGAAGGAGGCAAGATCTTCATTTGTAATATTTCGCATTTATCAGAGTATTATGAGGATCTATCATATGGTACTATTATATTGTGACATATCTACAGTTGTGGACAATCAAAGCCATCTAATAGTGTAGTGCTTGAATGTGATTTTTTTGCAACAAATCACCTTCATATTTGGATTCAGAGACCTTGAAAATGTCCAAAAATGCACTTTAGAAGTTTTTCTCACGACTTTTTTATGTGGCCAAAATTTTCAGACAAAATAATGAATTGTGTGTACCTCTTTTGGCCCATGGGAACATTACAAATACCATGATACATGCTTAATCTTATCTGTTAACATAATACCAATGACTCAATTCACCGCCATTGTCTGTAAGGCTTACATTTTTTCATTATTACTTATACTAAATATCATTACCTAAGTCTGTAGCTGCAGTGTCCTCCTTTTTCCAAATCACTCTCATGCTGTCCCACATCACCAGTCACTCTTTATCTGCAATATATGCAAGTAAGAGATTCATGGAATGTATACTTGCATCAAACTTGAATCATTTAACATATTTGAAGGAGCTGGAAATGCATGAGCACTGTTCTGCAAGCCAAGTAAATGAGTTTTTGTTTTTTTAGATAGAAAATTGAGGTTACTCATAATGATTGTGAGTGGTGTTAGCCAGAATGATCATAAAAGTGAAGTGTTTTATGATTGTGGCAATCATCTATCTCATGATTGCCTGTTTCTAATGTAACTACTATGTGCCTATTACAATTATAAATGGTGATCATATGCAATCATTGGTTAATTTGAAGTGTATATTGCTATTGTAGGCCTATTATAAATGGTGATCATATGCAATGATTGGTTAACTTGAAGTGTATATTACTACTGTAGGCCTATTATAAATAGTGATCATTGATTGCATATGATCACTATTTATAATAGGCCTATGGTAGTAATATACACTTCATATTAACCAATGATTGCATATGATCCCCATTTATAATAGGTCTATAGTAGTAATATACACTTCAAGTTAACCAATCATTGCATATGATCACCATTTATAATAGGCCTACAATAGCAATATACACTTCAAATTAACCAATGATTGCATATGATCACCATTTATAATTGTAATAGGCACATAGTAGTTACATTAGAAACAGGCAATCATGAGATAGATGATTGCCACAATCATAAAACACTTCACTTTTATGATCATTCTGGCTAACACTCATGTGATTGTAGTGTTAAAAGTGGTCCTGGAGCTCAGTACTCAGTACTCAGATTATTTAATCTCTTGGAAAAGAATAGAAAGTTAGCTCTCAGTCATCAATGGATGTGTTTGTCAGCATTGATGAACCCTGAAGTTGACTTTTATTTAATTTTTTACTCAACATCCACAGCACCTATCGCTCTAAAACATTTTTAATAGTATATACATATCAAATAAATGTGTTTGGCAATTTTTCGCAGATTTATGCTAATTATTTACATGTGGCCAAATTTTTTGGGCAAAAAAAAACTAATTTCTAATTTTAGAAAGAACCGCTCGTAGGAATCTCATGAAACTGGTATGGAATGAAAGCTATTTGATGCCTCTTTTAATCCCGAAGAAGTCCAAGGCAAAAAAAAAACATTCATTTTTTTAGATGGGTTTGATTGTCCTCAACTGTACATCTAACTAAATGGATCATGCATGTTCTACATTTCTAATGGTGATGTGGGGGGTCTAAATTAATGAGGTAGAAGTGAGCATGTAGACTGGATATCCTATGATTGATGGAATGTGCCATACACAGACAGAAGTGATAAGCATGGTATATATTTATTTGTGTGTTCCGAAAATGACAGATGAGTCAGCACATGAACGCAGCACGACGAGACTAGATTCCTGTCATCTGTTGAATGTAGCGGAAGGAGGCAAGATCTTAATTTTACTTTTTCGCATTTATTAATGCATTATGGGGATCAATCATATCGAATAATTATATTATGACATATCTACATCTAACTGAACAGATCCTGCATGTTCTACACTTTTAATAGCGATGTAGAGGATCTAAATTAATGAGGTAGAAGTGGTGCATGTAGACTGGATTTCCCTTCACTGATGGGATGTGCCATATGCAGACAGAAGTGATATGTGTGGGATATTTGTTTTCTGCGTTCTGAAAATGGCAGATGCATCGGAAATTTAAACAAGCGCAATGAGACTAGATTCCTCTCATCTTGTGAATGTGGCAGAAGGAGGCAAGATTTAAATTTTAAATTTTTTACATTTATTCGTGCATTATGGCAATCTATCATATGAAATTTGAAAGGCTACCGACTCTCCTATGTTTCTAACAGTGAAATAGATGATCTATGTTAATGAGGTAGAAGTGGTGCGCATAGACTCGATTTCTCATGATTCATGGGATATGACATATGTAGACAAATATGATAACCGTGTTATTTTATGCTTTGAGATTTCACACATCAACTGATGAGTTAGCATTTGGAATGATCGCGACGAGACTATCTTCCTGTGATCTCAAGAAGGTGGTGGGAGGAGACAAAATATTCTACCTTTATTTCATGATCAGCGCTGTACAGTAGACATAGTAGACAACATAATGCGATACAATGACATTGACGACTAATCTCCTTTAGATGCGGTAATCACTCCTCAACTATACCACTTTCCATTCCGGAATTGGTCTCTTCCAGTCATCATGCATCTCCGTCTGGTCAAACCTGATTTGGAATAGTTCAAATCCCATTTTGCTACAATTACCCCATCCTGAAGACGTCGTTTGAGTCGATGGAGGCAATGGCGGCAATGTTGTGTTTTTCTTCGATAGGTTCCTCCAGAATACCTCCAATTTGTTCTCGCGGGGCAATTTTCGTAGAAGGGATGTGATGTTGTCGCCCCATGTCTTAAAATCATCGTAGTTGAAATGTGAGTTGACAATATTGTTCATTTGTAGTGACTCCAAGCTTCCAACCATGCATATGTGGTTAACTAAAGACGGTACAACAATTTCGATAAGATAATGAGCATATCGCGTGGCTTCGTAATGCATGTACTGGAATTGTGCAATCTGTGGTGGTATCCTGTACTTGTTTAAAACAAGGATATCTATGTAATTTCACGTTAATATCTGTGGTAGTAACATGAAAGAAACCATACGTACTTTTAACATAATGTTTTAAACTCTTCACAGGTAGAAAGTCCATTTCTGGAATCCAGCCATCTTCCCCCAAGCAGTTCTCGCTGTCATCCCTCGATTTGCACCTTTCACAGGTTGGGTCAAGATTTCCAAAATCCACGACACAATAAGCATCTATGAGCATATGTTAAGTAAATATTGTCACATTTAGAATATAGGATTTCCATACCTTTGGTAAAACAATCTTTGCATATATATTTGTTGAGGTAATCTTCTATTTCCTTCACCTCGCAACGTAATCGTGAGGTAACAATTGCATCCTTGTCGGGGTAGTCGAGGCCAAAAAGGCTTACTGGAAACTGAAAACCGTGAGTGTGAGATTATACATACTCACGAAATTAACTTACTTTCGTGGAGTTAATGATATATGATCTCAAGGGACCATCGGACATTCCTACAGCATAGAAGAACACCCTTGCATTTTGGAACTGGCTGCTGGACATGTTGGGTATGAGCAAAAGATTTGGAGGTGGGGGAGTAGTTTGATAGAAATTAATAAAGGACACTGACGAGTGTCTTATAAAAGTACATGACAGACTCAGTTGAATATGTCCGTGTTTCAGGGATAAGAGTTAAGAAACAGTGTTACATACTACTACCAAATAAAAATTCATGTGAATCAGTACTCCCAAACCTTATGCAGGATTCACATGGTGACATAGTGCACTTCTGTACGATAAGGTTTCTCTGTAGCTTTTTCTCATTAGAAGTATGTATGTTTGAGAGCCAGCGGGTGCGATCGAAGGTACATTACCTTATTAGCCCCATAGCGACATACATGCATGTTACCAGAACAACAAATCTGCATTTCGGATTATTCTGGATTATTTCTCTTGAGAATCATTGGAGTCATTGAAGTAGCAACATATGGGCATGTTACCAAAATAACAAATCCGCATTTCGGATTATTCCGAATTATTTCTCTTGAGAATCATTGGAGTCATCGAACACCGTCATTTTCTCTTTTCTGGTTATAGCTTAAAGTCCATTATCATTTTGTTATCACCTGTTATTTTATCTTTTCTGGGTATAGCTCCGAATTCAACTCACAGAACACCGTTATTTTTTCTCCTTTGACATATCAACACCACATTGCCAGCATCTTTTTCAATTTCTTCAGATTTTTACACCCTTGATGGTACATATTTCTTACACAGTGCCTTTCCGATTAAATTTTTCATGTTGTTATCGTATTTTTTCTGCGTACAGCTCAGAATTCAAGTTGATTATCTTTTGTTATCACCCCTTATTTTATCTTTTTTGGCATAGCTTAGAGGTCAGCTCACAGAGTGCCGCATCGTAACCCTTTTGACATATCATCGAGATATCACCATCATCTTTTCAAATTTTTCATATCTATGCACCCTTGGCACACATATTTTCTTCAGTGCCTTGCAAACAGCTAATCAAATTATTTAATTGTCCATGTCAACAGATTACTACAATGAAGAATAGTAGTATTCTTAACTACTATTATGCATTGCATTATATCCAGCGAGTTTTTGCATTTTGGTGCGGTTCCAGATACAAAGAAAAGTCTTCATGTACAATGTAGCACAGTATTGCCCCATGTAGCTGACTGACTTGCAGATACGCGCCATCACCGAGTTACCACACTCGGCAGTGCTCGAGTTGAGACCTTTTAATTGGGGATCTGCAGTAACAGATCGTTTCAGAAAGCAGGCTGTTGAACATTTTTTGTGACCTGTGGCATGGAAGTGGTCAATTAGAAACTTAGTCTCGGAAAAAAAATCCCCTTCTTGCATCATGCAGTAAGGACCCAGAGCACAAGCGAAGTCATAAATCACCCACTTTGGCAGAACTCTCCATTGTGTATAGAGAGCCAAGAAAACATCATCGTGACCTTCGCTGCTTGGCATAGAATGAAAACCATAGCATATGGAATGTGTACACCAGGCGGCCATGATTCCTCTGGTCAGGCGTTGGGGTGAGTACTGAGCATAGTACTTCGAACACTCAGCACCCCAGTCTTGTCCACCTTTGTCTTGCAACCTATCATGTTTCAACCCAGGATAGATTGGCCTATGTCATATCTGCAGCATGCTGTAGCAACTACCTGTCTAATATTACGGGTCGCAACGAATGAAAATGATTAAGCGAAAACAGACACTTACCAATTTCCAGTCATCTTTTGGAGTTTCCGAAACAGGACTAGATTTAGTAGACGGACTTTGCGCTATAAGCTTATCCAACGTCTCATGTGCATGGCTTTCTATCCAGATGCAAACATCAATTAGGTCTTCCGAACAAGTGTTTTCTTTGGTATATTTGTGTCGCAAAACCAGATAGATTGATGGAATGTTTACCAATCGAGAGAGGGCGTCATCACTTTTCATGTGATTGAAATTTCTAAGGGCTTCGTAGCCAAGCCTGTTCACCATCTGTACAATCGATTCTTCTGCTGCTATCTGTTCCATTGTCTGTGTAACCACGACTGACTTCCAAAATGAAAGCCATGAAAGGAGTAGGAGAAATGGTGTAAGCCGATGTATAGTGCTCCAGAAGCTCGTGTGTAAATAAGTAACAGTTATTAAGATTCAGGATTTCGATATCTCTGTAGTCGGGACTGATGAATCGGTCTGAGCAAAGACAGTTGTTACACTTCTGAAGTTGAATTTTGGTCACATGTGCACCACTAAGCCCATACACAGTACATGATTTGATCACCATTGGTCCTGAATTTTCAAGTCCAGAACCGCATATACACTGCATATGTTCACCTAATTCAATAAGAAGAGGTGGTGGAGGTAGTGGCCTTGGCTTTTTATGGTAGAGCTTGGCGTCTGTTTCCAAATGCGCTCAGCTAGGGGGCATTATCGGTAGATACGATATCCCTTTGTCTGGATCAGAATCAGAGTGGAATTGTTGACCTTGTATGGAATGTGTCAGCAGGGAAACATGTATGAAATATTAGCTTACTTGAGTTCTCCAAGAGGTCATAATTGAGTGCGATGTCATCTCATGCCTCAGGATCACAGTGCAGGATTTGCTGGAGCTTGTGCCGCATTTTAACAATATGCAGGCACATTGACAGGTTACATTTTTGGCATTCCCAGTTGCCACTACCGTCGTCCAAGCCTTCATGTGATATAATAATTCGATCAAGGAGACCTGCTCCCATATTCACTGAAAACAAATGATATGATGTATTGGACTCTGGAAATATTTCGCAATGAAACAGTGTCACATCAGATGGTACTTTATATGAACAAGTTAGTTATGGGATATGTGTTGAAGTTGCGAAAAAATACCATTGGGAATATCATTACTATTCGAGAACCTTTCCTTACCAAAGACATACAGAAATTTAGCATGTACGCAAGGTGACTTTTTGGAATTGCAGGTGCACACTGCAGTCATATCTCCATCCACTAGCCACCATTGCAGATGAAACCAACGATTCTAGATTTTGGTCATCAGTAATACCGTACACAGAAGATAGATCTATGAACCACTTACTGGAATACTGTTATTCTTTGTGGAATCCCAACCTTGAACAAGAAACAACTCCTTGCTAACTCGTTCAAAACCAATCCCACCATAAAAAATGCTGACATGGTATGAATAAAAGATGTCGTCGAGATCCACTTCACTGAAAGGTGCACTGCTATCATTTAGGAAGGGAAAATTATTGAGAATGTATTCTTTATTTGTCCCATCAGACTGCAATGGTAGACTATTATCATATTCCTGGAGCACATCTGAACCTCCGTGGATAATCAGAACTAATTCACTGGATATTTCATCATTCCTCGACACAGACATAGGGTTGCATGATCAATGTTGACCAGTATTAGAGTGTGGGTTCTTCACCAATCGCTGTTTTTTTTGAGGGGATGAGACTGGCTCATAGGGTCCAGATGACGAAACCGACGCAGACACTGAAGCCGACAAAAATGACGATAATGATAGCGTTGAGGATTTAAAAAGTCCTGGGGCACGCACTATCCTTTCTGGTTCTCTTTCAGCATATAATCCCGGGATACGTTTGATCTCCTCTGGCTCCTTAAATTTCTCATGATGTTTAGAAAGAAGTCCACCAGATCCCAGAAGGAAACCGTGACAAGACTCCCCAAGAACAATAGCACACCACAAAAATGTACGAAATGTCCTGGCCAGCCACTTCGCGTCCAGTGTTCAGAGATAATCTGGACAAAGAAACTGGAACCGGAGATACTGGACTGTGCTAGTGCAAGTCGGCATTTCAACAGAGACATCAGGCCCATCATCGCTAAGGTACACAATTGTCCTACCAGTCATATGAATATTCATTTAATATCATGAATAGATGGAGAGGTTGTCATTATCAACAGGGGCTTGGGTTCTTGTCCTTGCCCGTCACACCAGTGAGTCAAGTGGAGCCATTCACTTCGTGTCAAAGACATTGCACGATGAAGCCAATAGTGAATGTGTTGACTTGGCAAACTTCTTCACGAAGCTAACATCAAAGCTGAAACAAGCTAGGGTTGCAAACAGCCATTCTTTGATGAAGGAGCTTGAAGCGCAGACACGAGAGCTCGACGAGAAAAATAAGGAGCTCGAGAGAAAAGAAAAAGAAATCGAAGAGCAGAGAACACAGCTATTACAAATGACTGGGCTACTTGGTGGTGCAGTTGCGGATTAGATAGTTCTGCTTACTAGTGTTTCTTCAATGATAGTGCTAATAAATTAGAGATCTCGTGAATCATGCCATTTGTGGATGAATATGCTAAGAAAAAGGAGTAGACACTAAATATTATGAGGTATTCGCTGATTTTGTACTGCTTGAGCTTGAAGTCAATGTCAAGATTTACACGCAATGCGCAGAGACGAACACAGAGAGATCTACGAGTAACTTTGAAAAGATACCATGAAACTATTGAATACAGATTATTAATTCCAGAAAGCCAGATACTATAATGTTGAGTGCAATTGGTTTCCATCAAAATACATTATGTGCCCTGCTCAAATACTCGTATTGCCATACCTTGCTCAGTAGTTACTGTATGAGCATGAACTCGTTTTAATAACTCTCTGGGCTACATTCCTACTGTACTGTGAAATTTATAGATTATTAATTCCAGGGAGCCAGATACTATGACGTTGAATGCAGTTGTGTTCCATCAAAATACATCATGCGCCCTGCTCAAATACTCGTATTGCCATACCTTGCTCAGTAGTTACTGTATGAGCATGAACTCGTTTTAATAGCTCTCTGGACTACATACATACTGTACCGTAAAATTTATAGATTATTAATTCCAGTAAGCCAGATACTATAACGTTGAATGCAGTTGTATTCCATCAAAATACATCATGCGCCCTGCTCAAATACTCGTATTGCCATACCTTGCTCAGTAGTTACTGTATGAACATGAACTCGTTTTAATAGCTCTCTGGACTATATGCATACTGTACCATGAAATTTGTAGATTATTAATTCCAGGAAGCCAGATACTATACTATCATGATCATTGGTATGCAAAGTGTCATAGATATGCAAACTCGCAATTTTCGACACATACCCTTCGCATACTTACCTCAAAAACTCTCGGGATTGAAAACAATATATCTCTTCTGCTCAAATCTGCAAAATACAAGACAAGTAACCTTGAAAAGATATTGTGAAACAATTGAATACAGATTATTAATTCTAGAAAGCCAGATACTATAACGTTGAGTGCAATTGGGTTCAAAATACACCATGCGCCCCGCTCAAATACTCGTATTGCCATACCTTGCTCAGTAGTTACTGTATGAACATGAACTTGTTTTAATAGCTCTCTGGACTACATGCATACTGTACCGTAAAATTTGTAGATTATTAATTCCAGGAAGCCAGATACTATACTATCATGATCATCGTTATGCAAAGTGTCATAGATATGCAAACTTGCATTTTTCGACACACACCCTTCACAAACTTACCTCAAAAACTCTTGGGATTGAAAACAATATATCTCTTCTGCTCAAGTCTGCAAAATACAAGAGGATATTTCCGTTTTTCATAAATACAGAACACAATTTATGTCTTGCAAATGTAAAAATCGTACCATCTCGCTTCTAACATCTGATATATCTACTCTAAAGAAACTTAGAAAACATGATATTAATATATGACAGATCATAATAAAAAAGACAGAATGGAAACTGAGTAGGAAGAAGTGAAGATATTCCGTTGGAAGATGCAGAGAGTGACATCTATTCTTGAGACACATTGAATTCCAATCTCCCCTTGAAGATCCATCATGATCAAAGGGACGACCGAACTGAAGCCAGCGGACAATGCCGTGATTTGCTTACAAATCCCATCACCACTGATTTGGACTAGGCCTCACTATGTGCTTCATACAATTTTGAGCAGTAAGTATGTTTTCATATAATTTGTAAGTAATATATTTCAGATGTATACCTATCTGTGTGTAAAATATGAAGTGGATACAAGCAATAATGAAGAAATCTGAAGGGGTTTCCAAAAAAGTTTGCAACACTCTGATCATGATAGTAACGTTGAATGGAATAGTATCCATCAGCGACCCATGGGCAGACTTTCCAAGTTAGTAAACAGGGTTTATGGCTATGCAGTGGTCTTCTAAAATATATCAAAAAAATTTATTTCTCCATTATCTCCTCGGTAGAGGTTTTAAAACAAATTGACCTTTCAACATTATCTCCAGTTAGATAAATTCAACTTGTTTATGATCTCAAATGTTAGATCGGATTTTCTGTATTCAAACAATATGCTTGGCGGAACATACCCCAGTGCATCTGCAAAACTCATGTTTTGTGGTTCGACGCCAGAAAACCCACAGGCTTAAGTAACAGCCTAGCAATTATGATGATATGTCAAATTTTAGTTATATTCAGAGGTGGTTTTCTATCGCCAGATTTCCAAAGTTGTGGAACATGGCAAAGTCGTCCTCCATTCCTCCGGCCACTCCCCATCCCACGAACATCAGACAGTTGTCTAGATTACAGAGCACTTCATCTCAGCCTTCCACTAGTCTTTCCAAGCGCAAGATAACTAAGAAACAAAAATTTTCAACTCCAGTCATGGAACAAAACCCTGGGGGAGACATGACAAAGCCAGCTTCATCTCCAAATGTACATCATTATCTAAATATATGTTCCATTTGCCTTATTTCCCCATTTCCTGAGGTTTCTTACCTTCCTCCATTATATCCAGTGGTTGTAAGCATCTTTTTATTCATACATTTATTTAATGATGAAAAATGATATTAGGATCCCCCAGGAAAATCCTTGGTCATGTCAATACTGACCAAAGTAATTACAACGTCTTCTGGTCTTGACATTGTTGGCAAAGGAGGCAATAGCGTGGTGCCTATCACTACTGGTCTTAACACCGCATCAGATGAAGAAATGGGCAAGGATATGGGCAAGGACCTTGACTTTACTAGTGAAGGAGGAAATGACGTGCTGCCTACCGCTACTCCTCCTAAGGCTGCGTCGGAAGTAGCCATGGGCAAGTTTCTTCCTAGCGCTACATTAAACTTATATTAACCTATATTAAATAGACCTTGACATTGATAGTGAAGGAGGCACTAAGGATCTGCCTACCACTACTGCATTGGATGCAGATATAGGCAAGGACCTCGTCAGTGATAGCGAAGCAGAAAATAATTTTCCGCCTACCGCTATTGCTGCTAACGCTGGGTCGGAAGCAGCCATGGGCAAGTATCTTCTTAGCGCTATGTTGAACTTATTCTGACATATATTAAATAGACCTTGACGCTGATAGTGAAGGAGGCACTAAGGAACTGCCTACCACTACTGCATTGGATGCAGATATAGGCAAGGACCTCGTCAGTGATAGCGAAGCAGAAAATAATTTTCCGCCTACCGCTATTGCTGCTAACGCTGGGTCGGAAGCAGCCATGGACAAGTATCTTCTTAGCGCTATGTTGAACTTATTCTGACGTATATTAAATAGACCTTGATGCTGATAGTGAAGGAGGCACTAAGGAACTGCCTACCACTACTGCATTGGATGCAGATATAGGCAAGGACCTCATCATTGATAGTGAAGCAGAAAATAATTTTCCACCTACCGCTATTGCTGCTAACACTGGGTCAGAAGCAGCCATGGGCAAGTATCTTCCTAGCGCTATATTGAACTTATACTGATGTATATTAAATAGACCTTGATGTTCATAGCACTATTCCACCCACCACTGCTCCTACCACTACTATCGCTACTGATCCAATCGCTGGGTCAATCTTCTGGGAAGGTGATGTTCCCAAAGTTCGTCAAACATTAGCATCCAATTATATCCCGAATGCCTTAGCAAAATTAAAAGCTACAAGTCACAAATATTTTTCCGAAGAAGGGCTTTACATCTGTATATGTGATTAGATATTGCACCCACATAACCTGTATTAACATACAGTGTAGCCCCACGGAACGATGGAAATCGTGATCCAATCCCATACGCTTATGAGACTGGGTATTCTAAAAATAGATCGACATTTGTCAATACAGCACCAACCGATTTGAAGGGTAGCTTTAGTATGTTTCTGCTTTTGGTTTGAAATGACTTATTGTTCTAATATTTAACAATAGCTGAGCTAAAGCAGTTCATTGATGATGGCCCAAACATACTTACCTCAAGTACTCGACATTTAGTGACAGCAAAAAGGGAAGAAGGACTGTCACAACTGCCTGCCACCGTATTTTCCGACCGACTTCTAACCCTAGAGGCATTCGCTACAAATGTTAACAATACGATCTGCCTGTCGCATCGTAGATCTAAGGCCACCAAACAGAACAGGGAAGAAAATAGCTCAAAATTTCTTGTTCTTGGGGTTCCAGGGGCAAAGAATACCATTAAGGGTCAGGATGATTCGAAGCGGAGTGCGGAAGATTCCCATAGGACACTTTACAATCTTAAAAATTCTGACACCCTCGACTGTGGATGTCTTGTGGAAACAGCCATACGTGAGCTGCAATGGTATCATTCTTGGAATGTCTCTGGGCTCATTGAAGGTATGTTAATTATTTAGGTTACCTCCCTCTGATGTACTGAAGTCAGTACAGGTATGGTAGTTACTGAAGATTTTTTCTGGAAAGACATTGTGACTCCTCGGACGCAAGATATGATCGTGCAGAACATCTCAAGAGAAACCTTGCTCATGGCTAATGATTACTTCACAGGAGTCATGGAGATTACGAGAACATATGTGATGGATGTGACATGCAGGAAGTATGTGACAAATGCGAAGCGCGGGAATATATGTGACGGATGTGACACGCAGGAAATATGTGACAAATGCGAAGCGCGGGAATATGTGTGACAAACGTGACGCGCGTGAAGTACGTGACAAATATGAAGTGCGGGAATATGTGTGACGAACGTGACGCGCGTGAAGTACGTGACAGATGTGATGCGCGGGAATATATGTGACCAACGTGACGCGCGTGAAGTACGTGACAAATGCGATGCGCGGGAAAATATGAGGCGCGGGAATATGTGTGACCAACGTGACACGCGGGAAGTATGTGACAAATGCGAAGCGCAAATCAACTAGTAATCAGTAATAGCAATACATAAATGAGTGCCAATGATCACCTCCTAATATTCATTAAATGATCACTTTTGAGTGCCCTCATTCTATACTAATACTATCCCCTAGTAATAAACCATAATACATAAATGAGTGCCAATGATCACCTCCTAATGCTCTCAAAATGATCACTTTTGAGTGCCTCCATACTATACTAATATAATTCCCTAGTAATCAACAACAATACATAAATGAGTGCCAATGATCACCTTCTAATATTCTTAAAATGATCACTTTTGAGTGCCTCCATACTATACTAATATAGTTCCCTAGTAATCAACAACAATACATAAATGAGTGCCAATGATCACCTTCTAATATTCTTCAAATGATCACTTTTGAGTGCCTCCATACTATACTAATATAGTTCCCTAGTAATCAACAACAATACATAAATGAGTGCCAATGATCACTTTCTAATATTCTTCAAATGATCACTTTTGAGTGCCTCCATACTATACTAATATAGTTCCCTAGTAATCAACAACAATACATAAATGAGTGCCAATGATCACCTTCTAATATTCTTAAAATGATCACTTTTGAGTGTCCTTATACTATACTAATATAATCCCCTAGTTGTCAATAGCAATACATAAATGAGTGCCAATGATCACCACTCCATTACATTTACTGAATATGCCTTATAAAAATGGCACTCATTTTTTTGGTGGAGAATCAGGATCACTAGCACTCATTTTTCCTGAGCAATTTGTGATCAAATTGGCTGACACCACTCCTATGATCGCATGTCTGTCGAAGAAAGGATGGGTATAATTTAGTTTAACAATTGGGGGAGCTTGTTTCCCCTATTCGTCTGCAGAAGGACCCTGTGTAGTGTGCATGGCAATGCATGTGTGGCTGTATGTCCATCGACCTAAAATAGAATTCATGTTTCAATTTGTTGATGTCTATGTCCCATTATGGGTGTTTGCAATATGCTCGATGTGTGGACTTAATATGTTCCTTAGAATTCTCTGATAACTAGATTCAGATTGACTTACCTTGAGGGAAAATGGTGAACTGTTCCACATGAATATAAAAAATGATATAAATTGAAGGGCTGCACTGACCATTCTCCATTCCATCTACTCTTGAACATGCCTTGGTACCTTACTTCTGATGAAAACGATTCCCGAAATTACATCGACTTCGACGTTGATTTCCCATGCCTCCAACTTTTTACCTTGTACACGACAAGGGTAAGACCTCTCAATCCCCTCTGTTTACATACGCTAATTTCCGTCTAGCATTTGACCGAGTTCCGCCCACCAAGGGAGATACAATTGTCGCCGTTCTGGATCGTCGATCAATTGCTAAAATTCATCATACGCTTCCATCGTTCACGGCATTGTCGGACATGCATTGCTTCAAATAATTTCTGCCGGTTTGACTTTGAGCATCCATATACGTATTGTTATCAATGTGAAATAGAACATTGAATCAATTGCAAATTTCCAGCCGAGATGGATAATATCTTTAAATTTCCACCTCTACACATTTTGCCTCATCATGCAATTGAAGTAACAAATAACAGTAAGTCTTCATTCAACACACCATTTATTTTAACTTTCATAACTAAGAAATTTTTAAGATGTGAATTGTATACTTTTTGCCTACAACCGTGCAAGCCACCGGTATGCTGATCGGTATCGGTGGGCAGATTTCTATCGATATATATATTACCTCATTGGGGAAGTTGTTCCTTCTCTTTGATGATTGCAGCAACTCCTGGTATCAGTCCTCCTGGCAAATAAATTAATTCTACCCGATGACGATCCTGAAGGATATGACTACATAGGATGGACAGCACATAAAGCTCTTCAATGGCTGCCACCTAAAGAAGAGGTACAATCTTATAGAAGCATGTTGTTTGAATGTATACACAACAAAGGACTACGACTAGTGGATTTTAGTTTTGATAGCCCCGTGTATTAAAGGTAGAAAATAATGTTTAACACTTTGTCACCATAGTACAGCCATCTTTGCTTCCTTTTGTTGTTACAGCAGCAAATGAAGAGCAGTTTTCTCTGTGGATGCGACGACTTCAAATGGAGAACACATAGATATGACGAAACAAGCCCCATTGGAACTATTACTATACTGGTCTTTATCCGGTCCCGTTAGAATAACTTAAAATAGATAATCTATATCCGGCATCAGTGATACTAATAGGCTAGAGGAAAACATGGAAAACTTGAATTTAGGCACATCTTTGGTGAGCCATAGTGTTTTTAACTCGTATCCCTGAAACACGGACATATCCAGCTCAGTTGCACATCAAAAAACTCGTCCTCGTAACTTCCCAGCTCACTATTCCTTCCTCTGTACACCAACCCACCCTCTTAAAACACTCGTCCTCATCACTTCCCAACTCACTATCTCCCTACACCAACCCACCCTCTCTCAGTTTCTACTTCCAGTCTCACCAGCATGCAGGAAACTATCTCCACCAAGGTCCCTCAATATTTTTATGTGGTCAGCATGAAGGGGGGGCCACTCTGGAGCTTCATTCTCAACACTGTTCCAGTGAGTCTTATTCTCAGTGCACGTCTTGTCTAACTGGTTGATTATTAGGGACCCTATGTGCGGCCATACTCCAATTTGGGGCAAGGCGTGATTCCAGTCTGGCGTACACTGAAAAATATAGTTAATGAACTGAGAGAGTACACAAAAAAGTATGCATGCAATAGATGCTTTGAAGCAGGTATGTCAATCGAGTCAATTAAATGTTGATTATACTAAGTCTACTTTCATGTTCTGGTAGAGGAGGCCTGCACAATTGACTTCGTCCACGACCCCCCTAACTGCTCTTGATGCAGTATTGAAGGAATACAGAACTGTCATGGGATAGGAAGTCATCCAAAACTCACCCTCCTTCCTGTCTTGAGCTGCGACATTATCCATGAAAGTAAGAATATATTATTATAGATTACAAATCAAATTAACATCAATTATGCAGATATGTCCATACTACTAGAGTATGGTAATCTGCCCATTGTAGCGTGGTATCTGTACCTCAATTTTGAATACATGCGCTATGCGCTCTTCATTCTAAAAATTGTAGTCCCGGCCCACGACTCACACATCATAGGGTTATTCGACAAGGAAATCCTTCAGCTATATGGACTGGTTGATGATACATACAATATAGATGAATACTTGCAGTGGAGCAATGAAGCACAACAATTGGCGTCCAAATTTCCTGCGCCCCCAATGTTGGAAAGGTTTTGGGAGGGCCTCGTGACCCAAATTACTCTGCCAATGCCACTATCGGCATCCAGCTCCAACATTGAACATGAAGCCCCACCTACTGATCAAGATATCTCAGGCTGGTACAGAATGCAGTCCAGTGGTGGTAATGGATGGTTGCCATCTTCAAGAGGAGAATACAACTTGAATGAAGTGGGTAAGAAGTTGACATGGGTTCGCTTTGATTACAATGGAACATACAAAGAATGGAGCACAACGAAGCTGGACTGGAATGTAGTGTGGCGGCAGGAAGATTATGACATACATTATTTAAAAATATGATGGACACGCAGAACGAACAAGAAATGTAATGTAAAATAAATAATGAATAATGTATTTCTTGAAATTGCTGGAATAACCAGTCACGTAGTTCGCTATTACGAACATAATCTCCATAACTATTGCTTAAGATAAAGCAGTATGATGCCCTAATAAATGTTGGAGTGTCGCAGAGTGATACCCCAGCAAATGTGAGTTATTTGTACATGATTGGCAAAGGCTTTAGGAATCTGTCATTCTCTGAACACTCAAGATAAATATAGCACAGGGATCATCACACTGTAAATATTTCATAATATATGTATTTTATATGATAGATTGCTATTATGCAGTAATAAATGTGAAAAAGTGAAAATTAAGATCTTACATTCATCCGCCACATTCACCACATGATAGGAATCTAGTCTCGTCGCGCTGCGTTCATGTGCTGACTCATGTGTCATTTTCAGAACGCACAAACCAATATCCCATGCTTATCCCATCTGTTTACATATGGCACATACCATCAATCATAAGATATCCAGTCTACATGCACCACTTCTTCCTCATTAATTTAAATCCTATACTTCGCTATTAGAAATATAGGAAAGGCATAATGCATTCAGATAGATGTAGATATTTCACAATATACCTATTCCATATGATAGATCCCCGTAATGCATTAATAAATGTGAAAAAGTGAAAATTATAATCTTGCCTCCTTCCGCTAAATTAACCAGATGACAGGAATCTAGTCTTGTCACACTGGTATAATTATCAGATGCATCTGTCATATTTAGAACGCACAAATCAATATCCCATGCATGTCACTTCTGTCCACATATGGCACATCCCATCAATAATAGGATATCCAGTATACATGCATAACTTCTACCTCATTAATTTAGATCCTCTACATCGCTATTAGAAATGTATAACATGCATGATCCATTCAGTTAGATGTAGATATTTCATCATATACATATTCCATATGATAGATCCTCATAATGCACTAATAAATGTGAGAAATTAAAAATATAAATCGTGCCTCCTTCTGCTACATTCACCAGATGACAGGAAACTAGTCTCGTCGCGCTGTGTTCATGTGCTGACTCATCTGCCAATTTCGGAAGGCGCAATACAAATATCCCACGCTTATCATATGTGTCCGTGTATGGCACATCCTATCAATCATATGATATCCAGTCTACATGCACCACTCTACCTCATTAATTTAGATTATCTACTTCGCTATTAGAAATGTAGAACATGCTCGATCCATTCAGTTAGATGTAGATATGTCATTACATAATTATTCCATATGATAGATCCTCATAATGTACTACTAAATGTGAAAAATTAAAAATATAGATCTTGCCTCCATCCACCACATTCACCAGATGACAGGAATCTAGCCTCATTGCGCTGCATTCATGTGCTGACTCATTTGTCATTTTCGGAACACGGAAGACAAATATCCCACGCTTATCACTTCAGTCCACGTATGGCACACCCTATCAATCATAAGATATCCAGTCTACATGCACCACTTCTACCTCATTAATTCACATCATCTACTTCACTATTAGAGATGTAGAACACGCACAATCCATTAAGTTAGATGTAGATATTCCACAATATAATGATACTATATGATAGATTGTCATAATGCTCTGAAAAAATGCGAAAATTAAGAATTAAGATCTTGTCTCCTTCTGCCACATTCACCAGATGACAGCAAATGTGCGCTATTTGTACATGATTGGCAAAGGCTTTAGGAATCTGTCGTTTTCTGAATGCTCAAGATAAAAATAACTCAGGAATCATCACACTGTAAATATTTCATAATATAGGTATTCTATATGATAGATCGCCATTATGCAGTAATAAATGTGAAAATGTGAAAATTAAGATCTTACATTCTTCTGCTGCATTCACCACATGATAGGAATCTACTCTCGTCGTGCTGCGTTCATGTGCTGACTCATCTGTTATTTTCGGAATGCGCAACACAAATATCCCATGCTTATCACATCCGTCCACATATGGCACATCCTATCAATCATAAGATATCCAGTCTACATGCACCACTTCTACCTCATTAATTCATATCCTCTACTTTGCTATTAGAAATGTAGAACATGCACAATACATTCAGTTAGATGTAGATATAACATAATATAATTATTCCATATTATACATCCTCATAATGCATTAATAAATGCGAAAAATTACAAATGAAGATCTTGCCTCCATCCGCCACATTCACCAGATGACATGAATCTAGTCTTGTCGCACTGCATTCATGTGCTGACTCATTTGTCATTTTCGGAATGCGCAACACAAATATCCCACACTTATCACTTCTGTTCACGTATGGCACATCCCACCAATCACAAGACATCCAGTCTACATGCACCACTTCTACCACATTAATTTACATCCTCTACATCACTATTATAAATGTAGAACACACACGATCCGTTCAGTTAGATATAGATATAACATAATATAATTATTTCATATTATACATCCTCATAATGCACTAATAAATGCGAAAAATTACAGATGAAGATCTTACCTCCTTCCGCCACATTTACCAGATGACAGGAATCTAGTCTCGTCGCACTGTGTTTATGTGCTGACTCATCTGTCATTTTCGGAATGTGCAACACAAATATCCCACGCTTATCACATCTGTCCGTGTATGGCACATCCCATCAATCATAGGATATCCAGTCTACATGCACCACTTCTTCCTCATTCATTTAGATTATCTACTTCACTATTAGAAATGTAGAACACGCACGATCCATTCAATTAGATGTAGATATAACATTATTCTATGTGGTAGATCTCCATAATGCACTAATAAATGTGAAAAATTACAATCAAAGATCCTGCCTCCTTCCGCCACATTCACCAGATGACAGGGATCTAGTCTCACCGCACTGCGTTCATGTGATGACTCATCTGTCATTTTCAGAATGCGCATCACAGATATCCCGTGCTCATCACTTCTGTTCACATATGGCACATCCCATCAATTATAAGATATCCAGTCTACATGCACCACTTCTACCACATTAATTTACATCCTCTACATCACTATTATAAATGTGGAACACGCATGATCCATTCAGTTAGATGTAGATATAACATTATACAATTATTTCATATTATACATCCTCATAATGTATTAATAAATGCGAAAAATTACAGATGAAGATCTTGCCTCCTTCTGCTACATTCACCAGATGACAGGAATCTAGTCTTGTAGCGCTGCATTCATGTGATGACTCATCTGTCATTTTCGGAATTCGCATCACAAATATCCCACGCTCATCACTTCTGTTCGCATATGGCACATCCCATCAATTATAAGATATCCAGTCTACATGCACCACCTCTACCACATTAATTTACATCCTCTACATCGCTATTAGAAATGTAGAACACGCACAATCCGTTCAGTTAGATGTTGATATAACATTATATAATTATTCCATATTATACATTCTCATAATGCATTAATAAATGTGAAAAAGTGAAAATTAAGATCTTGCCTCCTTCCGCTATATTCACCAGATGACCGAAATCTAGTCTCGTCACACTGCGTTCATGTGATGACTCATCTGTCATTTTCGGAATGCGCATCACAAATATCCCGCGCTCATCACTTCTGTTCGCGTATGGCACATCCCATCAATTATAAGATATCCAGTCTACATGCACCACCTCTACCACATTAATTTACATCCTCTACATCGCTATTAGAAATGTAGAATATGCACAATCCGTTCAGTTAGATATAGATATAACATAATATAATTATTCCATATTATACATCCTCATAATGCATTAATAAATGCGAAAAAGTGAAAATTAAGATCTTGCCTCCTTCCGCTACATTCACCAGATGACAGAAATCTAGTCTCGTCACACTGCATTCATGTGCTGACTCATCTGTCATTTTCAGAAAGCGGAAAACATATATCACACGCTTATCACATCTGTCTGTATATGGATCATCCCATCAATTATTCCAGTCCAGTTCTTATAGACTACATTTCACGTTACAATTTATACATTCTACAGACATATTGTCAACTTAGTGTACTGCAAAATAATATTCTAGCATTTATATTAGCTTGATATTCAAATTTTGGGTATCGAGGTGAGCACAGGATGTGGTTTATGCATGTTAAAATTGTAGTCTAGCTGAACCACATATTTATAATTTTGACAATGTGGTGTAGTATGACCACTTTCCTAATATGAATGTAGTCTTATATTGCTACATAGGTTTCACTATTAAACATTGCACTGACGAATTACTAGGTTATGATAGGTCCAGGTACATACCCATGTACCTCTTGTTTGGCTCAATTTATGTACCATTGTGGAACCACACATATGCTGCTACATGCCTCGAAAATGCATATGAATCCAATATGAACAAGTTCACTATTCATGAGACAGCCGCCAATATATCATATCTGCCCCCCATCCAGCATCATATTTCGCAACTCCATAAAACTGGAGGTAGAAAACCATGACCAGACAAACTCTCCAATGATGGGTGTATTTCAAGTGGTCCTATTTGATGCAAAAAGATAATCTAGGTTGAGTAAGATTTCAATGGTGATGAACGAAGTGTATAGCTGGTGCAGATCCAGGGATAACCACAAGCAAGGTACTTCAATAGCCATAATATGCACACTGGAGGATAAGATCATCAACATGGGTGGGGCCGAAGCATAAGAACCAAAGCTTCATGAACCATTCTATCACTAAGATTTAAGATAGTAATTCAGTTGGGTTGATCGTCTTTTCAGGAACAATGCTCAACTTACAATAACCAAATGACTTTAGAACCAGCCTTGCAGCCCCACAAGGTAACAATATGTCCTTTGATGCAGTCATAAAGTAGGCCTCTCTGATCTTTATCTCACTTGATGGGGCATGTCTGATATATCAGCCCATGTAGTTACAGTACATGCCTGATGTATGGATCGTTGTAAACTACAGGTGGAGTGCTGATATATCACATATTGTAGTTACAGTTCCATCTGCCTGCAGGCAGCCAAATACAGACCATATTTATGGCAATTGCCCTTTCCCTCGTGTTCATTTACTAATCATCAAAATTCAAGATCTGAATCTGTAAATGTACAATAAGTAGATTTCAATATAATTGTTTTGCGCTATCCCAAGCAATTCCACCTACAGGCACTGAGGCAACTAACTGCAGAACATACTCACAACAATGCCCCTCACCTTGTGTTCATTTTTAATCTGCAAGATTAGAGATCTAAATCTGTAAATAGTTGGTATCACATCACTCTGTAAATGCCTCCCACAATCCCATGCAATTTTCATTTGTTCTATATTATAATATAGCTTCAAAAGGTTTTGCACTAGAGCTTCTGTAATATCTATGTATGTATGTTTTCCTAAATTTGTTCAAAATAGCGAAATGTATCTATCGAAAATAAAATCTTAGGGAGTATATCATATTCATATGTACATTTTGCAGTATCATAGAGAACTATGAGATAACATAACTGCAGCATTGTCCATTTACTCATTATTGCGGGGCCAACTAAAGAGACTGCACAGTGCAAGCAAGCAATTGGATGCATACTTTCTGTCTGGAAGTGCGCTTACATAACTCAATTCACATGAATGCTGTACCAGCTATGTTGCAACATGCAGAGGTTTATGCAACTCGGAAACATAGCATTTCTACATGTTTTTTGTCGAAGTGCAAGGTAATAATATAATGAAACTTATATTATATGTACAAAATTATAAATATACTGTTTGGAGTTCATTTGAGACCACTTGGAGTTTTGGTCTGATGAAAAACCTAAGACCTTCAAAAACTTGAGTAATTTTATATGTCTTTAGTGTACAAAATCATTTGGTTAAGTCCTTGTACCTAAAAATATGTTTCTTATTCTTACTAAGACTTATAGCAAGTGTATTTACGAGTAACCCATGAATATTCAAGCAATTACCCATACCAATAGGCCCACAGATACAGTGGATATGGGCACCGTGTGGGTAGGTAACCAATGGACATTTTGGTTTCTACAATATTTCGGCACACAGATACTGGTAACGCACCATATTTTACCATATCATACTAGAACTGTATGTGAGTGGACTTGTAACATTGCAAGAATAACAAGCAAGAACTGGATGAATTGTAGAGGAGGTGGTTTCGAAGGAAAAGGAGGTGGAAGGTATCACTATTGCTAGCTACCCTGTCTATGGAATGATATAATAACTCACTATCATAGAAATATGTATTATCACGTTACAAAAAATGCATTACAAGAGGATAGCCATCAAAATGCACTACCAACAGCAGGGGAATACTCAATGAAGAGGAGGAGCTGGAATTTATAAAGCTCAGTATCCTTCAGTTCAATTGCTGCTATTTTAAGTGATGTAATATATCTACATTACAAGTATTTATATCTAAATTTATGAGATGAATGGCTTTGGAGTGGAGGATATATGGCAATACCTATGCAAGAGGCGCAGAACGGCGGGATCAAATGGAATTAACTGATGGCACCGACACTGCCAACACGTGTGCAGCATGTGGTATGACTAATGCTGCAGCGAAGCGTGCCTGATGCATCACCTTCTTCCTATTCTGGGACGACCTGTAATTTACAGTATCCATACATCGGAACTGACCTGTAATTACAGTCGTTTAATGTATCAAATGTACAGTATCGCCTGTTTATCTGCCTACAGGAATAAACATACTGGATCATTTCGACTGATTGTTCGGTCACGCGTCACACGACGTCTAGAAACAGAACAATTTTGACAAATGTCACGCGTCCCGAGGAGCACCGAACAAAGGTTCAGTGAAACAAAAAAAGGCCAAAATTAGACACAAAAAATCGGTTTTTTCATTATTAACTGTATGTACTGGATTTCTAATGTTCCTCCCAAGCTTCTGTAAAATACAGTGTTTTAAAAAAATTTCCTCTCCCCCTGCCTAAGTTCTGGAGTTGTGTCAGTTAGTAATGTATCAATGTTGAAGTCCAAAAAACAAGTCACGGCCAGTGGAGTTTTCGATGTGGTCCAATACCGCTGTCTTTAATCTGGCTTTCGATGTTATATCTCATGTTGATTGGATAAAAATGACATACTGTACTTACCTCAAATTCTATAAACAAAGTGTTTGTTGCATGTATTCTCTACTATTACTAGATAAATACTACTCATTGTTACAGTATTGGTATTGGTACTTATTGTTTGTCAATTGTAGAAATACTTACTTGGTTTTGTTTTTAGCAAGTCCCATATTCGCTCTTAAAGGGTACGAACAAATTTGGATACATACCATGAATGATGCTTTGGTCAATAGGAGAGATGAACAAATTTTATGTCGGTCACGCATCAGACAGGGCAACAAACAGAACAATATTGAAACATTGGTGTCACGCTGAAAATCCACAAACAATTGGTCGAAAGTACCCAGTACTGTCGGTAACACACTCGCTAGGCTGGCTCGCACATACACTGGCACTTTATGACTTTATCTAGTGTGTCTTTGCTGCCTTCCTTCAACACCTTCATCACAGACTTGGACCCTTGCTCATTGGTAGTGAACTTGAGGAGACCTTCTAGAAGATGGTCAAGTGTCATGGGCCTATGCTTCTCAGAACCATAGGTAACATATTAGTACCAAGGCGTGCCAGGTGGAAACCATTCATGTTACTTTACAAGTATCCGAGAGGAAGAACGTACTGTGCTGGACGCAGTATGCCTCCCACTGGTTCTTTGTTACCTCACCGAAGATGACATGGCCTTGATTGACCAACTCATCAACAATGCCGTCCTTAGCTTCCTCCTCCATATTCTCAAATGCATGCTATGGAGTAATTGTTTATGAGCAACCATTGCCGACACTGATGAAGGTCCAACAGGACAGATGGGCTCCTCACCTGAATGACCAAGAACCTGTTTCATGACAGGTGAGAATGCCCACTTGCCCAGGGCCCTTCAAGGATTTTTTGACACTACACGTATGCTCAGAGAAGTCAATGGGGGGTCTGAGAGATTGGACTCACTATGTGAAGATTGGAGATGCAGGTGGCATCCACGACAACTCCATCATCTATGGAAAATGTCAGATCAGCGGCAGAAAACTAAGGATATATTTATAACGAACCTTGCTCCAGACATGGGATGCATGCTTGTTTATGAGAGTCTGCACTGGATCTCTGACAAGGAGTTTGACTGTTGAGTCAACGAACAACGTTGAATGTTTGAACATAGGCCATTGTGAAGTTTCATGTATCGAGGACTCTGCTGAAGCATCAGGCTGAGCTTGTAGAGTTGAGCATTACATTAGTTGAACAGGAGCTTTGCAGGTGAATGCAGATGAGCATTCAAATGTTCACGATGTCCACCGTCAGTTGAGTTGGAGCTGAAACACCCACCATCGCTGAAATCGTTCCTGCTGCACATGAAGCCAGCTCAGGTGCCAGTCAACGGAGGGGCAACACTGAAGAGTTTAGCAGGGCAATGAGTAAAGCTAGTTCAGTGCTGAGTGGGGACTGAGATGGTGCTGGTGCTGGTGCTGGTGCTGGAGATGGCATGGACCTGGTATAGTGGGGACAAGACATCAACAGGACGGCGCTCATGCTCGTTGAGACAAGATGACAGTGGTGGGGATAGTAGGGAAGCTGGTTCAGTGCTGAGTGGGACTGGAAGAACAGAGCGAGGCAAAAGAAAGTGAGAAAAGGAACATACCATCGCTATAATCTGATCCCACTGCTCCTTCTCAAATCAGGCCTACAGATTTTGATGTTGCCCAGTTTTTGACGTTGCTTTAGTGACGTTGCCATTCTGAGATTTGACGTTGCCTGGCATTGCGTGTGACATTGCCTGATGTTGCATATTTATTTCTGATGTTGCTACATATATTATTAGTGCTGAGGTCCTGTGTTCAAGTCCCACTGTGTAGTTAGTAATAAATACAATAAATAAGTATATGTTCCTTCATTTTAATAATATATATTAGCACTGGATGGGGTGTCTACTATAGATTTACCTAAGTAGTAATATTGTGGTAATGGAGAGTGTAACACATCAGCCTTAGAGACCAAGAGTAAAGCAAATTAATTCTAAAGCAGTGTAGAGTAGCAAACTGCCTGCAGTGCGATTCAGGAATAATTCCCACTACCTTTTAAGGTAGTGGGTTTTTGGGGAGGTTTGGATTTCCTTATAAGACAATTTGTGGATTGTGTTCGGGATCTCAGTTTCTGGCCACCTGATTGGGTGATGCCCTTTCAGGACACTGTGATTCACATTCTCTGTGTAAGTATTGAAGAACAATTGAAGAACATCATCTTTCCCCCTCATCCTCGTTTGTGTTCCCCACTTGTTGTCATACCCTCTTGTTGACATCCCCCCTCTCTTGTTGTCTTCCCCTGGTCCCTGTCTTTCAGCATTTAACTGCTCATTGTTTCTTTCTCCTCACTTTGGTTTGGTGTCATATTATTGTGATATATGTTCTTTTTCATGTACTCAGTCGGCACCCTGTCCTCCTTCCTCCTTCTCCTCCTCCTCTGCATCACGAGAACAGCAACAATCCACAACCGACAACTCACTTGAGCACAATCAGAATACTATATTCTTGTTATTTCTCCAGGCTCTCCTTCATTTCTTCAATCTTATTCATGAAATGCATTATGGACCCATTGTTCAAGCTCATTTAAATATCATATTCTTTGGCAATCTCTCAGGTACTCCATTATCACTCAAGTTTGGGTTTAGGACTGACCAGGAGAACTACAAGGAACCACTCATATGCATATGCATCGCATTGCATCCGGATAGCTTGATATGAGCTCAGGCAATATCACCAAGCTGAGCAAGGCTGACCAGATATCATTCCATTTTTTTACTAAGGCTTATGGCATCGTGTATGAATCACGAGCTATGGAGGTGAATGTGAGGGGGCAGGGGAAAACAGATAAGTGGGTGAGTTGACTTTCTACTTTCTTTCTTCTTTCCTTGTTCTTTCTTGTTCTTTCCTTGTTCTTCCTTGTTCTTTCCTTGTTCTTTTCTTCTACTTCTTCTTTTCTTTTTCTACTCTTTGGTTTGTATGCCATTCATGTATGGCTTCAGCCGTGACAAGGTGATGGACTGAAAACACACCTCCACTGGCATCAATAGGGTCGGGAGGTAGATGGCCTATATTCACTGAGTCTCTGTGATTCCGCTGGTGATTAGAATGCACTGATGTGATTCACATGGTGATTAGGTGGTATTTGGCATCTTATTGCGACATCATATATGTCTAGAGTGCCATTGGAAGGGCGATGCATTTCCGCTGGTACTGCTGGGGTACTCACCCTTGACTGGTCTCACTGCAGAGCTTATCTGACTCTGCACTTTTAAACCCAGTGCTGTTGTTACCATACCTCGTTTTGCTGTGCTATTGTGCTGCTCGTCGTTGAGTTGTATGTCTCAGCTTCGGGGACTATGAATGAGAGAATGCTACATTAGCAATTTATGATATTTCTAAACCTCTTGATGAAAACAGACATTTTATTGAACCTAGTCATGAAAATTCATCTTTGCTTTTACCATGAGTAATATACTCTCTCGTCTTGTAACAACTTCAAGGTTGTTTTATTGATATTTAATCTCAGGTGTCCAAGCATATTCAAAGCTGTTTTCAAACCAAGGAATAAAGTAGCTGAAGACCATATAGGCAGTGGTTGTGGTATACAAGACTCTTACTTGTGTATATAACAAAACCTATAACTTTTACAATGTTTCTCTACTCTCTCTGTTGTTATGATTGCTCTTGAGAAAGACTCAGATATGTCTTCTTCACTTACTACACTGAATAACGGTTGCTTGTCTGGATTTACACTACCTGTGGATTACTTTTGTTGAACTTCTCTTTAAAAAGCTTACCGTTTATGAGACCTCCTAGCACAAACTAGGGGCAATCAAATTCTCTTCATAATTTAGACTTTCTGCAATTCAGTATCTCTTACTGATAAAATTGTTGAGGGAGTGGGCTTTGCCACTTGTCAGCCCTATTTCTTTATAAATGTAGTATTTTTTGACATATCAAGACGTTTCAAATCGGATTATGTAATCATGCATCATGCATCATTGATGCATTCGTACGCATTCTGCTCATGCTCTCTGTTCAATCTCCATCCCTTCTGCTCACATTCTCCACTCATCTACATCCTCATTCACTCTCCTCATACTTTCCTCAAATTATACATCTTTGCCCACCATTCCGACATGATACCTATCCCCTGCGACATTCTGAGTTTTCAAAATAACTCTGACATTGGTACTGACACCAGACCCTGATGTTTGACAAGAAAACTCATTTCCTCACAAACCTCTTCTCTCATCCCATCACCTCATCAACTGCTTTGGTAATTCTAAAGCAGATGCCCTTGCTCATTACCAACACTACTGACATCTTCCTAGTTTTTTATTTAATTCTGTATGCCTGCTCTGGTAACTCCAAAGCAGAATGCCATGTATGACAACTATGAATTTTGCAAGTGACGTTGCTGACATTGCCTGATGTTGCCCCTCTGAAGATTGACGTTGCCTGACATTGCAGTGATGTTGCTTGTGCTACCTGACGTTGCCTGACATTGCTGTGGCATTGCCCATGGACGTTGCTGGCATTGCAGTGATGTTGCCTGTGACATTGCTAGTGTTCCCTTATGTTGCCCCACAAAGTGAGAATAGGGTGTGATGGAGTACATTGTAATGGGTAACTCAGTGAAATTCCCCCTTCTCACTGTCGAGTTTTGAGTTTCTGTTTTTGTCTCCAGCTTATTGTCAGCATTCTCAACTTCTGTTCCACTGTTTCAATTTCGAAATTCCATCAAGTATTCGTGTTTAAACTTTGTTTCGAAGTTCCTATCTCATGCTTCATTGACATTGACATTACATCATTACTAACCTTCCATCTCATACACCTTAGAGCTTCTCAGTCAAATGGACATTTGACAACTCATACTTTATTTTTTTGTTTAGGGCTTAACCTGCCCCTCACCCTTACACTGTAGATAGCTAGGTAGAGCAGAGCAAAATGCCTGTGCTGCAATTCAGGAATTATTTGAGATATCAAGACATTCCAAATCGAATTATGTAATCACACATCATGCATCATTGATGCATTCATACACATTCTGCTCATGCTCTCTGTTCAATCTCCATCCTGCTCGCTCATTTCAGTCATTCCTCAAAATATACTTCTTTGTACACTGTCCCAACTATACCTATCCCCTGCAACACTCCGAGTTCTCAAAATAACTTCGACATCAGCACTGATGATCAAGACCCTGAAGTTTGACAAGAAAACTTGTCTCCTCGCAAACTTCAACTCATTGGACTTTCTTACTGAGTTTTCTATTCATTTTTAATGTTTCACACTTTTCCTTTTACATCCTTCATCAGATATGATTACTTCTACTTATTTTAGATTTATTGGTTTTTCTAGTATAAAAAAATCTCTGTAGTTACACTACAGACAAGTTAATCACTTCTTACTCCCTCTCACCTTAGAATTCTCTGTCAGATGGACATCTTGACAACTCGCAATATTTGTCTTTGTGAGGTACACGCAATTGCACTTTCACCTCTTCAGCTACAATATATTTTATTTATGTACTTACTACTTTGTCTTAACCCCCAGGCAACCCATAACCCATAGCACCTGCAAACAATTCTCTGCCCATTTCCGCAATGAACCCCTTCCTATGCTCCATCCTTCAGCTCTGACCACAGCACTAGTACACTCCTCATGCATCCGCAATGTTGCCTGGCATTGCTGTGATGTTGCGTGACATTGTGATGTGAGCATTGACGTTGCTGAGAGATAATTACTGGCAATGTCACAGCAATGTCACGGCAACGTCAAATTTACTTATCTGCAGTGGGCATAGTGCAGCACCTCTATCCCTTCTGGATTTAGACCTAGGTTCCAAGACAGCCTGTGAGGATGTGAGCAGGTTGTTCAGAGATCACAGAATCGTTCTTGGTGTATGTGCTCTCAGGTCATAGGCAGGTTGACAGACTGGGAATGATAGATTGTATGTGCTGGCTGAAGAGCAGGGGTAGGAGGGCTCAGCAAAGGCTCAAAGGTGCCAGAAGAAGCTGGAGTGGTAGTTGGAGTAGCATTTAGCTGGGAAAAGAAGCAGTGGAGATGAATGAAGATGAATGTTGAATGTTGAATGTTGAAGAAGCAGCTCCTATTGCCTTTGAGCATTGGAAGTATAGTTTTGGTTGAATAACAAGGAGGATTGATGCTGTTGTCAGTAAAACCCTGTTCCAACCCCATTCTGTGCCATACATTCTTCATTTCTTCTCTTCCACAATGCAGCTACATGGGTAATAAAAAACTTGGATTATATTTTTTATGTCCTTAAGAGTGAAAGCTATGTCACTATGGACATTTACAAAAAATTGAATTAAGTGCCGTTATGTCAGGCTTAGGAGTCAAAGCCATGTCGCAATGGTCGTTTACTGATTGTAATGCTTGTTGTTGTTGAAGGAAGCCGAAGACCCTTGCAATATGGATTACATTTATGCCCTTCTTTCCAGTGGTTAATTTCCACTTCTCCACTGTCCCAGATGCCTGTTTGCTGGTTCGAGCTAAAAAAATATGTAGTCCAGAAAATAAGTCTGACTAAACATGAGTTTCAAGGATTAACATGAAGACTTATGAGTGGGCTTGTGGGTCAAATAAGATAATAGATTTGTCTGGTTGAACTAAACCTATGGAACAGATTCAGATTAGCTTAAAAGTATATTGATAATCACATACCCTGTAGGTCACTGAATACTATTTGCTCCTGAGATTCAACCAGGGTATGATGTGCAAATGTGTCCATTGCCTGGCCACCCATGTCAAAACTTTGGCCAATGTCCATACTCCTACTGAATTTCCTCTCCTTGTGAAGCCATGAAGTCTTCAGGTGCTTGGTAGCAAGAAATGTGGAAAATGGAAGATGCTCTCCAACATCATCATTTGTAGGCCCTGGTGAAACAATAGTCCCCAGAAAAGATCCCTCAGCATTCCAAGAAATTTCTGATATTATCAAATTATATTCTTGTAAGTATTCAAAGTTGACTTGTTGGAATAATAGGTAATGCATATACTCACTTGGTATTTCAATATTGTACATACGTGCACAATTGCAAAATGAATCTGCAAAGCAATTACCAAGCTGGAGTAGACGTAATTCATCCTCTAGATCCTTCTTATTATCTGCCTCGCTGACATTGGCATTGCCAGGCTTTAAGAATAGGATTGCATATTCTTTATTATCAACATAGCCCTACAAAAACATGAGAATAAAGTTGCGAGATAATTTCTCATGAAAGAGATGCATACTAAAATCGCATATTTTGAGGCACCTTGTCCCAGGAATCTGTGGCTGCGTGAATCACTACCATTGTCAACATGACTTTGCCAGTCATGCGATACCTGGATTTCTTCATTTTCTTTACTGATCACAATCTCAACTTCTCCACTTTCATTAACAGAGTATACTGTTCATGTGATCATATATGAATCAACTGGAATTGTTGGTGTCACTGGTGGTCCCATAAATGCACATGGTCGAAAGGTGCTTTGAAATTCCAGATCATTGGCAGTATCTATTGTTTTAATTGTGCATTAGTTCTGAATGATACAACTACATTTACATTAGTTAAACTTACTCGAAGCCTTTCTTTTTCTAGATGTACTACTTGATATGTTTAACTTGTCTGAATTTCGAGCTGTAGATTTACCGCGGCAACAAGTTGACAATGTTTGGGAGATGAAGTCATTATCATTGTCAGTAATATTCTGTTTAAAAATCAGTGTTTGGTTGTAGAACGGAAATGTATTCACACACAAGTCTGGTTTCATATGCACAGAGGCGGAGCAATAATCTATTTTCCTTGCGATCCACTGTGGTAACCTTACCTCCCAGTGCAGAATACATGTCATCAACACTTGTTTCAGTGTAATCACTAGGCTTGATATTTATAGCTCCATTTTTCTGATTTACACCAAAGGTTGCACTTGACGAAAAATGTCAGAATAAGCTACCTATTGTATTGTAATGAATTGTAACACCTACTCTTCAAAATTAAAAGGATTAACTTCTTGAGATCCTAGTGAGCTTATCCAGCTTTTCTTCAAGTCTTCAAGGACCCATGAAAAAACCTCTGCAGCTGGTTGGTGTCCCCAGAACTGTTTTGATATAGGAAGCATTTGTGCCTAACATTAAAAGTTAGTAAGTATATTTATTGTTTTAAGAAAGAGCAACTTTCCTGCTTCGGTGCACCTGATTTCTTTCCAGCTTCAAAGTAAAACAGTGATGCGAGGACATTGATATTGTTTGTCCTGTTCTGTTTTTGAATGTTTTGAATTTTTTCCTTCTTCACATTTGCAGCTTTCAAACCTGGATTCAAATCTTTGCTCTGGCCCAGCTGGTACTCAGATGCAGAAGAAGCATGAACTTGAGCAGCACTCATGACCTCTTGAGCATCCAATGTACCTTGTGCAGCTGCTTCTAAAACGTCGAAGTCAGATGGAAAGAGAGCTCGGAATAAACAACAATAAGTTACCTGGTATAGTGAGACACCTTGCCAGGTTAGCATGTGAGGCTAGAAATAAAAATGAGCCACTGTATCTTAGACATAAGTTTACGAGCTCACAAGAACAAGCTTGGCATAGTCCATTTGAACTAATTTTTAAGTATGGATATGTACATGAGCACCCCATACACTGGGGATATTCCTATTGCCACTCAGTAAGCTACCAACTACAGGCTATCGTTATAAAGAGATTAAAATCCGATTGTGTACCATGATCATTGGGCAGTCAAATTCTGACGCTGTGTTGAGCTTTTCACATTTGAGGCAAAGCTTTTGAGTGTAGTTTATAAATGTACATCCACAGCCTTTGCACAGGCCCATAGTTATCACGAAAATTTGAACTGGGGTGACTGCAGTACACCAGCGACCAAAGAGGCTGTTTATATTGACTCTTTCCTTCATAAAGCTTGGATAATCCTTTAGGTCAAATTTTTTTTGTCTTTCTACAGAACAATCCTGTAACTGATAGAACACCTTAAAGCTAAGGCACTACCACACTGGTAGGTACACCATCCGGATATTATGTCTTAGCACAGAAGAACAATGGTAATTGCATTAACCCATGGTAGAAATGCTTCGCGCTGAAAACAGGATTCAAATATATGTACTATTGATTATAAGAACAATTTGGAAGTTGGAAAGGCTACAGGAAACATACATGAAGTAAGAATACTCATGGTTCATGAGCATAGCTTGTGTAACCACCAGTGCATCAGGTAAGTAAGCGACAACAGATTTTGGAAGTCATAGACGCTGGTAGTCATGACACAGAGAACTCCATGACAGAACCTAGAAACTTTAATCATCATGAATCACTGGCCTGGACTTCCCCTGGCTTCTGTCTAACATCCCTCATTGAAATTCCAAATTCCTGCCTGATACACCTTGTGCACAGTAGTTGGCATGCTTAATGGTACACTATGCCTTGTGCTTGTATGGCCACAGGCATGGAAAGCCTAACAACAGGGGAATTCAAAATTGAAGTTACATGGTATGATACGAGCTGATGGCACTACATGAACCACTTCCCATGATACTGATGCACATCGAATTGGTTGCTTCGAGCTCATATTGTCGCACATGCCTTTGGGAGTGCTCGGCAAAATCTGTCGGACCTTTAACATGTTGCAGCTATCCAGCCAATATCCAGCAGCCAGTTGGTACAAGATCAAACTCCGTATAAATATCTGTGCAGCACTGATAATGGGTTTTGCATTGGCTCTTTAAGTTACATATGCCTATCTTAACCTGCAATTTGACTGAACAGATATGCAAGTGAGCTACTTTAGTACAGTATCTACAATAAGTAGACAATTTAACACTACATTGTGTACTAGAAGTAATGCCAAAGTAATGCTGTTAAGTAAAGTAATACTACAGTCCATTTTGAGGCCTCATTAGTTAAGCTATAATCATAAAAAGTTACTATCCTTCACATGTTTGTGCAGTTAAGTTAAGTACCACTAATTAGAGAAATGTATGAATTGTATATGAAAGTACAGCACAAACTACTGATGAATGAAAATGGCATCAGTGTTATTCAATCCCTGACATATCTAGACAGCAGTGCATATCATTGTGAGGCTGGCAAAACTGGGGATGTCAAAATTGGAAGTTATGACAAGCTGTTCAAATGATACGGTAACAGGTCTTGGCACTACGATTTGATCAATTTTGAACTCTCCTAACCATGCTCAATCCCATCAAATGAAATTGTGTTCCAACAATCGGCTTCTCCAGCTTTTCTATTAGCACTTACGTAATGGTCTGTAAAAACCCATATCTAGTTTGGCCACAGTTACTTACATGATTTTGCCTCAATCACCACTCTTATATAGCATTTTAAATAGTAAATAATATCATTCTAAAACTTTTAGCATTCTCACTATGTAACCCTTAAAGCTGAGATTATAATACATGCTAGCATGAGTGTGAAGATCGCAATTATTAATTATGATTCTTTACCTGAGTCTGAAATTTATATGAAAATAGCTTTAAGTGGATGGTCAAAAGCATGTGTAGATCTGTTATAGTAAGGAAAGACAATTGACTTCCTGTAGTATAGTGACTCAGAACTCAGACCTCACCATGTGACAAGTGCACTAGTGGCTGTCATTCTGATTGATCAGAACCCGGGAGCCTCGACAGCTTGAAATCAATCAAACAAGCTCAATGATTTATTTGTACTAAATTCAATGAGAAACCAATAAGAAATCAATGAAAATTCATACTAAAATCAATGCAGTATCAATCACCAAGATCAATGAGTGTTCAATGGATTATTTATGAGCTCAATGAGAAATCATGAGTCCTGTTCATGTGTGAATCAATGAAAAATCAATGGAATGAAATCAATGAATAACTCAAAATTAATAGGTACCCAACTACAGGATACACTAAGCACTTGGGTTATTAACTACATGATTATACATACTACTATATCTACTAAACCATAAGTCCTTTTCTAACAACTCCGCTTTACTCTATATTACACATACCTGGAGAGTGAAATCACTGTAGAACTCAATCAATTGTACTTAGTTACAATTGTATCACAATGCAGAATTCAATGTAAAATTCAATCACTTGTACTTAGGCTAAAATTGTATTTCATGGCTGAAATCAATGCAGAAATCAATGACTTTATACTTAGTTAAAATTGTATTTCAATGCGGAATTCAATGCAGAATTCAATGACTTGTACTTAGTTAAAGTTGTATTTCAATGCGGAATTCAATGTAGAATTCAATGACTTGTACTTAGTTAAAATTGTAGTTAAATTCCTATTTGACTTTGTATTACCAGCCATGAAATACAAATTTAACTAAGCACAAGTGATTGAATTCTACATTGATTTCCGCATTTTAATACAATTTTAACTAAGTACAAGTCATTGATTTCTACATTGAATTCCGAATTTTAATACAATTTTAACTAAGTACAAGTCATTGAATTCTGCATTGAATTCTGCATTGAGATACAATTTTAACTAAGGTACTCCTCACCGAAATCCAGCACCCTTATGTAAGCATATTACATAAGCGTGGGAACGGCCAAATCCCAGCTCCAGGAAAAAAAAATTGTTGTCGTTGTCATTAGAAGTTCAGTATGTTACAAATTCTGCCCCGCAACCTCCCTATGTATTATAGCTATCATCTCAGGAGGTAATGTTCGATGTTTTCGGTATTTCTTATTGGCCCAGGCCACTTCCACACCATTTAGTCCACTTTGATAAGCATGAATGAATCTAGCAGCACAGTTTGCATAGCTAAGTTAAAATAGTCAGTTTAACTTTGTATGTATGATCAAGTTAAATGAAAGAAAAATACTGAATAATTTGAATATGTGGTATCTCATCCAGACACCTTAAAACATTTTTTACCATAGCATTTTGAGTTGAGGTTAGTGGGGTATTGTGATACCGAAATTTGGCAGCCCCCCAATACTGCTCTATAAAGTTTAATTCACAGTGATACTTGGGATAAAAATCACAAATATGACCACGTGATGTTATGAGTTCTTCCAATTGAGACTTCTGATTGACAAAATCAGGCTGTGAGAAAAGAAGCCTCCTACAGCAACAATCAGTCAATCCAGGCTGACAATGAAAATCTTTGCACTGAGCATGCAATCCATTCTCAGGCCACAAGCCACACTCATGAATGATTTGTTCCATTCCCTTGAACCATCCAGGCATGGTAGGGTGCTCCTCATCATAATACAAGGACTGAATTTTGCCATTTGGTAGGGTAGTATTGCGCATGTGAGGGCCATCTTTATGGTGTGTCCAGTTTTGAGAAGGCCCTTTTGGCATTTTTCATGCAGATAGAGCATCAGGTACACATCTCTGGTGGCTTGGAGCATTGTCAAATAAAAAAAGACCTGTTGCAAGACCTTTTGTTTTTGCCTCAAATGTATCAATAGCAAGGTCAGCCTGTTTTAATAGGTCATCTGCAGTGAAATACCCATCATGTTCTTTACTGGCTCTGAAAACAATGCGCAGGTCCATGACTTCCCCAGTTTCCCTAAATAGAAATAAACCAAAAAGGGACATATCAAACCGATAAGCTGGGACTCACAGATCTGTGTGAACAAGTCTACTCCATTCCTGTGTCAGAAACTCTGATATCATCACTGATGCTCCTTCTCCCTTCCTCTGTGGTGTCACTTTTGTGCCCTTATGGATCCAATACCTTTTCCTTCGGTCATTTTCATAGAATGTTGATTCATCATGGGTAACAAGAATCAAATGGAAGCACTGTCCAGGTGGGACTGAGAATCCTTCTGGTATGTGGATCAGATTTCCATCATTGTCATAGCCTTTCATCCTCTTTTCATATCCTTGCCAGCGGACTGCAAATTTGTTGTGGTAATCGATATTATCTCCTTGTTCATGCCCATCAACATACATCCCATTTTGCTTTTTACTGTAATGCCAGCCATGCATTTCCAGCCATTGTGTTGCTGAACACAAACTGACGGTTTTTTTCTTTATGCACATGTCTTCAATTTTTGCCTGCATTTCCTCCGATTTTTCAATGAAATCAACAATATCTTGTGCTCGTATGTAACCATTTTTTGCTATTTCCTGCAAGTGAAGTTGAATTGCCTGTGAAAAGTCCTCATCTCGAAGAATAGTGGAGTGCATCTTGCCATAATGATAATGAGGCAGTGTTTGTAAGTTACTGTCTAGATATTGGTGCATCCAGGTGCGTATATTTCTAGCATGTGCATCACAATGACCTTGTGAATGGGAGGCAATTAACGAAGCTTCATGCCAGGTGTAGTGCAAGTTAGGGTTGAGGAATAGATTTAGCATCCCAAGCATACCAACTAGGTGAGCATGAAAGAATATATCAAATGTTTTGTCTTTTGTTTTCACAGTAAGTGCTGCTCTTGCTCGCCTCAGCTTTGGAAAGTCTTTCCAATTGTCAAGTTTTTTATCTGCTGCAGTGATCTCTGTGATATCCATTGGTCTTTCACCTGCTCGCAAGCCTCGCAACATTTCTTCGGCTGTTTTCCATGGGTTTTCATGTGGAGGCTGTGGAGTAGCGGAAGGAGTGTCCTTTATAGGATGTCTGTTAAGTGTTCCTATGTCAATATCCATCCCTTCTTCAGGTAACTTTTGCTCTGGTTAGCGACATCATACAAGTTTCAAGAGTCTCATCCTAAACATACCTGCACATCTGCATCTGCATTCTGTATTTCCTCCTGCTCAAAAACTCGCCCCTCCTCCTCCACTGCCTCCTCCTGGGTGTCATTTACAATTGCACCATTGCTATTGTGCTGTAGGTCCTTGTGTACATGGGCAAAAAATGCGGCCACTGAAGGAAATCCTTTATTTGCATATTCACACCCTTTCTGCAAATGACGGCGCTTGGTGCAACTAGCATTTCCAAGATAATGCTTCGGCCTCTTCAATTTCCTCTTCTCTGCTTCTTCTGCAGCTTTCTGGGCAAGTGTTAGCATGTGCATGAATTTCTCTAGTGCCATGATTTCTGTGATATCATCTTCCGTGTCCGAATCATCTGAATCTGATTCAGAGTCACTGGGCTCGCATTCTACATGCCTCTCCTTCGAACAGGGCTCTTCAATGTCTCCTATAGTATCCTCAAACATGTCTTCTACCTGATCTGTGGAAGTTGGTAGGGAAGGCTCAGGTATGGAATTATTGGTGTCATCCACAACATCACCTGGGGATGTTCTGAGTCAATTTTTGGACATATTCTGGCTGTCACGTCCAATGGCAAGGTTCAATGCACGTGCCCGATTAGCTTTTGAGCGTGGAGCCATGATATTTAAGGAATTATTGCTGTTTTGTTGGCATTCTGCCCCTCTTCAGGCCTCCTCCTGCAGCGCTCCGTTGGTCACGTGACTCGTGACATATTGTGACATAGTCACATATGTGACTGGCCAAATCTCTGCATCGAAAAATCCAACATTGCGTTAAAAGCACTGAAATGTAACAACTGCATGTTTTCTGCAATAAAAAAAAAAAGTGTATCAGCATGATAGATATTATATCTTTTTGCATTTTTATTTCTGGGAATTGTAGATTACATGTTCCTAAATACATCCCAGAGCCTATAATTGAGAATGTGCTAATTGGGGCTGCATTGATATCGTTGACTCTCAGTGTTGAGATTGCTTATGTAAGGGGGTGTTGGATTTCAGTGAGGAGTACCTTAAGTACAATTGATTGAGTTCTACAGTGATTTTGCTCTCCAGGTATGTGTAATATAGAGTAAAGCGGAGTTGTTAGAAAAGGATTTATGGTTTAGTAGATATAGTAGTATGTATAATCATGTAGTTAACAACCTAAGTGTTTAGTATATCCTGTAGTTGGGTACCTATTAATTTTGAGTTATTCATTGAGCTTGTAAATAATCCATTGAACACTCATTGATCTCAGTGATTGATACTGCATTGATTTTAGTATGAATTTTCATTGATTTCTTATTGATTTCTCATTGAATTTAATACAAATAAATCATTGAGCTTGTTTGATTGATTTCAAGCTGTTGAGGCTCCCCAGTTCTGATCAATCAGAATGACAACCATGACTCATGAGTGCAAATATTTAAATGTGGAAATAACAGACTGAGCATGTTGTAGAGCAGGCAAACTGCCTGCACTGCAAATCTGGGATTGTTCAATATATCAAGGAGCTGGATATCGTACTATGCAATTGGCAAGATTGCACTCATGTGACGAAACATTGGTCAGAAGTTCTATCTCATTTGTTACATTCATAACAATCATTCTCATTATTAAATTTGTTCCCTTCACCATAATTATTAGAATAGACATGTGCTTAGCTCAATCTCCAGCCTTACTGGTAATTATTTCCCACCAATGTCAAGAATAAACTCTGACCTCGGTGTTTCTATTCTTAGATGCTTTCCTACTTAGGCTAGTTATGTCCTTTATTAGTGCAAATCGTTCCCATGCTAGCTAACAGTCCAGGACCTCTACCTTAGCTACTAATTACATTCCAAATAGCCTGACTCCTTCTCAATGTCCTCAAAGTCAGCAATATTATATGCATTTCCCTGGGCATGATGATGCATAAATCCACCTTGATATCATGTTATTATTTTATTATCCATATAAGAAAAATACTTACCAGTTACACAAGAAGATCCTTGTAAATTAGAGATGTCTTTTTTGTGGATATTCCATGTGAATATCTTTCACATCTGGATTGAGGGGAGTACTGTATAAATTGTTCCTGAGCATGGCCACATTTACAAGAGCTTGTCATAATTGAAGAAACTGTAGGAAGTGAGTGTGAACATTCAGTCAGAGATGTTGTAAGTATGTGGCATGATGAGAATGAAGAAGTGACAGACAATGGTGAAGGCAGAGTGAAAAATTGCCAATTAGGTTTTGCATTGAACATTGTAAGGGTCAGTGCATCCAACCTTTGCAAGTGAATCATTTCTTTATGAACATCTTCTGATTGCTGACATGTTATTTTGGACATTCTGAAAGGGCAGAGAATGGCAAGTCCATCAAGGGACTTAACTCTGGATACCATTACATATGGGGCCTCAGTACCACAGCAGCCTTCAATGTCAACTATTATTTTTTCCATTGTTTTCCCTTGTGCTTTATGTGCTGTCATAGCAAATGCGGGAACTAAAGGTATTTGGGATCTTTTGATAACCAATCTTTTACCTGAATGTGGGTGGCTAAATTTCAAGTCCACTGTGTCCTGCAAGACAACAGCTTGATTATCATGCAAGAATGGCAAGGGTGAAGCTGTCATGAAGAAAAGTTCTACCACACATGACAATGCTTCTCTATTACCATAACTGTTGACAACATAGCGAATGGATATTAATTTTCCAACAGAGCCATTGACTATTCCACCAGGTACATCATAATTCTGCATAATCATTACAGGAATTCCTGACACCAATGGTATGTGCCAAAGATGATAACTGGTTTGGCCTGAGTTGAGGCTATATAAATGATTCTTTAGATCAGAATCTTCTAAGAGTTTTCCAGTGTGATAATCTGATGCATAGTACCAGTGCAAGCACTGTCTGGTCTGCTGTGCATAAGCAATGGTTGCTTGCTCATTGAGTAAATCCTTTGTCAAATTGTTACATACAATGATTGGTGATCCCTTCCATAAGTTATCACTAGGGCTGATAGGTATTGTATTGAGAACATGGCTGGACAGGAGCTCATAATCTTTTTCTGTTCATTTTCCTTCCTGAAGATGCTGGAGTAAGTCCACTAATGATTGATTTCTTGATCCAGCTTGTCACATAACCTGTCTTAAAATTACCACTGTATCAACCAAAAGCCATAGCAGCTTGCCATCTATGTCAGATTGGCCACATTTTGAAGCGGACTGTCGTTTTGAGGTATCAATATTGGTAAATAATCTTGTCTGTGCTACAGGAGGCAACTGTGCAAAGTCACCAGCAAATATTACATTAACTCCTCCAAATGGAGCTGTGTTTCCTTTGGCAACTACTAGGGCATCATTTATTTGATGAAGCATTGAACATCCAACCATGGACACTTCATCTATAAACAGATAATCAACTCCTTCCCACATAGCAATCAGGTCACATTGACTTTTTGTTACAACACCACCCTTGGACATTTGATTGAGACACAGGGCAGCATGTAGTGTCATACCTAATATGTTTTGTGCAGCAACACCAGTAAAAGAGGTAAGTCGAAAATAATGTTCCTGCTTTTGTCTAATAAAAAAATGCCTCAAACAGTTAATCACCTGTGACTTTCCTGTACCACCTTGACCACCTAGAAACATGCACAATTGAGGGGAAGTACAAGTCAGACTGTGTTCAGCAACAATTGTAAATGATCAGTCTTGTTCATAATTTAAAGTGAACTCTGTAGACATACATATAATCATTTTAATATTACCATCAGGATATCATATGTAGACAAAGGAGGATTTGATTGAACTGCAACTTGATTTGTGGAATAGTTTCCCATATTATTTTCATCCAACATTGAATTTTGCATAATATAAACAATAGCAGGTGTTGCTTTATCAATATCCATAGCTGTCAATTCATTTTCACCTGTATAAGTTGAGTGTTGCTTCCAGGCAGACTGCCGATCATCATATGCTTTTTTCCAGGTATCTTCCAATAAATTATTTCAGCAATTGTGTCAAATAAATTCACATCATTGCAATTATGACTGGAATCCATGTTGTCAGAAGGTTGGTTAGCATTTATACCTTCAAACAGACCACCTGCAATTGCATGGAGTACACAATCTTGTGCATTGGTAGTCATAAAGTTCATACTTTGGCTTGAACATTCATTAATTGACATGAGGTGCTCAAGTATTTCTTCTTCATCTCTGTGTTCGTCAGTGAAGTCATCAATATGGATGTTTATGGAAAGTCTAAAAACCACGCTCAAACACATCAAATATAATTGAGCTTCGGTGTCCAGCACCATGGCTTCTCAGTTAGATATTATAATATTGGTTTCAGAATTTCACTTAAGCAAGACTGAGCACTTATTAACTGAAGCATGGTTGTCCAGTAACTACAATGTGTGCTTATGTAATTATTTAGTTTGTTAAGATGGAATAATATACCTCTATGAGCTCTAATATAAGTATTTGTGCAATGTAGACTAGATAAGCCATCGGCAGACAATATAAGTGATACTATGTAGTGCTCATATTAAGTGAACCCATGCACCCGATCTGACTACAAATTCACTTCAGTAAGCCACCTTTGACATACATACAGTGCTATCAGTCACATTTCCAGCATGTCACGTTTAGGGGGAAATGTTTTTTTTTTTTTGGATTTTTTTGATATTTTTTTAGGGAGGAAACCCATCAAAAGACATTGATTTATGATGTCACCCAATTTTCTCCCACAGTGTTTCACTTCTTGGGCCAGATGATATAATTTTGATGGCTTCTCCAAGAGCATGGGAACATTACAAACTGATGTGTCTGTATGATAAAATTTACTTGTTATCAGGAATTCAATGGTTTCAAGCCTACAAAAAGGCACTCTTTCAACTGGCAATTGAAGAATCTGATCATAAATATCTCTTTTTTCAAGATTACAATGTGAACTTAACCCAATTGAGATGGTGCAGAGTTTTGAAAATTACAGTCAGTTTTTGAATAATGATATTACAATACTCAGTCAAGATTATGTTTCACAGCCCTATGGAATTTTATAGCCTCACAGATGGAATATTTAAAAAGCCCAAAAGCTAGTTCCTAAATGTTTACATGCAGTTTCTACAACACACATCTGCAAATTGTTTCATCATTTTTAGATATATGAGTGCATCAAGTAGGTGCTATATTAGTATTGTCCTGCAAAATTTCCTAAAGCATTTATAGAATGGGTCTGAACATTAGACAAGCTCCTTATTCTGTGAAATGGTTTACATCTCAGTGATGTGTCCCTCAAAGTGCTTGGGTGGACTTGGGATGGACCACAATCTTAATCATATTACATAATCCTTCTATCCCCATATATGGTATAATCTTATTACATAATAAGATTTGTTTCATTTTTGGCGCCCATCAATGTGTTATTCGTGTTTTGCTCTTTCCCCTCTCACTCGCCCTCTCCTGCTGGTTCCCTCCAATGCCAATACTTCCACATTGCCCCGAACACCACAATTACGCATCAGGAACTGAAGACCGTCGGTATTGCGGGCTACCAAGAGCCACTGAATACTGCAACCTGTCCTACCAACAGCCATGTCATAGTTCCCAGTCCCTTTGTCTCAAGTTTATTCTATGAAAATTTCTTCTAATTCATCGCTACAGTTCATGTTTCAAGCCTTACCATTTCTTCTCAATAATCTATGATCCACAACACATTAATCTCCGTCTCGTCGACTATTCCTTGTTAAGTAGTCTCTTTATTTTAATTTTCTATAAAACTTGTGTATCTACTTGGAACCAACTCAGTGAATTTCCCCCCTTTCGGAGTTTTGTTTCAAGTCTTTGTTCTCGTCTCCAGATTGCTGCTATCGTTCTTCTCTCGTGTTTCACCATTTCGTTTTCGTGATTTGGTTAAGCTTCCATGTTTAAACTTGATTCCGAAGTTTTTCATCTATTATTCCACTCTATCCCTCAACAACTCATCACTGATCAAGCCTTCGAATACTTTAGGACTCATCAGTTGAACAGACATTCGATGACTCGCATATTATTTTCTTTGTTTAGGTATTAGGACACTCCATAACCTTACAATCTGAGCTCATATAGACATATTATTCTATTTCACTGTAATGAATTAAATATTTACTTAAGAACTCAGGAATCGCCACCTGTATTGGCAAGAACCTTGCTTGGGAAATAATCAATCACAAGTGATAAATAATGATACAAATACATCAATATTAAGATTTGCAGCATTGCTCATAAATGGCAAGATGACCCACAGCATTGCAAAAATACCAGTGAAACAATGCTCACAACTGGTCATGAATTTTGGAAACTGTACACATACTTGATAATTGACAAGTTCTCCATGATATCAAAAACATTCCTAATGAAATTATCCAGAAATATTGCAGTAGGCAAAGCACAAGGTGGTTTTGAAAATCCAGATAGTACAAATGAAGGGGATTCCAATTTCCAAAAGTTTTGGTGGAATTAATGTTATTCTCTGCAGTGATCTTCACCAATTTCCCCCCATTATTGGATCAAAACATGACACATTGTTTTATCCACACAGAATTGCAATATTCAGAGTTCATTGCACTCCTCCACGAAATCAGGTGGAGTCCACCTGAAGTCCAGTGAAGTCCACCTGAAGTCCAGGACTCTACCTGGACTCTACCTGGACATCACTGGACTCCACCTGAACTATGAATACTGCTATTCTGTGTACAGTTCAGGTTGAGTTCAGGTGCAGTACAGGACAGTCCAGGTACAGACCTGGACTTCAGGTGGACTACTGGAAATCACCTGGAAATCACTGATTAAAGCCACTGGACTTCAGGTAGAATACTGGACTATTGAGTGCCTGGACTCTACCTGTACTAAGTAACTTAGACATTACCTGGAGTTCACCTGAACTCCAGCTGGACTTTACCTGGACTCTACCTGTACTAAGTAGCTTAGACATTACCAGGGGTTCACCTGGACTCCAGCTGGACTCTACCTGAACTCTATTTGTACTAAGTAACTTAGACATTACCTGGAGTTCACCTGGACTCTACCTGGACTCTACCTGAACTCTACCTGGACTCTACCAGTACTAAGTAGCTTAGGCATTACAAGGGGTTCACCTGGACTCCAGCTGGACTCTACCTGAACTCTATATGGACTCTACCTGAACTCTACCTGTACTAAGTAGCTTAGATATTACCTGGAGTTCACCTGGACTCTACCTGGACTCTACCAGTACTAAGTAGCTTAGATATTACCAGAGGTTCACCTGGACTCTACCTGGACTCTACCTGTACTAAGTAGCTTAGACATTACCTGGAGTTCACCTGGACTCTACCTGGACTCTACCTGAACTCTACCTGGACTCTGCCTGTACTAAGTAGTTGAGACATTACCTGGAGTTCACCTGGACTCCAGCTGGACTCTACCTGAACTCTACCTGTACTCCAGCTGGACTCTACCTGAACTCTACCTGTACTAAGTAGCTTGGACATTACCTGGAGTTCACCTGGACTCTACCTAGACTCTATCTGTACTAAGTAGCTTAAGCATTACCAGGGGTTCACCTGGACTCTACCTGGACTCTACCTGTACTAAGTAGCTTAGACACTACCTGGAGTTCACCTGGACTCTACCTGGACTCTGCCTGTACTACGTAGTTGAGACATTACCTGGAGTTCACCTGGACTCCAGCTGGATTCTACCTGGACTCTAACTGTACTAAGTAGCTTAAACATTACCTGAAGTTCACCTGGACTCTACCTGTACTCTACCTGTGACACTGTGTGCTGAGTGTAACACTATATATTGATTGTGACTATGCATTGAGTGTGATACTATGTGTTGAGTGTGTGTTGAGTGTCAAACTGTGCATTGAGTGTGACACTATGCATTCAGAGGAGTGTCACATTAGATACATATTGTCACACTGGATGCATAGTATCACACTCAATGCTCAGTATCACACTCAACACACACTCAACACATAGTGTTAGACTCAATACATAATATCATACTCCATGCATAATCACACTCAATATATAGTGTTACACTCAACACACAGTGTCACAGCTACTAGTACAAGCAAAGTCTAGGTAGTATTCAGGTAGTGTCCAGGTAGTGTCTTGGCTAATTAGTACAGGTAGAGTACAGGTAGAGTCCAGGTGAACTCCAGGTAATATCTAAGTTACTTAGTACAGGTAGACTCCAGGTAGACTCCAGGTAGACTCCAGCTGGAGTCCAGGTGAACCCCTGGTAATGTCTAAGCTATTTAGTACAGGTAGAGTCCAGATAGAGTCCAGGTGAACTCCAGGTAATGTCCAAGCTACTTAGTACAGATAGAGTCCAGGTGAACTCCAGGTAACGCCTAAGCTACTTAGTACTGGTAGAGTCCAAGTAGAGTCCAGGTGGAGTCCAGGTAGAGTCCAGGTGAACTCTAGGTAATATCTAAGCTACTTAGTACAGGTAGAGTTCAGGTAGAGTCCAGATAGAGTTCAGGTAGAGTCCAGCTGGAGTCCAGGTGAACCCCTGGTAATGCTTAAGCCACTTAGTACTGGTAGAGTCCAGGTAGAGTTCAGGTAGAGTTCAGGTAGAGTCCAGGTAGAGTCCAGGTGAACTTCAAGTAATGTCTAAGCTACTTAGTACAGGTAGAGTCCAGGTAGAGTCCAGGTGAACCCCTGGTAAAATCTAAGCTACTTAGTACAGGTAGAGTCCAGGTAGAGTCCAGATAGAGTCCAGGTGATCTCTAGGTAATATCTAAGCTACTTAGTACAGGTAGAGTTCAGGTAGAGTCCAGATAGAGTTCAGGTAGAGTCCAGCTGGAGTCCAGGTGAACCCCTGGTAATGCCTAACTACTTAGTACTGGTAGAGTTCAGGTAGAGTTCAGGTAGAGTTCAGGTAGAGTCCAGGTAGAGCCCAGGTGAACTTCAGGTAATGTCTAAGCTACTTAGTACAGGTAGAGTCCAGGTAGAGTCCAGGTGAACTTCAGGTAATGTCTAAGCTACTTAGTACAGGTAGAGTCCAGGTAGATTCCAGGTGAACTCCTAGTAATGTCTAAGATACTTAGTACAGGTAGAGTCCAGGTAGAGTCCAGGTAGAGTCCAGGTGAACTCCTGGTAATATCTAAGCTACTTAATACTGGTAGAGTCCAGGTAGAGTCCATGTAAGAGACAGGTAGCTGGTAAGTACAGAGTCCATGTAGAGTTCAGGTAAAGTCCAGGTAGAGTCCATGTAAGAGACAGGTAGCTAGTAAGCTCAGAGTTCAGGTAGAGTTCAGGTAGAGTCCAGGTAGTTGGCTCTAACTGAAGTCCACCTGAAGTTTACTAGAGTTCACCTGTAGTCCAGTAGAGTCCAGTAGAGTCCACCTGGAGTCCAGAAGTCTACCTGAAGTCCACCTGATCTCATGGAGGAGTGCAATATACTGAATATTCATGTGTGGATATGATGCAGAACTTCTTGCCAAGGATGATCAACTTGAACAGCTTGCCTTGCAAACAAGGGCATGGTGGAATACATGACAAACTTACTATCAAACAATACAAATTCAACAAGTCATTAAAAATAGTACCTGTCAGAGTTGAATACCATTGGAGATGGTATCATCAAGAAATGCAAGCAATCAGTCATGGAAATCCATGTCACCTTTATTTTGAATTTGTTCTTTTATTTGATCAGGGTTGAGAGTGCCTTCAATCCACACAACCATATGACAATGCAGTGAACCACGTCCCTGTGCTTCAACACAACCATAGTATGCACTTACAACTCCAAACACACCTTCATTGGTATTTATCCCTTTCTTTGGCTTGTATCCCATTAATGATGTAATAAATTGATTCATGCATAAATTGAAGAACTGAGCACCAATTACAGGATTACAAGCAAGCAATACAGCCTGTGACCAGTAAGATGATGATTGAGAGTCTGAAAGCATGTTATCTACACTGGCCAAATTACCAGCCAGCAACCTTACAATGGGATTGTAAACATCAGCAGGATTAATTGTAACATAGAAAGTAGGAAGACCCTTTTCAATAACAAGAGCACGAATTTCATTTCTCATTATTGTGCAGCTAGCTGCTGATCCTGGAACAGCTGCAGTAATAGTTCTAACCTCTCGCATCAAATCAAGAACTTTACATTCCTCACATGTTGAAGCAGTTGTGTAATTACCTCCAGCCATGCACTCTGTACAGCACGAATTGCATCCGGTGATATGGAAGCAAAAGATGCAGCAACTCAACTAAAACTAGACTTTTTAACTTTAAGACTAGTGTGAAGAAGAGCTTTGCATCTCTGGATAATATTAAAAACTGTAAACATGAAAGCATAATGTTCTTGAAACTGACAATCTGCAAGGTTCAACATATGCTTGACATACTACTGAAAGGATAATGACACCAGACATTTAACATTCTCTGGTCCACCAATTCCATATGGAAACAATGTTGGGTAGATCATTGGCAGTAATGAAGGGTTGTTGGATTCATTAATGGGTTTAGGATCATGTGGTATCTGTATATAAGATTTTCCCTTCTGCTTGAAGTGTCTGAGTGCAGCTGCTCGCAATTCATAGGCCGGTGCATTGGCATTAACATCAGTGATCACAATACTCTGAAAATAGTCAGAGCTAGGAGTAATTGCAACATTTTTACTGTCATGATCCATCATATAATTTTGTAGAGAATCTTCCAAATTATCATATCTAGCTATCAATGTATCAATACTTTCACTCTCATTTATATGCTCAATGTGGACTGGAGGAAAAAAATCTGATCCTAGGCTTGATATATGTTCATGGTCTATAACAGCATCTGAATACAGTGGGTTATATTTTTCAACCAATCAAGTGCCAACCTAACCTTTTCACATCTTATGAGGAGAGGCTTAGCCTTTGTGTGTAGCCATTCAGCTGATGGAGGTGATGATCCAATGAAAAGCATGCAAATTGGAGTCAGGACATCTTCAATGGGAGGAGGTAGAACTTTTTCTAATTGTGATGTTTTTTGGGGATAAATAATGACATAGCCCTTAACCCCTCGTTGAGCAGTGGGAACATTTAGATTCTGATTTGTTTCCTGAAGTTGAATAATACAGACCTTAGCATGACAATGTGCTATCATGAGTTCTTCCATTATTGTCAAATCCTTGAGTACATCTGGAATGGGGCCAATGTAATTGTGATTAGCTAATGACAGTGGCAGCAACTTATTACCTTTCAGTTTACTGTAACATTCAGTACACAAATTCAACTTTATGCCTTGAATCCCACATGGCACTGGTGACTGATCAAGTTGTTCAGAATAATCAATACCATGAGGATCAAGTAAATAATCTTTTAGTGGACCAGTAGTGAATGGCATAGGTACTGAACTAACTGATGAATGAAGTGAAATGGGTATACGGAGAATATTTATATTAACTTTGGTGATATCAATTGATTTACCTGTTGAAACAAAGAAAGAACATGAGCAACAAGCACAGACATGCATTGCAAGAGCATCCTTGTCAGTGTTAACATGAAATTGATGAATGAGATCATATTTCTTTTCTGGTGTAAGTAATTGAGGCCAGGCTTCCTGTATGCTATGTAACATAGAATGTTGCTCATCAGATTCTGTAAAGTTAATATTCCTTTCATATATCCTGATTGATGTACTGACCATTGAGTGATGTAATAAAGAAATGAAATTGTCAAGCAGGTAGCAAAGCCTCTTCACTTTCTTGTTTGCAATAACTACATCTTCCATTCCAAGACTAGACAGAAGTCTTCTCAAAGGAACTAAGCATGTAGATTTCTTAACATTTGTTAAAACTTGTAATTGTAGTTGAATGTTTGAATTTATTTCTGAATATGATTCATTCATATGGTCAAAACAAAATCTTCTGCACATTGACAATCTTGATGAAGCACATAATCCTTCTGCTAAATGCTTGGTGAAGGCAAAACGAAGATGTTCAAGAGGTAAAGGATCATATGAAACTAGCAAGCCATGCCTAGATACAAGCTCTTCAAGCTCTGTTTTACGAAGTCTGTCTATATAATTAAATATATCCAGGTTGTCAGATGATACAAATGGTGAGTCTTGGAAGCAGTAGCAATAAGAAGACAATATATGTAACATACAAGGTCTATAAACTTGGACAGAAGGCAAGGAAATATGTATTGCAGTTGCAACTTCACACAAATGTTCAATAGAAAGTGAGGAATGTATTATGCCCATAAGCAACAAATTACAGAGCTCATTACTGCTAGAAAAATTATCCCTGCCTGAACAACACAAGTATTGCAACCCAGTCTCAAAGCAGCCACCAGAGAATACATGTTGAAGAAAAGTTTTTCTAGACAAAATAGCACTACTTTGAGTACATGAAATAGAATGAGCCATCAATAAAGGTATCAACTCAGAGTTAGAGCAATGAAATAGAAGTGGAATGTCAAATGAATCACCCAATATGTGAACAAGGGGTGAAGAAGCTCGGGTAGACATAGGAACATTATAGGATGCATCAGTGCAAGGGGCAGCAAAATGTGCATTATCAGGTGTTTCTGATGTGTTATCCTGTTCAGGATTTTCACATTGGTCAGCGTTATCAAGAGAAATCTCACTTGCAAACTCTGCAGAAAAGGAAAGGTACTTAAACAATTCCCCATGCATATCAGTAAACCTAATAACACTTCCATCTTGAAGTAAAAGCATGGCTTCCTGTGTGGGGGGAGTTATACAAGGTACTGCAATAGGTGTAGACATAGAGGGCTGGGTACAAACCTCCAAAGAGGGATGACAGATAAGTGATTTTATGAAAGAGCTTTTACCTGCCTACATATGTAAATATAACAAGCACTATATACAAGGGATAGCATTTTAAATCACTTACATTTTTAATACCAACACCAGCAACAAGCAACTCTTTACCCTTTCCTTTCACTTTGGTGAAGTCAGAGAGGCATGATAACACATCCTCATAACCAATAGCATCATCGGTAGATAGAACCACACTACAGTTTTCCCCATCTGACACTGGCAAAGGGATAAATGCACTGGCTGAACAAAAGGCGATGGTAGAATAATAATTATGTGCATGCAGGTGTTCAAGCCAAGCAGAGAGCAATTCATCAGAAATCAAATCTACTCAATCATCAGAAGAGTATTGATATGCAGAATGTTAATTACTAACCAATTTTGTTCAATACAAGCACCACATTCTTCAACTTCTTTTTACCCTTTGCATCTTCCAACTTGTTTAAAAATTTGCTATGGAATAAAAATGGATTTCTAGAGTCCAAAACCTCCACCACCAAATCTGCATGATCAAGCACTAACAATAGGATAGGAGGCTCTTGGTTACTCAATGCCGTGACTTATTGTTATTCATTATTAAAAAATTAAAAAAAGTGAACTTTATTGCCATTGCACTCACTATTAAGGTCTAGGGCTGTACACCATACCTGTACAGTATGGGTGTATGGTGACCATATATACAGCTCCATAACCATCCCATAAGAGCTGAAAAGTAAATTCAATACAGTATGATTACAGTACAGTTAACACCTGTATAGTACCCGTACTATTACGGACATATTACGGACTGGTATGGTGTATGGTATATGATTACATAATCATCTGGATCACGTTCGAGAGACGTGTCAGTATGCGTTCTGCCCGCATCTCAACTATCTATTCAATCTCTCCCTCTCCACTCATTCTCCCTGGCCTTTCCTCAAACTATACATATTTGTGCACCATCCCGACATTGTACCCAACTCCAAGGAACATTTCGACACGTCAAGACCTCTCTGGTACCACTCATAGAATCAGACCCTGAAGTTTGACAGTACCTCGACACTATCCCTCAAAACCAAGCTCCCCCAATTTTTTTCCTTTCTTTCTTCATGTTTCAGCTATGTTATTTTATTTACTTTCCATTCCTTAACCCAAGATCTTCTTTCACCTGTGTTCTGTATTAATTTATACATTTTAGGAATAATTGTTTTTGTTCAGTATATAATCCTCTGTATTTTCTACAACTCGTTTTAATCAAGTTTATCGCCACCTCAAACTCATATTCTAAGTTTAACACCCCGTCTCTACACTCTCACTGTCGACTCTATCAATTTATATGTTCTTGCCACTTCATTTTCACACCAGAACTTCGTACTGAAGTCCTATCTCTCTTGTTACGTCACAAACTCTTGTTTTTATCATTCCAACACCCTCCTCGCCACCTTATAACACACACATTGAATGTAGTGACTTTCCACCTCTTCAGCACTCACCCATTTATCTGGAACTCACTGCTTTTCTCCAAGTCATCATTCAATTCAACTATGGACTCTGCAGAATCTAAACAGAATGAGTCTATTCAGGATGTTGACTCAGGTATGTTGTTAAAACTCCTTTAATCTTCTATATAGTAATTGGCACATTCATGTTTCGGTTGTGGGAAGTGTTCTAAGAACACTGCGAAGCTACAAGAGTCCCTTGCAAGTACTTTGCAATGGATATCTTATCCATTCCTGGTATGTACAACTCTTACTATTTTAGTGCTGCATGTTCTGACATTGTGATATGTCCTCATGTATTATTATGTAGGATCTGCAGTTGGTGTTGAGAGAGTTTTTTCTGGGGGCCAAGATACTGTGTTGTTATGTTGTGTGAGCCTTTCTGCAGAGACCATATGTACATCGATGTTAGCAAAGTATCGGCTTCATACTCTTTGTGCCAGTGGAACTAGTGCAGGAAATTTTAAATGTTATTAATCAGAACTATAGTACTTCTTTCCGCTTTTCCAGCTTGTATATACAAAATAGTAATGTGCCGTATTGACCATATATACTGTATTTGACCGTTGATGGTACCATACTGTTTTTTCAAGATATAAAAAATGTTCAAGTACAGTATGGTTACAGCCATACCGTAACCATCTTGTGACCATAACATGTACGCCTGTATACTGTATACGGTACAGTGTACAGCCCTATTAAGGTCCAATGGGACAAAAGGTGGTATATTTTGAAGACAGTCCTCATACCAGCTTCACCCCAAACATAGATGGGGAAAACTTTCTGTGTCCACAAATAGTTTGGTTAGGATGGAGACACTTCCATTGCTCGCTGTAACAGTCACTGTTACTTCTGAATCAGGGCATAATAAGATGCCATGCGAAATTGCAAGTAAGTGCATCAGGAAGACCCCCATCTGCAAAATTAGCAAATAAAGGCAGATTTAGATTAATTTAAGCTGACTTAAATGGTGAATAGTTGAAATAAGGAATATTAATTCTATTAGTCAAATTAGTAAGGTCCCCCTTTTATTTCAGCTTATTTCAAGAATTATAGCACCAAAATAGGAGTTATTAGCTTGATTCAGCATCTAATAGGTTCTCATTCACAGAAATTAGCTGCTCGTTTCTACACACTTCAAAGTTGCCTTATATGCAGTTACTTGTAAACATATAATATATCATTGGTACCATACTAATACTACAATGTGAAAGTATCGTACGAAATCTGTAACACAAACAGGAATAGCAAAAGATAACTACAAGTGCTCCTAATGATAACACCAATAACATTGTAGCACAAAGCACCAGACCAACATTAAGATAACAGTAAGCCAACTAGTTCTAAAGAGACACTGAAGATGAACAAGGGGATCCCCCACGATACAAGAATACCAAGAAACTCTGATCACTGGTTCCCATAGATGGTGAAGAGGAAGTGAAGGGAGCAGATGGTCATGGAGGCGGCGGATAGGCCAGAAGGAGATGGTGGGCAAGGGGAGAGAGATCGCCAGTTACAAAAGTGGCCAAACAGTAGAGGAACCAGCAGAAGGAGGTGCTATCCCAAAAGAGGGTGCCAGATGACGATGGCCTGGGGGCATGCCAGGTGAGAAGAAGAGAGCTAGGGAGGGTGATAGGACATGGATGGAGATGAAGGAGGTGAGGGGATAGGGCAAGTAGAGAATGAGGGAGGCGTGAATGAGAAGAGGTGTTGACAAAAAGCAGGAACTGAGCACCATGACAAGCTAGTTGGGGTGTGGTGGCATTAGGAGACAGGAAGAAAATGGCAAAGGCAAGGATGAGAGGGAGGAAGTACCAGCAGTGAAGGGGATGATATGTGCAAGCCCAGAGGATGAAAAGACATGGTAACGAGATTTGATGAATAACAATTCTAAAATGATGAGTCAAGTATTATGCATTTGTGTAAGTTGGCAAAGTATACGATACTTTTTGCCATTGAAACTGACACTCATCAGTGGACACACAGAAGCAAAGTTCCATAAAAGTGTGGAGCTGCCACATCAGCTACAAACATATACTTATCATGTAGAGTGAGAGTGTGCATGAAAAGGGTAAGAAGAGGCAATGGACAAGAGAAGTACGTTGGGACAGGTGGAGGAAGGTTGGGGAGATGATAGAAATTGATATTGAACACAAAGTTCAAATGTTGAAATTCAAAGACTTTGGTAAGTTCAACATGCATGTGATATATATAAACGTCAACAACAAACAATACTTACATAAGTAACGAGAAAAAGAATGAAGTCCAGACTCCAGACTCAAGCCGAACTTTGGTTGCATAGACAGATTTAATTCTATGCGGCTAGTAAGTACCATAATCAAGAACTTTGCTTACTACTTACCATATCTTAATTATGTCAAAATGTATAACATACCTATGGTGTTATTTCCTATTACTTAATGTGTGTCAATAAATGTACATGAGATGGTAGACAGTCACAAGACAGTCCTCACGAGTCACAGTGCCAAATGCATACTGTTAACGCCACAATAGGAATGTGCATATTTTGAAAATAAAAGTGGGATAAGTAACACATACTCGTGCTGATATGAATTAAGTCAACTTGAAGGTAATAGATATCGGATTAGGAGCTTTTAGAGCATTGCCTTCATTTATTAGTGTTTAATCAGATATTCATTAGGATACTGCAAGGAGAAATAAGTTAAATTGTGCACATTTTGGTATAAATTAGATATGGTGAGGTGAATGATGGCTTATGTAGATGAAGTTGAACTTATTTCACTAATTGAGCAAGTTGAGAATTTGCTGATGTGAGGGATGTAAGAAAGCCTGAGTCGACTGTCATAGACTGCCTGTACGACAATGCCATTAAGAAGAACAGACATGATAAGTAGGGCAATAGGGAGGGGAGAAGAGCATGAGTATGCCTGCAGTAGCATTTGCAAGCACTACTCACTTACCGGCACATGAATACCAGGCTCCTAAAACCATCCTCTCGTATCGCAAGGCATTCCTCCTTATGTTTTTGTAGAGGCAAACATTTGTCAATATTTATTTGGGACAAACAAAAACAAGGAGGAATGCTTGCGATAGAGAGGCTGGCACAACTGAGTTGCAAAGTACTTTGGAATTTGGGGCCAAGTTGAAACAGCCTTGGGCACTTTGATATTTTCTCTGAGTTCCATTTACTACAGCTACAGTAGCTATGACATAACTTATAAAATATTATCATATACTTAATGTTGATTTAATGAGCAACACAAAGTTAGGATTCACTCAGATTGTGAGGCTTGAGTTTCTCAGCAACACTTGTTGAACTTTTGCATACATGATAAGTATTGAGTACAATTAAAGAGAGAAAAATGATAAGGTTAACAGAAATTTACCACAATACAAGTGTTTATGTGTGAAAACAAAGTGAGAGTAAAAACTAAACAAGTGTCGAGATGAACATTAGAGGAATAGAAAGCGCGTTGTTGTTGGTGGGTCATTAATAGTGGGAATATGGCAAGTGCGGCTGTCGATGTCCCTGTTGATGAAAAGGGTTCACGGACAAATTTCGGAAACCAGTTGTGCCAGCCTCTCTATCGCAAGCATTCCTCCTTGTTTTTGTTTGTCCTGAATAAATATTGACGGATGTTTGCCTATACAAAAACATAAGGAGGAATGCCTCGCGATACGAGAGGATGGTTTTAGGAGCCTGCATGAATACATGAGTCATCAGTTGGAACAACAGTAAATAAAGGGAAACACCGAACAATTTACAGCTTCAACTTGGGTGCTACATCATTCAGCAAACAGCTGTAAACTCAACTGCACAGCATAAAATTCCCCGCATAACCGCAAGAATCTGGTGCACCCTATAACCCTACTACCTTAAAAGGTAGTGGGAATATCGCTGAAACAGATATGGAACCGTACGGCCTTATTCGAGAACAGCTGATCCAATTCACTGTACGTCATCATCCCAGACCATATGTGTACTAGGGGCATTTGGACGTTCTTGACATATGGGTTTTGGGAGACCGTTGTATACCAGCATTATGAGACGAGTCTCCCGAATCCAATCCGAAATTCGACCTCGTCGCGGGTCTTTCCAACCCCCGCCGTCTCCAGCTTAAGCTGCCAGATGGTTACATTCGTACAACTTATACATTTCAAGCTCCTAGGTGCTCGACGTTGAACCAACCGGTATCAGGCTGCATGGTCTTGAACCATCTTAAACTATCATCCTTTTCAGATCGCAAGGCTACTTACTAGAGATAGTGTGTATGATCGGCGTCGGACATGCCAGTGACTCTAAAACAACCACAGATTACCACTTGGTCCACGTCTCCTGAGGCATGGGTGGAAAGTAGTCGAGAATGTGGGATAGATAATGGATTGTTTAAAATGGTGTGTCTACCCCCTTCGTATCGCCTTCATCACACATCTTACTCACCGATATGCAGTCCTGATGTCACACCTTTCTTCCCTTTCCATCCAACCCTGGCCGCTTCAACGGTTTACTTATCAATAACCTACATATGGGTCGCCTCCATTACCCTACTACTCAGCCTAGGATGCTCCACATGTAGCAGTGCTTACAACGTGGCGCATCTTCACCTGCGTTTCTCACCTGTCCCTGCCATTTACTGCTGTGACTCATATTACGAACATACCCTCGCATAGCATCTCAACGGCGATTCACGTCCTTACTCTTCATCTATGGCCAAACATGCTGTACGACGTGCCATACTTTCGCGGTGTCACTACTGTAAGCGGAAGGCGGTTAATGCCTGGAGTTGATACTACAATTGTTAGTATCCTCGTATTACAGCATATACAAGGAACCCATTATTCGGAATGAACTCCAGAGTTGTATACTTGTGCTCCACCAGGTTCGAGATCCATACTAAATGGAATGAAGGCTGATCCTCGAACTCGCTCATCAGCTTCGGACGAGTCAGGGAGATGTTTCTATTCCATCCCCGTATCCATGTACCATCCCTGAGCATCCGTACCTACCCCATTTCGTGATAGCGCTTCCTGTGATTCGAAGCGTCTCTCTCCACTTAGCTGTTCACCATGTCGTTTGCAACGTAGTGTAACTGGACGGTTGTTGCGGGAAATATGCAACAAGATGCTTGTATACCTTTCTTCGCATGGCCTGCACATCGTGGAATCATACTCATTGACGAATGTTGCATCTTATCGTTTGCAAGGGATAGCTTCGTGCATTTGCGCGGTTTGCTTTTTTCGTATGATTTCGGCTTCCCAGCCCCTCACCCGACTCTCCCCTTTTGCTCGTTTATATCATCTAGTTACTACACTAAGCGTCAGCATTATGTACGGCTCTCTTAGGTTTAATAACGTCTGTAGCCGCGCTTGAACATCGTCTCGTACCTCATCCACGTATTCTTCTCAACTCAGCTATGATTCAGCCACTGTCTTATCAATTTTCCTAGACAGTGTTTCATGCGAAACTCGATTTAGGGATGTTAGGATAGGAACTCTCCTTAACAGCAATACAGACGTACCAGCAATATGATGATATTAAACTTTCCTGACTCGGAGACTATCCACTAGTTCGTTTGCTCACAGGATCTAAGTTTAGCTAGATTATGATTGGATCTTCACGAAAAGTTGACATAGGGAATCCAGCTTGAATAGCATCGGGTTCAGCTATTATTAGCGCGTTCATATGGTTTCTCTGGATAAACAGCACTGGGGCAGTGCGATGGAAAGCATTAGGGTTCTAGCTTGTAGCGCGCTTAATTCGCAATCGGACTTCATTATAGATAGGGCGGTGCTAATGCCGCCGACAGATGACTCACATCGAAGCATTACCAAACGTGTTCACATATGATGCACAGCCATCGAGGAATGTTATAAAACCTTGCCTTGCCTTTTCTTTGAGTTCTTTAAGAGTCTATTTTCAACCTTCCAGCACGAAATTCAACAAGCAAAACGCTCATAACTTTGTCATTCAGAACGGTGAAATGAATACAATGCTACAGGTTTGCCTGAATTTAGGGTACCCTTTTTGTGAATATTCATATTGTATTATTTCAGCCAATGGTTGATGGCATTTCTATGCTGTGCACAACTGCAAACTTTATGGGACAAGAGCAGTACCTTGAGAAGCTTCATAGTCACTTTAACTTTAACTCTAACAATGAAAGAAAGATGTTTCTTCTTCATGGAATGGGGGGAATTGGAAAGACACAAATCTGCTTGAAATTTAAAGATGAAAGTATTGGCCAGTGAGTATCATTCTAATGTGTGCCTTCTCGAAATTAACAGACAGTACAGATTTTCATATGTGTTCTGGATTGATTCAACATCTGAATATACAGTAGTACAGAGCCTCAAGAATATTTATAATGAAATTGCCAACTCATGCACTTTCATATCATCCATCTCTGCTGATGACATATTGCATTGGATAACTTCACTAAAGGGAAAATGGCTTATGATATTTGATAATGTTGATGCATCTTCAGAAATAGTAGAGAAGTATATACCACCTGGAAATATGGGAAATATCTTGATAACAAGCAGAAATCCAGCTATTAAAGGAGTTGTTTCAACCATAAACTCAATGGAGGTCAAGGAAATGAAAGAAATATCTGCTGCTGAACTATTATTGAAGGCTAGTGGGTTGAGTAACAGTGCAACAAAATATCAAAAGCTAGCTACTGAAATAGTCACTCAATTACATCACTTGCCACTTGCTATTGTTATGGCTGGGAACTATATTATGAAAAATAAACACAATCTAGAATACTTCATGGAGGTTTATGACGAGTATAGACCCTGTCTTATGAATATGAAGGCATTCAAAGGGGCATTGAAATATGAAAAAACAATTTATAGCACATGGGAAATATCATTTCAAAATATTATTAACATGTCAAATAGTGGAGATACTGAAGTTGCAACAGTAGCAAAATATGCCACAAAGTTAATAAATATTTTTGCCTTCTTTCATCATGAGAGTATCTCAGAAACAATATTTAAAAGAGCTGCTAAATACTATGAAATTAATAAGAAGAAGTATACAAATAGCAAAATACCAACCTATTTGCCAACAATTGATCCTAAACTTCTTGCTATAGCTGAAAATGGAAAATGGAATGAGACATTATTTGTAGAAAGCCTTGAGTTATTGCTATCATTCTCATTGATAAAGAGAATGACAATGAATTCATATAATTTGCATCCATTAGTGCAGGAATGGTGTCAGGGGAGACTATCACTGGAAGAAAAGAATTTATGGGAATGGAATGCCAGAGCAATTATAGTATGCTCTGTAACAGATGAAGAATCAACTGCAGAATATATTTACCAAAATTTTTTGTTAACCCACATTCTTCAAAACCTAATAGATGAAAAAGATATAAATACTATGATTTATTATGAAGACATCTTTCAGACCTTGGCTAATGTATTTAAGAAAACAACACATTATATCTTGGAAGAGAAAATGAGACTCAGGATTTTGGATTTATATCAACAGTTTTATGGGAAAAATCATTCTAATACAGTGGTCAGCATGATTAACTTGGCATGCACATATGAAAATCAACATAAATGGGCAAAAGCTGAAGAGGTTCAACTCCAGACTTTGGAGTTAAGCAGGAGACATTTTAATCATAATAATCTTAAAATGCTTACTAACATGGGTAGCTTGGTATATACATATAAAAATCAAGGCATGTGGAGAGATGCTGAAGAATTACAACTCAATGTTTTAGACATAAGCAGCAGAATTCTTGGAACAGATCATTCTGATACAATAAATACTATAAATAATCTAGCAAATATATACATGAGTCAAGGAAAATGGGCAGAGGCTGAAGAGCTGGAAATCCAAATTCTGGAGATAACAAGTAGAGTATCTGGTGTAGAGAATTATGACAATCTTCAGATGCTTACTAGCATGGGTGACTTGGTATATATATATGAAAATCAAGGCAAATGGAGAGATGCTGAAGAATTGCAACTCAAGGTTTTAGACATGAGCAGCAGAATTCTTGGAACAGATCATCCTGATACAATAAATAACATAAATAATCTGGTAAATATATACTTGAACCAAGGTAAATGGGCAAAGGCTGAAGAGTTGGAAATCCAAATTCTGGAGATAACAAGTAGAATATTTGGTGTAGAGGATCACCATACACTTATTGCTATGAGCAATTTAGCATACATGTACATCAATCAAAATAAGTGGACTAATGCTGAAGAACTACAGCTCAAAATGCTGGAGATTTGTAGTAGAACTCTTGGCATAGATCATTCCAATACATTAAATAAAATGAGTAATTTGGCAGCCACATATTGGAATCAAGGTAAATGGATGGAAGCTGAAAGTTTTCTACAAGATGTTCTGGATAAAATTACTGGAGTTTCTGGTGTAGAGCACATAATCACTCCTGCAGGCTTTGCTAATCCAGTATGCATGTATCAACACACAGGTCATTCAGCATCATTTGAAGAGTTCCTCAGTGTAGATCACCCAGACACACTCAAAAGCATGAATAATTTAGCCCTCATATATCAAAAGCAAGACAAATGGAAAAAAGCAGAATTTTTCCAAAATAGAGCTCACAAATGTGGAGCTAGTATAACTGAAGATAATTCTGGAAATAATGGAGAATTAGAAAATGCACAGAGAGCTAATTTAGTCCATGATCAGATGCTATTTAGTTATACACATATTCTGGCATCAACAGAAGCATTGAATCATGCAAGAAAACATGCAAATGACATTATTGATATTTTTAGAGAGCTAAATGTTATGCATCATCAAATATTCATTTTGTCTGGTTTTAACGAGTATCTCCTTCAATTTGGAATTGGTTGTCTGCAGGAAGTTCATATCTTTTCTGCTGAAAATATTGATGAGGAAAGTCAGCACCTGGATACCTTAGGAAAAATCACTTCACCATATCCTCTAAAGATATTCACACCTTCAAAAGTTATAAATGTTGCATTGTATAACCAGCAAGGAAGTTATGTTGATGTGGAAGACTATATTCTTCAAAACACAATTAAGCAAGCAACTCCCTTTTGTGCACTGGCACTGGAAAAAGAGTACTCTGATATGATTATATCTTTCTCACAGCTTTCTGAACATGAAATAAATTACAACAAAGAGAATTACCATAATAACAATAGAATCTTACATCAAAATAAAGATTTCTTTAAATTATCAGAAAAAAATTCTGAAAATGGTGCATCTATGTGCAATGTAGATGGTAGCTCATCTATTCTATTTGAATATAATAGAAATTGTAATGGAGATCATGATAGCTATAACAAAGACACAGGCATTGTTGGAAACTTACTTGTAAAGCAACCTGCTTGTGGGGTTCAAGATAATTTTAATACTGGGACTTCAGTTAAAAATGATATATATATCACATATTTTAAAGTTTTAGGAGAAGTAAATGCTGATGGCTATATTATAACTGTAGGTTTTATTCTTAAATGTTAATTAAATTTATTTCTAAATTTCTCTTACAGGATTTCAGATCATCTGAGTTGAGTTTGGTATTCACTAAACTAAACTTCAATAAAATAGACTACACTTCAAGTGAGCTATACCAACAGTTTGGTTTCAGAATTTTGGTGGATACCAAATGTGATGTCACATTTATTAATAAAATCCAGCCAACACAAACCAGGTACTCCAAAATTCAAGTTGAAGAGACAGAAGCCTCAAATGGAGTTATCTCTGATGAAACAGACAATGTTGCAGAAAGAAGCATTAATGCTTTCCAAATATCACATTCAGAAGAAAAAGGTGTTTTGCTCTGGTACTTTGAAGTTGATGACAAAGATGACAGACCAAACTGCATAAATCTCCATCATCAACTATTACCCAAAGCTAAATTCAATTATGAACTTGGATCTATTCCTTCTTTTTTAACTATTGAGATATCAGCATATTGGTCATTAAATCAAGCACCAATAAACAGTTGTATGACCAGAAATTTTCCAGGGGGAGATCAACAGAAAAAATCTATAGCTGAAATGAAATATTCTAATATATGTCAAATTGTAGCACTGAGAGTACAGTTATGTTCAGCTCAAACAACTCAATTTTATCCAGTGAAAAACAGGCTGAGCCCCTATGAAACAAATACAGATGATGCCTATAAAGATATTGACAGCATACATTCTGACCTAGTGGGAGTTAGTTCACAGTCAAAGACTACTAAGAGGAACTATTCAGTAAGTTCAATAAATAAATAAATTTGATAATGAATGATTTCATCTCTTTTAGAATAATTAGAAAGTATCAATTTCATTATAGATGTGTCAAATTTCTCTATAAAACTCTTTTTTTTTACATTGACATACATGAATATTGTTACACCTTTCTTGTCCTACCCTGCCAGACCCCTTTCTTTTCACATGACTAGTTCTATTTATACTTATGCCACTTACTCATCCATTTCTATTTATATATTGCCTTACTTACCTTTTCCTATTTATAGTTCTTTTACTTACTCATCACTGATCCCTGCCCCCCTGGTTTGTCATACTAAGGGCATAGACTTTCCTTACTTGTACCTTTCCTCTCACATGAACCCCAATGACTGCACCTCTGGTTTGTCATACCAAGTGCATGGACCATAGAAGTATTGTATAAATAGCTCATGTATTCTGATCAAGCTTCCTCAGCTTGATCTTAGTTTAGCTATTGACCAATATAGCTGGTACCCCTCTCCTCTATCACAGAACCTCAGAACACTGCTACTCTTAATCACTTCTCAAGTGCTACTGTGAGAATGCCACCAAGTCCATTAGTGTGTACAACAAGTGCAACTGTTTAGACTTCAACTTCATCATATGACTTGCAAGTATAGTGACAAGTCATGTGATTATAACATCATGAGATCAAAGACATCACATTATCAAGATATCACAAGACCAGCTCAGATCATAACAAATATGGTTACTTTTTCTTGCACCATTGTTGTAATATGACTCCCATTTTAGTTATGCTGGGTGTTATAATATTATCATTTTTTGTTGCCACAATTGATGTATAACTCTGACATAATCAGTTAGTATCAAGTTTATGATCAGACCAAGCTTGGAGTGAGGAACATCAACCATAGTTTGAATAACAAGTTATATAGTTGAGTTAACACTGTTATGATTTTTCTCTTCTATTTATATATCTTTTCTTTTCTTTTCATTGACTTTTTTGAGATCACCTTTTATACAAAACACATTACATTTTACTTACACAGTTCTGACTTGTGATGCTCAGTAAATAGCAAAGTCAAATGAAAGTCAGACAATGTTGGATGACTGAAAATGTTTGACAACCTGTTGTGTTTTTTTGACTATGATTTGACTATGAAAAGTCAGACAAAAGTCAGACACTCTGCAATGATTTCACCCAAACAAATTTAAATCTGTATGACTGGTAGTTGATATTTATGGGACCACTGTACAGTACTTTGTTTGACAAAAATGTGAATGATTTATGACTAGAATATAACTACAGTTTGACACAAGTGTAGGTATATGAGACTATTGTGTAACTTATATTTGACTAATGTTCACAGATGCCAGTTAGGTAAATAAATTGGGGTTAAGAGGTTAGAGATGTTTACAATGGGGTGATAGTAGCTAGATTATGTAATTATAACTTCATACTCCTAAAACAATGTAACAGGGTGGCAAGTTTGGAGGGAATTTTGCAGAAGATCAGTGTTAATGATGCTTCTGGGCAAAAGGGGGTAGAAGGGGGATGTATAGGAAGGTTAAGGAATAACTAAGTAGTGATTACATAATGTCTCTGACTATGTATGATGTTATGTGCAATTCTCTATGAGTTTGTGGTTTCTTCTTACTAGACTCAAATCAAATTACTAAACAATGATCTTGGAAAATACACATTATTTCACTACACTACATCAAGGTACTTTATAATGGAAGCTGTGCAGGGGATAGCTTAGGTCTACATGGCAAAACTCATCTACTTTATATACTGCTGGAAATATGGTGGCTGATGGTCCTGCATAGCTGCTGGATAGGTACATTCAGGGTACTAGGGAGGGGAAACTACATCACTGCAAAGGGAAAGCCATATGCACATGGAGTGTACTGGACAGGGGGTCAAGCATCTGTCATAGGGAGTTTTTGTGATGGGGGATATGGCACTGCACATGTTCCTTCAGTTGGGACAGGATTGGCTAAACATGAATGTGCTAAGAATAGCACAAGGGTTGATCAGGGTTCAGGGTGCATCACTTAATCTAGCTATACTATCACTTCACTGGTTACTCTGAGAGAAGTTGATTGGTTGACTAGGGACTCACTGAGGCACCTAGTGAGGCACCTCATCATCACTTGCTTCTCTGGCATATTGATTGTGCTTTTGCATGTCACCAGACTCATTCTGGCTGTTATCCATTTAGTCACTGAGTTTTAGTGCCATCTTTATCTCTCCACTTCTGTATGCAGTACTACCTTAGGCTTTATATTAATAATACCCTTGGTGAGTGTACTTTATAGTACTATAACTGGCAGCTCAGGTCTTGACTCCAATCCTATTATCTAACCCATGTTTGTTACCATTTGGTGAGTACTCATATACATAATAGAAAAGCTAAAATCCACAACTATAGGTAGTGTATGCCCATCAGGCGTCTCAGGGTCATATTGAGCTTATGTACATAGAACTACATAATGACAACACAGACAAGTGCTCCAGACAATCTAATACTACCATGGTAACTAATACTATAGCATCACCTGGGGACATCCTTGAATCATCTAACTCCCTCTATCACTGGATCTTCAACACCCCACTAATAACCCAATTTTGGCCCAATGTTGCTTACCTCCTAAAAGGATAGAATTACAATGAGAAATAAATATAATATTAGTACAGATGAAGATTGAATGATGAAAACTAACTTTAGTGGCCCACTGTGCAACCACTGAGTATGTACAGATATTCTAAAACAATGAATGGGGTGAGCACTATGCAGCATCCACTGGGGAAGGCTGGGAGAAAAACTTATGACAAAAACTGCAAAGAGAACAAGGGGGCAATGGAATTTGGAGCAAGGGTGTGCTGAGGGTGTGACAGGGAAGAATGGAAGGTCAAGATGAGTTTAGACTTGAAAGGCTTATTTACTTTAACTTATAAGGATATGGCAAACTTCAACTTATCACATGACTGGAACAATGGAATGTCTTAATGAATTCCTTGACTTCTCATCACTTGATGCTTGCTTGCAGCTGAAGCACTTGTTCTTCTAAGTAAGATCTTTTGTTAATTTTCAAGTACTTACTCACTATCTTTCTACTGACATTTTTATATATATATATTATTAAAACAATGGAATATACTTATATGTAGCTAACAAAAAGTATGTACTAGTTAAAGTCCAAGTCTTGGTTAAGTCACTTCACAACTACTACATGCCACTTGACAGAGATGTTCATGGAGCACTCAATGTATAAGTACAATAGGTTTTATATCTAAAGGAATGTAGCATAGTAAATAACAGCTTAGTAGTAGTTCAGTCTTCAATATAAATTGCTGTATTCACCATCAACACACCTGCATTATTTATTTGGGCTTGAATACTAAATCTATACAGTACTATAATGAGCAGGACCATGACTGTTACAATGCTGGTTATGAATATAACCCTGCAGCTCAACAGTGCAGGCAGAAATCCCAGTGTAAATCAAAGTTGAAATGTATTGTCATTAATTGACATAATACAGACTATTGTATGACTATTGTGTGACCTATGAATGTACATTACAAGCTCAATTTGTGGATGTAGCTGGCATTTGATTATATTTGACCCCCAGTTCTTGTGTTTGACTTTCTTTCAACTTTGTCTGACATCAATCTGATTTTGCTCTTTACTGTGTTATGACTCACTTCAAGTCATCATACTATACTTAGTTTTTTTTCTTTCTTCCCCACTGTACTTTAGTAATGCACAGTCAATGTGCAGCATTCTGACTCATTTCTACTTATTATTAGTATGAACTTGGGCTGTAGAGCTCAAGCTTCAACTTAAATTGAACTTAGCCTTAGCTTTACTTTGTCTTTTTTTTTTTTTTAAAAAAAAAAACCTATATTTTATGTCAGTTATGGAAGGCCATATGTTGCAACAATATAGTGTCTACCATATGGTAAGGTAATGTAGTAAGTAATGTGAGAGGGAAAGAGAGCTTGTATCAAGCACAGGATCAGCAGTATAGTATGTAACTCTGTAACTTGGGATGCCCTACTGGTGGTAGGACACCAGGAGGTATGTGGCTGGAGGCATCTCATGGAATGAGTGCACACCATATTTTCAGTGTAAGTGGCTGAATGTCAAAGCAGTGGAGCAATTGTTGAACTGCATGTGTCTGAGCACTTTGTATGATGTGAAAGCTATTATGAAGTATTCAAATGAGAATGAAATCTCCCTGCCTTGTCCCTTCTACTACTTCTATTCTTCACCTCTTGTTGTTGGACTCCATAGTGGTATGATTCCAAGTGTCTGTTTGAGGCATCCCATTGTGTTGATGAAGCCAGTGAGTGCTGAAAGGTTCTCTGAATCTGCAAGGATAAGGTGCAAGGAAATGCTCCTGCATCAGTTGGTGCACTGCATGAAAAGAGGGGCTCTTTGGTTCACATATGCTGGACATTGTAGGAGGAAGTGATCCACAGTTTCTGGAGAGTTTGTGAAGCATTTTCCACACATGGGAGAGGGTATCTTGCCCATGTGATGGAGGTATTTATTGAGGGCAATGTGCTCTGTGACCAGCGGTGTTATGAGGCTTGTCAATTTGCATGGAAGGTGCAGAAGCAATGTCGAAGCTTTACTTTCATTCATTCATTCTGCTCATACTTAAGTCTAATCAACTTAAGAGCTCATGAATAGAGACATTAATTTGATACTGATTAACTTGTTCCTTAAACTCATTAGTCACATGATTATTGGACTTGTACAATTAAAGTCTTGACCAGAACTTAATTATGAGTCCTGACTCCCAAGCACACTAACCAAACTTCTTAACCAAAAAAAAAGAATAACTGAAATTTAAATCTAGATTATAGATTGGTAAGCAAGCTGCCAAAGCACAGAATTTGATTTTATTTGATGATTTTGAGCATGGTGCTCTGGCTTTCCATACAAAAGTCCAATGAGTTGAGGTTTGCAAGGAGATGAGTTTTTTTGCCAAAAATCAGGGTCTGGTGTTGGTGCCAATGTCAGATTAATTTTGAGAACTTGGAGTGTCACAGGGGATAGGTATCATGTTGGAATGGTGCATGAAGATACATAATTTGGAGCTCTTTATGCTTAGCCATGTGTTCTGTATGAAATCTGTACAGATCCATGCAGATTACACAGGGACTGTACTTTTTTGAAATGGCTGGGCTACCACTATAACAAAGGCAAGATGATTTGTACTCCAGCCTCACCAATAGTCCCTGTGCAAACACAGGCTAAATGAGGTTGGGTTGGGTTTGAACAAGCTCAAATGGATGTGGAGCAGTCAAGCTGCTGGGCAGGTGGGAACTGCTCCATGATTTTCACTCATGTTCATGCAGAATCTATATGAGATAAAAACAGCCATTTAATACACCATCCTTGGCTTGATTATACTAGTTCTATCCATAAACTATGAATGCAGCTGGAGACACTGGTACAAAGCTACACTATCATGCAATACACTTGAGTCACCAACATAAAGCATCAGCTGAAGTCCTTCAACAACAAATACCACAACAATCAGCAAGATTGGGGATCAGGGAGGGTGGGAAATGAAAAACAAAATGTAATAATTAAAGTGAAAATAAAGCAGAGGTTATTTGAGTGAGTGTCTCAGGAGATGGTGAATGATGGAAGAGAGAGGCAATGTGGCCCAGTGACTTGGAGCTGAGACCTTGCTCAGCTGGATGCCAGATGCCAGGTACACAACAGGCAAGGGTGACATATTCTACCACTATTCTGGGGGGGAATATTTAAAATAGTTTGTATCTATTTGGCTGTGTGATATTTTAAATCTTATAGTAGTATTCTCTTGTTATATATAACCTAGATATTCAAAATCTTCATTAGCTAATTTCCTATTAAAATGCTGTATAAAATTTTAAGTATTCAACATATATATAAGAATTTTTTCAGAAACCACTACTTTAAATTTTGTGAGGGAAAGTATTCTCAAAATGTTCTTAAATTACTTTACTTATTCAGTCTATAATAAATAAATTTCTTATATATATTCATCAGCCAAATATATTGAAAATATTCACAAACTATTCTTTAAAAATGAATAATATTATGACAATAATTAACAAATTTCTTGTATATATTCTTCAGCCAAATATACTGAAAATATTCACTAACTATTCTTTGAAAATGAATAATATTGTGACAAAATTTTGTGGATTACAGGTTATGAAATATAAAATATTCTGCTCCTTGATATTTCTAAAATATGTCCAGAATATTTTAAATAAACAGAAGGATTTTTGTGAGTACTTCTCCTCACAATATTCAAAGTAGTTGTCCCTCAAATATCTATTATATATATACTGAATACTTGAAATTTTATACAGTATTTTAATTGAAAACTGGTTACTGTAAATTTAAAATATCACACTGCAAAATAAGTACAAAATAAGTACAAACTATTTCAAATATTCCCCTCCTGAATAGTGATAGAATATGTCACCCTTGCCTGTTGTGGTACATTCATACCTGGCATCTTTGCTCAAGGAATTGAAAATTCTGTGTGGAATATGCAGAATTCCATAATGAAGACTTCATTGGAATCTGTGCAAAACTTTTCATTACTTATTAATTATTTACATGAGAATAAAATGTTCCTTCCATGGTTTGAACTTTCAACCTAGCTGATGATTTGTAATCAAAGATATGTCATGCTAAACCATCTGAACCAGCATGTCTTTGTTGGTCACTGATACACTAGTAAATATAAATGACATACTTTAAATTTTATTTTCTTGTTCTGAATTTATGGAACTTCCATCTGAGCATGTGAGTAGGACATGGCAGGGAGGGGCTGAGTTCCTGTGCTGCCTCCCATAATTTACTAAAGGATTAAAACAAATAAACCTACAAAAAACATAAAAATCTGCCTCAGTATGAATTAAAACACTTTAAACCAATGTATACCACTTTCATTCAAAAACACAAAGTCTTTTTGTATTTACTAGCACCAGATAAACCCCCCCATTCACTATGATGAGCCCCCAGAGTTACAGAACAACCAAGATGGCACACAGAGTTGAATCCAGAATCCAGAAAGAACTCAGACCCTAGAACCAGCCCAGAACATGAGAACCTGTACAAAGCTATGCAGACAGTGCACTAGCTAAGCACAGAATGACACTGATGGACCACATGCAACCCATGTGCAGATCACAAGAAGAGAGATGATAGCAGTGTGAGCTAAGCATTGCAGTGATAGCATTTTGTTGCTATACTGATGTGCCACACATACTTGATAATATAAGCAACACCTGAAATGGGAACAGATTGACGTGCCACCCATACAGGCACCCATTGCAACATAGACACACATGTGCATGTGTGTGTAATTTGTTGCAGCAATGGCTGGGCTAGAACAATGGAGAAACCTTGGAATAAAATTAATAATTAGTATAGACCAAAGCAGTAACTAAATGTGTCCATAAATGTATATAGATGAGTGAGGAGGGAATGAAATTGCAGAAACTGCCAGGGATTCTTCCCCCCCATGGATAGGGCAGTTGAGATGAGATACAGACTAGAATCAGAATTGTTATGAGACATTTGACACAGAGATTTTACATACCAAATTGATAGTGTTGAATTGAATCTGAATTTAAATATCTTGACTTTGAATACCTTGATGCATACCAAAAATAGCCCAAGTTCAATTGATCTAATTATAACTTGTTCTATTTTTGAAATTGATACCATTGCACCCCTCAAACTTACTGAATCTACACCTTGGGATATTAAGTTTATGCCCCTGAGGCATAGTGCTGTGCTTGCCAGATTGAGGGTGTTTGGAATTGGTGTTGTTTGTTTTAAGGGTTGCTGAGTAAGTCTGCCACATGACACATGGTTGGACTTTGCTCCATTACCATTGCTTGGGTCATGTTACCTCATAGTTCTAGACTTTGCATTCTCAACTCCCACTCCAAGTACTCCAACAGCCAATGGACTTCACAGAGCACCCCACCACCATCTGTGTACCTGTTGAGCCACAGCCTAGCCCACTGCACTACTACCTTTGGGGAGGGTAGTAGTATATCATCTTTGCTCCAGTGCTGCATTTCATGGTTGTATCAAGTGTGAGTTGCCTGTATTGTCTGAAAGCCCTAGTGGTATTCATTGTGGTGAGTACTATTCCAATTCTTTTGTTCTAAAACACAGTCTCTTTAGTATATTACTGTCATTACCCCTTCATTGTCTCTCATTTCATTTACCCTTGCTACAGTATCTTCTATTTCATATTTGTTCGCTTAGGTTGTGTTTCTCTGGGCACTGGCAATGTGAGAGCACACGTGCACTATTCCCTTTTGATGGCCACACATGTATATACCTTAGGTTTTACCTGAGGGAAATCTTACCTCCCTTTCTGACTATTCTCTGTGTGCATATACTGAGTCTCTGAGTTACCAAGTCAACAACCTCAAACCAATAAGCTAAGTTCTCTTAGCCATCTCTACTTCTAACTACTCTCATCTAGGGTTATTGTAGTCATTCAATAAAGTCAGGTGTGATGCCCACTACATGTCAATGAGTTAATTCCTCCACAACATCAACAGCCCCTACCCCTGCTCCTGCCTCTCCCACTACTACCACCATCACCACCACCATCACCACCACCACTCATGCCCAGCTCCTCCCTCTTCATGAAGATGGCAATGCCACATCACACCACACCATGCCATCTGCTCCCCTTCTTCCCTCCTCCCCCTGCATCACATTAGCAACAGTGCTACATCATCTGCCCCCCCTATCTTGCTTCACAAAGAGAGTGACACCACATCAACCATCCCCCTCTCTTCCCTCCTTCCCCCTGTATCATGTCAGCAACACCTATGACAGTGCCAAATGCCCACAATAACAACAGTAAGCACCAACACCAATGCCCACAGTGGCCCATGCTGTCTATGCCAAGTAAGTGGTATGTCTGCCCACCCTCCTCCACCAGCACCATTGCCTTGTCTCCCACTACCACAACACCTCCCCCCTCACTCTCATCCAAGTAACCACTGCTATCACCATGTCACCCAGCTCATGTCCACCACCACCACCCCACACCACTTTTCATCTCCCACCACACCACCACCACACCTCCCTCCATGCTCTCATCCAAGTGACCACCACCATCACCACATCACCCAGCCCACATCTGCCACCACCACCCCTCACCACCTTTGTCTCCCACCACACCACCATTCCACTGCCTTGCCTCCCACCACCACACTTCAAGGGGGCAGGAAAGTGAGGGGGAAGAATGGTGAAGGGGGGTGGTTAGCAAGGGGAGAGGAGACCGGGGTGAGGAGAGTGAGGGAGAGGAGAGGAGAAGAGATCAAGGGGGGAGGAGAGGGAGAGGAGAGGAGGGGAGAGGAGAGGAGGGGAGAGGAGAGGGAGAGGGAGAGGGAGGTGGATAGTGAGGGGAGACAGATAGTGAGGGGAGAGAATAGCAAGGGGAGAGGAGAGCAAGGGGGGAGAAGAGCAAAGGGGGAGGAGAGCAAGGGGGAAGGAGAGCAAGTGGGGAGGAGAGCAAGGGGGGAGGAGAGCAAGGGGAAAGGGGAGGAGAGGAGAGCAAGGGGGGAGGAGAGGAGAGGAGAGCAAGGGTGGAAGGGAGAAGAGGAGATCAAGGGGGGAGGAGAGGAGAGGAGAGCAAGGGTGGAAGGGAGAAGAGGAGATCAAGGGGGGAGAAGAGTGAGGGGAGAGGAGAGGAGAGAGTGGCTGACAATGGTGGCTGTCACCATCTCCCACCCACCACCATCTTCCACCACCACCACTACCTCATCCTCCTCCTCCACACCTCACTGCCATTGTTCCATCAAGCAGTGACTATTTTTAATATCAGTATAGTTGTAGTTGTAGGATAGTAGTGTAATAAATATATTTTCTTATAACATGATTTGCAAGCATCTAAGAGGTGTTGAAAGACACATAGGTGTACATATGAGATTTAGAACTAATAAAATACCAATTTGCAGAGAATATGTGTAGATATTGTAACTACTTTTAAAACTACTTGAATTTTGTACAAATCTGTACAGAATTCATACAGAATCTGCACAGAATTTCCAGGTTTGCACAGATTTTGTATGGATTTGCATGGATCCATACAGACCCCTTGGGGGAGCATAAATTACTGATAATTTGAGGAAAGTATGAGGAGAGCAAACAGAGATGTAGATGAGTGGAGAATGCATACAGATGTGCACATCAATGTAATGTGATGCATGATTACATAATCCAATTTAGAACATCTTGAGATGTGCAATATATTGAGTTTTGCAGTGCAGGCAGTTCACCTGCTCTACAATGAATTGACTGGGAGTAAAAAAATTGCATTGTACTACTGATTATTCAGAAGTGATCAATCATTGAAATGGGTGTGTACCAACCCAAGGCTTAAACCTTATTAAGGGCCACACCTTAGATTCAACACTGAGATACCAAGGAGTTTTAGATACAGTAGTAGACTACTGATGTTATAATTAGAAACAAATACTATAGTGTGCTCATCCCCCATTTGCCCAGAATCCCTTATTGGTATTCTGCAGATATTGTTATCCAAATATATATTATATGATGGCTATTAATGAAATTCAAGCTTTTTCTGGAGCTCTAATGAATACAATCTACATAAGCTATGAAATGCCAAATACAGAATATGTCCATGCACTTAATATGATTCATCAGAGGTGCAGTGAGTACGTAAATTCATGTGAGTGGAAGGTTAAAAAATATTAGTAATGAAAGGGAGAAGAGCGAATGAACTGTTTGACAATGGTACTATGTACTTAAACTCACTTTCGGAGCGAGTCTAGACTTAACGTACTATCTTCTTCAAATCGTTCTGTGTAAAACATGTGAGCTCATTCATTGTAACAATGCTTAGAAACTTACTTCGGAAAATATAGTTCTTTTCTGGGTCTTCAGAAAGTGATTGAACACCCACTTTACCGGAAAGGTTGGTGTCGGAATCTTTGTGCATTTTGATACCAGGTTCTAGAGACTCAACGACAGTTTTATTTGGATAAAACTTAGCCATATTTGTCAGGTGTGACGGCACTGTCAGTGCCACAACTTGACAAAGATTAGAAAATTTTGGTACATTTTTCGATTTTCTTTCATCCCTCCATAGTAAATTCCACAAACGACTGTTTGTTGGCATTTCCTCCAATTTCCAATATGACAGCACCTCAACATCTAAATAAGAAGGGATTTCTCCAAGTTTATAGTTGAATGTAGCATTGGGTAACAACATTGAACCTTGCTCTAGTTTCATGCCATTTCGTCTGTCAGATTCATCATCCACTCCATAGCACCATTGCAAAACTCCCGCTTCTTCGGTGTGAGTTATATTAGAAGTATTTATAATTCTCTCGTTTGCGGTAGAGGTCTCTTTACCTCGCATGCCACCAAGAGAGCCCCCAACAGATCTTCCCAACTTCAAGTAAGCTCCAGTGATGCTGGCCGTCGCTGTTGTCTGGGTTTCTTTAATTTGAGTTTCAGAGTGCTTGGTTTGTACCGGATGTATGTTATTAATAAATGTGACCTCGCACTTAGTGTCAACCAGCACTCTGAAACCGTATTGATGGTACATTCTAAGTGCATTTCCCTTTCCGTCGAAGTTGAGTTTCATGAACTCGAAGTCTAGCTCGGATGAAGTTCTAGAATGCTAAATAGAAATGTTAGACGAAGATATTCATCTATATAGAAGTATATTTAAATCTCACTATCGTTGTAGATAATGCTCCGTTTATTTGAATTTTTTGAAAATTCTTACTGGGTAGGTCACGTTCCAAGCCACAAATATTTATTTCTGCTTTAACTTCGAAATATACGATAGGTTTTGCACAAGCTTGAGATCCACCGCCATTATCAGGATCGTCTGGTACACCCCCTGGAGGATATTTATTGGGCAAGCATTTCGTAGTGGTTGTGTCACCATGATCCTTGTTAAGGATATCTTCAGCTCTTCCACCATGTTCGAGGGGTCTAAACGAGGCGTTATTTGAAGGGATATCGGGTGTATTATATTCATGGTTTTCTTCGGATACGTCAGAGGAGTTTCTGGTCTGACTATAAATTCCATCGTCCCCATGTGCATTATCTCCATACACTTTACTTTCATCATCGGAAGGTTGCGATGATGATAGCACTATGTCAGGATAGTTTCGTTGCAGATCATGAAGCGGAGTGAATAGTTTAACCGTATTTTTGAGAACAAAATCATTTATATTGACAAGACGTCCATTCTGATCGTATAATGCAACATTTATCTTTTTTGAAGGGGTGAAGATCTTTAGCGGATATGGAAACATAACTTTTCCCAAGATGTTTAGGTGAGGACTATTTTCATCAATCTCTTTATGGCAATGTATATAAACTTCCTGTAGATATCCGACATTCGTTTGAAGCAGATTTTCATTGAAACCTGACATTAAGTAAAATTGATCGTGCGCGACACCCAGCTCTTTAAAGATGTTCATAATAGATCTTTCATGTGTCTGCATGTGACTGGAGGCCCCCTTTGCTGCAAGTATGGCCAAGCCACCAACAGCTGGATAGTGACCATTAATAATCTGTGGTATTTTCGCTTTTAGGCCTTTCTCCAGTAAATCATGTTTGGCTGCCTGATTGCTCCTACCAGTGGATGTGTGGGGGGACTCTCTTCCGAATAGTCTGACTTCCGTTTTCTCCGAAATTGCACCTAGTAGAACCTGTATTGCACCTAGAACCTGTATTGTGACTTGGGGATTTATTCATGATCATGTACATATTCTAGAGTATAAACTTACGTGAGCACAAAGCACTGCGTAGAAATGGATAAATGGGCCGCAAAACATATTGGTTCTAGTGGGAAAACGTTAAGTGAAATGGCCCGTTGCGTCCTCTATTTGTCTTACTTTCTACCCTATAAATGCCTTACGTTTAAACGAGGCCACGCACTGCCTCATGAGCTGTTTAACGCATCTTATTCTTTCCGATTCATCTATTAGTGATGAGCTTTGCTCTTCTATCTATGTTGAGGCACAAGTGTAACACAGATATAGCATTGCATTACAATTCTCTCTTAGATAAACCCTAGATCTGATGAGTTATGGGAGTCTATGAAATCATATATCCATAGACGCTGAAGACTTCAAGACCTCGCGAAAATCCGATGAAGCTGCGGAGTTAGTGGTATGTGGATCCAATATTACACTTGCGTATAGCATGGAGCGGTGTGGTAATGTCCATGCTGTTATTCAGAAGACTTTCATTGAACTCAAACCCGATCAAAATTCTCCTCAGGCTATCCAGATTAGACATCCCTTCTCACCTTTTACTCATTAGTAGCCTGCCCGGGTTTAATAGGTAATTCCGTCGTTGATATCGAAACGTCAGTCGCAAAGACCACCTACATATATGCTATATGCTATATATTTATGATAGTGCGAGGTCTTTAAATTGGCGGTTCCGAGTCATATAGTAGCTTTGGCTTCCAACCAAACAAAATCCACAGGTCTTAGAAATCATGAACCTATATACGGGTGCGGGTTTTCTGTGTGTTCTCCGCTGTCGGTATGTATACACACATTTGTACATCCCGTTCGACCAAAGTTCAACTTCATCAAAGCATTTATTTTAGAGCACATTGCACAATTTTGGTTCAACGTTCAGTTTGTTCATTTGTCTTCGGTATTGCTAAGATTCCACATGTTGTTCTATCGGCTGCGGCTTAACGGTATCGATAACCGGTATGATCATTGAGACTGGTAGGTTTGAATACTGAAGTTGAAAAGCAGTGTTTGACCCTGAAGAAAATTGCTGTAATTGCTGTAAGCATGGTCCGCCATCTTTTCCTGAAGCAATGATCATTGACAGGGCTGTAGATTATGGTCTATTCGGCGAAGATAAATGCTGTAGCGCTGTGGATAACATAGCATAGGTTTTACGTGTGGTGAATGATGGAGATGGGTATAGTTTTATACAAGTTTATTTATCATCTTAAGTTTATCGTTTCAGTAGGTTTCAGTCCAATCGTCGTTGATACTCTGTACTTATATAAGTAGCATTCGCGCCACTATTTGTAAGCAAGGCCACACTCTGCCACACTGCAGTAAATACTTACTAACGTAAGCAGATCGCGTGACTTTTCGAATAGCTCACTGATTGAAATTCTCCGAGGCTTCTCTTCAACCTCTCTTCCCAACTTCCTCCTTCCGCAGTCAGACATTCTATTCTTTCATACTATACTTATATCATGTACCGCCCTGATTTTAGTCTTTCCATGAGATAGTAGAGACCTGTTGTGGTAGGTAGCGGGTACGTTTTCTTCATATTGCTCTTTCGTATTGACGATGTTTGACCGGCTTTCCAGTCATGTCCCTCGTGGTTTATTTGCGGATTAGTACTACTTCCCAACGCTACAATACCCGTATTCAATATTACCGAAAGGTACTGAGCAGTGAGAGCCAGTGGCCACGGAAATCAGCTCCTCAAAGCCCCTGTCTGTTCGAGAGTTACTTAGAGGCTAGGCCTGTCAGAAGACGACGGTTTATTTTAGAGCTCTCTGTCTAGTTTTAAAGGAGGTGTGTACCGTTCTAATGAAAGCGTTTCACTGCTCTTACTCCTGGTATTGTCTTCAGCTCGTATATAACGAGAAGCCCATGCGCTAGCATTTTCAAAACGACTTTACTATGTTGGTGTTGTGTCTGGAAGAACATGTTGAGCAGTGTTGAGTCACGCGACGAGTTAAGTAATACTTATGTACTTAGAATAGAAATCCTAAGAATAATAATAATGGATGCCTTTCCATAGGAATCTATTCATGTCTTTTTTGAATAGATTTGAATAGATTGCTCTTTGCCAAGATGCCAATTTTCGCTTATCATCGCGTAGCTTAGGTGGGGCCTTTACAGACTTTCATAGATTTTGAAGTCTGGAGAGGCCTCAGGACCCCTCGCCAGATTTTAAAGTCTTGAATAAACCTTGCTAAGGCTCGCTTATGATGCTTACACATCCTTGGCCTTCCTGTTATAGGTGAGATGATGTCAGGCTTACGGCACAGTTGTTATTTATCTGTTGATAATAGAATTGGCTATGGGAATATGCAACGAAATAGACATATATTTTGAAACTCTGATCTATGAAATATTCAAATCTATTCATAATAGATTCTTACAGAAAGGCATCCAATACTCAAATCCCGAAGTGTAAATTCAGCAAGTTCAAGGGGCACAATCGTGTCAATTCCAAATTTAGATCAAAGTAAAAATAGACCAGTTGAACTTAGGCTATTCTCATTCACACGTCAAAGTGTTCAAAGTCAAGATATTCAATTTCAGTAAACTCAGTATGTAGCATCAGGAAAAACCCCATCAACTATATTAGTGAAATTAGTAATAATAAGGTCTACCCATTCCCAAATGTCACTAATATCGAGTAATTCAAACTTAAATATGCTTATATGTACTTATGCAAGCAAGAAAAGTATTCATAAGTTTACAGGCTTGGATAAAAATTGGACTTAAGCAAATTTAAGTTTGAAATACCAACTTTAGTGCAAGACAATCTTATAAAAATTCATTTACAACAGAACTTTTCATGGCATTATTATAAGTCATGTATGAACTACAGAGATTACATTGAGTTGTAGTAATACTACTACATTTCTTTCTAAAGGCAGCTCTGATAATACAAGAATTAAATGATTAATGAAAACAAGTAAAAGTCAAGATCATAAGTTGACAACTGAGACAACTGAGTAGCGGCACAAGCAGAATTGTGGTAGAGAATCATGACACACAAATATTCAGTGGAAGAAGGAAAGAACTTACATAGTGTTAGTGAGTGGTATAAAAGAAAAAAAGAAAGAGGACTGTACCTGTTATCCTTATCCAGTGAAACCAATGATCAGCCAATCAAGAACTTGGATCCACAAAAAAACAGAAATCATTGTTCTTGTAATGCCACTCACTATACCACCAACAACCAACACCCTGGCCAATGACAAGAAAGAGGAAGAGGAGGGAGATAGCACTCAAATCTCTTGACACTCATGCAAAATGGCTAGATGAGTGCTGAGGTGCATAGCCATTCAACGCTAGATGAAGTTAGATGAAATTATTGGGTTCAAAGTTCAAATGGCAAGTGATCGTTTCACATTGTTTGTCATTAATTATGTATCACGTGTGTGTATGTTGACCTTGACATGTATGTACTTACATGGTACGACTTCGGATTTTGAATTAACTCCAAGTTCCTTTCCACTATTCTGCTATGTCTCCTTTCCTCCCTCCCATCCCATCGCTCATCTGTACCCCATTGTATACTCATCTATCATGCCCCCACTTTCTACTACAAGTGAACTGGTTCGTATATATTGAAGTCCTCTGCTGCATTTCAACTCTGCGCATGCAACTACTATACAAGTCTCTGTGGCATGTGTACCTTTGTGCAGCTGGTTTCTCTTGCTGTGCATACATTCCTCTATTGTATCGTGTCCTGGCTCATATATATCGACAATACCTTTCCTTCCTGGTTCTCATGAATTTGATGTCGCTATTGTAAGTACTTATTCAAGGCTACAATTGGTGATGACTACTGACTGATTTACAGTGCTTATGGCTATCACTTTGCACCATGATGGCTTCATTATATTCACCCCCATCCATCATGTCATCTACACTGTTTTTGTCCGGTATGTATTTGAGCTGTCTTGCCTAGATGTATGCACTTATCGTGTTCAGTTGCATTACAGTTATGTTATATTGAGTGAGGTGAGGTGCTGCTGGGTGTGTAGGAAGTAGATATGTATAGCTGGTCTTTGTTAGATGTATATACTATGTCTTTAGTGTGTTGTCATCATTAGATTATGTTATGTACATGTATTCTTTACTATTTCTAATCCAATGATAATATACAATTCACCAACATATATTTTACTGTGCTGCTATCAATGAGTGAAAGGCAATAAGGTGTACTTATAGTGAGTAAATATCTGCTTAGATGAACTAACAAGTCCTTATTTCAACTGAAATTTCAGAAATAAGGATGAATAAGGGCACTATAAGGGGGGGACCTTACTATTTTTACTTAGAGTCCTTATTCTTCTTATTTTTGCTTGCTTTCCCTTAAATTTCCTAAAGTTGAACTAAATTTCACTATTTTAGTTGATGGGGTTTTTCCTGATGTATTTCTCGGTATCAAAACATCTCATAACTATATCTGATTCTTGTCTGAACAACCCTATCTGTGGGAGGGAAGAATGCCTGGCAGTTCTTGCCTTATCTCTTCCCTTTTCCCCTGCTATATACATTTTCTTATCTATTTACTTACAAATTGCATAGTAATAATTTCCTAATGTATCCTATCTGATTTTCAGGTATTTCAACTGAGCAACCACTGCGTCAGCACCCAGACGGCGGTCAGCCAATTGTGTGCATAGCCTGGTGTGCCCCCTTTCTGCAACACACGCTTGTTTGAGCATCCATTTGGTTACCTTCCTAATCAGGTAATCAGCCAATGCGGCAGCATCAGCCATTTCGCATCAATTTCATTTACATACATTGGTCTCGCAGGTTGGTTCCCCGCTTCCACACTCACTCCTGACTGTCAAGGTACTCAGTCCCTTTCCATTCTTTCTTCCTTTCCCCCTCTTGCTCTCTCTCTCTCTGCCTTTTATGGTCTCATCTCATGGCTTATCGTTTATCGTTCACGCCTGCTAGGTCTGGTGTCTTGTGTCTTGAGGTCTGGGCTTTAGGGTTTTAGGATTTTGGTAAGTCTGTGTTCCATCACTCTCCACCTATTGTATCTCATACTGACTCTGTCAATAGTCGCATTTGTCTGTGCTGAGTTTCTGGTACTCATTTATAGAACACAACATTTTGGTTTTTAAAGGTAAAGTAATATGTATCTATTTGTTTAAATGGTTTTGAACCAGCACTAACACAGAGTATATGTTTTTTAATAGGTTTTTTGGTATCCCTGGTTTAATTATGGGAGGTGGCGCAGGAACTCAGCCCCTCCCTGCTGTTTCCTTTCTTGACATGCTCGGTGCTGGCGTCTCGAAATTGAGACTCAAAGAATTTTAAAGTTAGGTACATTGTTTCTATTTTACATGCATATCAATAGCATACTTTATCATGACCTCGTCTCCTAGAGGCGTGTCAGCTAATTTGATCATATAATAGCAGGGTTACATGACTGTACAATCAAATAAGCCAGGTGTTATATGATTGTACAATCAAGTAAGCTAGGTGTTATATGATTGTCTTTTATTGTATATGTACTAGTAATACTACTTACTTCAGGCAATCATAAACATCACTAATTTGTTTTATTTTAACTGCACTGCTGTAATAATATTATAGACAATCATAAACAATCATTGATTCAATCTATTTGAATAGTACTATTAAGAATACTATAGGCAATCATAAACAATCATTTATTAAATTTATTTGAATAGTACTACTAGGAATACTATAGGCAATCATAAACAATCATTGATTACTATGACAGTAACTGGATATTACTATTGTATGAATTTGTCACATTCTCTGGTGTGTCACAGCTGTCACAAATGTCACGTGCATCATAAAATTCATGTGCTCCACAGATTTCCCATGCCTTGTGTACTTCTTGAGCCCAACAATTTCTCATGTGTCACATTTGTTACATATTTTGTGGGCATCACAAATGTCACGTTTTTCTCACGGGTCACAACTGTCACATATATTCTCGTGCTTCACATATTTCCTGTGCATCATATCTGTCACATTCTTCCTGTGTGTCACATTTGTTACACATATTCCCATATGTTATATATGTCACGCACATTCCCACATGTCACATTTGTCACGCATATACCCACGCTTCATAATTGTCACGCTTTTCCCACGCGTCACATTTGTCACATTCTTCTTGTGCTTCATATATGTCACACATTTCCCAGTCACAATTGTCACGCATATTCCCACATATCACATTTGTCACGCTTTTCCCACGCGTTACATATGTCACATTCTTCTCGCGCTTCATATGTCACACATTTTCCCGCGCCGCACATATGTCACACATGTCACACTTTCTCGCTCGTCACATGTGTCACATTGTTACATTTGTCATGTATTTCATATGTCACATTTATCTCACTTTTATGCTTCCATATCATATCTTTGATGTGCATGTTACATTTGTCACACTTTGCATGCATCATGCCTTTGATGAGTGTCAATCCACATAATTTTCAAGCATGTCACTTGTTATACTCTATCTGCCCATCACAGTTTTCATGTGTATCATGTCTTTGTTACATGTCACATGTCAAGTTTGTTATATTCTCAAATTGCATTACATTTGCCACATTTTTGACATGGTACAAGTGTTCTCCAACTTGTCACATATTACACCTGCAACACATGATTTCTTGGACTTAATGTGATATGTAGAATTTTTCAAGTTTTACTTATCTGATGCAAGATATGACAACTGTACATATAAGTACTTATTTTTGCATCTTACATTTGATCACACATCAAACTTACACATCTCAGTCATTAGATAATAATGATTCTTGCATCAACCATTGGTTATAGTATATACCAATATCTTCAACATATGTTAATGAGTCACATATATGCTTACTGTATGTGACTACATGACTGTTTGCTTTATTGATACGGAGAAGAAATGAAAACCATCTCCACTCTTATTGATATTTTGTCACAATCAATTTCACTTTTACACTGCCATATGTGTTTACACCTCTGATATACTGTACTATTACAACCAACTGTTCAGTCACTCATTACATGGCACTGTGAACTTGAACAGATCCTGGATTCATTACACATTACAGTTAGGCCTGAACAGAGAGGTACAACAAGCATGGCCAAAATTTGCAACTGCTTACTTTGCTTGTGAGCCTAAATTTGAGATCATAATGGTATAGTATGTTATTTATACTCAAGACATGCATGGCTTAATCTTTGAGACAAGCATATGACTACTGACAGGATCAAACAGGTAACTACTCAAATAGCATCAGAAAGTGGTCCATGCATATGCTATTGCTGAGCATCCTTCTTTTAACATAGTTTTCAAATCTAAATATGTTTTCAATGTCAAAGGCTGATATTCTAATTTATGTCAAATTGTAGCACTGAGAGTACAGTTATTTTCAGCTCCTGGAACTCAGGAAAGGTCAGTAGAGGTCAGACACAGATCAGAGTAGATCAAAATAGTGCAAAATAATGGATTCTAAACACTAATGTAATAATAGTTGAGTTAGCACTATATAAAGCAACAGTAAGTTATAGAAGTGATAATCAGTGAAGTGTGAAATTACAATAAGCATGCTCTTTATTTTTATTCTGATATGTTTTCTTATTCTCATGTTCTAAAATATACTTTAGAAAGACCATTTTTAAACATATATGTCAGGCACCAAATTTGGTTTGAAAAGGTACTGGGAATTGTCAACTACATCAGCTGAAACCTTGCTTGGTGGAAGGTTGCAGCATGCATAAGTGGCAGTTGTACAAAATGGGAGAGATGTAAATAAAGATGTATTGTTTGTATGTGAGGAGTGCAGTTAGCAAGTTATTTAGATATAAGTCTCAGAAGGAGGCAGAAGAATGAAGTGCATTGTGATGAGGTCAGCAGAGAAGATTTGTAGGCAATGTCTCCTAGCTCCTAGGTATTTAGGAGGAACCAGGGAAAGTGTTAGTTTAAAGTGAATTTCCATAGTAGTGTTGACTAGATGTTGTCAATAGTCATTAGGATGGATGTCAAGTCCATTAAAGTTGTAAACTGTGAGGTTGTCATTCTGGACTGTTTCAAACAATGTTTGGTCAGGGAACTCAGTGGTAAGAGGTCAGTGGTAACATCCTAAAGAGTTTAATAAGAAATGAATATGGTTTGAATGGATCCTACCATTAGGGTAGTAGTATGAAGGATACACAATTGAGGTCTATGAAAGCAAGGTAAATTGTTTTGCAATCATAGGATAGGAGATGATATGGACATTGAATAATCTGTAATGTAACTTGAATCAGGGTGTGAAGGAGGGACCTGAAAGGAAGCCCCTTTTTCCAGCATGACAGAAGTTGGTGAATTGAGTTAGGAGACAGTTGATATTGTCAATGATGTTGCTGTAGTCAGTTTTGAAGGGTTTGATGGTCAGAGCACAACTGGACAAGGACAGATTTGGTTGAGTAGAACCATAGTTTGAGGTAGTTATGTAGAAGTTTTTGTCAGAAATTTTAACCACTGCAGAGATGTTTGTGGTATCTGGTTTATCAGCTTCAGAGATGCAAGGATCTGAATTGACAGTGACTTATGTTCTTTTGCTGATTTTGTTCCAGCTAACTAGTTGATTGAAGAATTCATTTCCCAGGTATGTACCTGAGAAAAGGAGGTTTTCATGAATATGGTTTAGGTGGTTGGAAATGCAGGTGAATGGTTTGGATGTCATGATAATGAGGTATAATGCTGGGACTGTTTATATAGAATGGTGAATATCCCATGGTGGTCTGGATCATTAACTAACAATTAACTTCTATAACCACAATGGACTTGAGTCTAGCATCAGCTGGATGATCAATGATATGATTCATTAATTGAACCTGATAATATGTAGTAACAAGTTATTTTGAAAAGAATAATGTTGTATATAGCTAGTTTGATAGACACATTCTGGTTAAAATGTATGAGTTATAGTAGGTGGGGGAAGAATGCTAGATACAGTAGGATGGATGGTCATTGAATAGGTGGCAGAATAACAGTATGAATTGTGACAATATCTGTGGAGAAGAGGTCAAATGATCTATTTTCATGTGACACATTCCAGCTGGTAAGTTTTAATTCAACCTGTACAGTTGTATTGACAAGTGCATGTCAATTGTCAATGGGGTCTATTTTGATTCCATTGATGTCATAGACATTAGGGAGAGTAGTGGGGGCATGATGGCTTAGTGGTCTCCATCACATGTGCCTGCCATTGCACCTCCCCAGCAGGCAGGGGGATGGGGTACCCTGCTCAAGCCCAAGCCCCTTGGTTCAATCCGTGCCCTGGCACAAATCTTCATCCCCCACACTTTCATCTTCTGACCTCACTGATTACATCATCTGACACGTTGTGCATTAATCAGCACTGATCAATCACAGCACCTACCACTTACCACACAACTGACAACAGCATCTGGAATGCTGAGGGTCCAGGTGATCAAATCTTGTAGTTCCATGCTGGGGCCAGGCTTGCAGCCAGATTGGGTACCTGGTGACATGCCACCCAGAGTAATGACCAAAAAAAGTAGCTGAGGGTGCAAGCAAGAGAATATTGGCATAAGCTGAAGATTAGCCACTGTGGCTTGGGAATAGTGCCAGAGTGAGCCTGAGTAGGAGGTGGAGAGTGGGTAGGAAAGTGATTGGCTTGGGGCAGGGGATTTGGAATGTGAATGTGGCTGGCTTATGGTGTAGGATTGATTTACAGCCACCTTACTTCAGTAGGGACTGAGCTTGGATTACACATACTCCTGGCCCTCTGACAAGGTGCACTGAGTTACTACATAATTGACACCATACTTAGAAAAAGAGACTGATTAGAACACAATTACCATGCAGTATTACATACATTTGTAGACACTACATTATCATGACATACCAGACCAGGTGACTGATATAAAATAAATGGATTTTTTTTTTTTTAAAAAAAAAAGGGAGAGTAGTAAAATGACAAACCTGGTCAGGGGAGGTTAGATATAGGATGCATTGAAAATAATAATAAAACACATCATGCATTCTATGTTTGAGTCTGATTTGAGGTGGAAAAGTTTGACCAACAAGCAGTCCTGAAGACACTGCATTTGGTAAGCCAGTGACTTGGGATACAAGCCACTTAATGTTGTCAACAGTTGTTAAATAATCTGTTTGGAATGGTTCAATGGTCAGAGAACCACCAGACAGGGTAAGTAGTACTGCCCAAATTAGATCTCATGGTCTAGTTAGCATATGTGAATAAGGGTAGGCCCTTTCTTGGCCTAATTAACACAGTGAATCAGTGCTAAATAGCAAGGGGCTGGGGGGCTTGCCCCCCAGGGAAAAAATTGCCAATTTGCAATGTAAATTAGCAAATCTGATGCTATTTCACATGCTAATTAACATATGTACCCAATCCTTGTTCCCTCCACACTTGCTCCTCACTCTGCCTTAAGGTATGTTTGAAGTGTGGTTATGGTATATTGAATCTGATTCATTTTAATGAATATAGAGCTTTAGTTTCAACAGCCAATGTCTGAACAGTGAGCACAGGTGAAAAAGAGGTGCTCTAGAGTCCAACTATCAAATGCCTGTATGAGGGAAGACAGCACATTGAGGCCTAGACAAAGAAATTAAATATGAGTTGTCAAATGTACATTCAACTGAGGTGCCCTAAGGTGCTCAGAGAGGTGATTAGAAATGAAAAGGGGATGTCAGGAACATAACAAGAGAAAGATACTTCAAGATGAAGTTTAAACACAATGACTTAATGAAATTTTGAGATTGAAATGGTAAAACAGAAGGCAAGGACAAGGACAATAACCTGAGGATAAAAACAGAAGCTCAAATCTTGACTGTGAGAGTGGAAAAATTCACTGAGTTTTTGGGGGGGTATGTACATGTGTTATATAAAAAATTGGAATAAAGACTTTACTTAACAAGGAATGGTTGGTAGATGGAGATTAAGTGTATTAAGATTGAAGATTTGGGTAGGGTAAACAGTATGCTATGGAACAGAGAGAGTGGTGATGAATTGAGAGAAAATTTTGAAGAATAAAACTTGAGAGAAACTTGAGGCAATGACACAGCCATTGGTAAGGCAAGTTTCAGTATTCAGTGGCTCTTGGTAGTGCCCAATAACAACGGCCTTGAGTTCCTGATGTGTAATTGTGGTGTTCCAGGTGATATGGAAATGCTGGCATTGGAGGGAACCAGTGGGAGAGGGTGAATGAGAGGAGAAGAGCAAACATGAATAGCGCATTGATATGTGCACAGCTTGATTTGATAGCATTATCTTTTGAGATAACAGTCACATGTAGCTTGTAAAATGTAAAGTTTTGTAGTGCAGGTGAAATGCCTGCTCTACACTTGGCAGACAAATATCTTATATTGAGCTCATTATCATGCAATATGCATGCAAAAACTGACAAACAGCAATGTTACAGGCTTGCTTACCCCTCACCAATGACTATGTAACACACTGGAGCTAGCTCATTGGTCAACAACACTGCTTAGATACTGTCGTAATATCAGCTGCAATCAGTAGTCAGCTATCATTAGTTTTAGAAATAATTTAATATTTGTTCTAGCTAATTAGTGCTATTTCACATACCATTTCTAGCCCACTCAGAGCACCTGCTAATTAGCCATGTGAAAAAGCTTGTGTGAAGTTCACAAAACCTAATTTGGGCAGCACTAAGGGTAAGTGTTACATTGATGATGTTGTCATGATTTGTGCTTGTACAGCCTCCATCAGGGTTGAAGTGACAATCATCTGCAGCAATTTTTACAACAGCAGAGAGACTGCTGATTTTGGTTTTAGAAGGTTCTTTGATGTTTGATTTGTCAAGATCAGGAATGAAGAAAGTACTGGCAGATTGAACAATTTTTAGGCCTCCACCATATTTCTGCCAGCTGACAATTTGACTGAATAGATCACTAACAAGGTAGGTGCCAGTGTAAAGGAGTTTTTCATGGACAATTTTGAGGTGCTCATCTACATTTGTAAGATACATAGAGGACATCACAATAAAATGACAAACAGAGGAAATGGTACCTGGATATTTGTAGGATGTAAGTGATAATGATGTATATATGATGATCCAGTGATATGAATATTGGCTAGACCAAGTGGAGTTACACAGGTTTTGGTACAATTCAAAAGTTGATAAAGTATTGGCATCATACTTGATGGTGTACATGGAAGTGGTCATGTACCAGGTAGTTTGTACATCATAAACTGTGATATGGACTGTATTGAACAATGTCTAATTTAATGATTATAGTAATAATACCCCTTAAGTGTAGTAATAATGCAAGTACTTAGCCACATCATGTCAGCATGATGACCAAGTGGTAATAGTAAAGAGTAAATTCCTCTAATGTCTGCCTAACATCTAGTGGTAGGGAGATAATAGATTGCTGTTATCAATACTGAGATGTGTGAGAAAATGTGTATGAGAATTAATTGAGACCCTATAAAACACCTACATTCCTTGTTAAGTCCACCTGGAATTCATCTGGAGTCCTGAACCCTTATAATAATATATTATTGTTATACTTAAAACAGGTGCTAAAACACCTAATTCCCAGTAATTTACACTCCCCCAAGAGGTCTGTACGGATCCGTGTGGATTCCGTGTGGATCTGTACAGACCTGTACAGACCTGTATAGATACAGTACAGAATTTATATAGTAGCTATTATTATTATTAGAGGTGATTATTCTATATGTATTTCATACATATTCTGCATGGATTCTGTGTGGATTTATGCATTGCTGCCTTGTCACACATGTCAAGTGTAACCCTAGGTGAAAAGTGTCACACTATACAAAATCCATGATACACTCAATATATAGTATCATTCTCAATGCATAGTATTACACTTAATGCATAGTGTTATGCTTAATGTATAGTGTCACACTCATCACTTAGTGTTATGCTTAATGCATAGTGTCATGTTTAATGTATAGTGTGACACTCAATGTTTAGTGTCACACTCAACAATCACACTCAACACCTAGTGTCACGCTTATAGTGTCACATTTAATGTATAGTGTCACACTCAACACCTAGTGTCATGCTTATAGTATCACATTTAACATATAGTGTCACACTCAACACCTAGTGTCACGCTTATAGTGTCACATTTAATGTATAGTGTCACACTCAACACCTAGTGTCATGCTTATAGTATCACATTTAACATATAGTGTCACACTCAACACCTAGTGTCACGCTTATAGACCTGGTATCACACTCAACACCTAGTGTCATGCTTAATGAAGAGTGTCACATGCAAGGAAATAAGAATTCTGCATAATCCATATGGAATTTTCGGAATCTGTGCAGAATCTGTACAGACCCAAAAAAACCTCTGCCAAAATGGAAAAAATCTGTGCAGATTCCACACGGATTCTGTGCGGATCTGTACAGAACACATGGCTAAGTGTAAAGAGCTCCTAATTCCCTGTGAAGTCCACCTGGAGTCCACTCAGAGTCCTGACCCCTTACTTATTAACACACCTAAGATATCAGGACCCAACAGAAAATACAAAGTCCATCAGGACTCCATATATTCCAACAGGATGCCACCTGGACAATTGCTTGTTCAGCTGGAGTCCATTCAGAAAATCCAGACTATATTAGGTCCACCCAGAGTCCAGCTGGAGTGGAGGGGAGGAGTGTAAAGTACTGGAAATATCATTCAAATGTACCATTATCAGATGTTATACCCACTCCATCAATTTCTTCTAAGACTGTGATGCTACTACATTCTTGCTGTATGCTGCCACTGTGAGATCAATTTCTAGAGCTAAGTCAGCCTCCAGTTGTGCTCTCCATGCAAATCAATGGCCTCTCTGAGGTACACCATGAACTAGAGCACTATTAGTCAAAAACTATGCTGATAATAAATGTGCATACCATCATCTTGCACCATAGTTGTCAAAAGCTAAGCATCTACAGCTGTTTTTTTGATCAGTAAGGCATTGTTACTGTTGAAAATAGTGACTCACCCTAATAGCAACCATACTTATACTTGTAGACTTGTATTAAGTGTGTGTTTCTTCTATTTCTTTCAAATGGTAGTGTCAATCACATGAGGAGAAATAAGAGCACTAGCATGCAAAGTTTATGTTACTGGGCACAGATATATGATACCAATCTTTTTGCATGTTGCAACAAATGAATTTCAGGATTATAGAAATCAAAGCCATACAACAAACATTGAAATTACTTACTATGTTTGCAACCATATAGGTTAGATTTGGTTCAGAATTCCAACAATGTTGAGCAGTAATGTATTAATGTTATATCCATGTCCAGCTACATCATGCCAATGTTACTGAAGGCACCTATGTGACCTTCCAACATACCCAGTCCATTCCCGGATCCAACCCACTACAGGTTTACACTTCCCAATGTTCCTGCCCAGGTTCATATCTGAAACCCATCAGGTTTTCTATTGGGTATCTCAGTGATATGCCTGATGGATGTACAATGTGTATAAGTGTATTTTTTGCAATATCTACATAATATAATTCACTCACCTGCAATCACACTTGGATTATCTAAGCATTGGAGTGAGGTCTGAACTGCCAGCGATCATGCTATTTATAGTCACACCCACTAAGGACATAATAAACATAGAAGCAGTAGCGATTATAGTAAGGGATGAGCAGGAAAGTGCAAATATAGAACCCCAGCAGCACTTGATTCACCATAAGCACACAGTAATGTGACACATCTAGGTCATGGGACAGTTCCCCCAGTGCTACCCACCCAAAGAAGCCAGTACTATCAAAGTGCCCATCAAGCACCAACAGCCATTGCCATCACTCTGGACTTGAGCCAAATCAGCCCTTGGTATCTTGTGAAATTACATCTCAACCCAATCTGCTGATTGAAGCGAACAGACCATAGATCCGAAGCTGCATGTGCTGATGGTTCTATCTTTAGGCTTGCAATGCAATGGGCATTAGGAATGTGCATCAGCCAATAAGTGCATCTCTATTATCATGCACACCTGCACCCTTCAACAAGATATGACCTATGCTCTCCTATTCAGACTTTACCTCCTGAGTGTGCATGCCCCTCCTCCCAGTGTCATAGTAAATTACCCTATCTAGACATATGTTGTACCTGTACAGTACCTTTACGGTACCTAAGAACTCCGCTTTTTCAGTAGTATATAAGGCTTGCAATCCTGTACTGATTCTTCTGCTATTAGTGTCACTTAGCATATTCATGACAATCTATTCAATTTCCAAGTGTAAAACCCCAGTGTGATCTAAGCCCTCCCAGGACCTCAAAGAAGCTTAGTTTATTAGTAGTGATTACAAGTGTTATAGATTACAAGTGAATATTATAGTGTGTTCATCCCTCCCTTGCCTGGAATTACCTTGTGTATTCCGAAGATATTCCCCTGGACTCACACTTGCTTGACTGTTAGCAAGAGTAAGTGACAACCTTTACATAGTTTCATAGCTATTACTCCCTAGTAACCCTCATTGCCCTTTTATCAGATACATAGTTTCTCCTATGACAGCCTTACTGTGTTATTATAGTATTAATCCTCCCTTCCATTACTACCTATACATTTCATTATGGCCAATGTAGTTTAGTTTTTTACTCTTCATTCTGAATGTGTCATTTGCACCCCTACTCCACTTTTCCCAGACTATCTCTCTTACCTATCTCTTTGACTTGTTCTTAGCTACCTGCTTCTGCATTTGCACCTATATGTTTCTACATAGTATATATAGTCTTCCAGATGTACTAGTAGTCTTCAGTATTCATATCAACTCTGTACAACTTCTTCCTACTCTAAGTTCTGAAACCTGCTCCAGGTTTCCTTCAGGTTTCTCTCCTGCTGCCTAGTGTAGTGGTGAAGCTTCTCTCTATACTCTGGAATGTTCTCTTCTACTGAATATCATTCATTGTGAAATCCCATACTCACTTTGGGTTTTCATTATACTGTACTATTATGACTGATTGTTCAGTGACACATAATGGTACCTGTGTGAACTGAACAATTTTTTGATTTGTGACACATCACAAGCTAGTTTGAACAAAGGTTCAGCTGAAATAAAATAGGCCTATTTTTTCAAAAATTTCTCAAACAGTTCAAGGTGATAGTACATGTAAATTATGTGAAATAAGTACTCTAATGCTCTTCCCATGATTTAGACAAATACATTGTATTTTTATATTTTTTTCTCTCACCATGCCTCAAAGTCGGAGTTGCATCTGTTGGTGTGTCTTCTGCCACCTCAATAGTAGTGCTCTCTGCATCTGTTCTCATTTTGGCGTTGCTTACTGAAATCCAGAATTCGACACAAATAGATCATTTGGCACCAGTGTGTTATTCTTCAATTGTGTACCCAGAGATTCCATGATAAATCTGTGTATAAATAACTTAGAAAATAAGTAATGTTGTGAAATATGCATTAGTAATGTATCTCACCTTAGATATTGCAAATGTGAATTCTTTGGAGCTACTTTATTGAATGCTATGGTATTTAAATGTTAATTCCATTGCTTAGACCACCATCAAGATAAGTTATTATGAGACAATACATCATTGTTCTATTCTTGGGCTACTTATAATGCATTGCCCCATTGTCCCAGTACTTCAGTGTGCCCTTATATGTTTGAACAAATTTGGCTAATGTCACACACCAAATCTAGGTATGAACTGAACAATGAACTAAACTTCAGTGTCATGCTAAAAAATCATGAACATTCAGTCATAATGGTACAGTAGTTCTCCCATGCCTTCTGGGCATCTTCATGTTTGTAACTTGTTTCCAGCAGGAAGGATTTGGTATATAACAATTAATCCCTGCATGAGTACAATGGATTCATGCAGCATTTGCACTTATACACACTGACAGTAATCCCACCTTAATCCATTCATGTTTCAGAAAGACTGCAAGTAGGATAAAGTTTACAATTGTATGAGAAAAAATATAGCTTAGACCTGGACAAGACAGCTGTGGAGTGCAGCGAGTGTTGAGCACACTAGTGTCAAGATTCAAATGGTAGGGCACGTTGAGGACTCAAGGACACATGTCGTTGCATGTATTGTAAATCATATTCCCATGAGGCAATTGGCTCAGCCACTCAAGCTTGCTCAGCTTGTGATTCTGAGCTAAGTTGGCAGGAGCCACAAGCGAACAATGTCGCTCAGCTCCGCTTACCAGCTTAGTGGCTCCAAGCTGAGCCAGCGGCAACACTATTCAGAGCTATAGTAGTAATATTTCATATGTCAATGTCTATATTACTAATGAATACAATCTACATAAGCTATGAAATGCTAAATACAGAACATGTCCATGCACTTGATATGACTCATCAGAGGTGCAGAAAGTACATAAATCCACATGAATAGAAGGCTAAAATACACTAGTAATGAAAGGGAGAAGAGCAAACTGTTCGACAATGGTATTATCATAATGCACATAAATTCACCTTCGAATCGAGTCTAGACTTAATGTACTATCCTCTTCAAACTGTTCTACATAAAACATATGAGCTGTATTCATTTAATCAATGCTTAGAAATGTACTTCGGAAAATATGGTTCTCCTCTGGGTCTTCAGACAGTGTTTGAACACCCACTTTACCGGAAAGGTTGGTGTCAGAATCTTTGTGCATTTTGATACCGGGTTCGAGAGAGTCAACAATGGTTTTATTTGGATAAAACTTAGCCATATTTTTTAGGTGTGACGGTACCATCAGTGCCACAACTTGACAGAGATTAGAAAATTTTGGTACATTTTTCGATTTCCCCCCATCCTTCCATGGTAAGTTCCACTTCAAGCGACTATTTGTTGGTATTTCCTCCAATTTCCAATACGACAGCACCTCAACATCTAAATAAGGAGGGATTTGTCCAAGTTTATAGTTGAATGTAGCATTGGGTAACAACATTGAGCCTTCCTCCAGTTTCATGCCATTTTGTCTGTCAGATTTATCATCTACTCCGTAGCACCATTGCAAAATTCCCGCTTCTTCTGCGTGAGTTATATTAGAAGTATTTATAATCCTCTCATTTGCAGTAGAGGTCTCTTTTTCTCGCATGCCACTAAGAGAGCCTTCAATAGATCTTCCCCCCAATTTCAAGCAAGCTCCAGTGTTGCTGGCTGTCGTTGTTGTCTGGGTTTCTTTAGTTTGAGTTTCAGAGTGCTTGGTTTGTACCGGAAGTATATTATTAATAAACGTGACCTCGCACTTAGTGTCAACCAGCACTCTGAAACCGTACTGATGGTACATTCTAAGTGTATATCCCTTTCCCGCGAAGTTGAGTTTCATGAACTCGAAGTCTAGCTCGGATGAAGTTTTAGAACGCTAAATCGAAATGTTAGACAAAGATGTTCATCTATATAGAAGTATATAACCTCACTATCGTTGTAGATAATGCTCCATTTATTTGAATTTTTTGAAAATACTTACTAGGTGAGTCACGCTCCAAACCACAAATATTTATTTTTGCTCTAACTTCGAAATATACGATAGGTTTTTCGCAGGCTTGAAATCCACTGCCACTATCAGGATCGCCTGGTGCACTCCCTGCAGGATATCGTTTGGGCAAGCATTTCGTAGTGATTGTGTCACCATGATCCTTGTTAAGGTTATCTTCAGATCTTCCACCATGTTCAAGCGGTCTAGACGAAGTGTTATTTTCAGGGATACCAGGTGTATTATATGGATGGTTTTCTTCGGATACATCAGAGGATTCTCCGTTCTGACTAGAAATTCCATCATTCCCATGGGCATTATCTCCGTGCACTTTACTTTCATCCTCGGAAGGTTGTGATGATGATAGCACCATATCAGGGTAGTTGTTTTGCAGGTCATGAAGCGGAGTGGATAGTTTAACCGTATTTTTGAGAACAAAATCATTCATATCAACAAGACGTCCCTTCTGATCGTACAATGCAACATTTATCTCTTTTGAAGGAGTGAAGATCTTTAGCGGATATGGGAACGTAATTTCGCCTAAGATGTTTAGGCGAGGACTATTTTCGTCGATCTCTTTATCGCAATATATATAAACTTCCTGTAGATATCCGACATTCGTTTGAAGCAGATTTTCATTGAAACCCGACATTAAATATAATTGATCGTGCGCGACACCTAGCTCTTCAAAGATGTTCATAATACGTCTTTCATGCGTTTGCATGTGACTAGAGGCCCCCTTTGCTGCAAGTATGGCCAATCCACCAATAGCTGGATAGTGACCATCACTAGTCTGTGGTATTTTCGCTTTTCGGCCTTTCCCCAGTAAATCATATTTGGCTGCCTGATTGCTCCTACCAGTGGGTGTGGGGGGAGAGTCTCTTCCAAATAGCATGGCCCCCTCTTTCTCCAAAATTGCATGTAGCAGAACCTGTATTGCACCTAGAACCTGCATTGTGACTTAGGGATTTATTCATGATCATGCATATATTCTAGAGTATCAACTTACGTAAGTACAAAGTCCTACGTAGAAATGGATAAATGGGCCGCAAAACATATTAGTTCTAGTGGGTGGGGAAAACATTTAAGTGAAATACTCCGCTGTGTCCTCTATTTGTCTTACTTTCTACCCTATAAACGCCTTACGTTCAAACGAGGCTAAGCACTGCCTCATGAGCTGTTTAACGTGTATTATTCTTTCCTATTCATTTATTAGTGATGAGCTCTGCTCTTCTATCTATGTCGAGGCATAAGTGTAATATAGATTATATAGCATTACAATTCGGTCTTAGATAACTCCTAGATCTGATGAGTTACGGGAGTCCACGAAATTGTATATCTATAGACGCTGAAGGCTTCAGGATCTCGCGAAAATCCGATAAAGCTGTAGTAGTTAATGGTATGTAGATCCAATACTACACTTGCGTATAGCATGAAGAAGCAGTGTGGTCATGTTCTTGCTGTTATCCAAAAGACTTTCGTTAAACTCAAATTGAACGCCGATCAACATTCTCCTCAGGCTATCCAGAGTAGACATCCCTTCTCGCCTTTTCCGTACATCAGGAAACACGGATTTAGTGCCATAGCTACGCGCCAAAATAGGTAGCCGATATTAGCTTGGCGTGTAACCACATGGAATAATGGATGCTACAAATGTATTCACTCGCTGTATCTGCAGGATTTGCAATAGTGCATGCACATGCACTGTATTGACTTGCACTGCCATCTGGCGTGACTATGGTGCGCGGCACTTAGTCACCACCAGAGAGCATTGTAACGAGGTAATGCTTGACTGATCCCCAAAAATACTCAATAAAATTGAGTTTGCAATGAAATTTTGTCAAGAAGATGCACAAATGACCAGCTGCTTCAATCACTTCCTGAACAAGTGATTTTTGCTCCAGAAAGTCAGGTTGCAGCTCGAGAATATGCTTTGCACAGCAATTGGTAGCACCAGATCAACATTTCCCCAGTGATTCATCTCCCTTCTTTGGTGCACACTGTTTGATAGACAGTTCCATCCCATCCCACACCATCTTCAGATTCACTGTCTGGCACATTGCTATTGGATTGCATCGCATGATCAATTGGCATTGAATTGTCATATAAGCCCAATTTCTGGCGAGCCTTGGCTTCTCGAGCTCATGCAGCAGCTATCTTTTGGGCTTTTTGTGGTCCAGGCATTGATATTAGGGTGTAGGTAGAGATAGTTACAGGTATGAAATGGTAATCCTACATCGATTGATTCGATTCTACATTCAGACAATTTCAAAGTTTTTCGCCAATGAATTCCGCCACTGCACATAGTTAGTGGTGACTAAGCGCCATGCACCATAGGACTTGTGAACGCTTGAGCAGGCATCCGCTTTGTTCTTCCCTACTTGCTCGTCTTGTCTCATAGATCGTTGTCCTTGTTTGGGGCTGTAGAGTTGTAGGTGGTGAATCTGGAATATATCCCCTAGCTTCATATCCTCCCCTTCCTCTGCTCAAGAATACATAGTCTGTGCGCATGTTCCCAGCCCCCATCCCCCTTTATATCACCACCTCCCCATGCGAGAGTGTATAGGTGGTGTGCACCTCTGTTATCTATGCCTCCCCCCTGCCTATGCAAGGCTACTCCAACTCTAATTCTTCCCTTGCATGCTCACTCGTGTTCTCCCACAATGTATGTAATTTTTCACAATTACAAACATACTCACCACATCTGTAGGATTTACGATGCCATGTCTGCTTCAACTGCCCCTTGCAAATGGCCATGCACTTGTAGAACTCCTGAGTGATGGGAAGGAAGAGCCACATCTGGTTGGGGACCTCCTTGGGCAAGCTCAAAAAGAATTGGAGGGAAAGACCAGGGATAGTGATATTGAGGATGATGTGAGTGATTGAGAACCTGTGCCGGCAGGAGATGTACTATAGTCTACAGAGTGAAAGTAATTTATAGTATTGCAAATGGCATATTCATTTTTAAATCTGTGATTGAAGCAGTACAGCAATTCAATATTAATAATGGGATGAAATTCAATAGGCTGCACATACTATGAAGTCAAAGTAGTCTACATATGAAACTATATTACAGTGCATATGTCACCCTCACCTTGTCAAGATAATATATGGAGGGGCCACGTGCTATGACATATCTGTATCACTCGTCAGCTATATTGGCTATGTCGGTCTATCATATCTGTATTGGTGGCTATGCAAGTCTATCAAATGGGGACTTGTCTAGCCAACTATCCCTGCTATGACAACTACATATACCTATGGTACCTTATTGTTTTTTCCTGATGTAGTATTAGGGCATTTAATAGGTAATTCTGTCATTGAAAATTAAACATTAGTCAAAAAGACCACCAATATAGATGCTATATCTTATCTACTTATGATAATGCGAGGTCTGTTAAATGACATTTCAGAGCCATATAGTAGCTCTGGCTTCCAACCAAACAGAATTCACAAGTCTTAGATAATCGTGAACCCATATATGGGTTTCCTCCGCTGTCGATAGTTGTATACACATATTTTTATATGCCACTCGACCAAAGCTCTTCATCAATGATTTTTAGAGCATATCACACACTTTTGGTTTGATATTCAGTTTGTTTGTTTGTCTGTGGTGCTGTAATGGCTTGATTTATTATATTGGTTGTGGCTTTACAAAGGATTTATATAGGGCTGCCAACTGTAACTGTACAAAATGGTTATGGCTTGTACAGTACAGGTACAGGATGGTTTTCACCTGTAATTAACCATACTGTATAACCATTTATGGCTGTATTATACATATGGCTTATTCCAGTGGCCTCGATGACATACTGAGAAGCCTGGTGTGTATCATCTTTTCATTCATTTTTACTTGTACTCTTATGCTAATTACCACTGAAATTGGTGTTCAGAAATGACTTGATGGAAATGCCTTTGGTTATAGTCCTGTATGAACACATACTGTCACTTAAGAAGCCTAATAGTGTATATGATCAAACACATACAGATAATATATTACTGTATGTTTCACACTGTTTCCTCTATATAATGCACCTTGATGCTTTCACCTTCAGAACAGATAAATTCAATACTCATCCGTTGTATACTTAGCACAACATTTGAAGTACTTAAATATGTATACATGATGCAAAAATACAGTAACATGGCACCTTTCTGCTCCGACTTTTCTCCATTCATTATTCAATTTTAGGTACTTCATATCTCTTCGAGCTGAAACAGCATTTTTAATAAAATAACTTAAGTTGCATTTAAATGATAGCACATTATATGTGACAAAATATAAGAGAGTAAGGCTGAAGAAAGTTTGAAGGTGGACTGAATGCATTGCAGGATTGCTCCAAAGCACCTCAACAAGGCATGGGAAAGCGTGAGAAATACTGTCAGCAAAACATTTCACGAAAAAAACATAGCTTCTAGTTGATTTAATATTATGTTGCTATTATAACATTTAGGATCATTTAATTATACACAAGAACAAAATTGTATAATGAGAATGTGGAAAATGGAAGAAAAACCATAGACTACAGCACAGCAAGCTTCAGAGAGTCTGGGTGGCCGGTGGCTCAAGGTAGTTTAAGTATAACTAAAACTTATTCTACTTATGCATTATGTATATTGTATATTTCATGCATATTATACCTGTTGAGTGGAAATTTCAGATCTTACAAAAATAATTCAGTATCTATCATAACCATAAACCATAAATGGCCATATTTGTACCTGTACCATACTGTAGAAGGTTCAAAAAATGTCTGTACAGTATGGTTACAGCTACTATGATGCTCCAATGTATGGAAACCCAGAGCACCATGATCAGAAGCATCAAAATATTTCATGCTCCAAGCATCGGCTGCTTGGCAGATCACTTATGCCTTTGCTTAGATATGTGTGCTCCAGTAATGAAATTCAGTAGTGACTCGCCTCGGTCAGGTTTTTTTAATAATAGCTAGAGGAGTACAAATAGAGTCAAATTTATGATTATGTAAGCATGGTCACGAGTGTTGTTTCCTTGAAGGCAACAACGCTCGTGACCAGAATGTACAAATAGGTACAAACAGAAGCAAGGAGAGAGTGAACATGTTGTGCAATAATACTTTCTCTACTCCTGGCCTCAGAAAGGACCCAAGAAGAGGGGAGAAATATATTATATGTAAAAAGAATGAACAAATATTAATTCAAACAACTGTATGTAAGGTTTTCATAGACAACATTGAAACTTCCAATTAAATTTAGACCAGAATAATAATAGCACTGTAAAGTTTAATGAAACAGTGATCTGTTAACTCGTATACTATGTATTTCCAATTGGTACACAAGAGGAAACAGAGCTACCTAAAAGATGGTAACTATAACTGGAGTACTAGCTAGATTTATCATCCACATTTAGCCCATCAAGATCAAACCAAGAACAGTACTTGTTACAGGCATGCTCAGTTCGAAATTTGTCAAATGCAGAGCCAATATTTCCACCACCAAACAAATTTGCTTCATCTTCTAGCAGTCTTTATCCAAAATTGGTAAGATAAAATGATAGATTTCATTGTATATAAAATACTTACAGTGCAGTCATAATCTGTGGGTCAGATAACAGTGTTGAGTTTCCTGTATAATCGTCAAAATCATATCATGTTATTAAAATAGTGGTATACATACCTTGAAGATCAGATACATATGCTAAACCACCTGTTTTCTCATACTGAACATGTTGAGTAAAGGACAAAAACTCTGCTATAAAATAAAGTGGATCCACTTCTGCAAGTAGTGGTATTGCAGATCCATTGTGTATGAATTTGATGAATTCAGAGCTCCCCCATTACAATCTTCAATCAACTCCTCAACAAGGTAAACTCTGTGCATTGTTGTTACTTTTCCACCAGATTTTGTAGCTGTTGAGTCATGTACAATTGCTACACCTGCCTTCACGAAGCACAGTTGAGGAACTTCAAATGGAGGTGATCCTTTTGCTGATATCACCTGTGATATGTATGAGTATGTATGGGATAGTAATGATGCAGCCCAATAGAAAACATTTGCTTCAATAAGTGTTTTTTCAAGCTCTGAGTCAACTGCAAAATGACCAATTGAAAAATTAGGCTGTGAATCACTTCGTGTTTTCTTCTTCCCCTTTAAATCACCTGGAAAGTAAACACACTTAATGGCAATGGCCTGGTTTAAAACATTACCAAGGCCTGATTTGGCTAAGGGTGTAACAGTTAGCAGCCCTTTGTGAGCAGTTTTACATGCCCCAATGCCAAGTGCTTCCAGATGGTTGATTGATAAAACACCAGGATGTGGATCAGAGAGTTCAAATGATTTTGAAGCAGAGTCAGAAAGGAGCTCTGTCAAACTGATATCAGGAATTGCATAAAATTGGATCTGCTCCACAATATGGTTAGCTTATGCAAGAGAAGTATTGAGTTGATGAAATACAACAATATTATAATTAACTTACTGGAATGTGTTTGAAGATTAGCTAACAATCTGCCTGTCTTCAATGCTTCATGAACTTTTTCTCTGTCAGGGGATACATAAATGGTTGATATTTGAACATGCTTCTTTGCAGGTGTAGATGTTGGGGATAAATCCATGGAGTTTTGAGTATTCTACATAATTGAATGTTAGTATAATGTAAATGTCATAAGTAATAATAAAACCCATACTGTGCATGTTCTCTTCCGCATACCAGATGACTCAGAAGGTGGCACCTTGCTTCCATCAGTCCACGGTTTCTGGTTGGGTATGGAACAAGCATTATTGATCACTGGATTTATATCTGTTTCATAGAACTGAGTAGATGTATCAAAGTTGTTTTTTTGGTCCTACTTGTAGGTCAGATATAACATAATTACATTTGATAAATGAAGATTACCTTAGTTTCCTGAGTTAACAATTCAGTTTTAAAATGAGTTACATTATGAAGTGATTAACAAATACCTTACCTCTTGCTCAATAATATAATCTAAACACTTATCCCACAACTTTGCTGGTATAACAAGTGCCAATGTGAAAGGTTTGGAAGGTTTTTTGAAGACCTTTGTTTTATCTTTTCCTCTTCCTTCAGCAAGACAGCAATAATAAAAGTATGGGTGATCCTGTTTCTCAAGTGAAAGATCTGCCCATGAAGAGAGCACGAATTGTTAACTTATTCATTTTGAATGGAAAGCCGTGTGTTTCCTTTATAAGCTTTGGGAAAATAGTATCTTCCACCAACCATCTGAGCTCTGTTGAGTCACTCAACGAGTTCTAAGTAATACTTATGTACTTAGAATAGAAATTCCAAATATAATAATAATACTCAATCCCAAGGTGTAAGTTCAGTTAGTTCGAGGGGTGCAATCGATTCTATTCCAAATTTAGAACAAGTTATTTTTAGATCAAATGAACTCGGGCTATTTTCAGTACGCATCAAGGTATTCAGATTTCAAAGTATTCAGATATCAATTCAAACAAGAAACTCTGTACGTATTTCTCAATGTCTAAATGTCTCGTAAATATGTCTGATTCTCGTCTGTATCTCGTCTGTACCACCCTATCCATGGGGGGAAGAATGCCTGGCAGTTCCTGCCGTTTCATTCCCCCATCACTCATCTATATACATTTATGGACATATCTAGCTATGGATTGAGTCTATACTAATTACTAATTTCATTCCTAGGTTTCTCTGTGGTTCTAGCCCAGCCATTGCTGCAACCAATTGCATGTGCGTGCACATGTGTGTCTATGTCGCGACAGGCACCCATATGGGCGGTGCGTCGATCTATTACCATTTCGGGCATTGCTTATATCATCAAATGTGTGTGGCGCATCAGTATCGCAACAAAACACCATCGCTGCATCGCATACTCACCCCGCTATCATTCTCTTCTGGTGATCTGTGCATGAGTTGCACATGGTACATTGGCATTGTTCCATGCTTAGCTAGTGCACTGTCTGCATAGCTTTGTACAGGTCCTTGTGTTCTGGGCTCGTTCTAGGGTCTGGGTTCTGTCTCAACACTGCGCATTCCTGGTTGTTCTGTATTTCTGGGACTTTTGTCATAATGAATAGTGGGATCTCTGTTGGGCTAGAAACTGAAAAATGACGTTGGTATATTGAAAGAAAGTGGTATGTATTTGTTTAAATTGTTTTAAACCACTCTGAGGTGGAGTTTTATGTTTTTTATGAGTTTATTTGTTTTGATCCCTTAGTAAATTATGGGAGGCGGCACGGGAACTCAGCCCCTCCCCACTGTTTCCATTCTCGACACGCTCAGTAATGGTATCTCAAAATCGAGATGTAAAGAAATTAAAATCGGGTACGTCATTTACATTTACTAGTGTATCAGCTCAGGAGGTGTAGCTGTTGCTGGGATATTTTGTCACCCTTCCTGAAGATTCTACATGAATTTGTTAGTACAAGTGCAATAATATAAAGCAAGACAGAATAACAAACCAGAATCAATTCAGGCTTCACTTTTCCTGACACTTCACGCACAGCCTGAATTAAAACACTGATAGTTTCAGTCTGGTTACCAGACTGGTAACATAGACATCGATACTTGTTTCACCACTGTAGAGAGAATGTGCACCAGAATATCCAGTAGCCATTAATCACTGAGAAGAGGCTGACCCTCTGTTGCCTGATGACCATGTACTTGGTATTCCAATGGTAGGCAATGCACCATTATTTGTAATAGGCCATCTTTGCAAGCTGGATGTCGAATGAACACTGTTTGATATTGGTGTAACCTTCCGTGCAAGCAATTCAGAATCTAAACAAAATATCAGGTAAGTATTAAAGTAATAGTAACATCACAATATGCAAAATCTAACCTTTTCATTGTGCTTGGTTTACAGATGTTCGTATAGCATTGACATCAATGCTTGTTGCAGCACTTTGTTGACAAGCAACAGCAGGACCTACAATTAAAATTGTTTAATACTCATTTCAGTGTTAAATTATAATGTTGATACATACTGAGAATGGAATCATGAGGCAGCTGTCAGTTTGGGCCAGAAATACTGTTCAAAATATCTGGTCCTAATTGATTGAAATGTAAGTGACTAAATGGAAATGATGAAAAATGAACAGCATGTAGTATAGTATCTGGCTTCCTGGTATAATGCTCAAAGCATGGCTTGCATAAAAACTTGCCTGTAGAACCATTATTCCCTACCACATAGTGCCTGTTGTCACCTGGAAGAAGAATAGTGGAGCAGCTACTTCTACCACAAGGAACTGAATCATTAGCATGAGCATCCTCTGTAAATTGAGTGATAGCTTCAGCATTACCAAAGTTCATGATGTGGAATATAGTTGTTGTGGATGGAATAGAGCAGCTGCTTAAAAACATAAGAGGGATGTCACAGTATTTATATTCACAAAATCCCTGTGTTTAGGATAAGCTGCAATTCTAAGCTTCATGCAAATAACATGAGTCAGCCACACATAAAACTGTATTAATGCTAATTATAACATGGACCACTATTATCAAGAACATGCAGCACAGTCATAGCTTCAAAATTAAACACACAACAACTGCAGGAGTTGGGTATGTCATATCTCATAGAATGTGAGGTAAGTGATAAGTAAAGTTCATTGTTGTAGAACAATGCAAACTCAAGACTCGGAGCCAAATACTTGTTAGTATATACCGGATAAAAACATGAGGTTTAAGTTGCATATACACCTATTACTCTTACAATGATCAATCAAATACACATGTCTCCTTAGCAGGATTACAAGAGTAATAGCAAAGAGCATTCAATATCTAATATATACAAAATTAGCTAAATGGTAATGTAAGACAATGTCTTTGGTGAAGGCCAAGGCTTTGTGAATAATCATTTACTGCTACACCACCCATAATAGCATTACATTTTCACACATTAAATATTGGCTCCAAGAACATGTGTTATTAGCATCTCAGTTTATGTTTAATTGCAATTATGATACTTTTGGATTGCCTATTGTTAGCATAACATATATATACCACAAAAAATGATGAGTGTAAGTATAGCTGTCTCATTTCTGTCTCCTACTCATTTTCATTATCATGGCATGAACAAAACTTGTGAAAAATCAATACTTACCAAATTGTAATGTTTGTTTATTATACTCATAAATTGTTAATTTACCTGCTTGTCACAGCTCCAATTGATGATATTGCACAGTACATACTTATGTACTGGAAAATGCGCCATTCTGACAAGGTAATACTCCGTTATCTGAAGGAAAAACACATGGATGTTACACGCTATGGCTTGGGGTCAGTAATTCTAGTTGTTTTATTCTTGGTAGTTATCTCTATCTTACTTATATATAAAATTAGATTGACACGGTTTCAGGAAATGTGTGAAGCTATGGGCTTATTCTGTTCATGGAAGCAAAAGCATGATGTTGACAGTATTCATGAGGCTATGGTTCAATTGCATACACAATATCCAAATGCTGGTGCTCGAGAGATGGTCAGTTTATTATTTCATGAGGAAAATATGGCTGTTACCCAGTATGTTTGTCAATGAATTCAATATCTTCAAATATCTTACTCTATGGTCTTTTCTTCAACTAGACAAGTGGTTATATCATATTTTGCTCTCTATGAGCCTGATCTTGTGAAGCAGCAGTGAGCACGAAGGTTGAAGAGGAAGAAGTGGTGGTCTGCTGGTGTTAATGACATTATTGCAGTGGACCAGCATGACAAATGGAAATACAAGTTTGGCCTTGGTCTACATACTGGCATTGATCCATTTGCTGGAAAGATACACTGGCTGAAGGTTTGGCACTCTAACAGCAATCCCAAGCTAATATTTAGCTATTATCTTGAAGCAATTGAAGATATGGGAGGTAAATATTTCATACCATACATGAATTGCATTGAATTCTCATTTGATTTATACCATACAGCTATGCCACTAGTCACTCAGAGTGATCCTGGTTCTGAAAACTTTGGAATTGTAAATGGACATACATTTCTTCGACACTGGCATGATCCTTTACTTAAAGGGACACTCCAACATCACTGGATGCATGAGAAGAAGAACATAAAGCCTGAGATCACATGGTCACAGCTTCAGTGTTGATTTACTCCTGGATTTGAAAACATTCTTGATCATGGTGTTAATGAGGATTGGTATCACCCAGATAATACTTTAGAGATGTTAGTCATTATTTTATACAATTTCATCTTATTCTTATCCTTTTTAGATTGGTATTTTGCTGGGTCTTTATTGCTTGGTTACAGGGAGAGCTTGATGCTTACAAGAATTGAGTTAATAACTCAGCAAAACAAGCAGATCACAATAAAATTCTTCCACATGGTGTTCCAAATGATATTTGTTTAAATCCTAGTGAATATGGTGTGTTAGACTTCAAAGTATGTGTGTTCTCACCCAGTTAGTAATCTGGTCAACTAATATTTGATAAATTATAGATATCTGTCCAACAAGAGGCTATACAAGAAGCATGCACTCTGTTTTCACCCCCAGATCACCCAGTATTTGAGCTTGTTCCCAAGTCATTTTCTGACATGGTTAGTGCAATATACATTCAACATAACTCACCAGCAATTACAAGACACAATGTATGGGATGTATATTTGTTGATTTTAACAAATATCCAGGTGGCAAATGAAATTCCACATGAGGACTTTGCTCTATGGACTGATATTATTCAAACCTCAACACAGAATGAAATAGCTGATAATGATGAGGAATTAATGCCAGGACTTCAAGAACTTGAAGGAGGCATGGAAAATCAAATGTCAGATGGTTCATATTATATGGGAGGTGTTAACAATGGCCAAGGAATGGGTTAGTAGTAATTACCTGCTAGTTTTTCAGTAGTTGACATTTACATTATAGATGAAACTCATTCAGCTGAACTGGATTATATGATGAATGTGGATGATCCACTTCCATACCAGGAACAAGATTTGGCAGAAATTGAAGTTAACTTTACTTCAGATGAGGACTTCAGTGATGGAGATGGTACCTGGTAGTTTCAGAAATAGATTTCTACTAGTACTACTAGTATACACTTGAAGCCCCCAGTTAGCTAGTTCTGTTTTCTCAAATATCCTCACTCTCTCCTTGCTTCTGTTTGTACCTGTTTGTACATTCTTCCAAAACTTCATCCTCACTACTCAATCATCACCTCAACTTATGCACATTAGGTGCAACAGCACAAATGTTGCTTTGAAATAAATATATAGCACCCTTCTACATTTATAGCCCTCTGGGTAAGCTTAGAAATGAATCCATTGTTACTTATTACACAATATATTCACTCCCTCCTTGCTTCTGTTTGTACTTATTTGTACATTCTGGTCACGAGTGTCATTGCCTTCGAGGAAACGATGCTCATGACCATGCTTACATAATCATCAATTTGACTCTATTTGTACTCCTCTAGCTATTATTAAAAAGATCTGACTGAGGCAAGTCGCTACCGAATATCATTACCGGAGCACACATATCTAAGTGAAGACATAAGCGATCTGCTGAGCAGCCAATGCTCGGAGCATGAAATATTTTGATGCTTCTGAGCATGGTGCTCTGGGTTTCCATACCAATAGCCCTACTCAATTCTTAATTCCTAGCATGCAAAAACTGGAACCAGTGTAAGTGAGTTGTAAGTGAGTGCAAGTGAGAGGTGTCCATACGGCTGAAATGGTGCCAAGTAACATATTGCAATCCTTCGCTGAGTTTCGGAGTTTGAACTTGATAATGTGTTGCTCATCGCAACTGAGCACCTGGGGAGTATAGCGCAGCATGAATAAATCATTGAGCCCCCCCCCCCCTACCACGCAAGTGATATGGCTAGAGAACACAACTGAAAGCATACATATTCTCAGACAGAAAAGTTCGAAGCCCGCAAACGTGCACTCCAAGATCTAGAAACACTTGCAATCCTTCTTCTTGCGGAGGCCAATGACGAAGATGATGAGATTACTGCATTGGGAATTGCACAGATTGCTTTGAGTGAAGCAACACTACTTAAGAGCATGCGCTTTGGGAGGTATGGGAGGCGAGGGATGTACAACCAAGAGAAGGCTGTCCAGTTCTATGAGCTATTATTAACACAGTTCTCGAACTGCCAGTTCAAATCATGGCTTTGGTTTGTCTCACAATCTCACATTGTATTCATATTGCTAAGTATCAGTTTAGCATGGATCGTGAATCATTTTGCAAGCTTGTCGATTTCATAAAAGATGATCCAGTATTTGTTAGTCGAGGCCGCAAGCCTCAGCATCCTGTTGAGCATCAGCTTGCAATGTTTCTCTGCCGTGTTGGGGCAGAAACTGGAGTTAAAGTGGCAGGTGTTATGGCAATATCAGAAGGTTCCACTTATAACCACATGAGGTGTGTTACTAAAGCTCTTCGTAACTTGCATCCCCAGTTTCTTCGGTGGCCTACTCCAGCTGAGCACGATGAAGAAGCTAGAAAAATGGAGGAAGGTGGTTCTTTCTTTCCTGGACAGATAGGTTCTGGAGATGGAAACTATATCCACTTACAAGACAAGCCAAAGGTCAATCCTTTTGCATACTGGTGTCACAAGAAGTTTTATGTGGTGAGTACTATTATCCTCTATATTTATCTACCATTGACTCAAAGTAATTGGCATACTGCTTAGTTAAATATTCAGGCAATTGTTAATAATCAAAGCCAATTTACGTCCTATGAACTTGGCTGGCCAGGTTCTGTTCAAGATAGTCGTGTTTTCAAGAACTCTGATCTATGGCTCAATCAAAGGGAATATTTTAGACAGCATGAATACATTCTTGTGGATAAAGGTGAGAGTGTTGTTCCACATGATAATATATTCCTGACATTGATGTTACAGGCTATCCACTCACACCTTTCTCTATTTGACCATTCAATGATCATGATCTCACAAGCAACCTCGACAAAGCTGGGAACCGTAAGCACTGGAACCAAGCTCTTTCTTCCATTCAGATTGCAGTTGAACATGCATTTGGTCATTTAAAAGGACGTTTTCCGATTTTGCGATCGCTTCCAGGACGAGACATGAAGTCCATATATCAACTTGTTGAAGTCCTAATGATTCTGCATAATATTTTAGAGGATGGACAAGATGACCAAGATGCACAGGAGGTAGTAGGAGGGGAAGAGGCAGAGGCAGAGGCAACAATTGAACTTAATGGTGATAGCAACATCTTACATAGGCAAGGAATATTGCGCTGCAAAGAGCTTCTTGCATACTTCCTATTGCAGTAGACTACATATAGCACTATCCTACTACACAATAAACTACTGAAGCTTCCACTTCTTCCTGAGTTCCCTGCCTTCCGCAATGATATCTGGATCTGTATGAGATGCCATAGCCATAACCATTTCCCACCTTTTCATCTCCATCGCAAGTTTGTCACGTTCCATCTGCAGGGCTGTCACCTGCTGCCTTTCCTGACACTCCTCCCCCTCATGCTGATCATGCCTGTGTGCAAGCTCGAGCTTTTCTTTAGCAATTGTATCGGCACTATGGGCTTTCTGCTTTACAGTGTTCACAGTCTCAACCAGTAGCTGATGGTGGTTATTGATGTGCTCGTTGCTTGATGAACGTTTAATGGTGGAAGGGCCTGAGCCTTTGGGCTTTTTGCGAGCAGGAGCAGGCAGTCCATCGTTTTCACCATCATTGTTATCCGAGTCACCTTCATCATCATCCGAAAGGGTCAATCATGAGTTCTCCGCCTGAAAGCTCATCACCCCCCCCTTACTTGGCATCAATGTACCATGTGTCTCAAAAGCTTCCACATGCCTCCAAAGGCTGAAGATTTTTAGAATTGAGTAGGGCTAATGTGTCATTTATTCGCTGTACATGTAGTTCAGTTCTGTAGTTAACCGTTGCTGTACTCACAATATCTACTCATTTTTCAGTGTTTTCTGTACATATCTATACATTTAATATATATTACATGCTAATAAATCCTACTACAACAGGTATGTCTTTCATAATGACCATTTTTACGACTTTCTGAGGCCTCGGAAATATCCGTCATAATTCCCACACTTCCATTGACCTGCATCCAACTTCATCCTACTGTACCGCTAGGCATTACAGAACTTGGTTTAAGCTCTTCTTTTGTTGTTGTACGTTATATTAGCCAATAATTAACACCAGAAATTTTTAATATATGGTGATACTCGATATTACATCCAATATTTAAGTACCTGTAGTGACACTGCTTACCAAAAGGTATGTTTAACTTTGCTATCAATACATTAAGCAATATGTGTGTTATATAAAAGTGGTGTAGAAGAGGTATAACATGAAAAAATTAGAGCCTTGCAGGGGCTATCAAATATTTTAGCTTTAAATTTAACTAGGTTAAACAGACAATGTCCTATGTTAAATCACAGTATCACAAAAGGCACCTTAGCTTATGTGAGTTCAAGAAATACTAAGCTGAAACATGCAAAATAGCTTGAAGGTATGTAAGGTAAGTACTATCTGGACATGATCATACTTTGATTAGTAGTGTACAGGCACATTTACATACAAGATACATCGAGAAATACCATATAATATATCTATTTAGTATAATTTATCTGTTGATGTAGTATACAACGATGAAATAAGAGCCAGAGCGAAGTTTTGTAATGCCTAATGGTATAGTCGAATGAAGTTAGGTGTACGGCACGACACTCAGAAGAGCGTGGGAACTATAACGGATATTTCCGAGGCCTCAGAAAGTCGTAAAAACGGTCATTATGAAAGACATACCTGTTGTAGTAGGATGTATTAGCATGTAATATATATTAAATGCATAGATATGTACAGAAAACACCAAAAAATGAGTAGATATTGTGAGTACAGCAATGGTTAACTACAGCGAACCGAACTACAAGTATATGAAGTTCCGAGTGTGGAATAATTCACCGTAACCGTAATTCGGCTGTGTCGTAAACTCGGGGCGCCGTAATCCCCAAATTTTCTGTTTTTCTTAATTATTTCTGCATACATAGGTGCTATCTCATGTTAGGATTATGTATATGTTTTTAAAATAAACATATGACTTGTTATCGTTATTTTATAGTTCATTTTCTGTCGATTCGTCCTCTTATCTGTTCATCTCGAGAAATTCCCACGCTTAGCAAATGCGAGCGAATGGGAGATCTTTTCATAGGGATGCTATCTGTAGTATTTTAATATGATTTTGTTATATATACAGTGTTACTTTGTGAGTAAGAACTTCATAGGTTATGTTGTCACTTCAGGGCGTCGTAATTCCGAAAATTCCTGTATTTTTTTTTAGTTTTCTCTACATATATAGGTACTCTTGCATATAATAATTCATGTATATGTTTTTGCACAAACATATACGCTATCATTGTTATTTTATGACCCATTTTCTGTCAGTTCTTTCTCTCATCTTCTTAATCGACGAGATTTCCCACGCTTACTGAAGGAGAGCGAAAAGGGGAAATCAGAGCTGGCCTCTTAGCAAAACGAAACAAACCAAGGGCGAAACAAAACTATTGGGTTATCAAAGGCTAGAGCTGGTTAACACGAAATGATCAAATATCTTGGTGCAACAAAACGGCCAGCTTTGATTTCCCCAAATAAGAGGCACGTTCATAGGGTCCCACTTTTGGGCATTGCAATTCCGAAAAACTCTTCGTTTTTTTTTTTCATTTTTTCTCCATAAATATGTACTACTACATACCATAACCAATGTACACACCTCTTTAAAAAACATCCTATTATTGTTGTTTTATAGCACATTGTCCGTCACGTCTTCCTCTCATTTTCCTTTTCCGATAACTTTCCCACGCTAACGGATGCGAGCGAATAAGAGCAGGTGTGTCCTTGGTATGTCCATTGTACGGGTTTCTTTTTCTTTTTTACATCTGTAGTTCAGTCAATTTTTGCATTACATACTACAACATACTTAGTGTTTTTGTGATTCATTTCGGGGTGTACAGCTTTGCGAGGCTCGAGGTTTTAGATACTAGTAAACTCTATTGACTCGTATACTTTCTAATTTTGTGTGGGAACTCATTCCAACGAAGAGACAAAAGACAAATCACCGATAATTGTGGAATGAAATGATAATAACTTATAGTCACAAAATTTATTGCATTTACATAAATATAAATGGATTTGTGTTTTAATAAGCTAATCTGTGTTCATGATGTATATAATAATCTAATTCGAGTGTGCATACTCAAGCACTCAAGCTCAAGCCTCATTTAATAGCATATACTTCAGTGAGTGCTCATGAATATCACTTTTCAGCATGTGTAATACAATATATTTGAGGTCACTACACAAATGGAACACATGATAGTATTCATGAAAGTGCCTGCCGGAAAGAGTATACATACAAATAATAAATGACAATAGACAACATAACCTATGAAGTTCTTACTCACAAAGTAACACTGTATATATAACAAAATCATATTAAAATACTACAGATAGCATCCCTATGAAAAGATCTCCCATTCGCTCGCATTTGCTAAGCGTGGGAATTTCTCGAGATGAACAGATAAGAGGACGAATCGACAGAAAATGAACTATAAAATAACGATAACAAGTCATATGTTTATTTTAAAAACATATACATAATCCTAACATGAGATAGCACCTATGTATGCAGAAATAATTAAGAAAAACAGAAAATTTGGGGATTACGGCGCCCCGAGTTTACGACACAGCCGAATTACGGTTACGGTGAATTATTCCACACTCGGAACTTCATACAAGTATGGTGAATAAATGACACATTTGAGCGTCATAGGCTATGAAGTTCCGAGTGTGGAATAATTCACTGTAACCGTAATTCGGCGTCATAATTCGCAAATTCCGCTATTTTTCATTTCTTTCTGCATACATAGGTACTACTACATATCATAATTCATATATATGTCTTTTTAAAAATGTATGCCCTATGATTGTTGTTTTATAGCACATCTCCCATCACTTCTTCCTCCCGTCTTCCTTTCAGAGAACTTTCCCACGCTAACAGAGGCGAGCGAATAAGAGTAAATATGTCCGTTGTAGGGGTTCCTTTTGCTTTTTTACATCTGTAGTTCAGTCAATCTTTGCATTATATACTAAAATAGACTTAGCACTTTTTTGATTCATCTCGGGGTGTACAGCTTTGCGAGAAGTGTCCCGCTATAGTTTTGTAATAAGCCAGGATACATGTAAATTGAAGGCTCGAGGTTTCAGATATTAGTAAGCTCTGTTAACTCATACTTTCTCATTGTGTCGACTACATAGGAATATGAACATTTTAATAAAAATAATATATTTGAAGTCACTACACATGAAACACATAGTATTTATGAGAGTGCCTACATGTTTCATGTGTGTCGACACGCTGGAAAGAGGATACATATGAATAATAAACAACGATAGACAGCATAAATTATGAAGTTCTTGTTCACAAAGTAATACTGTATATATAACAAAAACATATTAAATACTACAGATAGAATCCCAATAGAGAGATCTCGTATTCGCTCGCCTTCTCTATGCGTGGGAATTTCTCGAGATGAAAAGATAAGAGGAATAATCGACAGAAAATGAACTATAGCACAGCGATAACAAGACATATGTTTATTTTAAAAACATATACATTATTATGACATGAAATAGCACCTATGTATGCAGAAAGAAATGAAAAATAGCGGAATTTTACGAATTACGACGCCCCGAGTTTACGACACAGCCGAATTACGGTTACGGTGAATTATTCCACACTCGGAACTTCATAATAGGCTACAACCCGTACCGTAGACGGTTTACTTTATACGGCCGTAAACCGTTACAGTACGGTTGGCAGCCCTAGATTTATAGCATCGGTAATCAGTATGATCATTGAGGCTGGTAGGTTTTGAATGATGAATTACTTAATACTAACTTAGGGTGTACGTAGCATACACACTTTCTAACTGAACTCTAGTTCAAATATTTGTTAATAAGTTATTTGTAATACAGACCAACCAATACTTGAGGTCTTTACTGAAATTGAAAGGCAGTGGTTGACCCTGAGTAACATTGCTGCAATTGCTGTAAGCATGACCCGCTATCTTTTCCTGAAGTAATGATCATTGGCAAGGCTGTAGATTATGACTTTAGGAACGATCTAATCATCTATTCAAAGAAGATAAATGCTGTAGCACTGCGGATAACATAGCATGGGGTGATATGGTTTTATATAGTTATCTTAATTACATTTATCATTTCAGTTCAATCGTCGTTGATACTCCGTACTTATGTAAGTAAGTAACGTAAGCAAATCACGTGACTTATCCGTTCGTATCTGCTTCTCCGAAGCTTCTTCTCCTCCCGCAGTTAATCATTCCACCCTTTCCGACTTCGTACTGTACTTATATCTCTGCTCTGCTGCTAGTACTTAGCATGAGATAGCAGAGATATTCGTATTGACGATGTTTGACCGGCTTTCCAGCAATGTCCATCGTGGTCTATTTGCAGATTACTACTATATCCTAACACTACAACGCCGTATTCAATATTACCGAAAGGCACTGATCAGTGAGAGCCACGGCGATCAGGTCCTCGAAGCCCCCGCCGGTTCGCGAGTTACTTAGAGGCTGGGTCGGTCGGGGGGCGACGGCTTACCTTAGAGCTCGCTGTCTAGTTTCCAAGGAGGTGTGTACCATTCCAACGAGAGAGTTTTTCTGCCCTTATCCTTGATATTCTCTTTAGATGTCCGTGCGCTAGCATTTTCAAAATGACCTTGCTAAATGTTATGTTGGCGTTGTGTCTGGAAGAGCATGTCCAGCAGAGAGAAGCGTGTTTGGAGGAACGAGGCTAGCGAGCATTCAGGATGGAGGATCTAAGCTGCCAGTGTGGTACGATGATGCTGAACATAGCACGTAGAACTTCCGACGTCCGTATGTTACCATTCTTTTCCCCTCTTTCTTTCTTGCCATCTCATACACCATTCTTAAGGCACATTGGCTTACCTCCTACTATATACGATCTCACGTCACCTCCAGCTAAAGATACGTGACCAGTGCTAGGCTAGTTTTCAAGGAGGGTGTGCACATCCACAGGCTCGTTGCTGGACTACTTGTGTCAGTATATCCCTCATTCTTTATATCTTCCTCGCTCATTTCAACACACAGGAACGTGGACTTCTGAACTGCAAGCATGTCCTTTCCCCCTAGCACCCTGCACAGCCAACCTATCGACGACCCATAACATACCGGTCATTCACACCTCGATGTGCTTCGCAGCTCACACCGCTCTCCGTTCTACATGACGTGGCACTTTTCCAACACTTTTCACTAACAGCCTACATATCGACCTAGTGACGAAGGGCTCACTGATTCCCGCAGTCGATGCCAGGATTCTTCCCCAGTACGGAGAAGTGCCAAGGCTGTGGTTGCACCCAGGTTCCTTTAGCTACACTTCTCTCGTGGTTCATTGTGCCGCAGGCAGAACGAAGATCGACTTATTCCATCCAAGCGTTTTTTGTGGCGAAGCTGCTATCCCCCAAGTTATGATTGTCATTGTAGTCATTTCGTTGACACAATGCACTTTTCGGCCGGTCATTGGTCACTGTTCAAAGGACTAGTGCACTCAGTACGGAATGTTCCAGGGAGATGCACCGGGTGTTCTTGTGATGTTTCATCGAGGGGATCTAGTGCTGACCTCGCGGGATTGTGAGTTCCAATCCGCCACCTCGATAGCGCTGTAACTTACGCTTTTGGGACTTCTAGTACCCATGATCATCGGCATCGCCTTGACGATGCCAGCTAAGAGAACGGCCCATTCAGTTACATTGTCGACGTTGTGCATTAATCGATGCTCGCTAAATATTCTACTTTGCCGCCCTGGCTGCTGACTCGCTATACCCCTTCGTACGCTATACATTCGCCTCTGGAACCCCATACTCGCATTCAAATAAAACTTGTCAACTTCACCGTCATCCACGTTAGGATCTAAGCAATAACCTCCCATTCCTTCAAGTCATCTAGAAGCTTTGCCCACCGCCCGCCTTGCCAGCTAACAATCTCTTTCCACGCCTCGCTTTCTTCCCCCACAAGGGTCCTAATGAACACAAACATACCCCCCACCGCAAAATCCACAAACACAGGTTTCTCCCCCGTCAAGAAGCTCCCTTCTTGACCAGCCGTTTTGAACCATCGATCAACGTCCACCAACGCTTCATTGACCTTCTTCAATCCTTCCCGCTCATCCTCCTTCGTCAATGCCATCAAGTCAGCCCACGTTCTCCCAAAAAATAACCTCGGTGAGAGGTACTTCACACTTCGGGGTGAAAGAATACCAGCCATAGGTCGAAGGAGACATATATAGAATGGAGCGAACTTTCCAAAGAAATTGTCGAGATAAGCGAGAGTGAGCACTTCCGTGCCTTTCGCTATCACTGCCGGTGTGTCGGGATATGTAGCATCGAGGTACTGTGCTATCGGAAGCGAGTCCGCGAGGGATTTGTCGGTGCTTGAGTCGTATATCGCTGGGAAGGTGTAATATGGTGAACCATCTGCTTTCGTACTTGTAGGAGGTATGCCCAGCTTCTTGCATGTCTCTTCTATGTCTGGGTATTCAACATATACGGTTTTGTAGGGTAGATTTTTGTAGTTGAGGATGTATCTAGTTTGAATCAATACAAGTATATAGAAGAAAGAAAACAAGCACACATACCGGACTTTCCAAGTCATCAACGACCACGCGATTTTCGGCGTCGTAGAGTGAATGTCGTAGAAGGTAATCATTGTGCTACACTAGGTAGTGCTTCAGCGTTGCTCCCTTTATGCAATTCAGTGAAGAGCCTGTTATACTCACGTTCGCAGAAAATCGCCGCCCATATAGAAACTCACAGGCATTATCAGAGTGGAATCTGAACAAGCGATTGTTATCGCCCAAGTACAGCATGTGCTCAACTACCATCCTGTCATGGGACCGTTCTGGGTACTGTTCGCAATTACCAACCAATACCGGGCATACGTGGATCGACGAGACTTCAGCACATTTGTCAGCGTAGAATTGCCGTACAGACGGTGATTACGGATGTGAGGACAATCTTAGACTACGATATCTGGTGAACGGGAGGGAAGTCTTAAATTAAACAGTCATACGTGCACATCTATCTACAGTGGGTATACTCGACATAATGACCATATTACAACAAACATCACACCGTAAATCCCTACAAGGATCAGTTAGTACGCGATAAATAATACAGAACAAGAGACACATACCCCGTTCACCTTAATATTCTGCCCGTTAACCCACGCTGCCGCCGGACTAGCGAGGAACGCGACAATAGGAGCCACATCCTCCGGTTCCCCCAGTCTCTTGGCTGGACTCTGCCTCGCGATCGAGTCGATCAGGTTTTGTGACTTGCCTTCGCGAAACATGGGCGTGTCGACGGGCCCAGGTGAGACAGTGTTGACAGTGATGCCTCGTGCCCCGAGGTCTTTTGCCAATACGCGCGCGATTTGTTCAATTGCACCCTTCGTGGCAACGTAGCAAAGGGCGTTTGGCAGGACGGCTAGAAGGGCATTAGTGAGGGTAGCAAGAGGGAAAAGAGGTACGCACTCGTTGCCGTGGTTAGACTAGAGGAGAAGAAGATTATCCGTCCTCCTGCTGTGAGACGTGTAAATCACTAGAATAATCGCAAACAATACGGAGACTCACGATTTTGCAACAAAAGCGGTGTAGCCCTCTTAACCAAAAACAACGGCGCCTTCACATTCGTATCAAAATGCTCATCAAAGAACGCCTCATCGACTTCCGACAACGGTCGACTACCCATAATACCGGCATTCAGCACTAAAATATCGACCCTACCGAACGTCTTAACAGCCTCATCAAGAAGGTGCTGACCGCCCTCCATGGTACACGCGTTGGCTTGGACGGCTATGGCTCCGCCCTTACCCTGCGCGCGGATGGATTGTACAACTTCCTCTGCTGCGTGGGTATCGTGCATGTAGTTCACTACGACGTTGGCACCTTGTTCACCTAGACTGCGCGCTATGGCTGCGCCGATAGATCGGGAGGAGCCTGTGACGACTGCTACTTTTCCTTTGTGATAAAATGTATGTCAGCGTGGGCTTCATCAGAAGCTGAAGGAGACAAACCAAGTAATGACGTAGTAGCTATCGCAGTGGATGATGTTGCGAAAGTGCGAGAGTACTTGGGTGGCGCCAAGTGTGAATCTCGGCGGACTGCGTTGAGTAGGCCATTCATGATTCCAGGCATACTGGGTAAGGAGAGTAGAGGGAACAGAACGAAGATAGGAAAAGGTGTAAGTGGCTATAAGCTTTTCAATGAGCGTTAGCGTGGCTTCATGACCAATGCCACCTCGCGGTAAGCGCATTGTCAAGGTCAAGCATGGAGTCTATATCTCTGCTTCCACGCCGAACACAAACCCACTGCCCAAAAGGTGTCACTATCTTGCACGCATCAGTACGGTTGACGGTCAAGGACGTGGGGTCCGCTTCCCTCAACAATGATGCGGACATAGAAATGGGCACCTTCGAAAGGGCTCTGTGTACTATCTCAAGAGGCGTTTGGCAGCAACTCGTGCCTGGTTGGTGTCACATGTAAGCGTCCATAAACCTCGACGAATTAGAAGATATCACACCTGGCGTTCATCACGATGCCAGGCTACTATTCACAACGATTTCGGCATGTGTGAGTGTATTGAATCCGGAATGTTCAATCCCGAGCACATTCAATGTACCACATGTGCGACGCGTGGCACAACACGGTCACCATACTATGAAGCAATCTTCCCGCAGTCTACCTGTACAGGAGGCTGTACGAGCAAGAAAACAAGACCACGTTTTGGAGCCATGGGAGTACTTCGCATATTCGTACATTCAGCAACATGGATGAGCATTATTGTCCGAGGGAAACGAGTCGCTGGGGCATGTACGTTCCCGATACTGGCTGCACATTCTATCTAGACGCGTGGCTGATGGAATGATTCGTAAGTAGATATTTCGATAGTCCATGCCTCGTTGGTCTACACTAGCAAGACAATCCACCACGCAGCTAGAATGTCCGGAGTCATGTGACGGACGTTTCTTCGTACACACTTGTTAGGGCATATCGATGCGCCACTGAGGATAAGTATCCGCAGGATGTTGCTGTAACGATGGGAAAGGTTGGGACAACGCCAAGGGAGAAGGATAGAAGCCAGACGATGTATGCGTCCATTCAACGTAGGAAGCTTTCAACTGACGTACGACCTTGAAGGACCAAAACCAGCGATCCACTTAACAGGTTGTATATGCAGCTACAACACAACAGCAAGACAACAATAACGACACTGAGAATCAATCAGATGAATCGTCTGCCGGGCTCCCAACCATAATCCATTGACGTCATCGTCACAAACGCGAACTTTGCGGATTATGAACCACGTGACTAGCATCCTCTCTATAACCTTCTCCACTTCCGGTCGTGGTTTAAGTAGCCCGGCTATCGAAAGGCCAAGAAAGCCAATGAGAAAACACTTTCAAAGGTGTCCGGGAACGCTACATATGATCCGGTACGCATATCCACGGACGATGGGGGAGGCTAGCTGGAGTCGCGCAGAAGAGAGAAAAGATGGACACGGAGGACAACGACCATAGTATGTCCCATAGAAGGGGAAGAGGAAGAACGGGATAAGGTGTCCCTTTTGATTCGGTGCACTAACATGTGCTGTTGCCGTTCGATATGCGATCCCCTCCCTGCTCCCCGCGCAGACCCGGTAAGAGGTAACCCGAGAGATCATATATACTCCACAGTCCACAAAGCGAGATGGTAAACACCTCCACGATCACCATCCCCTGGGAGACTATCGGGGATACCGCAGGAGGGAAGAGAAACATTGCGATGTCATATAACAAGAACAAGCCACGAGTGGGAAGGATAAGGGGTAGGTGGCTGACTCTTTCAACCAATGCCAGCAGGGAAGATGGAGGAGAGAAAGACCAAACGGAGACCACTTTGATACGAAGCCGCTAGTACGGCCGCTCCTAGCTAAAACGCCAACGCAGCTGCAAATGCGGGTTTGGTAAAAGGGGATAACGAAGATATCCTGTACGCGGTGGATATCCTCTCTGCTGAACGGACAGGCTTGCGGCACAAGGTGACTGCTGCTCCCAGCTACTAAGTATTGCCCCGTAGCTGCGAATACATAGAAGGAGGATAAAGATAGCCTATATGCGGCGGCTAGCTTCTCTTCTAAACACATCGTCTTGGGGCCCAAGTCGAATGCTGACATTTCCAGCTATCACTCCCGGTTTAGCCCGACTACAGGCAAGGGCAAGACAGCTGAAGAGAGTAAACTCTCACTGTAGACTGAGGATGTCCAAGAGTAGGATGACATGCTAGAGGAAGTAGGAACGAGAGGTTATATGAAGCGGCAACTTTTGTCACCACTGACCATTGGCGTTGTGACTGGAAACCGGGTCACAATGCAACATTGCAGACGGGGAAACGAGATATTGGATATAACAGGTTCTGGGGACCGTCTCCGCTGAATGTCACCGTCAAACGTATGCAACGGTGCGTGAAAGAAGCGCTACAAGCTGGTGATCTAGCTAGTGATGCAGACAGCTCTTCGTAATGCCAATCAGCCTGGGCATAAAGGGCCTACGTAGGACCTTGGATGGTGAAATCCGATCGTAGTCGTGCCAGGTATTAGACACAATGACCGCGAATGCATGAGAAGATTGCTCGCCAAATAGTAACGCCTCGCCATCCGACGGGGTCATCCACAGCACGGAACTATCGTCAGTTTGACGGTGCTATTCCCACTGCCGCCTGTTTCTTGCTTAAAAGTTGCTGGGAAGTGTTGTAGAGCCGGAAAGAGGGTTGTAGTAGGTCAACAGGCCTTCAGGCTTCAAGAGCAGGCAGCCTCAAAAGAGTGTGCTTGTCCGAGGCCTTAAAACCCCTTCCTAAAAATTATCAACTTCCAACAAACAATACATCGGCAGTCTAACGCACCTCAGTCCAATGGTCATCACTCCCAGGTTCGATCATCAATGTATCCTGATAACCATCCACATCTCCTCGGACTATACGCCTCAAGCTTCAAGTTTCAGGCAAGAAAGACGGTTCGCGTTTGGTTCGCACGCTACCAGTATGTGCTACCGTCATAGCTCTACCTGGTGCAGACATCACCAAGTCAGCATCGTTTGTGAGGTATACCCAGAACGAAACCATACTTACTTCAGACCATAAGCCGTGTTTCGCAGATTCTCGAAGGTATGCAAAGAGCTGATACTTAGTTGGTTAGCAAGACGCTGCAGCCTGCATGCAGGACGATGAGGGGAGCGTTAAACCGTATGTAAGGTTGTGACTGTGTGATGCGAGAGTAACGCCGTGGGGATTAGTCACACGGAGTTCCCACAACCTTTGATGTGCTTGCTAGAAGTCGCTTGAAGCCGAAACAAAGCCGAAAGCTAGTCGATCCTGAACGTCCTACTCCTACAATCCTCTTAATCTGCTCTTTAACGCTATCCACGATGAATGAACAATTGTATAAGTCGGATTGATATCCGTGCATGTTGTATAACGGCTTAAGCTTTAAGTTCCGTATTTGAGGCACCGGTAAACTTTCGATGCCGTAGTAAGCTCTTTCACAAGTGTTACTATTTTTTTTTCTGAAATCTACCGTACTATCAAATAATAACCTCCCACTCTTTCAACTCCTCCAAAAGTCTTCCCCAATGCCCACCATGCCAATTAAGAATCTCCTCCCACATCTCGCTATCCTCCCCAACAAGAGTCCTAATGAATACAAACATCCCAGCAGTCGTAAAATCAGCAAACGTCGGCTGATCCGCCATAACATAAAGTGCATTCATACGAGTTTGCTTGCACTTCCCATGAACTTCCAATATGGCCCCTTCGACTATCTTCAAGCATTCCATCTCTTCTTCATCCGTAAACATCATTAACTCTGCCCACGATTTCCCAAAATATGGCCTCCGGGATAGGTATTCCGTCGTCCGTGGTGTAAAAATAGCGCACATGCGGCGAATGAGACACATGTATAGCGGACAGAATTTTCCTACGAAGGTATCGACAGATGTTAAAGTTAACTCTTCCGTTCCTTGTAACACCACTGTCGGTGTTTCGGGGTATGTAGAATCAAGGTATTGAGCTATCGCGAAAGAGTCAGCGACAGCCATTCCTGTGACTGAATCGAATATCGCTGGGAGGGTGTAGAATGGCGATCCATCAAGTTTCGCTGATGTTGGTGGAATACCCAACTTCTTGCACGTTTCTTCGATGTCTGGGTATTCAACATATTCGCTTTTGTATGGTAACTGTTTGTAATTGAGGATATAACTAATGGTTTGAATCAGCACCGAGTACTACCAAAAAAAGGAAAACAAGCATAGTACGTACCGGACGTTCCATGATATACTGGACCAAGCTTTCTCTGGAAGCGTAGAATGAATGTCGTACAAGGTGATCATCGCGCACTATCAGTGGAAAGCCAACATCGAGGGCCAGCCATTTATAAAGCTTCCGGCAGGGTAAAATCCCGACACTCGTTACAAGAGGTTAGCGCATGTAAATCCGGGCTTTAATGAATGTCAGCCATTCGCACAAAAGCGGGGAATTCGCTCTATAACTGAGGCAGAACATTTGTAAAAAAAGAATTGATTGCGAAGCGTCTTTATAATTACCGAGTAACTCCGGCATACATTGCAGCATTGCTTAGTGCTTACGATCGGAGAAACTAGTAAGCATTAACTTAGCCGACGGGAGAGGAACCTCATATAGGGCACTGTGCATCTGAGAACTGAGTACTTATACTTACTCTGTGTTTGCTCTGCATAGTATACTCGAAGTGACTCCATCAGATAAAATTGACAGAAGTAAACCGTCTCACAATGAGCTTATCCGAATTTCAAAAACATGGATACCAAAGAAAGATGTTTTACGGGCGGTGGGGAAGGAGAGGGAAGGAGCTAGAGGGGCTTAGAGCTCAGCAGAATTATTGGAGGGAGTGCTAAGAATCCAAGAGCCTGCCGAAAGTCCTTGCGAATTCCAGTTCTTTTCGCAGCATCGTTAAATGTAACAACGGATATTTTGAAGTCAAAGGCAAACCATAAATTATGTATAACAGACAGCGTTTAATAATAATGGTCTTCCTGACACCACTAAAAAGATAAAACACTATGTCGGTAGCTGGAATCGAACCGGCGGCTCCTCGGGACCGTTTGGTATTATGTAATCGATGGCCAACCACAACGAGGTGATTTAACCCCTAATCGATACCGACATGTTGGTTTATTTCCATTAGCCTCCTACCTCAGGAATACCTTAACATGGTACCAAAACCCAACGTCCAAGTCTCACCTCGGCAACACCTCGGTTGTTGTACTTATTATTTCAGCGTAGTATAATAATACAACGACTGAGGTATAATGGGTTTATATATACTGTCTAGGAGTGGCACTGGTACGTATAAGGTATGTATCAATGAGGATGGTAGAGAGAAATAAAGGGAAATTTTTAGTAGACCATGAGACACGTCACGGTGTTGCCACGGCAAGTATTTGTTAGTTCAACACACTATTTATGTTCTAGTCATTCATGCGCTGTTCTACATTGTAGGACGTCTAAATCTCATGCGAAGATTCTTCGTAATGTTTGCTCGCTTGATTGTTAATGCTTACTCAAAATAGCAGTCATAATCAAATAACACTGGTACTAATAACAGCCTGAGTACTGTAGTAATCCGGCTGGATGTAGTAAGCAGATACTCACATCAGCCGCCATTGAACTCGAAAATCCCACCATTACAAAGATTCCCCTGATTCTGTTATCTATTTTCTGTAAGAATTTAGAATTTGAATTTGAATTTCGTGAAGCGCCTTCAAGTGTAGATCAGTCGCACTAGCACTCGGACCACACAGGATAAGGTTTAATGATCCGAGTTTGTGAATTTCGACTTTTTACTCAAATTATCACGAAGTCGCTCGTTGATCACACCGAGGTTTCACGTACCGTTGTGCATTGTGAGATATCTAATACTTTTCGATGGAAAAATGGACAGAGAACAAGGGATGACACTGAAGGTAAACAACAACAGAGAAAGCCGTCGACACCTGACTATGACCAATAGCTGTAGACAAATTCAAACGTGGGGTGGTGACAGCGGCTGACGCATGGTCCAACGTCCTTGTAAAATGTCAACAGACTTGCAAACATTCAACGCTTCAACCGTGACGACCTCTCTCTATTTTTCATTTCATGCGTTATTATACTTGGTTACAGTCCAGTCCATCCTTCGGCCTCATGATATGATATGCCGTGCTTGATTGGATGATCCTATAGAAACGAGACGTTCTGTTGATCAGCTGCAATCGAAAATAAATCAGATACTATGTAATCCCTCGACCAATGATGTTCATGAACGCCACAGCCGTGGATTTATGTATCTATCCAGGGAGTTCAAAATGAAGGACTCGTAATAACCATTACAAAGATTAATAAGACATTTGGGAAGCCAGGGACGCAATATTAAGCGCTTGATACAAAGCGCTGGTCGTTTTCAATATGCTGTGTAAGCATCCATTATGCAGGAATTAACAGGATTGTCATGCTTATTAAGAACATATGTTTTCGAATAGTAAGCAGTTAATTATAGCTTGTTAGACTCTCACCTAGACTGCACTAGTAGGCATACTCAATGAAAACCTAGATTTCCCGTTTTACTCGGAAATTACGCGTTTACAAAGATTTCGCTTCGAGTGTACACATGTCAATGGATAAACATAGACTTTGGGATTTGCATTCGAAAATGGTAACGTGCGCTGCGTAGTTTGACTATGCGCTATCGTATTGGTGAAGCCTACCACAACTTATAAGACATGGATAAATTTTTCACAGTTGAATCCAACGTCTAATTTACAATCCACGATGATCACCTTTTATGACATCCATTCCACCGTTCCAAAAAAAGCATGGAACAACAACCCTTGGAAAGTTCGGTGTGTAAAATTCTCCCTTTGGTCGTACTCTTGCTAATTCTGTAATTAGTTACATCCTCAACTATAAGGGTCTTCCTTACAAGACCGAATTCGTCGAATACCCAGACATAGAAGCGGTCTCGAAGAAACTTGGGCTCCAACCTACAGGCACCAAGCTTGACGGGTCACCGTTATACACGCTCCCAGCGATTTACGACTCGACCACCGGAAAGGCACTCGTTGATTCGTTTCCAATCGCACAGTACCTAGATGCCACATACCCCGACACGCCTAAAGTTGTAGTGGAAGGCTCGGAAATACTCACCTTAGGATTCGTGGACACATTCACAACGAAGTTCTACGCACTCTATATATATCTCCTTCCACACATGTGTGCAATCCATACGCCTAGGTCTCAGGAGTATATCGCCCGTAGACCTTATCCGAAACCATTTGAAGAGCTTATGGTAGTGTCGGAAGAGGGCAAGAAGGAAGGACTTAGGATGGTTAAAGAGGCAGTGGGGCAAGTCGATGGATGGTTTAAGAATGCTGGGTGGGATAAGAAGTTCATTATGGGAGATAAGCCCACCTTCGCCGATTTTGCGATAGCGGGCCCTTTCATTAGCCTCATACTTTTGCTTGGAGAAGATAGCAAGGAGTGGAAGGAAATTGTAACCTGGAATAACGGGAGGTGGGCTAAGCATTTGGAGGCGCTGAAGGAGTGGGAGGTTATTATTTAATTTGCTTAACTTTAGTGGTTGTGTTGGTTAATTATATTACAACGATTAAACCAACAGCAATTCCTTGCAAGACTTCCTTGAATTCAGGCCTTCTCAAAAAGGTGCACGGGAAGAAAACTCTTCCAAGTGTTTGTGCCATGGTAAGTTTGCAAACATGATATTTTTCACGAAGGTTAAGCTCACCTTACAGCATGTACAAGAAACGAAGAAACGCTACAGAATTGAGACAATTTACTTGATTTAAAGGCTGCCTCTGATCATATTAGTAGTGCGTCGGTCTCAGTACCGATTACGCTTACTCATAGAAGTAGCATATAGAACGGTTCTATGCAAGCGCGGATGATAGAAAATCCTATGCTAGGCATACTCAACAGAGACTCATGTCAGCCGCTGTACTCCGAAATCGAAAGGGAAGCATGTTGACGTTAGACTTTCTATAAAAGTTCGGATGTGCATCCGAAAATGTGTGTTATTCTGTCTCTGTAAAATTCAATGCATCGTATAAAACCTGGATAAAATTTCAGTACTGATCTAGCAGTTCAAAATGATTACCTTCTATGATATCCACTCTATACTTCCAAAAACGGCCTGGAATAGTCATACCTGGAAAGTTCGGTATGAACATTACATCTACCAATCGCAACAAAGTTATTAATGATCAGTCCTTAGCTATATCCTCAACTACAAAAAGGTTCCATACAGAACCGAATATATTGAATACCCAGACATAGAGGCGTTCTCGAAGAAACTTGGTATTCCCCCGACGGGTACCAACTTTAACGGTTTACCATTCTACACGCTGCCAGCTATTCATGACTCTACCACTGGCGTAACAATGGCGGATTCGTTTCCGATCGCAAAGTATCTTGACGCTACGTACCCCGAGACACCGAAGGTTGTTATTGAAGACACGGACGTACTCACCATCGCATTCGCGGACAATTTTGACACGGTGAAATTCTACGATCTCTACGCATGTGTACTCCGAAACATGGCCGAGATCCATACGCCCAGGAGTAGAGATTTTGTCGCGCGGAGGCCATATCCGGGAAAATCCTGGGAGGAGTTGATGGCTATGTCGAAAGAAGAGAAGGCGGAGGGATTCAGGAAGACAAAGGAGGTACTAGGACAAGCTGATGGTTGGTTTAAGAGTGTTGGTTGGGAGAAGAGGTTTATAATGGGAGATAAGCCTATGTTTGCCGATTTTTCGGCTGCGGGTCCGTTTACTAGCCTCAGAATATTGCTTGGAGAAGAAAGCGAAGAGTGGAAGGAGATTGCGAGCTGGCATGATGGAAGGTGGGCAAGACTTTTGGAGGAGCTGAAGGACTGGGAGGTCGTTGTTTAAACGAAAAGATACTTGTCGTGATTGACGTATACAATTTCAAGTTTTTTTACAAGCTAGCTCTGTTTTATACCCGACTGAGGATGAATGTGTTGTAATCTTCCGGAAGCGTGTTGTCGATTAAGGTTTTAGATCAATCCATCTTCAGCATACGTATAGGAAATTCCATTAAGGACCTATCATCTCGTTAAGCCTATACTAATATAGGTTTCTGTACATATATCACATCAAACATCCGCCTATATAAATGTGATCTACCTTTTCCAGAATTTCTCAAAAAACAATGCCACTAATCCAGGACCTCTACTCATCGCCAACCTTAACAACAGCTTTCGCCTTATTCAACCCCTTCTGCACAGCATAAATCGCCTCTCCAACACTCTCCAGCCCCTCCCACACATGTTCCTTATATTTCACCTTCCCATCAGCAATTAGCTTAGGCACCTCTTCGTAAAACTTCGTTTCGTATTTCGGATGAAGCCTGGGTACGACGAAACCGTGTATAGAGAGGGATTTTGAGACTATGTGGAAAAGATTCTGTGGGGCGCAAGTCAAATTACGGTAGAGAAGGGAATAGTGAGTAGAGAAGGTACTTTTATAGCCGCACCTTCAGAGTTATACTGCGAAATCATCCCGCATTCGATGAACCTTCCACCAAGCTTGGATGCTTCCAATGCCGCCTCAAGCGTTTCACCTCCTACATTATCCCAAAATCTGTCAAAAGGTAATCAATCAATATAAAATGTAGCAAACCAAGAAACGAAGGAAACAAAATACACACATATCAATACCGCCCTCTTTCTGCAACACCTCTTGTACATTCGTCGTCTTATAATTAAACGCCACATCCGCACCGATCTCCTTCATAAACTGGACCTTTTCGTCTAACCCTGCGGAGCCAAGGACTTTAAGACCGTCCTGTTTCGCGAGTTGAATCACGAATCTACATAAGAAATCAGAAGTCAAACTTCGAATACAAGCAGAGAATATGGGTTTAGGAATACATACGATCCAACAGGTCCTGCACCAGTCGATACAAACACCGTCTCGCCTTTCGTAGGCTTGGCATATTCTTTCCATGCCATGTAAGCTGTTTTACCTACCATCCCCAACCTGCCAGTCAGCTTCCCTGAAATTCTAGCTAATAACATACGCACCAGGCATTCCCGCAGCTCCGACAAACACCGACCACGGAAGATTGTACTTATTATCCAGAACGCGTAACTCCGGCACAACCGCTGGATTGAGAACCGCATAGTTCACAAATGCTATGGAACGGTGAGTGTTAGGTAAAACAGAAGGAAAACGAGACGTACGCAAGAACCCATAGACATGGTCTCCCTTCTTAAACCCTTCATTATCAGAGCGTAAAATGACTGCGACAGCATAGCTATCTATTGGCTTTCCAATTGTAAACGCAGGCTATACAGCGTCAGGATGAAGACAATGAGCTGTGGAGGGGGGACACTCACGATATATCTCTCACTATCAGGCTCCCTCATCCGTCCCCTCAAATACGGATCAATAGACACTACAAGCACTTTCACCAAAATCCCTCCATCGAGAGCAACATTGTCCACATCGATGGTCTGCGATGTATCTAGAACCACCGTTTCTCCCGGTATCGGGTATCCTATAACACATATGTTAATCCTAGTTCTTGATAATAGTAAAGTACAGTAATAGAACAGGACGAGCCTTGTGGGATAGAGTTAAACAAAACGCGATTGTTGATTGACATGCTGGAGACTGTATTATTAGAAGGCAGTTAGAAGAGCGATAATATTAATCAGAGACTTATAAATATACCGCTTATAACCGTACAGCCGTGCAACCGAATCCGCCTGGATTCCATGCTCAACCATTGATTGTAGTGTACCGGTTCTAACTTCTGGTTCTCAGGCTTCATCAACATCAATGGGACCATACGCGGGGAAATTCAAATCCGGTCGAACAACCGTGGGTCATCGGCGCGCAGTAGTCGATATCTCGTGCAATTGTATGTGGAGATGTTCATTGACGAGTAGAAGTATGTGCACCGCGTTGTACTCTGTCATACTACGTAGGACGAAGGAGAAAAGTTTCGCCGAGACCAGGGATTGTCTTTCTCCGGGTGGTCGAGGTGCGTAAGAATGATTACGGTATCGTCGAGCATAATGCTGATTCACAATAAATCGTATATTGTCGTCATACTATGTACTAAAATAGGTACATTATTGTTCCGATTGACTACTAAGTACTCGATTATCAGTCCTCTTTCATCTCGTAGCCAAGCTCACTCACCCTGCCTTCCTTTTACATATGCACCCTGCCTTCTCCCATTCTACGCGGCCGGGACCACCCTAGGTCTTCAGCACTATCCAGGCCCTCCGCAGAGCTCCTAAACAGCTCTACTTTAGCTACTCAGCATCACAGAAAGCCCAGGAACGCCAGGGTTCCGGGGAACTGCGGGCCCTGTCACTTCGGGCGTGGAACTGGGGCTCGACCCCGAGATGAAAGAGGCTGAAGCTGAAGTCCATGATGGAAGGGATCTGGACGACGTAATGCGGTTCTGGGGGCAGTGGATCAGCTGTATGGTATGCGTCAGGAGGGTGGAAGAGAAGATAAGAAGAGAGATGAGTGGGGGGGCAGAGGGGAAGGGGAAGGTAGGTGGAGAGATAGGTGAGCGGGGATGGGGAGAGGAACGTTGGTGGGAGGAGGAAGAGGAATGTAGATAATGAATGGAAATAGGCGGTAGAAGGATAAGGTTGATGTGAGGTAAGTGAGAGAAGGAAGAGGATGGTAGTGCTGAACAGAAGAGGGAAAACATAGGAAAGATCGGAACGAGGAGGTACGGAGAAAAGGGATGATGGTATATGCTGCAGGGGATGTGGGGAAGGAAGGTGGGCGGAGTTGTAGTGGAAGTAGTGGACGATGAGTGGAAAGGCGTACCGAGTCCCTCATATATCACACTTCAAGAATCAATCATACTAGCTGCTAGACATTCACAGTGTCTCCGATATTAGCAGCCTTATGCATCCTGGTTGTTGCCTACGTTCCAGTATCTAGGAACTACTATGTGTACGGCGAAGGGTTGAAGATGGCCGGACGAGAGCAAGATGAGAATTGTAGACTGGACAACGTCGGACTGGACAGACTGGAAGTGAAGAAATAAGTATTCGCACGGTCACGCACAGTGTTGCATGTGATTACATAAGCCACACCGTTATAAATCTGTATAAATCGCTCATGCAAGTGTCATCTGCCGATTTTATTAATAAATCGATTAGCCGTGGAGCACTTTCGTCGCCTGATGAGGAATGCATGGCCAGCCTACTTATTTTGGTTACGATTACTATCGCATCACTCACAGATATGATGTGAGCACCCACATGCGACTCATGTAAGTTATAGCCTAATCGCTCAGTTTATCTGATGATCAGTTTGACAGATGTATATTTATACGTAGTCGCATAATCCCCTACTTTTGCAGTATTCTCACGCCGTCCCGAGCGATCTCATTATCTACATATATGTATCGACTAGTAGGCGCTTTCTTATCGATCATGAGCCTGCAATCGATCACCAGGATATTTTTTCTGAACCTATAATCTGAAGATGGCGGGACGAGAGCAAGATGAGAATTGTAGTGACTGGACAACGTATTAATAAATCGATTAGCCGTGGAGCAATTTCGTCGCCTGATGAGGAACGCATGGCCAGCTTACTTATTTTTGTTACGATTACTATCGTCTCTCTCACAGATATGAAGTAAGCACCCACATGCGACTCATGTAAGTTATAACTTAATCGCTCAGTTATCTGATGATCAGTTTGACAGATGTATATTTATACGTAGTCGCATGACCCCCTACTTTCCCAGTGTTCTAATGCCGTCCCGAGCGATCTCATTATCTACATATATCGACTAGTAGGCGCTTTCTTATCGATCATGAGCCTGTAATCGATCAACAGGATATTATTTCTGAACTTATAATCGCATAACTACTTATCACAGGTTATACGAAGCGCTCGTATCGTTGCGTGCAATCCTAAAAAATAAGTACAGGATCTTAACAGGCTGTTGCCTTAAATCTTATGAAAGACGAAGGATGAGAGAAATGACATTAAGCATTGTTGTTAAATTGAAAATGTCTAGAAGATTATATGGTGATATCACCTTTAAAAGTTGCTACCACTTAATGCTATAATTAAAATAATAGCCTTGTTTTGAGTTTTTCTTTTGAAGCCAGCACCTTCCATGTGCAATCAATAGTTTGAGATGTGATTAATTGATTATGGACATATTATCCGACAAACATTGGTATTTCTACCTATAATAAGAAAATCTTTGTTCTCTATAAACGACATGATTAACATTCTCCGAACCTACTCATGAATGGGAAACCCAGCTTACTCACCCTACTCATCAGCGACTCTGACAACAGCCTTTGCCTTATTCGACCCCTTCAGCACAGCATAAATCGCCTCCCCAACATTCTCTAGACCCTCCCACACATCCTCCTTGTACTTCACCTTCCCTTCTGCAATTAGCCGAGGCACCTCTTCGTAAAACTTTGATTCGTATTTAGGATGGAGCCGATGAATAATAAAACCGTTCATAGAGAGGGATTTTGTGATTATGTGGAAAATGTTCTGAGGAAAATGAGATCAGCTATAATAGAAAAGGGAACCATAGCGGGTGAAAACGTACATTTACCGGCAAAAAGCCGCTATTGTACCCCGAGATCATCCCACACTCAATGAACCTTCCACCAATCTTGGCTGCTTCCAACGCCGCTTCGAGGGTTTCACCTCCTACATTGTCCCAAAATCTGTCAACAAGTAATCACAATTAAATATGGTATGCGCCATGAAAGAAGTGAAATTGCAAGAACACACATATCAATGCCTCCGTCTTTCTTCAATACCTCCTTTATAAATTATGGATGTAGTTTTAGCAATAGAATGAGACGAACCTTCTGGTACAGAGTTAAATAAGACGCGTCCGTTCGTGATTGACATGTTCGATTTGCTTAAGATGAAGTAGATTGAATACATGGAACAGCACTCGACTATATATTGCCTACCTGAGCCGGTGCTGGATCCGAATCCGCCCTTAACTCAGTGGCTATCTAGTATTATTAGTAGATGGAACAAACTGACAATATTCAGATGTGTCAATGTACTACCACTTACCTCGGCGCTGGAACCGAATCCGTATTTAACGGCTAGCCATTTATCGTGCTATGTCAGCTATACATCTGCGAATTCATCATCCGACGGTAACGCAGTGGCTATCTTTGTAAGAAATTGCAGATGTCTACCTATAAATGCCATTCCCACTACCGTTTAAGGTAGCTGGGTGCTAGGGATGTTTGAACCGCCGGATATGGTAATAAAGAAATAGGGCCGACAGGCGGCAAAGCCCGCTACCATCTACTTAGCCTTCATTTTCCCTACCTTTCTTCTTTGTAATCAATTTTATACTTTAACCATCGTTTCAACTACAAGAAATGAGTTGAATATTATTATTGGATTGTTATGTGCTTCCGCCTTCAGTACTCTTAAGTTCATGCTTGTTCTCTACTTCTACAATGCAAATTTCGTTTCTCATACATTATACATATTAGCATTCTATTAAGTACCTTAACAATGTAATCCAACAGCCATGGCCGATTGTTGTCGTATGGCATCCGCAATTACCCCACTAGTTCTTCCGCACATCTCTCTCTGCTTTTGGTCCTCAACTGTACCTCCATCACTTCACTGGCTTTGTTGATCTCTCCCTCTAACACTTATCAAGAAGCTGAAGTTCAATACTTGAACTGCTGAAAAAATATGTCAGCTGTGACACTATCTGCATAGACAGAGTCTGCAAGCATACATTCATATTCCAGTACCTCTTTGTACCCATTCCTTACAGCTGTAGCACCACACTTTCCTTCATTGCTCTGGTGTCTATGATGCCACCAGTTGCCTTTTCCGAGTTCATGATAGGCAAAGATTAAGCATCTACATATATATATTTACAGTTGACAATATCCAAAAATTAACAAAATAAAAATTGATGCAACAAAAAAGAAAAGACTTTTGAAGGAAATAAGTAGTTGTGCAAAAGTATGATATGTTAGTAATGTCTTTTGTACCTCTGCATCTTCCACCACATCCCACAGATCTGTTGGAATGGGAAGTGAGTGCTCTAAAGGTGTATAACATTCTGCCCAATTCTCTCCATGCTTGAACTTTGAGAAGTCCAGTCTGTACATATTATATCCAAATATCTTTAATGTTTCAATATCACAAAGACCTGGTCTAGCATGAGGAGGTATCCAAAGCAATAAGTTTCCCTTTTGGTCCTTCATCCATCCATCTAAATAGTAAGTTGAATAGATGCCAGAACCAAGTTTTTTCAGCTGATCAAAATGTGAAAATGACTTGGAGTCCATTATTGTTTTTTCATTCTCCACATTCCAAACTCTGACTGTACTATCGCCTGATCCAGATGCAATATACTCTCCATTAGGAGAAAATGTGACAGATGTCACTGTGCTGTTATGGCCTATGAATGGTTCTGCAATGCTTTGTCCTACTTCTACATCCCAGATCTTTATTGTTTTATCTGATGAACCAGACACCAGTAATTTCCCATTAGGAGAAAATGCAACAGACTCTACTGAACCAGTATGACCTTTAAGTGGTGCAGAGATCATTTCTTTGGTTTCAACATTCCAGACTCTAATTGTGTGATCCCATGAAGCAGAAGCTAATTTTCTCCCATCAGCTGAAAATGCTACAGACACCACCCACTCACTATGCCCTACAAAAGATCCAGGAACTGGGTTACCAGTTTCTATGTTCCAGATTTTGATTGTTTTACTTTGTAAACCAGAAGCTAACATATTTCCATCAGGAGAGAAAGCCACAGATAAAATGGGGTCTCCTTTAAATGGCCCTGCAATTGTATCTCCAGTCTCAATATCCCAGATTCTTATTGTTTTATCAGATGACCCAGAAGCTACATGTTTTCCATTAGGAGAAAATGCCACAGACTTAACTGAATCAGTATGGCCTTCAAAAGAACCTGAAATTGTCTTTTCAGCCTCCACATCCCAGATTCTGACTGTTTTATCCCATGATCCAGAAGCCAATTTTTTACCATCATTGGAAAATGCCACTGAACTCACAAAATTTGTGTGGCCTTCCAAGGGGCCATGCATTATTTTTCCTGTATCAATGCCCCAGATCCTAATTGTATTATCCAGTGAACCAGATGCCACTTTTTTTCCATCTGGAGAAAAATCTACAGACTTTACCCAGTTACTGTGGCATTCATTGAATCTAGTAGTTGCCTTTGCAGTTTCAACATCCCAAATCCTAACTGTATTATCACTTGAACCAGAAACTACTTTTCTTCCATCAGGGGAAACTGCCACATAATCAACTGATTTAGTATGATTATTAAAGGGCCCTGCAATTATTTTTCCAGTATCAATGTCCCATATACATACTGTTTTATCACTTGAACCAGATGCAAGTTTTTTCCATCATCAAAAAATGCCACAGAATTCACAGCATTAGTGTGACCTTTAAATGGCCCTGCAATTGTACTTCCAGTCTTAACATCCCAGATTCTAATTGTATTATCCAATGACCCAGAACTCACTATTCTCCTGTCAGAAGAAAATGCCACTGCAAAAACTGTTTTGCTGTGGCCTTTCAGTGGTCCTCCAACTGTTTCACCAGATTCAGCATTCCAAATTCTAATTGTTTTGTCATCTGAACCAGAAACAAACATCTTTCCATCATTAGAAAATGTGATAAATCTAACTGTGTCACTGTGTCCTTTCAAGGAAGTTGTGATTATCTCCTCAGTTTCAGTATTGCAGATAACTATTTTCCCCAAAGCTGATCCAAATACTGCCTTTATGCCATCAAAAGATAAAGCTAGTGCTGATATCATATCTTCACCATGCCAGTGGGAGATATCATTTAATCTCCCACTTTGCAGATCCAACACTTTAAATCCTCCTGAGTTATAACTACAATATGCAACCTTTTTCCATTTGCAGATATTGATATTCGGTGAAAAACTCCATTTTTTTCCAAAATAAAGGGACCTGATATAATCTTTCCAGTTTCCACATCATTGACCACAATTATTCCATCAGCAAGTCCTGTTATTACATGCTCTCCATTATGCAAAAATGCAGTGTATTTCACTGAAGAATCATGATACTGTAATCCATATTCAACAGAGTTCCAATATTTGTCCTTTCCTTCTACAACAGAAGGAATATTCTTGAAATATGGTAAATACATTCTTTCAGCTTGACAGCCCTTTGGAAGAAATACTAAAGAAGATACATAGATGTGTGGTATGCTCTCCTTTATTGGAATATAGAACTGTGATACAAACTTTGTCATATCCTCAATAAAATGTTTGATCTTTGACTTGTTCTTATGTTCTCATTAGATCATGGTTGGTTAGATGTAAGAAAAGTACCTACATTCATGTTAAGCAAGATTTGTTTCAATCCTTCTAGTGTTTTTGCCATTTCATTTATTGCACTCATAACTTCCAGCCAGAAGAGAAATTTCTGTAGGAGAAACTGTTCTAATGCCTTTTTGACATTTTTTGCAGGGTTTCCAAATTGATCCACCTCATCTTGATAATGCAAGTACCAGTACTTGCAGCAATATTGCAAGTGACTTTTTACTTTTAGATTTACAGTAATATCAAAATCTGGAATATCTTTGTTCCATTTGTATGATGTTTTAAGGCCACATATATTAAACTTCAACTCTTGATTTAGTATATTTAAGACAGCTATTCCCATTCTTTTTATGTGTTCTGTTCTATCCACACTGTATTCTGAAACTTTGTCTTTTTCCATCAGAAATTCTTTGAATGATAAATGTCTTAAAACAACATGCTCTTTTTCAGATGAAATAATGGGCAGAAGGTATTGTAGTACTGTGGAAATTTCAATATTTAAATCATCTCTGTCCATATTTGAAGAAATGAAATATTGAAGATCATTCTTTTTCAGAGGGGTCTTAGCCAAAAATACTGTTCCAAGTATCTGTACTACAATCTCTTGTCTTCTCTCTATCCAATTTCCAAATGACACTTGAAGTATTTTATTATAGAGGTTGTCAATTCCATTAGTATTATTTCCAGTAAGAATTTGTTCTAATTTTTGCTTAATGCCTGGATCTTTCTCTTGTATGGTAACCATAAACATCATAGCAGTTGAAGCCCATATAAATAAACCTGAAGCCTTTTGTGTCATCACTTTGACATCCTCAGGTTCAGGCTTAAATTTTAATTTCTTGAAATTTTCCTTAAATACTGTTTTTATATAATAGGAAATATCTGCATCAGTTTGACTATCCTGTACTCCAGTCTTGAGTTCAACAATATAACTGTTACCAGAAGTAATTGGCTCTGGCCTTGATCCTGGCCTTCCAGTTAAAATAAGCTTGAAGTAATTTGGGAGCTCTTTCCACTTGCTTAGGGTTTTTTCAAATATAGTCATTCCATTAGAATCATAGCACTCATCCAGAGCATCAATTATAAATGAAGGTGGACTGTTCTTCAGCTCAGCTTTACAATTGATAAGTGGTTCAGCAATTAGATGCTCAAAATGCCATTTGATATTCTGAGGCCGAAAGTTTTGATCTAAAACCTTGGCTATTTCTACTCTCAAGCAAGGGTATTTGAGTGCTAGATTAGAGGCAATAGTTCTCCAAATTATGGTAGGATCATCCCTCTTGAAGAAGTGAAATCCACCAAGCCGTTTGTTACCAGAGAGTTTATCCACCAAGCTGGATGCTATTGCAGACTTTCCGGTTCCTGGCATGCCGGTAATCCACATCACATTGGGTGTTGATGGTTCTATAATACATTATAACTGTGTTCTTATTATAAAGCAATGGAACACACCAAAGTCATCCAGCCATTGATATGTATTATTTAATATATTTTCGCGTGTGCCTTCCATGCAAGGAGGGATATAATAATGATTCTGGGCTATGGGTTCAAGAAGTTTTAACTTTTGATCGGTTTCGTTGTCGTTTGATCCATAGTAGTTGATCTGATTTCCTTCAACATTATTTATCTTACTATTTTGAATGATTACTCCTTGAGCGCCGCTGAACATGTGAGCACCAGTTGTAGTTGTTTGCAGCGTTTGATGGTGGCTGTTGGTCTGTCGGGTATTGACGGAATTGCAGGGGGGTGCTATTGTTAACGCGAAGTCTGATGAACTGGTTAATATATGTACATGAACATGGATCCTCGTGGCATTTTGCTATCAAAAATGCTGTAACCTTGTAGTACATAAATAGCACGTCAATTCTGAAATCAGCGAAGCGCCGCGCGGTAGTCGGAGTTGTTTCATCTCCACGAATTGTTCTACTAACGGAGATTGACATACGAACCTCAACTCGTTCTATCATTATGCCGAATCATTGCCGGTGAGGATTCCACCGGTTCAGGCCCACAAACCACCGACAGTCGTCCGAATCAAGCTGATAACATATGGTTAAATTTTCTAAGTGGTGACAAGGAAATCTTAGCGAGTTGAATGTCAGCAGGGATGGATGGGAATGGCGCTTATGATCCCGTTTGTACTCGTTTCGTCCGTGCCAGCCCATAAGTAACATTAGCTTTCATATCATTCCCAGGAACGTGGGAAGACGAGGAGGGAGGTGGAAGAGGAAGAAAAAGGAAACGTGACAAGATGAAGTTGGTCGGATAGAGGAGCTGGAAGACGAAAGGTACAAAGGAGGTATGTGGAGTATAGTACGAAGATGGAGGTATTGAGTAAAGGAGCAGGGACAGGGACAGGGACAGAGAAAGAGAGCAAAGACCTACCTCCGAGCCTCTACTGCCTCTCCAGTATTACATGCTGGCCCCATAATTCGCTCACTCCTCTACGATGGGTAATGAATCAGCACTGTGCATATATGGAGATATGTTTGGGAGACCGTCTGGAAGAAGACGTAGAAAGTCTAGGGAAGATAACATAGAAAGGCCAGCACGGCAAGGGAGGGACCGAGGGCCACATCCACCGTTAAATGTCTTCCCGCATTCCAAACAACGTCAATAGAGGTAGACGTACCATCGCATGCCATATATCAAGTAGAATTCGTGGTTCAATTCTTGGTGTATGAACTTGGAAAGCAGCTGGGATTGTGGGCGCTGAGCCAGAGACCGTCAGGTATATCTCCAAATTCATAGTCGTAGCTAGCTATGCACGGTATACGCCGCTTATAATAGTAACGAGGCATTAATTTACTACTGTCCTGAGCTCTGAGAACCCGTATCGCGAATGGTGAGGTTGAGCCTCAGAATTGAGGACGGTACATGCTGGTACCATATGCATGGTTGAATACTAACTTCGACAAGGTTAAGGACCACTGAAAATAACGAGACTTTATTCAGGGACGTGCATGAGCTACTGAAAAGCAACGTATACTCACTTCATCCAAGATGATTGGCCCTGACTTTATGCTCCAACCGCTGCATATGTGATAGACGGCAATCCAAGTAGCGTGTTCATACGGGAGGCTGTTAATGGGATACAATTATGGGGTGATCTGCGGGTGAAATTGAGCAGAGCATAGGAAATGGAGAGCAGAGAAGGCTAATGTAACAGAGGAAGTCTCTAAACAAGACTCCGGGTATCAACCATCCTATAACTACGCATTCCGCGGACTCGAAGGTCTCCATCGACGCAAGGGAGGTACATAGTCAAGCTACCTTCCCAGTGGATTCGATCCTTAGTATAGACCCGTAGCAGCCGGCGACAGAGTAGGCGAACGTTCTGAACATCGGGAGAGAAATGTCAACGAAAGGCTGTACTATGCACCACCTTCTGCTTCTTCACACCTCCCTCTGTCATGCGTGCTGAGAAGAGGAGAAAGCAACGGAGACGTCTTAGAGAACCGAAGAGGTGTTACATGGGGTTTGATAGATGCAGCGTCGAGATCGGTCTAATGAGCGATGCGCAGAAATAATAAGACGCGTCTGCCAATACAAGCCTATTACACGCACCGCCAAGGCCCTTCTCATTCCTCTTCAAAGATCGTTGTGGGCGTGGGGGGCGGGGTCAGTACTGGGGATGAGTCTACTCTGCGAGCGTTCTACGAAGACATAGGCATTGCAAGGAACGTAAAGAAGTGAAGTACCGTAAGAGTCCGAAGCGAATCAGATATGACATAGGTGCAGTGGAAAATAATTCGCTAGTGCAACGTATTCTTCGTGCTCTTAGTGGTAAGAGTTGCAAGGTGATTGTCGTCGTCGTCTTTGAGTGTAGAGAAAGGTTAGACTACGGGAGTAAATGATGAGGCGCCGAAGAGCATCTGATTGGAAAGGCTCACCGTCGAAATTCAACATAGGGGCCTTATCCTCTACCTTTGTCTTCCACTACGACCCCAGCGAAATATCCCACAATACCGCACATGCGGTACAACGATAGCCTTTACGACACGATCCTATGCACACTACAAAGGTTCCCCCGTCCCCTTCATGGGTCTCATCGTAGGCGTAAGTTGCGTAGACGGCGAGAATGGAATGGGGACAAGGGCATATTGAGAACATACGGTGCAGGTCCCGGTATCGGCTCTGGAAATGGTACGTGGCGAAGCCACAGCTCCTTTATAAGCGATTCCCCTTGTCTTATTGGTAGGGTTGGAATAGTGGTCGCAGTATGTGGGTGCAGGACAGACCTTGACAATTGTACGTGCACTATGAGGAAAATGCAAGTGTAAGCTGGGAGAAAAGAAAAGAGAGAATAGGAGCAAGCGCACCTGTGTCCTGACACGTTCATCACAAAACCGCAGGGGTCCACTTCAGTCTTCAGCTCATTCAACTCCCAGAGTTCGATTGTCGACGCTTTGACAGTGCGAGCAGGTCTGGTGGTTAGTGAGCGAGAAATGGTAAGGAGTCAACTTGAAATGGGAAGGTCGCAATGGTGACACCACGGTGCCAGGTGTGTCGACAACGAAGAATGGAATGGGGAGAGCGGAGAGGAGAGACAGCGTTTACCACATCGATACATAACGACTCCTGCTCCTCCTTCCTCTCCTTCCCCTCTGTTCCCAGCAGCTACAGCCGTCACTGTTCAGCACGTGCAAGAGGAGCTCTAGGGCCTAAATGGCTTCGGAACACAATTCACGATGTCGAGCTGCTGCGCTTTCTGGTCTTTTCAGGTTGTACAATGTGACGTGTGCATCATTAGTTGGTGCATTTCGACCATTTACATAGGGGAAATGGGAATGGGATGGTGAATTGATGGAGTTATCGTTGGTAGGGAGGATTTGAGTCTTGACAGCGTCGGAAGTTGAATCAGTCCAAGTTCGGAACATTGAATTCGAGCGTACGTCATGTGATGTCATCGATTCGACCACGAGGGATAATGCGAAAAATTCATCGACAACAGCTATGTACATGTTATATTTATGCACTTAGACAAGCGCCAGAGCCGGAACTTGGAACCATTTCCAAGTATTCTCATCGACGAGAGCTCTTTCACATTGCTTTCATATGATTTCGATCTAATCTTAAGTTTAACTGACTCAACCCTTTGTGCTATGAATAACTTCAAGAATTAGAGGACCACACAATCACTAATCGATTCATTGATATATCAAACCCAATCAGCCCTTCGATAAGTGACTGATAGAAGCTCGTATCAGGCGATCCTGCAAATTAACTTGTCACTTAATTCAACGCATGCCGCATAGAGAAGTCCGGAAAAGAGCGCACAGAAATACTTAATAGGATAGTTGAAACATGTCACTCGACTTTGAGAAGGGTTTCCGATCCGAGGCAGGAAGGAGGAAAGTATTATGCGAACAATTGCGACGTGACAGAGTGATATTAGATAGAATCGACGTATTAGGATAATCAACGTACCATGATGGAAACATACGACTTTCTCCCTCTTCTTAAGCAACAGAGTATGCATGCCTTGGCTTCCTTTCCTCTTACCTTCTACCAACCTCGTGTCGTTCATTTAGTTAGATTGATGTTCCTCCAGACACAGAATAGTAGAGCAGCTGTAGTGTGTAAGCGGTAAGTGGGGCAGATGCTGTGTGCAGAGACGCTGAGTATTACTTTTATCACTTTAGTTTTCTGTATTTTATTTGCAGTCATGCGTACAATAATGAAGATGCATCGCTTTCGTAGTGAACACAATCGCAACGATGAGTAGCTATTAAAAACGACGTGCGTTGGCTTGAGGTAGAAGGAATTTAGGCAGTCTTAAAAGGTACCCAACTTAATACACAAGATATTTCTCTGTCTATTTATATCCGTTATCAATTCGCTCTAGCTGCTACAGAACAGTGAACCGCGTAGCGGATAAAAATATAACCGTGTTGTCACATAGATTGTGAAAGCATATCCTGTTATAGCTACTTTTCTCCAGAAGCGGTGACACATTGATCATTCCGGTGCTTTGGTGCGTTGACCTACACGTTTCAAAGGTGAGGTGCAACATTATATAGCCTTTTCATGATAGCTTTAATTTCCCCCTCCTCTCGTCCCAACGCCTTACTACTCGAGCACTCAACGTCTTACAAGCTCAACGTTGAAATCTTCTGCATTTACAATGGCTGAAAATACGTCCAATGCTCAAATGTTCGCTTATGCGCACCACGTCAATGTTCTAGGCGGGCATCAGAATGCTATCGGTCGTGATCAAATCAATTATTACAATACGAAAAATGATGAAATATCTGAAAAAATTAAGTTATTGAAGCCTGTTGATCATAATACACACTGTCCGACTCCTTGCATGGAAGGGACGAGAGTCACTATTCTGGGTGATATTGTAAAGTGGCTCAATGATTTTGGTATGTTCAGATATATGTGTTTGCAACAAAAATCACTTATTTAATTCACAGAAGAGTCCACTCCAAATATTATGTGGATTACTGGTAGCCCTGGCTCAGGAAAATCTGCAATATCCTCTACTATGGTTGACACTCTTAACTCAAAAGAATGTAATAGGCTTGGAGGATATCACTTCTTTAAGAGAGATAATGATGACTTAAGTGATGCCAGCTTGGTTTGGAGAACAATAGCTGCAGATTTGGCATCTAAGTCAAAGTATTCCATTTTGAAGGACAAGATTGCAGAAGTACTTGATAATACATTCCAGCTCGGAAAAGTTGAATGGCATTTCAAGAACTTAATTACAGATCCACTAATTACCTGTCATGAACAACTGAAGATACATCCACCAGCATTTGTTATTGATGCATTGGATGAATGCAAATCCTCTGACACATTGATATCTTTGAAGAAGACTTTACAGGATTGGGTTGGACTTCCCAAGCACTACAAGCTCATCTTGACAGGAAGGCCTGGTTCTGTACCAGATATATTTCAGAATAAAAAATCTTGCAAGATTGTTAAATTGGAAACTGATTCTCAACTTGACTCTGAGATAAATCATGACATATATGTATTTCTGAAGAAAAGCTTTGAAAACCATGAAAATGAATTACAACTTGATACAACTGAAAAAGAGTTACATGAAATGTCTAAAAAAGCAGCAGGATTATTTATCTGGGCATCTACTGCAGTTAAATACATCACCATGATTCCAGAACAAGAAGAACAGCCTTCACCAACTGAAAAGCTTCAACAAGTTTTGTCAGGGCAAATAGGACATGGAGTTGATGTTCTCTACTACCAGATACTTCAAACTTCCTTTGGAAATTGGACAGAAAAAAGACAGGAATTTGTTAGACAAGTGTTAGGAACAATGTACATGTCAAAATGTCCATTGTTTAAAGAGAACATTCCTTACCTCCTTGGTATTGATGATAACATTTCTTTTGTTGTAAAAGAAGTCTCCAGAATAATACATTATCTGCTTCCAGTTTTATCAATAAAAGAAAACTTTATAATGTTTCATCATTTATCATTTGCAGAATTTCTAGTGAAAGGATATAAAAATGAAAAATTTAAAATTAATTGTTACAGTATTATGGAGAGAATGTCAAAATCAGTATTTAAGATTCTCAACAGTGAATTAAAATTTAATATTTGCAACATTGATTCATCATATATAATGAATGCAAATATTGATGACTACACACAAATAATTAGTCAGAATATACCAACTCATCTTCAATACTGTTGCCGATATTGGAACTTGCACTTGATTGAAACAATTGAAAGTGAAGAATGTAACTCCACTTCTCTATTGGTTGAATTAAATATTTTCTTGTATTGCAAATTCTTATACTGGTTGGAAGTCATGAGTGTTTTTGGCCAGATTCATATAGCACAAGAAATAATGAAAAAGTTAACATTATCTACAAAGGTATGTTATAAACCATTTAAAAGGAATAAAATGCTAACCCCAATTAGATGAATACAAATCAATTAAATTTCATTGAGGATGCTATAAAACTTATCACAAATTTTTACATTCCCATAGCAGGAAGTATACCACATATATATGTGTCAGTGCTAGCATTTGCACCTGAAAACTCATTGGTTGTAGAACATTTTTCACCTTTCTTTAAAAACATACTTTCAATTAGAAAAGGTAGAGATAGATTGTGGAATGCAGGATTGCATTCAGTATGCTATACTAATTCACATGTGCTATGTGTGGCATATTCTCCAAATGGAAAACAAGTAGCATTTGGCTCAGCAGATGGAACTATTAGACTGTGGAATACAGAGAGTGGAAACACCACTAGTTTACCATTTCAAGGCCACATTGACTATGTGAGGTCATTGGCATATTCTTCTGATGGAACACAAATAGTGTCTGGCTCAGATGATAAAGCTGTCAGGGTGTGGAATGTTGAGACTGGGAAAACTATTGCTGGACCATTTGAAGGTCACAGTGACTATGTGAGATCAGTGGCATTTTCTTCTGATGGAAAACAAGTTGTTTCTGGCTCAGATGATAAAACTGTTAGGGTGTGGAGTGTGGAGAGTGGAAAACTTGTTTGTGATCCATTTGATGGCCACAGTGACCGTGTAAGATCAGTAGCATTTTCTCCTAATAGACCACAAGTGGTTTCAGGCTCACATGATAAAACTGTCAGAGTTTGGGACATAAAGAGTGGGAAAATCAGTGGTGAACCATTTGAAGGACACAGTGACTGTGTGAGATCAGTAGCATATTCTCCTGATGGAAATCAAGTGATTTCTGGCTCAGATGATGGAACTATTAGAGTATGGAATGTGGAATGTGGGAAAACTATAGCTGGACCATATTTAGGACACAGAGATGGAGTTAGATCAGTGGTATATTCTCGAGATGGAAAAAAACTGGTATCTGGATCAGATGATAAAACTGTCAGAGTATGGAATGTGGAGAATGGAGGAACTATTTGTGGGACATTTGAAGGCCACAGTGATTGTGTGAGGTCTGTTGCATTTTCTCCTAATGGGACACAAGTAACATCTGCTTCAGTTGATGGAACTGTCAGAGTGTGGAATGTGAAAAGTGGAGAAACTACTGATAGAGCACTTGAAGGCCACCTTGCTCCTGTGAGATCTGTGGCATTTTCTCCTAATGGAAAACTAGTGGTGTCTGGCTCATATGACCAAACTATCAGAATTTGGAATGTAGAGAGTGGAAAAACAACTCAAAAACCATTTGTTGTCCAAGGTGTCTTTGTGAAATCAGTATCATTTGCTCCTAATGGAGCACAAGTGGTGTCTGGTTTAGATGATAAAAGTATTAGAGTATGGGATCTGGAGAGTGGAAAAATCATTGGTCAACCATTCTTAGGTCACAGTGCCAGTGTAAGATCAGTGGCATATTCTCCTGATGGTACACAGGTGGTGTCTAGCTCAGATGATAAAACTGTAATTGTGTGGAATGTAGAGAGTGGAACACCCATTAGTGGGCCATTTGAAGGTCACAGTGACTATGTCAGATCTGTTTCATTTTCACCTAATGGAACACATGTGGTGTCAGGCTCACATGATAACACTATCAGAGTGTGGAACATAGCAAGTGGAAAAATCATTGGTGAACCATTTGAAGGCCACAGTGCTCCTGTGACATCAGTGGCATTTTCTCCTGATGGATTGCAAGTAGCTTCTGGCTCAAATGATGGAAGTATCAGAGTGTGGAATGTAGAAAGTGGAAAAACTATTGCTGGGCCATTTGTGGGCCATATTGATTATGTAAAATCAGTAGCATTTTCTCCTGATGGAACACAAGTGGTTTCTGGTGGACATGATAAAACTGTAAGAGTGTGGAATATAGCAAGTGGAAAACTCACTGGTGAACCATTTGAAGGTCATAATGAATGTGTAAGATCAGTAGCATTTTCTCCTGATGGAACACAGATAGTATCTGGCTCAGATGATGGAAGTATCAGAGTGTGGAGTGTGGAAAGTCTAAAAACTTGCAATGTCACTGGAATATTTTCAGAGAGCAGTGGTGTAAATCCAGTTACAATTTCTGTTGATACACAACAACCAGTATTAGACACAACTATCTCAGATCACATACACAAACTTAACTCACTTGGAGGTCACAAAATTTTACAATCAGGCTATTTTGATGGGTGTATAAAAAATGGCAGTGGCCAAATACTAATTTGGGTACCTGTCCATCATAGAGAGAGGTTGTGTAGTCTTGAAACTGTTCAAATATTACCTGACTATAATATGTGTCAAATTGATTTAACACATTTTGTCTATGGATCTGACTGGATTAAATGCAAAACTGGTTCTCCCACACTTCCTAAAAACCTTGATCTTCCTATTATATATTCTTCAGATTCTACTGTTATGGTGAAAGAAGGAAATGAAAATGATCAGGTGGAAACTGATTCTGCTCAAGAAAAAGAGAAAGAACACTCAAGAACTTACTTTTTATTAACATGTGTACAACAGCAGAAATATTTAGATATTGTTTTCATTCGCCAGTTTATTATGATACTGATTGTTTCATTTTTTGGTTACATTGTATTAAAGCTTACTGACTAGTTTGTTTCGATTTTTTACTTTTATGTAAACTTTGTTGATCATATGTTTTGAGTTTCCAATCAAATCTGAGTGCTTCTGTGCTGTTACAAGAGTAATTTTATTCGAATGATGGCTTGGTAAGCGATATGAGAAAATAGAGTTGCATTGGAGTAGAGAATAATGTACTTACTACAGCCAAAGACCGATTGTGATTATGTGATGAAATTTAGAAGTTAGAAATTACACCGCCAGCGCAAGTTATTAGTATTAACATGAAATGCACTATCCTCTCCTGCAATAATTGTTCTATGAAATTTACATTAGCTTGCTGTGTATGAAAGAGCCTAGAGGTGCATGTGGCTTTCTGAGTCGATAGAAAATTTGAGGAGCATGAGCGCAATACAAGAACCAGTTAAGTCATTCCTGGGTTAGCAAAACCAAACCGAACGGGCCGACAGCAAATATTCCCACAGCTCGACGTGAGCTGTCGTTTCGCAACGTTGACCTTGACGCTCACCAACAACCCCCGAGCCCTTAACCACGTCTCAATTTCTTGTTCTAATCCCCCCTCGGAGCGCCTCCCTCCAAAATGAAGACACCATCGGATCATCATCGTCGTTGGACCGGATTCCCCGAGCACATGCTGACGCATATGGTGCCAACTGACGCCAGTCGACTTCTCTGCATGAACAATCTGTGAAGGTGCGTAAGAAATCTTTGTGATCCTATCTCGCCGGTTCAAGAATGCTGAATAACCGTGGTGGATTAGTAGTACTTCTGGGCGCTTATGAACCCTTTTCGTGTTTTTCGTCGTACCTACGGAATTCGATATAAGGAGTGCTATAATGCCTTTTCCGATCACATCCACCCGCTAATCTACTGAACCATGACACCTGTAACCAACGCCCGCGTTATCTTCAACTCTGTCCCCGAAGGTGAAGGCCTTCCCCTCCTCCTTCCCTCACTCCCACACTCACAATGTCTCTACAGGATACCCCGAACCAGGCAAAACGACAGTCTACGACACCACACAAACTATCGACCTCGACACTGCCCCTCTAAATGGCGGAGTCTTCCTCAAAATCCTCGAGGTATCCATCGACCCTTATTTGAGAGGCAAAATGCGAGCCCCGAGCGAGAAGAGCTATTCCGTACGTGTTTCGTACTTACTTTTAGAACGTGAAGGAGACTGATGCATGGTATAGCCTCCGTTTACTCTTGGGGAACCGATTGATAGCTTTGCGGTTGCGGTTGTTGTGAGGAGTGAGAAAGAGGGGTTTAAGAAGGGGGATCATGTTTATGGTATTTTGCGTACGTCTTTCGTCGTCTTCTCCCCCCCCATCCACTTCCTTTGTTCCTGTCCCCACGGCCCCTCACGCTAACCCCCCCTCCTAGCATTCGTGAACTACACAATTGTAACAGCCACCGAGGAGCTCCGCATCCTCAATAACAAGCACAACCTCCCCTGGTCAGTGTACGTCGGAGCCGCCGGTATGCCCGGCAAATCAGCTTACATGGCGTGGAAGGAGTATTCGTATGCTAAGAAGGGGGAGACGGTGTACGTGTCTACTGGTGCGGGGCCTGTTGGATCGTGAGTTTCTTCATTGTTTTCTTACTATTCTGGATCTGTGTTCGGATCTACGACTTTGCCTTTGTCTACCCTTTTGTTAGTGCATTGTGCTTGTTCATTTTTTCTCTTCGTGCTCTGTGTTGCTTTCTATATTGTTGTTTCCTTCCTATTCTTCTTCCTCGTTCTCTTCGTCCCACCGTTTTCTTTCTTCCCCACAGACACCCTTCGTGCTTGTTCCTCCGTTGCTTCCCTGTTATCCTTCGTTCCACCTATTCCATCTATCCTCTACCGCACCTTCTCTATTATCATTCTTTCCTCTTCAGCACATCGTATCACCCCCGTCTCGTTCCCATCACCTCTCCCCTTCGGTTCCCTCCTCGCTCACCTACTTCCATTGATCTCCCCATTTGCCCTTTCTTCCCACCACCTTCGTCTTTGCATCTTTCAGTTCATCCCTTACCTCGCCATCTCCTTCATCCCTCCTCCCCCTTCCCCTATTTCTCTTAACACCATCTTTCTATCCATACTAACACCATCTCATAGGCTCGTAATCCAATTGGCCAAACAATCTGGATGCCGCGTTATCGGATCCGCCGGGTCCGACGATAAAGTGGCATTTATGAAAGAGTGCGGTGCGGATGTGGCGTTTAATTATAAGACGGAGAGTGTTAGGGATGTGCTGGAAAGGGAAGGGGGGATTGATATGTTCGTCCTTTTTCTTTTTCTTCTTTTTCTCGCCCACTCTGTGCTGTGGTGGTTTGGGGAGTGGTGTTCCTGTTTGGCGCTGCTACCACCTGTCTCATTTCACGCTGCTTTCTCCTTCTATATGGGGCCCATATCTCGATCCTGCCCTCCTTCCCTCTTACCATCTTCTCCTCTCGCTCCCTCTTTTGCCCTTTATTATTATTCTCCTCTCACTTTCCTTCCTTAAATCACCCACTGATATATTTCCTTCACAGCTACTGGGACAACGTAGGTGGCGATACACTCGATGCGGCACTTGAATTTGCCAAGATTGGAGGGAGATTTATTGAATGTGGCATGATTTCGGGATATAATACTGGTGGGGCTGTTATTAAGGTATGTTTCTCGCTTCTTATCCTCCCTCTGATCTTTCTCGTTTTGTTGCGTTTACTTGAACTCGTCCCTTCGCCCCTTCTTTCCATCTTGACTCTATGCTCTTCCTTCGCTCCATGAATACTTCGCCTTTCCGTGTCCTACCCTTGTCATCCCCATTTCAGCTTTCCTCTCCTACGTGTATTTCATCTTCACTTCCCAACCTTCATATATCTGTACACTACCACTAACTATCAACCCACAGAACATACTCCACGTTGTTGACAAATCCCTCTCCATATACGGCTTCGTCGTCTTCCGCCTGCACGAGAAATACGAAGCGCAATTCTACGAGGAAGTACCCCAGCTTCTTGCCGAAGGCAAACTGAAGTACAGCGAACATGTGTGGGAAGGCCTGGATAAAGCCGGAGAGGCGATTTTGGCGGTGCAGAAGGGACTTAATAGGGCTAAGGCTGTTGTTAAGGTCGCGCAGGAGTAGAGCTGCGACGGGGTGGAAAGGTTTATATTTATTGTAATATATGTATATGATCATTAGGGTTTTTTAGGGTTTTTTTTTGAAAGGTCGACGATCAAAATGTTACTTCTGCCATCTTGAACTTAATGTGAAATAGAAGGACCATATATGCATGATTGAATACCAACTTCGGCAGTTAATGGGATGCAGCTATGACGTGATCAAGAACGATCTTGTTGATAAGTGCGGGTGGAATAGGGCAGAGCGTAGGAAATGGCAAGGGTAGAGAAGAACGCCAATGTAATAGATGAAATTACTCCGGGTATCAACCATCCTAGAACTACACATTCCGCAGACTTGAAGGTCTTCATCAATGTAAGGGAGGTAGCATAGGGAAGCTATCTCCCAATGGACTCGATGCTTAGTATGGGCCCGTGGCGGTCGGATAAAGAGTAGACGAGCGCTCTAAACCTCGGGAAGAAAATGTCAACGAAAGGCTGTATCATGTACCTTCTACTTCTTCCGCCTTGCTCTGTTATGCGGGCTGAGAAGAGGAGAAAGAAACAGAGACGTCGTAGAGAACAGAAGGGGTGTTACATGGTGTTTGATAGGTGAAGCGTCGAGATCGACCTGATGAGCGATGTGCGGAAGGGATAGGTATCGCACTATCCGTTATCCAGGAAGCAACCGTACACCTCCCCCGCTCTCCTCACGTGAATATCTATCTTCCTGTCACTCCACCTTGATCATAAAAACATACAAAATCCGCATGGCACAATGATATCCTCTGCCATTACAATACTATGAGCAACGCCAAGGCCTGTCCTCTTCGCAGGTCTGCAGACGCACTGCAGGAAGCGGTGACAGCGTTGAAGATGAGTCTGCACTGCCAAAGCTCCACGAAGTCATAGGCGCTGCAAGCGCAAGGAAGTGAGACGCCGTAAGGGTCTTTGGAGAGGCTAAACATTGACATTTAACCTAGGAGTGATCCGCACCCCCACCCCCAAGGAAGGAGCTCAGAATTGTTCCCGTACACATCTTCTGCCTGCGTCTTCTTCCACTGCAGCTCCAATGAAGGAGCTTATAATCCCCCCCTGCATGGAACAACGATAGCCTTCACTATACAATTCTACGCGCCCTTTCCTTCCAAGTACCCTTCACGGGCTTCACTACAAGCGTAGAGTGCCTGTACAGCGAGAGAGGGATGGACAATGGAGACGCACCAAGTGAAGACCAGGCTTTTCTCGGAGCGTATCGAGTGCAGACGGGCTTCAACATGGCTCATATGATGGAGTACGTGGCGAAAGACTAGCTCCCCCATAAGCGATTTCTCTCGTCATATTGGTCAGGTTGAAAACGTAGTCGTAGTGCGTAAGTGTAGGGTAGACCTTGGGTAGCAATAATAGAATGTGTGCTATGATCTAAATGCAAGTGTAAGCTATAAGAAAAGATAGAAAAGATAAGCAAGCGCACGTGTGTCCTGACGCGTTTGTCACAAAACCGGCGACCGCAGTGATCACTTCTGCACATTCTGCCCACAAAGTTCGATTGTTCAGGATTTGTCTGTGTGAGTAATTCTAATGTTTTCCTGTGTGAAAAGAGATGTGTTAGTGAGCCGCGCCGAGAAGTGATGATGAATTAGCTAGAAGTGATAGCGCACAGTGGTCACATGGCGATAACGAAGAACTTTGGAATGTAAAGAGCGGAGAGGAGAGACAATGTTTACTATAACAATACCAAACGCCTCATGTTCTTCCCTTCACTCCTTCCTCTACGTTTCCAGCAATTAAAGCCGTCGCTGTTCAGCATGTGCAAGAGGTGCAAGAGGGCCTTAAAGCGCTTTGGAACACTGTCAACAGTCGAATTACTATGTCGAACTTCTGGTCTTGTCGAGTTGTACAATTGAATGTGCACATCACTATTTGGAGAATCTCAACCAATTCCATAGGCTATATGAGAATGGGATAGTGACATTAGGGAGATTGACGTTGGTAGTGAGATGGTTCAACGTCGGGAAAGAAAGTCAGATGTAAGTGTAACGCGCTGTCACAGTGTGTGACTTTCGGCATAGTGCAGGATTAACATTTGCAATATTTCTATAGCTCGTTTGCCTTAAATTTTTGCATATCATCCTTAGATGTGTATAATAAATTCATATAACCTCGATTTTCAGACAAAAAATTGAGGTTCATAAGCTTTTTTTTTTTCCTGAACCCAGGATTTTGCGCCTCTTGGCGCTTACTAAGCTGCTTACATAAGGTTGTCGGATTTGGATCTTAAGCAAAACCAAAACCGAACGGGCTGACAGCAAATGTTCCCACATCTCGACATGAGCTGCCGTTTCGCGATATTCAACGTTGAACTTGACGCTCATCAACCAGTGTTGTGCGGGTCGTCAACCAACTGAATAAAGTCTTGGGCAGTGATTTTTTCGCGACCTGTCGCCCATGACCTTACAGTCACTGATGGTGATCTCGGTCACCTAAGATCAAATTGAGAAATAAGATATACAATGTTTCAAATACTGCAATCTATTTATGTTGACGTTATTGTACACCTTCCAAAGAATAAATTAAGACCTTTTTTGTGATTTTTGGATGGTCCAGTGTGTTTCTACGAATATTTTTTTAAACAGCATGCGATCTTGGACAAAACTAGGAAGCTGGCCATAGCGCGGGAACTTATTACCACACAGTGCTTAGTATCTGATGGCTTAATTAACCTTAATATCTTATCTTATCAGGTGCCATTAGGCAGCCTGTTGACTCGCGCTTGCCAGTGCTCTCTGCACTTTTCCTTTGCTTACTCCGTTGCTCACCCCAAAATGCTTGCACAAAAGCTTCTAAAATGTAATTAAGATATAATTAATTAATTTTCCAACACTTATTTGGGAGTTGAAAGCCTTTTCCCAAAATTCCTCCATTTGACATTTCTATGTTCTGAAAATTGAATTATTTTGGTCTCATCACTCCAGCACCTCAAATAAAACTGTAAAAAGTGCAATAAATATACCATTATATTCCAGATAATATCAACAACATTTGTGCCAAATTTAAATGTCAGTGTTCAACTACACAATCTACAGTAGTGCTTTCAACTTATGGTAGGGGGGATATGTAATATACCAAACATACAAACTTAAAGCTTTATTACAAAATTTAAACAGAGTAATTATGCTATAAAACTGTTGTAAAAGTGTGCTTTGGAACATAAAAAATGAATATGGTAAGTCACCATATTGAAAGATATTTATAAAAAGTGACTGTATGGCAGATATGAAGCAGCTGATGCGAAATAGATAGCCAAATAGATGATGTGACAGCATGTCGAGACATACACTTGTTATAGCATGCCCAGATCTGCATCATTCTGCATGTAAATTGAGATATATAAAGGCAATACTTATATGTTTATTATTGTGGTTTTTGTTTTGCAGCGGACTGACTTGTTCTGTTTAAAAATTCCTGCTGACCAACTGCTAAGGTAGACATTGTACAGATTCAACCACCTCACATGAAGTGACAGTCTGTTACAATTAGTGACAGTGTGTGACTCTCATAGTTAGTAATCATAATAGTCCTTATCTACTTCGTATCAATGCACACCAACAACGGGTTTTAAGTGGGCAGCCTCATGACAGCATGAAACCTATTGTTCCATCATACCGAGTCACCTTGTTATCCACTAAATCTTTCTTCCATCCCAGAGGAAGTATGTGATGCCCTCTGTATGTCTTTCCTGCCCATGCTGCTTGTTTTCCATCAAGACCTGCTTGATATGCATCCATGAAGTGGTTGGCTCGATTTGCAAACCTGCAGTGATTCAGTCTGATATTACTGGAATACTATGTGAGTATACAAACCTTCTCATTGTATGCAATGGCACTGAATCAAGTGCTTTTTCTACATTTTCCCTGAGATCTTCAACCTTTGAGGAATTAGGAAAATGACAATAGACACATTTTGCATAACCCCAACACTGCTCTATGAAGTTCAGCTCACAGTGAAATTTTGGGAGAAAGAGCACGGTAAATCCACGAGCTTCACACTCTTCTTCTAATCGAGATTTCACATTAATAAAATCAGGTTCATTATATAGCATGTGATGACAGCAGCAGTCTGGCTGCCCAGCTTCAATGCAACCTTTTTTGAAGTCATTGCATTGTGCTCGCCTTCCATTTTGTCCAATGCATCCTGTGTACCCATGCTCCTCAAGAATGACAGCCATACCTTTAAATAGACCTGCCTTTGGGTGTCCTTCTGGGAAGTATAGCAGCTGTGCTGTTCCATCTGGCATAACAGCATCCTGCATTTGCATCCACTTCTTCATTTTTTTCCCATCAGACTGAAAGTGTGGTTTACCATTCTCATTGACATCAGTTACTTCCACACCCCAATTCTTGTTAGGCAATAAAGTGTTCTTTGGCATTTTGGTAGCTGACAGTGCATCTGGGGAGCGCTTTTGGTGAGTAGTTGCATTATCATACACCAGAACATGCTTTTGACCCAGGTACTCTGTTTCTAACAGTGTCAAATGTAACAAGAATAGAGAGGGGTAGTTGAGAGAATAGAAGGTGATAAGGAGCAAAGACTCAGACACAAACACAGACACAGACACAGATGGGGAGGAAACTTGTTGACTACTACCAAGTTACAGAGTGTGTATTGTAGAGCAGGCAAAGTGCCTGCAATGCGAAATGCGATATCTTGCACATCTGAAGACGTTCCAAATATGATTATGTAATCACACATCACACATCATTGATGTGTTCGTACACATTCCGCTCGTGCTCTCTGTTCAATCACCATCCCCACTCACTCGTTTCAATCTTTCCTCAAAATATACTTCTTCATACACCATCCCGACCATACCTATCCCCTGTGACACTCCGAGTTCTCATAATAGCTTTGACATCGGCACCGACACCAGACCCTGATGTTTGGAAAACTTGTCTCCTTGCAAACCTCAACACATTGGACTATCTTACTGAGTTTCCTATTTATTTCTAATGTTTCACACTTTTCCTTTTACATCCTCCATCTGATATAATTACTCTTACTTATTTTAGATTTATTGGTTTTTCTAGTATATAAATCCCTGTAGTTATTCTACAAAAATCTAATCAATTTTCCCTCTCACCTCAGAACATCCCAGATCGGATGGATGTCTCAATTGACTTGCATATTTATTCTTTGACTAGGTACACCCAGCCGACTAATCACCTCTTCAAAGTGGAGCCCACTGCGAGGGGCTTCTAAGGTGTTTTTATTCTTATTACCCCCTTCCTCAACCCAAATTTCACTCTTTAGGTGCCATCTTTTCTCTGCTTCACCCTCCAACTATTCCTTATAATTCTCTGGAAGAATACCATCGTCTCATCACTTCACACTTTCACAATTCAACACCATCATCATTCTCAACAGATTCATCTCCGCCCACTTTATACACCACATTGATAATTTCTATCATTCTGGATTAGCAATTTTGACTTCCTATCGTCTTAACAGAATGAAACGCGATATATATAATACAAATACCTGTGCATTACTTGTGTATGAAAGAGTTTAAAAAGAACCAGTAAGTAACCCAAAAGTGTAAGCAAAACCAAACCGAATGGGCCGACAGCAAATGTTCCCACAGTTCGACACGAGCCGTTACACGACCGTTGACCTTGACGCTCATCAACAATCCTCAACTTCGGCATCAGAAAAAAAGCATACCACATACATTGGCGTAGAAATATAATATAATAGTTAAAAATATGTTGTAAACCTCAAAAATATGTTATATTGACAACAAGTATTGTAAACTACTAGTATGGAACCTCAGAAATACCAACCCAGCAATAGTTACCAACATTGTATAACATCATTCCCACGGAATCCAGTACAATACTTATGAGCCATACAAGGCTCATAAGGCAATACATTTGGTGAAATCCAATACAATCCATCGCAATCTAATACAATACTCTCACATCAAAATCTTAGAAAACAAGTCAACATACAGCGAGCGGAAAGAGTGTTGCTTATTTGTACTTATTAGCTCACACCAATGCTAACTAAAAACCAACGACATCGCGCAACAACCATAAATAGTACCAAAGTCATACAGCTCGGTAGTTACACGATGAGGGAATGGAAATGAAGACACAGACAAAGATATGGCGTAGTGGGAGATAAGAATAAGTGCACTAGAAAAAGTTCAAAACTCGAGTCGAGGTGCCTAGACAGAAAAAGAACTATAACAGGACAGTGTCAACAGGGGAAGGAGACGGTGGAAGAGCAATATGGAGTTGGGTGGAAAGGCCACCTAGATACAACTCCGGTGGATAAGACAATGAAAACGCTGACACTGAACAAATAATACAGTTAGCTTATAACAGGCTTCCTCAGGACCATGTTCTACGTACCGCGTACCGTCAATCAATAACCAATGTACACCCAGGCACGTAACCACTCGCTCTCTACATCAGCCATTACACCACAGTAGCAGTGAACCCTAGAACAAGAATAAGGTAGGTGCAAAAAGACTCACCCTCAAAGAAGGAATGTCATCCAACATCTATACCTGGGGGGAAACTTAGTCCCGACCCCGCCCTGTGTACTTCGTACTCCATGACTCGCGCTGAGTCCGAGAATGGAAGCAAAAAGAGAGAAAGAAAAGAGATAAACGATGAATAAGCCCCCGAACTCTCTGGAGTGAGCCCAAAGAAGAACCATAGCGTGTAGACAACGCACTGTGGAGGGATGACTATTGCTACGCATGTATGTGTTTTGTCCGCCCTGGATTGTTCACAAACCCATGGTGCAAGCTCAAACTATAAAAGATACAAACGAAGAACCAAAAAAAAAGAAAACCGTAAGCTAGAGTGTTAGAACACATACCAGGAGCACGCACATGCAGTGGCGCAATCTCGAGAACACCACTTCCCAGTGGTAGGAATTCATTTGCATAGGCGTGTCCAGGAACTAGGGCTTGAAATACAGATGCTGGTGAGGGGTAGGTCTGCTTCAGTATCAGATTGAAGCAGAATATTGCCTAGGGAGAAGCGTGGCATTCCAAAAGGATGGGAACATTGCTAGCTAACTTCAGCATGGCTGGGAATCGGACCGATAGGGTACACACTGAACAGTAGAAGAGGGAGAGAGGGGGCGGGAGGGATGGAGGGAGGAAGGGAAGATGGTGGGGGGAAGGGAAGATGATGGGGGGAAGGAAGCAAGAGTCGGGCAAGAGATGCTCGACTCCCACAAACTGTTCATGGTGCACGGGCCAAGCGCAATCGTTGTCGCGTCGCGTCCAAGTACACATAATCATTACGTAATTTAAACAGCGTCACGTTCAAACCTTTTTCAAACCATGGCTCAAGCGCTCACCTCAGGGCGCCCATCTCCAAGCGCCCTCCGCTTGCCCTATACATCTCTCTCTTCACCACATCTTTCCATCCCCTCGCTATCAACCACCTCCAAATGCTTTAATTTTGCATTATTAACACTCAATCAATAAAACCCATGCTAAAGTAGTGAAGAAAAGCCCAATATTGCACTAAGTTGGCCAGCTCAGTCAAAGCTCAGTCCCGACCAAATCCCTTTATACATATTGTTCTATGACTCAAACGACAGTTCAGCCTCTCTTAAATATTACATCTGTTTTAATGTCTTGGACATTCAAGCTAATTTACATTGTAGAACTATTCCTCGTTAAGTGAGATGACTTATAAGCACTCTCGATCTTTTATTTTATAAAACATGTGTTATTCCCAACTAAACAACAGATTATAATCGTCCTTTCAGTATTATTTCTATTCTTACTCTTATCTGATCTTCCACCATATCAGAACTTTTTTTTTTCATATCACTCTCAAAAATCTGTCAAAACAAACCCACTGGAACCTGTTCCCTCTCCTCTCTTCGAGACCACAGGCCAATTTTTAACAAGTGCAAATAAGTATGTGTGTTGGAGAGGATTCTTAATTCTACGTATTGTTCTTAAGTACTCTGTGATTTTATACACCCTGTAACTTGGTCTCAAGCTATATAGCTGATTTATGCACTCTTAAACTCGTTCTTACAGTCCCCAGCTCGTTGCTACAATCCCTGTCTCATTCCTACAGCCCCCAGCTCATTCTACAATCTTCAGCTTGTTCCTACAGTTTCTAGCTCGTTGTTACAGTCTCTTTTTCGTTCCTACAGTATATAGGTTGTCCCCACCGTTCTAAGGTTGTTCCTACAGTCCCTGTGTCATTGCTATTGTCTCTAGCTCTTTCATACAGTTCTTAGCTGGTTTTTATACTTTTCAGCTCGTTCCTACAGTCCCTGTCTCATGCCATTGTCTCTAGCTTGTTCATACAGTCCCCAGCATGTTCCTACACTTCTCAGCTTGTTCCTAAAGTCCCCGTCTCGTTTCTAATGTCCCTAGCTCATTCATACATTTATCAGCTTGTTCCTACAGATCTACGCTCGTTTCTACAGTGCCTGTCTCGTTGCCACTGTCCCTAGCTCGTCCATATAGTTCTCATTTGCTCATACTTGGATGAATTTGTTGAAGGGAAATGATCATGTATTATTTAGTTATACTCATACTTGATTTGTCTTTGAAATACGGTTAAATGTAGCCTTCAACGCACTATACCTAGGACCTACACTATCTAGATCCTGGCTTGTAAGTTATCTCAAATCATTACGACTCACACCATCAAGGACATGACATCTCTCTCCTCAATTTATCTATGCAGTCAAGCTTCAAATTATGTAAGGGGCTAGTTAAGCCCATATGAATGGCGCCAGGAGACGAAAGGAATTCATGTTCACCTTCTGTACCAGGTAATGTCACACGCATAGTTCTTTACATGCTAAAAATTCGTCCTCCCCTGTGCACCAGTCCCTTGATGTCATTTCACTACATTTACTTTCACTGAATATCTCTCTCTATGCATTATTCGTTACTAACCCATTCCCATCCCCTAGTTGATATCTTTTTCCATTGTTTGATTTTTTCTCATAGATGTTTTTGCTACGAAGGGTTTTGATTTAGTTTTGATGCACCCAAGCTTCTTTAAAATACTTATATTACGCACTCCGACGTAACAGGTTGATAAATTGTCAACGAAACGTGCAGATTGCATAGCGCAACACATCCTTGAACGCGTCGCAGACCCGCAATTGAGCCGTGAAGCTGTTTGGCAGAGCTGTCTTCGGTAAAGAAACATATTACGTGATGTATATTTTGAACCGTCATTTTTATAAGTAATATTAACCAAATATGCTATTGTGTATTCTTCAAGCCCTAAAAGCTGTATAAACTTGACAAATTATTCATATACTTTGTATAAAGTAATGCTAATTCCAAATTGTGGTCAATGTATCTGCTAGGTGTCTATTGATTCTTGCTTACTGGATAATTATTGAAAGACATTTTGATTGGATTATAATAATCACATAATATTATATTGTGCAACATTTATTCTAGAGATCTTGTGTTAGATTGTGGAAATATTGTATGAGTACTGAAATAATTGTGAGTACATTGTATGACTTAATAATAATTGTGTAGAATTGTAATGGTCAGTAACTATTGTATTGATATTGCAAGCGCGCACAAGTATTGTAACACATTATGTGCGAAATGCAATAATTTCGGCAAGTTCCGTGACCAGCAATCGAATGCACGTCATCTGCTTTTTTTCTGATGTCAGTCTTCAAAGCTTCAACTTTGCTTCAACTACATCCCGACTTCTCATTTCATTTACCAAATCTTAGCAATGAAGCTCATCTATCTACCCTTGGAGCGCCTCTCTCCGGTCAAGACATCATCGAATCATCGTTCAACGTTGTCTTGGACTAGATTCCCCAGGCCCCAGGGATCATCCCAAGCCATGCTGACGCATCTGGCGCCATCTGACACCATTCAACTTCTCTGGATGAACAATCTGCGAAGGTGAGTAAGAAATCTTTGTGATCGCCGGCTCGGAAATGCTGAATAACCGTGGTGGATTAGTAGTACTTCTGGGCGCTTATGAATCCTTTTCGTGTTTGTCGTCGTACCCACGGAATTCGATATAAGGATGGCTTTATTGAGATTTCTCCGCTTCGCCTGCGAACCTACTGAACCATGGCACCCGTAACCAATGCCCGCGTTATCTTCAACTCTGTCCCCGAAGGTTTGTCCTTCCCCTCCTCCCCCCCACTCACCTTACGATGATCTACAGGATACCCCGAACCAGGCAAAACGACAGTTTGCGACACCACGCAAACCATCGACCTCGACATCGCTCCTCTAAATGGCGGAGTTCTGCTCAAAGTCCTCGAGGTGTCGGTAGACCCTTACATGAGAGGTAGAATGCGCGCCCCGACCAAGAAGAGCTATTCCGTACGTCACTCTCACTTACTCTCTCAACACGAAGGAGGCTGATGCGTGATATAGGCTCCGTTTACTCTTGGAGAGCCGATAGATAACTATGCTGTTGCGGTTGTTGTGAGGAGTGAGAAGGAGGGTTTTAAGAAGGGCGATCATGTTTATGGTATTTTGCGTATGTCTTTCATCTTCTCCCCCCCTCCCCCCCTCCTCTGTTCCTCTCAAACGCCCCGTATGCTAACCCACCTCCCAGCATTCGCAAACTACACAATCGTAACAGCCACAGAGCAGCTCCGCATCCTCGACAACAAGCACAACCTCCCCTGGTCAGTGTATGTCGGAGCGGCCGGTATGCCCGGTAAAACCGCCTATATGGCGTGGAAGGAGCATTCGTACGCCAAGAAGGGTGAGACGGTGTATGTGTCTACTGGTGCTGGGCCTGTTGGATCGTGAGTTTCTTTGTTGTTTTCTTGCTGTTCTGGATTTGTGTCCCAGTCTACGACTTCCCCTTCATCCTCCTTTCGTTCATGCGCTGCGCTCATTCATCTTTTCTATTCGTGCTTTGCGCTGCTTTCTCCGTTGTTGTTTCCTTCCTATTCCTCGATACATCCCCCTCGCTCTCTTCGTGCTATCGCATTCTTTCTTCCCTACAGATACCCTTCGTACTTCTCTGTTGCTCTCGTTGACCTTCGTCCCTCCTCCCATCTACCCTCCAGCATGCACCATCTCTTATCCTTCCTCTGTCATTTGCACCTACATGTCTCCCTCCTGTCCCCCCTCATTTCCCCTCCTCGCTTCACCAGTATCCATTAGTCTCCCTGCTTGCCCTTTCTCCTTACCACCTTCACTCTCGCATTCCATCCTTCTACCTCATCACCTCCTTCATCCCTCCTCCCTTCGTCCCCTCCCCTCCCCTTCTTTCTCCTAACACCGCCTTTCTTCCCATACTAACAACCCCCTCCCAGGTTCGTAATCCAACTAGCAAAACAATCCGGATGCCGTGTCATCGGCTCCGCCGGATCCGATGAAAAGGTAGCGTTCATGAAAGAGTGCGGTGCGGACGTGGCGTTTAATTATAAGACCGAGAGTGTTCGGGATGTGTTGGAGCGGGAGGGGGGGATTGATATGTGCGTACTATTTCTTTTTCTTTCTCTCTCTGTCTCTTTATGTATGCCGTGCGTGCGTTGTGCTATTGTGTGCTTGTGGGTGTTGATATGAGCGGGTTGATGCGCTTGGAAATGTGGATGGTATGGGTGCGGTAGTAATGAAGGAGGTGGTCGAGGAGGGTGTGTGCTTTGTGTGCTGTGGTGGTATTTGGAGTGGTGATCCCGTGTCGTTCTCCCTTGTGCCCTGTTTCGAGGTGCTTAAGAGATCACCTCTACGGCGTCGTCAACTAGCGCCACGCTCAGCATAGAGACTCTCGACCCATTTCATGCAGCGTTCTCGTTCTGTATGGAGCCACATTGCGACCCGTCCCTCCTTCCCTCTTACCCTTCTCTCGCTCCCTCATCTCGTGTCCTTCTCTCTTGTGCTCCTCTCGCACTTCTGTTCCATATGAACTACGGACTGACGTATTTTGTTAACAGCTTCTGGGACAACGTAGGCGGCGAAACACTCGATGCCGCACTTGAATTCGCCAAGATTGGAGGGAGGTTCATCGAGTGTGGCATGATTTCGGGATATAATACTGGTGGGGCTGTTACTAAGGTACGTCTATCCCTTCTATCCTCCATATGGTCTTTCTCGCTCTTTGTCTTTCCCTCGAACTAGTCCCTTTTCTCTTTCTTCTCATCTTGACCCTCTGCTTTTCCTTCGCTCCGTAATGTCTCCCTTTCGCGTCCTACCCCATCTCATCCTCATTTTGGTGATTTCTCCTTCGTAATTTCCAACTTCTCTCAACCTTCACCTACGTGTGTACCACGCTAACCATGTACCCACAGAACCTATTCCAGGTAGTAGCCAAATCCCTCTCCATATACGGCTTCATCGTCTTTCGCCTGCACGAGAAATACGAAACGCAATTCTACGAGGAAGTACCCCAGCTTCTTGCCGAAGGTAAGCTGAAGTACAGCGAGCATGTGTGGGAAGGCGTGGATAAAGCTGGAGAGGCGATTTTGGCTGTGCAGAAGGGGACGAATAAGGCTAAGGCTGTTGTTAAGGTTGCCCATGAGTAGAATGGCAATATTAGGGAGGACAGGTGAAGTTCAGATTGTACTACTTATGTATTAGTCATTCGTGTATTTTATAGGGGTTTAAATGGTTTTTGATGCTTGCGAGGACGTCGATGATTAGACTGTTGCTTTGCGATCTTGGGACTTGGGCTGCTCCGGGCCTCTAGCATTTCTCCTGTGCTAATTATTCGCTCGGTCGCTGTCGTCGAGTATGCAAACGTCATATTCCATTGTTAGTGGACATCTTTACCCGTTAATTTAGGGATTTGAATAAGCGGGCGCGAGTGGGTTGAGTTTTTTAGAATAACTAACTCTGGTTCTTGTGTAGACAGGAGGTGCTGATTATGTATGAAAGCAGGTATTCTTATCAACATTAGGCATCTCGGAGTATTCATCTCTCGACTAGTTAATGAACACCCAATGGTAGATCTCGTGGTGTATAAAGCTGACATTAAGCTGACATATCCCGATACGGCCCGGGGGCAAATAGAAGTAAGTATTTAAGATTCCTACCACAAATATGAATAATAAGATACGTTCTAATCCGACGAATATATTTTGCTTATGAATGATTCTTATAGCGCAGGTACTTAAGTTCAATATACTTATTGCAAGACAAAGTCAAATTGTACTTTCCACGCCATAGATCTTCGCAATGGCACCAGTAACCAACGCCCGTGTTTTATTCAACTCTGTTCCACAAGGCTCGTCTCTTTATCATGATTAGCTTACCGTTCCAGAGATGTTAATGGGTGTATGCAGAGTACCCCGAACCAGGAAAAACAGTCTTGCACGACAACTCTCAAACTATTGATATCGACAACGCGCCTCTCAATGGCGGGATTTTAGTTAAAGTTCTTGAGTTATCCATCGACCCTTTTATGAGGGGTCGAATGCGCGAGGTTAATCCAAACGACGAGAACTCCTACATCGTACGTACCCTTGTTTCCCCTTTGTACATTTTAAACGCTAAAGATGGGGTAGCCACGCTTCACCCTTGGAGAGCCAATCGATAACTTTGCCTTAGGACTCGTATTACGCTCAGAAAAGGATGGATTTAAGAAAGGCGATCATGTGTACGGGTTTTTACGTGCGTCTTATCTCCCTCAACTATTTTATCCCGATCTTATGTATCTATCCACAGCCTTTGTAAATTATGCAATTGTCCAGCCCTCCACCGATCCAAACACCATTTCGTACCTACGCGTCATCGAAAACAAACACCATATTCCCTGGTCGGTATTCGTTGGTACTGCGGGCATGCCTGGTATGTATCCCTATACTTCGAATTAGGCCAAACTCAACGACTGTTGTAAAGGTAAAACAGCATATATGGGATGGAAAGAATTTTCCCATGCAAAGAAAGGCGAAACAGTATTTGTATCAACTGGGGCTGGAGCTGTCGGGTCGTACGTATCCCCTTTCCATGCGACTAGACCGTCTTCTAACCTCTATCTATGTGGTAGCATTGTGATTCAGCTAGCAAAACAAGACGGCCTCAAAGTGATCGCTTCCGCAGGTTCCGAAGAAAAGGTTCAATTTATGAAAGAGTGCGGTGCGGATGTGGCTTTTAATTATAAAACGAAAAGTACGAAAGAAGTGCTGGAGAAGGACGGACCGATTGATATGTATGTATACCTATCCTTTCCGGCGCGGTATAGTGTTGATGGTTATTGTAAGATACTGGGACAACGTCGGCGCAGAAACACTTGATCTGGCACTGGCCAATGCAAAGTCCAATGCTCGATTTATTGTAGGTTCCTTGATCTTGGAATAACGTATGGGACTGATAGAAGGGTATTTAGGAATGTGGTATGATATCAGGATACAACACTGGATTTACACCTATCAAGGTACGTTTCCCATTCTCATTTCCTCCTCTTACGTCCCTTTGACTCCTCATCAACAGAACATTTTCCAAATTGTCGCGAAGACAATCACCTTGTATGGCCTCTTCGTAAATGCTTTACACCCAAAATACGAAGAGAAGTTCTATGAAGACGTGCCAAGGATGATTAAAGAGGGTAAAATTAAGTATCGCGAGCACATCTGGAATGGCTTGGATAAAGCTGGGGAGGCATTGTTAGCGGTTCAGGATGGGAGCAACAAGGCTAAGGCGGTGGTTCATGTTGCTGAGACATAATGGAATGTCATATTTCATGAGGAAACAATTGTACTAAATTGTACTGTCGAGTATTACGAATGCAGAAGAACGACTCTAATTAGTAATAACCTTCCTGGAGAAAATGATGCCCGCCACCACTGTAATTGATCCCCCCTGTGCCAATTCTGGTACACCAATGATCAGCAATTCATTCAGGGAATGCAGATCAAATACAGATGCATCCATTGAGCCTTGATGACGTGTTCTTGATTGTTATGCAACTACCTCATCGCCTTGAACTTCGAACATGTCCGAGATTAGTGACGCAGATGGTTGACATTAAACACTGAGAACGGAAAACTGTATTTCATACACAAACACTCCGGCATCATGACACAGGGAAAAAATGTAGTAAAAATGCGACTCAACATCACCTTCGAACGGGTGCAAAATTATACTTGTACCAGTGGTTACGAATTGCGGGGAAATTATTAATGGCGGATGTGTCATATTTCCGCATGGAAGTGTCAGCTTCTCACTTCGTTTGCACGGTTTTGATACTGAATGCAATTTACCGACACTGTGAATACACTGATGCCGCAACGACAGTGGACACGCACTACAGTTTCAGAGGAACTGGCTGCCGGCAGCTGCAATTCATATAACTTCTACTTTCTCCTACTTCTAAAACCGTAACCATGCCATCCCTCACAGAGACGAAATCCTACAACTTGTCTTTCCGTCTTCCCAAAACTCCAGTCGCAATTTTCGTCGGAGGAACAGCAGGAATAGCCGAGGCAATGGCGCGCGGGTTAGCTATATATACAAATGGAAATGCGCACATTATAATCATTGGCCGTACCCAAGCTGCAGCAGAGTCCATCATTGCATCTTTTCCTCCACCCAGAAAAGAGGGGAAATACGAATTTATCAAATGCGACATCGTACTGATGAAAAATGTATACGACACTTGCGAAAAAGTGCTCAGTCGGGTCTCGAAAATCAACTACCTCGTTATTTCTGCAGGCCTAAGCTCTTTCTCCGGTCGCGAAGAGACCAAGGAAGGCTTAGATAAGAAGATGGCCATTCGTTATTACTCCCGGTGGGCTTTCATCGACGGCTTGCTTCCAGGATTGAAAGCAGCAAAGGCGAGAGGGGAGCAAGCCAGCGTAATGAGCATCCTTGCAGCTGGACTCGCACCAAAGGTCGTCACCGAAGATTATGGATTTAAGAAGAATTATAGTGCTTTCAAAGTTTTGTTTCAAACGATAAGCTACAACGAATTGATGGTCGCTGTGAGTCATCTCTGAAAATTCACTTATATTTCAACATTGATTCTCTTGAAAAGGAATATGGAAAGAGAGAGCCCGATATCGCATTCACTCACGCTTACTCTGGTCAAGTCCGGCACAATAAGCCTGGTCACGAGGGATGGGGAATGAAGATATTGTATTATATCAAGCTTCCCATTTTGTGGCTCATGGGTATACTTATTTACCCCGAGGAAAGTGCTGAATACCATCTCTATTCGCTCTTTCAAGGCAAGAATGGGATGTACAGACGAAATGACAAGGGAGATGATATTGGGATGAAGAAATTCCCAGGAACGGGAGAGGACCAAATCAAGGTTTGGGAACATACCGTTGAGGACGTCGCGAAAGCGAGAGAGTTAAGTCGTTGATGGAGTGAGTCGTCAGAATGAAGTGTTTTATTTTAGTATAAGATTGTAAAACCTTTATTCTTTCATATCTTGTCACAAATAAAATTGTTTCTAAATATTTCCTAAGTTTTTTTATCGCGAACTGAGACAACGAAGATGCGAACCAAACACCCTGGCCGGTATACTTAAGCTTATCCCATTCCCATCTGATGAAGAAATATACACCCATTAGCTGTTATCCAACAAATGTTGTGCAATATGTTACAGTTCGTCCCACAGGTGCATGTAATACTTATAACGCTGTTGTACTGTCCTCTCATAAACCCTCGGATTCCACTGAGTCATCACAACCTCAACTTCTACTCCGAGATCCCTACCAAGGTTACAAATTGCCAATATATATTCTTTACTCGCGTCTTCATTAACAATCTCAGCGCTGCACTTGAAGTGTGAAAGTGGAACCGGTGGATAATTGTTCGTAGAGCCACTGATTAAGGCTCTTGATCTCGAGCGCATAATTTCCATCAACAGCGGGAAGTCGTAGTTGTGACAGATCACAGTGTCCAGTCTCCGTAGCAATGGTAGCAACAATTGAGCTTCTGATTTTTTGGGATTCCAAACCAAATTCTTAAGTAGCTCGCGATGGTTATCCAGGCTGAATAAAGTAAGATGTTCGATGTATGGAAGTTCCATGAGAATACTGAGGATTGTTTCATTGCAACTCGTAAACAGTCGTAATGTTTTTATTTCACATCTTAATCTTTCAATCGCCGATAACACTGCACCAGCTTCGATATAACCGATGATTTCGACGTTGGAAAGACGAGGAACAACGAGAAGCGACCAAATTATTGGCCATGAAAACTTTGAAATGCATGCAAATGTGTATAGCGAAGGAAGTGTTACAGGCTGACACGGTTTAATTCCACGAATAATTGAAGTTTCATTTAACGTCAGATTTTCGAGGAGGGGCATGTTATGCAATACAAAGATAAGTTTGTCCTCGTTTATGGTACAACACACGAGTTCGAGTTTCTTCAACGTTTTACAAAATGGGTAGCACCGAAAGTCCTTAATACATTCCAACTTGAGTTCCTCCAGTACGGTAGCATTTTGATGGATATAAAATGCTGAGTTATAATTTATTGAAGTTATATTTTCCTCGGATATATCCAGTCTTCGAAGTTTTCCAAGCCCCTGCTGTTTAACTAGATCCATGATATGAAAATCACCCATATGTTTCAGTGTACTCTCACAGATTGAAAATGTCTCCCAGCGATTTGCGTGGGCAGCAACAAGTTCGAGTACAATGACAACGGGGTACACACTGCATGACATTGATATCTTCCATGGACAAAAAGAAATCGAAAGCGGTAATGTTCCGGAGAATTCGAGACATAGACGGGTACGCCAGTAAATGCACTGTTCCATTGTTGCCCATCTGTCTCGTGGACATTCCGATTTATCAACAATAAAGTCAGCCCATAGTATTGGAGTGCTTTGCACCACGCTTCTCCAAAGTGAGCAAACTTGCAGTAGATCCCATATCGGATGACCGCCATGGCTCAGGCTTATGGATTCAGTGCAGACGTGGGTGAATATTTCGCCCAGAAGCTCATTGGGAAGCTTAAGTGCGAGTGATTGACTATTCGAGGCATCATTCGATTCGATTAGCGTGGATGAAGTATCTGGCAGGGTACATTTGCTAATGGTCTCAGTCAAGGACCAGATGGCATAATCACTAAATGAGTAAGTAAAGACTCCTCAAAGCGAAATGTAACGTACGCACCGAGAAAGCCAGCCCATCCCAAAAGTAAAACCAGCGGTTCAGTTATTGTTTCGTTAAGTCTTATAAGCTATAATGTCGTAGTTAGTGTGCAAGAAACGGAGCCGCTAGTTTAATATTTATTTCAATTCAGTCGTTTGAGTTGTGCTGCGTAAGTCTGACTCGAATGCAATCAATGCAATCCGGTACATGAACTTCGTACGCTGATTGGTTTGACAAAAGGAATGCGAAAAAAGAGAGCCCAATATTGCATTCACTTACGCTTGCTTTGGTGAGGTCCGGTATAACAAGCCTGGTTTCAAATTTCAGGGATGGTACATCAAGATCGGGGGATTTGGAGTGGACGTCTTACCTCAAAGCTCCAATTCCGGAGTCGAACACATATATACGCATCAATATTCATATTGAACCAAAACAACGCAATTTCAAGTCAATAATATATACAACTTATACAAAAATTTAAATTCTTTCCCCCTCCAAATCGACTAATCACTGATCAGCAACCTTAACAACAGCCTTAGCCTTATTCAACCCCTTCTGCACAGCCAAAATCGCCTCTCCGGCTTTATCCAGTCCTTCCCAAACATGCTCACGATACTTCAACTGGCCTTCTGCAAGTAACTTCGGCACCTCGTCGTAGAATTGCGTTTCGTATTTGGGATAGAGGCGGTGTACGATGAAGCCGTTTATGGAGAGTGATTTTGAGACTACGTGGAAGAGGTTCTGTGGGGGGTGTTAGCGGTGTACAGGGGAGAGGAGTAAGGGAGAATGAAAGGTGGTTGAAGAAGAGGCACGAGACAAGGAAGAGGAATGAAGGGAGCGAAAGGGACGACGGTATGAGGAGGGGTGATATCATGAGATGGCAGAGGAAGTAAGGTTCCATCGCCGAGTTGGGAAGAGGAAGTGCCAGTGGAAAGAGCGGTAACGAACAAAAGGACCAACACAAGACAAACGAGAACAGAAAGAAAACATACCTTACAAACAGCACCACCAGTATTATACCCCGAAATCATTCCACACTCAATGAACCTTCCGTTGAGCTTTGAAGCTTCCAGTGCGGCATCGAGCGTTTCGCCGCCTACGTTGTCCCAGAATCTGTAATGAATGTGTCAGTGTGTGGGTAAAGTGGATGGGAAGGATGGGGGCGAGGGGGGGTACGAGAGTATGATGTAGGAGCAGCAGCGTGCTGTGAGGGGACGATAGCGCAGAGCCTGATACACCCCCCCCCCCCTCCCTCAACCCCCACAAAAAAACAAGACAAAAAACGCACATATCAATCCCCCCCTCGCGCTTCAACACCTCCTTCACATCCTCCGTCTTATAATTAAACACCACATCGGCTCCACACTCTTTCATGAATGCGACTTTGTCATCTGAGCCGGCGGATCCGATGACGCGGCATCCTGCGCGTTTCGCTAGTTGGATTACGAGCCTAGGATGGTAGATCAGTAATGGAATGAAGGAGAAAGAGATAAGGGGAGGAGATAAGGGGAGGAAGGAAGGGGGAAGACACTTACGATCCAACAGGTCCACCACCACTAGACACGAAAACCGTCTCACCCTCCTTAGCATGAGAATACTCCTTCCACGCCATATACGCCGTTTTACCAGGCATACCAGCCGCGCCTACATACACCGACCAAGGGAGATTGTGCTTGTTATCGAGGACACGGAGCTGGTTTGCTTCGGTGCTTGATACGATGCTGTAGTTCACGAATTCTATATTACAATAACCACGCGTAAGCGTCACAGTAAAGAACAAGGGAAGACAGAAGACATACGCAAAAGCCCATAAACATGATCACCCTTTTTAAATCCCTCCTTCTCACTCCTTATAACAACCGCAACCGCATAATTATAAATCGGCTCGCCAAGCTTGAACGCAGGAACATAGCTCTCCGTCTTTGCGTCGCGCATTTTGCCTCGTAGGTAGGGATCGATGGATACATCGAGGATTTTGAGGAGGAGGCCACCGTTTAAGGGTGCGTTGTCCAGATCGATGGTTTGTGTGGTGTCGTAGATTGTTGTTTTGCCTGGTTCGGGGTACCCTGTAGATTAGAATTGGTTAGTGAGAGGGAGAGGGGAGGGGGAAGGAAGGACCTTGAGGGATAGAGTTGAATATGACGCGGGCGTTTGTTACTGCTGGTGACATCTTTGTTTTGCTTCCGGTAGAATTGAAGAAACGAGAATCCAGCTGTGCTTATATACACCCCGCCCCACACCCTAAGGTATGACGATAATGATGACGAACATCGACTGGGTCCAGCCAGCTCGACAACTTCATATCCACAAACGGTTAGAGTCCCACTCCCAAACCGGGACGACTTACTCACCTCTTTGTCACTATCCCCCCTCCCCCGCTCGCTGCGTCAGCCTTGTAGCCTGTAAATATGTGTAAGAGCACCACCATTGGCTTGATTCGAAAAACCACGTCGCTTGGAGCGGGACGGTGCAATCCGACCGACGATGATCGGCTTCCGGAGGGTAGGATTCCGAGGGAGATGACGGTTGGTGGGGGTCGCATATTCCACTTTTTGCGGGGATTATGGAAGGTGCTTAGTGAGTGTATGGCATGTGGATGTGGTGGGTGAGGTTGAGAGCGTTTCTATCCTTGTGGAAGGAGGTGAAGAGGAGCGCTTCAGGGTCGACGACATTGCGCTGTTGTGGAGCCGTGGGAACTTTCATTGATGCATCTTCGAATTGCTTCGAACTCAATTCGAACTTTCGTTGTACTTTCGCCAATGTCCAGCAAACATCAGAAACTATCCCCGGCGTAAAAGCAACGTTTGAGCAGCATATAAGCAAATGAACGATAAAAATTAGAGCAATATCGATCTAACATACATCTACCAGGTTAAAAAAACTATAATCCATCCGTACCCTCCTCGTACGGTATCATCTCATCACCTTGCATTAAAATATTCACAGCATACGTATCACACTGCACTTCTGCAAGCGCCCTCGAAATCGGTGGCATACTCGTATACCACCTATACCTCTCTCGAATCTTCCCAACATCCTCCAAATCATCAATACCAAACACCTTACACATAATCTCAAACACCTCCCTTCTCGCTTGAAACGCTTTCATTTCCTCAATAGAGCCATTCGAGACGAATATGAATAGAAATTCGTATGGAGTGTATGGACGGCCTTTGGGTATGGATATAATCCTACGCGTTTTACAATCCGATAGTATCAATTACTTGTAAGTAAAATTTTAAATTTTAAAACTTAAAGAACACACACAGATCATCCTGGTAAATCACATCAAACCCACCCTTAACCCACCTATTACTTATCCTCCCATTCGTCCACCCCGCAGCGTAGACTAGGACTAAACTGAAGTCCGTTCTTAGGTACTTCGACTTTGGTTTTCCATACGGGGGTATTTCGTCCAGGTTGAAGATTGGTTGGAAGAATTTGTCGAAGCTGTTTGGGATGGTAATGTTAGTGTAGAAATGAACGTACACTGAATAACGCATGGATAGATGGTCGTTGAGGGTGTCAATGAACAAAAGAAAACGCACGTTTAAGAAGTTCAACATAGTCATGTGACGCTGTACCCTCGAGGAATCAGCAGGGAAGAGGGAGGGTAAAGGAGAGGCGTGTATGTACCTGACTTTTACGATGTTCATAATGACTTTGGGGGTGCTTGAAGTGCAAGAACAGTAAAATCGTCAACTTCGGTTTATATCAGAAGCGCACTGGATGCTCAATATAAGCGCAGGCTATACTATAATCAATACGCATTTTAAATATAAAGAAATAGGGCCGGCAAGCGGCAGGGCCCACTACCACCTCATTTAACTGACATTTATTTACCATGATAAGTCAAGGAGGGGGAACTTTTAATTAATAAGCAAGGGGCAAGAATGGTTGGCAAGTTGTATTAAAAGAGATCTGTTAATAATATATTACATTAATAGTGATAGTGAAAAATGCCTTGAATTTGGAGTTCATAAGTCTGAAACAGAAATAGATCATAAATAGGCAGGTTGAAATTAAGGAAACAAACATACTCTGAACCAGGCATATCTGTCCAACCACTGGACCAATTTAGCGGTAATGAAGATTGTAGTACCGGAGGTGAGATTCAAGTAATTTTCCTTTAAAAAACAAAGTGAATACATGGAACCGCCGTCAATAAATGTAAAAACAGAATAACGAACATCAATGAGGGAGAATGAGGTAGAGATAGCTGCTTATACGATGCGAATAGGAGGGTAGCCCATGATTGAACCTGGGAATGGCCTTATGCATACGGCGTGAAGACGACTGGAGGAGTAAGCAACTAAGACCAAACAAATGAAGGACGTAGAAGGAAGAAAAGGGTAGCATAGGAAGAAACGAGGGAGGATGAGAAGGGGAAACGGGGACAGAGAACAAAGTACAAAGCTGAAGCTTTCACCGGAAACATTTTTATTACCAAGTATTTGAGCCAGTACAGTACAGCGTAATGCATTGATTGAGTTTACACAAAACCGCACTACACCGAAATCGACCTTATGAATACAGGATACCTGACCCATCCGTCATCCAGGTAAAACCCCTACACCTCTCCCATGCTCGACTCAAATATCTATCCCCATTTCGCCTAAACAACAAACTCGAAAAACTCCGTAATTATGACCGTGAAATCACACTCTCCCATGCCCAAAAAGCCAGCGTAAGCTGCACAGTCACAACTCATTGGGTCCAGTTTTCCCCGTCAAAAGGTATAACTCTCAATTTCATCGCAGCGAGATCCCTCTTTCGATGGTAGTATCATAGTAACAAATCTGTAACTTCAACGTCCCGTTAATTGTCAACGTAATGCAACAGGCAAGAGTTGAACGTACCACGCAGCCGCTGCAAGAAGCCTCCTAAGTGCCAAATGTTGTGTTAGTTGAGCGCAGTCATCTCAACGCCTAAATCTCGGCGTTGAACGTAGGTCAGTTCTTATAACCATACCTTAGCGGGTGATGTACCTTACCTGCCTGCCTGATTTAACCATGTTTCTTCACCAGCAAGAAAGCTTCAGCAATACCAGCTGGAGCATACTCTGGATAGTGCGTTAATGTAATATAGGCAGATAGATGGGTGGTGGAGGACTCGTCTGGATTCAGATAAAATCGGCTAAGTGTAATGAAAAACTCGAGAGAAATCAGGGGGTTTAAAGTGAACCGACAACATAGTGAGAGGTAGAGAGTGTGAAGGGGAAAGAGAACAAGGGCATGACTCTGTCGAGTAGAGAGCCACCACACACGCGAATAAATGAAGACAGGAAACGAACCGATCTCGAACCAAACCCAAACCGGTCCCTCACGCCATCCTCCCCCTCCCCCTCCAGTTCACCCTCCCCAACACTTAACATCCCAACACTCGTCATAACATTCTTCACACACCGTCGAGGCCCACTCCAACCTACCCCTACTCTCCTAATCGACCTCCGCATGCTCCCAAACCCACGTAAAGACCTATGCTCCACCCAAGCTGGATTATCGAAGAGCCTACGGGGGTGGCTTGCCCAGAATGGCGAGTTTACGAGGATGCGTGTTCGAAGATTGAGGGGGTATTGAAGGAGTGGGAGGATGCATTGATGAAGAAGGAAAAGGAGAGGGAGGCGAAGGGTCCCGAATACAAAAATCAGCAAGGAGAGGATCTGAGATGAGTGAATTCATCAGCAGTCACAGGATTGTCACAGGCTCCAGCCAATCAGGTTGAGATCACGTTCACGAACCTGTAAATCGCCTTATAGGGAAATCAGATGTCCCTATAACCCAACTACCTTAAAAGGTAGTGGGAATATGAATACAGTAGAACGCCTTATAACCCATACCCCTCCGGAGGTAGCTCGGGCTATGGCTTTTTAGGAGCCATGGAATAGATGGAGCGTATCGCCCGTGGGAATTTTATTTCGGCAGGAAAACAACATAACAAATTCAATAATCATTGCAATTTTTGTATGATACTATATATAAATGTAGTGAATAACCAAAGCAAAGTCAGTGTAAGTAGTGTAAATTGACACATACCCATATCAGCAAGCCATGTGTTATAACATACCTTTTATTTCCTGAATACCTATGTGGAGTCAATCAATTATTAGAATATTGTGGGAGTGAATTTACGAATAATAGATGTGTAAACTGTAGTATGATTCAAGTATGGCTAATATGATCCACAAAATTGTAGTTAATTTCCGATGTATGCTACGTACAGGGTCATTTGACTACCATATATAGTAACCAAACCTATGGGTTTTTTTTTGCAAAGGGGTATGGGTATGGGGTACAGCTAAATTATGGGTTTTTACCAAAATCCCCTGCCTCCCAACTCGGGAGCCATCAAATGCCATGGGGTATAAGGAGTTATGGGTTGTCTCGGGCATGGGTTAAAAGGCGTTCTACTGTATTCTGCAGTTCTGTCGTAGATTCAGTTATCACCTCTAATTCATATCCTCCCACTCCCTCAACCCGTCCACAATTCTCGCCCACCTTCCCCCGTGCCATTTCTCAATCTCTTTCCACTCTTTACTATCCTCCCCTAAACGGATTCTAATGCACACAAGCACCCCCGCAATTGCAAAATCAACAAACATAGGCTGACAGCCCATAGTAAATATTCCCTTCTCAGCCCTAGAATTAAACCACCCATCTACCCGTCCAAGTTCATCTCTAACCTTATTCAAACCATCCATCTGTTCGTCCTTTGTCAAATTTAATAGTTCGTCCCATATATTGCTAGGAAATCTTTGCGAGATGTATTCTGTACTTCTGGGCGACAGAATTTCAGTCAAGTTTCGGAGGAGACATCGGAAGTATGGGTAGAATATCTCTGTGAATGTGTCGACGAATGCGATTGTGAGTATCTTCATGTCTTTTACCACTACAGCTGGTGTCTCCGGGTACGTATCGTCAAGATACTGGGCGATAACAAACGAGTCGGCCATTACTTTTCCCGCCTTCGTATCATGTATCGCTGGAAGTGTGTACAGCAGTGATCCATCTGCTTTCGCACTTGTCGGCCGGACCCCAAGGTTCTTTGTGACCTCTTCTATGTCAGGGTATTCGATGAACACGGTTTTGTAAGGCAGACTTTTATAGTTCAGGATGTAACTAGATGGAATTAACTAGATGCTGAAGAAGAGAAGAGAAAATAAGTATACGCACCGGACTTTCCAGGTGTTCAGATTCCATGCTTTAGTCGATGTTGTAGAGTGGATGTCGTAGAAAGTTATCATCGTAGCCCTAATCTCTTAGGGTGCAAAGTAGGATTTCCAATCACGATTATAGGATGTCCTATTTTTATTCCATAACGATACGGCGTCACTTTCAGAAGCAATCTTTGTAAGTCATTCCAGAGACTTAATAATAATAACTCGGTAAGCGCAGAACTTCCCACTGGACTTGGAAACACTCAGCATTGGCCGGTGACCGAAGTGATTGGTGAATTCTCCACAAGTCTAAGGTCAGTATCTAATACGTTGGTTGCCTCGTTGAATAATCAACTAAAATAGTCACCATACTTACAATACTTTAGTTATGCTGTACTCACGTGGTAATTTGGAGAGTCCTCTGAAACAACTGGAAGACACATCGTATTAGTAGCGCTAAGAATATAAATTAATAATTAGTGATGAAAAGGATGGAGCAAGCAAGGAGCAAGGCTGAGCCAATGAGCCGGGAGCAAGTGATTCGGAGTCCGGAGTCCGGAGCGGTTATTCCGACCCCGAGGTCGTGATAACATGATTATGTACATCGAATAATTCTCACGGTTCGAAGACGTGCACTGCGATGATGGGACGAGCTTGGTTGTCGTCAACCACGACTCGGACAAGAATGCAACGGACACAAAAGGCTAAGTTCAACGTGTCAGTCCTCCTTTCACTACCTTTTATACTACTAGACACCATGAACCAAGCACCACCGCCAATCCTGACAATCTCTAAACAATCTATTCTTCAACTAAAGTGGTGGACACCTCACGGTCCTCTAGACGTGGGAAATGTCATACCACTGGTTCACAAAAGGGAATTCAAGAAGGGTGGATAGTGATTATGGTTTTCCAGGTACGTTCAACCGAATTCTAGTACTCCAGCACTCTTCTAATAGCTACGTCGTTTATCGACTTCGCCATAGATACGAACTATGATTCAAGTTTGAGACTTACGATTGCTCGTCTCTGTGGTATTGATGGTTTCTTGATGGACTGGGTAGGCAGGAGTGAATATTATGATGTTGTTAGGGTTGCTGATGAGCAGGTCGTTTCCTCGTGGGTCTTTCTCTATAAATGAACACGGGAGCAAAATAGCTGATGGTGGATATAGACTTAAAAATGATACTTAGCATCATTGAATGGTCCGTAAGTCCATCGCTATGGCTGATTCCCCGGGTCCAATTCTAATGTCTATGCAGTACTCTATCTCAAAAGAACACATGTTCTGCCAAGCACAGACATCGCAATCACATTGTTCACCTTCGTGATCTTCGGGCCTTCCCCCAAATCGTACACGGTGCCCTTCGGAATCTGTTCAACAGCGCTTAATCCATGCGTGTTTCGCCCTCAGAGAGCTGACCTGCAACATCCAGCAGCAATACTACGGGCGCTGGGCCTGTTGGACTGTATGCGTCTTTCGTTTCCTTCATTCTGCCGTTCTTTCCTTCTTCCTCGTCTTAGATTCATCGCTTCTACTGGTTCTCATGAAAAACGATTGCGATGGGGACGTGACATTCAATTATAAGACCAATCAGGAGGTGTTGGAGAAGGAGGGTGGACTTGATGTGTACACCCTTTCTCCGTTTCTTTATCAGTATCGAAATGAATTCATTCAGCAACAGTTACTGGCACAACGTAGGCACTGGAAGCCAAACTCGGAGTTATATTCATCTCTTGTATGATTTCGGGGTATAATGGCGATGGAGTCGCTGTTAAGGTGTGTTCTCGTCTCCTCCCCCGTTTCTACCAATTCATACAGCACCTATGGGACGGTCTAGAGGAGACTGGAAAATCCATTCTTGCAGTGCAGAAAGGATTAAATGTAAGGAAGGCTGTTGTTAAGATTGCTGATGATTAATTGATTTATAGTGTTGGGGCTTTACGTTTTATAGCGAAATATGACTGAAGTTGTACGATTCACAGACGACCTAATTCAAGTTTTAACATCGCTGAGGTATTGATGATTTCTTAATAGGCTGGGTCGACAAGAGTGTTCGGCCCAAGTTTGGCCACTTGCCAGGCGAATATAATGAAGGTAGAAGTTGTTAGGGTTGCTGATATTTCCTCGTGAGTGCTTCTTATCATATGAATGGCAGAGGAACGGTTCGGCGAGCTGATCGTGCGTGCTTATAGATTTACAGTAAGCCTTGCCAATGAGACAGAACATTCTTACAAAGACGTAGTGTATAGTTTGCAGCGCTTAAGTACTTTTGAATGGTGCCATCCGTCATCACTATGGCGTGATTTCTATCCAAATCCAACATTCTACAGGGCTATATTTCAAAGAACACACATACTGTCAAGCACACAGCAACCGCGTTCTTTATCTTTGTGCTCTTCGGAGCTTTTGTCCAAATCGTACACGGTGCCCTTCAGAACCCGCTCAACAGCGCTTAATCCATGAACGTCATTGTCTTCTCAGAGCTGACTTAGCAATGAATTCTTAGAAATATCCCGCTGCAACGCGCTCCAACGGTCCATACACCTCAAGCTTCGCCCACGGACCTTCGCTTAGATCTAATGAAAAGACTCATCTAATATCGCTTAAATCAGTCCGTCCGGTGTGTGCTAGTGGCTGGTGCCATTTACTGGCTTACAAATAAGAAACACCATCGTGATTGCTTTTCGGGTTGTCGTACCCTCTCAATCGTATAAAAGCGAGATATCGTGGATTTCAGAACAACATTCCTTTCCAATTTCAAGCTTCTCTTTCATTCAGCTAAACTTCATAGACAAAAATGGCACCAGTAACCAACGGGCGCATTGTTTTTAACGCTATCCCTGATGGTCCGTCTTTCATCCTCTCCATTTCACGAGGTCGCGTACTGAAGGTGAGAAAAAATAAGGCTAGCCTGCGCATCATAGAGAACAAATACAATCTCCCTTGGTCCGTGTTTGTCGGTGCTGCCGGGATGGCTGGTAAGACCGCCTATATGGCGTGGAAGGAGCACTCCCATGCGAAGGCAGGTGAAACATTGTTTGTTTCTACGGGCGCTGGGCCTGTTGGATCGTATGTATTTTTTTTTCATTCGTTCTCCCTGCCTTCCTTCTTCCTTATTTGATTCTTTCCATAGTATCGTAATTCAGCTAGCCAAACGCGAGGGGCTGAGAGTCATCGCTTCCACTGGCTCTGATGAGAAACTACAATTCATGAAAGATTGCGGTGCGGATGTGGTATTCAATTATAAGACCAATAATACGCAAGAGGTGTTGGAGAGGGAGGGTGGAATTGATGTGTAAGCCCTTTCTCTGCTTATTGGTATCAGTATCGTAACTACGTAACTCGTGTCAACAGCTACTGGGACAACGTAGGCGGTGACACACTAGCTGCAGCACTGGAAGCTGCCAAACTCGGAGCTAGATTCATCTCTTGTGGTATGATTTCGGGGTATAATGGCGATGGAATCGGTGTTGAAGTACGGCCTCTTTCTACGCCTCTCCTCCGTTTCCATCAACTCATACTTTTCACGTCACAGAACCTCTACCACATATTTGCCAAATCCCTCTCCATAAATGACTTCATCGTTAGCCGCCTTTACCATAAATATGACACACAGTTCTACGACGAAGTACCTCGGCTTCTTGCTGAAGGCAAGCTGAAGTTCCGCGAGCACCTTTGGGAGGGTCTGGAGAAGACTGGAGAATCCATTCTTGCAGTGCAGAAAGGGTTGAATGTAGGGAAGGCTGTGATTAAAGTTGCTGATAATTAAATGGTTTGTATCATCCATGTAAGAAATATGGGGGAAGATTTAGTGACTATTTGAATGGTGAAGAACCGATGTACTATAGTGTTAGTTGATATATTTTTATAACAAAATTGACTCAAGTTGAAATCTCAGAAGTTCAAGCTTCAAGTACTATAAAGTTACCAGGAATCATTTATATACTGGTAGTATCACATCCCATGTACAATACATGCCCCTGCATACCCTGTAGAGTTCAATTCAAAGAAGACAAATCACTAGCTCATACTAAATATTTCATGACAGAGTCCTAGAGCGTATGCGTAGCCTCATCACATAGCCATCATTCACACATTAATTCATCATATCAAATATATTTATCATATCCCTCTTTGTAAACTCGAAAGCAATTGAAAAATATTTATAAAATACCACAGGTTACAAGATTAATGCCAGTATGATACATCCGTCACTAATCACTCCGAGTCTGGGTGTATAGGTACCTCGTCAGGTACACCACGCATGAAAACATTCCGAGCAGACGTATCATAATATGCTTCTTCGGGTAGTTTGCGAAGCGGGGCCATACGTCTATACCACTTATACCTCTTTCGAATTTTGATAACATCCTCCGGATCGTCTATGCCAAACACCTTGCATATCAATTGTAACATTTCCTCCCTTCGGGCCTGAAATGCCATCATTTGTTCCTCGGAGTCATTCGTGGCAAATATAAATAAAAACTCGTTTTCGGAGTAAGATCGACCATTCGGTACTTCAATAGTCCTAAGATAAAGAGACTTAGTGAGATGTCGATGATAATCATTTTCAAGACCAACGTACGGATGGTTTTCGTAGGTCTTATCATACCCTCCCTCAATCCACCTCTGTCTTAGACATTCACTCGCATTGTGGATAGAACCGCGAAGATCATATTTACGACACACTTCTCCATATGTCATTGTCCACCCCGCAGCATAAACTGGGACCAACTGGCGTCCAGCCTTAGGTACATCGACCTTCGTTCTCCAGACTGCGGGTATTTCATCGAGCTCAAACGTTAGTTTAAAAAATTCATCTAATCTGTTCAATATCAAAGTTAGTGTTGACGTAAAGATCACACAATCCAAGAAACAAATGCATACACTGAAAGAAGCACCTTCATGCTTGCTGGTCGTTGAGAAGTAAAGAAAGGAGGATGCCTGAGTTTCTTATTAAGGAGATTCAACACTAGTCATGTGATGAAATCATGTAGTTCGTATCATATGTAGTACTATCGCAGCAGGCAAAGCAGGCAAGACTGTTTTATTCCAGGGGTGATTATGATAAATATCTTGGACACATTTTAACAAATTTTTACTGTACAGAATTTTAAATTTCTGACAGCCACATTTCTATTGGAATACCTTATAAAATTTTAGATATTCAGTGTATATACAAGAGAAACTACTTTAAATTTTGTGAGGACACTTCCCATGAGGATTGGGAACCCCGCCTCAAATGTCTGTCTCGATTTCATCAATGAGCTTGGGATTGTGGCCTTGAATCAAAAGTGTTGATAAATGTGGTACTTGATGTATGACTCACTGTCTCTTACCTTACCTACCATGTAAGAATTGGGTTATCGAATCAAATGTTTTCATGAGTTTTTCTTATTGTGAGAAAAACTTCTCCAGCCGACTTCATAAATATAAAATATCTTCGGGCTCGATGGTGACTCTACAATCTACGAGTCCACAATCTGGAAATATGATTGCTGAGGTTCAACTGGAGAACGAAAAGTACTTTATCATAACCAATGACTCCAATGACTCAAGCACCAATTACAGGCCGGTTCTCAAAATGAAATGAAAAGGCACACAAACAGCATTGCAATAGTAAAACATTACGTATTGTAAGCAGGATATTAAGATCATCGCGGGGATTCGGAAGGTAGTACAGAGGGCACTACCATTTCTAATCCATACGTTCCAACGAGCCGCAGTGCAATAGGACGTTCGGATGAACGAATTTTCTGTACCCGATTCGTAATGTATACGCTAATTTTATACAAGTTTAAAAAGGTATGTTGTCATTATCTACTATTAGTACTATACTTACATGGTTTGAAGGTGTATACTAATAATTATAGGGTCATTACACGAACGTCGAGTTATAAGTATCTCTGACACTTCAACTAAACATGACGTTCTCCCCACAACGTCTGTAGTGATGGAATACCCATAGCCACCACGTCCATGGTTAACGGATCGACCTTCCTACCCGTACACCATATACCGAAATTATTAAGCTTCCAATCGCAATACTTTCGAGATTTCATCTCATTTCGGAATGCAAGCTGTCAGGAGGACATCTCAGTACGGAGGTTAACGGAAATAAGCGTAGGACCGACCAATACATTCGGTTGCCACATAAATGAGCTGGGATAAGACAAGGAAACCGAGAATAGGCTCGGTAATCTCGATGCCAATAAATCAACAGTGGTGACGTCGATTTCACATGCATCTATGCTTAAATGCTGGAGATTACTGTGGTTGGTGAGGACGTCGAGTAATTTACGTATTTCGACAAGATCAAGGGTTCGATCTCGTATCCTCAATTCTTCCAGTGTCCCCTCGGACCTCTTGATGATTTCTATAGTAATGTCCAGCCCATTCGGTAACGTCGTTGGAAATATCTCCAGGGCTCTGAGATTCGTAAACATATTTTCGTTGAGAAGTAGCTCTCCGATCCATATTGATACCGGAATTTCTGCACTCCTGTCAATGAAAGAGTCCAATGGATTGAGCAGTAAGGTGAGCTCTTCCAAGTTCCCCGCGGTCCGATGTAACAGGCGTGTCAATCCAGAAACATCAGATGGAAAAGCCTTATTGAAACCTGCCTTGACGTCGAGGGCTTTCAAAATGGGCAGTGGTTCCATGTGAACGAAGAATGGTCCCAAGTCAGGTGAATCCCATGACCACAATCGAAATGATTGCAGTTGCCCTGCGAACATGTTCACAAAGGGTGCTATCTGAAAAACCAGTATTCGCTGATCGTGTAGCTGATGCGTATTTGTAATGTCAAGTGCCAGGTCTGTGAGACAACCAAACTTTGGGCGCGATAACATTGCCAGGCGGTGAAATTCCAAGCTTCCCACAAGAGCAACGCGCTGGAGATTTGAGCCGAATGTAGACCACGCCATACTGAAGAGATGCTTTAAATTGCACAGTTCCGCGAGGTCTGTCGCGTCAATGATGATATCGTTGACCCCTGTCAGTCCAGGAATCACTTCAATCAAGGCCACAATCATTTCATTGACGGTAGGGTACCTATCAAGTTGATGATTGTTCGATTGTGTAGCGACAGTTGGATGGCAGTAAATACTGCGCTTTCTGTGGTCATGGACCTCTGACGAATCGTCCGGATGTAGGGCTAGATATCCGGATACGGGCGCCATTCGAATATTCATAGATCGGGTATACTGAGCTATAGCTGGATCGCTGCTCTCAGGCGGAGTTAGCCGAGACATAAAAATAGAGTATAAATGTCCCTAGTACGTACGACAATCGTTGAAGGAGTTTCCGAGACAGCGATGCGTTTTGTGTTGAGATTGATATATGCCTGTACCTGACCCCCATTGCTAGGCGGAAGAAAAGACGATTGAGGTTGAGCACGTTGCGCAATAGTTCATCCGGAAGAAAACTCGCAATTTCTATCCAGATATCTGCTGGTATTTCTGTAGGCATAGATTATATGAACAAGGTGAGCGGAATAGCAGAGAGAGGATAGCCCAACGCGAGCGCGTCGATTGGTTTTGGCTAGGAGCTTGAGGTGGTACAGGGTAGACAGGACGTTCCTCGAGAAATGCATCACTCCCTATATATCGAGCTGCCAGATATCCGGTCGGTGGACGCTAGGAACGGACGTACAGGGTTACTACTAAGATATTGAAGTCTCTTCCGAGCTCATCTGGAAATGATATCTCTGAGAGCGATCAACTCTTCGGCATAATGTCTGGCAAACTTGGCGAGGCGGCTTATGTCATGGTCTACACGGGAGGTCTTGAAAACATACAAGGTTCGTTAGCAACGCTTTAGACAAGAACTACCGGAAATGAAGCTGCGGTCTCCGTTCAGAGGTGGATCGGGTAAGACGGGCTGCTGAGTGTGGAGAGTGGACGACGAGAAAATTAGCAACGGCGTGAGTCCTTGATGCTGATCACATCGCCTAAACGAGAAAGTGCTTAGCGCCACGGCGCCACATGTAATATACTTATGTATGTGATGTTGGATTGCAATTTAACAGTCAAAGTTTATTTAAGTATATTTGAATCTGTATTTATGTGCTATGTATTGTAAGTTATACAGAAGCATTACTGAGATGTACTGTCCAATAAGATGACATTCAGTATCTCCAGTGCTTTGCTCGAAATTTCGTGCTACCGCTCAAACACGGCAAGTAGAAAAGCCAAGCAATTTCAGATATGACTCTACTGGAATTAAGTTTTCCTAGAAACGATGTAAATAGGAGAAGCTAGTAATTATGCGGCTTATATCTGATTCATTGTCAGATCTCAGTCTCATCAACCCATCAGCGTAGACTTTTCTGAACATGATTGTCCTGGGTTGACTTGAAACTTCGTCGGCATTCAGTAGAAAAGAAATTTTCGGACACTTTCTAGGTCCGCAGTATTATACTGCGTGCACTGTTCTCGATTCCCTCAAAATCCCGACTTTGCATGAACTCCTACCTATATTAGTAGTATCTGATGTCGGCCTTACTTGCTGCCGTTAAAAGCTTCCCTAGCGGCGGGCCCGCACGGAGAACGTCATATAAATGATTAAGTCTAGGCAAGTTTAGTGAAAGCCGTAAACCAATTTTAGAATACGATGCTCTCGGCCCTTGGTAACTCGTCTTCGTAAAGATATGTCATAATTTCTGCATTTGGTATGTTATATGGTGACATGTATTCTAATCAGTGGGTGGTTGCACCTCTGCGACTCGGCATCAGACTACAAATAAGCTTCCGACATCGGAGACTCGGGGAGAAAAACAATCGTATTTCACTAGCATGTTTGAAGCAAGTAATTATTGGTATCTGTGCACAATATTTAACTACTACATATTGTATTTAACTTTGTAATATTCGAACGGGAGGATGTTTCATCGCATTAGTATCGTAGTAGTATGTACACCCAGAAGTTTCGAATGTTGTTCAAAGCTCGATATCCGACGCTTGCGCTGTTCGCTGAGAGTTGGCAGATTATACCGGCGGCCCGGTAAAACCCGGAGCTGATAGCCGGCATGTTTCGGCTGTACTATTTTTAGGGTTCTGAATCAAACGAAGTTTTACATCAATTTTGCACTCTCATAACATTTCTCGCTCGTTTCTTCGAGGGCTTTATCTATCTCTCAGGCTCAGCTCAAGCCCTACTTTTGCTTTTCAGTAAGTTGCTCCTATATGAATACTGTCGACTTCGAAATTTGAACAGTTACTAAAAAGCCGGAGTACTTAGCAGGCATTCTGGGAGTTTCTACCAGGGAATCATGTACCAAGTATCCCATGGAATAACAGCTGACTGAGCATTCCCAGCGGAATTGCTATATAATTGGCTTGTACTATTTCTGTTCATGATATTTTCGCTTCTTCAGGTCAAGCTTCAACAGGATGAACGTAGGTACCGACTTGGTACCGAAGAGGCGCTATAAGTATCGAACCCCTGCATCGTAATGATCAAGACGCATGATGGACCGTGTCATCCGGGGAACCATATTAAACAGCAGGCTGTTGACACTTGGTGGAAGCATCCCTTGTCGTCCTTTCCCTACAATCCATCTGCGAGGAAAACACATGGATGTCCAACAACCTATTCTGCACGATGTCGATGCTCATCTGAGGTCGGATAGCACAAACTCTGCTGTGTCCGAAACTACCACCCTAGCACCCATCCCTCAGCCACCTGGGATTGCACAGCTTAGTGGAAACACGAATAGTACATCAACCAGCCCGAGAACTCCCAAGGAGGAAGCTGCGGTGGCGACGGTTATACCGCCTATTCACCCTTTCAGAACTTTGGTGTTGTGCTTCGATGGGACTGGTGACCAGTACGTGCATTCACATGCTTTTTTGACGTGGGATGCAGTACTAAATGCCCTGTAGGTTTGACTCTGATGTATGTCATCCCTGGGTAATACGACATGTTACAGCGTCTGAGAAGAGTATTCCTTCAGAATTCAAATATCGTAGAGTTATTCAGCATTCTCAAGAAAGATGATCCAAATCTTCAGATGGTCTACTACCAAGTGGGTACATTTCGTGCGCAAAGTTGATTTGATTCTGAAAGATCTCTGTCATCGATAGGCCGGAATTGGGACCTACACCATTCCTCAGATCGCCACGCCGTTCATGGCAACACTATCCAAGGTATTTCAAAGTACCAGTCTTACGCGCCTCGTTAACATGGTGTCATCATCTCTAGACCTTGGATGAGATGATAGCCTGGAATCTTGATGCTCATATCATGGGTATGTAACTTACTGATGAATCTGATAGAAGATATTCATTAACTCGCCATAGGAGGATACGAATTCTTAATGCAGAACTGTATGTAAACATCAGATTGTAAACACCTTTCATACTGACTCGCCCGTGCAGATCGTGCTGGTGACAGAATCTGTATATTCGGTCAGTTTCCCGCAACCCTCGCTAGTTTATCCTAACACTGATGTTCGCTTCACTCAGGTTTCTCCCGTGGTGCCTACACTGCTCGTTGGTATGTAGACTTGCATTGCATCTCAGAGACGATGTGATATGAACTGACTGTCATCATACACGTACATAGTCTTGCTGGGATGATCCACAAAGTTGGCCTACTGCCTTCCGGCAATCACCAGCAAGTTCCATTTGCATACAAGATATATACAAATGCAGACGAAGAAGGATGGGAACAGTCAAACGCGTTCAAGCATGCGTTTGCGATGGATGTTGATATCGAGTTTGTTGGGGTCTGGTATGTCCCTTCTATCTCATATCAGTGTCCCGTGATAGCTCATTGCGTTATACAGGGACACAGTAAACTCTGTTGGGCTTATTCCTCGCCGTCTTCCCTTCGCGTCATCGAACACCATTATCAAGACATTCCGCCATGCGGTGTCTTTGGACGAACGACGGGCAAAGTTCAAAGCTAACCTTTGGAATCGACCTGATGATCAAGAACAGATGCTCAGCATTTCTGATCAGAAGATTGCTGCCCATTTAAAGGGAAAGGATGCCACGGCGGTGAAGGGTGCCAGTACTGGGGTAGCTAGCCGCTGGTCCTTCAACAAAACTGCAAATTCTTCTCACTCTTCGTTACGAGATCTGGAGGAACAGTATGGCAAGGACAGGTCGACACCTACTGATGTCGTTGAGGTAAGTGTACGGATGTCTAATTATGAACCATTCCTTACGTTACTTCGTAGGTGTGGTTTTCTGGATGTCACTGCGGTATGTGGTTTACACATTCATTTATGCACTTGTTTACGATATGTACCTTCTGTTACCACAGACGTCGGTGGCGGTTCAGGTACGTCCTCCTGATCCTTCATTCCAACCATATCTGACCCGTTCAAAATGTAGTACGAAATGGAACGCGCCCAAATCTGGCACGCATTCCACTCCGATGGATGATTCGGGAATGTTTCAAGACGAAGAGTGGCATAATCTTCGAAACAAACGGGCTCCGACGTCTGGGGTTGGATCCTTCCTGCCTGTATCCAGACGTCCTACCTAGGTCTCCTGCTTTGCCCGTCGGGGGGAATCATCTTCAACCAATTCCACCTAAAGAGCAGAGCAAAGCCGAGATAGCCACAGCTGCTGAGGCAGAGATGCAGGAAACGGAGGAACAGCTTGATCTCAAGGACTCCATGTCCCCCGTTTACGATCAGCTCAGTTTGCATTGGTTCTGGTGGATACTCGAACTTCTTCCTATGTGGCATCGGTGGCAGCTTAGCAATGATTCATGGATATATCGTCTAGGGATCAACTTTGGCCACGGGAGGAAGATTGCGCGACAGGAGAAAGAAGGAGTTAAGGTACACAGAAGTGTTCAGAGGAGGTTGGAGGCGCGATATCCTGACGGGACGAAGTATTACCCAAAAGCGGACTTGAAGCTTGACCATATCACCTGGGTGGACTGATCGACAAGCATCGGTTCCGGTGGAGCGCGGACGCCCAACTATCCTGATTCCTGATACTTGCTATGTTCTTCACTCCACAAACGTTCTCCGCTTAGTACCGGAGGCTGTTTATAGCTGTTGTTTCCAAAGTGTACGTTTGGAGTCTGGACAGCTTGTACGGTTCTTTCAATTCTCTTGGTTCCTCTTTTCCGTTTTGCTCCATCGAAAGCGGTTCGTATTATTTATTCCCGTGTTCTTATGACCATGGCTGGCCATGGGACACGGGTCGATGTATACTTAGTGATGTATAGTACGATTGTTGTACGCTTAAGCTTTTCACACAAGTGTAAGAATTGTGTAAGAATCTGGTAAGAATACACTGCTTGAAGGCTTCGACTTGAGGAACCGAATGAGATGCACACCGCACTGGTTCTTACACAATGCAAGGTGCAATTCAAGTCAAATTCAAGTATACATTTTAGTTCACCTCGAGTTAGTTTGGTGTGTGAATTAGGTTTGGCCTATTCGGCTTGGTTACATTTGCTTGTTTACGAGTATATCCGATTCCTTACACTCTACATACTTACAGTTCTATTATATCTCTCTAAGTTCACTTGGTGCGCCCTTCTGAATATGGAGGGTCGTCGCACTCGGGTCTAAAGATGAAGCCTTTTACAACTGTAAACGATCTATTCATACGCTGAAACTACGCAACCGACCTGATCAAAATCTGTTCATCACGAAGACCCTATAAGGCATAGTGCCGGACAGGCTACAGCGCCTTCCTCGCTCTTCTTTCGCACCCGTCTGGCTCGGGTTTAATTGTAGTTTAGTCTTGAGATATATAAAAACACATAGCGGGGAAGATCATGCGCGCTGTCTCCCTGTATCGCAATGTCTTCTATGACTACCCCAGGACATGTCCAAGAGCCAACGACTGCGTCGACGCTCGTTGATCATGGTGAAGCTAACGGTTCGACGCAAGAGCAGTTGGAAGAGTCTACGGTGCCCAGAGCACCCAGTCCGTTTAGCAACCAACCACAGGAGAAGCCATATGCAGTGAAGAGGGAGGGGACACTAAATCCCTCTGCGCTACCTCAAACTATCCCTCCTGATCATCTGCATCGCACACTTGTCGTTTGCTTCGATGGCACTGGCGATCAATTTGATGCCGACAACTCGAACATCGTTCAGCTGGTTTCGCTGCTGAAGAAGAACGATAGAACAAAGCAGATGGTGTACTACCAAGTGAGGTGGTAACGATTAGCTGAAGTGAATACCCTATTGATGTCAATGTAGCCTGGAATCGGAACATACACGTCACCGACATTAACGACCCCTGTTATGTCTAAACTTAGCAAGGTGTGTAACCCAACGTCTTGTTGCTTCATACGACCGACCATTGGCGTAGATGCTTGACGAAGCCGTTGCTTGGAACTTAGATTCACATGTCATGAGTACGTTTATAAATTTGCATTTCCGATTAAAGTGTGTCTTATCTATACACGTTGCAGACGGCTATGAGTTTCTAATGCAAAACTGTAAGTTCCATTCATTTATCACGGATCGAACTGACATTTTAATTGAACGTGTAGATCTCGAGGGAGACAAGATATGTATTTTCGGTGAGTTCGACAAGTCGCGCTGGAAAGCGGTCATAGAGCGTCAAGAACACTGCTCACCCCATTAAAATCAGGATTTTCACGAGGTGCATACACGGCACGGAGGTTCGTTAATTTATCTTCCGTTAATTTTCAGTATGCCTGACGTTCTTCAAGTCTCGCAGGTATGCTTCACAAAGTTGGCCTCCTGCCAGCGAACAACTCGCAGCAGGTACCGTTCGCCTATAAGATGTATACGCGCACGGATGACGTTGGGTGGGAGCAATCCAATGAATTCAAGAAAGCATTCTGCATTGATGTGAAGATTGAGTTCCTTGGCGTCTGGTAAATTTGTTTTCTCCTCCGTTAGAAAGGACTGATGTTAATGTTACTATTTAAAGGGATACGGTAGATTCCGTCGGTCTTATTCCAAAACGACTTCCGTTTACAACGTCCAATACTATCGTTAGGAATTTTCGACATGCGATTGCGCTTGATGAACGACGGTCTAAATTCAAGGCCAACTTATGGAACAGGCCTAATTCCCATGAACGGAAGCTTGGACTAGGAGCCCCTATTGCTCCGTCGAACTCATCGCCGCCCAATACAAGAGACTCTATAGCCAAAGATTCCATTGCCGAAGAAAGTGTTGAGTCGGCTAGGTCTGGAATCGAAATTAAACCTCGCAAGAAGTCCACGGGCGTATCCGAATCAGAGGACGATCGTAGGTTGACCCAGATGGAACGCATGTACTCTGAGAAATCAGAGAAACTTACGGATATCGAGGAAGTTTGGTTTGCTGTAAGTCTTCGCCGTCGACATTTCTTATTTCGTATATTCCTGATGTGTACACGCTTTTCTTATCCAGGGGTGTCACTGCGGTAAGTGACTGTTACAGATGCCCGAGTCCGAGGACTTACTTTCATAACACCAGACGTTGGTGGTGGATCGGTGAGCAACAAGACACGGTATTCACTTGCTCGCATCCCACTGCGGTGGATGATCCGAGAGTGCTTCAAGACTGGGTCTGGTATCATGTTTGATTCAGAGTCTCTGAAGACGATTGGATTGGACCCATCGACTCTATATCCGTTTGTTACCCCCCGGCCTCCTCCTGCTTCATTGGGTACCAATAAAATAGAGAAGCATCCGGCAGTTCCCATTCCTCTGCGACTTCAAACACGACTGAAGAAGAAAAATAAGATTCCCGAGCTCAACCCTGAAAGTAAGCATGTTCCTCCTCCTTTCTTGTCGGAGGAGGATGAGGAGATTCGGGACGCGTTGTCGCCAAAGTATGACCAGTTAAAACTTAAGAAGACCTGGTGGATACTGGAGATAATCCCGATGCAGCTTCGGTACCAGAGAGGAGATGATAAGTGGATCACTAAACTCACGTGAGTCGTTTCGGATATTCGTTTATGAAGATAAGTCGCCTAAGAAATTTTTCGATAAAGGTGTAACCTCGGACGAGCAAGGTTTATCCCCAAGCAACATAGCAATGGGGTGAAGGTTCACCGAAGCGTGAAACAAAGAATGGAGGCCGAATTCGACGGCTTCCTCGGAAAGAAATACAAGCCTAAAGCACACTTCAAGGTCGAGCCAACCTGGGTCGACTAACAAGCCCTACGATGATAAGCAGATATTTAAACGTACCTAATGTTTTACGAGAACCACCATATTGTTATGATGCCACTTGTTCTTTGATAGTTAACTAGTTTCATGTATATTCAACGTCTTAACGATTACTTACTTACTTCCAGGGTGCCTTCGGCTCGATGATCTTGTAATGTTTGATGACCCATAACTTCTAATTATAATGTGTAGTTCCCTTCATATCCTGATAAGTTAGCTATACAGTATGAATGCGTACGGATTTGCAAAGCTTTAGGATTTTAGTATTCCTGCGCAGCTTGCTCTTGGCTTTTCCGCAGTAAGTGCTTGATAAGTGCGCGATACAAGCCTGACTTGGAAATTATTTGCTCATATTTCTCAAGAGCGTTGGTTCATCCACGTGCAACGCAGGTACCCTTCCCATCTAACTAGTAACCTCCATATCAATTGACATGGGAGTCCCATTCCTTCCGATTTCTTTACAGTATGGTCGTCTATGTTCTCGTCTTACGATTTAACCCGAAGCATTCCGGCGGCGTGGGATCCCCATGGAAATGAATGAAAGTCCCTGTACTTCGTCGTCTTCGTGTATCGTTGCTCTGGTAAGTACGTTCCGATGAGACAAATGAAAAAAGAGCTCCTTGAAATTCGGACGTGTGCTCAGTGCAGCTTCCGAGTCGGAAATGCCAAGGATGCGTTTGAAGCTCGTTTCGATTTGCGAGTATGTATAATCGTCTGATTCTTGTAGTTGTCCCCGTCTTCGCTACACTACTATGGTAGAGGTGTTAGTGACCCACGGACATGGATCAGATATAATGCACGCTTGAGCAACGAATCGTAAATGCTATCTGCCTTGCGTGGGAGCAATTTGACATTCAAGTCATTATCACCATAAAAGATACAAGCGATAAGTAAGGGTCAATTGGAAGCAGATCGACGCACGTACCCTTATAATCTGAGCTTTGGAGGGCTGTGGGGAAATGTAGACATACAGGGTTCTAAGGATCGCGGTGATTGTGAGCAGGACATAGGGTGAAGCTATAATCTATCTTGTGTTCCACCCCCGATATTCTTGATCCGGGGACAACCCTATTTCACGGACAATGAACGATGCACTAATTGCGACTGGAATGAAATATTTCTATGCGGTTAATGTTATGACTTACGCCCCAGCTCTATTACAGAATGTCCTGAAAACATGCATCAATGGTCATACATGAAGCAAATTTACATCGTACGCCCCTCTCACTGAAGATGGAAGTTTATTCAGCACAAAAAATACCCTGAAGGTCAAGTATTCTAGGTAGAGTGAGTGACTAAAAGCCATGTCATCGAAGTAAGTACACTTCGCACAATTACTATTAGGACCGTGCCCAATAAGCACGAAGTAGGCGCCTGGGAACGTTACCTAGTCGGCGTCTTGTGACCGCAAGTAATGTATTTATACTACAAATATTTGACGTACTCTTTCTTTTGTATGTGATAAACCATAAATTTCAGATATAAAAACTGCATCCAGTTCCGAAGATTTGATATGTGTGAGTACATGCGTTCATGTGCACAGTCGAGCTTACAAGTTGAATCAGACACATGATAGATGGGTGTGATGCTGGTTACTAACCAAAACTGTCATCTTCTCTCCGCCGTGATTATTAGTAGTATCGAGCTATTTTCATTATGTCCGTTGTCACTTGTAGGAAGAGCTCTCGCTTCTGAGATCAGGAGTATATGATCGTTTTTGTGCTTTACCCACCTTCAATCGATTTACTCTGCTCCCTGACCAGCTAAAACGTCCCTCTTCACTACTATCATTGCGACCCCAGTTATATTCGCCGTTTCGCTTATCTAGATTAGTGACATCATTTAATGGTTCGACTTTGGCCCACATGGACAACCGTGCATAACAACAAACGTACACTGGACACGGAGTGTCGCCTACGTTCGTTTGTGCACAGCACAGCTGACCAGTAGCGTTCAATAAGGTCCAACAGGGTCGCAATTAAGAACATAACCACGCAAATCAATCGCAAAATCACTAAGAACAGGTACCAAAAAAATAGCAACAGAGATGTTAGCTTTAACTGTTACGTGATGTCAGAAGAACAATCGGGAGAACAGGAAATCAAAATAAAACATGTCCTAGGCTGGACGCGCCTTACAGCATCTCATGCTAGAACGATGCGTACCACAAGTAAAATGGTAAGTATGTATTGTAAAGATTCAGACTACCTCCGAATAATTTAACTTGTGTGAATTGAAGTTCGAGAATAGATAGGAATAGATCCAACTAATGTGCCCTGTATCGCCGCTTCCTTGAGACTTTATGTGCTTCAAATTTAAGTTTATGTGAAAAATCCCTGTCATTTGTTCCCGCCAGGGGTCTTCCATGCGTGCAACGTAAGGTACTGCGTAACAAGTCGGGAACGACGTTGAGCATGTAGTGGTAGTGAGAAAAAGTTCGCGCAGGCGCCCTCGGAACCGGACTTAACCGAATCTTATGTAAGCGGCAACCACCACTAGCTGAAATTTGAAACACGCACACGATGATGGACGCCCATGGCACTTTTTACCGCCGAAATGTCCTTCAACCTCCTTCAACCTCCTTCAACACAATCACAGAGGGAACGAGTTGTAAGAATTCTCCATATAATGTACCGATACGCGAGCTAAAGACGAAGAAGCTGGCTATAGCTATTAACCTGTGCAGATGGTGTGGTGTCAGAATAACCGTCGTTTATGAGCTGCGTTTTGTTGAAAAGGCACAACAAAGCTAACCGGGAAAAATCAACAGAGGAAGAATGAAGCTGCGCGTATGCTCTCGTTCTGAGAATAGGATTAAACTGGAGTCTCAAGAACCTTTACAGATCGGGGAATCGATATCTTGAGCCGTGTCCGCCCGCTCCGGGTAATTTTGACCTGTTGTGTGCTGTATACCCTTTCTCCAGGAATAGAATATCTTTGATCTATTGGACTCAGCATCGGTTAATCTCGACACTTGATACATTCATCGTTAGCGAATACGCGCATTCAACACCAGGAATCGGGTACTTACCGTACTTACCCAGAAGTTCTATATAAACAACCATGGACTTTTTGCTTTCCTGTTCACTTCCTGCCTGCGATGGCCAACCCACGCACGGTTCTGCTCTCAACTATGGGTCACGTCGACCTCAAAGCTAATGGCGAAGTTAGTCGTATGCGTAGTCACAAAGGTGCGTCCTGTCCCCACTTTTTACTTTGTCAGGATTTCAATTTGCCTCATCGTTAGGAAATATGCCTTCCCTTCCACAAACGAAATACTGCCCTCTCTGTCCAGCCAAATTCACTAGAACCACCCATCTGAATCGTCACCTCCGCTCTCGTGAGTAATCACGTCACAGCATTTTATCAAAGCTAACCTACCGTGCCACAGATACCAACGAACGTCAACATAAGTGCAACGTACGGTGAATCTCCCCAATACCAGCGGCTATATGCTCATGTCGTCAACAGATTTGTGGAGCAGAGTTCACAAGAAGTGATCTTCTTACGAGGCATAAGAGAACTTGCGGAGACTCGTACGTATTGATTCACATAACTCATACTCATTGTCTGATGTCTTCATTTCGCCGGTTAGCAGAAATGCCAACCGTTCTCGACGCAAATCCTGTCAGGTGGGCTTATCGATTTCATTCATTCATATTATGTGCTAAATGCTAACATACCATCTCATTCATAGGCGTGTGCCGAATCGAAAGTCAAATGCAACCTCCAGTATCCATGCTCGAAGTGCACCTCTCGAGGTAGAGAATGTATATTCATCAACGACCCAGAAGCATCGCGAATGAAAAGGAACGCAGCTAGAAAGAACAGTCAACGTTCCTCAAGTCCGAGCTCGTCGAACGATGCCGTTTCTACATCAACATCTCCATCTCTTCACGCGGCAGACAGCGACGCGCGGTCGGCCCACAGTTACTCGTCTCCGTGCCTGGCGAGCTCCAGCAGCTCCTCGTCCCCCGCGCTGTCCGTGAATACTGCCTTATCTGCGAGCCAATTCGCAAAGCTGCGCTTCATGGGCCCTCCTAGTTTGTCAAACTCTTCGGCATCGACACCTCCATCGTCACTCGGATCTCCACGGACTGAGTATTTCGAAAGTTCTAGTGGCGCTATCACATCTTTCGACCTCGGATTCGACACTCTTGCTTTAGACACCCAGCTAGGACGTCTATTTCCTTCTGGTCCTCTATTTGAACAGTTCGGTGACGATACCCTGTCACCTTGCTCCCCTGAGAGTGGGCTCCAGGGAGAGTTGCCCTCCTGGTCAGATGCCACGAGCGATCAATACTCTGAATATAGCACTGAAGATCCTTTTTCATTTTCAACTCGGGCGGTCGGATTCGACGATCAAGAACTTGCAACAGGGTTCCAAACTATGTCAAGCCCTGCTTCAGTTACTTCGAGTCAACCTTCTCATCGCTTTTCCGTTGTTTCCTTTCCGGGGTATGACGATTTTGTACAGTCAGGTACTCATTCACCTGGGTCCGATGAGCTAGATCAGTATTGTAAGTGAAATTTAACATCTTGCATGTTTCTCACGTCTGATTGGGTTCGGGTCTTGTTGTAATCAGTGTACTTTTTCTTTTCGGCCTTCTCCAGCCAGATACCTTTACTCCATCATTCCACATGGCGAATGGATGGAAAGCCTCCTATTCTTATCCGAGTCATGCAAGCCTGTGGGGCGCTATTTGTTAAGACGCCTTCAGCGATACGTTTTGTAAATGAGACGTTGCTCTGCGCGCAGGATATCCTTGTCGTCGAACTGGTAAGCCCTGTGAATGTCATTGTCATGATTGATTGCGTGATTTACTTTTTTTTCTTGCTTAGGCGAAGTCAGCTTCAGACATGAGCGATCAAATAAACCTCATGATAGCAATTGTATTATTACAAACAATCGGCCTCTTTCACCAGCGTTCTGATCCACAGCAGGCAAGGATGTATCATGGTTTGCTGGTTATGGTAAGCATTGCCGATCCCTTACTTTTGCTCGACGCTAATTCTAGAAAAAAGACCGTTCGACGCACAGGTCTATTAGAGCGGGTTGGATCATGGAAACCTTCCGACCTCACGGATCCAAACTCTTTGGAAGCGGATTGGAAAGATTGGGCACAGTATGAGACCATCAAACGGTGCGTTTATCGTATCCACTATATCACCGAAGTTTAATCAAGCTGATGTCAATTGCGTAACAGGACTCTGTTATTAGCATACCTGCAAGATTGCTCACATTGCATGTATTTTTCGATGCCTCCCAGTTTTCAATCTTCCGAGTTCGACATTAATTTACCATGCGACGAGGCTCTATGGGTAGCCGGTAATGCTCGAGACTGGTATCAAGCTCTGCAAACGCCTTCCCCATATGGCGTTGGGCCTGCTCGCTCTGCAGGCGTCAGCATGCAGCTTGCCTTGGATGTCCTTGCGGATACCCGTCCATCAGCCATCATCGTTCCATTAAATCCTTTCGCCCATTTTATTCTCATCCACACGATCCTTCGCAACATCCATGCGCATACGATTGTGGGCACGAGTGCGGGAAATAGCTGTATGCCGAAACAAAGTCTGTATGCACTGCAATTTGCATTGCACAATTGGCTCCGCATGTGGACCAACAGCCCTGAGGCATCAAGATATGAGGAGATGGGATCCGAACCGCCGTTTGTTTACAATGTCCTTCCTTTCTATTGGCTCGCGCAGGCGGTTATAACTGACCAAGAGGGTACCGCTACTCTTGGCTTGCCTACAATGTCGGAAGATGGACTGAGTCGGTATCTCGTTCTCAAGGAGTGGCTTGGACATATTAGAACACGACTGCGCGTTGAAGCTTCTCCAGTTCCGACGCAATTGTGGAACGAGCTTCAAAAGATACGTCTCCGTATATCCCAGGGGGGTCAGGATCCCTCAGATAGCCTCTTCTCGTTTTTGCCTATTGCTTGAACTTTCAGAGGTGCGAAACGTATTTAAAGTGATGCCGACGACCGCTCATGATGTATCTTTATTTCAATTGTACTTACTAACGCATGCTTTCTAGTATATAGCATTTGCACTTTGTATTACTTACACACTTTCTTCTAAGATATTACTGTACTAGTAGCAATTAACAACCGCAGAATACGTTCATAGATGTTCCATACCATGTAGGTTGAAAAACCGTATGCCATGTTTATGAATTCCAAGTTTATGGAGACAAAAATTATTATGAATATGAATTATTTACGATACACCGAATGATATGGATTACAAGACATAACAAAGATAACAGACAACATGAAAGCTTTCATATAAGACCCTATAGAGACAGCAGGCATCAGTAAGAAATTCAATCATATACGGAAGAGGTCTCAGCAAAAAAGGTGTCGCCATGTACACGAAGTGCATCGGACTCATTAAAATCAGTATAATTTTTTATATCATCGACCAAATCCAATAAAATACAAATAAAGAGAAAGACGACTTACCGTTAAACCCGAATCTACGAACTCCAAAGGACGCCATGAAAGAATGTTCCAGCAAAAAATATCAGCATGCCCCGACATGGTATATGCACCGAGACATTTCCTAACACTGGATCGTTCTTGAAGAAGTAACTCCGAAGAGTTAAGGCACTGTGTCGAAGGTAGATTCCCCCTACAACCAGCGTGGCAAATCTTCGTGAAGAAAAGGAAATGCACAGCCGAGGTTTATATAGGCCTCGGGAACCGGAGTTTCTATTTCTGATCTCCGACAAAATACGATCGCTCACGCACAGACCCAGTAGTGTCACGTGAATATTTGCACTGCCCGCGGGGACACGCCATTGTCAACCTTTTCATTGCCCCATCACAATCAATGTGAGGCCCTGGACTTATACGCCCCCACAATCCCCTGCAACCTAGATTTAAGTATTCGTTTGACATTATATATCCTGTATGACATGCTGACATGGTCCAGACTCTAGGTCACGCACATGGACATCTTAGGAATCAAGGTTGAATCTTGAGCTCGGTACACCCACTGGGTGTGCCAAGACGCTACATAGCCAGAGGTAAGCTCTCCAGTGGCTTCTAAAACGTCTTCTTTATTATGATGTTATTCCGGTGAAATAAGCGCAGCGCTTCCTCCTCAACTGAGTTGGTTTATTCAGAATTTGGACCAGGGTTCGCTTCATCGTGTTAAAATTCATCCCGTTAAACATTCTGTCACCATGTTTTCGCTACACAACTGCTATTCACTCATGCGAATCGCGATGTTTACGGGAAACTATTCAAAGCTCACCTCCATTCCTTCTTCACGCCAGAACCCAGGTCCATAACTGTGGACGTTAGTAAGTATAAACAGCAAAATAAATGATCCCCGTCTCCGAATTTCGATTGCAGAACGCCAATTAATCTGTACTATTTGGCGAGAGCTTCATGGTCCGATGGCTAAACACAAATTGTCCGTCAAGTTGACATTATTCCACAATATTCTGTGATATTCTCTCTGGTATCTCGGAAACTTGGCAACGAAAATAGATTTAGCTTTGCAGCAGGGGAGGGTAGGGACGAGTTGATGGCCCTCGTTGCAGCTGCGCAGGATGTGGAAGGCGTTTGCTCAGGTAGCCTCTTGGATCGACAGGGAGATTGTTCTTTCAGGGAGAAGACAACATTCAGGACTCTCTTCAAAACTTCAGCAGGATTCAAACTCATCGGGACCGTTGAAACCATTATATCTGATTTAGAACTTCGTAGATATCTACGCTCCACAAGATAACCACCAGTACGTCACTTATCATAACGTATACAACATACAACGAAGTTAGTCATTTAGCATATATTAGGTCACCTTTTTCACATCCATTCCTCGCTTCATGAAGGTTCTGAGTAGATTAAACATTTGACCTAAGCCACAACTCCAAATCGCAACATCCTCGTCAATATTAGACCCTGTCTCCAGTCCCGGTGATCATGGTATGTGCGAAGTATTTTCCAGCAGGGACCAGGGTTCAGTCCTAGGAGAATCTGCTGGATCTTGTTGCCAGATTCCGGATGCAATCTTTATGTTGTCGAAAAGAGTGATCTCCGTTATTAGAAGCGCCCTTATTTCGTTCCGTGGCGATTGTGAATATAGTACTCGGGGTCGAGTATATGTCACTGTGGGTCCGGGGAGATGTGGAGATAGCAAGAATAAAAGCATACCGTTCTTTGGGAAGTGAGCTGTGTAAGTGTAAGTGTAGAACCTGCTATTGAATTGTGGTAATGACTGCCCTCATTTCCCGAATATTTCTCAAAGGTACCAACTAGTCAGTTTAGTCAATCCCCCTGGAAATATAGCACAGCTTTCCGACTGCGCATTCACGATAACTAACACGAGCCTCGAGGTAAATGTGACCCATTATTGGAAAGCGCTCGTTGCTGATGAAACTTCTAGTAACGCGCTGTCTAGGTTCAGATGTGAAGCGCTTGAACTTAATCGCGACGTACCACACGCGACCGCGTTTCAACGTCAGGTGGCCTGAACGTTGTATCACATGACATGAACATCTGATGTGGGTCCGATAACTCCAATCGGATTTCGAAGTCCGGAAGTGCGCAATCTGCGTTTCCCAATCGCTCCGAAATACTTATATCTACACCATATCTACAGTCCACTTACTATCCCATCCGAAATTCCCGGGGTTCTCCTTCCCAACCCAGCATTGCTAAAAGCAGATGACAGTTAAGCAGTCGTTAAAACGGGCGATCCACGCGTCTTTATGCCAAAAAATAAGTAACTGCAGTCTCAACTTATAATAATACCGAAGATCCATGATAGCCTGGGCTATATCCAAATGCGCTTGCATTTCTGAGATCGACATCCGACGTCACGTACATAAATCTTCAATTACTGGCAACGATCCGTGATAAAGCTATGCACTGGCAATGGCATAAGGACCGTGTTCGGTCTGGTGGCCTCGGACCCGTATCAGTAAGTCCACATGCTCCTTTATGTTCGCAGCTAAAATCCAAAATTAATGCTTTATTCATGATCTTTTGCTCGTCCGTCGCTTACGTCTCATCGAATCTTGGTAATTTAGTAATAATATGATATACGTCGTACGATGATGTCGGCTCTAACTTCTAATGTGCTATTTCTAAACAGTAGTGTTGTATCTTCGCTGTAAGTACCAAGTACTTGAGTCACAGTTTTGTATGTAATCGCTGAACAAGTCATGATAAGTATAGTAGAATGGGGTCGCTGCCAATTTACATTTGAAAGCGCCAGCACTGACGCATAGTATTAGCATCGGCTTAGATGTAAATATATTACATCGAAATATGGTTAGCACGCATTATGTCCCTTCAATACACCAGTACAGTATATGTAAGCCTTAACGACTCTAAAAGTGCCATTATATATTGATCATATGCGTTTTCGGCCCTCAAGTTATAACCTCGAATCGCTTGTAAATGTGCGTGGGCATATGATAGTAATCAAGGAATGAAGAATCTGTCCGTATAGAAGCCTAGCCTATTATTTGCTAAGTACGCTCTTCCAACGCTCTTCTTGGTCTATTTCTGTCGTTCCGATAGTCGCGATATAATGACGTAGCGAGTAAATCTTATTTAAACTGATCATCGCCCTCTGGAGTAAAGGTCAGTATCCATACTACCCACTTTTTTCTGGGTCATTAATGAGTTCCGTTGGCAATGAAAGCAGTGTATACATCGGTAAGCTTTCAAACCTTAATTATGAGACCTAAATTGATGAAATTTTATTCCCATATACTGTAGGGTTTGTAGTGTCCTTAGTGTGCGTATTTATCATGCACGAGTGAGACCAATGTTGATATTACGTCTAATACCAGGTGTCTTGGAGTTGTCATCCTTCAATGTTGGAACTATTTTACAAGCAGCTTCAAAGACAAAATAGAGTTGAGAATGTTTGTAATAGCAATTCTGTACGTCTCTTCTAGGGCCTTTGCACAGGCTACAGCTAGTTTGAACGATATCCATTAGGATGTTCTCAATTACATCTTCCTGCATAAATGTGGTTAGCGTGCATGATGTATTGGTGCGTAATCCTTTTACGTCGTGAAGTTCAAAAAGCAATGAAAAAATGATTGTCAGCTAGCAGTAGATGGTAAAAGAATTGCGCAGATGCCTAATAGGTTTGATCTCACACTTCTTTCTTCAAATCCAAATTGACCATGAATTCTTAGCACATTTATTGCCACTATGTCTATTTCTGGAGTCCTTTTCTTTCTGTAAGCTGGAAGCGTTTATTACTCAATCAAATTCTGAACGCTTTAATGCTTAACACAGAGTACATGGATTCTTTGCAACACGAATATTCATCCGTAATTATTTTCATACCGATTTCTTCGTGATTTTGACGCAATATTGTAGTGACGAAAAAGCGGCCTGTTCCTGCAGCTATTGTGAGGTTCATCTTAAAGTTGAGCTGGATACGGGTCGCTGAACGATACACGGATACAGATGACCATGAGCTCAGTGATGCTCGGTATGTGTTCACACTCTTTCGTCGTCTATTATTGCTCACCATATGGTAGGGCTATCAGCTTGTGAGAGGCCTTTCTCTAGCGAAACGCTAATGCTCACATTTTATAGATACATCATTGGTAGACATATCCAACGTTGACCCCTTTTCAGATCATTACTTTCGAAAGAAAAAGGTATGGCATGATATATACTCTGGGAATGATGTTCACTCATGATAGTCATTCTGGTAGCTCCCAATTGCTTTCTTCCATGGCTTTGCGGCCATCACTGATTTAATTGTCTCAATTAGCCTCTCTTCAGCTTTATTGATATCGAAGTCCAACATTATCAGGTGCGCCAGTTCTCATTGATTGTTGGTTCGGGTTTCATTGTAGTGGCATCACAGTAACGGCCAAATGCTTCAGGTATTAAGACGCCTTCTGCTAGCTTCGGTTACTCGAGGGATATTACTGGCCACTATTCAAATTTGTCATTTGATGTTGTTTATACTAAACCCGCGTGATATACTTCTTTGGTGACTATCCATATTATGTATCCACGAATTACAAAAGTCTCATGCTCTCGTTCCTCAACATTTTAGGGCACCAATACATATGATTTTGGACCAAATATACGCTATTACAACCTGTAATTGTTATTTTCTGCGCTACATTCTCTAAAGCTAATTAATATTCCTTTCAGTAATGATGTAAGCTTGGATGTCTTGGATGACAGCCCCAGAATCACTGTCTGATAATCCAGTAGCTTAAACTCCCGGACTTTCTACGGCGACCGTGTGGGATCGGTGGTTGAAATGTCGCAAATCGACTTTTCTAATAGTACTGAATAAGTGCACCTTTTAAAGCGATTTACTGTGGTGAAGTACTGTTCGATTTCGCTCTGGTAGGATAGAACTCTTGATAAAAACTTTTGAAGTGTATCACCAGATTCAATCATTTTTCGATGACTCCGATCGAATTTCCGAAGTCCAGACTCCAGATCTGGAGCATCCGGCTGTCAGTTATACCGGCATACGGTCCTTACATAAACGTATAACCGGCTGTCCACGTAGATTTATACCGCAAAACAACTGCAATGTAGACTCTGTAAAGCAGGCAATTCACTTGCATAGTAAGACAAGGTTTCATTTTTTTTTCCACATGTACTCTTTTTTTTTAAAAAAAAGAAGAAATCCTGAATTTATTGTCGGTGATGGTGACCCATATGCCGCGACAGTGGAATGTCTACCGTATAGTATGGTAAGGTACTGAGTAATGTATAGTAAGGAGACAGTTGTGGGAGCATTGAATGGTGGCCAGTAAGGTAAGTGTCTCAGGATGCTGTGCAGAGAGGACAGCACCAGGAGGGGCATGTACTCTTACTTAAGTACTTGTACCCTCTCCCTTTCAATTCTAGTTTGCTTCCCCCCACTTTCACCTTCTTGTGCAACTTCACTAGGATCCTGGAGGGATAGACAGATGTCTTCCCAATTTGCACATTCTTTATCAAGAAGATACCCACGAGCTAGTATTTTCCTCTTCAGCAGCTTGACTGCAACTGCAGTCTCAACTCATACTGATACCAAAGAATTAAGATAGCATGGGCGGGCCCCTGGGCGATGTAGCTTTCTGAGTTCGACTGAAGTTCGACATCACTGACAACGATCCGCAAAAGTAATGCATACTTATACATCGTGTTCGGTCTGGTGGCCTCGGGCCACGCGCCCCGGACGTACCGAGGCTCGTATCACCATGTTCACAGTTGCAATTCAAAATTAATTGTTTGTTCAATGAGCATTACTCGCCCGTTGTTTATGTCTCATTTATTTCTAGTAGATCATGGTAACCTGATAATAATATGATATGCATCTCACAACCTGAAGGATGTCAGCTCGAACAGCTCGAGCTATTTTAGATAAACAGAAATTGGGAATACATATCTTCGTTATTACTTACTACTTGAGTGGTATTTAGAGTTTCTGTATTTGATGGGATAACTCAATATGCCTTAATAACGACTAACATTGCAAATAATAGGGGCTGCCAGCTTAACTTCAAAGCGATAGCATCGATGATTGGCACTGGTGTAGATGTACAGCAATGTCACGTCATTAGGGGAGTTCAAATAACGCCGGTCTCAGTAAGCACCTATTGCAATATTATTATGCTCCTCTGTACCCTCATTTCGCTATGTCTCTTCAATGAATCAGTACAGTACATATAAGACTTATCCGATATGAAAGCGCCATCGTATGATTTTCGACTCTCCTAAGGAACAAGAATCGCAAGTAAATCTATTTGGGCGCATGATAATAATCAAGGAGCGAACAACCCGTCCGTATAGCCTAACCTATTACTTACTAAATACAGGCTCTTTTTCAGTTCTATTTCCGATAATCGCGATCTAATTACGTAGGTTTGTAAATTCTACTTAAACCGGTCACGCCTCTCGAGCAAAGATCAGCATCCAAAACTACTACCTATATCAAATCCATACTCGCCGTTTCTGGGCCTTTAATGAGTTCTGTTGGTAATAAAAGCAGTGTATACTTCGGTTAGCCCTCAATCCTTAACTATGAAACCTAATTTAACGAACTTAATTCTTATCCGTACTGTAGGGTTTGTAGTGTCGCTAGTGTGCGCATTTACCATAAAATTTAGTAAGACCATTGTTGAATTACATCTAATAACAGGTGTCTTGGGGTTGTCGTCCTTCAATGTTGGAACTACTTTACAAGCAGCTTCAAAGACAGAATAGGGTTGAGATTGTTTGTGATAGCAATCTTGTACGTCTCAAGTTCTCGAGCCTTTGCACAGGCTACAGCTATTTTAAACAATATTCACATCAGGATGCTCTCAATTATTTCGTCATGCATCAACGTGGTTACTGTGCATGATGTATTGGTGCGGAGTCCCATTAATGCCGTTTGGTTCATGAACCAATGGAATAATTTCCAGCTAGCGGCCGATGGTAAAACGATTGCACAGAAGCCTAACAGGTTAAGTTGACCACACTCTTCTTTTATAAAAGACATAATTAACGAATGTGTAGCACATTTATTGCCAGTATGTCAAATTCTGGAGCTCTTTTCTTTCTGTAAGCCTTTCAAGTTTACCGCCGCTCAGCAGTGAAGTTTCTGATACTTGCTGATGTAGAGTGCATGCATTCTTCGCAACTCGAATTTTCCTCCGTAATGATTTCTACGCCAATTTATTGTTGGTTTTAATACTCTATTACAGTGACAAAAAAGTGGTCTGTTATGGTGGCTATTGTGAGATTTATCTTAAAGAGGTCGTGTTGGTGAAGTTTTGCTCAATGATTATACGGATACAGATGACCATGAGCTCGGTGATGCTCGGTATGCGCCTACATCTCGTTTGATTTCATATAAGTACTTTCTTAACACGTTTTAGGACTATCAGCTTGTAGGAGGCCTTTTTGCGGTGAATCGCTCATACTCACATATTAAAGATGCATCGTTGGTAGACGTGTCCAACGTTGACCCCTTTTCAGATCACTACTTTCGAAAGAAAAAGGTAATATGGCATGATAGATACCCAGGAAAATGAACTCACGATAGTCATTCTTATAGCTCCCAATTGCCCTCTTTCATGGATTTGCTGCTATCACCGATCTCATTGTCTCAGTTAGTTTCTCTTCAGCTTTGATGATATCTTGGTCCAACATTATCAGGTGCGTTCGATGGTGTCCGTTAGTTGTCAGTTAGGTTTTCATCACAGAATCAGTAACAGCCAAATGGTTCAGGTACTAAGACGCCTTCTACTAGCTTCCATTACTCGAGGGATATTACTGGCTGCCATTCAAATTTGTCATTTGATAATGTTTATACTAAAGCCGCGTGATATATTTCTTTGGTAAGTATCCATATTTTGTATACATGAATTACAAGTGCATCTCATTCTCTCGTTCCGCAACATTGTCAGGGCACCGGTGCACATGATTCTGGACCAACTATACACTATTACCACTTGTACGTGCTACATTTAAGTGCTCAATTTTCTACAGTTATTTATCATTTGTTACAGTAATGATGTAAGTTTGCTTGCCTTGGTTGACAGCGACAGAATCATCTGATAACCTAGTAGTTTAAATTCACGGACTTTCTACAACGATCGTATGGGATCAGTGATTGAAATGTCGCATATTGACTTCTCTAGTAGCACTGAATAACTGTGTTCTTTTCAGGCTATTTAGCACTGGTGAAGCAACCTGTTCGTTCTTGATCTGATAGGATAGAACTATTGACAAGTAATCTAATATACCTCCATAGAGATAAAACTAATATATATATTTCTATTAAATGAGAGATCTCGCGCTGAAATTTTACTGTATGTGATTGTTTAAGAAAAGCTGCGAGGGTGAAGTAAATCCCTCCTGGTGCGTGGCGCTGAGTGTCGACAGAGAGGCAGAGAAATTGCGCTTGCCCCACTTCGTGGGACGGCTTAGCTACTGTAATTGTACAACGCTGATCGACATCCCTCGCTCAGCACGTGTTATTGTGCACATCTCGTCGTTCAACTATGTTGATATATATCGCACGAGTGTGTCAGCCCTAAGAAATCTATTTTAAAGCGCACAACACAAACTCGGAACTGTGTCTTTCCAACCGGTACATGATGGTGTTGAATCAGTAACCGTGCCACATATATAGCCCCTTTGTTGTCATTTTTCGGATCCGTTTCCGATGGTCCCGATATCATTGCATTAGGCTTTCAAATGCTACTTATATAGCCCATCGCAACTCCGAAATATACATCAATCCTCAAACCATTCTTTCCTAGATTTCCGATTAGTTCCATGAGCAATGAAAGCTACTTGTATTTTGGTAAGCTTATCAAATATTCTCATACTGTAATTATGAATTCTATTTTGACCAAGTTCAATTATTTTATAGGGTTTGTGGTGTCCTTGTTGTACGTATTTGCCATCGACCTAATTGAAACAAATGTTGAAATTAGATTTAATAACAGGTGCCTTGGCATAGTCGTCCTTCAATGCTGGAACTACTTTACAAGTAGCTTCAAGGACAGACTAGGGTTGAGAATATTTGTAATAGCCATTCTGTAGGTCTCTTCTCGAGACTTGCAGTTCAAATTCCAGTTATTTTGAACAATATTCACGTTAGGATGCTCTCAATTACATCATCCTGCATCAATGTCGCTACTGTGCATAATGTATTGGTGAGGAATCATTTTATTTTCGAGAACTGTTCATAATCCAAAAACAAATGATTTAAGGTAACTATGAAGAGACCAGACAGGTTCAATTATTTTCCTTTCCTTCCTTTACTTTTAACTGATGATAGCGTAGCATGCTTATCGCCAGTTTTCCAAATTCTGGAGTCCTTTTCTTTCTGTGAGTCTTCTTTCCATAGCTTACCGAACTCATACAGCTAACACTTCTAACGCAGAATTCATACATTTTTTGCTACACGAGTATTCCTCCGTAATAATTTTCATACCAATTTCTTCGTGGTTTTAACGCAATATTGTAGTGACGAAAAGGTTGTCTGCTCCTGTGGCTATTGTGAGATTCACCTTAAAATTGACCTGGCTATGGTTTGCTGAGGGGCCGTCAACTTTTCGAGTTACCAGTAACTCGAATGGAACTCGACTGACACTTAAGTGGAACTTAACTTAGGAACTTAACTTGTAACTTGAAAATGTAAATTATCTTGATTTGTATGGTTTATGACAGATGTTTCCTCACCTCTATGGATCACTAAATTGTTGCACACTCACCATTGCGCCTCGCGGTCGTTATTTCCCACGCCCTGAATGTTGATTCTATTTTTTGATGCTGCTCGGCGCTCTCCATCAAATTAATTAATGTGCGCCGCGTGCTGTTTTCTACAGCGCATTTGATTGCATACATATTGCTCATCATTGTCACACACAGTGAGCAACTAGTATTCTCATTTATGGTCGATTTTTTGAGTATTTCATACCAATTTTTGCGAGCAACTATATATATTAAATACTTCCACAGTGCAGATAAATCATAGATGGATATTATATGAGAACCTGAGATTATTATTATGCATTTTAAATTTTATGGAGGCACAGGCACTATATTTATGAAACTAATAATATATTATATACTAAATAATGTACTTCTTGTTATATTAAAAAAATAATGAGAAGAGCGCAAAAAATGAGTGAGGAATGCACAAAATGAATGCTCACTGTTGAGCACAGCAGTGGAAGAAGCGCGACACCACCACCATCAATGCATTGGAAGCGAGTGGAATGATTGGGGATTTGATGGATGATGTGATGGCGCTATTTTTACACATCCGCAGCGGCAGGGGTGGGCATGGGAAACAACGAGCTAAGGGATCGCAACAACAATGAGTACAATCATAAAGTATGGGTTTTTTGTTATGGAACTTGAGGAACTTAAGTTAGACACTTGACTGGAACTTAAGTGGAACTCAAATGGAACTCGACTCAAATTCAAGTGGAGTCGAGTGGGATTTATCACTCGAAGGTAACTCAATGGTAACTTAAGTGACACTTGAATTTAGCATAAGTGAGGAACTTAACTCCACTCGACTAACACTCGAAAAAAATTATAAGCGAGAAACTCGACTCGACTCGATAGAACTTAACTTTCACTCAAAAAAAATAAGCGAGAAACTCGATTCCACTCGATGGAACTTAACTTTTGCTCAAAAAAATAAGCAAGAAACTTAACTGTTACTTGAAAAATAAGCAAGTTCTACAATTGTATTGTATGAAGTACCCTACAATAATACATACAGTAGTTTGTGTTATTTCCGCCCCCCCGCCCATTCTTTCCCATGCCTATAACTCAATGTTTACTCATTTCCCATTAATTTGTGCATCCTCATTGTTGCACGCACCTCCACTCGTAATTTCCCACGCTTCCGCTTAACATATCGCGCCTATATACTTTCGCGCTCAATGTTTCCTACACTCTGTTCATTGTCACCCGTACCTCTGCTCACAATTTCCCGTATGGTTTACATGTATAAAACCGCACAATGGCGCGTGAAACAGCCAAGGACAGTACGTTTGCCATCACGCACTATTGATGCGTGCGTCAGCAAAAGCCGTTAACTCCGGAATAACGTGTACCCACACGAGCGTGTGTCCTGGCGCATGTACTGAAATAGTACCAATGCCTACCAACGCTGCAGTGGTGGCTGCACCTCTGAAACAAGGTGTAGCCGCATGATTTTGCATATGGAAGGCATTACATATCTCCCAGGAATTATCAATAGTATTGCCAGTAGCCTATTTACGCTATCTAATACCGTACAGCCGAATCAAAGTATAATATATAAGTAGTTTAGAATAGCTAGAGTAAGGCTTCCGTTCTCAAAGTAGAGTAACGTTCTGAAATCAGTATCCGAAGTTTTTATTAGAATTTGAAGTACCGAGTACTATTTAATTGAATTGAATATTGGTTATCGAGTTTTTGAACTAGTACGCAATTGAAGTATTAAAATCAAGTCTTAGAGAGCAAACTATAGTCTTTAACTCGTTCTATTTCATTATTGCAAACCAGATACCCTTTGTACTAAATATAACTAATGTAATTACCTATTTTATGTTGGTGGTACTACTACTGACATAATAAAGTACATCTAAAAGTTAGTCGTATCAGAACTTCACTTTGACTCGAAATAATTAAAGGGAACTTGACTTTCATTCAAAAAAAAAAATAAGACAGGAACTTAAGTTTACTCGAGGGAACTCGACTTTCACCAAAAAAAAATAAGCAAGGAACTTAAGTCCACTCGAGGGAACTCAACTTTCACCAAAATAAAAAAGTGGGGAACTCGAGTCCACTCAAAATAAGAAAATGGCCACTTGAGGTAACTTAACTTTGACTCGAAAAAGTTAAGCGAGCTCAAAAGTGGAACTCGACTATAACTCAAGTGTAACTTAACTTTAACTCGAAAAACTTAACTGGAACTCGAAAAGTTAGCAGCCCGTTTGCTGAGATACTAACGGATATAGATGACCATGAGCTCAGTGATGCTCGGTTTGTGTTCACACTTCGTTTGTCATAAACTATTTCTTACAAGTTACCTAGGGATATCAGCTTGTGAGACATTGTTCAGCTTTGGAGTGCTCATGTTTACAGTTAATAGATGAAACGTTCGAAGATAGTGTGATCAAAACTGACCCCCTTTCAGATTCTTACTTTCGAAAGAAAAAGGCATGGCATGATAAATACTCAGTAAACTGGCATATTAACTCGCATTAATATTTCTTGTAATTAGCTCCCTGTTTACCTCTTTCATGCCTTTGCTATCGTTACCGATTTGATTGTTTCTGTCAACTTCTCTTCGGCTTTGATGATATCACGGTCCAACATCATCAGGTGCGGTGGGAACCTACTAATTGTTGGTTAGGTTTTCATCATGGGTTAGCAGTAACGGCCAAACCACCCAGGTACTAAAGAAACTTCTGCGAGCTTCAGTTACTCGAGGCATAATCCTGGCTGCTGTTCAGATTTTTCATTTGATCTTATTCATACTAAAGCCGAATAACATGTTTCTTTGGTGAGTATCCATGTTTTTCATGCACGAATTGAATGTACATCTCATACCCTCGTTGTTCCAAAACTTTAGGGCACCAGTACATATGATTTTGGACCAGCTATATACTATCACAACGTGTACGCGCCATATTTATGTGCTATATTTTTCACAGAGAATTAATATTTTTTCAGTAATGTTGTAAGCTTACTTCGATTCTGACCAGGCAACTACAGCTAATCGTCTGATGCTGTGGCAGATTAAATTCCCGGACATTTTCCAGTGATCGTGTGGGTTCAGTGGTTGAAATGTCGTATATTGACTTTGCTAGCGTTAGTGCTGAATAGCGGTGCTCGCGGTTTTACATGATTAATTAACGTCTGTAAGTATGCGTGTTCTTACTCCAACAGGGCAGATTCTTAACTGTCGGCCTAGATGTGATTTTTTCCGATATCAGCATTTCTAGTATCATGAGACACGTTGTACGTACTTAGTAATTGGGATATATAATATGACTACACTTCAAAAATTTTAGTGATTGGGGAGGGATTACTTATCTCCCGGTCTTAGCTCATCGCCATCATTAGAAGCGACAATAGGATCCAGATCTCACGAAGTGTAATTATAAACCCGGCGATGTACATAAAACACACGTTGTATGATTCCTGTCCACCCTCCTGGGCCTTAAGCAGTAAGGGCACTGATTGACTGTGTTTCTCGATTTATTGCAGAATAAATCATCATGGTTTGCGAATGACTATGTTTACAATATACTTTCTATCACAAGTCTTTCACCACACTACTAATTATATTCATACTAATATTCTACGATCCAATATCTCACAAAGGCGATACTATCGGAGGGTAACCGTGGATGAATATGTGATAGAAATCTGCTAACTTGTCATCACAGGACATACGGCCAGTCGGATCTCCTGTGCACACCAGTGCTATATATACTAATATCTCGTGGCCACGGCCATCATTACATGCTGCTGTCGAGTCTACTAATCATGCACTGCTTACTTTTGTATATATTTGACTCAGTAATATCGCTATTCACTATAACAACCATAGCTTCGCTATGAACTCCATAGCACATAGAAGTGGGATATACTATGGTGACGTTGCATCACTACTATTGTGAGGCGTTGATGTTGATCCACATATCTAGGGTTCGTGATTTCCTTAGTGTGAGCACTGCCACGTTATCTTAGTAGCTTGACAGTAACGGAGAGATGATCATCTGACAGATGCTTTGGAGTTGCTATCCTTCAATGCTGGAGTTACTACACCGGCAGCTTCAAGGACAGAATAGGGTTAAGACTGTTTGTAGCATCTATTTTGTACGCATCTTCTTGCTCCTTTCTTTGGGTCGATATATTGAAATATATTGTGATAGGATTCTGTCAGCTATTTCAGCATGCATTAACACAGTCATAATACATGACAATATGGTACGATGCCTTGGATATTCTAGTGTTACAGCTTAACGGGAAAGTCTTCAGCTAGTAGAAAATGCAAATGAGTTCTTCGCGAGAAGACCGGAGAGGTATTTGATTTATGTTTTTATCGTGTTTGTGGCTTGACGATAGTCACTTGTAGCGTGTTTATTGCCACCATTTCCATTTCAGGAGTTCTGTTCTTTCTGTAGGTCGTCCTACGTACCATTACTTCGCTACACCCAGTGACTCTTTCAATTATATGCACAGTGTACACGGATTCTTTGCAAGTCGGCTGTTCCTCTGTAAATGCTTTTTGGTCTCTATTAAGTCCTTACTAATGTGTTCACTTCAGTAACGAAGAAGCGGTTTGTTCCAATTGTTATTGTGAGATTGAGATTGATTATCGTAGTCCTTAATGAACACTTACACAACAATATGCAGGTAGCATTGAGCATAATTATGCTGGGTTCGTTGTAGTGCTGCTTACTATATATGTGACTTATGGTGACATAGGACTATCTGCCTGTACAAACACTGTTCTTGGAGAGATATACTCATGCTGATGCTTAACCGATTTAGATTCATCATTAGCAGGCAATACTTCCACCGATGATTCACTTTCAGAGCAATATTTTCAGAAGAAAAAGGTAATGAATTATCAGGAAGTACTTATTACTATACCAATAGTGTTGATTACTTCTATAGCTTCCTATCACCCTCTTTCATGGCTTTGCTGCCGTCGCTGATATCATCGTCTCGATCAGCTTCTCATATACATTGATGGTATCTAAATCCCATCTTATTAGGTGCAGTATCTTCGTTATCACTGGACTGTGGAATTCTAACAGTAGATGCAGTAATGGTGTCGTTCAGGCTCTGAGACGACTCTTAATAGCTTCATTTACTCGAGGAATATTGTTAGCTACAGTTCAAATTTGCCATCTTGCGATGTTTCTGACACACCCATCTGATGTATTTTTCTGGTAATTTACTCCGTTAAAGCTTTACGAAGACTATACGTGATCTTATACTTTTCAACTGATTTCAGGTATCCGGTTCATATGGTTCTGGACCAATTGTATACCATTACAACTCGTACGTGATTAGAACTTGATACTCCAGATGATATGACTCAGATTTCATAGTGATTATGTACGTTTTTTGTACTTGAAAGGTAGAGATGGATTAGCTGAATTGGTGGTAGACTGAATTCTAGGACTGTTTCGCAGGAGCGCGGGGATTCGGTGGTTGAGATGTCGTTTATTGACTTTACTACTGCAGATGAATCTGTGTAGCTTTGGTTTAAAATTTGTTACTGTTAGAAAATATGAGGAACTGAACGGATGAATGTATTGCTGTCGGTAAGGGGATTGAAGCAAATAGCTTAACAAACTATTCTGACGCTTCTATCTATAGATAGTTTCAAGAAAATTTCCATGCGCATTAATGGGGTAGTGGTAACCTGGGTCGTTGCCATTTAGGACGTCTGAGATCGTCTCGACCCGCCGGGGGTTCGATTCCCTCTTAATGCATTGTCGACGTCTACTGACGTTTTGCTTTTAATAATATATGTATCATGTGCGCAGAAGTAAATAGTATGTTATAGCGTAATTTTTATAAGAGAAAGTAAATGCAAGTACAACTACTCGGTGTGTTAAGTATTGTAGATACACTCTCCATGTCTTCGTTAATGCATCTTAATTCAGCTTTCAAACCATGTACTGTAGAATAAAACATCTTATAGGTGGTTGGTGAAGACCTTAGTACGCCTTAGTTTCTCTTAGTCGGCCTTTGTAGGCCTCTTTCCGCCTCGTTTTAATATAAACGCTAACGAAAGCTTTAAGCGCCGCTTGAGAGGCGGAAGCAAAACGGGCGCGGAAGTAAACGCGTTGCGATCACATGTTTTGAACGCGTCGAGATGAATTCCCACGGTTGAAGTATTCTACCCCACGTCTTCCCGAGCAACGTTCCCAACGACCACCACGATCACAAGTCTGTTCCTCAGTTCTTTTCTATTTCTCTTCACAACACTGATCGGTTTATTTTCATCCCAAAGATATCCCCATCATTGACGACGACGACCGCAAGCTAGGGCCTCAGGAGTTCATCGACATCAAGCAACATCCAGCATCGCAGCAAACAGCAGTGAAAGCCTTGTTAGGATCTCTGCGTATGTTGCGAGCGGCTCTCTGTTGAATGAGGCTAATGTGTAGAATGGTCTGCTAGTTCTACTGGACGGTACCTGTACCGTGGAATATACTGAACAGCCTCGAGATTCTCGCTCATTGTGTGTATTATGTTTGCCTAATCTCGTTCGGGCGTCTGATGAACAAGCTGCTATAGCTCACGTATACAAAGCTCCAGCTTCTCTCTCACAGAGACGCCATAACAAACCTAACAAACCAACCTAGAAATCCTCAACGATGCCAGCGATCCCCAGCACCCCACTGAACAACAAAACCTCCAAAACCCTGCGCACGCCAGGCTCCTCCTTCATCACGCCCAAACGTCCCGGCTCCATCTCCAGCATCTCCAGCGCCAGCGACCTCTCCAACCGCCTCTCCCGCGCAGGCAGCGGGAGCAGCCTCCTAAGCACTACGCACAAGAAATACAAAGCCCCCCTATCTGTTGAATCGCGCAAAACGCTCAAATCCAACTTATCTACGTCGAAAAGTCTCCCTCCTGTCCCGGGCACTCCTACGAAAGGCGGGAGCACGAGTCGACCGAGGACACCGGCGTCCCCGAAGAAAGGGGAGGAGAACCTGAGCTTGTTGCCTGCGACTAGCGAGATGGACGTGAGTAATGTCGATCCTGAGCAGGTGCTGGTGGATTATCAGACTGTTGAGCCTGGGGATGTGTCGTTTGATGCCGAAGATCATCCTGTTGAGGTTGATAAGGCTGATGATAAGGTTATGGTTTCGGTTCGGTTCGTTTTTCCATTATCCTTTACTTCCCTAACTAACGATTGGATGATAGTATGCGCCCGTCGAACAACCCTAGCGCATGGTCCCCAAGCTCAAACGAGGTCTCCTTGTTGCCTGCACACCACAAACCTGCCACCCCGGCTCCCACATTCACATTCGACTCCATCCTCACCGGGTCTGAGAACAAGCCCATATACATTACCACCGCGCGTAAACACGTACGCGCCGCAATGGAGGGGTACAACGCAGTTGTTTTCGCGTACGGACAAACCGCATCAGGAAAGACGTACACACTTACGGGAGACGAAGCCGAGCCGGGTATCGTACCCCGCGCTACAAGGGACATCTTCTCGTACATCCGTAACACGCCAGAGCGAGAATACCTCCTCCGCTGCTCGTATCTAGAGATCTACAATGAAACGATCATCGATCTTCTTGCTCCTCCCTCGTTGGCTTCTGCCAACCCCGTACAGATCCAAGGGACAGGGAACGATATTACCCTCGTTCCACTCCGTGAGGAGGTTGTTACGAGCTTGGCTGGTGTAAATGGTGTTTTGAAGAGGGGAGAAGGGAATAGGAGGACTGCGAGTACGGATTGGAATGAGAGGAGTAGTCGGAGTCATAGTGTTTTTAGGGTTGTTATTGAGAGTCGGGAGAGGAGGGAAGAGGAGAGGCCTGTTACGCCTGTGCCGCCTAGTGGGAGGCATACGCCTGGGTTGGGTGGGAGGCAGACTCCCGGGCTCGGTGGGGCGAGGTTGCAGGCTCGCGGTGGGAGGAGTGTGAGGACGTCCGTTTTGGTTTGTCTTTTCCTTGATTTGTTTTTTGTCGGTTGGGCTGATAGATGGTTTGTAGAGTCTTATTGATCTTGCGGGATCGGAGAAGGCTACTTCTGATAAGGAACGGACGAGAGAGGGGAAGTATATTAACACTAGGTTCGTTGTTGGTTTTGTGGTTGGTTGTAGGATACTGATGGTGTGTAGTTTGTTGACGCTAGGAACTGTTATTGGGACTTTGGCGGAGAATGCTGCTAAGGGGAAGGCGTACGTTCTTCCTAGCTAACTGTCGGTGTACTTGCTAATAGATGGAATGCAGGGATCACGTACCATACCGCAACTCGAAGCTCACGCGTATTCTGCAACCTTCCTTGTCCGGTAATGCACATATTAGCGTGATCTGTACTATCAACCCCGACCCTTCAGCCGTCACTGAGAGCACGAGCACGCTGCTCTTCGCTAAGAGGGTCAAGGGCGTTCATGTACGTTTAACGTATCTTCATTTGCTGGGGAACAGTTTCTAACGTTGCTCCGTAGCTCAACGCGCAGAAGAAAGAGATCATCGATACGGACGCGCTCATTGAGCGGTATAGGAAGGAGATTGAGGATCTCAAGCGTAGACTTGCGGAGCGTGAAGCTGATGCTCCTGTTCGTAATCGTCGATTGTCGGCTCGTGAGGTACGTTCTTTTCTCTTTCCATATTACCACCTGCGCTGACAGGCATTGAAGCAAATTGACGAAACGAAAGCGATGGGCGATCTCAACGCGCGCATTAAGCAGCTCACGAAGCTCATTTTGACGAGTCAGACGGTGGATGATGCGAAGAGTGATGATTCGAGGCCTGTTAGTCCGACTAAGGTCGACTTTGATATGTCCCCGTATCAGGTTTGTCTTTCCTTAGGTCGTGTTGTGCCTTTGCTTATTATGATGATAGCTTCAACAGGAGCTTCTTGCTGCCCGCATGCAGATGGAGTCTCAAGCCAACCAGCTTCTGTCGCTTGAAGTTGCGCTGATTGCTCGTCCGCCCCTTCCGCCTACGGCCTCTGAGAGCGATAAAGATAAGCTTATCGCTGAGCAGGGAAAGACGATCCGGGAGCTAGAGATTGTCGTTCGGGGATATGAGGAGAATCTGGGTGAGCCTCTGCGGAAGGTCAAGGAGGATGTTGAGCGGGAGTGGAAGGAGAAGTTTGATGAGGAGGCCAGGAAGAGGGAGGAGAAGGAGCTGTGGGCGGAGGAGGTTGTTAGGCAGTTGGATAAGGAGAAGAAGGTCGGTCTGTGTTTCTTCTGGCTGTTAGGCCTTGCTAATTGTTTTGGATATAGACGAGGAAGCAGCTGGAGGAGGAGCGTCGGGCGCTCGCTGCCTTCGTTAGCAAGTTTGATGCATTGGGACTGGGGCTTGGTGCTGCGCCCATATCCAAGCTTCAGCCGCCGAAGCCAATCCCTGGAGGAGCGGCTATTGCTTTCTCTGAGAGACAGCAAACGAGACAATGTCTCTCTTTATCCTCGACGTCTATTTTCGGGTCCACCACTGCGAGCACGAGTAAAGTGCCGGAAGAGGAAGAACACGATATCACTCCTACATCCTCTACCGTGCCTCCGAGTACTTCTGTACCGATGGAAAGCTCCCCCGTACGGCTCGAGCTTTCGTCGTTCCCTGCTCAGCCTAGTCTGCTGGACCATGAGCCGGAATGGCTTGATGGAGAGACGAGCTTTGATTCTATCTTGGAGGTAGAGAATGCTATTTTGCCACCGCCGCCTATGTTTGGGGTTATGAAATTAGATATTGGGCCTGCGACCCTGCAGAATCCTGTGAGGGAGGTGTTGGGTGATAAGGAGAATATTGCTCCTGCTGCGTGGTGAGGAAGCACTGGGTGGGAATTTGGATACTTATAGGGAGCTAGATGTTTGTCTCAAGTTTTGTTTTTTTATGGTTGCTTTTTCAATTTACTGTCTGTTCTTTGTTTGATATGCTTTGTTGTATTTTTATTCATGTGGATCTGGAAAATCTAGTTTCTGTTGAGAATATCTGTTACTGCCACTTGACTGTTGCACTGGTTCATCAGCAATTCATGCATGTGGCATACCTTTATTCATCTTTTGTGGACTTTATAAAGTGCATTAGAAGGTTCAGAATGCTGAAGGTGCTTTGGCCTTTGAAAAGTCATATCCCTTGTTTTTATAAGTAATACTTGTCTATTAAACCATGTAGAGTAGATGGTGCCTTTGTAATGATATGCATGTAATATAAATACAATGTACTTAATTTAATTTTTGTGTCTTGATTCCAAAACTTCAGTACTGAGGGTGTGGAGATGTAATAACTATGTCCTGGGCCTGACTTGGCAGCAGAGGATGAGAGGATGACTGCAGGTAAACAAAGAGTAAGTGTGAGAATGTTACATACCAATACTTCCTTAGGGGACAAACATGAAGACACCCAGAAGGCACTAGAGATCTATATTGAAAACCTGAAGTGAATACAGGTTCAGAAATGTAGAATGGGAGTGCAGGAATGAACCATGGCTTCAGCATATGTGCTGCACTGCCTGGGTACTTTCAGGGTGTGTAGAAAGGAATAACCTATACATGTAGTAAGTAATAGTAAACTCAGTGTTATTGTATGATATAATGACTGAGGTGTATCTCTATCTAATGATATGTATATATATGCATATGAGAGTGGCCATGATATAAAGGTGAAAGGAAAATATAAGTAAAGGAAGAAAAGGATGAATGGCTAATTAAAGGGAAAGAAAAGGAGAATGCACATACATGCATTTATGGTGATACAGAGATTATGTCCATTTCATATCAACACTCCTCCTCACTGTAAGTGCTCCTCCTCACATGGATTCTTTGAATAAGGATATCTGAGACCTAAGAAAGCACATAGTCTGGTATATTGTGGCCCAGGGAGCAGTTTGGTAAAGATGTTGGCTATATTATCTTTCATGTTAATGTAAGATAATTCAATGTTGTTTTCTTGTGATTGTTCATGAAAGAAATGATATTTGATGTCTATGTGTTTTGTGTGTGAGTGGAGTAATGGGTCTTCAGATAGTGTAATTGCAGCTCAATTGTCACATAGGAGGCAAGTGGGGTTGGTGGTGGGCATATTGATACCATCAAAAAGATGTTGAAGCCATATACTTTCCTTGCAAGCTTCAAAATTTTTAGGCACATATAGTATCTGCTGTATTAAACTTACAATGCTCATATCTCATTAGCTTTCCTATTAGAATATTATTCATCTTTGAGCTGATAATGCCTTCAAATTTATAAAGACTATTGTAGGAACCCTAGTAGCATCACAGGAAATATAGTATTATTATTATAACTAGTACTTCAATTCTCATAGTTTACTAGTAACCTCACAGTAGCACCATCAAGCTTCAATGTATCTCAAAGGATGTCTATTTCACATATTTAGCCTCAATTTTACTAACTCACTGTCTGCTCTCAATACCTGTAATTTGTATCACTATTAAGGCATCTGTTTTAAGTTGTTGGCCTTGGTATTACTATCATCACTAAATTTATGAGAGTCTCTCACACCATTATCATGCAGTATAACTCTCCATAAGTGGTATGTCACAAAGTCGAAAACATCTTGTAAGGCCTTAAGCCTTTACTTTCACCATAGGGTCTTGTCAGATCATTGTAAGGTACCAGCCAATGTATTGCAATAGTGCCAAAAGGCATCATAAGGTGTTGACTGCCATATAAGGCATTGTGTTGTGCCCCATGCAATACAGTGCATTTTGAAGCTCTTGTAATGTTAAGACCATCTTTCAATTTCAGTATAATATTATTAGGTGTCACGACTGTGCCCCTAGCCTGACTTGGCGGCGGAGTACAAGAGGGTGACTACGGGGAAGTGAGGGTGAGTATGAGACAAAAGCAGAGAATGAGAACTCAGGGGTAGGACTTTGGCTTCAGCTTATGTGCTGCACCCCTGGGATTCCTGGTCCTGTATTTTGGAGTAAGGGCAAGCCCTTTGGAGAAGATGAGAGACAGGAGAGACGAGAGATGTAACTCAAGTCAGGCGAGAGGGTGAGGACATAGTTCAATATGAAACTAAAGACTAAGTACAAGTCAAGTGCTACTTAAATACTGGAGACTCGGAGTAAGTAAAGGCCGCTGGCCAAGGCCAGCGGAGAAGTACGGTCAGGGTAGGTGTACGTAGAATGAAGACTATAACTAATTAAACATAATAAAACGCATCAGAGAAGTGAGCACGTATGGTGGTGTAAAGTGAAACAGATAGTGGTGCACTTAAGAATGATAAGTGACTCACTATGAGATGTATACTACAATACTGAGGGGATAGCTCAGTATAGTGGAAGAAAGGAAACAAGAGTAATCTATGTACAGTAATCAATATGTAATATTAAAAGTGTAATCAAAGTCCAGAGTAACAAAGGGAAAAGGCGGAGTAAGAGGCTAGAGGTCTGGAGGTAGGCGATACAGGATATGACATTAGGCTATTCTGAGGCATTGCAGAATCATTGCTAGTTGTAATGTTATTCATTTTGATGTATGCACATTAGCTGTAAAGGTGAAAGTAAGCTTAGACCTAAACAAAGAAATGTATAAGTGAGTCAGTTGAAGGACCATTCAACTTGAGGCATTCTAAGGTATATGAAAAGGGTGTTAGTGAAATAGTGAGTCATTTGTGGAATGTAACATTGATAAAAGAACTCAGGAATGACTCATTCTGAACAAGTTTCAGGGGAGTTAGGAGAATGAGTCATAGGATATAGACAATTCAAGCACTTTATGCTCACCTCCTGTTACACATGGAATCCATGTGAATTCCACCTATTCATGTGTACTTCATGTGTACTTCATATGTACTACACTCCACCTCAAATGTATTTAAATCAGCAAATTTCCATTCAAATTTGTGATTTTTGTACACATGGAGTACACATGTAGTGCACATGTACAGGTGAAATATCAAAATTCCACATGGAATTGCGAAGTGAAATTCACAAGGAATACACATGGACTAGTTACACTTGTACAGTACACTTGTAATTACTTGTAATACACTTCTCCATTACTATTATAATAAAAATAAATACTTTAGCATAATGACACCAAGGGGAATTGAACTATCAACCACTACTTTGATTACTAATCACATTAAAAGTATTCAATTTACCATTAAGCCATTGGACCATATTATATCTCTAAGACAAAGGCTACATAATGGCCTATGGCACATTTCTATGTATATGCATCATGTGACATATAGCTAACACATTGCCAACTCATCATTCCTTACCCTGCTTCCTCACTCCCCATGACCCTCTCCCTCTCCCTCTCCCTCTTCCTCTCCCCCACTCCTCTTGCCCTCTCTCCCCTATCAAGAGGGTAAACCTGAAGCAGGACAACACTGAATAAGCAGGAGGGCCATGCATGCAGGGTAGGAGGGGTGGAACAGTGATGAGCACATAGAGCAGGAGGGGTGGGAAAGGCTGGAAATGATGCATGTGCAGGGTGAGGAAGGTGGGGGACAAAGAGCATGGAGATGGGAGTTGGGGGAACAACACACATATAGGGTGGAAAAGGCAGAGAATAATGAGCATGGAGGGTGAGAATGGGGGGGAATGATGCACATGGAGGGTGGGAATGGTGGGGGACAACATATGTGGAGGGAGGGAACAGAGGGAATGGTGGGGAATGACACACATGGAGCACGAGAACAGGGGGAATGATGCATGAAGGGTGGGAATGGCAGGGAACTACATGTGTGGAGGGCAGGAACAGGGGGGAATGGCAGGGAATGACACACATGGAGTGTGAGAACAGGGGGGATGACATGTGCGAAGGGTGGGGATGGTGGGGGGTGACACACATGGGAGGTGGGAACAGGAGGGGATGGCAGGGGGTGATGCACATGGAGGGTGGGAACAGGGGGGAACAATGTGTGTGGAGGGTGGGTACAGGGGGGAATGACACATGTGAAGGGTGGGAACAGCGGGGAATGACATGCATGGAGGGCAGGAATGGTGGGGTGATGAGCAGGGGGGTGAGGGTATCACTTGACCATTATTAAATAATAAATAGTTGTATTTAAATAGTTTAAATATACTATTATTTTAAATGATTTAAGTGAAGTACACATGGATTCCACATGTACAATTTCATGTGTAGTTCACTTTCTTCATAGCTAAATTCACCTTCTGGATGAAATTTTTTAAGAAGTGGAATTCATGTGTACTTCATGTGGAATTAGGTGAAGTCCATGTGGAAATTTTACAATTAAGTGTATTTTTGTGAAGTACATGTGTATAGGTGGGTGAGTAGAAAGTACTGGACAATTCTGAGATGGTAGAACAGCAGAGGCAAGTGAATAGTGATAGAATATGAGTGAGATGATGAATGTGATCTGAAATTGAGTGGGGGATAAATTCACTGGACTCTGAATAAGCTAGATACAGGTTTTTATAAGAAAGAGGTCAAGTAAGCTACTTAGCAAGGGTAATTCTACCACATAAATTAGAAGATGTCAGATCATAGGATAAAGGTAAGTTTTGAGAGAAGTAGAGTAATGGTTTGAGTTGGAAATAAATTTGCAAAGGAGACTTGGTGATGGGGAGGCTCAGTTATTGAAGGAGTGCCAAGTTGGTGAGGTGCCAGGGGTTTCTTGTACTACTTTAGCATCAGTTTGACAATTGTGTCTTCTATGTGCATAATTGGAGTGTTTGTTGGTGGTTAATAGCAAGGGGATGAGGGGAAGCAGTGAAGGGAGAGATAGGAAAGACATGTTAACACATAAACTGTAGTTTGATGCATTGGCTGCAATATGTGACAGTCACATGACTTGGTCGCTGTACTTTGAGAAATGTCAACCATGAGAAATAACTGAATAGACAATGAATGAATTACTCTGAGGTGCAACAATTGCAATACATACCTTTAAATAGGAATTATAGCACTGCTTCAAGCCAGTCTTCTAAGTGATTATGTTTCTATGATATCTCATTGCAATAGGCTGGAATAAATCTAGGACATGTTAATTTATGTATAAAGTCTGTATATCTCACTCCTCCATGAGATCAGGTGAACTCCAGGTAGACTCCAGGACTCCAGGTAGACTCTACCTGGACTCTACCTGGACTCCACCTGGACTCCACCTGGACTCTCAATTCCATCTTCTTCAACATTATCATCATTTGCATTAGTGGTTTGTGTTTGTTTGAGATTCTGTTTCATTAGCACACATTGCATATGAATAAAAAGCATTGCATGTGTTGTCCAATTAAAGTTGTCCACAGTCATTCTATTAAGAATGCTTTGAAATCCTCCTAACCATGCATTAAGTTGTTCACATGCCTAAGTTTGAATTAAACATATATGTTATTATTAAATATTGACAAACATACCTGTGTGTTGAAAGCTCATTTGTAGTTTGGATTCCCTTCAGCATCTCTTTCAATAAGAACTAAATTAGGTGCTGATCCATTTAGAGGACTTGGATTGCAAAATTTGTGGCATAAGTAGTCTCCAACTCTATGATTAATATCATGAAATGAATCAACCACAAATCTGGTACTTGTCTTCCATATATTCCAATCACGAGATGTAATCAAATGTCTCAAAACCATGCAAGCTTTATCAATACAAACATAGCTTGGTCTGACATTAGGTATTGGATACACAAATTTCAGAAAGTCTATTATTTGACTTTCACCCTCTGATTTCACAAATTTTGCCCATGCAATAACAATTCCACAGGGTGCACAAATTGTTTCAACACAATAAAAGCAAGGTGCAACAAAGTAATTATCATGAGTGGGAGTAGTGGTTGCATTAGGTACTTCATCATGAGGTCGAAAATTGCCTCTATTTGTTTCAGACATCCATTCAGGAGCTCCTTCTTGTTCTGTTTGTCTAATAATCCTCTGAATTCCAAGAAATGACTGCCTTCCAAATTTTATAATGTGATTATACCATCTCTGTCTATGATTTACACAAGTTTGAGATCTTTCTTCTTTCTGATTATAACAGTCTTTCATGCAACATAAATTCTTGTGTTGTGATTCATGTGTTATACAAAAAACTCCAGTATGTGCATTTTTTAAAGGTTCAGAGCAGTTTTCAAATGCACAGTGAGTTGGACCCATAACAATACCATCAACAACTATCATTTTAACCATAGGTTCAGGAGAGTTAGTAGTGTTGGAAGTATCAACACTCATTTCATTATCTTCCATATGCTGAAATTCCTGATTTCATGCATTTCTTTCCAAATTTGGTACATGCCTATTTTCATCAATACCAACAACAGCAGCATTATCATCAGCTGTAATTATATCAGCTGTAGCTTTATATTTATGAGTACATTCACTGCATGAATGTTGCAATGCATTGCTAATAATTTCTTTTTGCCCTAATTGATCAAATGCAGCTTTAGTTACATGTTCAGTTGACAATCTATCAGGAATTCTCAAATCATGATTTGTTGATAATGAAATGTATCATGTAGTTTCTTCTATAAATGCTTTCCATACCTGCCGGCGTGAAACTGGTGGTATTTCATTTTCAATACCATTTGAAAAAGTGTAGTTCCAAAACTCAGTGTATGCTGCAGTGGATGCATGAAAATGATAAATAGAATTAACAACCATAGTTGTAAATACTCTGTCAGCCCATATATTTGCACCAAGCTTTAAATATTTTGCTTTGTTGAAAAATATGGTATCTTTAGAACTCAATTGAGGATCCTGTGGTTGTACTTCTTCAATGCTACCATTTTCACTATTTTGTTCTTGATCTTTATCTTCTGGATCATACTCATTTTCAGGAAGTATACTTTTATGATCAGTATAATATATGGCTTTACATTTCAGGCATGTCCCTGCAAGTAACTGAGCATTTTTGTATAATTGAACCCCTTTCATCAATCTAACTGTAACTCAGTCACATCCATGAGTATTTAGATGCAAAGCTCTTCCAGCACATAATTTCCTGGATGTTGAACAAGTTATGTGTGCAGGGCAAATAAGTAATACAGGCTCAATTTCATTGGTAGAAATTGGCTTCAAAAATTGTGCATGTTCTGTCTTTCATGTGTAGGGATTTAAGCACAACATTTCAATCATCTTATCAAGTTTCTTGGTAAAATTGGTTGTCTTTGTTGATACATCTAGTGAAATTATATCTTCATCTTCAAATAATTGACCATCATTATTTATATGGCTCTGAATAGCACCTGCTAATGCTTTTATCCATCCATTAGTCAACATAGACTATTCACTCTCAACATTTGGATTTTTTGCTCTTGCATGGAGATTGAGGAGGTCTACATTATTTGTTAATGTAAAAAGTAATGTTAAAACTGTTGTCAAAGTAATTGATGAATCAAAGTTTTTTCCTATAAATTTTGAGAAGACTTTGAATGTGATATCAGAAAAAGGATCATTTAGTGATGATGCTTTTACTTGAGGAACATTGCTCAAGAATACAAGTAGCAGCCAAATTTGAAGTAGACCTTGCAGTAGAAAACCACACCTGTAAAAGTATAATATTAGTGAATTTGACTTATAATTAATAGTGTGTAGCCAATAGAAATTTATAAAATATTAGAGCTACATCAAGTACATCAACAGAAAATAAATAAATCTACTATTTAAAGTAGGTAGCTGTACAAAAGTTGAAAATATATTGATGAAATATTTCCAATATAAAACAAATTGAAGGATAAACTACTGTTGAAAGTAGTGTATTGTACAAGGGTTGGCAAAATTGTTGAAAATATCCAACCAACTGAAACATAAAATAAGACAGGTCTACTGTTGAAAGTAGATAATTTGTACAAAGTTGAAAAATATTGTTGAAATATTCTCAACCAAGAATGAGTAGCATAAATCTGCTGTTGAAAGCAGGTAATTTTTTATTTATTTAGAAATACTGTTGAAGTATTTCAATCAAAATTGACAGCAAGAACATGTGACAATCAAAATAAAGCCAAAGTTAAAATAAAATAAACTTCTTACAATTTCTTAGACTTTTCCTTTCTGTGTGACTTCTTACTTTTCTCTTTCTCTTTCTCTTTCTCACTTGACTTTCTCTCTTTCTGTTTTGCTCACTAGTCCATGGCAGCTTTCTTGCCCTCTAGTAATTTTTGTAAATTACCAAAGTTAGGTGATAAATTTTCCCACACAGCCTTTGTAAAATCCTTATCAGGTTCATCCTCTTCAAACCAACCTTCCATTGCTGGATCATAACTCAACAATGGAAAGACCTTAAATGGATATGAATAATATGTAGAGGGAGCCATGAACACAGAAATTATCAGTTTTTTGTCAATATGACAGCCAGCTACCTCTGCTAAAGAAGCCATCTCCACTTCTTTATTAAAGATCTTATTGATCTTACAGTATTTCAAATATGTCATTCTTATACTGTCCTTCTTCCTACTCATGTTTTGAAGATGTTTAGGAATCTCAAATTGAGATATAAGCAGCTGAGTTATATCATTATTACTCATTGATGATTTGGATTTTGACTTGAATGGCTTATCAAATGTAAACATGGAAGATGGCCCTGGAATTTGCTGATCTACAGCACCATCTGCTAGAATCTCAATGATGTACTTATTACTCTCATGTCTCCACTCAAGTGCATCAGATTGCTGTGAGACTTTTGAGAATCTTCCTTTCTGTATCCATTTTCCATTCTTACGAACTGAAATAGGTGAATTCTTGTCTAATTATAATACTTATTAGGTCATATTATTTGTAGTATTAGTAAGAAAACATACCAGACACCAGCTCCCAATATTCAGCAACAACCTCAAGAACAGTGGCAAAATCAGAACCTGGAGTCTGATTGTCGATAATGTAATCTGCTTCAGTATGATCATGCTTCAGGAATAAATGAATTTCACCTTGTGTGTTATTGGATGGGATCATAAGTACATCTATATAAATGAATAAGTAAAACTAATGAATTGATAAATAACACAAATATACCTTCTTCTTGATCTCCAAAGTTAAAGAAATTACCTATAGCATGCTGATGGGAAAACCTTCCAATTGCACATGAAGCTCCTTGAGGATAACTATCTGTGTAGCTCCTAACTGAGCTATGGGACTTTGACTGGCATGATATCTTACTCATTGAACTACTTTGACTCTCAGAATCTTCAGAAGAACTTGAGAGCTCTGACTGACTATGTTTAAAATCAGAAGCTTTCTTTGGTGTATGGTCAATATCCATGTATTCTGGCTCATTTGTCTCTTCTGGCTCATTTATTTTCTCAGACTCACTCATATCTTCTAAGTTATCTATTTCCTCAGACTCTTTCATTTCTTCTGATTCATCTGTTTCTTCTGACTCATTTACAGATGTATCAAGCTTATTGAGCTGCTCAATTGACTCAGAAGTGTCTGAAGAGTTAGAGTCAGAAGATGACTCAGATGAAGACTTAGATATATCAAGTTTCATACTCCCCAATTGTGAACTCAATGGTACCAGAATTTCTTCTTTATTCAACAAGTCACCTGCTTTTCAGCAGTGAAAGTAGAAGTGGTATTCTCAGGCAAGGACATGTGAAGTTGAGAAGGAGGGGGAGGAGCAACAGATGTATTTTCATCCTCCAGAATTTGTTCTGCTCTACTAAATTAGTTAAAATATTCAAGGTCAACAAAATAGTTACTTACAGGGTTAAATGCTGTGGTTTTCCTTTTGCTTCATTAGTGATATCTTCTTGTAGTCTTGTAACTGAAGTTTTTCTACATTTTAATGCTAGTTAGATCACATAAGAATGAATTAAAATACTACACACTTAGATTTTCCTCCTCCTTTTCCATTTTCCTTTCCATTTTCCTTTCCTTTTTCCTTTCCTTCCTCTGTTCTACCTAAATATCTTGAGTTCTCACTTTTTTTGGATTTTGTGTTAACTTGAGTTTTTGATTTCTTGGACTTAGGCTTTTCAAAAAGCTCAGGAGGTGCCTCTGTCCCTTCTCCAGACTGTTCTTGAGCCCTGGAAGCAATTCTACTACTTGATCTGATGGATGTAGGCCTTTCAGAAAGTTCAGGAGGTGGATTTGTCCCTTCTCCTGATTGTTCTTGGGCCCTGGAAGCAATCCTACTACTTGATCTCATAGACTTAGGCCTTTCAGAAAGCTTAGAAGGTGCATTTGCCCCTTCTCCAGATTGTTCTTGGGACTTAGAAGTAGTAATCTTACTAGTTGTTCTCACAACTTGCTCCTGGGTAACAGTTCTGGTCCTAGATCTGGACAATCTAGGCTCATCCATAGAGGGATTGACAGTGTTTGAAGTTTTAGTTGACTTAGACATACTTGACACAGTGGATAGTGAGATTGAAGAGCAGGTGAGGGGCAGAACAGTCATCACAGTGTGGATCAAAGTGGGAAGGGAAGAAAGATTTTGTCACTTAGAAAGCTTACTATATGTGAGAATCTAATTATATTGCAGTCCAGCACATATTGATTCAAAAAGTTAAAAATAGAACAGAATCCAATAAGGTTCATGGCACACATCTACATTCAATTTACTAAAAATAGACCAACATTGGTCTAAATAGATTGCTATTGAATCGATTGCCAGCCTTGCACTATACTAATAATATACAGAAGTGATTGCATCTGCATGCGCTTGTGGCCTCACACTGTAATAATAATATACCGGAAGCAATTTCATCTGCATGCACTTGCAGCTTACCATTAATAGTTTTTGTATGCACTTGCACCTTGCCTTGTACTATATTTATAAGTCATGGACTCACAATCTCACTTTCTAGTAATTTGCACTCACTCATAGTCTTGCAGGTTTGCTTATAATGTTTATAACATACAATATTATTATTATTCTAATACACTAGCTACACTAATACAAATATAACAACATTGCTATTTAAGGGTATATATAGATGCAGTGGTCCAGGGGTGGCAGAGGCAGCGCTGGTGTGGTGCTGGTGTTGGCGGTATAAGGAGAGGTCATTGTTGTCATATGTGAAGAGGTGCTGGTGTGTGCTTGTGAGACAAGGGGACACGTGTAGGTGTGGTGTCAGCAGGCATGGATGATGCTGAAACACATCACCTCCTCACTTGTGAGACAAGGGGATGCGGATGGGTGTGAGTGTCGGCAGGTGTGGCTGTGGGCAGTGTGGGCAGTGGCGAAACACATCCCCTCATCTCACAAGTGATGAGGGGACACATGTGGGTGTGGTGTTGGCGGGCATGGATGGTGCTGAAACACTTCCCCTCCTCACTTGTGAGATGAGGGGATGTGGATGGGTGAGTGTTGGCAGGTGTGGCTGTGGGCGGTATGGGCAGTGGCAAAACATGTCCCCTCGTCACTTGTGAGACGAGGGGATGTGTGTGGGTGTAGTGTCGGCGGGTGTGGATGGTGCTGAAACACATCCCCTCCTCACTTGCAAGATGAGGGGACGCATGTGGGTGCAGTGTCAATGGGTGTGATGGTGCTGAAACACATCCCCTCATCACTTGCGAGATGAGGGGACACATGTGGGTGTAGGACTGGGACTGGATGTGGGTGGTGAGACGATGATGGCAAGAGGGAAAGGGAAAGGGGAGGAAACACATCCTCTCGTCACTTGCAAGATGGGAGACAAATTATCATTGTTGAGACAAGACATGAGATGGTGCGGCAATTGTGGTGGGGGTGATAACACTCATGCCTCCCCCACCCCCTGAGAATGCGATGAGTGAACCATTACGAGAGGATGAGGGGGGGGGAAGTGAGAGTGGCCACGTTGTCATTGAATATCGATGGTGGGCTGGCGGTGGTGGTGGGGGTGAAACAGTGCTAGTGGTGATGATAGTCATCATTGTCGTGAGGACGAGACACTGGTGGTGGTGGTGAAGACGAGGCAGATGCTGGTGGTGGTGTGGTTGTCATTGTCATGGGGACAAGACAGTAGGTGGTGGCTGTGGGGAGGTGGTGGAGGTAGCAGTCATTGGGGGTGAGATGGCGGTGATTGTTGTCATTAGGGAGGCAGCGGTCCTGGTGGTGGCTGAGATGTTGACACTATGTCAACACCGAGGGGGGAGGGGGGGTGATGTGGCATCGACACCATTCTTGCTAGCAGCATTGTCGTCTCCTTGATGCAAGAGGAGGGGCTGGAGGTGGTAAATGTAGAGGCAATCGACAATGGGGTGGAGCGAGGTCATTGCAGTCCCCCACAGAATTAGGTAGAGTCTACCTGAAGTCCAGTAGTCTACCTGGACTTTACCTGGACTTCACCTGGACTTCACCTGGACTTTACCTGAACTCTAGGAATATTGTTTCCTTGTGTATGGTGCATGTGAGTCCATGTGAAATTCAGGTGAAGTCCAGGTAAAGTTCAGGTACATTCCTGGACTTCAGGTAGACTACTGGAAATCACCTGGAAATTACTGATTTCAGCCACTGAACTTCAGGTAGAATACTGATTTTAGCTGTACTTTACCTGTACTTTACCTGTACTTTATCTGATTTTTAGCGGTACTTTATACTAGGTAATTCGAACAAGTTTACTTACTTACTTATAATATATTAGAAAAAGGTAAACTAATAAATAAATGTAACCATTGCGAATCGAACACAAGACTTCACGCATAACTGGTGCCTAACAAGTGCCAACACTGCAGCTTTACCATTACGCCAAACAGGCATTATTAACTAAGTGAACCAACACCCTATATCCATTATCAAACATCCATCTCACATGCTGTGCACACTGCCACAACTGCCAGCGCGCTTCTGTCACATCATCATCATCGCCAACAATGTACAATTTCCTCTTCCCTCCCTCCTCTCACTGCCACCCACGTCCTTTGTCTTGCAAATGATGAGTGCTGCGTCATCCCCTCTCCTTCTTCTCTACCTCCACCCCTCCCTCCTCCTCCTCTGCCTCTTTCCAGCAAGTGAAGAGCACGGCTGTCCGGCTTCACCTCTCCTCTCCTCGATGGTCCTCGCCCTCTTGTTTCCACTCGCCCCTCGTCTCGCAAGTGACAAGGGCGGGCGTCTCCTCCTGGTCCCCTCTCTGTTGCCCTCATCTGCAAGTGATGAGAGCGTGCGCCTTCCCCCTCGTCTGCAAGTGACGAGGGCGTGCACCTTCCCCCTCTCGTTTCCACTCGCCCTTGTCTCGGAAGTGACGAGGGCAGACGTCTCTTCCTGGCCCCTCTCCCTCACCCTTGTCTGCAAGTGACAAGGGCGTGTACTTTCCCCCTCCGTTCCCACTCGCCCTCATTTTGCAAGTAACGAGGGCGAGCATCTCCTCCTGGCTCCTTCTCCCTTGCCCTCGTCTGCAAGTGATGAGGGTGCGTGTCTTCCCCCTCCATTCCCACTCACCCTCGTCTCGGAAGTGACGAGGGCGAGCATCTCTTCCTGGTCCCTCTCCCTCGCCCTCATCTGCAAGTGACGAGGGCATGTGCCTTCCTCCGTCTCTGCCTCCTCCACCCTCGGCTCTCATCTCGCAAGTGATGAGGATGCTGCCTTCCCCCGGTCTTCCCCCATCTCCCTCTCTTCCGCCCTCATCTCACAAGTGACGAGGGCGTGTGCCTTCCCCCGTCTCCCTCTCCTTTGCCCTTGTCTCGCAAGTGACGAGGGTGATTCAATTCTTCCCCTCTCCCTCCCTCCCCCTCTCCCTCACCTTTGCCCTTGCCCTTGCCCTTGCCCTTGTCTTGCAAGTGACAAGGACAATTCACATCTCCCCCCTCGCCCTGTCCTTCACCCTCACCCTTGTCTTGCAAGTGACGAGGATGCTGTCTTCTCCCATCCCCCTCTCCGCCGCCCTCATTTCGCAACTGACGAGGGTGCTGCCTTCTCCTTCCCTCTCTCCCTCACCCTCATCTCGCAACTGACGAGGGTGCTGCCTTCTCCTTCCCCCTCTCCTATGCCCTTGTCTCGCAAGTGATGAGGGTGCATACCTTCCTCCATCTCCATCTCTGTCTCCTCTACCCCTCCTATGCCCTCATCTTGCAAGTGACGAGGATGCATGCTGTCTCTCCACCCTTGTCTCACAAGTGATGAGGGTGTGTGCCTTTCCACCTGGCCCCTCACTCTTGCCCTTGTCTCGCAAGTGACGAGGGTGGTTCACTTCTCCCCTCGCCCTCGCCCTTGCCTTCTCCCTCCTCCCTTGCCATCGCCCTCGTCTCACAAGTAATGAGGGCGCTCTCACATTATTTTATGGGAGATCGATCAGGTGTTCCACTATTGGAACGCCTTATTGATTTCCCTTCTCATATTATCTCACCCTCGTCTCGCAAGTGACGAGGGCGCTCTTGTACTATTTTTATGGGAAATCGATAAGGTGTTCCACTATTGGAACACCTTATTGATTTCCCCTCATCCTTTGTTGCCTCCATGAGAAATCTACCTACATATAAATAGTTTATGTCCATATATAGTTAAATAAAGGTTTATTAATAGATGTACACATGGATTAAGTGAGGCCGAAGTGGCAATTGTAGGTGTGATGTGATCTTCATATATACAAGCATGTGCCCAGATAACTTCTTTCTTCCCTTCCACCCACTTCTCAGGCTACTATTCACCTGTTGTCACCACAGTTCATACAAATTTCAAACATGGTTAATACTAGAAAATCATCAAGTGCTGCTGCAAAGGCTGACAGTGACCAGAGAGCAACTAAATCAGGTTCAAAAGCATCTGCAACACATGGAAAGGGAGCTAAACAGACCAAGAGTAAGACTAATAAGTGAGTAATATTTAGATCCATATTGAACTACTACATTTAAAATTTGGAAATAAAGGAAAACCTCAGTGGATAGACTTGAAGATGATCAAAATGCTGAAATTCCAAAGAAATTTACTCCGTAACTCTTGTTTTACTATATATTTATTATATTTTAATGTTTTTATAGAGTAGAGCAAGTTCTTATGGAGGAGAACACATCTGTTGCCCCACCTCCTCATTTTTCTTCAAGAGAGTCTACTCAAGTTCTAGTGGGAGAGACTGGTGACTTGCTTAATGAAGATGAGACTCTTATGCCACTGGGTTCTCAATTAGAAACCATGAATTTGAACCTTATAAGTGCTGCTGATGCTCCTGATAAATCTCTGGAAGGCTCTATGCCACTGGGTTCTGAGTTAGAAACTATGGATCTAAACTTTATGAGTACTTCCAATACTTCTGATCAGTCTTTGGAAGAGTCTGAAAATTCTATGGAGATTATTGCTAATATCTCTGATGAGTTTGAAGAAGAGGACACTGATGCTGATAAATCTGAAGATAAAGATTATAATAGTTCTAGTAAAGAGAATGATAGTGAGACAGAGTCAGATGCTGAAAAAGAATCTATGAATATTGACACAGATATTACACCAAAGAAAGGAATTCCCACTCTAAAGCGTGGTCAAGCTCCATCTAGTCCAACTGATCCAACTGATGCTCACCGTTCTAGAAGTAAAGTGTCTGAGCACTCAGAGTCCCACAGTTCAGCCACGTCTTCTCTTAGTAAGGATGAGCTTCAAGGAGCATCACGTACAACTGGTGGATTTTCTCATGGAAGAGCTATTGGAAATGTATATAACTATGGTGATGATGAAAATGGTAAGAATAATAGTTATAATTATGAGATTTTGGTAGCTAAATATTCATATGCATAGATCCATTCACCATGCCTTCAGAAAATATCAAAGGACAAATTCACCTGTTTCTGAAGCCTGAAGCACCAAAGCCTGATTTCATTATAACAGACCAAGAGCCATTATCTGATCTTCAAGAAGTACTAGAGAATATAAGTGAAGTTTATTCACCCATAGCCAGTATGTTATTATTACTATTTATCATCTGAAATATCATCTGATAATTAAAACAGAGAAAAATCCTAGAATATCTTTGCATGAGAATGGAAACTGGAGCATTAAAGGCCGCTACATGAATATTAAGGAGAAAAAAGTCCAAACTGCCAAATGGCAAGTGGTTGATAAGAACATTTATTATCTTGAAATATTAGCAGATGGTGCAGATAAGAATGACATTACAACAATGGCAGCACCATCTGGATCTTCTAGTACTGATGAGGAAGTTGTGAAACATTTAATTATTTCACATTTCAATATCCCTGAGCATTTGATTAAAAGTAAGGGGAAGGAAGATATATGTGCTGTGTATGAAAAGTTTGAAATGATTGAGGATATATGGGAGAACAAAAAAGCATCTCTCAGCATTATTCAAACATCTGTCAAAGCTACTATTGATAAGAAAGTTCTTATTAGTGTCTTTATGTCACCTTCAACATACTATACTTACCCTTACAAATCTTTTCCCCTTCTTAAATACCATCCACAAATGGTATCTTGGTTGAAAAATAAAGATGGAGTTGATAAGAAAAGTGTCTGGGGATCTAAGAAGCCAGGATTTTCAACCTTATATGAGATTTTAAAAGGCAAAGAAGCAGCAGCTGAAGCAGTTGAAGATCGTAAAAATCAACAAAGTAAGGGAAAGGGCAAGGAAAGAGAAGAGGGTGAGACAGATAATAATGAGGAGGGAGTGAAGGAGAAAGATCAAGAAGATATGAGTGAAAATAAAGGAAAGGGAAAGAGTAAGAAGTCACACAAGAAGGACAAGGGAAAGTCCAAAAAATTGTAAGAGTTTTGTTATTACTTGCTTTCAATAGTTGGGTTTTTGTTTTTATTCTATTGTTGTGGATTGGAATACTTCAACAGTATTTTCAATCCTTGTACAGTAATTGGCTTTCAACAGCCATTGATTTTGTATTTCTTTATTTTATGTAAAGTTGAGAATACTTCAACAGTATTTTCAACTTCATGTACAATCATTTGCTTTCAACAGCTGAATGTTTCTGCTACTCTTCATTTTATGTAGAGTTGAAATGCTTCAATAGTATTTTCAACTTCATGTATGTACAATTATTTGGTTTCTGTAGCTGAATGTTTCTGCTACTCTTTATTTTATGTAGAGTTGAAATACTTCAACAGTATTTTTAACTTCATGTATGTACAACTATTGGCTTTCAACAGCTATATGCTGGCTATAAATTTTGTTGTGATTCTGTGAATTGTGAGAACAAATTTCTAATGAAACTTTCTATTTTTTATAGCTCAACTTACCTGCTTTATTTTAAAATATGGACAATATGTGTTTTATTGTCTTTTATACCTCAAGTAAATGCAGTTCAATCTGAAGATCCATTTCCAAATATTCCATTCAAGCTGTTTGCTGAATTTATTCATCTCAATTTCAGTTCAGATATTACTTTGGCAACTGTATTGACAATTCTGTTCTCATTGCTGAATAACACTGATATTCTTAATCTCCATGCATGAGCAAAACATTCCATACATGAAGATGAATATTCTGTAACTGCTAATGGATGGATTAAAGCACTTGCTACTGCTATACAAACTCACTTAGATGCAAAAATTAACTCTGCAGAAATGAAGGATACACAGCTATTTAATTCATATGAAAGGCCAGAAATTTTAGGGTCATCAAAAATATCTGTAATTTCTAAAAAGCTAGATAGATTGTTGTCTATATTGGACTTAGACCCTTATGAAAGAAAAGGAGAAAATTTACAACCTTTGAAACCTGTTTCTACTAGTGAAATTGAGCCAGTACTGCTTATTGGTCCTGCTCGCATCACATGTTCAACACCTGAAAAAGCTTGTATTGGAAGAGCATTGCATATTAATACTCGTCAACGTGATAGAACAAAAGTTACACTTATAAAGGGAATTAAACTATATGAAAATGCTCAGATTGTATCTGGATTTTGCACAAAATGTGAAGCTATATATTATGCAGATCATAAAAGTCTTGCCACTCCTTCCAACTCTGAAGCTTCACAACGTAATCCAGATGTTAGTACTAAAGATTGCATAATTTTCAATAAAGCAAAATATATTAAAATTGGAAAAAGTATCTGGGCTGATAGATTTGTTAGATATTCTGGGTTGCACAGCTTCTTTGACAGCTGTCACTTGTCACCTGTCATACTTGACAGTTCTGTGATTGACAGATCCTTGATTGACAGTTCTGTGATTGACAGATACTTGATTGACAGATATGTGATTGACAGATTGACAGCTGTCTGTTACCTTAGTTACATGGACCTTGGTTGGACTTTGGTAGATACACCCAGTATATAAACACTCTGTAACTTGATAGTTGTTAACAAGTTTCCTCCCCATCTGTGTCTGTGTTAGTGTCTGTGTTTGAGTCCTTGCTCCTTTATCACCCTCTTTGCTCTTTTATAATTCTCTATCCTCTCAATCACCCTCCTTATTCTTTGTTACTTCTCACAAGATTGTTTACAACTATGGTTGTCAATTCTGTATATCATTTTCATGCATCAACTGCTGCATATACAGAGTTCTGGAATTATACATTTTCAAAAGGTGATGAAAATGAGTACCCACCTATTTCAAGATAGCAAATATGGAAAGCCTTCATACATGAAACAACTAGACAGATATCTGTTTCAATGAATAAAACTCTAGTGATGCCTGACAACTTATTAATACAGCAAATAGCTAAAGAGGCATATTTGAAGTTGGGACAAGAGGGTACTATTGGAGATGCTTTGAACCATTCATGTAAAGAATGCACACATGATTATAAAGCAATAGCTGATCATATTAATGCTGATGACAATGCTGTAGTAGTTGGAATAGATGAAAATCGCACTGTACCAATATTACGAGAAGATGCTGAAAATACAGAATATGCAGATATGGATGATAATGCAATGGAAACAGATCTTGTTCCAGAACTAAAAGTTAAAATGATAGTGGTTGATGGCATTGTTATGGGGCCAAATCATTGTGCCTATCAGAATTGTTCTGAAAAATTGGCAAATACATGAACAGGAGTATTTTGTCTAAGACATGAAAGTCAACATGAAGGACTATGCCAAATGAAAAGGTGTTATAATATTAAAGAACAAAATTCTCAAACATGTGTAAACCACAGACAAAACTGGTATAATCATGTTATTAGATTTGGATGACAATCTGTACTTGGCATTTGAAGACTTATGCGAAGAACTGAAGAAGAAGGTGCACTATCATGGACACAGCAATTGAGAAGAAGAATTAATCCACAACATGACCAGCCAAATCGTGAACCACAGGAACCAGATAATTACTTTGTGGCTCCTCGTTTCTATTGTGTTGAAACAATTTGTGTGCCATGTGGAGTTGTAATTGCATGGACAAAATTTGCAAAGTCAGAAGGTGCCTGTCAAATTGTGGAGTTTCTGGAAAATGTATATCCAATGCAAGAAACTAGACCAAGCTATGTATGCATTGATAAAGCATGTGTAGTCCTGAAATTTTTAATCAACTCCCATAATTGGAATATTTGGAAAGCCTCTACAAGATTTGTTGTAGACTCTTATCACTATATTAATCACAGAGTGTCAGATTACCTATGTCGCACTTACTGCAATCCTAGTCCTTTGAATGGATCAGCACCAAATCTAGTTGTTGTTGAGAGAGATATAGAGGGTAATGAGCATTATAAACGAGCATTTAATACTCAGGTATGTTTAATATAGTCTCATTTGCAATTTATAACTATTTTTTATATAGGCATGTGAGCAACTAAATGCTTGGTTAGGGGGCTTTCAAAGTATACTTAATAGGATGACTGTGGATAACTTCAACTGGACATTGCATGCAATGCTTTTTATTCATACCCAAAGAGTTATTCAAAAACAAATCAAAAAACAAAATCAACAAATACAAATACAGTCAGAACAACAGGGAGATGAGGATGGAATTGAGGAAGATGGAGTTGAAATTAATAGAGTTGATTAGGTTGCATGTATGCTAATGTAAAGATCTGTTAAAATAAATATATCAATTTAGTGTTAAAATTTGCAATTTCCTCCTTTCAGCAAACTAAGAATCCCACAGTCTCAACAGCATCTGCCTGCCTTTTTTGTACAGTTATAAGTTGATATAAAGTCCAGGTAGAGTCCAGGTAGAATCCAGGTGGAGTACAGGTAATGAACATGTATCACATTAGTATGAAGTTGATATAAAGTTCAGGTAGAGTCCAGATAGAGTACAGGTAGAGTCCAGGTAGAGTACAGGTGGAGTACAGATAATGAACATGTATCACATTAGCATGAAGTAGATATAAAGTCCAGGTAGAGTCCAGGTAGAGTCCAGTTGGAGTACAGGTAATGAACATGTATCACATTAGCATGAAGTTGATATAAAGTCCAGGTAGTGTCCAGGTAGAGTCCAGGTGGAGTCCAGATAGAGTACAGGTAGAGTTCAGAAGTCTACTTGTAGTCCAGGTAGAGTACAGGTAGAGTACAGGTAGAGTTCAGAAGTCTACCTGTAGTCCAGGTAGAGTCCAGAAGTATACCTGGAGTCTACCTGGAAATCACATGTAGTCCAGGTAGACTTCTGGACTCTACCTGAAGTCCACCTTATTTCGTGGGGGATCTCAATATACTGCCAACCTGGACTGACCTGGACTCTACCTGGACTCTACCTGGACTCTACCTGGACTCCACTCAGATTCCAGTGCTTCAGTCCAGTACAGTCCAAGTGTTAGATATTCTGGGTTGCACAGCTTCCTTGACAGCTGTCACTTGTCACCTGTCATACTTGACAGATCTGTGATTGACAGATACTTGATTGACAGATTTGTGATTGACAGATTGACAGCTGTCAGTTACCTTAGTTACAGGACTTTGGTTGGACTTTGGTAGACTTACTCAGTATATAAACACTCTGTAACTTGGTAGTTGTTAACAAGTTTCCTCCCTATTTTGTGTCTGTGTCTGTGTTTGTGTCTGAGTCATTGCTCTCTTATCACCCTCTTTACTCCTTTATCACTCTCTATCCTCTCAATCACCCTCTTTTATTCTTGTTACTTCTCACAGGTTATGGGCCCCGCCTTTTAATCTTTGCCACAATATATTACCACTGCTACTTCCCCCTCTTTCAACCACAATACTTGTGCTGTCTGGGACTTTTCCCACAGTTCAATCTCAACCACTTGTTCCCATTATCAACTCTATCCCTTCATCTCACCTCATCATTCACCATGTCTATCAATCCTGCTGCCACAATCATCTATGCTTCTGTCCCTACCCTCACTTCAACAAACTGGCATGAATGGGCCACATCCATGGGCATGTTCTTTAGGGCTGCTGGTGTTCAGGGGATCTCATTTGGTTCCTCTCCTAAGGAGGAGGATAAAGCTGCTTTGGAGAAGTGGCTGTCTCTTGATGGGCAGATGATTGCCTTCATTTTTGCCAAGGTCCATTCTGATTATCAGTACCTTGTTAGGAATCTGGATTCTGGCAAGGCAGCTTGGGCTGCACTCAAGGGTCATTTTCAGAAGTCTACCATTGGTCATAGGATGCAGTATAGGAAGGAGTTTCACAGGGTTCCTCATGACATCACCAAACCTATTGACTTCTTTATCCAGTCTGTTGTTGCAGCTTCCAAGAAGCTTTCAGCCTTAGGCTGCACTATTGATGACACTGAAGTTGTTGATGTCATTCTCATCAATCTGGATGAGTCCTTCCATACCATTAGGAATGCAATCCTTGCCAGGAAGGATGAACTTACTTTGGAGGATTTGAAGGTCTTGCTCCAGTCTGCCACTTCTGCAGATATGGACCCCACTTCCACCTCTCTTCCCTCCATCTCTGGTCTTGCTGCTTCTGCTCAGGGAAGGCATGCATTTGGTAGATCCACAGGTTCAGGTCATGGTCATGCAGGTTCAGGTTATGATCATTCAGGTCACAGATCTCAGGGACATACAGGATTATCAGGATTAGGTGGGAGTCCCTCTCTAGTGGATTCCAAGGGCTTTAGGTGGTGCAATCCCACCAATGGAGGTGCCTGTCATAGGTGTGGAAGGTCTGGTCACATTGCTGCTAGGTGCATGTATGACATGCCTCAGGAGGTTAAAGATTGGATTATGTCCAACTCTTCTCACAACAGGTCTATGCAGCAGGCCAACTTGGCTTATCATTTCTTGTCCTCACCCATTCACTCTCCCAGCAATTCCCCTCCTTCATCCCCCCACCTCAATGCATCTATGGCTAGACAATACTTTACTGAAGATGTCAATGATGGACTTTCTCACCCTTTGGTTATTTGATGGACTTTAGATTTGATGGACTTTGGATTCTATGGACTTGTGTTAGATTAGGTGGGAGTTTGGTTGTACTAGCTGTGCAAGGTGGGAGTGTTAGATATTCTGGGTTGTACTTGACAGATCTGTGATTGACAGATACTTGATTGACAGATTTGTGATTGACAGATTGACAGCTGTCAGTGAGGTCATTACACTGACCCACAGTCTCACTGGAGTCCAGTGAGAGTTCAGTGAGAGTCTCTGAGACTCTGGTGAGAATTAGTATTAATTTTAGTGGGAGTATTGAGAGTGTGGAGAGAGTCCAGTGAGAATTTACTGAGAGTCCAGTGAGATTACATATAATTTTGTATCTCAGTAAACTCTCACTAAATTCCCATTAGTGAGATTCTCAGAGAGTCCAATGAGGTTATGCTGAGAGGTATCTCAGGGAGTCCAATGGGAATCTACTGAGAAATCGCTCCCAGCACGAAAATCACGTGACATGGTCCATGCATATGTGTAGATCTTATTGTCGTTGTTTGTGCGCGCTAATGGTCCGTGTGTATCGATTTGATTTCTCACATGACCAAATCATTGGACAAATCCGGACTCGCTACTTGCACCGAGCAACAGCAACAATATCCCACTTCTTATTCCCCTCCCCTCCCTTCCTCTCCCCTCCCTCCTCTCTCCTTCGTTTCTGCTCGCTTGTGAGATATGTAACTTTCCGTTTGGTACTTCAAGCACGTTGGGCGTTGGGCATTGGGCATTGGGCATTGGCTGGAAAGTATGGGATCGATGTGAGTTTTTCTTTTTTTGTCTCTATTCGATCTCACGTGTTTTTTTTAGCAGCACCAGATATGCTATGTCAACGAACGCACATGGTGTTTGACGGCATGGGCGATTTCTTCCAATCTTCAGCATGGGCTTAGTTTGCATGGGCGAATACGGCACTCATTGTGCATGGGCGAATACAGCGCTCCTTAGCATGGGCGATCATGGACCCCTTCCCTGCCGCGTAGGATGACAACCCACCGCCTCTGGTCCCCATTTCGCAGCGTAGGACAACCTCAGTTCGACAACGCACTACCTCTGGCCCCCATTGCACAGCGTTGGACATTGGGTGTTGGGTGTTGGCAGTATTGGGATTGATAGTGAGCATTTTCTTTTTTTCGTCTGTATTTGATCTTGCGCGTTTTTTTTTTAGCAGCACCTGATATTCTATGTCGACGAACACACATGGCATTTGACGGCGTGGGCGATTTCTTCCATTCTTCAGCGTGGGCTCAGTTTGCATGGGCAAATACGGCACCTCTTATTGTGGGCGATCACGGAATCCCCCTCCCCTCCTCTCAGCGTAGGCGATTGTAACGCTAGCCCCTCCCTGCTGCGTAGAACGACAACACATAACTTCTTGTCCCCCGTTTCGCTGCGTAGGATGACAACACACCACCCTTGGTCCCCCGTTTCGCAGCGTAGGACGACAACGCACCACCCTTGGTCCCCCAGTTCGCAGCGTAGGATGACAACACACAGCTCTGGTCCCCCTCCCTGCTGCGTAGGATGATAACCACCACCTCCGGACCTCCCTCCCACCGCATAGGACGACACACATCTCCACCTCGGACCCTCTCCCTGCCGCCTAGGATGACAACCACCACCTCTGGACCCCCCTTCCTACCGCGTAGGACAACACACATTACCACCTGTCCACCCCCTCACTCCGCAGGACTTCATCATTGCGTCGAGTGGCACTCCGGCACTCTGCTTTTTCTCATCCCCTTCTTGTTGTGTCGAGTGGCACTCTGCCCCCCTCTCCTCGTCATGCATCTCACTGCGTCGAGTAGCAGTCCGGCGCTCTGCTTCTCATTGTGTTGAGCAACGCTCTCCCTCCCACCCTCCCCTTGTTGTGCATCCACTCCCCACCCTCTTGTTGCGTCGCATGGCGCTCTGCTCCTCCCCACCCCCTTCTCATTGTGTCGTGTGGTGCTCTGCTTCTCCTCATTCCTTTCTCGTTGCGTTGAGTGACACTCTGCCCCCCTCCCTTCATTGTGCATCTGCTCCCACTCTCTTGTTGTGTTGCATGCTGCTCTGCTTCTCCCCACCCCTTTCTCATCATGTTGAGTGACACTCTTCCCCCTCACCCCTGCTGTCAATTTTTTGATGTTCTCTGCTTCATGCAGAGGCTCTTTGCTTGCTTTAATTATAATTTTTGTCTTTCCTCTGCTTCGGCGGAGATATCCTTTTCTGTATTAGGTCCTGTGGCCTTCTTATCCTGGCAGTTGCCAGTGATGAGAACAGCAGGACCTATTTGGAACTTTGTGGAAGAATTTCGGTAATTACTTGTCAAGTAGTTATTTATAGTTTGAACCTGTGATGTGTCGCAACTTGTAATATATAGAAACACCTTGAGGTTCAGTTCCCTTTCTTTCTTTCCTCATCTGAGTGCATCACTTAAGATCTGTCACCGCTTTTTTGCTCTTTTTACTTTACTGTTTTCTGCTCTTTTACCATGGCACCTAGGTCTCTTAGATCTGCCACTGCTGCTGCATCTTCCATCCCTGCTACCTCCACCAGGTCCAGGACCAAGGATTCTGGGACTGCTGACACAACCAAGCCTCAAGCTTCTACCTCCAAGTCTAAGAGAGGAGGGCCAGCTAAGTCTGGAGGGGGGGTAGAGGTGGGAGAAAGGGAAAGGGAGGGAAAAGGATTGTGAGTGACAATGAGGAGGAGGAGGAGGAGGAGGAGGAAAGTGGGACAGGGGAGGAGGAAGTTGGAGTAGAAAGGGAGGGGGGGAAGAGGGAAGGGAGGAAGGGGAAGAGAGGGAGGGAGGAGTGAGAGAGCAGGGAGGGGGCTAGAAAGAAGAAAATTAAGTGAGTAAAAGTGTATATTATTTTTAGTCATCTTATGTACTGGCAGGAAAAGCTCTGTTCAAAGACTCAAAGAAGACCAGCAAAATGAAGCTGCTGGAAAACCAAAGAGATTTACAAAGTATATTTTTTTATTCATATTCACATCTTTTCTCATATTGTTCTCATTTTTTAGAGTTGAAAAAATCTTAGAAAATAGCAATATTTCAGTGGCACCACCACCTCATTATCGTGAATGCTCAGGAACTGTTACACCAGCATCAATCCTTCAGGTACCTACTCCTCAAGATCCATTTAGTTCACTTTCAAATGACATGGGACATCTGTTTAATGAGCATGAGACATCATTAGTATTTTCCTCACATCCAGGTCAAATTCAAGAAGAGGATATAGATTATGAGATTATTGAGACTACTCCCTGGAAGGCTACTGAAAAGCGGGGAAGATCCAGTTCTCCTGAGTCTCCCACTCTGAGTACTAGTAGCCACTCATCAAAGATTAGCCGAAAGTCTATTTCTCACAGTTCTGCATCAAGTAGCCAGTCCGCTTCTAGCCGGTCTGTGTCCAGAACTTCAACTAGGAGTTCTACATCTATGTCTGAAAAATCTGCAAGGAACAATGTACTTCAGAATCCTGAGCAATTTGAAAACTTTATAAGGCAATATGAATATTCCACTCTAAATGACACATCTATTGACCTTCAAGGAGCATCAAAGATTATTGGTGGGCACAGCTGTCAGAATGCACTTGGAAATATCTTTAATATTGGAGACAAAGATAAAATGATAGTTGATACCACTGATGCACCTCCATCAACTGGAGTTATCAAAATTTACAATGATCTTTTTAGTTCTCTCCCAATCTTTACATTCAGAAGAGTAGAGCTCCAGGTTTATCTGTACAAACTTCTGAAATATATAGGAACAAAGTACAAGTCCATTCAAAGTATTATTACTTTCTTGATTTCAAATTATCACTCTAAAATATTTACTATTTTCAGTATCTAATCCATATGTCTTTTTATGGGAAGATAATGGGTGGTCTTTAACTGGCCAATATTCTGAGCTTTTAGAAGATAAAGACCAGGAAGTTCAATGGGAACTTGATGAAGATAAATCTACATTTTGTAAGATTTTACTTGTAAGTTTATAATTTATTTCAAGCATAGAATGTTACTTAATCTTAGATTAGGAGGGTCTTGGAACAACATCAGCTGCAAATATTTCTAATGTTCCATCAGTATTTAGTGAAGAGGCTTCTACATCTTCAGCTTCAAAGTTAGGGGAATCTACTGAAGCTCAAAAGAGAATAATCGATTTTTTCAAAGTTCCTCTTGCACTATGTGATCATGGAGCTGTTAGTATTCGTCTTCAGTATGCTAAGTGGGCATTCATTGAGAATATCATTAAAAAGTTCCCTACTATGATTAGTGCTGGAAAATGGCAAAATAAAATGCCTCCCATTAGTGTTATTGCAACCATTTTTACATCAGTTCCAGCCTATTATAGATGGAAGGCTCTATTTAGCAAGCTTCCTAAATATCCTAAAATGGAGCTTTGGTTTGAAGGGAACCCAGATATCCCAGATTATGAAGTATGGAAAGGAGAACCACAAACTCAGGAGGCATTGAAGATCATTTTAAAGAAGTTTGGTAAAGAGGATAAGAAGCTTGCTAAGGAAAAAGATGAGGATAGTTCTGCAGATGACAATTATAAGAGCAAAGATAAGGGAAAAGGAAAGGAAAGAGTGAAAGAGAAAAGGAAGGATGGAAAGAGGAAGAAGAACAGAGGGGACAATAATTTGTAAGAATTTTTCTCAATGCCCTTTCATATTTTCAGTTAGACTTTTTTTTCTATTATGATGCATGCATGCTTTCAACAAGTATGTAAAATTGTACCATATTAAGTCTTACATTCTTTCAACAAGTTGTAAGACTTGTACAATATTTTTACTTCAGTAGTACCTGTTTTTCATTTTTCTCAGTCTTACATCCTTTCAACAAGTATGTAAGACTTGTATAATATTTTTACTTCAACAGTATTATTTTCTTGTGTTTTTTATATAGCTATTCATGCTTTCAACAAGTATGTCAAGTATGTATTATATGAACTTCAACAGTTTTACTTTTGTACTATAGTTTGAATTCATATTCTGTTTGCTTTGCCTAACCTGCAAGAATAATAAGCTAACTTAAAAAATTTCAGTTTCTGGCACTATTTTATTTGGCTTTTTATATTTTATGGATTTATATCATGCATTCCTAAAGCATGGGCATCATCTACAGTGCAGGATCCATTTCCTGAAATAACATTTGTAGATTTTTCTGAATTTATTACAAGCAACTTCCATGCAGATATTACACTAGCAATGGTACTCAAAGTGTTATTTACTTTAACAAATAACACAGACCTATTGAACCTTCATGGAAAACAAAAATTAGCCTATAGAAAATCTGCAACAAGTTGGATTACAGCTCTTACTAGAGTTCTAAAAAGGGATCTAGGTGGTAAAATTAATAATTTGTTTACTGAAGATGAAGTTTCAAATGCTGAGGATATAACTGATGTGCAGAGAATTAATGCATTGGGCTCAAAACTTGATTCATTTGCAACATTTTTAAAACTTGATCCAATTAAAAAAGGACACCCTTTAAACTCTGTGAGAACCACAGAAGTTGAACCTGTTTTTACTATTTGTCCAAGTCGTTACACTTGCTCTACACCATCTTGTAAAGAGGCTCCACTTCACCAAGAAGTTCGTAAGAGAGATGTTTCATGTATAACTCTTATAAAAGGAATGCATCCCCACACTGGTGCTTATGTGCTTAAAGGAAAATGTGGCATTTGTAACTCATTTTATTATGCTGATCACAAAAGTGTGAAGCATGCAAATGGTACACGTATCAGAGGATTGTCAAACTCAGCAAAATATTTAAAGCTTGGACAGCAAGTCTGGGCAGATAGATCTTACACCAATGCAGTTCTGCATGGAATTTATCATTTTCATGCATCTACAGCTGCATTCACAGAATTTTGGAATGAATCCTTTAGAGAGTCATCATTCAAGTTGTCTCGCAGACAAACTTGGCAGGCATTCATTTCTGAAAGTGTAAGACAGGTAGCTACATACAATAATAAATCACTTATAATAACATCAGGTGAACATGAGATTCAAGAATTAACTAGAAAAGCATTTGAAATACTTGGTCAAGAAGGTATTATTGAATGTGCTAAAGATCATTCATGTAGTGAATGTACACATGAGTACAAAAGTACTGCAGACAGAATAACTGATGACACTCCTGCTGCAGTAATTGGAATTGATGAAAATCAATCAGTTCCCATGCTACAGGGGGAAGATGCAGAACAAGCTATGAGAGAGGAAATAGAAGCTAGAGCAAGTGCTCAGCAACACATTAGTAGTACCACCAATGATATGGATATTGACAATGAGTCATCAAGTGAATCATCCAGTGATTCATCTAATAAAACAACCAATACTGATCAACCAACTCAGGCTGAAATAAAGCCAATAGTAAATATGGTTGTTATGGATGGCATAATTATGGGTCCAAGACATTGTGCATATCAGGATTGTGATGGTAATTTAGAAAATGAAAGAACTGGAGTATTTTGCATAATTCATCAAGCTATGTGTGGTCATTTATGTCATATAAAATTATGTAACAACCCAAGAGAAAATAACTCAAAGACATGTGTTAATCATCAGTCACAGTGGCGCCATCATTTAGTAAGATTTGGTAGACAAACACTTTTAGGAATAAGAAGAATTATTTGCAGAAGTGAAGAGGAACGGGTGGATTGGCTTCCTCGTATAAATCAGCAAGTAATACCTCATGATGATGCTCCTGCACCACATGAGGAGCGAAACCATTACTTCACTGCTCCACGGTTTTACTGTGTTGAAACATTATGTGCACCATGTGGAGCAGTTATTGCATGGGCAAAGTTTACAAAATCTGAGGGACCTGGAAATATCATGAGATTTTTAGATCATGTTTATCCAACTCTTGAATCTCGTCCAAGCTATGTCTGTATTGACAAAGCATGTGTAGTGCTCAAAAATGCTGTGCTAAATGGTGCATGGAGGATCTCAAACAGTTTAACAACAAGATTTATTGTTGATTCTTATCACTACATTAATCACAGAACATCTGATTATACTTGTCGTAAATGGTGCAATCCAGCACCATTAAATGGATCTGCACCCAACTTGGTTGTAGTAGAAAATGATATACATGGAAGACCACATTATAAAAGAGCATTTAATACCCAAGTAAGTAATAAACTAACATGTATATAGAACTTCATCTAAAGTTTTGATACAGGCTTGTGAGCAGCTAAATGCTTGGCTTGGAGGATTTCAAAGCATTCTTAATAGAATGACTGTTGTAAACTTCAACTGGACTATACATGCACTTCTATTCATTCATACCCAAAAAGTTATTAAAAAGCAGCTTGAAAGAGACAATAATACTAAAGATGATAAAGATATGAGAGATGAGGAATCAGAAGATTCTGAAGAAGAGGAGGAGGAAGAGGAGGAGGAAGAGGAAGCAGCAGATGAATTTGACAGAGAAGAGGAAGAAGGGATAGCAGATTATGGATTAGATAATGATATGTAGGTTGTTTACTGTAGTTTTGATTTTATATGAATAGTTTTTTTGTTGTATTCAATTGTTATGTTATAGGGTCACTTCAGAACTTCCCTGTCTCCAAAGATAAATAAACTTGTACTTAATATATATGTCATTCTCTGTATATTTGTGGTTTACATATTTAAGGAGTGAGTACAGTGAGAATACAGTGAGAATACAGTGAGAATACAGTGAGAGTACAGTGATACATGGTGGTGCATAGTGTTAGGCAGTGAGAGTACAGTGAGAATATAGTGAGAGTACAGTGATACATGGTGGTGCATAGTGAGAGTATAGTGAGAGTATAGTGAGAGTACAGTGAGAGTACAGTGAGAGTACAGTGATACACAGTGATACATGGTGATAAGATACTGTGAGCATAGAGTTGGGCTTAACTGAGAGTCCAGTGAGAGTCTCATCACAGTCTCGATAATATGGTGAGAGTCCAGTAAGAGTATCACTGTACTATCGAGACTGTGGTGAGACTCCAGTGAGACTCTCGAGAGTCTAGTGAGAGTTCAGTGAGAGTCCAATGAGAATGTGGGAGAGTGCAATATACTGCTGTCAGTTACCTTAGTTACAGGACTTTGGTTGGACTTTGGTAGACTTACTCAGTATATAAACACTCTGTAACTTGGTAGTTGTTAACAAGTTTCCTCCCTATCTTGTGTCTGTGTCTGTGTTTGTGTCTGAGTCATTGCTCTCTTATCACCCTCTTTACTCCTTTATCACTCTCTATCCTCTCAATCACCCTCTTTTATTCTTGTTACTTCTCACACCAAGTACAGTCCAGGTAGTACTTGGACTCTACCTGGACTTTACCTGGACTCTACCTGGACTCTACCTGGACTCTACCTGGACTCCACCTGGACTTTACCTGGACTCTACCTGGACTCTACCTGGACTCCACCTGGACTTTACCTGGACTCTACCTGGACTCTACCTGGACTCCACCTGGACTTTACCTGGACTCTACCTGGACTCTACCTGGACTCTACCTGGACTCTACCTGGACTCCACCTGCACTTTACATAGAAAATAGGCTGGTCATGATTCTGGCTAGAGTCCAAGTAGAGTCCAGGTAGAATCCAGGTGGAGTCCAGGTGGAGTCCAGGTGAAATCTACATGGAGTCTACATGATTTCGTGGAGGAGTGTAATGACCTCCCAGTGTTGAGGACATATCCAAGTCTTGCTCAAGGGACAGAAATGAAGAGAAAGCCATAATGACAGAAAAGACTAAAGCCTAAGAACCAAGCAAGATTCCAGAAGTTGTGGATTTAATTATATACATATACAATTACAAAGGGAAGATCAATAGAAGAGTAATTACTGCATGGGTAGAGATATCAATAGACTTATAAAGTAAAGCAAAAGAATAGAGATAGAATAGAGTATGTGAGCAGTGAGCAATCAGTCATAGAATATTGTGAGGTGAAAATAGGTAATGTTGGTGCAGAGTATTGTGGATGACAATACAAATTATGGTCAGTGATTTTGATAATGGGCACGATGGAATGGTGGATAAGTTTGCAAGTGAGTGGAAGATGACCATTCATTTTCCAGTTTACATGTGCTAGGTGTCATGCTTGAGCAAGATTTCTGAGCTTCAACTTTTGTACTCCTTGAAAAACAAATGGAATACGTTGGAGACAAGGAGACCTCATGATGGCACACTAATATTGAGCAGAAGAGTATATAAATGGAATAAAGATAAAGTGAATATAAAATGTAAATGGGGGTCTCAACACATCCTTACTGAGATAAGGTACAAGCAGGAAAGTGTGGAAATATCAGCTCTTCAAACCCAGTGGAACAACATCAGCAAGTCTATCAAATGCACTACAGCTCTTCATGAACATATTCTGTCCAATGCACACAAGTACAGATCTGCCTGTGTACCCAATCATTCAGAGCTTGTTGGATAAAAGACTAAATACTCTTTCTGTGAAGTTCACCAATAGGGTGTCCCATGGCAGAGGAAGCAGAGGAGGGATGGCATAGTACACAGCTCAAAAGTGAAGCCATGTAAGTCTGATCTTGGGCTTCGGATGCAGAGGAGTGTGCGCACTGAGCAGTGAAAGTGTAAATTAGAGGACAGGTGTTTCTATGATGTTGATTACGAGGAGAGGTGACTATAGATTGGGCCTAGACAGGTCATGATCTTCAGGTTACAAGAAGCAACTAACAAAGTGAGGAAGGAGGAATATGTGGAAAGAGGACCATATAAACAAAGGAGAAAGTGTGGAAGGATGGAAGATAAAAACGAAGGAAGGAGGATGGGAAGGGGGAAACGAGGAGTGGAGGAAGGAAGTATGTAGAGAGACTGGTTGAATGAAAACTTAGACCAAGGAAGAGAGAATGAGCCACTTGAGTAAAACAAGACTATGACCATACAAATAGAAGGGGGAAATGAGGAGCTGGCTGAATGAAACATAACTTAGACCAAGGAAGAGAGAATGGCCCACTGGAGTAGAATGAGACCATGACCATACAAATAAGAAAAAACAAGAGATGAAACACACTTTCACACTTCATGCTTTCATGTCTCGCTAGCCTAAGAATCCACTTCTCCATCCTTACACACAGTCCACCTGAGGTGTGCCATATATGCCAGGGTGTGTATGAATGATAGGAAGTTGGCATAGTATAGCTGGAGATAACTCATTAGCTTTGTAGATATAGGGAAAGAGAGGATATGGATAAGATGGGTAAAGAGAGAGTGAGAGCAACAGAACAAAGGGAAGAGGGCAAGGTGGGGACAAAGAAAGGGCAGAAAGGAAGGAAAATGAAAAGAGGTAGATGATACAGCATGAATACGAATGCTACTGGCACTAACATGAGTACTGCAAATTCCACACTGGAAATCATGAATGAGGGCATGTTCAAGAACCAATCAGTATTGTATACTACTTACCAGGGGGGAGGTTTGATTTGAGTGAGTAGGGATGCAAGAAGCTTGAGCAAGTGTGATGAGCACTGTGGGCCTGCTCATTGGAGTTTACCAAGACAGAGTGCATGTGATGATGAGGCAGCATGAAGGCTATCAGTCTGGGTATTTGTATTAGAAGCCAGGGCTGTCGATGTTGTGGGAGTAGCTGACAATATTGGAGGGGTGGAAATTATTGTTGAAAGTGAGGCAGTAGATGCAATAGTGGATGCTAATGAGAACAAGGAGGATGAAGAGGAAGGAGTGGTAGACAAGGGAGAAGCAGAAGCTGGGACCAAGGCAGATTGAGATAAAGAAGAGGAAGTCCTGCACTTTTGTTGGAGTGGGGGATGGGCCACATTAGGAGAGGGGTGAGAAAAAGGATTATGTACAATGGTGAGCATGCCCAATGGTATATGCACTGAGTTTTGTATCACTATCATTTGGGACAATGGTCAAAGGATGGTTCTTGCTGTTTCAGATGATGAGCTGAGGAACTGTGATGCCAGTGTTAAGTACAACAGGTCGACTGATCCCAGAGCTGGATGAGGCAGAGACACATGAATAGGGAGTTCAGGGGAGTGCCTGTGGCTGGCTATTGACAACATGAGGAGAATGAATATGTAGAGGGGAAGTGGACAAACAGCTAGAACTGACTCACATCCTCAATTCAACTCCATAATGTACCAGCACCCAAGACCTGCTGTCACTTAATAGAGATAAGACATATGTTGCATCATGGTTTTTGGTGAGGTCCATAAAATGTATGACTGTTGCAAACCTCCACACAATACATTTTCCCCTTAGAGCTTACATGCAATGATGAAGAACAGGAGAGTCAGGGACAAGTGTACTAGTTAGATTGAATCCATCAGTGACAGATCGAACACACCTCACCCTCAGGCATGGCAAACACATCTGAACGAGTACTGCTAATGCAGATTAACCATGGGAGACACATTCGCAAGGAGGGCGATGGACATTGAAGCACGAAGCTTAAGGCTGTGGTATGTGAACCTACATGAAGGGTCGAGTCCTGGAAGAGTGAAGTGGATGACAGAGGTACTAGGTCGAAAAACGAAATGAGGCCAATAAACAAGTGGGAAAGTTTGAGGTGAAGACGAAAACGAGAGAGATGATGCAGATGTATGACTGATGGTCAAAAGGATCTGAGACAAGCCAAATTCATCAGCAGTCACAGTACTGTCACAGGGCTCCAGCCAATTAGGTTGAGATCCTGTTCAAGATCTTGTAAATCACCATATAGGGAAATCCAGATGTCCCTATAACCCAACTACCTTAAAAAGTAGTGGAAATATCCATGCTCACACTCACTCTATTGAAAATTTGAATGTGAGTGTGAATGTGAAATCAGTTCACATGCATGCATACTTACTGTAAGATTAGTATATACATATTCATGCTCACACATATTTACTGTAGAGTGAGTGTGGATGTAAAATACATATTTATTATCACATTCATGCTCAATATAATTGAGTTTGAATGTGAGCATGATGGGTTTCATGATGTTATATTTACACCTTTTTTAGAAAATACTATACAGGACTATGTCAACTTAATAAGATATTATTAACATGCTCATTTAAAATGGGCATGTAGATTTTACTGGGCACACACAAAAGTGAGCATGACTGAGCATGCCATGCTCAAGGCCAGATTTTCATGCTCACAATGTATGTTGAAGTCATAAAAGGCCTATTTATTAGTCAAATTACATGTAAATCAAATATATATACCAGTATAGTACTATTGTAGTCATATAGTTACCACAAGTAGAGTTTTAAAGCAGGTTAAGCTCTTAGATGTCAAGGAATAAATTTTACATTTCACACCCAAGGCAATATTTTCATCTTTGAGGTGTGAGCACACATGCTCATATCATGCACAGGGTTGAGAATTCACACTCAGGGTTGACATCTCATGCACAGGGTCCATACTTTCACACACAGTGTCTGAGTTTTCACACTCAAGGTCTGTCAACTCATGCTCAATGTCTTTACATCATGCTCATGGTGTGAGTATTCATTTTTATAAAATTAAATAATGTATTAATATTTGGACCTCACTTACATGTGGGAAGAATAGTAAGTGCTAATAAGTACAATAGACATGGCCACACTTCAATGTATGTGTGAATATATATTCACTTCACACACACTCCCAAACTCATTTAAATTAACAGTGCATGCTGAGCTATTATGAGCATGATTGTGATGGATATATCTATTCACACTCACACTTTTCATTATATAAAGGATATGTGGTCAAGTACTACATATCACACTCATTAGTAGAGTATGAGCATGAATGTACATATAGTATAATATATTTATCCTCACACAATCTATCCCATTCCATTCATTATTAGTACATAAATCAATGGCCTGTTTTATATACTCTTAGACACATGCTGTAGTACACCAAGCAATTAATATAAGTAAAAGTTTGATTTATAATAGCTCTTTTTAACTTTATTGACACTCACATATAGAATATCTGTGCTCAACATTTCCGGCTCACTGCTAAACTTGTTTAAATTGAGAGTATATATAAATATGCATGAGCGATGTGGCTGAGTTCTGTGGTCTACTCACAGAAACTAGCCGGATTAGTTCTTTGTCAAGTATTTTCTTGGAGTGACGAGCATTTGATGCGCATCTAGAGTGTGGGCCGGGAGGCTGTTGACTTTGTTTGCTCTCATAGGTCTTAACAAACAACCGTTTTTGGAGAATTCAGAAGAAGTAGCTCAAACCCAATCGTTTCAAGGAGGAAGGCCTGGTCACGGATGAAGAAGGAAGTGATCGAGGTTCTTGGGAGTCTCGACGTAAATACGATACAGTATATTTCTTTCTCTTTTCTTTTTCTTCGCATTTGTTCCACCATAAACTCCCCACTCACATGCTTCATTTTCTTGGAAAGTCGAATACAACAGGCCTGGGGTAACTTTATCAGGAACGGAGGGAGCTGCGACCGAAACGAGAGGGCACCGCTCTGTGCAGGAGGAGCAGAGGCGAAATGTAAATAGAGTCCAGCGTTTCGGGACTGCGCCCCGAGGTTCCTGGTGAAGAAAACCTTAGACAGGTAATATTCGACATTCTTTTTACTTCTTTTTGGTGACATATGCCAATGGACTCTTACTTACGACGTAGAGTAGTGTAGGATATGTCAGTCTGGGGTCTGTGATGCATGAGAACGCATTGCACAGACCAAGACCAAATGTATTTAATCCGCTCCCTTTGAGGGAGGAATATCATCTCTTCCAACTCGGTATTATACTCCCTGCTTGTGAAGTCTGATCACGCTGTTTATTCTTCTACTCATTTCTTCAAGTTGTCCTTATTAAAGGTGCTCGTATTGTTAGCTAAGTACTCCATTTCACTCACTTCTTTCTACTTCTCGACGCTCCCGCGAGCGACGCGCGCATAGCGAGTTAGTCGAGAAACGCGTCCCTTACGTAATCGGGATTAACGGTGCTTACGTGTGGTCTAACGGATCGCTGGCATTGTTCCCATGCACTGACTACTCTTACCTTATCGTACAGGTACCTCACACAGACCGTTCAACAAATGATTTCTCCGCAACAGCGAGAAGAGACCTATCGCACCCATGCTCAAACTCAAGTAAATTGAGCTCTTTACGCTTACCCGGGCGTTCTGTACGGATCCGTGCGGATTACGCAGAATCCGTACGGAATCTGGGAGGTCGAGAATTGGCTGAGGTATCACTATAATGAAGGAAATATTCCGTACGGAATTCTTACGGATTCCGCACAGATTTATACGGAATGGAAAATTCCGTGCGGATTACGCGGAATTCCGTAACAAAGACTTCCTCGGAATCCATGCGGACTTTTATTAGTATTTATTATACATTTATTGTAATATTAATAAAACAAATTGCATCGCATATGTTTCGAACCCAAGTCTACGCTATGGCTTAGTCATCGAATATACAGCGCGCTTAACCGACTGAGCCAGTGTGTCATTGACACCATAACATAGCCGCCAACAACGTGACGCTCGTTGTCTTCTCTGTCACTGGCCGTCGGTAACCGATAACCCTCTGTAAAAACGAAAACACATGGATTTCACATGCACAGGTCATGTAATGGTCAGTAATGAGCAGTACATGCTAAAATGTCGCAATTCAGACCTGGACATGACCTGAATAAACCTTTCGCACTCATATCTGGGACATGGTTAGGACATGTAATTCCGTTCTCTGAGCCAATAAGATTGTACATCCGTTAATGGTGTACTGGGGGATACATGACCTGAACATGATTTAGAGATGCACTGTCATATCAATTACATCTTCTGCTAATGTCGTTTACATGAGATGGGAATGTTGTCTTTATAATCTGGACATGTCTATATCAGCACCCTACTCTCTTTTCCCTCCCTCCTATCTTTCTCCGCCTTCTCCCGCCTCTCCTTCCTCCTCTGCTCCTTAACATGTTGCAACCCCTCCTCATTCCACCTAATTGAAGCGAAACCACTAGTACTCGAGTGTCCACTCGCGGAAGAATTGCGGGAGTTGGACGAAGCGACGGACATAGGACGCAGAGAAGACACCGTAGAGGCAGCGCGGTCCCTGCCTGTGAACTTGAAGGCTGATTCCATGGACAACCCACTGCCAGAGACTGTCACTCGAGGCGCGGGATGGCCGCCCCCACCTAAAAGAATTGCAGCTGGTGTCGACCCACTGCACTGAGGGTTGTTTTCAGGAGCAATAGGTGGTCCTTCGGGAATAGGGCCCATGTTGATAGGCGTGTTGAAGAGAATTCCTGAGTCTAAGGAATTGAAGCGTGCTGGTGATTCGCCGTCGAGATGAAGAGGCTCTGGGGCTATGTTGACGGTAAGCAAGAGTATATGATAAGAAAGTGAGCTGCTTACTCTGCTAAAGCGGAAATGGAGGGGATGGAAGACATGGAAGCCCATGAACTGTCGAAGGTGTCGTTATGGACACTGGGCAAGGGGAGATGAAGGACGAGGGAAACACCAAGCAAAGCCTTCCATTGAACCGATTTTGTAGGGCTTTCCTGAATGACACATGGTGTTGTTCCAGCGACTCAAATGCATAATGAAGGACAAACCTCGAAAGCCATGCTCTGCAGACCCATTACCACCCATCCTGAAATTCAAATTCCTAGCGTAAGTAGAAGCATTGGCTTCATTATTATAAGAGATCTTGAATGGTTGGCATTAGTTGAACAGACAGAAGCTTGAGAACAAGAGAGAAGAGTGAGAGAGAGAGAGAGAGAGAGAGAGGGTAGTATAACGGCAACTTGGTTGGCAGTGTCAACCGCTTCCTGTGTTATCTCACAGGATCATGTGACCTTCTCAACCCTCTTCCATTATCGAAGTTACTTATATACGCGCGTACACTTCACTAAATGTTCCATTCCATCTTTAACTATATACCTAAGTACATACTCAGATACTTCATGTAAGTAAAATACCTCCGTTGATTAAAGATTGACTGATATTTTATTTTTCAGTCGTTTGTCTAGCATTTATATTTATCACTAATAAATTCGAGCCAGTGCTGCTGGAGAAGTAGTGTGAGTATTGCATGAGTCCTACATGAGTTACATATATGCTATAAATGCCTTACACATGAGCTGCACATACTAGTTCATTTTATGCTAGGCACTTCAATTAGTCAAATATTTACGCACTGTAGATTGGAGCAGACAGTACAGACGGAAAAGCTGTGTGAGTATTGCATGAGTCCAACATGAGTTATATCTACAGTGTACATGCGTTGCACAGGAGTTGCACAGGAGTTGTGTATAAGCTGCACATATGTTCCCCGGATGCTAGGCCCTTTTGGTTAACCATATATGTACAAGCTGCTTCACATGTCCGGTACATACGTTGGCACTACTAATGAATGTCAGGTACATGATCTATGGACTTGACCGTTTTTACAGAGGATAACCGGCGACGCGTCACCACTGTCGTCACTCTTCGTTCCCACTGTCAACACTCCCCCTCTTCGCTCTTCCCGCCTCAACATGTCTCGTACTTCACCCACTCCCGCCTTCTCCCGCCACACCGACACAGCGACGGCAATGCCTTGTCCCACCTCAACCGGTCCTCCACCTCAGCGTCCCCCTCAAGACTGATGCGGTACGTCCCTCCCTCCACTCACCTCTCCATCCCCCATATCTGATCTTCACACAGCATCGTCTACGATCTCGTAGACTCTCACCTCCACCACGACTCGTGCCGCCCCCCCCCCTCCATCCTCCCATGCGTCACAATGACGAGGCAAACCCCTCCAGCCTCCTCCTTACTTAATGAAGACAACGACGCCGTTGACAAGAACAGCGTCAACGCCACGTCATCCGGCCTCCCCTGTGTCGCAACGACGCTCCTCTTTCCACATAGCCAGGCCACCCCCCTACGCACAGGCCCGTCGCCAACGCATGCCCACTCCTCCTTCAGCACCGTACGCATAGGCGCATCGTCAACGTGCGTGCGTCGACGTGGCATACCCGCCCGTTCCACCCTCACCACCTCTGCTCTCTCCCCACTCCTCCTGCGTTTCCTGGCCACTCCCCTATGCATAGGCACGTCGTCTAGTACGACTACGTGGGCACCTTGACGTGGAATCCACGTCCCTTCCACCCTCACCTCCACCCCTTCCTCCTCGCTCTTCCTTTGGCAAGCACAGGCGTCGTCCAAGGCCACACCTACGCATAGGCGTGTCGTCGTCGACGCGGCTTCCTCACCCCTTCCACCCTCGCCTCACCTCACCTCCCTTCTCCTCTCCCCCTCCCACTCCTCGCTCTCCAAGTCAAGGCCATGCCTACGCAGCCCCACCTTTTCCACCCTCGCCTCACCTCACCTCGCCTCTCCTCTCCCCCTCCCCCTCCTCCTTCTCCAAGCCAAGGCCACGATTACGCATAGGCGCGTCGTCGTCGACGCGGCATTCTCTCCCTTTCCACCCTCGCCTCGCCGCTGCTCTCCCCCTCCCCCTCCTCCTTCCGCAAGCTGGGGCCACGCCTTACGCATAGGTGTATCGTCGATGCGCGCGCGTCGATACCGCCAACGTACGCAACGATGGGATACGGGGGAAGTGGTTATGAATAGGGTGATGAGAGATGGGTGGTGATACGAGTGAGGGGGGTAGGAAGAGTGGGGTGAGAAGATAAGGGAGAGGTGCTCGAGAAAGAGGGTAGTGGAAGGTGGTAGTGGCCATCACAGGTGGTGATACGGCGTAGTGAAGGAGGGAGGTAGACACTGGGAGGAAGCGAGGTTGAGCGACGCCGGCGACACAGTAGCGTCGACTCCATGCGTTATTCGATGCGTCAATGCCACATCATCGCCAACGTCTCTATGCCTCACCACCACCACCATCACCCTTCCTTTCTCCCCTTCTCCCTGTCGTCGTAGCATAACGGCGCCGCCGCCACCTCACCTTCTCCTCTATCTCCCGCCCACCACCTCTCCAACCACCATGCTATTAGTACCATATAGGTATTTTTATTGTATTAGCTTATTACTGTTATTAGTATAATAGATTGTTGTATTGCTATAGTTAAATTGTATATTAATAGTATAATAACAAATATATTTGATTTTAAGTGCATTTTGTGGGATTATGAGAGTGTAGCTACATAGTATCAGGTCTAAGAGGTGTCCGAAGATGTAGTAGGGAAGCAATAAAATTAAGAAGTCTGCAAATTATGCATGAATCTGTACGGAATCTGTGTAAATCCGTACGGATCCGTACAGATTCCGCACGGAATTTTCAGGTCCGCACAGATTCTGCGCGGATCCGTACGGATCTGTACGGACCCCCCGGGGGAGCGTAAATTACTGAGTAAATTGAGCATGAGCATGAATATAACACACATGCGCAAGTTATACTATGCAAGCAGCAGCAAATATGCATGAGTGTGATAGATACCCCTATCATGCTCATACTCAAACTCAAGTAAATCGAGTGTGAGTGTGAATATAACACTCACACACAATTTATGGGAGATATGCATGAGCATACCTATCACGCTCACGCTTGAACTGGGTTGGCTTGGGCGAGAACTGGCATTAGTATGATATTAAATTCTTTTTAGAATAGATCATAAGGATATGGTACAGTATATCTTTAGGATTATAGTAGTTTCTCAATCACTTATGTATTGCTTCACGCTCACTTAAATACCACCCACGCACACATATATATTATTCACGCTCAGGGTCGAATTTCCACGCGCAGACCCTGAGCGTGTACACTCAACTCACGCTCATGTGTGTGCGTGCCCGGAATTATCTCCCTGCCCATTTATAATTTCTTCACGCTCAAGTGTAGAATATTCACGCTCACAAATAAGATATTCACGCACGGGGTCGAATTTTCACGCTCACCTATTGAGCGTGAAAATTCGACGCTGAGCGTGCACCCTCAACTCACGCACACTTTTGTGCGTTCCCGGAATTTTCTTGCTGCCCGAATGCTTTCGAATCTCCGCGGCCCCAACTTAGTGGCACATCAGAAAGAGGACGAGGCTGCGTCATGTGATCGTATAGAATAATCTGCTAGTGCATCGACATGAGGAAGTTCTTCGACAAAATACAGTTGAACATGTTGAGCAATGAGTGGAAAATCGCAGGGTAGGCTTATTTTCACGTAGTATGGTAGACTACCACTTACCCTACTGTCTCGTCGACTTTGTTCCCCAACCAGACTCTCTAGCCAGGGAGGAGAAACTACTGCACTCTCGAGCAAATCTTCATCGCAAAACCATAATGAATCTTAAAGGCATTGCAAGTGGCGATTGATGTCACTGATGTAGGACAGATCACGATTCGCAACACATCAATCTATTTGTTAGTAGATAATACCATTAGGTGGCCAGTAAGTCTTCGATAGCGATTCCTTAGCCGTAGAGTAGATTATAAAAGCTTTAATTTCTCAAAGATAGCGAACATGCTTGTACTACAAATGTACAGCGATCGCGCGACACCGGTATTAGGTGTGGCGTATGCGATAGTGTGAATGGAAGCAATTCAAAATGTCCATCTCCGCGACTCTCGATCACTCGCGACTACATTGAACCCACAGTTTGGAAATCCCTTATCAATATGCACCAAACGTGTGATGCTAACACGCGATAGGATAAGGCCGTAAACATGTTGTTGGATATATATAGCACGAGAGGGTGTATCTTATTATAGAAGAACAGCTGATCATACCAACGATTTGGCTCGGAACACGTTTACCACGCGTGTCGACTGCATTGTTCTACATATATTGCCTGTTTACGCTTACTTTCATTCCCCCTCTCTCACCAACTCAAACGCCTTACTACTCAAGTACAACAGCTTACAAGCTCAAGGTCAAATTCTCCTGCATCTAAAATGGCTGAAAATCTTCATATGTTCTCTGGTTCCCACCATGTCAATGTGTCTCGTGCTCAGCTTAGTGCTGTCGGTCGTGATCAAATTAATAATTATAACACAAAAAATTATGAAATCTTCGAAAAACTAAAATTATTGAAGCCTATTGATCATAACTTGCATTATCTGCCTCCATGCATGGAAGGGACTAGAGTTACCATTCTGAATGATATATATGAGTGGCTAAATGATTTTGGTATGATACTCAATGTAGATCCATTATAAGATCATTAATTTAATTGATAGATGAGTCAACAGCTAACATTATGTGGATTACTGGTAGTCCTGGGTCAGGAAAATCTGCAATAGCCTCCACTCTGGTTGGAACTCTTAGCTCCAATGAATACAATAATAGACTTGGTGGATATCATTTCTTCAAAAGTGATGATGAAACATTAAGCGATGCAACTGTGGTTTGGAGAACAATAGCTGCAGATTTAGCATCTAATTCCAAATATTCCATTCTGAAAGAGAAAATTGAAGAAGTGCTTAATAATACTTTCCAACTTGGTAGAATTGAATGGCATTTCAAACATCTGATTGCTGATCCACTGAATATTTGCAAAGAACAATTGAAATCACATCCTCCTGTATTTATTATTGATGCATTGGATGAATGCAAAATATCTGAGTTTTTAAAATCTCTGAAAAAGACATTACAAGATTGGATAGTACTTCCTAAACAATATAAGCTCATTTTGACTGGAAGGCCTGGTTGTCTACCAGACATAATTCAGAATGAAATAATATGCAAAACTATTAAATTGGAAACTGATTCACTCCATGACCCAGATATAAATCAAGATATATATTTCTTTCTGAAACAAAGTTTTGAAACTTCCAAAGATGAATTGCAATTTGAATTGACCGAAAATAAGTTAAATAAGATGTGCAAACAAGCTTCTGGATTATTTATCTGGGCATCTACTGCAGTCAGGTATATCACCCTGACTCGAGAGCAAGATGACCACCTTTCACCAGATGAAAAGCTTGAAGAAGTGCTGTTATGGAATAAAGGCCATGGAATAGAAGATCTCTATTATAAAATGCTTAAAATGTCATTTGGAAACTGGTCAGAACATAGAAAGGAAATTGTTAGACAAGTACTGGCAACATTATTGTTGGCAAAATCACCAATGAGAACAGAAGATATCCAACACTTCTTGGATGTTAGTGGAAATAAGGATACCATTGTGAATGAAATTAAAAGGATTATACATCAACTTCTACCTGTCATTTCAATAAATAATAACAATCTAACATTCCATCATTTATCATTTATAGAATTTTTGGAGAGTGGATTTAATAATGATACATTTGAAATTAATCAAGTTATACATATACGAAGAATGTCCAAAATGATTTTTAACATTCTCAATACTGAACTAAAATTTAATATCTGCAATATTGAATCTTCCTATGTAGCAAATAAAGACATTATAAACTTAAAAATAATAATAAACCAGTGTATACCTACACATCTTCAATATTGCTGCAAACAATGGAGCATGCATTATATTGAAATGATTGAAAATGAGAAGTGCAATGATATTTCATTGTGGACAGAATTATATACATTCTTATATTGCAAGTTCTTATTCTGGATAGAGACCATGAGTCTCTTAAATGAGGTGCAGATAGCACAACAATTGTTGAAAAGATTAACATGTTGTACAAAGGTATGTCATCAGATATTTGATAGAAATGAAAGACTTAAACTTTAATAAGATAAACTCAAATCAACTTGAATTTATTAAAGATGGTATAAATTTTATCATAAATTTTTATATTCCCATCACAATAAGCATAACAAATATATATATGTCAGCATTACCATTTTCACCTAAAAACTCATTGATTGCAAAACATTTCTCAGCTTTCTTTCAAAAAACAGTTTCAATTGTTAAAGGAAGAGACAAAAATTGGAATGCAGCATTGCATACAATATATTATAGTAATTCAATTGTTACATGTGTGGCATATTCTCCTGATGGAACACAAGTGGTGTGGGGCTCAGGTGATAATACCATTAGAGTGTGGAATGTGGAGAGTGGAAAAACCATTAGTGGACCATTTGAAGGCCACAGAAAATCTGTGACATCAGTGGCATTTTCTCCTGATGGAACACAAGTGGTATCTGGCTCAGGTGATAAAACTGTCAGAGTGTGGAATGTGGAGAGTGGAAAAACCATTGCTGAACCATTTAAAAGCCACAGTGATTGGGTGACATCAGTGGCATTTTCTCCTGATGGAACACAAGTTGTGTCTGGCTCAAAAGATAAAACTGTCAGAGTGTGGAATGTGGAGAGAGGAAAAACCATTGCTGAACCATTTAAAGGCCACCAAAAATTGGTGACATCAGTAGCATTTTCTCCTGATGGAACACAAGTAGTGTCTGGTTCGAAAGATAAAACTGTCAGAGTGTGGAATGTGGAGAGTGGAAAAACCATTGGTGGTCCATTTGAAGGTCACAGTCATTGGGTGAGATCAGTAGCATTTTCTCCTGATGGAACACAGGTGGTGTCTGGCTCAGATGATCAAACTGTCAGAGTGTGGAATGTGGAGAGTGGAAAAACAATTGGTGGGCCATTTAAAGGCCACAGTAATTTGGTGACATCAGTAGCATTTTCTCCTGATGGAACACAAGTGGTGTCTGGCTCAGATGATGAAACTGTCAGAGTGTGGAATGTGGAAAGTGGAATAACTATTGCTGGACCATTTAAAGGCCACAATGATTGGGTGACATCAGTGGCATTTTCTCCTGATGGAACACAAGTTGTGTCTGGCTCAAAAGATAAAACTGTCAGAGTGTGGAATGTGGAAAGTCAAAAAGCCACTGCTGAACCATTTCATAACCACAGTGGTTGGGTGAGATCAGTAGCATTTTCTCCTGATGGAACACAAGTCGTGTCTGGCTCAGATGATAAAACTGTCAGAGTGTGGAATGTGGAGAGTGGAAAAACAATTGGTGGACCATTTGAAGGCCACAGTAATCATGTGACATCAGTGGCATTTTCTCCTTATGGAACACAAGTGGTTTCTGGCTCACATGATAAAACTGTCAGAGTGTGGAATGTGGAAAGTGGAATAACTATTGCTGGACCATTTAAAGGCCACAGTAATTGGGTGACATCAGTAGCATTTTCTCCTGATGGAACACAAGTCGTGTCAGGCTCATATGACAAAACTGTCAGAGTGTGGAATGTGGAGAGTGGAAAGACCATTAGGGGACCATCTGAAGGCCACAGAAAACCTGTGACATCTGTGGCATTTTCTCCTGATGGAACACAAGTGGTGTCTGGCTCACATGATAAAACTGTCAGAGTGTGGAATGTGGAGAGTGGAAAAACTATTGGTGAACCATTTCAAGGCCACCATAGTTGGGTGATATCAGTAGCATTTTCTCCTGATGGAACACAAGTCGTGTCTGGCTCAAATGATAAAACTGTCAGAGTGTGGAATGTGGAGAGTGGAAAAACTATTGCTGGACCATTTGATATCTACCTTGGTTGGGTGACATCAGTAGCATTTTCTCCTGATGGAACACAAGTCGTGTCTGGCTCAAATGATCACACTGTCACAGTGTGGAATGTGGAGAGTAGAAAAACAATTGCTGGACCATTTAAAGGCCACAGTAATTGGGTGACATCAGTAGCATTTTCTTCTGATGGAACACAAGTGGTGTCTGGCTCAGGTGATAAAACTGTCAGAATGTGGAATGTGAAAAGTCACAGTTATTGGGTGAAATCAGTGGCATTGTCTCCTGATGGAACACAAGTGGTGTCTGGCTCAAATGATAACACTGTCAGAGTGTGGAATGTGGAGAGTGGAAAAACAATTGGTGAACCATTTGAAGGCCACAGTGATTGGGTGACATCAGTGGCATTTTCTCCTGATGGAACACAAGTGGTGTCTGGCTCAAATGATAAAACTGTCAGATTGTGGAATGTGGAGAGTGGAAAAACCAGTGGACCATTTGAAGGCCACAATAATTGTGTGATATCAGTGGCATTTTCTCCTGATGGAACACAAGTGGTGTCTGGCTCACATGATAAAACTGTTAGAGTGTGGAATGTGGAGAGTGGAAAAACAATTGGTGGACCATTTGAAGGCCACAGTGATTGGGTGATATCTGTGGCATTTTCTCCTGATGGAACACAAGTGGTGTCTGGCTCAAATGATAACACTGTCAGAGTTTGGAATGTGGAGAGTGGAAAAACCATTGGTGGACCATTTATAGGCCACAATGATTGGGTGACATCAGTGGCATTTTCTCCTGATGGAATACAAGTGGTGTCTGGCTCAAAAGATAAAACTGTCAGAGTGTGGAATGTGGAAAGTCAAAAAACTGTTGCTGGTCAATTTAAAGGCCACAGTGATTGTGTGACATCAGTGGCATTTTCTCATGATGGAATGCAAGTGGTGTCTGGCTCAAAAGATCAAACTGTCAGAATGTGGAATGTGAAGAGTAGAAAAATCATTGGTGGACCATTTGAAGGCCACAGTGATTGTGTGAAATCAGTAGCATTTTCTCCTGATGGAACACAAGTAGTGTCTGGCTCAGATGATAAAACTGTCAGAGTGTGGAATGTGGAGAGTGGAAAACCTATTGGTGAACCATTTCAAGGCCACTGTTATTGGGTGACATCAGTAGCATTTTCTTCTGATGGAACACAAGTGGTATCTGGTTCAGATGATCAAACTGTCAGAGTGTGGAATGTGAAGAGTGGAAAAACCATTGGTGGACCATTTGAAGGTAACAGTCATTGGGTGAGATCAGTAGCATTTTCTTCTGATGGAATAAAAGTGGTGTCTGGCTCAGATAATAAAACTGTCAGAGTGTGGAATGTGGAGAGTGGAAAAACTATTGCTGGACCATTTAAAGGCCACAGTGATTGGGTGACATCAGTAGCATTTTCTCCTGATGGAACACAAGTCGTGTCTGGCTCACATGATAAAACTGTCAGAGTGTGGAATGTGGAGAGTGGAAAAACCATTGCTGAACCATTTGAAGGCCACAGTGATTGGGTGACATCAGTGGCATTTTCTCCTGATGGAACACAAGTTGTGTCTGGCTCAAATGATCACACTGTCAGAGTGTGGAATGTGGAGAGTGGAAAAACAATTGGTGGACCATTTAAAGGCCACAGTGATTGGGTGACATCAGTAGCATTTTCTTCTGATGGAACACAAGTGGTTTCTGGCTCAGATGATAAAACTGTCATAGTGTGGAATGTGGAGATTGAAGATATTGTTGCTGGACCATTTAAAGGCCACAGTGATTGCGTGAAATCAGTCGCATTTTCTCCTGATGGAGCACAAGTGGCATCTGGCTCACTTGATAAAACTATCAGAGTGTGGAATGTGGAGAGTCAAAAAATCATTAGTGCAACATTTAATGGCTACAGTCAGTTTGGGAGATTAGTGGTATTTTCTCCTGAAGCTGTACAAGTGGTGTCTTGCTTAGATAATCTTACTGTTATACTGTGGAATGAACACTGCACTTCAAATTTTGTCAGAAACTACAGACCATTTAAGTGGCAATCTAAATTTTTGTCTTGTGATGCAGGTGGTTGGCTGAAATATTGCAGTCGTTATAAGCTGTTTTGGATACCTTTACATTATAGAGAAAATTTATATCAACTTAATTTAACAAATTTTGTTTGTGGATCTGACTGGGTTCAGTGTAAAACTGGTTCTTCAATAGTTCCCAAAGATCTTCAACCAGACACTAATACTCTTAAAGAAAACCAAGTTTAAGCAGTTGTTCAAGCCATAGCTACAACTATATACCATACTATAAACTATTCCTCTTTCTGTATTCTATTATCAAATTTTACTTTTTCTGCAAATATTATTTATATATAGGATAAGTGTAGATTCTGTAAATATTCTGTACAGAATAAATTCTTTTTATGGTGATGTCCCTGCCATTTCTATTCTGCATGGATTCTGCATAATCTGTGTAGATCCATATGGAACATTGGGCTAAGTGTAAGTAAAGAGCCCATATAAGCTTAGAGATATTTAATAATACATGTAAAGTCCTGGGTTGACATTAGGCCTGTACATGGATCAATTTGCCACTATCCATATCCAAATTATAGCTATTTGTTGGATATGGATATGGATCACCAATTAATACAGATTTTAGTTCCATCTGTGCCAGATCCATGCTAGCAATTATATAATTTAAATTATTGTATTTACTTTATTTCAATATGCTGTATCTACCTCCATTCTTAATCATATTTCAGAATCTTTTTATTGTTGGACTCCTAAAATTCAGTTGAGTATATTTAAATAAACACAATACATAATACATGTACAGGAACAATGAATAAAGCAAAATTTGTGCTACAATTACAAAATATTCCTCAGGTTTTTACAGTTACTCATGACTCACTACTTGTTTCAGGTATGTTTCCCCAGTTAAAACATCTCTAGATGATGGTAAATCATGATCAGCTATATTTTCAATCAGGCTGGCAGTAATTTACACTCCCCCGGGAGGTCTGTACGGATCCGTACAGATCCATATGGCAGTACTTTACCCTCCCCCCCAATTTCCAGACAGACTCCGGATGGACAAGAAAATGTCCGGAATTTCTGGGTGGACTCCATATCAAAACCAGATTTTCCGGATGGAATCCACATGGAATACAGATTTTCCGGATGGAGTCCGGATGGACAAGATAATTTCTGGACAAAGTCCACATTGAGTCCATGTTAAAGAATATTTTTTCCAGGTGGAATCCGGGTGGAATAAGAAAATTTCCAATTGATGGAAATGAAATATAACTTTGTTTTCCCATAGTCATGTCAAGTGTGACACTGGGTGTTGAGTGTGACACTGGGTGTTGAGTGTGACACTAGGTGTTGAGTGTGACACTAGGTGTTGAGTGTGACACTAGGTGTTGAGTGTGACACTAGGTGTTGAGTGTGACACTAGGTGTTGAGTGTGACACTAGGTGTTGAGTGTGACACTATGTGAAAAGTAGCTGTGATGACTGCAAAACTGTGAGACACATATTATTATGATACTGCTACACTATGCAACATTGCATTGCCTGTGTCACACTCAACACATGGTGTCATAAAGTGTGACACTATGTAAAATTGACAAGTGTGATACTAAGCAAACTGTGAGATCACTCACATGGTGTCACTCAATGCATTATGTCACACTCAACACACATATCACACTCAATGCATAGTGTCACACTCCACACACCATGTTACACTTGACATAGCCATAATAGAAGTTGTGCACTGTACAGCATGTGCACACACACTATGGTGTGAATGAATGTTTTATAATCATCACAACAATATTGGTTCAAACTATACAACTATGCCATGCTCTACTAATTTATTTATAATACAAGTAAAGTAAGTAATAAACCACCAGTTAATACAAGCTACCTGGAATCCATATGGATTCCAGGTGGAATCTGGTATAGCAAATTCCTTCGGAATTCTGGCTGAAAGGCGGAATTTGGCCAATAATCCGGATTCCATGTGGAATCTATCCAGAAAACACCTGGACCAGAAAACTAAAATTTGGCAGGTATCTCTGCCAAAACAAGTCCATCCAGAGTCTGGATGGAATCCGTGGAATGGCCGGAAATTCTGTGGAAATTCCACGGACTTTCTGGAGAGTCCATGGATTCCGTCCGGACTCCGGACGGAATTTAGGGGGAGGGTAAAGACCTCCCGTACAGATCCATGAGGATACCATACAGAATTTATATAGTGGCTATTATTATTATTAGGGGTGATTATTCTGCACAGATTCCATACATATTCTGCATGGATCCTGTGTGGATTTATGCAGAATCTGTAAGATCTGTTTAATACCTTAATTTTCCAGTAATTTACACTCCCCCTGGGAGTCTGTGCAGATTCCATGCAGAATCAGTTTTGGTCTGTACAGATGCAAATTTCTGTGTGGGTTCTGCACAGATTCTGCACAGAATCAGTATTGATCTGTACAGATGTAAAAATTCTGTATGGATTCCACACAGATTCTGCATGTATCCATACAGAATCCACATAGTTTTAAGTAGTAATAATATTTTCACAGATTCTGTGCAGATTCTATGAAGACTTTTAATTTATAGAACTTATAGTGCAATCACCTACATATTTTAGTTGTTTAAAGTAACTCCTGCTCTCAAAGCTATTTAAAATAGTGTGGTAATTGTTAATTCATAATCATTTCTACATATACTTGGCTAATATATAAAAACATGACTTTATTTATTTAGAGGACTATATCTTCAGCTGGAAAGTCATCATTCTCCTCTGCTACATTTTCTTCCACTTCCAACCCATTAGCTTCCTGTTTTCTTCTTCTTTCTTGTCTATCTATAACATGTTTACTGTGATAAAACAACATGGTATGCAAAAACCAGTCAAAATTGCTTGGAGTCATTTTTTTTAGACTAGATTCAAAGCCACCAAGCCAAGCATTGAGCTGTTCACATGCCTATGACAAGTAGTAGTTTATGAAATATTTTTAAATAATTATAATATGAATCTTACCTGTGTATTAAAAGCTCTCTTCAAATATGGATTTCCATTATTGTCAAAATCAGTTATAACTAGATTTGGAGCAGATCCATCTAGTGGTGCTGGATTGCAAAATATTCTGCAGAGAAAGTCTTTAACTCTGTGATTTGTATAATGATAGCTATCTACACTAAGTCTTGTAGTTTTTTTTCCAGGTTTCCCATTGCTCTCTTCTTGCATCATTAAGAAGATATCTTAGTACCAAACATGCCTTATCAATGCATACATAGTCTGGCCTGGATTCTTCAGTAGGATATACTTCCTCCAAAAATTTCATAATATTGTATGGTGATTCTGCCCCCTCAAATTTTGTCCAGGCAATAACAACACCACAAGGTGCACATATTGTTTCCACACAGTAGAATTTACCTGGAGTAAAGTAATTCTTTGTTTTATTATTAGTTGATTGTTGTTGATTATCATGTGACTGAACATTTCTTGGTCTAACTGTATTCCATGGGAGTTGTTCTCCTGGACACTGAAGCATTCTTCTTACACCTGCATGATGAGAAGTGTTGCGAGTGGATTGAAACCTCCTCCACTTTTCTTGGTGATTATTGCAAGCTTGGGTACCCTGCTATTTCATGTTAGTGCACCCTTGAACACGACAACATGCACCATAAAAGGTTTCATGTACTTCACAGAAAACTCCTCCACATGCATTATGTAACTCACTTGTACACTCTTCAAATGCACAATGTGTTGGACCCATCATGATACCATCCAATACAACCATTTTGACAGGGGCATATTCATTCTCATTTGTTGCTGTATTGTCACTTTCAATATCTGCTACTGCTCTTTGTACATTTACAGAATTCATATCCTCCTGTGTACTTTCAGATTGTACAAGATCAGGAACTGCTCTATTTTCATCAATTCCTACCACACCAGCAGAGTCAATATCTGATATTGCATTAGATCTACTTCTATAAGCATGTGTGCACTCAGAACATGTGTGCTTATCAGCAGATCGAATAATTCCATTATCACCAAGTAAAGAAAATGCTTCACATGTAAGATTATCAATTGAAAGACCATCTTCAACTTCCAAATTTATATCTCTTGAAGAGGCCAAAGCTCTAACAGTTTCTTGAATATATGCTTGCTAAACATGTCTGTGTGTGATGCTGTGTTCATCAGAAAAGCTATTGTTCCAAAACTCTGTATAAGCAGCAGCTGATGCATGAAAGCTATATATTGCATTTACAGCTGCATTGGAAAATGTTCTGTCTACCCAAAATGACTGTCCTACTTTAACATACTTTGCAGAATTAAGGTACACTCGAGTACTCTTTCTATTTGGAATTGAAACTTTTTCTCTGTCAGCTGAGTATTGTGTTTTGCATCTTTTACATACTCCTGTGAGTACTTGAACATTTTTTATAGTTTCAGTACCCTGAATTAAAGTAACACAAGGTATGTCCTGTGCATCTGTTGATAAGTGTAATGCCAATGAGGGGCATGTATTTGTTACACATATAGAAGTTACAGGGCAAATAACAAATGCTGGTGAAATCTCTTTATGAGATACTACTTTTAAATTTCCTTTAAATCTTCCAGATGATGCAATTGGATTAAGCTTTAGAGTCTTCATCAAGTTATCTAAGCTCAATGCCAAAATTGTATCTCTTTCATCATTAGGTTCATCTTTAAATAATTTGTTACATCTCTCTCCAAGATGAACTTGCAATGCTCTAGATAAAGTGAGCATCCAAGCAGTCATTTGTACATTATTCTCCTCTGGATATCTAGGATTGAATTGCCTTGCATGAAGACTTAATAGATCACTGTTGTGTGTAACTGTAAATAGCATTACCAATGCTGTTGATAGGGAAATTTCTGAGCTATAATTACTACTGATAAATTTGCTGAAAGTTTTAAATGAAATGTCAGGGAAGGGCTGCATGTTTGCTGAAACTCCTGGCAATATCATTAAAATAACTGTGGTTATGCTTCCATATTGTATCCAATTATTAAGTCTCAAAAGTGTGGTGGATATGAGAGTGAATTCCATTAGCATGGAACATCCAGTTACAAGATTATACAGAACACATTTTTTATGGAGGAGAAAATGTACAAGAATTTGACATATGAAATAGAGTACAGAGATTTCAAATTTTATACTACATTGAAAGATTGGAGACATCAAAAAAGAGAAATTCAAACCAAAATCAACTTACTCTTTGGCCCCCTTCTTAGTTGTCTTCTTAACTTCCAAAACTTCTCCTTTTCCTTTACTTTTACCCTTACCCTTACCCTTCTCATTCTCTTTCTGTTTTCCTTTCCCCTTCTCCTTTGTTTTATCACTCTTCTTCTTTTTCATCATCATTTCCTTCTCTTCCTCATTATCAGTATCATCCTCCTCATCACTCTCCTCACTCTCCTCACTACTCTCACTATCTTCTTTATCTTCCACTTTCTTCTTAATTTTATCTTTTCCCTTTCCCTTAACTTTCTTCCTTACTGCTTGGTCTGGATCAAGTGTCCCTCCATTTTTATAAAACATCTTAAGATCTTCAAATGTATATTTTTGAGTCTTTTCATACCCCCATGCTTCCAAATCAGATGGAGCATTATCCCCTCCCTGCATCCATTTCATTAACAAAGGATAATCAGAAAGTTTTGGAAAGAGTTTTGTATGGTTGGACTGAAAGTATGAATAGGACAAGAAAATGTCAACAATTGCCTTCTTATTTGGACGTTTTCCTTCCCATTGGTTGTCCATTACCATTGAGTTATAAATATCTAAATATTTGAGAGTGACCAAGTATTTCTGATATTGACCTCTGACTCCATCCTCATAGGTGCAATTAACCTCATCTGAACGAACACCAAGTCGAGCAGTAATTGTTTGGGACTCAGCATTTAGTTCTGTTACAACAGGTGGAGCTATAGAAACAGATCTATGGCTTGTAGAAAGTGACACAGAGCGAGATGGACCTGTAATTGCCAGTGAACCTTGTCAAGCTGAAGGACGAAATGAAGACTATTTATATAGTTGAGTTTGAGACTACAAATATGAATAAAATACACTTACACATAATACATGTAAAACATAATTTTCTGTCTGAATCCATATAAAATCCTCATTGTCCTCAATAGCACACTCATAGCTACCTAAAAGGCACCAATGTGGACTGTCATTGTCAACAATAAAGAACCATTGCTCAGATTCCATGATAGGACTATATTTCTTAGCTAATCCTTTTAGAACAGGCTGCATTGAATTTACTGACACTGGAACTTTAATAAATGTCATTGATTTCATATTCAAAACTTGAAGATTTGTTGGATCAAGATTTGAAATGTAAAGGTATACAATTCCTTTTACATGTTCCAAATAGCCTGACTCCTTCTCAATGTCCTCAAAGTCAGCAATATTATATGTATTTCCCTGGGCATGGTGACGCATGAATCCACCTTGATATCATGTTATTATTTTATTATCTATATAAGAAAAATACTTACCAGTTACACGAGAAGATCCTTGTAAATTATAGATGTCTTTTTTTGGTGGAGATTTCATGTGAATATCACCTGCATGGTCACCTTTACTTTCCATAGAAATCTGAATCGCACTGTTCTCACTGTTCTTTTTGCTTATAGCCCCTTTCTTTGGTGGGGATGTCATATGGACATCTACATTATCACCTGCTCTTATAGCCCCTTTCTTTGGTGGGGATGTCATATGAACATCTACATTATCACCTGTTCTCTCACCAGAAGGTTGATCCACCTCAGAATGGATGTTCTCTCTGCTCTGGTTATGGATATTCTCACTGCTCTGTATGTGAACTTCTTTTCCACTTTTTTGGTGGGTGCTCTCACTGCCCTTGTTGTGAATGTTATCTTCTCTGTTCTTATTGAGAGTGCTCTCTCCACTCTTATTCTCTCCACTATAGCTGTGAGTGTTCTCACTGCTCTGGTTGTGATTATCCTCTTTACTTTGGTTGACAGTATCTTCTTCTTCAAACTCATTGTCACTGTCATTATTGGAGGAATTGTTACTGCTCTTATTTGGAGTATTCTCTTTGCTTTGATTGGCAGTATCTTCTACAAATTCATTCTCACTTTCAGTAGATTTATCTTTTTCTCCAAACTTGTCCTTGCATTCAGTAGATTTATCTTCTTCTCCAGACTCATCCTCACTTTCAGCAGATTTATCTTCTTCTCTAGACTCATCCTCTCTTTCAGCAGATATATCTTCTTCTCCAGACTCATCCTCACTTTCAGTAAATTCAGTTTCTTGTATCTCAGAGCGACGAATATGACCACTAGTAGCACCCAGAGTCTGGGCAGCAGGAACTAAGCTGATAGCAGCATTACGGATTCACTTAGGAGGTGCAACAGATGTTCCATCATCAATGATGTTCTGTTCAGCATTGGTTAATTTCACTGGTGGAGCAGCCTGAGAGTCTTCAGCAATACATTGCATTGCAGATTTACTTAGAAATAAAAAATGAATAAAAAATAATTTTACAAGTGAGTTATTACACACCGTCCTTTTCCTCCTTTCCCCTTTTTCCCTTTCTTCTTCTGAGTATCACTCCCCTGAGTATCATTCCCCCCTGTCCTTCATCCACATTACCCCCCTTTCTACCCTTCTTTTTGGCAGGTTGTGTGGCAGGATCAGTGGATGAAATAGTACGCTTGCAAGCATTTGTTTTATCAGCATTGTCCTTGGTGGATTGGTTGCGAGCAGATCTGCGAGGTGGCATGGTATGTAGTGGTGACAAATGTCAGTATATTGCACTCTCCCACATTCTCACTGGACTCTCACTGGACTCTCACCACAGTCTCAAGACTCTCACTGGACTCTCACCACAGTTTCAGTAGAATTCATATAGTGATAGAAATAAATGTCTTGAGTGATAAGTGTGATACTGGAAAATGTTGGAAAAAGTGTGACATGTGTGACAGGCATGGGAAAAGTGTGACATGTTTGGAAAATGTCAGGGAAAAAAAGTGACATGTGTGACATGTCACACTCCCAAAAAAAAAAATGTCACACTTTTTCCCACGCTTATCACACATGTCACACTTTTCCCCAACATTTTCCAATATATCACGCTTTTCCAACATGTCACACTTTTCCCACGCTTGTCACGCTCTTCCAACATTTTCCAACATGTCACACTTTCACACATGCATGACAAGTTTGATGACTGCAGGAAACATGTTACAACTGTGACAATAGAGTCTAGGTACAGCTTAGGCACCACACTTTTTCCAACATGTCACACTTTTTCCAACATATCACACATTTCCAACATTTTCCAACATGTCACACATGCTGAGTGTGATGCTGTGTGCTGAGTGTGACACTGTGATGAGGTGACACTGTGTGATAAGTGTGATACTGTGTGTTGAGTGGTGTCACACTTAGCACACAGCATCACACTCAGCATGTAGTGTTACACTCATCACAGTGTCACACTCAGCACACTCAGCACATGGTGTCACACTTAGCACATAGTGTCACACTCATCACATAGTATTGCACTCAGCACACTAACTGCATCACACTCAGCAGTGTCACACTCTCCACACTCATCACACCATGTCACACTCAGTACTATGTGACATGTGTGATACATGAGAAAAATGTGACATACATGATATATGGAAAAAGTGTGACTATGTATGAATTCAATAGTGCTAATTTTATCACTCAATAATCACTTGATTATGTAATTTTTGTGCTAAGAGTCCAGTGAGTTTTCTCAGTAGATTCCCATTGGACTCTCTGAGATACCTCTCAGTATAGTCTCATTGGAGTCTCTGAGAGTCTCACCAACTTAGTAGGACCTCTCACTGAACTCTCATTAAGTTCTCACTAGACTCTCTCCAGACTCTCAATACTCCCACTAGACTCTCACTAAACTCTCTCAACAGTCTCATACTCTCACTGGACTCTCACTGGACTCTCACTGGAGTCCAGTGAGACTGTGGGTCAGTGTAATGACCTCACAAATGTTAAGTGTTGGTATGGGTGGATGTGTAGGGATGTGTAACTGATGGTGGTTCAGATAAGAAAGGGGCATGAGGTGTGCACAGACCTAAAGGCAAGATTCACACCATTTATTTTTAATCCTGTCTGTGTGACTTCACAGCTTATCTATAAAAGTAAGTGAATGTTCACATCATTTATTTTTAATCCTGTCTGTGACAATCATGATGTTTATAAATTAAGGAAATGGTATGAGGTATGAGAGAATGGTGTAAGCAATCACAAGGAACTTAATGTGAGATTGCCTTGTTGCACCAATTTATTCTCGCCTCATTGCAACAATCTATTCTTGCTTTGTTGCACCAATCTATATCTATTCTCGCTTCATTGCACCAAGCTATTCTCGCCTCATTGTACTAATCTATTCTCACCTTGTTGCACCAATCCTCAGTTGTTGTGAATTTTTGTGTTCTTATTTTTGGGTAGGTTTTCATGTTCAGGATGTTGTATATTTCTGTATCTAGGGGGTACATGTGTATTGTAGTCTAATATATACTATAGTGTACTGAGCACTCCTCCCCTATCTTTGTACTCCACTCTTACAGCCTATCGGTTACTGACGGCTGGTGACAGAGAAGACAACGAGCGTCACGTTGTTGGCAGCTATGTTATGGCGTCAATGACACACTGGCTCAGTTGGTTAAGCGCGCCGTATATTCGATGACTAAGCCATAGCGTAGACTTGGGTTCGAAACATATGCAATGCAATTTGTTTTATTAATATTACAATAAATGTATAATAAATACTAATAAAAGTCCACACGGATTCCGAGGAAGTCTTTGTTATGGAATTCCATGTAATCCGCACAGAATTTTCCATTCCATATAAATCTGTGCAGAATCCATAAGAATTCCGTATGGAATATTTCCTTCATTATAGTGATGCCTCAGCCAATTCTTGACCTCCCAGATTCCGTACAGATCCGTACAGAACACCCGGGTAAGCGTAAAGAGCTCCAGGCTGGAGTCTTGCTCAGCTGTAGTTACATCCAATTTGGCTGAATTGTTGTTATTCTTGTTTGCCAGCATTGATGTAACCTTCTCAATGCCAGGAAAAGAGGGCCATCAGACCAGGATCCAAGTGCCATTTTTGCTCTAAATATGTTGGAGGTCATGCTGTGTTGAATAAAGTTGATTTGTCAGCAACCAGTTGAAAATGCATTTCTGCATCCACACTGGGGGCTATATAATTTAAATTCAAATGAATAATGACATACCAGGTGCACTGCAGTAGTCTAAAGCCATATGTGATATGAAAGTTGATTTTTACAAGTAAAAGTTCAATACTTTAAATATCCTTCCATATCTTGTAAATTATTTTCCTCCACCAATGGCTTATGTAAATATACCTTGATAATATCAGGTTTGAGCTTCTTCTTGGAGCCCCCAGCTTTGTGTACAAATTGACCCAGAGATTTCTGAAAGTTACACATGAATATTATTTAATGAATGGAATAATATGAATAAAACCTGTGACTCTGCATCATATGGTTCCTCATTTTCATTGGGTTTTGTTATGATTTTCTTCTAAAACCATTGACTTGTTTGGTATCACCTTGGATATCAAACACAAAGCTTCTTATCTACATGGTTGACATTCATCCTGACTCACTTTGAGTCATTTTACCTTACTTAGTTAAATGTTCTTTCTACTCACTGTGCCACAGCAATGTGCAGTTGATGCATAGCATCATAATTTATTTAGTTACATTTGTACTTATTATTAATATGGCCTAACTTGTATTTAAACAGTAGAAACTTGGACTGTAGAGCTCAAGCTTCAGCTTAAATTGAATTAGCTTTACTTTGAATCATTCACTTTGCTTGTACTTAAGTTTAAACAACTTAAGAGCTCATGAATTGAGACTACTTGATTTCAATACTGATTAACTTGTTCTTTGTACTTGTTGGTCACATGCTTATCAGACTTGTATGATAAATGTCTTAACCAGAACTTTATTGTAACAGATTTGTAACTTTCAATCTACCATTTGACAACCATGTCTTTGAACTCTTCAATTATGTCATCATCATAGTCATGCTCCTTAAACCAATCCAATTTTTGATCGGGACACATAACTGTATTATGCACTAGAAGATAATTAAACTTTACAGTATAAAAACAACTCACCTATTGCAATATAATAGACCTCATACTCTGAGGTCAAAATGGTGTATTTTTTTTCTACCATTAATAATACTGCTTTTGTAGCAACCTTCAGAATTGAGTGAATGTGAATCTTATCCATCAGAATATCTGTAAGTGAAAGCCAGATACCAAAAAAATTGACAAGACATCCATAATCAATGAAACAAAGCTCTAAATTGATTATATCAATAATATTTTGTCAGTCATCTGAGACCCCAGTATATGAGGGCTAGACCCTCTTGTAATCTTCAACTGCTATTTACATTCTTGCAATGAGTGCTTTCCTTATCATTGCTTACCCTTGGTTTGCTTTGATGGTTTCTCACCCACCAGGGCCTTTTTCTTTCATTTCTAATTTTTTTTGTGGGAGGCTCTTACTCTGGACACTCATTATTGTCTGGAGGGGTGACTGCCTTGGCTGAGCATGGCTTCTGGCCAGCCATATCTGTTTTACAGACTGTACTGTTTTTTTATGCTGAAAAAATTCACTGATATGGTATGGTTACAGGCAAACTGTAACTGTTACTTGACAGCAAGATATACAGCTGTATACTATATATGGTACAGTATACAGCCCTCCACAAAATATACACCATCAACATCCCACAGTGCACCACATAGCCGGTACAGCTACAGGTGACATTTTTGCAAGGGTGAAAGACATGAATGCATGATGGCAAACACAATGCTAAATGTTACAGTTTAGGATTCTAGGAGTTGATATATTTTGTGATAACTGGTAACAGTGTGACTTGTGGAGTGGAGTAATGCTGAAAGTGTTGGCACATAAGAGAGAACTTAAATGAGAGAGCAAAAACACTATTTAAGTACTTGGAATTTGTCTAAGCTTCTATCAATGATACAGTATGCCTTTTATACCAAATCTCTACCCTACTGGATAGTCTGTGCATAAGGCCAAGACATCTACAATCATAGGAGAAATAAATAGGAAGAGCAGGAAAGGAGAGATTGTTGGAGTTGGTCATGACAACAGTCATGGAACATGACATATTTACTATTATAACTAGAACCAAACACATGGAAAGTTGGAAATGCATCTGGTTCTGGTTTAAACTTCTCATGACTACTTCAAGTTCCAGATAATCATCTGGTTCAATGGATGTCACCTCCTGCAGAGTGTTTGCAGTCATGTGTATTGAGAATAGAGTGGGGGAGATGGAATAATGGATTGAATTGGGTAGTCTATGCCCCAAGCTTGAGGGGTTTATATACTATTCTACAGTAGCTACTACTAATATATCATTACTTACTATTTTACTAATATATACTTGTATTCTATCATGTCTGTTGGAGAGTGCGATACGAGCTATGCTCTATTGCATTTACCTTAGAGCTGCCTTTTGGCATCCTTACTAAGCAGCCTCCTTGGCATGGCACACAGAGTTGCTATGTGCCTATATAACTTCAACACTCCCCCTCAACTCCAGTGTGCATTCCGAGTCTAAGTTGTAAGTCTTTGAACTTAGGCTTTGGAAGTGCCTTCATAAATATATTGGCAATATTATCTTCAGATGCACAGTGCTGTATCTTGATTTCGTTTGAAATCACCTTCTCGCACACAAAGTGATGTTAGACATCAATATGTTTACTTCTCACATGAAATCCTGAGTTGTGGGAGAAGTCGATTGCTGAGTGGTTGTCCATGAGCAATCATGTTGGCTTTTGAAGTTCAAGATTTAATTCAACTGGGACTTTGCGCAACCATATAACATCGTGTGTAGCAAGTCCTGCTGCCATGTATTCTGCCTCCATGGTAGATAAGGCAACTGTAGGCTGTTTCTTTGAGCACCAAGAAATTGGCCCACCAGCTAACATAGAGACAAAGCCGGAAATAGAACGACGGTCATCTGGGTGTCCAGCCCAATCAGAATCCAAATAAATTTCTGGATCGATATTCGTGTCAGGTGATGATTTCATAAAATCGGACACATTGTATCAAAGTCCAAGATTTCGTGTGCCATTGAGATAGCGGAGAACTCGTTTCAATGCTCCCCAATGAATTGGAGATGGGTTGGACATAAATTGAGAGAGATACTGTGCAGCAAAGGCAATGTCTGGCCTTGTGTTATGAGCTGCCCACATAAGTGAGCCAACACCTTGGGCATAGTCTGGTATACTGTATTTTTCGGTGTCTGGTGTTTTGGTTAATTTTAGACCAGGCTCCATAGGTATTTTAACGGGATGAGAGTCCAGCATATTGAAACGTTCTAATACCTTGTGGATATATTGCTTTTGCGTTAACATAATGGTTCCATGATTAATATCATGAGTGACTTCAATTCCGACAATCTTCTTTAAGTTGCCTATGTCGGTAATCATGAATCGCTCACGTAGTTGGTTTTTGATTGTGGCAATCTCGGAGTCCGAACCAAAAATAGCCATATCATCGACATGTACTGCAATGATGGCAAGATGTCCATCATTTTGTTGGAAATAGATACACTGGTCAGACATTAGACGTTTGAAACCCATTTCAAGAAATACACTATTGAGTTTTTCATTCCAAACTCTGTGTCATAGCCGTACTTTTCCTACCTTTCCCACACTTCTATTCCGCACTTCGTCTCCGCACTTCCCACACTTCTGTACAGATCTGGTTCCTCTACTTTCCCTTCCGCTCTTCCGACAAAGGTCGCCAAGCTTATGTCACCTTATTCATCCGATCCTTATCCATTCTCCATTATGCTTTCTCCATTGTACCCCGGGTATACTTGTCTCAGCATTCCTTTCAAATCCTTAGTTCATCCTTGGTACATATTGTATTCAAACCCTACACCACCATCTTATTATGTTTATCAATTAGTATACTATTACCCATTTGTTCACTGGTCATCGGTGAAGTCGTATAGTATTTAAGTAGCATATTTTGTACTACTGATACTCAGTTCGAATATCGACTAAGTTACTATCCTTCTTACTTGTCTTTGAGTCCTACTCAACTCCGGCTTGAATCGTTGCCTTCACAGCAACGACTCTGCATTCCGCACTCCGTCCCTCTCTTCCTCCGCACTCCTGTCTCTCCCTTTCGCACTTCGAAATACCTGGACCACGAGAACGACAAGGGGTGCAGCACATAAGCTGAAGCCGACGGTCCTTCTGTCCCACACTCCCCTATCTTACACTTCCGACCTTACATAGAAATACAGGTTTTGACAGTATATTCGAACTCACACCTTGAGTTCTCATCCTTACTCACATCTTTTGTCTATGGCTACTAGGACCGAAGGTCCCCGCACACAAAAACAAACTGCTTTAGAACTTGAGGCTGCCGAAGCGCCGCCTCCGTCTATCAGTGCTATCATAGCGCAACCTTCAGGTTCTACGTCTACTACTATCCATTGCCCATTGTTACCCGCACACAGCATCCATTTCCACCCTCACTCCATTCCTCTTGCACCAGCGGAAATGGAACAAGCTGCTACCGTACCTGGGCTCTCTCGCACCACTCCCGCATCTGAAACTCACTCCACTTCCGCTTCCCAGCATGAGGAACAACAGGCAAGCCAACCTGTTGCACTTCCTCCCACTATTCCAGTGGAAGAACGTGCTGGTAACACCACACCTGCACCACAAGATGCACCCGGTGCAGCTCCAGGAGCTCCTGGAGGCTCAGGTGATCCTGACGGTTCAGATGACCCAGATGGCCATCCTCATGGTGGTCATCGTCGCTCTCGTTGTCGCTCCCGCACTCGTTCTCGCTCTCGCTCTCCATCTGATTTTAATCATGAGACCTTGAACGCGATTCTGCGTCTTGCAGAATCTCTCGCCATTAGGACTCCAACCTCTCACATACCTCAGTGTAAGGTCAAGGAGCCTGACACTTTCGACAGTGCGAGTGTTACCAAGCTGGAACCCTTCATCCTACAGTGTCTTCTAGTTTTCCGCAATAACGAGACCATGTACCCCACCGACTATTCCAGAGTCAATTACGCCATTTCCTATCTACGGGGTACGGCCATGAATCTATTTGCGCCGCACATTTCTAGCGGTACGAATGAGGACTGGATGTCCTCTTGGCCACATTTTCTCGTAGTCCTCCACACTCACTTCGGTCTTGCCAACCCTACTAGTGATGCGGAATCACACATTATGGTTATCCACATGGACGATAACCAGTGCATCGCTACTTATGAGGTAAAGTTTAACGAGTGTGCTTCTTTACTGGACTGGGGTGAAACTGCCCTTGCAGCCCAGTACTATCGTGGGCTATGCTCCCGCATCAAGGACGACCTCGCTCTCCTTGATTTACCTCCTACCCTAGGGGATAGGAAGTTCCTAGCTCAGAAGGTTGATATGTGCTATTGGAAGCACCAGGCAGAAAAGGGTTTTGAGTCGAAGTCTTCCAGACAAGCCGCGAAGTCTTCAGATAATGCGGCGTCCACAATTACTACTAATAAGTCTCACTCTTCGACTCCCCCCAAACCATCGACCTCCACACCATCCTCGGGAAAACCTACCAGCACCCCGCAAACACCAGCGGTCGACCTGAGTGATAAACTTGGGAAAGATGGTAAGCTGACCCCCAAGGAACGCAAATGCCACATGGACGGCAACCTGTTTCTCTTCTGTGGGAAACCTGGTCATCGCGCTAAGGACTGCCGAAAGGCATCCTCCTCAGCAGCTAAAGCTCGCGCTGCGACCATCCCCACACCCGCTGCCGAGGACTCTATTTCGAACTCTGAAGAGAGCTCGAAAAAATAGAGTGTGGCCCTCAGGTTCCCGTACAGACTGAGGGCCGCGTTGATCCCTCCTGTACACCCAGGGAGATCCACCTCAACGCATCCGCTCTTTACGACCCCCAAGCATTACACGTTCGTTTATTATCTACTTCTGCATCCGATTCCGCACTTTCTTTTTCCTTTTCTACACTAGTAGATTCTGGTTCAACCCACTGCTTTGTAGACTCGCGTTTTACTCGGTTGCACAACCTTCCGACCACACCATGCACCCCTATTCCTTTAAAGCTCTTTGACGGCTCCTCGAACTCTATACTTACTCAAGTTGCTACAATTCCTGTAACTTTTCCATCTGGTGAATGCATAACTATGGACTTTTATGTCACTCCGCTCGACTCGTCGTGCTCTGCGGTTTTAGGTTTCAACTGGCTCTCCCTATACAATCCATTGATTGATTGGACTGAGAGACGTATCTTAGGATTCCAAACCACAGCCTCACGCCCGTCGTTTCCGTCTTCGTCAACGACCTCTGAGGAAGCTCCCATGCTTCCGACCTCTGCTTCACCAGATGCAAACCCACCTCCGCAACCTACAACTCCGCAAATATCTTTAATCAACGCTGCTGCATTCCTTTGTGCTAGTAAGCTCGAAGGTGCTCAAACATTTAGGATACAACTTGGAGCCGTCGTTTCCGCTGCTGCCGCGTCCGCACTCAATGAGGACCTGGCAGACCTCGCAAAAGTGCCTGCTGAGTATCACGAATTCGCTGATGTCTTCAGCAAAAGGCCTGCTGGAGTTCCGTCAATTGCCGTTGCTCTTCAAACATTGCAAGTCGAGCAACTCGTGTTTCCTCCATTTGAGCCTCATGGGCCTGCTGAACTTCCCACAATAACTCCTGCTGATCTCTCGCCATCCGCTGCATCGTACGCAGTAATTTCCCTTGCAGACCCGCATCTGCCTCTCGCTCACGATTGAGCTCGGGTTCGTCTTCGTCCTCATCGTCGGACTTGGGCACAGTCGAGGTTCGTGGACACGCCATCTTGGAAGGTTGCCCCTCTGCGTCGTTACCAACTTCGGCTGATCCCGCTTTTCTCTTCTTGTTACAAACCATGGTGGCGACTGGCCCTTCCATGCTGCACAGTCGGTGTGACTTCACGCAGAACTCGCAAGGGGACAAAACACTGTCCCTATCAGAAGAGTTAGTAAGTTTTCAAAGTATTTTGAAAACTACTCACTTTTCTCGGTTGCATTTACCCCTCTTCTCCGTATCCCTCCGCACTCAGCAACGATGACAGACCTTCATGCTGAGTTTGTATACAGGCCCCGATTTCTTGCCTTTTGACGAGTCTGCCACTTCACCACCTATGACCTCGTTTGCGGGCTTGGGATCCGGTTTGCTGTCTGTGGCCTCTTCATTATCTTCTTCCTCCTCGTCAGAATCCTCCACCACCGACTTACCACGCACAAGGGTACAACTCTTCTCTTTACCCTTTCCCTTTCTTGAACTCCCCACCACCAATGCCACTTCCACCGTTTCCGACCTTCGTGCCTCTTCTGCCTTTCGTGCCTCTTCCTCCACCTTTCGAACCTCCTCTGCCTTCTGCACCTCCTCCGCTTTACGAGCCTCCTCGGCTATCCTCTCCTCCTCTTTCTTCTTATCCTCTGCAGCCTGTCTCAATGCGGCTAACCTTGCTGCTGCCGCTGCCCGCCTCTCCCGTCGTTCTTGTTCGACAGCCTCCCTTTGCTCTTCCTCTTTTCGTCTGTCCTTGGCCTCCTCGGCCTCAAGTCTTGCGATCTCTTGAAGCTGTTCGAATGACGACAGATCGTTCGAGATTTCTCCAGGGTTCGACATGGTAAAAGGAAGAAAGATGTTGAAATCTCGCCTTAGTGGGCACCTAGCTTATATGGATTCACTGGTATGCAAACAATGCAAAACGCCGTAAAAAGTTTAAAGTTTTTCCATCAAACCTAACAGCCCTCGTGGCTCGGCCCTAAGGGGGAGATACTGTCATAGCCGTACTTTTCCTACCTTTCCTGCACTTCTATTCCGCACTTTGTCTCCGCACTTCCCGCACTTCTTAACTTGTACAGATCTGGTTCCTCTACTTTCCCTTCCACTCTTCTGACAAAGGTCGCCAAGCTTATGTCACCTTATTCATCCGATCCTTATCTGTTCTCCATTATGCTTTCTCCATTGTACCCCGGGTATACTTGTCTCAGCATTCCTTTCAAATCCTTAGTTCATCCTTGGTACATATTGTATTCAAACCCTACACCACCATCTTATTATGTTTATCAATTAGTATACTATTACCCATTTGTTCACCAGTCATCGGTGAAGTCGTATAGTATTTAAGTAGCATATTTTGTACTACTGATACTCAGTTCGAATATCGACTAAGTTACTATCCTTCTTACTTGTCTTTGAGTCCTACTCAACTCTGGCTTGAATCGTTGCCTTCACAGCAACGACTCTGCATTCCACACTCCGTCCCTCTCTTCCTCCGCACTCCTGTCTCTCCCTTTCGCACTTCGAAATACCTGGACCACGAGAACGACAAGGGGCGCAGCACATAAGCTGAAGCTGACGGTTCTTCTGTCCCGCACTCCCCTATCTTACACTTCCAACCTTACGTAGAAATACAGGTTTTGACAGGCGCATCAAAATGATGGATATTCTAACCGAATTGGGATACATGGAAATTGTTGAAGGAACATCTACCAGTGATGACACCACCACCCGAGCAAAGAAGGATCAAGCCACCTTGTCAGCGATTCAATTGTGCGTATTCGATGCAATGTTAGTTTACGTTGCCAGTGCAACTATGGCAAAGGTTGCATGGGATGCATTGGAAAGCATCCTCTGCCCAAAAGGGGCACTTGGTATTGTTTGTCTGTGCAGGAAATTACTTTGTGCCACATGTGAAGAAGGCACGCCTATTTCGGAACATCTTCACATGCTTGCTGGGTACAAAGAAGAATTAGCTGCACTTGGATCAAAACTTGATGAAGAAGAATATTCTATCACTATACTTACCTCGCTACCCAGCACTGAGCAATGGGATAGTTTTATTGGAGGAATTGATACCACTGCTCTGAAGGACTCAGCAAGTATTACAGCTCGCATTTTGGAACATGAAAGATGACTTAACACAAAGAGTCAAACTGGAGACTCAGATTTTACTGCTCAGAATAGCAAGAAAAAATTTAACCCCAAAGTAACATGTTATAATTGCGGCCATGTTGGACACATCAAATCGGATTGTCGATCTCTGCGCTCTGATGGGAAATCAAACAATAACAATGATTCTAATAGGCACAGAAGACAAGACAAGGCACATGAGGCAACAGAAGATGAATATTCTTTCATCTCTGAAATAGAGCCTGATATTGCTCTAGTTTCATTATCTCAAAATTCCTGGCTTGCAGACTCTGCAGCCACTTCGCATATTGCTTGTGACTGTAATGCATTTACCACTTATGATCCCATTGCTGGCCATTCAGTTAAAGGTTTGGAGAACCCCAGGTTGCTTTAGAGCGAGGTACTATACATCTCATATCTACAGTTGGAAACAAGCCTTTCACACTTACACTACGAGATGTTGTTCATGTACCCTCTGCACCTCACAACCTTATTTCTTTAACATGTGTAACTGATAAAAAGTTTGACATTTTGCTTAGTGGAGACTCTATCAAAATCCATTCTCCGAAGAAGCAAATTATAGTTGAAGGATCTAAATCAGGATGTTTGTACAACATGCACGTTAAGCCTGTTGACAAACAAGATCAAATATTCCTAATGTGAACTCAACCTGCATCTTGCACATGGAATGAATGGCATTGTATTTTTGGTCATCTTAACATGGGGTTGGTAAAATTGCTGAAGAATAAATCTATGGTCACTGGAATGGAAATTACTACTGGTACAGAACCAGACTTGCAGTGTGAAGCCTGCATTCAGGCTAAACACCATGTTCAACCATTCCCAAAGGAATCACTTACTGAAATTGCTGAAATTGGAGATCTGACTGTCTCAGACATGTGGGGGCCATGTAGCACTACTGGAATAGGAGGAGTGCACTATTTTATTACATTTACAGATGGAAAATCTCGATGCACTATGACATATTTCATGAAAAACAAGTCTGATGCCCTCACTTATTTCAAATACTACAAAAATTATGTTGAAACACAAACCAGCCACAAACTCAAGAAATTGCATGTTGATGGTGGTAAAGAATACATCAATAATGAATTTAAATCATTCCTACAAGAAAATGGAATGGTATTAGATGTCACAACAGCCTATTCCCCTTCACAAAATGGCATTGCAGAACACCTTAACTGAACACTTGTTGAACACATACGTGCAATGTTATTTTCACACAATATTACCAAACATTTGTGGCCAGAAGCTGTCGCTTATGCAACATATCTTAAAAATAGATCTCCAACACGTGCACTACCTGAGGGATTGACACCTGAAGAAGCTTTCTCTGGCAACAAGCCAGATGTTTCCCTCATTGAAGAATTTGGATGCACCTGCTGGGTCTTACAGCAAGATGATAAAAGATCTAAATTAGATCCAAAGTCTAGGAAATTTATATTTACTGGAATTGCTGCTGGAACCAAAGGTTATAGGTATTATAATGCTGCAACTCGCCAAATTCAAACCTCCCGAAATGTTATTTTCTCTCAAGATGTGCCTCAAATAGACCCTCAGGATGAAATTATCATTCCCACCTCCACCTCACTTGAGGGGGAGAAAGAAGAAACAGACAAGCAAGGTGAAGAGCAAATACCTGAAGAACCTGCTAAACTTGATCCCACTACAAAAACTCGCAATGAGCACCCAAAATGTAATTTACCACCTGTAAATTATGCTAAGCTTGGTAACCCTGACACACGTGGACCAAGAAAGCCACAAGACACTTCTAATTACACCGAAGATCTGGTTCTTCTCGGTTTTACAGAAGGAAATGACCCCTCTACCTTGCAAGAAGCCATGCACTGTCCTGACTGGCCTGAATGGAAAAAGGCCATGGATAAAGAAATGGATCAGCTAATAAAGCTGGGCACATTCATTAAAGTAGACCTACCTAAAGACAGAGCTCCTATTGCATGCAGATGGGTCTACAAATTAAAGGAGGATTCTGAAGGAAAATTCACACATCACAAGGCACAACTGGTTGCAAAGGGATTCTCCCAAATTCCTGGCATGAACTTTGATGAAACTTTTGCACCAGTTATGTGACTCAAAATACTTTGATTTCTTATTGTAATATCCGCTATTTTAGGACTGAGTGCTCACGTTGTTGATGTTGTTGGCGCATATCTAAATGCAGAATTAAAGGAAGATATATACATGCAGCAAATTCCAGGATACAAAGATGGATCTAAAAAAGTACTACAATTAAAACAAGCACTTTATGGCCACAAGCAATCTGGCAGAGTGTCAAAACCTGTATTTCTACGTAAGGTCGGAAGTGTAAGATAGGGGAGTGCAGGACAGAAGGACCGTCAGCTTCAGCTTATGTGCTGCGCCCCTTGTCGTTCTCGTGGTCCAGGTATTTCGAAGTGCGAAAGGGAGAGACAGGAGTGCGGAGGAAGAGAGGGACAGAGTGCGGAATGCAGAGTCGTTGCTGTGAAGGCAACGATTCAAGCCAGAGTTGAGTAGGACTCAAAGACAAGTAAGAAGGATAGTAACTTAGTCGATATTCGAACTGAGTATCAGTAGTACAAAATATGCTACTTAAATACTATACGACTTCACCGATGACCGGTGAACAAATGGGTAATAGTATACTAATTGATAAACATAATAAGATGGTGGTGTAGGGTTTGAATACAATATGTACCAAGGATGAACTAAGGATTTGAAAGGAATGCTGAGACAAGTATACCCGGGGTACAATGGAGAAAGCATAATGGAGAATGGATAAGGATCGGATGAATAAGGTGACATAAGCTTGGCGACCTTTGTCGGAAGAGCAGAAGGGAAAGTAGAGGAACCAGATCTGTACAAGTTAAGAAGTGCGGGAAGTGTGGAGACAAAGTGCGGAATAGAAGTGCAGGAAAGGTAGGAAAAGTATGGCTATGACAGCACCATACCGAGTAGTTCTCAGCTCCCTTGAGGGGCTCGATGTGATAGACATTTGAAGAAGTCGATTCAGTCATTGTTGTGATTTGGAGTGTGAGAATAATAAAGTAGAGTTTTAATCAAGTAGTAATGCGCGAGTTAGTTATGATGGCTGGGGCCCATAACCTATTGAGAATAGAGTGGGGGAGATGGAATAATGGATTGGATTGGGTAGTCTACACCCCAAGCTCGAGGGGTTTAAATACTATTCTACAGTAGCTACTACTAATATATCATTACTTACTATTTTACTAATATATACTTGTATTCAATCATGTCTGTCAGAGAGTGCGATACGAGCTATGCTCTATTGCATTTACCTTAGAGCTGCCTTTCGGCATCCTTACTAAGCAGCCTCCTTGGCATGGCACACAGAGTTGCTATGTGCCTATATAACTTCAACAATGTGCCATGTCTTCCCTTCTCCTCCTTGCTCTCTTCTACTGCCAAATACCACCCTGTATCTGAATACCCATGGATATTATCTGAATTTAGGAAAAATGGATGGGTCTGGATATTCCCATGGGTGTATGGATATTTTTGGCTTATCCAGGACATCCATCTACTGTTGGCTGTCCAGAACCTCACATACCTGGAATCTGAACAATCTTCATCTTGCCACTTCCACAATCACTCTCTGCTCATTATTCTAATATATATTTGTATTTAATTATTATAGTAACATAATATTTGAATTAAATAATGAGATCATGTCTAGCACTGAGAAATGCTAGTTTCCAGTACAGTAGGAGTAAAATAGCAATAGAGCACATATATGAAAATCAATTCACCCAAGTTAAAGAAAAAATATGGCATGTAACTAAATGTAAATAGGATGTATCTATGTGAGGAATCTGCACCAAGGCTAAAGGAAAACATTATACAATGACAATGAGACTGAAGACAATATAAGCTTACTGGTTAGTGATGCCAATCAATGACTAAGCTTAGTATTAATAATTGGTGCTAGCTGAGACCCTGTCAGGGTCCTAAGTACTAAGTATGTGCTGACCAGGTTCTGGTTAACAAAATAGTCATGAAAATAATAGCATATCAAAGATGGTGTTAAAAATTTTGATTCAAAGTCTGATACAATAAAAAATAAATACATTTTATTTTTGAAAAGTAGATACTGGAGCAGAAAATCACCCTATTATTAGAAACAATGGGTGTGAGGAACAACAGTGTTCTATTTTTAATGGAATTGATTATTGGTCACCAAGAAATGGAGCACTTTACGGTCCCCCACACGTTTACGTGGAGTCCATGTGGACTCCTTGTAAAATTTCAGGAGCCTATGTGGACTCAACATGGAGGATATGTGGAGTGATGTGTTATTGACATTAAAAGGTAGACAGATTTTACATGGACTCCATGTGGACTCCACATGAAATCACTAAATTCCACATGGAGTCCGCGGAGTTTAGGAGAACTCCACATGGATTCTCCATATTACATCCAGGTACACTCCACATAGACTCCATGTGTAATGACTGTGACAACTGTAACACTATGTAACTCATAGTATTACAGTGTTATATTTGTCACAGTCACTATAGTTGCAACAGGTTAGCAATTGTCACACTTGTCACATATTGTCATTGAGTGTGACACTATACATTATGTGATACTATACATTGAGTGTGACACTGCATAAAGTGTGACACTATGCATTGTGTGTGACACCATGTGTTGAGTGTGACATTGTGTGTTGAGTGTGACACCATGTGTTGAGTGTGACATGGTGTGTTGAGTGTGACACCATGTGTCAAGCGTGACACCGTGTGTTGAGTGTGACACCATGTATCAAGCATGACACCGTGTGTTGAGTGTGACACCATGTGTCAAGTGTGACACCGTGTGTTGAGTGTGACACCATGTGTCAAGCGTGACGCTGTGTGTTGAGTGTGACACCATGTGTCAAGCGTGACACTGTGTGTTGAGTGTGACACCATGTGTCAAGCGTGACACTGTGTGTTGAGTGTGACACCATGTGTCAAGCGTGACACTGTGTGTTGAGTGTGACACCATGTGTCAAGCGTGACACTGTGTGTTGAGTGTGACACCATGTGTCAAGCGTGACACCATGTATCAAGCATGACACTGTGTGTTGAGTGTGACACCATGTGTTGAGTGTGACACCATGTGTCAAGTGTGACACCATGTGTCAAGTGTGACACCATGTGTCAAGTGTGACACCATGTGTCAAGTGTGACACCATGTGTCAAGTGTGACACCATGTGTCAAGTGTGACACCATGTGTCAAGTGTGACACCATGTGTCAAGTGTGACACCATGTGTCAAGTGTGACACCATGTGTCAAGTGTGACACCATGTGTCAAGTGTGACACCATGTGTCAAGTGTGACACCATGTGTCAAGTGTGACACCATGTGTTAGTGTGACCACCATGCATTGAGTGTGACACCATGTGTTGAGTGTGACACCATGTGTTAGTGTGACATCTTGTATCAAGCATGACACTGTGCATCAAGCATGACTCCATGCATCAAGTGTGACACCATACATTGAGCATGACACTGTATGAAAAGTGTGACAACTATAACACTATAATAACTGCAGTAGTAATGTTGTCACAAAGGTGGGACAATGACAGACAAAATTAAATGTGCTAAGATAACTGTGACACTGTGTGACAAATTCGATAATTTATGATTATATTACACCTGTAATTAGCAGTGACAACTGTTATATAAATGTAAACATGGCAAAACAAAGCAATGTAACAGCTAATATCAATTGATACATGCAGTGTTATATGAAATCTATATAATGTCTACATAGACTCCACATAAATTTTACATGGAGGATAATGTGGAGTACATGTGGAGTTTACATGAAGATAAGATTGACTCCACATGGAGTATATATGGAAATTATGGACTCAATGTGGAGTTTAGGTGGACTCAATATAGAGTTTATGTGGAGTCCACCTAAAAAAAGAGGAGGTTATATGGAGTCCATGTAAACTGGTGGGGGAGCGTAAATTACTGAAGAAATGGGGTATTGATATGTGTTTCCATGTCTCTTGAAGAGCAGTGCCTCATGAGAATTATTTTGTAGTGTACTTGGATAGATCTGGATGATGTGGATTATCAATACTTTACACTCCCCCCCCTCCACTTCAGCCAGACTCCAGGTGGACCTAATATAGTCCAGATAGTCTAGATGGACTCCAGTTGAACAAGCAATTGTCCAGGTGGAGTCCAGGTGGAGTTCTGATGGAATGAATATTGTCCTGGTGTCATTCTGTTGGAATATATGGAGTCTTGATGGAGTTCTGATGGAGTCCTGATGGACTTTGTATCTCCTGTTGGGTCCTGATATCTTAGGTATTACACCTGAGGAATATTATTACCACTAAATCTTAGACAGACATTAGAGACAATTTACTCATTACTATTACTACTTGGTTGTCATGGTGATATGATATGACTAAGTACTTCTGTTATTATTACACTTAGGGGGTATTATTACTATAATCATTAATATTACTATTGCCTATTACATTTTTCACACCATATATAAAAATATTACATAGAAATCATATTTCAGTACCATCAAGTTCTAGATCTTCACAAATAATGCTAAAATGTGGACTGTTCTGCCATTTTATTACATGTTGAGTATGATGAAAGATCAATGAACCAATTAAAGTTGCTTGGAGTCATGCATTTTGTATTTCATTATAGATTCAAATTCACCAAGTCATGAATTCAGCTGTTCACAGGCCTGTGTATTGAATGCTCATTTGTGATATATTTCACCATTTCTATCTTGTACCATGTAAAGAAGATTTGGTGCAGAACTATCTTGCAGTGCAGGATTACACCACTTCTTACAAAGGTAATCATCTGAGCAATGATTTGTATAGTGATACCCATCTACTACAAAGCAGCTAGCTTTAAACCAATATACCCAACTTCTATTTGCAACTGCTGTTCTAAGAACCTTACATGCCTTGTCAATACATATATAATCTGGTCTTTATTCTTCATTAGGAAAACATCTTCTAAGAACTTAAGTATGTTGGTTGCTGACTCTGACTTCACAAAATTTGTTCATACAATTACAGCACTACATGGAGCACATATTGTCTCTACACAATAACAGCAAGAAGCACTAAAATAATAATTTTGTTTGAAATATTATTATAAGACTCATCATGGGGCTGCTGAACATGTCTTCTTCTGGTTTTATTCCAAGGTAGATTTTCAGCTGGTTTACAAAGCATCCTTCATGTACTATTTAAGTAGTCTGAACTATGTTCTAAATTATATTTATGCCACATTTTCTGGTGTTCATTGTAAGCTTGTGTATTATCTATCTTTAGATTTAGACCATTACAAATATGGCATCTTGCTCCAAATTCCTGGTTATGAACATCACAAGAAACACTTCCTCTATGGTTTACAAGAGTATTAGATGCCTGCCCTTTACAACTCAATGTCTCACACTCTGCAGCTATAGAACATATTATATGAACAGGATCAATACTGGCATGTGATACAGGTTTCAGTTGTCCTTCAAAAACTTTTCTCTCCTTGTTAAAGGGATACAACTTCAGAAGCCTTTTCATTTTGTCTAGTTTAAGGCTCAACAAAATAGATCTACCCTTTTCTGTTGTGTATTCAGTAATATCAACATCTTCAAAGAGGTCATCTAAGTCCATGTCAATTTTTTCTGAATAGCTCTAGCAAGTAACCTAATCCATGCAGTTGTATCAACATTTTTTTCTCCCTTTAACTTTTCATTTTTCTGTCTTGCATGCAGACTTAAAAGATCAACATTATCAATTATAGAGAACAATATAAGTAATGTGGCAGAAAGTGTAATGTTGGAGCCAAAATTTGAGAGAATAAATTCACTGAATACATCAAATGGGATGTTAGGAAATGGTTGTTCTTTGCTGCAATAACTTGTTGAATAAAATAAATAGAGCTAATATTTCACTTGGAAACCATTGAAATAGCCAGATTATTAATAGCCAGAATAAAATGTATTAGGTAATTTCTGGCATTAATATAGCCCACATCCAGGTTAAGCACCACAGATATATCTTAAGAGTAGCTGTCCAACTGAAAATTTACATTGTAAACTATTACAATTTGAATGCAATATACTTACTTTCACTTAGACTTCTCCTTTCTCTGACTAGTGACCTCATCTTTATCTTTCTTCTCCTCCTTGCTTTTTTACTCTTACCCTTTCCCTTTCTTTTCTCCACCTTTTCCTTAAGCCACTTTTTCAAGTCCAAAAATGTGTAATAGTAACACTCAAAGCCCCAAAGATCCAAGTTAGTTGGACTCTCCTCATCTCCAGCTAACCATGCCTGCATTGCTAGGAAATTTGTGATTTTATCAAAATTCAAGTAGTTATTGTACCAAGCTGAGGATGAAATGAAGACTGAAATGATTTCTTTTTTAGTTACCTTAGCAACTGGCCAAGTCCTGTTCTTTTCCATTGAATTATGCTCAGAAATTGCCTCTATACAGGCAATATGTTTCTGATAAGCAACTTGAAGTCCAGGTGAAGTGCTTTCAACATTAACCTGGGGAATCTTTAGAACAGCTATGAGCTCCTCAGTATGTTGCTCTGAGATCCCACCCTTTTGAACCAGAGAAGGGGTGTGAGAGTGGGACACAGTTTGAGAACTAGCTGCTGAGCTTCCAGCTGACTTAGATTGAATAAAACTTATCTCATCATTGATAGAGAGGGTTGCATTTGGCTTAACTTATCCAGACTATAAAATAACACAGCATAAGTAAATTTTACAAGAATAAGAGAATGAAACATATAGTTACACTCAGCACTGGCAAAATAAGTTCACCATCTATCTTAAGCCAGTCAATTTCCTCATCTTCCATAACAGCAGTTTAAAAACTCCCAAGAAGGTTTGAGACTTTGCATTCATAAACGAATAAACAGTGATCAGCAGCTTAAATGATATTAGCATTTGAATAAACTATAAAAGAAAACATACCAAAGAAATGTTTGGCTTTTGCTTTGAGTTTTTTCAAGATTGGCATGATGGTTGAAGTATGGTTGTGTTACAATGAAAATGATGCTACTCCAGGTACCACAATGGTGTAAAGTCAGCAGCATTTAAGCAATTCCCAAATGCATTGCCCCTGAGAATACCACCTATTTAGAGTTAGTATATATAAAAGATAGGTTTACCTTCACTTCTTGAAGAACCTTTGGAGCTAATCATAGCTATATCTACAGTGTCTATTGTACCTGATATACTGGTCATACAAGGTGGACTGACTGGTGGGGAGGTCATGACACTTAGCCACATGTTTCAATTGATTATCAGAGAGTCAGTTGAGAGTAGGTTGAGATTTGGTCAGCTCTCAGTGTTCTGTTCCTCCATGTTCTCACTGCTACCATCCCTCTCCTCTTCTCCTTCATGCAAGCCACCTCCATCTTCACCATCAGCCTGTCCCTCAGAGCCAGATGTAGATGTTGATCCCAAAATGCTAGCTAGGCTTTGTAAATTGTGGTCTTCTTTAGCTTTGGAAGTTATGTCAGTATTCAAAAGGATGGAAGTGTAGCCACATACTTACAGAAACAATTATACAGAATATTGTCAAAATTGCAGTATATTGCACTCTCCCACATTCTCATTGGACTCTCACTGAACTCTCACTAGACTCTCGAGAGTCTCACTGGAGTCTCACCACAGTCTCGATAGTACAGTGATACTCTTACTGGACTCTCACCATATTATCGAGACTGTGATGAGACTCTCACTGGACTCTCAGTTAAGCCCAACTCTATGCTCACAGTATCTTATCACCATGTATCACTGTGTATCACTGTACTCTCACTGTACTCTCACTGTACTCTCACTATACTCTCACTATACTCTCACTATGCACCACCATGTATCACTGTACTCTCACTATATTCTCACTGTACTCTCACTGCCTAACACTATGCACCACCATGTATCACTGTACTCTCACTGTATTCTCACTGTATTCTCACTGTATTCTCACTGTACTCACTCCTTAAATATGTAAACCACAAATATACAGAGAATGACATATATATTAAGTACAAGTTTATTTATCTTTGGAGACAGGGAAGTTCTGAAGTGACCCTATAACATAACAATTGAATACAACAAAAAAACTATTCATATAAAATCAAAACTACAGTAAACAACCTACATATCATTATCTAATCCATAATCTGCTATCCCTTCTTCCTCTTCTCTGTCAAATTCATCTGCTGCTTCCTCTTCCTCCTCCTCTTCCTCCTCCTCTTCTTCAGAATCTTCTGATTCCTCATCTCTCATATCTTTATCATCTTTAGTATTATTGTCTCTTTCAAGCTGCTTTTTAATAACTTTTTGGGTATGAATGAATAGAAGTGCATGTATAGTCCAGTTGAAGTTTACAACAGTCATTCTATTAAGAATGCTTTGAAATCCTCCAAGCCAAGCATTTAGCTGCTCACAAGCCTGTATCAAAACTTTAGATGAAGTTCTATATACATGTTAGTTTATTACTTACTTGGGTATTAAATGCTCTTTTATAATGTGGTCTTCCATGTATATCATTTTCTACTACAACCAAGTTGGGTGCAGATCCATTTAATGGTGCTGGATTGCACCATTTACGACAAGTATAATCAGATGTTCTGTGATTAATGTAGTGATAAGAATCAACAATAAATCTTGTTGTTAAACTCCAGATCCTCCATGCACCATTTAGCACAGCATTTTTGAGCACTACACATGCTTTGTCAATACAGACATAGCTTGGACGAGATTCAAGAGTTGGATAAACATGATCTAAAAATCTCATGATATTTCCAGGTCCCTCAGATTTTGTAAACTTTGCCCATGCAATAACTGCTCCACATGGTGCACATAATGTTTCAACACAGTAAAACCGTGGAGCAGTGAAGTAATGGTTTCGCTCCTCATGTGGTGCAGGAGCATCATCATGAGGTATTACTTGCTGATTTATACGAGGAAGCCAATCCACCCGTTCCTCTTCACTTCTGCAAATAATTCTTCTTATTCCTAAAAGTGTTTGTCTACCAAATCTTACTAAATGATGGCGCCACTGTGACTGATGATTAACACATGTCTTTGAGTTATTTTCTCTTGGGTTGTTACATAATTTTATATGACATAAATGACCACACATAGCTTGATGAATTATGCAAAATACTCCAGTTCTTTCATTTTCTAAATTACCATCACAATCCTGATATGCACAATGTCTTGGACCCATAATTATGCCATCCATAACAACCATATTTACTATTGGCTTTATTTCAGCCTGAGTTGGTTGATCAGTATTGGTTGTTTTATTAGATGAATCACTGGATGATTCACTTGATGACTCATTGTCAATATCCATATCATTGGTGGTACTACTAATGTGTTGCTGAGCACTTGCTCTAGCTTCTATTTCCTCTCTCATAGCTTGTTCTGCATCTTCCCCCTGTAGCATGGGAACTGATTGATTTTCATCAATTCCAATTACTGCAGCAGGAGTGTCATCAGTTATTCTGTCTGCAGTACTTTTGTACTCATGTGTACATTCACTACATGAATGATCTTTAGCACATTCAATAATACCTTCTTGACCAAGTATTTCAAATGCTTTTCTAGTTAATTCTTGAATCTCATGTTCACCTGATGTTATTATAAGTGATTTATTATTGTATGTAGCTACCTGTCTTACACTTTCAGAAATGAATGCCTGCCAAGTTTGTCTGCGAGACAACTTGAATGATGACTCTCTAAAGGATTCATTCCAAAATTCTGTGAATGCAGCTGTAGATGCATGAAAATGATAAATTCCATGCAGAACTGCATTGGTGTAAGATCTATCTGCCCAGACTTGCTGTCCAAGCTTTAAATATTTTGCTGAGTTTGACAATCCTCTGATACGTGTACCATTTGCATGCTTCACACTTTTGTGATCAGCATAATAAAATGAGTTACAAATGCCACATTTTCCTTTAAGCACATAAGCACCAGTGTGGGGATGCATTCCTTTTATAAGAGTTATACATGAAACATCTCTCTTACGAACTTCTTGGTGAAGTGGAGCCTCTTTACAAGATGGTGTAGAGCAAGTGTAACGACTTGGACAAATAGTAAAAACAGGTTCAACTTCTGTGGTTCTCACAGAGTTTAAAGGGTGTCCTTTTTTAATTGGATCAAGTTTTAAAAATGTTGCAAATGAATCAAGTTTTGAGCCCAATGCATTAATTCTCTGCACATCAGTTATATCCTCAGCATTTGAAACTTCATCTTCAGTAAACAAATTATTAATTTTACCACCTAGATCCCTTTTTAGAACTCTAGTAAGAGCTGTAATCCAACTTGTTGCAGATTTTCTATAGGCTAATTTTTGTTTTCCATGAAGGTTCAATAGGTCTGTGTTATTTGTTAAAGTAAATAACACTTTGAGTACCATTGCTAGTGTAATATCTGCATGGAAGTTGCTTGTAATAAATTCAGAAAAATCTACAAATGTTATTTCAGGAAATGGATCCTGCACTGTAGATGATGCCCATGCTTTAGGAATGCATGATATAAATCCATAAAATATAAAAAGCCAAATAAAATAGTGCCAGAAACTGAAATTTTTTAAGTTAGCTTATTATTCTTGCAGGTTAGGCAAAGCAAACAGAATATGAATTCAAACTATAGTACAAAAGTAAAACTGTTGAAGTTCATATAATACATACTTGACATACTTGTTGAAAGCATGAATAGCTATATAAAAACACAAGAAAATAATACTGTTGAAGTAAAAATATTATACAAGTCTTACATACTTGTTGAAAGGATGTAAGACTGAGAAAAAATGAAAAACAGGTACTACTGAAGTAAAAATATTGTACAAGTCTTACAACTTGTTGAAAGAATGTAAGACTTAATATGGTACAATTTTACATACTTGTTGAAAGCATGCATGCATCATAATAGAAAAAAAGTCTAACTGAAAATATGAAAGGGCATTGAGAAAAATTCTTACAAATTATTGTCCCCTCTGTTCTTCTTCCTCTTTCCATCCTTCCTTTTCTCTTTCACTCTTTCCTTTCCTTTTCCCTTATCTTTGCTCTTATAATTGTCATCTGCAGAACTATCCTCATCTTTTTCCTTAGCAAGCTTCTTATCCTCTTTACCAAACTTCTTTAAAATGATCTTCAATGCCTCCTGAGTTTGTGGTTCTCCTTTCCATACTTCATAATCTGGGATATCTGGGTTCCCTTCAAACCAAAGCTCCATTTTAGGATATTTAGGAAGCTTGCTAAATAGAGCCTTCCATCTATAATAGGCTGGAACTGATGTAAAAATGGTTGCAATAACACTAATGGGAGGCATTTTATTTTGCCATTTTCCAGCACTAATCATAGTAGGGAACTTTTTAATGATATTCTCAATGAATGCCCACTTAGCATACTGAAGACGAATACTAACAGCTCCATGATCACATAGTGCAAGAGGAACTTTGAAAAAATCGATTATTCTCTTTTGAGCTTCAGTAGATTCCCTAACTTTGAAGCTGAAGATGTAGAAGCCTCTTCACTAAATACTGATGGAACATTAGAAATATTTGCAGCTGATGTTGTTCCAAGACCCTCCTAATCTAAGATTAAGTAACATTCTATGCTTGAAATAAATTATAAACTTACAAGTAAAATCTTACAAAATGTAGATTTATCTTCATCAAGTTCCCATTGAACTTCCTGGTCTTTATCTTCTAAAAGCTCAGAATATTGGCCAGTTAAAGACCACCCATTATCTTCCCATAAAAAGACATATGGATTAGATACTGAAAATAGTAAATATTTTAGAGTGATAATTTGAAATCAAGAAAGTAATAATACTTTGAATGGACTTGTACTTTGTTCCTATATATTTCAGAAGTTTGTACAGATAAACCTGGAGCTCTACTCTTCTGAATGTAAAGATTGGGAGAGAACTAAAAAGATCATTGTAAATTTTGATAACTCCAGTTGATGGAGGTGCATCAGTGGTATCAACTATCATTTTATCTTTGTCTCCAATATTAAAGATATTTCCAAGTGCATTCTGACAGCTGTGCCCACCAATAATCTTTGATGCTCCTTGAAGGTCAATAGATGTGTCATTTAGAGTGGAATATTCATATTGCCTTATAAAGTTTTCAAATTGCTCAGGATTCTGAAGTACATTGTTCCTTGCAGATTTTTCAGACATAGATGTAGAACTCCTAGTTGAAGTTCTGGACACAGACCGGCTAGAAGCGGACTGGCTACTTGATGCAGAACTGTGAGAAATAGACTTTCGGCTAATCTTTGATGAGTGGCTACTAGTACTCAGAGTGGGAGACTCAGGAGAACTGGATCTTCCCGCTTTTCAGTAGCCTTCCAGGGAGTAGTCTCAATAATCTCATAATCTATATCCTCTTCTTGAATTTGACCTGGATGTGAGGAAAATACTAATGATGTCTCATGCTCATTAAACAGATGTCCCATGTCATTTGAAAGTGAACTAAATGGATCTTGAGGAGTAGGTACCTGAAGGATTGATGCTGGTGTAACAGTTCCTGAGCATTCACGATAATGAGGTGGTGGTGCCACTGAAATATTGCTATTTTCTAAGATTTTTTCAACTCTAAAAAATGAGAACAATATGAGAAAAGATGTGAATATGAATAAAAAAATATACTTTGTAAATCTCTTTGGTTTTCCAGCAGCTTCATTTTGCTGGTCTTCTTTGAGTCTTTGAACAGAGCTTTTCCTGCCAGTACATAAGATGACTAAAAATAATATACACTTTTACTCACTTAATTTTCTTCTTTCTAGCCCCCCCTCCCTGCTCTCTCACTCCTCCCTCCCTCTCTTCCCCTTCCTCCCTTCCCTCTTCCCCCCCCTCCCTTTCTACTCCAACTTCCTCCTCCCCTGTCCCACTTTCCTCCTCCTCCTCCTCCTCCTCCTCATTGTCACTCACAATCCTTTTCCCTCCCTTTCCCTTTCTCCCACCTCTACCCCCCCTCCAGACTTAGCTGGCCCTCCTCTCTTAGACTTGGAGGTAGAAGCTTGAGGCTTGGTTGTGTCAGCAGTCCCAGAATCCTTGGTCCTGGACCTGGTGGAGGTAGCAGGGATGGAAGATGCAGCAGCAGTGGCAGATCTAAGAGACCTAGGTGCCATGGTAAAAGAGCAGAAAACAGTAAAGTAAAAAGAGCAAAAAAGCGGTGACAGATCTTAAGTGATGCACTCAGATGAGGAAAGAAAGAAAGGGAACTGAACCTCAAGGTGTTTCTATATATTACAAGTTGCGACACATCACAGGTTCAAACTATAAATAACTACTTGACAAGTAATTACCGAAATTCTTCCACAAAGTTCCAAATAGGTCCTGCTGTTCTCATCACTGGCAACTGCCAGGATAAGAAGGCCACAGGACCTAATACAGAAAAGGATATCTCCGCCGAAGCAGAGGAAAGACAAAAATTATAATTAAAGCAAGCAAAGAGCCTCTGCATGAAGCAGAGAACATCAAAAAATTGACAGCAGGGGTGAGGGGGGAAGAGTGTCACTCAACATGATGAGAAAGGGGTGGGGAGAAGCAGAGCAGCATGCAACACAACAAGAGAGTGGGAGCAGATGCACAATGAAGGGAGGGGGGCAGAGTGTCACTCAACGCAACGAGAAAGGAATGAGGAGAAGCAGAGCACCACATGACACAATGAGAAGGGGGTGGGGAGGAGCAGAGCGCCATGCGACGCAACAAGAGGGTGGGGAGTGGATGCACAACAAGGGGAGGGTGGGAGGGAGAGCGTTGCTCAACACAATGAGAAGCAGAGCGCCGGACTGCTACTCGACGCAGTGAGATGCATGACGAGGAGAGGGGGGCAGAGTGCCACTCGACACAACAAGAAGGGGATGAGAAAAAGCAGAGTGCCGGAGTGCCACTCGACGCAATGATGAAGTCCTGCGGAGTGAGGGGGTGGACAGGTGGTAATGTGTGTTGTCCTACGCGGTAGGAAGGGGGGTCCAGAGGTGGTGGTTGTCATCCTAGGCGGCAGGGAGGGGGTCCGAGGTGGAGATGTGTGTCGTCCTACGCAGTGGGAGGGAGGTCCGGAGGTGGTGGTTATCGTCCTACGCAGCAGGGAGGGGGACCAGAGCTGTGCATTGTCGTCCTACGCTGCGAACTGGGGGACCAAGGGTGGTGCGTTGTCGTCCTACACTGCGAAACGGGGGACCAAGGGTGGTGTGTTGTCGTCCTACGCAGCGAAATGGGGGACAAGAAGTTATGCGTTGTCGTTCTACGCAGCAGGGAGGGGCTAGCGTTACAATCGCCTGAGTGGTGTCAGCCAATTTGATCGCAAATTGCTCAGGAAAAATGAGTGCTAGTGATCCTGATTCTCCACTAAAAAAATGAGTGCCATTTTTATAAGGCATATTCAGTAAATGTAATGGAGTGGTGATCATTGGCACTCATTTATGTATTGGTATTGACAACTAGGGGATTATATTAGTATAGTATGAGGACACTCAAAAGTGATCATTTTAAGAATATTAGAAGGTGATCATTGGCACTCATTTATGTATTGTTGTTGATTACTAGTAGTATAGTATGGAGGCACTCAAAAGTGATCATTTGAAGAATATTAGAAGGTGATCATTGGCACTATTTATGTATTGGTATTGACTGCTAGGGGATTATATTAGTATAGTATGGGGACACTCAAAAGTGATCATTTTAAGAATATTAGAAGGTGATCATTGGCACTCATTTATGTATTGTTGTTGATTACTAGGGAATTATATTAGTATAGTATGGAGGCACTCAAAAGTGATCATTTTGAGAGCATTAGGAGGTGATCATTGGCACTCATTTATGTATTATGGTTTATTACTAGGGGATAGTATTAGTATAGAATGAGGGCACTCAAAAGTGATCATTTAATGAATATTAGGAGGTGATCATTGGCACTCATTTATGTATTGCTATTACTGATTACTAGTTGATCTGCGCTTCGCATTTGTCACGTACTTCCCGCATGTCACGTTGGTCACACATATTCCCGCGCCTCATATTTTCCCGCGCATCGCATTTGTCACGTACTTCACGCGCGTCACGTTGGTCACATATATTCCCGCGCCTCGTGTTTTTCCCGCGCATCACATCTGTCACGTACTTCGCGCGTCACGTTCGTCACACATATTCCCGCGCATCGCATTTGTCACATACTTCACGCGCATCACGTTGGTCACATATATTCCCGCGCCTCGTGTTTTTCCCGCGCATCACATCTGTCACGTACTTCACGCGCGTCACGTTTGTCACACATATTCCCGCGCTTCGTATTTGTCACATATTTCCTGCGTGTCACATCCGTCACATATATTCCCGTGCTTCGCATTTGTCACATACTTCTTGCGTGTCACATCCGTCACATATATTCCCGCGCTGACCAACGTGACATGCGGGAAGTACGTGACAAATGCGAAGCGCAGATCAACTAGTAATCAGTAATAGCAATACATAAATGAGTGCCAATGATCACCTCCTAATATTCATTAAATGATCACTTTTGAGTGCCCTCATTCTATACTAATACTATCCCCTAGTAATAAACCATAATACATAAATGAGTGCCAATGATCACCTCCTAATGCTCTCAAAATGATCACTTTTGAGTGCCTCCATACTATACTAATATAATTCCCTAGTAATCAACAACAATACATAAATGAGTGCCAATGATCACCTTCTAATATTCTTAAAATGATCACTTTTGAGTGTCCCCATACTATACTAATATAATCCCCTAGCAGTCAATACCAATACATAAATAGTGCCAATGATCACCTTCTAATATTCTTCAAATGATCACTTTTGAGTGCCTCCATACTATACTACTAGTAATCAACAACAATACATAAATGAGTGCCAATGATCACCTTCTAATATTCTTAAAATGATCACTTTTGAGTGTCCTCATACTATACTAATATAATCCCCTAGTTGTCAATACCAATACATAAATGAGTGCCAATGATCACCACTCCATTACATTTACTGAATATGCCTTATAAAAATGGCACTCATTTTTTTAGTGGAGAATCAGGATCACTAGCACTCATTTTTCCTGAGCAATTTGCGATCAAATTGGCTGACACTTATGATCGCCTACGCTGAGAGGAGGGGAGGGGGATTCCGTGATCGCCCACAATAAGAGGTGCCGTATTTGCCCATGCAAACTGAGCCCACGCTGAAGATTGGAAGAAATCGCCCACGCCGTCAAACGCCATGTGTGTTCGTCGACATAGAATATCAGGTGCTGCTAAAAAAAAAACGCGCAAGATCAAATACAGACGAAAAAAAGAAAATGCTCACTATCAATCCCAATACTGCCAACACCCAACGCCCAATGTCCAACGCTGTGCAACGGGGGCCAGAGGTAGTGCGTTGTCGAACTGAGGTTGTCCTACGCTGCGAAATGGGGACCAGAGGTGGTGGGTTGTCATCCTACGCGGCAGGGAAGGGGTCCATGATCGCCCATGCTAAGGAGCGCTGTATTCGCTCATGCACAATGAGTGCCGTATTCGCCCATGCAAACTAAGCCCACGCTGAAGATTGGAAGAAATCGCCCATGCCGTCAAACACCATGTGCATTCGTTGACATAGCATATCTGGTGCTGCTAAAAAAAACACGTGAGATCGAATAGAGACAAAAAAAGAAAAACTCACATCGATCCCATACTTTCCAGCCAATGCCCAATGCCCAATGCCCAACGCCCAACGTGCTTGAAGTACCAAACGGAAAGTTACATATCTCACAAGTGAGCAGAAAGGAAGGAGAGAGGAGGGAGGGGAGAGGAAGGGAGGGGAGGGGAATAAGAAGTGGGATATTGTTGCCGTTGCTCGGTGCAAGTAGCAAGTCCGGATTTGTCCAATGATTTGGTCACGTGAGAAATCAAATCGATACGCACAGACCATTAGCGCGCACAAACAACGACAATAAGATCTACACATATGCACGGACCATGTCACGTGATTTTCGTGCTGGGAGCGATTTCTCAGTAGATTCCCATTGGACTCCCTGAGATACCTCTCAGCATAACCTCATTGGACTCTCTGAGAATCTCACTAATGGGAATTTAGTGAGAGTTTACTGAGATACAAAATTATATGTAATCTCACTGGACTCTCAGTAAATTCTCACTGGACTCTCTCCACACTCTCAATACTCCCACTAAAATTAATACTAATTCTCACCAGAGTCTCAGAGACTCTCACTGGACTCTCACTGGACTCCAGTGAGACTGTGGGTCAGTGTAATGACCTCCAGTTACAGCACTTTAAACCATGCTGGTCCTTGTATTGTCCCCTCTGGATTGCTTTCTAATTCTCTTTGGCACTCACAGTACTCAACAACATAGGCCATCTACACAGTATTACTGCTTTATTGAATATTCTCATTGCTTGGAGTTGTAACATTGCTTAGACTTCAAATACTGTTTAGACTACGAATATTGCTTACTATGAACATTGTTATAGCTTGGACTATCTTACTCAAGTATACCTTATTTTGTATTTTTATATTGGTGGAGTGAGTGGAGAATGAGCATGACAAGCTGGCACAGAAGCTCAACTTCAGAAGCCCATTATCAGACATGTTGATGGAGGCCTTGGGGAGGAATGTCAACATGCACATGGAGTTAATAGGGATATTGAATAGGTTGATGACAACCATGTAGGTGGCAGAGGAGGGTACTTCAGTGGAGACTAATGAGTCCAGGAGTAATGAAGAGGAAGATGAGGAAGATGAGGAGTAAAGTACAGTAGAAGTATATAAATTGTATATACTTGTTTTGTGGACTTTAATGATTTTTTGATCCAAAAAGAACAAAAAGTAAGACTAAACAATAAAGCAGAGTAAGGAGAAACACCTTAGGAGAAAACCAATGCAACTCTGTACTTCCACTCTCAGCCCACCTTGTTAGGTATGCAAAGTGATGAGTCAGCTATGCTTATTAAACATAGTGGTCATCATGCAAGTGGTGTCCAGAGAAGCATCAATCTTCAGTCTTTGGTCAAGAAGATGAATATGGATGTACTATAAAACTATAATGGAGAAACAGAGATGTAAGCAGAGAAAGTCTATGTAACAGCAGTAGAAGGATCAGGCTTATCAGGATAATAAGCATGAAAATACTGTATCATTTCGACCGAATGTTCAGTCATGCGTCACGGAACCTCTCTGAACTGAACAAATTTCGCATTTGTCACGCGTCACAGTTGGGTTTGAACAAAGGTTCAGCAAAACAAAAATAGGTCTAAATTTCAAAAATTTCTCATGCATTTCGAGTTAGTGTACATGTAAATTAGATAGGGTGGATAAGTACTCTAATGCTCCAAGCATTCAAAGAATACAAAGTATTTCTACATTTTTTCTGTAAGAATATCTCCTACTACCTCAATAGTAGTGCTCTGGCTCACCTAAAATGTTGAAAATGCGAAATATAGGGGGATAATTGATGCTGCAGTTAGCTACAGCATTTTTAAGTGGAAGGTGTTCTTGTAATTTGTTATCATTGTTGTCTTGTTTGAGAAACTTTCAGATTGCGGTCCATTTTTTACACATTTCAAATTTTCAGTCATACCCACATTGAACAAATTTCATTGATGTCACGCACAAAACATCAGTCTGAACTGAACAATGAACCAAAGTTTATTGTCACACCAAAAAATCTTGAACATTCGGTCGAAATGATACAGTATTCTACAAGCTCTGTAGCATGTTCTACTTCAGTGGCAGCTAGCCAAGTGAGTTCTTTGTCAGTTCCTTTATAACCAGTCCATTGGACTAAGTAATGAAGTGGACATTTCCTGAACTGGAGATGCAGCTTGGAGTTACAGATCTCACTGATCTCAAACTCAATATCTCTGTCAATTTCCACAGGGGGAGGCAGAGGTATCTCTCAACCAGGGATAGTGTTTTCAACTGTGGGCTCAAGCATAGAAACATGAAATACAGGGTGTACATCTCAGAAATTAGAAGGGAGTCTAAGAGTGCAGGAGTGGGTACCAGTTTCAGCAATGATCTTGAAAGGACTATAATACTTTTCAGCTAATTTCTTGGAAGGGTGAGTGGTGTTGAAGAACTTAGCATGGACAAATGCATTAGTTCCAACTTTGAACTCTGGGGCAGGCAAACAATAGCTGTCTGCTCCAACTTGATAACACTTTTGAGCAAGTGCTATTTCAGCCTTGAGGTTTTCATGAAGTTCCTGGAGGTCTACAGCATAGTCCCTAGCATGAACAGATGTATCATCACATTCAGGATAGACTGTAATCTGTGGATGATAGCCCTTATTGGAGAAGAAAGGAGTTGTATTAGTGGTCAAGCTCAGTATATTGTTGTATGTAAACTCAGCAATGGAAAGGAGATCAGTCTAATTGTCCTGCTGGTAATTGCAGTAAATGCAAAGGTACTGCTCTAAGACTTGGTTAATGCATTCAGTTTGTCCATCACCTTCTGGATGATATCTGGAGGTAAAGTGCAAGTTGATGTCAAGAACTTTATCCAGAGACCAGAAAAAGTGGAAGACAAACTCCAAACTATGATCAGAGGTAATATGGCTGGGAACACCATGCTTAGAGAATATGTGCATGACAAAGAGCTTAGTGAGCTAGGTGGTGGTGATAGTGTTATGGCAAGGGATGAAGATAGCTTGCTTGCTAAGTTGAGGTCATTACACTCCTCCATGAAATCATGTAGACTCCATGTAGATTCCACCTGGACTCCACCTGATCTTGTGGAGGAGTGAGATATACAGCATTTGTCTATGATTTTGCATCAGCCAATAGTGATAATTTTGTGACAGCCAAAATGTTTAGTCAATATTTAAAATAATTGAGATCAAATTTGAATGAATTTTGTGAATGGCAAAAAAGTTGGCAGCCAGGAGTGTGTGCCCAACTCTGATTCATATCCCTTCAGTCATCTACCTAATATCAGCATTGGCATTTCATGGTTTCACATACACCACATGTCCATCAATGTGAGCTCTTTACACTCCCCCCCCCCTTTCACGTGAATTTCATGTGAACTTCATGTGAATTTCAGGTGAACTTTTTGCATTATTTTTGCTGAATTTCAGTGAGAACACTGCTTGTGACATGTTGGAAAAGTGTCACATACCATAATCATCACATTTGCCATACTTTTTCCGAAATGTCACATTTCCCCACGCATGTCACATTTTTCTCACGCATGTCACGCTTTTTCCCACGCATGTCACACATGTCACGCTTTTCCAACATTTTCCAATATGTCACACTTTCACACATGTGTGACAAGTTCGATGACTGTAGGAAACATGTTACAACTGTGACAATAGCATCTAGATACAGCTTAGACACTCTGCATGCAGGATCATACTCATCATTTGATAAACATTGTCACACCCCAGCATCACACTCAACAAATGGTGTCACATTCAGCTCTGGGTGTCACACGTCAAACTCAGCACATGGTGTCACACTCAGCCTTGGGTGTCACACTCAACATGCAGTATCACACTCAGCAGTGTAATGACCTCCAATTTTTCATGTGAATTTCACTATATTTTCACCTTAATTTCACAGTAATTTACGCTCCCCCACCAGTTTACATGGACTCCATATAACCTCCTCTTTTTTTAGGTGGACTCCACATAAACTCTATATTGAGTCCACCTAAACTCCACATTGAGTCCATAATTTCCATATAAACTCCATGTGGAGTCAATCTTATCTTCATGTAAACTCCACATGTACTCCACATTATCCTCCATGTAAAATTTATGTGGAGTCTATGTAGACATTATATAGATTTCATATAACACTGCATGTATCAATTGATATTAGCTGTTACATTGCTTTGTTTTGCCATGTTTACATTTATATAACAGTTGTCACTGCTAATTACAGGTGTAATATAATCATAAATTATCGAATTTGTCACACAGTGTCACAGTTATCTTAGCACATTTAATTTTGTCTGTCATTGTCCCACCTTTGTGACAACATTACTACTGCAGTTATTATAGTGTTATAGTTGTCACACTTTTCATACAGTGTCATGCTCAATGTATGGTGTCACACTTGATGCATGGAGTCATGCTTGATGCACAGTGTCATGCTTGATACAAGATGTCACACTAACACATGGTGTCACACTCAACACATGGTGTCACACTCAATGCATGGTGGTCACACTAACACATGGTGTCACACTTGACACATGGTGTCACACTTGACACATGGTGTCACACTTGACACATGGTGTCACACTTGACACATGGTGTCACACTTGACACATGGTGTCACACTTGACACATGGTGTCACACTTGACACATGGTGTCACACTTGACACATGGTGTCACACTCAACACATGGTATCACATTCAACACATGGTGTCACACTCAACACATGGTGTCACACTCAACACATGGTGTCACACTCAACACACAGTGTCATGCTTGATACATGGTGTCATGCTTGACACATGGTGTCACACTCAACACACAGTGTCACGCTTGACACATGGTGTCACACTCAACACACAGCGTCACGCTTGACACATGGTGTCACACTCAACACACGGTGTCACACTTGACACATGGTGTCACACTCAACACACGGTGTCATGTTTGATACATGGTGTCACACTCAACACACGGTGTCACGCTTGACACATGGTGTCACACTCAACACACCATGTCACACTCAACACACAGTGTCACACTCAACACATGGTGTCACACTCAACACACAATGTCACACTCAACACATGGTGTCACACACAATGCATAGTGTCACACTTTATGCAGTGTCACACTCAATGTATAGTATCACATAATGTATAGTGTCACACTCAATGACAATATGTGACAAGTGTGACAATTGCTAACCTGTTGCAACTATAGTGACTGTGACAAATATAACACTGTAATACTATGAGTTACATAGTGTTACAGTTGTCACAGTCATTACACATGGAGTCTATGTGGAGTGTACCTGGATGTAATATGGAGAATCCATGTGGAGTTCTCCTAAACTCCGCGGACTCCATGTGGAATTTAGTGATTTCATGTGGAGTCCACATGGAGTCCATGTAAAATCTGTCTACCTTTTAATGTCAATAACACATCACTCCACATATCCTCCATGTTGAGTCCACATAGGCTCCTGAAATTTTACAAGGAGTCCACATGGACTCCACGTAAATGTGTGGGGGACCGTAAAGTGCTCTAATTTCACCTAAAATACATGAAAGTTCATGAACCTATGCTTTTTGGAAAATATTTAAAATCCCATGAAGTTCATGTAATTTCATGTGAATTTCATGTGAATTTATATTGGATGGGTGGTTTTCATGTGGTTTTCATGTGAATTTCATGTGAATTTATGGTGAAAGGGGGGGGGAGTGTAAAGTACTGATCAATGTATGACATGTTCAATCCCAATGCAGGACAAGTGGAATTGTGGGTGCATCAATATTAGCTTCAGTATCTTTAAAGCTAAGAGCACTGACCCATTAGGTTTCAGAGTCTTTACACATGCATTCAACAATACCTTCTTCAGATCTTTCCTCCTCTGGTATTTTTTGACCACAGATACATACCTCCAGTATAGTTATGAGATCATTTCATTTGTGCTTGCAATTTATGTATCCAAGAAGCTCTGGAACAGTTCTTGTATTTGTAGTGGTGTTAGTATGAGAGGGACTCTCAGCACATTACTCCTGTAAGCCTGTACATAGCCTGAGGCCTTTATAATATTGTGAGTTAACTCAGTATAAGTTTTTGGCAAGTTTATAAACTAATACTTACTGATTGCTCGTACTTGGTGTAGGTTCTTTCTTGATCAAGTTCAATTATGCTAGCTACTTCTCTTGCATGCATAACAATCTCATTTTTGTTGTTCACACCAGATGAATTCATGTTCAAATCATTGGTAGTAACCTGCATATTTGTACATTGTGTATACATGCATGTGGTAGATGAGGAAGCTTTGAAGATGTAAAAGTGAATTTTAATCTGAATTGGGCATGGCACTTACTCATTTCTAGCTCTGATATCGTCATGAATGCACTAGCCTCACTCCATTCATAATTACTATCCACTGACCCTGAAAATGTAGACCTCTCATTGACTTCATCATATGGTGGTGGTTTGGTCTCTTCATTTTGTTCAATACCACTGTAATCATTGCTTGTATCCACTTCAGTATCAGATATTTCACTCAAAACCGTGTCAAGGTGCATGTTATCATCACCATTAACACTTTGTACATTTATCAATGATTTAAACACAATTTGGGTGTTGGATGCTCACCATAATGCAAGCCTGATATGCAAAGCAAAGGCTTTCTTGAGTACTTCAACTTACACTGCTTCATAATCTGATGCTAAGCAGCCCATATAGTCCTCAACTGTTGCTCCCCTTCCTTGGAGATAATCCACAGGTATTCAACACTTGCAAATGTTGTGTTTGGTTGTTCCTCAATGAAATACAATCACATATTGTAATGCCCATAAACATTATATAATACTGTGGTTGGGGCCTAAAAGGGCAAAGAGGGTTGGTTACTAGGGAGTAATAGCTATGAAACTATGTAAAGGTCATTGCTTACTCTTGCTAACAGTCAAGCAAGTGCAAGTTTGGGGGAATATCTTCAGAATACATGAGGTAATTCTGGGCAAGGGAGGGATGAACACACTATAATATTTGCTTGTAATCTATAACACTGTCATATACCATATCACCTACCTCTGGACTCCTAGTCCCTTACTCTGCATTTCCCTCTGTTACTCTGAACTTTGATTACATTTTGATTATTACACATTGCTTACTGTACATAGATTACTCTTGTTTTCTTTTCTTTCATTCTACTGAGCTATTCCCTTAGTAATGTAGTATACATCACATAGTGAGTCACTTATCATTCTTAAGTGTGCTACTATCAGTTTCAATTTACTCTGCCATATGTGCTCACTTCTATGACACATTTTATTATATATAATTAGTTATAGTCTTCATTCTACATATGCCTACCCTGACTATCCTTCTCTGCTGGCCCTGGCCAGTGGCCTTTACTTACTCCAAGTCTCCAGTATTTAAGTAGTACTTTATTTGTACTTAGACTTCAGTTTTGTATTGAACTACATCCTCACCCTTTTGTCTGACTTGAGTTTCACCTCTCATCTCTTGTCTTCTCTGAAGGGCTTGCCCTTACTCTGAAATCCAGGACTGGGAATCCCAGGGCCACAGCATATAAGCTGAAGCCAAAGTCCTACCCCCTGAGTTATTGTTCTCTGTCTTCATCTATTGCTCACCCCTCACTTCTCTGCAGTCACCCCTTCATACTCTGCTGCCAAGTCAGGCTAGGGGCACAGTCATGGCAAACACTTGTAATTACTACTAATAAAACTAAGCTTCTTGGAGGTTCTAGGAGGGCTTAGATCACACTGGGTTTTTTACACTTGGAAATTGAATAGATTGTTGTGAATATGCTAAGTAATACTAATAGTGGAAGAATTAGTACATGATTGCTTATTCTACATGAGCAGGTTTGTCAGCCTTATATACTACAGAAAAAGCAGAGTTCTTATATACTGTAAAGGTCCTGTACAGGTATAACATATGTCTAGATAGGGTAATTAACTATGATGCCAGGAGGAAGGACATGTGCATTCAGAAGGTAAGGTCTGGATAGGAGAGCATTGGTCATATTGCCTCAAAGAATATGGGTGCATGAGATAATAGAGATGTGCTTATTGGCTGATGCATGTTCCTAAATGCCCAGTGTGTCATGAGCCTAAAGATAGAATCACTGGCATGTGTGGCTTCAGATCTATGGTCCATTCACTTCAATCAGCAGATTGGATTGAGATTTAATTCACAAGATGCCAAGGACTGATTTGGCTCAAGTCCAGAGTGATGGCAATGGTCATTGGCACTTGATGGGCACTTTGATATGTCTGGCTTCTTTGCATGTGTGGTACCAGGGGAACTGTTCTGTGACATAGACATGTCATGTTACCATGTATTTATAGTATATCAAGTGCTGCTGGGGTTCTATATACATGCTTTTGTGCACATGTTTACGCACTGTGATGATGTAGATAGGTTTATTCTCAGATCAGGTGAGGATGGAGTCGAATGTGAATGTAGGTGCAGGGGTGGTGGGTTTGTGGTGTGCAGGCAAGACGAAAATGACATTTATGCTTGGGGACCATGTACTGGAGTTTTTTGAAGGGCACATACTATCATCCTATCATTAGTTGTTAGCAAGGGATGTAAGAGAGAGGGGAAAAGCACACCAAATGGAAACCATATCCTCAGCATCAAATAACCCATCCAGGCTCAACAGTCTGATAATCTGCCAGCATGTTCACCTTGCTAGTCACAGGCAACAAGCTAGAATTCTCTGCCCCTTTTCTTGGGGACACAGGTGTCCTAGGTCAATTCATGCTCCCTCCCTTCATTGGCATACCTAGTATGGAAGGCTTTTCAACATGAAGAGATTTGGTTTGGTAGTCTTGCATGATTTGAGGGATAAGGGGGCTTTGTACTTCTTGTGTGTGGTGCTGAGGAGGCCACTCCTGCTACTGACACAGGAGAGGCAGTTAGAGAGTTGCTAGTGCTGGAGATGCTAGAGATGGAGCCAAGGCATGTGTGAGTAATGAATTGATGAAGGATGAGCCTGGTGTTCAGAGGGATTTAGAGGTTCTGTTGTTTAGTGGAGTGTTGGGGATCACTAGCATCATTGAGGATTTCTAGGTTGGTTTGTTAAGTTGGTTATGGTGTCTTGGTAAGAGTGAATGAGAGCTGTTGTCTGTGTGAGCTGTGGAAGCTTGTTTGTTAGATGTTTGAATGATATAAAACAGACACAGTAATACACCTAGCATACTTCTATCTACTATAAAACATTTATTTCCCTATTCTAAGTGTCATTTACAAACAGTATAATATATCTGGGTTGTATTTAGTAGCTAAGGTAGAGGTCCCAGACTGTTAGCTAGCATGAGAACTATTCATACTAAAGAAACAATGAGGTCTGAGTTTATTCTCAATATTGATGGGAAATAGTTACAAGTAAGACTGAAGATTGATCTAAGCACACATCTATTCTAATAATAGGATATCAAAGCTATGTGATTGTGTCATAGGAAATGACATGAGCACTAGACCCACAGCAGTTGCCACTATCTAATCACACTGTACCAGTACTGTGCATCAGCATGCCATAGATGCCTAGCCTGGCCTGAGACCCAGCATTCCTGGCAGGCTTATTCAGTGGTTCCCACTCCACATATCAAAGTGCATGGCATCATGCCTCCATAGGGAGTGTTCTCCCTGCAGAATGAGTTATTGTCCTTCATTATCTTCTCATATGGATGCATTCTTGGCACTCATATGTTTGTATATCCATGATTTACTCTGGTCCATCCCAGACACTTATATCCAGTCTAAAAGTCTAATTTACAGCTTAGCTAATGTGCCATTACTGCTTTTGTATTAACTGTATGGTTTCTCTAGCCATAGTTTTGTAGGATATTTAATAGGTAGAGTTAAGTAGGATGAGGGCAGTCTCCTGTGCCCTGAGAAATATGAATAGGCAGTTCTGCCAGAGTATTTGTGTGAACTAGATATTCTGAGTGTAACAAGAGTCAAAGTCCTAAGTCTGTGCTAAGTCTGACATTAAGGAATGTGCATCAAACATGCATCAAAGTGTTCACTAAGCACACATTTCATTTTGAATGTTGGTCTTTGACACCTTTTCATTACTTTACTTTGCTGGGAAGCATTCTGCATCTGAGTCTTACCCACCAAGCACCCCTCAGTAACACTGTGAGAGGTGGCTTATATAAGTTTACAATATAGTATGAGCATTTCATGAGTAGATTTAAAAAAAATTCAGATTTTGATCTCAGAGTTTATGGCGAGTTTTGTTGAACTAAAATTTTCAATATGAGGAACTATTATCTTGAAGATTTATTTCAAATATGACCAGTATATTATTTTCGGATAAATCATGATCTTATCAAGAACTTTTCTGTAATTTGTCCAGCTTATATCTCACAATTATACTGTAAATAAGATCACAGAACATAATATCAATTAAATCTCAGAATTTATTGATAATAGATCACCAGAATTTATGGAGATGATATATGAAAGGTGATCACAATGTATGAAGTGTATATGTGGAGAATATATATTACAGATAATTACAACTTACTCAAGATATGTGCTGAGAATATATACCAACATTGATAACAATTTATTCAACATATGTGCTGAGATTATATATGAAAATTGAGCATAATATACACTGAAGATATATATGAGAATTGATCACAATGTACAAGGGATATGTGCAGAGGGTATATACAAAATATGATAGCAATGTACCCCAAATGTACCCAATATAAGTGCCTTGATGATATAAAAAAATTGATCATAATAAATTCTAAATATAATCTAAGGATACAAAAGAAAACTGATCACAACTTACTCAACATATACACAAAGAACATGTATAAAAATTGATCACAGTGTATCTGACATTTATACTGAGAATATATTATAATCGGTGGGTAGGCACATCAAGGCACACATTCCATTTATAGGAATTTTTTCTATTAATGTAACAAGATGGTATTTCAAGATGGAGGATGAGTAGAATGTAATTGGGGCATTGTGCATAAAGTGCAGGAGTGCAGGGAAGGGGAGGAGGAAGAGGTGCTACAGCAAAGTTTGCACTATGCAAACTGTATGCAACAACAGATGGCACAGAACAAATCTGGCATCTCCAAGGCAGCACCCACAATTGCCCTCCAACAAACAAATCAAGGAGATATTGGCTCAGCTATGGATACACAGTTAGACCTGACCCCTCTCCTTCAACCATTACAACATGTTCCCAGATCAATACCCTCCAGTTGGAAGGGAAAGGGGGAGGGGAAAACATACTCAAGTTTGGTGTGAAGGTCAATGTACCCTGCAAAAATGCCTAGTAACCTACAATGAGTGAGTGATAGTCTGGCACCTATAGATACTGTGCATTGTTCAAATCATAGATCCAACCTAATAACACCCCAGACATCGGCACTTGTTCTGCACTTACAGGCTCCATAAATGGACACTGCCAAGAGCAAACCAGCTCAGCACAAGCATCGACTGCAAGAGGGGAGGAGGAGGAGGGAGGAGGGGAAGAATGTTGGCCATCTATTGATACTGGGCATTCCATAGTGAGGAGGCAATCCATGGGGGAGTGAGTTGTCAGCAGGAATGTGGAGTGTATGCACATGTATTGTTGAATAAGACAAGTTGCAGTGGCAAGTTCTAGCAGGCTTGCAGGAGCACTCAGAGAAGTAGACTAAAGTCTGGAGTGAGCAACTGAAATATAATAGAAGAATACAACAATGTGACTATACCTAAAGTCTGAAGTGAGCAACTGAAAGGAAGCAAACATCAGACTTTAGTCTTAACTACCAGAATTATAGCTAAGAATAGAATATCAAGTGATAAAGATCAAATGATGTCATTAATGACATCATTTGTGGAGTGAAGTGTAAAAATAGAATGAAAAGATAAAATATACTAAATGTGCATAATTACATAATGATGTGCTGAATCACTATATTCAACATGTATATGGAAGAGCACCTCCTGTGGAGGTGAAAGGGCCTAATATGGGGTTGGGACAGCATGACTGGGGGACTTCACCTGAGGTGGGCTTATCATGATCTGTGAAGTGTGTAAGTGACAAGTGTGATTGCGATCAAGGGAGGGATGGAGTGGGAGAAGACATAGGAGAGGAAGAGGGAGAGGGAGAGGGAGAAGGAAATGAAAGGGACATACAGCATGTGAGCTTGAAGGAAGTGCAGTACTTTACCCTCCCCCCCAATTTCCGGACAGACTCCAGATGGACAAGAAAATATCTGGAATTTCTGGGTGGACTCCATATCATAACCGGATTTTCCAGATGGAATCCACATGGAATACAGATTTTCTGGATGGAGTCCAGATGAACAAGATAATTTCCGGACAAAGTCCACATTGAGTCCAAGTTAAAAAATATTTTTTCTGGGTGGAATCCGGGTGGAATGAGAAAATTTCCAATTGATGGAAATGAAATATAACTTTGTTTTCTCATAGTCACGTCAAGTGTGACACTGGGTGTTGAATGTGACACTAGGTGTTGAGTGTAGCACTAGGTATCGAGTGTGACACTGTGTGTCAAGTGTAACACTAGATGTCAAGTGTGACACTAGGTGTCAAGTGGTGTGATACTGTATGTTGAGTGTGAAACTGGGTGTTGAGTGTGACACTAGGTGTTGAGTGGTGTGACACTGTGTGTTGAGTGTAACACCTGTGACATAATGTGCTGAATGTGATACTATGTGCTGAGTGTGACACTATGTGTTGAGTGTGACACCATGTATTAAGTGTGACACCATGTGTTAAGTGTGACACCGTGTGTTGAGTGTAACACCTGTGACATAATGTGCTGAATGTGACACTATGTGCTGAGTGTGACACTATCTGAAAAGTAGCTGTGATGACTGCAAAAATGTGAGACACATATTATTATGATACTGCAACACTATGCAACATTGTGTTGCCAGTGTGTCACACTCAACACACAGTGTCACAAAGTGTGACACTAAGCGAAAAGTGTGACACTATGTGAAAGGAGTGTCATTATGTAAAAAGATACTGTGACACTATGTAAAATTGACAAGTGTGATACTAAGCGAACATTGTGATGCCTGTGCATCACACTTGACATGTGGTGTCACACTCAACACATGGTATCACAGGTGTCACACTTGACATGTGGTGTCACACTCAACACATGGTGTCACACTTAATACATGGTATCACACTCAACACACAGTGTCACACTCAACACATGGTATTACAGGTGCAGGGAGAAGAAGAAACATTGGGTGCTGAGGATGGGGCATTCAGGCCAAGGGAAGGGTGGGTGGTCAGGGAGAGTGTAGAGTGTATGGACTAGGTGGTGCAGCATTGTTTCCTGCTGATGTGGAGGGACCGAGTGCAGGGCTAGGCAAGCTGAATTGGTGGGTATGGCTTGTGGGAGTGAACATGGTCTGTAGATGTGAATGTAAGCATGTGGAGGGAAGCATTGGGGAGGGGGCTTGGCAAGAAAAGGAGGGAATGAAGCATGCAAGTTTTTGTGTAATGTGCCAGTGGCCAGAACATAGAATTTGTTATTCATGTAAGCAGGTGATACATGATTGCAAGTCTTCTATGCTACTTCCTTTTGCCCTTCGCTAATATATTATATGCAGTCAGCTTTTTTCCTTCATCTCCACCTTCAGATGCATCAGAAGAGCTCTGGTATGAGCATAGCATACACAACAAGACAAGAGCAATGCTTGTAAAAATCCTAAAGCAATTGTTAGGTTGTGGCAATTTCTTTGAAGGGGTTTACATATATAGTGGTGAAGTCACATCTGAATTAGACATATTGGAGGAGAATCAGCTTAGCTGAATACCAGGTTGTAAATACATGGGTATCCCCTAAGCAGCATTGTTTACTTTGTAAGGCAAGCCGAGGATGGAGGGGTCATAAAGTCTGAGTGACAATACATAAAATGTTTGCAGTTCATTGGAATTATTTGAGGGCCACAGTGGAACACTGTGTGTGATCACATGGTTCTACCCATGTGTAGATACATATGGAACCAATGTCGATTTGGGAAGTTTGGACCAGGAAAGTTCTCCTGTCATATTGCTGATATAGAATAAGTATTGTGTATCAAGAGGAAGAAGGAACAAGAGGAAGAGAAGGAATGAGGATGGGAAGAAACGAAGGAAAGAATATGAAAGGGAGGGTGAGACACCTGACAGGCATACACTACCTATAGCAGTCGATTTTAGCTTTTCTATTATATATATGAGTACTCATCAAATGGTAACAAACATGGATTAGATCATAGGATTGGAGTCGAGACCCGAGCTGTCAGTTATAGTACTACTAAAAGTACACTCACCAAGGGTATTGTTAACATAAAGCCTAAGGTAGTACTGCATACAGAAGCAGAGAGATAAAGATGGCGAGAAACTCAGTGACTAAATGAATAACAGCCAGAAACATGTCTGGCGATGCGCAAAGGTCACGAGACAAGACACAATCAATATCCAAGAGAAGCAAGTGATGATGGGGCGCCTTGCCAGGCACCTTGGTGAGTCCTGAAGTCCTGAGTCAACTGATCAACTTCTCTTGGAGAAACCAGTGAAGCGAGACATAGCTAGATTAAGTGATGTACCCTGAACCCTGATCGACACCTGAGCTATTCTTAGTACATCCATGTATAGCCAATCCCATATCAACCAAAGGAATGTGTGTGGCACCATATCCCCCGTCATGCAACTCTCTATGACAGACACTTGACCCCCTATCCAGTATGCTCCGTGAGCATATAGCCTTCTCTTTGCAGTGATATTGTGTACCATGCCTAGTACCCCGAATGTAACTATCCAGTAACTATACAGTACCTTCAGCCACCGTATTTCCAGCAGTATATAAAGTAGACAAGATTTGCCATGTACAGCAAGATATCCCCTGCGCAGCTTCTGTTATAAAGTACTTTGATGTAGTGTAGTGAAATAAAGTGTATTTTCCGAGATCATTGATTAGTAATTTGACTTGAGTCTAGTAAGAAGAAACCGCAAACTCATAGAGAATTGCATGTTTGCCTCATATATAGCCAGAGATGTTATCTAACCACTACTTAGTTATTCCTTAACCTTCCTATACATCCCCCTTTCACCCCCTTTTGCCTGGAAGCATCCTTAATACCGATCTTCTGTGAAATTCCCTTCAAACTTGCCACCCTGTTACATTGTTTTAGGAGTAAGTAGTTATTATTACATAATATAGCTACTATCACCCTGTTGTAAACATCTCTAACCTCTTAAGGGTGGACTTACAAGTGACCACTATAGCAATAAATTGAAACCTCGATGAGTATGCCCCCATGATACAGAAATTGACAGATTATCCACAGTATTTTTGACCCTGGAACAACCTACCACACACTTGAAGAAGTCCACTGCATGCATTGTCACTAGTAAAGGGTAGATTTCATATGTAGACAACAGCTTAGCAGATTCAGTGAGTTACATGTTGAAAAGGCGATGAGATGTGGACAGGCAGTGAAATATGTGCCCAAATTTATCACATCTCCTGATACGAAGCCAGGTGCATTGTATAAAGTCATGGGCAATGAACAGCATGTGGTAAAGCAGTTGAATATCCAAGAAGTTCGTGCTGGGGTGAGTTGTCTATGAGTGAACGAGTGCTACTAGATAGTAGAGGTTATGAAGGCAGAGGGGCAACATGATCGGATGTCAAAGCTAGGTTTGGAGGGGGTTATGTGTTATACTCACTAATAAGTTACTATCGGTTGAGGGGGAGCCCTCTGATTTCTCAATCTTGCGAGTTGTTCAAATGGCAAGTGTGTCCTTGACCATAGCCAGATAGACATCCACCCCCGACACCTGATTGCACAGGGTATATTGAACAGAGTGTGAGACAGGCATTATACAGTAACAGTTGGCAGCCCTACACAGTTTGGTATGAGACTAAGACACTGTGCTGGAAGTATATATCCCTTAATTATAATTACAAGTCCTTGTCATCTTATCAGAACCTTGCTGGTGGTTAAACTTATAAGGCTTGAAATCACAAATATTTGGCTTGCTATCAACATGTGAGTACTACTTGATACTATAGTACTGTAGCGGCCCAGGCTGGCACTTCAACAAAGCTTTGAGAATCTGTCTACATTTCTGCCATCTGTTCTGACATACACTTAATTTAGGGGGATATAATTAAGTGTTGCACTGGTGATCATTCTTATCCTATACCCTGGCTGAATGTGACCTGTTGCAGTTCTGATGGCCACTTTGTTTGCAATGATGGCCATCCTCCAGGTGCTACAGAAGGTATGCCTTGGAAGTGTAAACTCTACCCAGCATTTCACTTTCTCTTCCGCCACTTTACCATGGAAGACTCCCCAGTGGATTGGCTGCCTCTCAGTCGTGACTCATTGACTTGAGGTTCACATTTCCTTTCTTCTAGATCTTGCACTTTCACCTTTCTTTTTCCATTCATGTTCCTTGCCTTCCTCAAGTGGTCTCCTGTTTTGCTTCTGCATCATTGGAGACGAAATCTGACTACTCTACATTTGCAGACAGATTCAGATGTTTCTCATATTGAATCTGCGTGCTTGTACTGGTTAGGAGGAAATGTTCAAGTTTCTACCTCTGGTTTGGTTATTGAAGGGATTGCTGGTACTGCTCTAGGCTCCATAGGGCCATACCCCAGCATTTTACTTTATCTGCAGGAGTTTTTACTGCAGAAGACTCTTTGGGTTGGGGGATGAGGGGAGAGCTGTATCATCAATAAGTTGAAAGCAGTAGTTTGCCATTGGTGAGGTTGCATGTCGACCAGTATGTTTGGAGTGTACTCAACTGAATCATTCAAGTCGTATGATGGCCTGTTCATGCTGCACCATTCAATCATGGCATGTTGATTTTAGCCATGTTATGATTATCTAATCTCTAGTCAAATCATCTGGCTATAATTCACATGCATCCTTTCATAAACTCATTGGTAGGTTACAAGGGCCTTTGTCCTTTCATAACATTTATTGCATTAGTATTATGCAATATGTTATGACATGTGATATGATATTTCCTTTGTCTTCCATTTTAATATTTCAAAACCATTCTTCTGGATCGTTGGCTCTACATTACTATTCTCTACCCTCCCCCCTGCCACTTTCAAGCTCTGCTGCGCTCTCTCACCACAATGCTGGTGTCTAACAATGACCTGCCCATCGAATGTAAAGTGGTTCCCAGGGGCTTCTATATCAACAAGAAGGATCATGTTAGATCCATAAAATACTCCCAGGATGGCAATTATTTTGCTATGTGAGATGAAGATGGTAATGTTGTGGTACATTGGTAGTCACTTCCTTGCCTTTTGTTCTCTTAATATTCATATGTCAGAGACAGGTCCACCTGGAACATGGTAGCAGAATTTAATGCCCACACATTACCTCTCCTGGTGCATAACCAGAGAAAGCTCATTGAAGAGCAATACAGCTCTATTCAGCACATCAGGAAGCAAGTGATAACTGGAGTGGAGCAAGCAGAGGTCAATGAATCTGCTAACGAGAAACATCAAGATCATCAAAAGGTATGCATGGCAGAGGTTGATCATCTTGGATGAACACACATTGACTTTGTGTTTTAGGTTTATTATACCCAAATGTCGTCTTTACAAGCTGCCTTCATTGTGGCACTTGTATGTATTTTTTTTCACCCCCTTTTGAATATTATAGTGTATGGTGTACCATCCATCTATTGTGTTCTTTCAACCAACTGTTAAGTAACATGTCAAATATACTTTTTATCACATGTCACGATGCCACATGAACAGAGGTACAAGGAAATCAAAGGGAAATTATTTAAAACTATAAAATAAGATCATCGCTATATATTTGTGAAGATTTTGGCTACAAATCGTTTAGTGGTGAGCAGATGCTAAGTATGACTACAGTCCGAGATCTCTAGATAACATTTTGTTATGTTTGTTACAATTAGAAATCAGCCACTTACCATAATAAATCCAAACTGTCTGTGTACAAACATATCACAATTCAAATATTCACGATTCACCCCTCTGGATTACAGCCACTATTCAACATTCTTAATTTACCAGCTAGCCACACTATCCATGGTTTTGTGGCACTGTTTGCCTAGAAACATAGTGTATATGTGCTAGCTTTGGTAGATTGCCCCCTCTGCTTGTTGTTTCTCACATAGGATGCATATGTGGACTACTCAATGGGATGTATGTTGAATTCTTCAATAGATGTGCACTGCTTGTGCTACTCATTAAATGGAATTGAGTGGACATGGCGCTACATGCAGTTGATTAGGGCTGCTCACACAAAAATGTCTTTGTGTCTAAGAAATACCCTGCCTTCGGACTGTTCTTCTATGGTGCACGTCACTTAGTCACCGCTACTTTTGTGCAAGGAAATGTCACCTGATATTTCTCATGCAAACTGACCCCATTTTCTTATTCTTCTTGTAGAAATGCTTGTTTTGATGAACAGAATAATTCTACTAAACGGTTTGTCAAAATTCCCAAAACTGAGTGAGTTATATTTTTCACACATCCCAGATTTTGCCGGATTACTATATTTGGAAGTTAATTACTATAATTGGATATGATTAGTCATCAATCTTATGTATCGAAATTTGTCAAGGAAGCTATGGAAGTACTACATTACACCTTACGATCTACTCCATTAATGAAGCTGCGATATTATACAGCTAAACGGACCCTCAAAACCTTCATAAAGTTGAAGAAAAAAAGTCAAAATTTCTCAAAATTTTTCGCGGACCATTTTTGCCACTGCACAAAACTAGCTGTGACTAAGCGATGTGCACCATAGAGTCCAGAGTTTAGCACAGATACACATTGAATCCTTCGTTACATTTTCCTCACGCATCATGATTGTCACACATATTCCCGCACCTCACAAATTTCCCATGCATCACATATTTCACGCTTTTCATGTGTGTCACGTGCGTCACATTTGTCACACTTTTCACATTCTTACATTTGTTATGCTTTGAAATCTTGCCTTTCTTGGGTATTAATCTTTTGATTCACATTACATGTCCTATGTGTGTCATTACATTTCTCACAGCATTACATTTGTTATGCTTTGTAAGTATAACACTCATCATGTTCTTAGTATAGGTGGCAAATTGAAAACTATATTAATGGATGGATACTCAGCAATAGTATGTGCATGGACCACTTCCTGATGCTGTCTGAGTTGTTACCTGATTCAATCTGCCAGTAGTCATATGCTTACCACAAAGATTAAGCCAGGCATGTACAAAGATAAGCAATATTTATCAGAGACACCATCACATACAGCAGTATAGAAGTGAACCTGATTGTCATGGAAGAAGTTTCTGGGTTGAAGGAAATTCTAAAACAAAGAATTTGTGAGTTGATAGCACATCCATATATCCAAATGTACTAGCAAGGGAAAGTCACCTCTATTTAATGAATGTAATGTACTGTACTTAAATATGTACAGAACAATGGTAGTGAGCTGAGTATTAAAAAAAGAAATAAGCCCAATTCTATGGTACAGGCAATCTGCCTGCTCCACATTGTGACACAATATTGGTAAGAGTGGAGATAGTTTACATTACCTCTCTGTATCAATAAAGTAAACTGTCATGTAGTTATATAAAGTAAGCAGATATGCAACTCAATAATGTGTATTGAAGATATCAGTATAACCAATAGTGATACAAGAATCATGATCATCTAATAACTGAGATATGTAAGTTTGATGTGATGTAGAGTTACATAGTTTAATACCATTATATCATATCTCTAGTCTTGATTGTAAAATGTGGATGAACTTACATACACACTACATTTTTCATTCTGGTTGCTTCTTACCGTTAGACTTCCATAATTTACTAATTGTAATATCCCAAGTTATAACCTTCAATTTGTATGTGACAAATGTGACATGTGAAAGAATGTGACAAATGTGATGTGCATAACTAACATGAAGTGCGGGAATATATGTGACAATTGTGACGAGCGAGACAAATGTGACACATGGGAATATATGTGACTAATGTGACATGCATGAAGAATGTGACATGCGGAAAATATGTAACGCGTGGGAAGATGTGTCACAATCGTGACATGTGAGGAAATGTGACAAATCCATACAATAGCCATTGATTGCTTATAATTGCCTAACCATCCATACTAATATTCAATTATTAAAATTAATGATTGTTTATGATCACCTCACCATCCATACAATAATAATATTCAATTAGAAAAGATCAATGATTGCTTATGATCACCTGAGGTCTTTACGCTCGCCCCCCCATTCCATTCGGACTCCGTGGATTCCATGGACTATCTGGATGGACTTCAAGGATTTTCCGGATAGTCTGTGGAATCCAGCCAGACTCCAGCTGGACTCATTTTGACTGCAAGTACAGCCAATCTGTTCAAATCTGGTCCTGTTCCAGTCCACCTGGAGTCTGCCAGGAATTCTTTCATTAGCTGGAGTCTGGCAAGTTTAGCAGGAATTCCGGCGGACTAAATCTGTTCGGAACTCACCTGGACTCCAGTTGGAACTAGGCAGACATGGACTCGTTATTAGTTACTATTAGTATTACTAGCTTTTATTAGTATTAGCTACCTTTTATTAGTATTAGCTACCTTTCATTTATTTCTAGTAAAAATATGCAACGAGTAGGAATCAAACCCAGATCGAACAGACAAGTCATGTGGACAACACGAACATACGTGTTACCGATACACCAAAGGGTCATATATTTCATAGAGACAATATGCTAGATAATCACCATATATTTCACTTTCCTAAAATGGTATGTCATTTTTCCCACCTCATTTTTTCTTTCTCTCCCACGTCAACGTGTCAAGCTCACATCGTCACCCTTCCCACATTGTCGCCTTCTCACGTCATTATCTCACACTCTCTCCCATATCGTCACCCCAAGCCCCCTTCGCACGTCAGCACCTCGAGACTCCTTCACACATTGTCGCCTTAGGACCCCTTTCCATGTCGTCACCCCATGCCCACCTCCCATGTTGTCGCCCAAATCGACTCAAGCGCAAGATTGATAGCATAGCAAGATCAATAACGTAGGGTATAGGCACTGAGATGTGAACAGTTGCGCGTGGGTGGGCCGCATGAAAAACTATAGGTATGTATTTCCCCCTCCTTTCTCCCTCTTCTCTTCTCACTACACGACAACGGGCACTGTTTATAGGTGCGCCTCTCATCATCCCCCTCCCCTCCTCGTCCTCGTCTTGCAAGTGATGAGGACGAGTGCTCTTTGCACTTTCACTGCCACCTCATCTGGCAAGTGACGAACGTGCGTGCATCCATGCGCACATCGCCCTCCTCTCTGCCCCAAGCATCCTCCATCCCCCCATCGTTCTCCCCCACCTTGTCTGGCTAGTGACGAGTGTGCGTGTGTCGCCACACACGTCCCTCTCCTCTTCACCTCATATGTCCTCCATCCTCCCGTCATCCTCTCCCTGCACGTTCCCTTCATCTTCCCCTCCCATGGCTCTCGTCTCGCAAATGACGAGCTTGCCATCCCCCCCTACTCTGCTGCCTCCTCATCTCGCAAGTGATGAGGAGGATCTCTGCACTTCGTCTCGCAAATGACGATTGTGCGTTCCCCCTCCTCGTCTCGCAAATGACGAGGACAAGCATATCATCCCCCCCCCTCATCCTTGTACCCCCTCCTCCTCCTCCTCGTCTTGCAAGTGACAAGGACAAGCACTTGTCCCCCCCTCCTCCCACGCCTTGTCTCGCAAGTGATGAGGACGAGTGTGCCGTCCCCCCCTCCTCTGCTGTCTCCTCGTCTAGCAAATGACGAGTGTGGTCCCACTGTTCTTTCCCCCTGCCTCCTCCCCCTCCTTGTTTCCATTGTCTCTGTTGTCCACTTTCCCCCCCTATCACGCTGTCCCTCCCTCCCCTTCTCCCTTTGTCTTCATGCATGCTGTCAACAGGCCGAAGTAGATGGAAGGCTGTGTCTCCTTAAAATAGTTAGATAGTAATGTTGTATAGCCAATGACATGTAATATATATTTAGTTATGTTCAATGTAGCCTATAAAAGGCTGTATATTCAACCCCCCCCTCCTTCTCAACCCTCAACCACCACCACTATCTTGCTATCTCAAAGCATTTTAACACTTCTACACACAATGGCTCCTCGTTGTTCCACTCACTCTGCTACAACTCAGGCTTCTAGTATTACTCCTACTGAGTCTGCTCTCTGTCAGTTGCTACACATGAAACTTGTAGCGAGTCTCGCAAGTGTGGTACTTCTGCTGCCAATCTTACAGCCCAACCACCAACAAAGAAGCAGGCCACAACCAACAAACCTATTACAGATAATGAGGAGAGTGAAAATGTGCAGGAAAAACAGAGTAAAAAAGTTGTAAAAGCCAAGAAAGCCAAAAAAACTCGGTATGGTTTCATAACTTTCTTTCACTGCCTTGCTAATATTTTTTAGAAAAACTTCAGAACAGAAAAGAGCTGAGGATGCTGCTGCAGATGAAGAGGGTGTACCTGACCTTACTGCATATGTATTACATATATTTATACAATATTTATGTACTAATAATACTTAGTGCTGAAAGGGTGCTGGAGGAAAGTGGCCTTCCTGTAACCCAAATGCTGCTGACTTTCACAGTGCTGCTGAAAGCACTACTGTTGGTTTAGTTAAGGGGCAAGTATGGCTGTATATGTCTAATGCAGATCCAAGTACTGTTATGGTACCTGGAGTTGCTTCATTTACATTGAAGCATAATCTTATGGCAACCATTGGACCTGTCTTGAAGAAACTCAAAGACAGAGCTGAACATTTCTTTAGTATGTTTTCTTTCATATTTTATTCATATACTAATATCATTTTAGCTGCTGATCGCTGTTTGTATGTTTACGAAAGTAAAGCCTGGAACATTCTTGGAAACTTTGAGTCTGCTGTCAAGGACGATCAGGAAGTTGACTGGCTAAAGATAGATGGCAAATTTATTTTGCCAATTCTGAGTGTAGCTATATATTTTATTCTTTTATTCTTGTACCATTTACTTATATTGTGTTGCTTTATAGTCTGGATTTCAGCCAAATGCACCACTTTCCCTCGATATTGAGATGTATTCCATTCAGTCTAAGTCAGCTGGAAGCTCTGCAGCTAGCTCTCATGCCGTTTCTCGCTCTCACACCCCTTCTCTTGTTCAAAGAGGTGGAATCTCAGAGCAACGTACTGAGGAACTTATTGATGTTCTAAAGATTCCTAGGGAAATTCTTGAGAGTACTGCACCTGGACTTCGAGTCACATATCAGAGGTATCTTGCCTGTATAAAGGCAGTTTCCGACCACAACACTATGGACAAGAACAGGACTTGGCCAGTTGCCAAGGCCACAAAGAAAGAAATTGTCACAGTCTTTGTCTCATCTTCAGCCTGGTATGAGAACTATTCAAACTTTGATAAGATTGCAGATTTTCCAGCAATGCAGTCTTGGTTGGCTGAAGATCAGGATAGTCCTACTGATCTAGACCTTTGGGGCTTTGAGAGAGATTACTACACATTTTTGGATTTGAAAAGATGGCTTAAGGAGAAGAAGGAAAAAAGGAAGGGAAAGGGAAAGGGAAAGGGAAAGGGAAAGGGAAAGAGCAAGGAGAAGGGATGTAAGGATGAGAAGGCTCATGAGGATAAAGAGAAATCAAGTTCAAAGAAGCACAAGTAAGTATATTGAACTCGAATTGTAATAGTTTACAATATGATTTTTCAGTTGGATGGTAACCTTTGAGACATATCTGTGGTGCTTAACCTGTATATGGGCTCTATTCATGCCAGAAATCACTCAACATATTTTATTCTGGTTATTAATAATTTGGCTATTTCAATGGCTCCCAAGTGCAATACTAGTTCCATTTATTTTTATTCAACCAGTACATGCAGCAGGAGAACAATCATTTCCTAACATCACATTTGATGTGTTCAGTAAATTTATTCTGTCAAATTTTGGTTCCAACATCACACTCTCTGCCACATTGGTTATATTGTTCTCTATGATTGATAATGTTGATTTGTTGAGTCTTCATGCAAGACAGCAGAATGCAAGTTAACAGGAGAAAAAAATGTTGATGCAACTGCATGGATTAGATTACTGGCTAGAGCTATTCAGGAAAAAATTGGCATGGACTCAGATGATCTCTTTGAAGATTATGAAATTAATGAACACACAACTCGAACAGGCAGATCTATTTTGTTAGGCACTAAATTAAATGAAATGGCAAGACTTCTGAACTTGTATCCTTTCAATCAGGAGAGGAAAGTTTTTGAAGGTCAACTGAAACTTGTATCTCATGCTAGTATTGATCCTGTTCATATAATATGTCCTATAGCTGCAGAGTGTGAGACACTGAGCTGTAAAGGATGGGCACTACATGTGCATACTAAAGTTAGAGATGTACCTAAAGCAACATTAATTAAAGGCTTAAAAATATTTGAACATGCTTATGTAGTATCAGGTGTTTGTGAAAAATGTAAAACATTATATTCTGCAGAACATGAATGAGCCTATGATGAAAAACAGGGATATTATATGGTTCATTTAAACTCTGCTAAATATCTGAAAGTAGGAAAAAAACTATGGGTAGATAGGGCATTTTCTCAAGGTGTTCTGAATGGTATATATAGCTTATTCCAAAGTAATCTCATTATTTTAGTGCCTCTTGCTATTATTGTGTAGAAACAATATGTGCTCCATGTGGTGCTGTAATTGCATGGACAAAGTTTGTGAAGTCTGAGTCAACAACCAATATACTTAAGTTCTTAGAAGATGTTTTTCCTAATGAAGAATTAAGACCAGATTATATATGTATTGATAAGGCATGTAAACTTCTTCGAACAGCAGTTGCAAATGGAAGTTGGGTAGATTGGTTTAAAAGTAGCCACTTTGTAGTAGATGGCTATCACTATACAAATCATTGCTCAGATGATTATCTTTGTAGAAAGTGGTGTAATCCAGCACCACAAGATGGTTCTTCACCAAATCTTGTTTATATTGCACAAGACAGAAATGGTGAAAGATATCACAAACGAGCATTCAATACACAAGTCTGTGAACAACTAAATTCATGGCTTGGTGGGTTTGAATCTATTATGAAACGTATGACTCCAAGCAACTTTAATTGGTTCATACATTCTATGATCTTTTATCATACTCAACAAGTAATAAAACAGCAGAACAGCCAAAACTTTAGCATTATTAGTGAAGATTTTGAACATGATGATGGTCTGTTGTAGAAGCATTGGAAGATGTGGTAGAAGAGGCATCAGAAATAATAGGTGTGGGAAATATGGTAGAAGATGTGTCAGAAAATGTGGTACAAATGTAGTACAGAGATATCTGGTAGGAGAATAATAGGTGTGGGAATATATTGTAAAAGAGACATAGGAAGATGTGGTAGGGAGATAGTATGCTATCAGTACTGAAGGGTGTGGGAAAATATTCCCACTACCTTTTAAGGTATGTGGGTCTTAGGGGACTCTTGACATCCTGAAAAGGCAATTTTGAGATCTGACTTTGGGATCTTAACCTGATTGGTTCTTGCTTGGATTGCAACCTAATTGGCTCCTGCCACTATTGAAACCAAAACTATTCAAAATGTATTTAGTACACTCATGAATTGGACCACTATTTCAGATGAAATGTTATCAATTGAAAACCCTACTACTATATAATCTTGTGTTGTATTTCTTTCCCATCTTTCTTACTTCTATCTTGAACTGTGTTTCCTTCACCTGTTATCTTTACTCCTTCCTCATCTCTTCCTTTTGCTATTTAACTTCACTAACTTTTATAGCCTACCTTTCATGTCTTTTTCACTCTCTGTCATAACTTCCTCCAACCTTCCTCCACAAGCAACATCTGAATTGAAAAGTCTTGGCATTTTTCTCTTTTACTTGGAGTAATATAGACATTAGATGATAGTGCTACCTGGCCACTTAGGCTAGCCTGCTCAAGCTGTGAGAACACCAAATATGTTGATTCTCAATTTAACTTGTTCCCATTCCTTGCAAAGTTACTATTTATTTCAACATTTAAGAGGTAGTGGGTATTGCCACTAGCTGGCCCTATTTTTTATAGTAAAGAATAGTAGTGGTAGCATGTACTGAAGAGTGTGGGAAAATGTAGTAAAGAATAGTAGTAGTAGCAAAGATGTAGTAGTGAGATAGTATGTTATCAATAGGTGTGGGAAAATTCACCTGGAGTCTTAAACAGAACTTACTTTAAAAAATACAAAGTCCATCAGGACTCTACCAGGACTCCATCAGGACTTCTTATATTCCAGCAGGATGTCATCAGGACAATATCTATTCCATCAGGACTCCATCCGGACTCCACCCAGACTCTGCCGGACTTCACTGGACTCCACCTGGACTCCACCTGGACTCCACCTGGACTCCACCCGGACTCCACCAGATTCCAGCAGGACTCTGCCGGACTCCACCCGGACTATCTGGACTATATTGAGTCTGTCCTGAGTCCGGACAGACTGGGGGGGGGGGAGCGTAAAGTACTGGATCACCTCACAATCCATACAATAATAATATTCAATTAGAAAAGATCAATGATTGCTTATGATTGCCTAACAATCCATACTAATATTCAATTAGTAAAAATCGATAATTTTTTATGATTGCCTAACACCATTCAATATTAATATTGGATTAGAAAACATCAATGATTGCTTATGATTGCCTCTCCATTCATACTAATATTCAATTAGTAAAAATCAATGATTGTTTATGATCACCTCACCATTCATACAATAATAATATTCAATTAGAAAAAATCAATGATTGTTTATCATCACTTAATACATTCATACTATAGTAATATTGATTTAGAACTTCAATGATTGCCCATGATCACCCAATGCATCTATACAATAGTAGTATTCAATTAGATAAATCAATGATTGACTATGATCACCTAATACATTCATTGAATAGTAGTATTCAATTAAAAACAATCAGAGATTGTTTATGATCACTTAACCATCCATACAATAGTAATATCCAATTAGAAACAATCAATGATTGCTTATGATCATTTAATATATTCATACAATAGTAGTATTCAATTAGAACCTCAATGATTGTTTATGATCCCAATCATAAAATAGCATGGCTTATTCAATTGGGGCAATCATATAACACTGCTGTTATATGATCAGAATGGCTGGCACTTATGTCAGACCTTACACTAGGAGAAGCAAGTTCACTTGAATTACTATTAGAATTACTATTAGAATCACTATCAGTATCCATATCCAGCTCTGATTCATATTGTACTTGACATGCATTGCGTGCATTCTGTTTAGCTTCAACAGCATCCTGTCTAGCCAAATCTGCACCTTCTCCCATTAGATTTGGAACAGCATGATTTTCATCAATTCCAATTATAGCTGCTGGATCATCTTCAGTTAATACATCAGCAGTAGCTTTATATTCATGTGTACATTCACTGCATGAATAACCATCAGCAGACTGAATTATTCCATTTTGAGCAAGTGAATCAAATGCACACTTTGTTATTTTGTTAATTGCATATTGCTCAAAAGTTACAGTTAAAGTAGTATTCTCTGAACTTGCTACTTGTTGAATAGTCTCATACACAAATTCTTGCCATGTTTGACAGTGAAATAACTTGAATGGTATTTCTGTTGAACTTATAAAGCATTCATTCTAAAATATAGTAAAAGCAGAGCTAGATGCATAAAAGTGGTATATTGCCTGTACAACTGAATTCAGCCCAAACTTTCTGGCCAATTTTCGTAAATTGTGCTGCATTTACCAAACTTCTGACCCTATGATTCTGAATTTTTGAATGCTTGGAGTCAGCATAATAAATAACTGGCAGTTTTTGCATTTTCCTTTCAAGATATATGCATTTTTATGTGCATGCATTCCCTTTATAAGTGTTACACAAGGATAGTCTCTTTCATGAGTATCTTGGTGAAGTGCTGCATTATTACAGCCTCCAGCTGAACATTGTACACATGCTGGACAAATATCAAATACAGGCTCAATATTAGCAGTTGAAACTGGATTAAGACTATCCCCATTTCTAACTGGATCCAGACTGAGAAACTTGGCAAACATATCTAGTTTTCACCTAGCATATTGAAGTATACTACATCAGTTTCTATATTGGCAACAGATATTTCATCTTCATTAAATAAATGATTAATATCATCATTTATATGCTTTTGGAGTATTTATACAAGTGCAGTAATCCAACCAGTAACAATTTATCTATTTTCTCCTGGTACAAGGACAACTTGTTGTCTTGAATGAAGATTTATTAAATATATATTATTTGTTAAGGTGAATAATACTGTAAGCACTGTTGCTAGTGTGACTTCAGCACTGAAGTTCAATGAAATAAATCTGGAGAAGTCATTGAATTTAATATTTGGAAATGGATCTTGAGCTGGTGAGGAAGGAAGCACATGCTTTGGGAAGGCATGTTATAAATCCATAAAATATTACAGTCCAACAAATATATTCCCAAATATGGTAAAAAATATTGTCAGTATATGATAATCAACTTAAAATATGAGTAAAATACACGTGGGTACAAAAAGTGATGGCAGTTCCCACACTTTAGAAGAATAGTCCATTACATCGTTTTAAGTATCACACATTCAAGATTGCTTCGATTTCGTTTTAAATTTGGGTATATGTGATAGACAGTATTGGTTATTGGATTGCAAATTTTAAAACTGTTAAAGTAATTTCATGTTGTGATATGATTGTTTCAACTCATAAACTATATGTGCATGATATGCCTTACTATTTTGCTCATAGAAGTCTCTATGGTAGGATTGTCATTAAGATATTATGGAAATGTGGACTTCTGAACATAATATACATTATATAAAAATATAAAATACAAAGGGCATTCCAGCACAAAGATATGGTGCTATTAAAATAAACCTTCCTCATTTTCAATTCTGTAAAATTCAGAAATATTGTTATATTTTCTTTATAGATGATTAAAATGGGACAGTACTTCACTAATATATGCAAAAAATATTGCTGTATAAAAATGGAGTGCAGAAAAGCTATCATTGTTTCAGTTGTTGGTCGTATTCTGTAGTAGAGAATGAACCACACAAGCTAATTCAGTGCGATGAATATTAATCCTCATATTTCTCATAGTTGAATGGGAGCACATTTTTATAACTTTGGATACAGATTACAGAGTATGTATACTATAGTTTGGACAAGAATTGTGGCATTCTGAAACCCACAAAAAATTATATAATTCAATTGATTTGTTACAGAATTAGAGTGCATATTTATATATAAATACCTTATAACACACTATTGAATAGTCGTATGATGCCTAAAATTTGCATTCCTATGCATAAACCAATGGTCAACATATATATAAAGTTACAACACATTCCAAGAAATGGGTGATAAACTAGACCCGAAATAATACAACATGTTATTCTCCTTAAGTGTGGGAACTGCCATCACTTTTGGTACCCACGTGTAATAGTAATATGCATACTCATAAGTACTCATTACTTTATGTTTCATATTATTATTGTAATACTAGTATGTGTACTCATAAGTACTCATTACTTTATATTCTCTATTATTACTGTAATGCTTTCTATTATTATTTAATGGTATAATGTGTACTCATAAGTACTCATTAATTTATGTTTCCTATTACTATTGTATTAATATTATGTATACTCATAAGTGCTCATTACTTTATACTTTCTATTATTATTAATAGTATTATGTATGCTTTTCCCTTATGTATTGCTATTATCAATTACTAGTTGACCTGCGCTTTACATATTTCCCACGCTTCGCATTTGTCACGTTATTTACGCGCGTCACGTTCTTCACACATATTCCCATGCCTCGTATTTTTCCCGCGCATCGCATTTGCACGTTCTTCACGCACATCACAGTTGTCACACATATTCCTGTGCCTCATATTTTTCCTGCGCATTGCATTTGTCACGTTCTTCACATGCGTCACGTGCGTCATGTCTGTCACAATTCTCCCACACTATGCATATATGCTTTAGCACATTTGTCACGCTTTAGCATGTTTGTCATGCTTTCAGGCATGTCACGTTTGTCACATTCTTTATGAGCATCGTCACGCCATGACGATCTGCATGCATGTCACACTTTTCACATATGTTACATATATCATTTTTTTAAAATCCATGTGTTCATGCATGTAACATTTTTCAAATGCATTGCAACTTTTCACAAATATGATGCTTTTGAATCACATTAGATCTTTCTGTCTGTCATGAGAGTGGAGTAAGTATTTGATAGTATAGAGTGAATTAATTATATATGCAGAGGAAAAAAAATGAACTTGTAGAAGTGGAGATTGTAACATGGAAAATAACAATTAGATAGTTATAGAAGTGTGGTAGTAATAAGAAACAAGAATGAAAAATGTAGAGTGTATATGTAGTTGAAGTCTTACCCCCACTGACAGAGCATGAGCAATTTGGAAATGGGATGATATGATGTTTAATAATCAGGTCTAGAGATGTAATGAAATGACATAGTAAAAATTATAATGGTTAGTCTGGATATGAGAGATCATGAGATCATATGATAGAAATGAATGTTTTGGAAATATTTAACAACTGAACAGAAAAGGACATACTGAAAGAACTACATATAGATAAAAAATCTGAAAGAATAGTGAGTATATGTGATTCCACATCACATCAAACTCACATGTCTCAGTTATTAAATAATCATGATTCTTGCATTAACCATTGGTTATTCTTATATCTTCTACTCACATTATTAAGTCACACATATGCTTACTCTATATGATTACATGACACTTCTATACTGTCAGATGTGTTCACATCTCTGATTTATGTTATATAGTTCTTTTAGTATTAGTATCCATTCAGTCATTACTTGCTTGTCTATTCTTTAGTTTAGTGTCAACTACATCATCACCTTCTTTTCTTCTTGTTCTCTTTTCAGAAGGACTACTTTGTCTTTTCTCCTTTCTTGCCTAAGAAAAACTTACTATCATTTTTCCATAGTCATGTGCAGTACTGTCATACAGGGTCTGAATCAATGACTGACTTGTCAATGCAAGAGGCTGAATTACACTGCTAAGTAATGAGATATGGGTTAAATGTGGCATCACTGAGTTCTCTGATTCCTTGGATATGAAAGGTACAGAACATTTTTCATTATAGACCTGTTGGAACCCCATCAACATGTCACAATCATGATACACATGCAAGCATAATGTGCTTGAAATGTATTATACATCTCAAAGATGTGACATAAGTAATGCTTATGATGTGTGTGAAAGCATGATGTAAGTCCCAAAGACATGATGAATATGATGCATGTACAAATCATAAGAAACAGATGTGACTTATGTGACATGCATGCAGATTGTCACAGTGTGACGTGCCCCAAAGACGTGACACTTGTGACAAGCATGAAATGTGTGACAAATAGTTGTGAAATGTGTGACATTCATAAAAGTGCAATGCTCATAAAGTATGTGACAAACGTGACGCATGATGCGCATGAAAGCGTGACAAATGCACTAAAGAAAAATACGAGGCACAGGAATATGTGTGACAAACGTGATGCGTGTGAAGAATGTGACAAACGCGCGTGAATAACGTGACAAATGCGAAGCGTGGGAAATATGTAAAGCGCAGGTCAACTAGTAATTGATAATAGCAATACATAAGGGAAAAGCATACATAATACTATTAATAATAATAGAAAGTATAAAGTAATGAGCACTTATGAGTATGCATAATATTAATACAATAGTAATAGGAAACATAAATTAATGAGTACTTATGAGTACACATTATACCATTAAATAATAATAGGAAGTATTACAGTAATAATAGAGAACATAAAGTAATGAGTACTTATGAGTACACATACTAGTATTACAATAATAATATGAAACATAATGTAATGAGTACTTATGAGTATGCATATTACTATTACAATAACAATATAAAACATAATGTAATGAGCACTTATGAGTACATGTAATAGTATTACAATAACAATAGGAAACATAAAGTAATGAGTACTTATAGGTATGCATAATAGTATTACAACAACAATAGGAAACATAATGTAATGAGTACTTATGAGTATGCATAATACTATTACAATGACAATAGGAAATATAAAGTAATGAGTACTTATGAGTACACATAATACTATTACAATAACAATAGGAAACATAATGTAATGAGTACTTATGAGTGTACTCATTTAAGCTCAACGTTTTATGATATTTCATATCATAAAACATCGAGCTTAAATGATAAATTTGGCTGACATGCCTCAACCATCTATACTAATATTCAATTAGTAAAATCAATGATTGTTTATGATTACCTTACCACCCATACCATAATAATATTCAATTATAAACTATGAATAATTGCTTATGATTGCTTAACCACCCATATTAATATTCAATTAGTAGTAATAAATGATTGTTTATGATTTCCTAACCAACCATTCAATATTAATATTAGATTAGAAAACATCAATGATTGTTTATGATCACCTCACCATCCATACAATAATAATATTCAATTAGAAAAATCAATGATTGTTTATGATTGCCTAACCATTCATACTAATATTCAATTAGAAAAATCAATGATTGTCTATGATTGCTTAACCACCATTCAATATTAATATTGAATTAGAAAACATTAATGATTGTTTATGATCACCTCACCATCTATACAATAATAATATTCAATTAGAAAAATCAATGATTGTTTATGATTGCCTAACCATTCATACTAATATTCAATTAGAAAAATCAATGATTGTCTATGATTGCTTAACCACCATTCAATATTAATATTGAATTAGAAAACATTAATGATTGTTTATGATCACCTCACCATCTATACAATAATAATATTCAATTAGAAAAATCAATGATTGTTTATGATTGCCTAACCATTCATACTAATATTCAATTAGAAAAATCAATGATTGTCTATGATTGCCTCGCCATCCATACAATAATAATATTCAATTAGATGAAATCAATGATTGTTTATGATTGCCTAACCACCATTCAATATTAATATTGGATTAGAAAACATCAATGATTGTTTATGATTGCCTAACCATTCATACAATAGTAATACTCAATTAGATAAAATCAATGATTGTTTATGATCACTTAATACATTTATACAATAGCAATATTCAATTAGAACCTCAATTATTGTTTATGATCCCAATCATATAGTGGCTGGGCTTGTGTGATTGGGGCAATCATATAACACTGCTGTTATATGATCAAATTGGCTGATACTTATGGCAGCAATGGGATTTGTAAACAAATCATGGCATTGTCTGCTGGCTTCAGTTCATCATCCCTTTGATAGTGATGGATCACAAAACAGTACAATTTTTACATTTGCAAGACATAAATTGTGTTCTGTATTTATGAAAAACTGAAATATCCTCTTGTATTTTGCATACTTGAGCAGAAGAGATATATCATTTTTAATCCTGAGAGTTTTTGAGGTAAGTGTGTGAAGGGTGTGTGTCGAAAGATGCAAGTTTGCATATCTATGATACTTTGCATACTGATAATCATGATAGTATAGTATCTGGCTTCCTGGAATTAATAATCTACAAATTTCACAGTACAGTATGCATGTAGTCCAGAGAGCTATTAAAACAAGTTCATGTTCATACAGTTACTACTGAGCAAGGTATGGCCATATGAGTATTTGAGTAGGGTGCATAATATATTTTGATGGAACACAACTGCATTCAATGTCATAGTATCTGGCTTTCTGGAATTAATAATCTATAAATTTCACAGTACAGTAGGCATGTAGCCCAGGGAGCTATTAAAATGAGTACATGCTCATACAGTAACTACTTAGCAAGGTATGGCAATACAAGTGTTTGAGCAGGATGCATAATGTATTTTGATGGAAACCAATTGCACTCAGCATTATAGTATCTTACATTCTAGAATTAATAATCTGTATTCAATTGTTTCACGATATCTTTTCAAGGTTACTCATATATCTCTGTGTGTGTTCGTCTCTGCACATTGCATATAAATCTTGACATCGACTTCAAGCTCAAGCAGTACAAAATCAGTGAATACCTCGTAATATTTAGTGTGTACTCCTTTTTCTTAGCATAGTTATCCACAAACAGCATGATTCACAAGATCTCTAATTTATTAGTGTTATAATTGAAGAAACACTAGTAAGCAGCATTATCTAATTTGCAACCACACCACCAAGTAGCCCAGTCATTTGTAATAGCTGTGTCCTCTGCTCTTTGATTTCTTTTTCTTTTCTCTCAAGCTCCTTATTTTTCTCATTGAGCTCTCATGTCTGTGCTTCAAGCTCCTTCATCAAAGAATGCTGTATATCTCACTCCTCCACAAGATCAGATGGACTCCAGGTAGACTCCAGGACTCCACCTGGACTCCACCAGGACTCTACTTGAATGCTACTTTCATTTACTCCATTTCACAGTAAAACTATATATATAAATTCTGAAGTTACAAAAATATTACATCTATTCTACACGATCTAATTCAATTCCATCTTCTTCAACATTATCGTCATTTTCATTAGTGGTTTGTGTTTGTTTGAGATTCTGTTTCATTAGCACACATTACATATGAATAAAAAGCATTGCATGTGTTGTCCAATTAAAGTTGTCCACAGTCATTCTATTAAGAATGCTTTGAAATCCTCCTAACCATGCATTAAGTTGTTCACATGCCTAAGTTTGAATTAAACATATATGTTATTATTAAATATTGACAAACATACCTGTGTGTTGAAAGCTCGTTTGTAGTTTGGATTCCCTTCAGCATCTCTTTCAATAAGAACTAAATTAGGTGCTGATCCATTTAGAGGACTTGGATTGCAAAATTTGTGGCATAAGTAGTCTCCAACTCTATGATTAATATAATGAAATGAATCAACCACAAATCTGGTACTTGTCTTCCATATATTCCAATCACGAGATGTAATCAAATGTCTCAAAACCATGCAAGCTTTATCAATACAAACATAGCTTGGTCTGACATTAGGTATTGGATACACAAATTCCAGAAAGTCTATTATTTGACTTTCACCCTCTGATTTCACAAATTTTGCCCATGCAATAACAATTCCACAGGGTGCACAAATTGTTTCAACACAATAAAAGTGAGGTGCAACAAAGTAATTATCATGAGTGGGAGTAGTGGTTGCATTAGGTACTTCATCATGAGGTCGAAAATTGCCTCTATTTGTTTCAGACATCCATTCAGGAGCTCCTTCTTGTTCTGTTCATCTAATAATCCTCTGAATTCCAAGAAATGACTGCCTTCCAAATCTTATAACGTGATTATACCATCTCTGTCTATGATTTACACAAGTTTGAGATCTTTCTTCTTTCTGATTATAACAGTCTTTCATGCAACATAAATTCTTGTGTTGTGATTCATGTGTTATACAAAAACTCCAGTATGTGCATTTTTTAAAGGTTCAGAGCAGTTTTCAAATGCACAGTGAGTTGGACCCATAACAATACCATCAACAACTATCATTTTAACCATAGGTTCAGGAGAGTTAGTAGTGTTGGAAGTATCAACACTCATTTCATTATCTTCCATATGCTGAAATTCCTGATTTCATGCATTTCTTTCCAAATTTGGTACATGCCTATTTTCATCAATACCAACAACAGCAGCATTATCATCAGCTGTAATTATATCAGCTGTAGCTTTATATTTATGAGTACATTCACTGCATGAATGTTGCAATGCATTGCTAATAATTTCTTTTGCCCTAATTGATCAAATGCAGCTTTAGTTACATGTTCAGTTGACAATCTATCAGGAATTCTCAAATCATGATTTGTTGATAATGAAATGTATCATGTAGTTTCTTCTATAAATGCTTTCCATATCTGCCGGCGTGAAACTGGTGGTATTTCATTTTCAATACCATTTGAAAAAGTGTAGTTCCAAAACTCAGTGTATGCTGCAGTGGATGCATGAAAATTATAAATAGAATTAACAACCATAGTTGTAAATACTCTGTCAGCCCATATATTTGCACCAAGCTTTAAATATTTTGCTTTGTTGAAAAATATGGTATCTTTAGAACTCAATTGAGGATCCTGTGGTTGTACTTCTTCAATGCTACCATTTTCACTATTTTGTTCTTGATCTTTATCTTCTGGATCATACTCATTTTCAGGAAGTATACTTTTATGATCAGTATAATATATGGCTTTACATTTCAGGCATGTCCCTGCAAGTAACTGAGCATTTTTGTATAATTGAACCCCTTTCATCAATCTAACTGTAACTCAGTCACATCCATGAGTATTTAGATGCAAAGCTCTTCCAGCACATAATTTCCTGGATGTTGAACAAGTTATGTGTGCAGGGCAAATAAGTAATACAGGCTCAATTTCATTGGTAGAAATTGGCTTCAAAAATTGTGCATGTTCTGTCTTTCATGTGTAGGGATTTAAGCACAACATTTCAATCATCTTATCAAGTTTCTTGGTAAAATTGGTTGTCTTTGTTGATACATCTAGTGAAATTATATCTTCATCTTCAAATAATTGACCATCATTATTTATATGGCTCTGAATAGCACCTGCTAATGCTTTTATCCATCCATTAGTCAACATAGACTATTCACTCTCAACATTTGGATTTTTTGCTCTTGCATGGAGATTGAGGAGGTCTACATTATTTGTTAATGTAAAAAGTAATGTTAAAACTGTTGTCAAAGTAATTGATGAATCAAAGTTTTTTCCTATAAATTTTGAGAAGACTTTGAATGTGATATCAGAAAAAGGATCATTTAGTGATGATGCTTTTACTTGAGGAACATTGCTCAAGAATACAAGTAGCAGCCAAATTTGAAGTAGACCTTGCAGTAGAAAACCACACCTGTAAAAGTATAATATTAGTGAATTTGACTTATAATTAATAGTGTGTAGCCAATAGAAATTTATAAAATATTAGAGCTACATCAAGTACATCAACAGAAAATAAATAAATCTACTATTTAAAGTAGGTAGCTGTACAAAAGTTGAAAATATATTGATGAAATATTTCCAATATAAAACAAATTGAAGGATAAACTACTGTTGAAAGTAGTGTATTGTACAAGGGTTGGCAAAATTGTTGAAAATATCCAACCAACTGAAACATAAAATAAGACAGGCCTACTGTTGAAAGTAGATAATTTGTACAAAGTTGAAAAATATTGTTGAAATATTCTCAACCAAGAATGAGTAGCATAAATCTGCTGTTGAAAGCAGGTAATTTTTTATTTATTTAGAAATACTGTTGAAGTATTTCAATCAAAATTGACAGCAAGAACATGTGACAAACAAAATAAAGCCAAAGTTAAAATAAAATAAACTTCTTACAATTTCTTAGACTTTTCCTTTCTGTGTGACTTCCTACTTTTCTCTTTCTCTTTCTCTTTCTCACTTGACTTTCTCTCTTTCTGTTTTGCTCGCTGGTCCATGGCAGCTTTCTTGCCCTCTAGTAATTTTTGTAAATTACCAAAGTTAGGTGATAAATTTTCCCACACAGCCTTTGTAAAATCCTTATCAGGTTCATCCTCTTCAAACCAACCTTCCATTGCTGGATCATAACTCAACAATGGAAAGACCTTAAATGGATATGAATAATATGTAGAGGGAGCCATGAACACAGAAATTATTAGTTTTTTGTCAATATGACAGCCAGCTACCTCTGCTAAAGAAGCCATCTCCACTTCTTTATTAAAGATCTCATTGATCTTACAGTATTTCAAATATGTCATTCTTATACTGTCCTTCTTCCTACTCATGTTTTGAAGATGTTTAGGAATCTCAAATTGAGATATAAGCAGCTGAGTTATATCATTATTACTCATTGATGATTTGGATTTTGACTTGAATGGCTTATAGAATGTAAACATGGAAGATGGCCCTGGAATTTGCTGATCTACAGCACCATCTGCTAGAATCTCAATGATGTACTTATTACTCTCATGTCTCCACTCAAGTGCATCAGATTGCTGTGAGACTTTTGAGAATCTTCCTTTCAGTATCCATTTTCCATTCTTATGAACTGAAATAGGTAAATTCTTGTCTAATTATAATACTTATTAGGTCATATTATTTGTAGTATTAGTAAGATAACATACCAGACACCAGCTCCCAATATTCAGCAACAACCTCAAGAACAGTGGCAAAATCAGAACCTGGAGTCTGATTGTCGATAATGTAATCTGCTTCAGTATGATCATGCTTCAGGAATAAATGAATTTCGCCTGGTGTGTTATTGGATGGGATCATAAGTACATCTATATAAATGAATAAGTAAAACTAATGAATTGATAAATAACACAAATATACCTTCTTCTTGATCTCCAAAGTTAAAGAAATTACCTATAGCATGCTGACGGGAAAACCTTCCAATTGCACGTGAAGCTCCTTGAGGATAACTATCTGTGTAGCTCCTAACTGAGCTTGTGAGAAGTAACAAGAATAGAGAGGAGTGAATGAGAGAATAGAGTGAGATAATGGAGCAAAGAGAGGGTGGTAAAGGTGCAAGAACTCAGACACAGACACTGACACAGACACAAGATGAGGAGGAAACTTGTTTTACTACTACCAAGTTACAGAGTGTTTATATAGTGAGTGTGTCTACCAAAGTCCCAACCAAGGTCCATGTAACTAAGGTAACAGACAGCTGTCAATCTGTCAATCACATATCTGTCAATCACATATCTGTCAATCAAGGATCTGTCAATCACAGAACTGTCAAGTATGACAGATGACAAGTGACAGCTGTCAAAGAAGCTGTGCAACCCAGAATATCTAACAGAGCTATGGGACTTTGACTGGCGTGATATCTTACTCATTGAACTACTTTGACTCTCAGAATCTTCAGAAGAACTTGAGAGCTCTGACTGACTATGTTTAAAATCAGAAGCTTTCTTTGGTGTATGGTCAATATCCATGTATTCTGGCTCATTTGTCTCTTCTGGCTCATTTATTTTCTCAGACTCACTCATATCTTCTAAGTTATCTATTTCCTCAGACTCTTTCATTTCTTCTGATTCATCTGTTTCTTCTGACTCATTTACAGATGTATCAAGCTTATTGAGCTGCTCAATTGACTCAGAAGTGTCTGAAGAGTTAGAGTCAGAAGATGACTCAGATGAAGACTTAGATATATCAAGTTTTATACTCCCCAATTGTGAACTCAATGGTACCAGAATTTCTTCTTTATTCAACAAGTCACCTGCTTTTTCAGCAGTGAAAGTAGAAGTGGTATTCTCAGGCAAGGACATGTGAAGTTGAGAAGGGGGAGGAGCAACAGATGTATTTTCATCCTCCAGAATTTGTTCTGCTCTACTAAATTAGTTAAAATATTCAAGGTCAACATAATAGTTACTTACAGGGTTAAATGCTGTGGTTTTCCTTTTGCTTCATTAGTAATATCTTCTTGGGCAGCAGTCCTGGTGGTGGCCAAGACATCAACACTATGTCAACACCGAGGGGGGAGGGGGGGTGACATAGCATCAACACCATTCTTGCTAGCAGTGCTGTTGTCTCCTTGGCGCAAGAGGAGGGGCTGGAGGTGGCCTGTAGGGGTGGAGGTGGTAAATGTAGAGGCGATTGACAATGGGGTGGAGCTAGGGGCTTACCTAGCGAGAACACATGTGGGCAATGTATGGTCCTGGTGGTGGCTGAGATGTTGACACTGATGGGGGAGGGGGGGTGACATGGCATCAACGCCATTCTTGCCAGCAGTGTCATTGTCTTCTTGATGCAAGAGGAGGGGCTGGAGGCAGCCTGTAGGGGTGGAAGTGGTAAATGTAGAGGCGAGCGATGACGGGGTGAAGCTAGAGGCTTACCCAGCATGAACACATGTGGGCAACATGTGTCGTAGATGTCACTTCAAGTCTTGAGATCAGGGAATGTTGAGGTCGTGGAGTGTGGGGGTGGGAACATGCCAGGGTCCAAGGTGGAGGATGGAGCAGAGGTGGGGTGGGGGATGTGGTGTCGATGACATGGTTTAGGGTGATAAGAGTTGTTGAATGTGTCATATGACATTAACAATATATTTGAAACATGTGACACTGGTTGCGAGCTTGTCAAGAAGAGTAAGTTACCTTTACTTTACAAGATCCAATAACCTAGTGGTAATTGTGCACATATTTAAATGATTGCTGATGTCTTGGGTTTGAACTGCTCTGGGGTAATTTTTTTTTACATATATAAGTAAGAGTAATAATTCTAATGTGATGAATATTCTACTGGAAAGTCCACCTGGAGTTCAGGTGGAGTCCAGGTAGAGTCCATGTAGAGTCCATGTAGAGTGCAGATGAACCCAACCTGGACTCACCTGGACTCTACCTGGACTCCACTTGGATTCCAGTGCTTCAATCCAGTACAGTCCAAGTACAGTCCAGGTAGTACTTGGACTCTACCTGGACTTTACTTGGACTCTACCTGGACTCTACCTGGACTTTACATAGAAAATAGGCTGGTCATGATTCTGGCTAGAGTCCAAGTAGAGTCCAGGTAGAATCCAAGTGAAATCCAGGTGGAGTCCAGGTGGAATCTACATGGAGTCTACATGATTTCGTGGAGGAGTGTAATGACCTCAAAATGTCTGGATATTATATTCATTCTATCAGGCTTTGCAGCCAAAGCTGTTTTTCACTATATTTCTGATTACATTACTAAATCTATACTCAATACACATGTAGCAGTTGCTGCTTTGGAACTTGCTGAACTGCTTCAGAAATGTGCCTATGCAATGATATCTCATCTAGAACTTTCCTCTCAACAGGTTGCCCCTTACTTGTTGGATTTTAATGATTATTTTACTAGTCACAGGTTCTGAAATATTTCTGTATATCTCACTCCTCCATGAGATCAAGTGGACTCCAGGTAGAGTCCAGAACTCTACCTGGACTCTACCTGGACTCTACTGATCTCAAGTGCTTACAGCTAAATACAAAACCATAGGCTGTTCCAAAATTTGCTAACTTGTAATTCACATGGTAATATGATGTCATTTGTATGAATTTGGTCAAGCACCCCATGGGTGGTACTACTACTAGGTCCTGACTCCTCCCTCATTCAGAACTGAGTCTTTGGGTAATGCCACCTCCAACTATAACAAAGTATACACAATTTGTAAATTTTCTTGACCTGGAGCATTGAGAGATATAATAAACAGAAAGAACAAGCCTCAGAGCTATTGCTCAACCATACTACCCACTGCCCTATGCCTTCTCGTGCTGCACTAACACAGTATCTTCTTGGTCCAGGACCTATGCCACTGCCTACTCTGAAAGAAGTTTCGGTTGCTCACCTCAACAGAGCACTTGATAGCAATGCTTTTGAAGATCCTTGGCAACATGAGATGCCTCAAGTTCCTGGGCATGGCAACGATGATCTTGATGATCATACACCCAACAACCCCACACACCCAACCTACCCTGCTCCTGTACAACACTGTCTTAAGGTCCATGTTCTAATTCCCAGCAAGAACAAGAAGGACCCACCCATGATTTTGATTCTTCCCTTCGAGATTGATACAATATCTCCAGATGACTTCCTTCAATCTATCTGTCAGGCAATGGTTGTCACTTGTGCCACTGCAAAGTTGGGGTGGAAGTCTTGTGACGACAAAGATCAGACACCATATAATAGGCTTGAAACAGAATAGGATGTTAGGCAAGCTTTCAAATCACACAGGCTGAAGCTTGATAATCGACATCACACAAAAGATGTCTTTATGCAAGTAACTAGTCTTGTGAGAACTCTTTCATATCATAGTGAAGATATACTGACTCACAATCATACCAGGAGCAATAGCCATCTGAATCATTGAAACCAGATCCAAAACCATCTGAAACTGCAGTGAAATCATCAATGCTTGAGCATGTAAAAGCTCATTTCCATTGTTGGACCTGTCCTGGGGCTGTAAGCTACTGTTTTATTCACTGTGATGAAGGGTATGAGGGTAAGCATATGTGTCTAACTGAAGGAGACCTTGTTCTTTGGGCTCAAGAAATTGTAAGTGTTATTTCCTGCTCTTTATACTGTATGAAATCTTATTAGCATGGAATAGACAAATGGAAATGCAGACCCCAACTTCAAACAGCTACCTAATACCTGCACCTTTAACCATCTAACATCCATGAAAGTGTGTCAAGAGTGTGGGTCCCAGGCTTCAAAGAACAATGCTCCAGAGGTTCATGTACACATTGACTCTGATGTTCTTTTGTTGAATCAAGGTAACATGGATTTTGAGTGTACAGGTCGCAAACAGGGGTGTGATGATGAAGACATGGATGACAGTGGAAATGGTTCAGATGATGAGTTAGATGTCATCCCAATTGATGATCTCATCAATTTCTTGCACAAGTGTGTGCAAGCATTCGACTTTCCTAAGTATTCTGACAGGCTGACTAAACACTGTATCTTCTATGTGCACAATGTTCTAGACCTCAATGTGGCATTCTATGTTGGTGAAGTACAGATGCCCAAGGCAGCTGCCTTGGAGTTTTTGCATGGCGCAAAGATGCTGGTAAGAAGCAAGAAGAGAAACACACATGTGAGGAAGTGCACTAGAAAGGAAAATATACCATTGTAATACTAATACATGCATACGCAATTCTCACTGAATACAAGGCCCAAACCTAACTAATGTATATACTTTATATGCTATATTGTACACATACTTTCAAATACATCCACAGTTGCAATACCAACCTTCTATGGCCTCAGGTGTCATAGACTCATATACTGCATTCCACAGTAGTCCCATTGGATCTCCATTGACTCTGGTCATTTCTGCTAGAATGTACAACTGATGTCTTCTGATCCATGCTTTCATTGCTGAGAACCCCTCTTCAATTGGGTTGAAGTCAGGCAAGTATGGTGGCAGGTAAAGAAGATGGCAACCCCTGTAGACCTTCAATCAGTGAAAGCTACCAACAGTATACACAAGAAGGCTTACTGTGCTTCAACCAATTCTCGGATACCTTCAAAATGGTGTGCACTCAAGTTGTCCATTATCAGCACTGAGTTCTTCTGTGGATATGGATTCATTATGCTGAGAAGAATGTCAAGGTAATTGCAGAAGTCAGCTCTGTTCCATGCTTGTGTGATGATGTTGAGATGGAGGACACCATTGAGTGAGATAGCAGGTAGAATTGAGTATCTGCACCCCATGTCAACTTGCAAGAGTAAGGATAATAGTAGAATATGCATACCTTATTCCACAAACAAAGAAATCATGCCACCTGATCCAGCTCCCCACAGTTGCCCAGGCATACTCATGTTGAGTTGTGTGCCTGTTGCAGGTGGATTCATCCAGATACATGTAAGTTTCCGGGGGATATTGCACGAGTTCTTCCATATACTCAATGTGTCTTTCCTCATCGCACTCTTGAGCAATCCTAGAGACCTAATTACAGTTTAGTATATTGTAATACAATTTTGAAGACAGGGGGCACACATACTTTCTTGCAAGTGTATCCTCAACAACCCATGGCTCAGATAATGGTTGACTCTAACACCTCTATCTTGAATGTATTAAAAAGCTTGTCTTGAATCTAGCTGGCATAAAGATCTGCTTGTTGTTCAATAATACCTTCAATGTACTAATGCCTAAAATCAGATTTACAGTAAACAAAAAGTAGCATGCTGACATACTGCAAGATGCCAGGGCTTCAATCTGCATGGCCTGCCTGTGTTCAGTGGCAGTCAAGCTATAACCCCCTCCCATCTCCATAGTGCAACTGTATGGCACACTGCTCGAACACTGATACCTGTCACTTCTGCAATCTCCTTTGGATGCATGCTGATTGAGAGTTGAGTGATAAGTTCTTTTTGAGCAGGGTGGATGTAGCAATAAGGTCTATTGTCACAGTTGTAATGTGTTTCCCACAGTTATCATACTTGTCACACCTGTGTGAAAGTGTGACATGTTGGAAAAGTGTGACATGCGTGACAAGTGTGGGAAAAAGTGTGACATGTTGTAAAATGTTGGGGAAAATAGTGTGACATATGTGACAAGTGTGGGAAAAAGCGTGACATGTTGAGAAAGTGTGACATATCATAGCCATCATACTTACTATACATTTCCACCATGTCACGCTTTTTCCAAGCATGTTACACTTTTCCCACATTTGTCACACATGTCACACTTTTTCCAACATGTCACACTTTTTCCCACACTTGTCACGCATGTCACACTTTTCCAACATGTTCCACTTTCACACAGGTGTTTCCAATATGTCACACTTTCACACATGTGTGACAAGTATGATGACTGTAGAAAACATAATGATGACAATAGATAGGCACCATGCTTTTTCCAATATGTCATGCTTTTCAATATGTCACACTTTCACACAGGTGTGACAAGTATGATGACTGTGGGAAACATGTTACAACTATGACAATAGAGTCTAGGTACAGCTTAGGCACTTGAGTTCAGTAGAGTTCAGGGATTTCCTTGGTCACTGATTACATGTATCAGGGAGAGGCATTAACAAATGTATGTCTGTGGGACTTTGTTTCATGTGTAGACAAGGTTACTTTGAGGAAGGATGGCTCTGCAATTCCTCCAAGTATTGAAAACATGTCAGAAACTTCTGAGTTTGGTGTTCAAACTAATATTCTTCAGGTTGGTTGCAAGCCACACAAAAAAATTCCTTTTCAGAGAGATCATTCTGAACATCTCTCTCATTGTTCTTCTCCATGATTGCCTGGAACCTTTTTTATTCCTGTACCCTGTGGACCTTCTATTCCTAGACATGACAAGGATGAGAGTATAAGTAGACATTCTCATTTGATGTTGATACTGTTTAAACCCTGGAGAACTGTCAATGATATTCATGCCATAAATGTTACATGGTTGGAGGCTTTTACAGAATTTTACTCTACCTGTGAGCATCAGTTTCATTCTGCAATTGACAACATGCAGGTCTTACATGAATGTAAAGATAGCCAGGATGATCACTTTGCCAAATTGCAGCAAAGCAGACAAACTAAAAAATTAGTGTCTCACTCATGTTCTCATATTCAACCTGATGATTTCTTGGGTGGCAAAAACAATGAAGAGTTGCTGCTTCAGCATCTGGAATCTATTGATGATTGTTTTAGTCAAAATTTAAACTCATTGCAGGCTAGTGCTCAAAATTGTCTTTCTCATGCTATTGCCTCTGGCCTTTTTGATAATGCCTCTGATGATCTGAATCTGCAGTCCACAACACATAATGGGTTCCATATTGACAATTATTTTGATTCAGTTGCCAATGATACCATATTGGAAGATAATTGGAAACCTATGAGGAGTGAAGAAGTGCATGGAAAAAACAGTCAGCTTCAACTTTACCTGATTCACTGCCTGACAATGTTCAACATGCTCATACATCTCCTTCCTCAGCTACAGTGGAGCAAAGTTCTGCTTCCTCTGAGAGCAACACTATATGTTCTGTCTTACTACAACTAAATCATATCATACCAACAGAACTGGCCACAACTACCAACAATATGGAAGCAAATATCTTTTCATAAATAGTATGTCACATGAATTTACTCTTAATTCTGATCAGAATCAAGCTTTTACTATTGTTGCTTGACATAGTCCCAATAAAACAGCAGATCAATTGCAAATGTTCATTGGAGGACAGAGTGGTACAGGCAAATCCCAAATAATAAATTGCCTCCAATAATTTTTTGTTCAACAGGAACAGCAGCATCATTTTCAATTGACATCTTTTACAGGGGTTGCTGCTCAAAATATTTTGGGCATGACTCTGCATTCTGCCCTTTGCATTAACCAATCCTCAACAAATAGCTCTTCATTTAAATCCAATTGTGATCTTGTTGCCATGTGGGAAGGTGTTGACTATCTTTTTGTCAATGAAATATCTATAGTTGGATGTTCACTACTGTGCCAGATTAATGATGCTCTAGTAATTGCAAAAGGGAGCACCAAACCATTTGGTGGAATCAATATTATTTTTGCTGGAAATTTTGCCCAGCTTCCCTGTAGCACAAACTAGATTACTTAGCAATATTGACACCTCCAAGCGTCAGTCTGCCTCAAATGTGGACAAAAAAATATTGATAGAAAGCTTCTATGGCTCTCTGTTGACACTGTTGTTATTTTGACACAAGTAATGAGACAGACAGGTTCTGCTAATGCCTCATTTGTTGACCTGCTCCAACACTTGCATGAGGGAAAATGCACTGAAAGAGACTTTGAACTTCTATCAAGTTGTGTCCTCCATTCTAAAATGGTTACACCTCACAGTGTTTCAGAATTTTGGTCTGATGCACCTATCATTGTAAGTGACAACTTGACCAAAGACTTACTTAATGAAAAAGCTGCTTTGACTTTTGCAAGTAGGACAAACCAATCTGTCTGCTGGTACCATGCCATCAACTCACATGCTGGAAAGCCAATTGAAGATCTTGAACTCATGCAATACTTAACTCAGCTAAACTCAGGTCAAACTAACTATCATTTTGGATGCATTCCCCTTGTGTATGGCATGCCAGTTATGATCATGCAAAACTATGATGCTGCAGGTAGAATTGTAAATGGTTCAGTAGGTAAGCTAATATCAATTCATTACACATTTAATGATTGTGGTGATAGGGTCCCACTTTCATGTGTTGTCCAGCTTTCATCAATATCTTCCCCACCATTGCCATCTTTGCTTCAAAATCAGGCAGTTGTCTTACAGGATACAAGCAACCTCAAATTTGTTCATCCTCACTCTGGTAAACATTTGGTAATTAAAAGAACTCAGCTGCCCCTTGTCCCTGCTTTTGCAATGACTGCCCACAAGGCTCAGGGCAAAACCTTGGAAAAAATTATTGTGGATCTTGAGAGCTGCAGGAGTACAGAGGCTCCATATGTTATGGTATCAAGGGTTAGATCTTTCCAGGGTCTTGCTATCATATGCCCTTTCAGAAAGTCCAAAATTATGTGTTGACAATCTGAGGATGTCCATACAGAAACTCTTCAATTGACTGCTTTGGACATTCAAACATGAAATATTTTTCATGCTGAAGCAGATTCTGACCCTCTTTGTTCCAGCAGTTTTTGTTCTCCTCCTTCTGGCCCCACTGATTCTCATGAACTGTTCACATCCTCCCTTCTTTCTTTCTCCACAACAGCTCACACTCCTCCAAAAATAAATTTGCTGAAGCATTTATGGAATGATCATAAACAACACGATCATGTTGATTCTTTCCAATCTAGAGCACTGAAACAAGTCAGATTATCATAAAAATTTAAGTTTCTCATTATCTTCCAACTGATATCCATTCTGATTTTCTAACTTGTTGCAACACTTCAAATTAATAGGTCCTATCTTTATTCTTGCTCATCTTCATTCTTTCTCATGTCACAGACAATGATTGTAATCTACTCATTGCTCTCCATTGACCTCAATACCTATCTTGGTTTAATATTTCATATTTGTAGGCCCTATTTCCATTCCTCCTTCTCATCTCCATTCTTTCTCATGTTACAGGCAATGATCATAACCCCACCCCCTCATGGCTCTCCATTGCCCTCAATACCTACTCTGGTGTAATATTTATATTTGTAGGCCCTATCTCCATTTCTCCTCCATGTCTTCATTTATTTTGTGTCACATGTAATGATCATAAATTCCCCCATGACTCTCAATTGCCTTGCTTCCTCTGTGTCAGCCCATTAAACTTATTTTTTTGTCCATGTCCCATTTCTATTGATCTCACATGGTACCATGTATTTGCATTCTTCTTGATCATGTATTGTGCATGCTTGATGCATCATTTTTCTGAACAAAAAAAGGGGCCTCTCAATTTTGTTTTTGCTGCCCAGTGCAGCCTAAGGTAAGCTACATGTCACTTTCTACCAATAATGTCTCTCAATTTTTTCAAGTTTAAAAACTGAATCCTTGGTCTTTACCTGACTCCAGTCTCTTCCCAACTTCACATTACCTTCACACATTTACTAGCCTCACACCATGGCTTGCTTTGTGCACCACATTGTTTCAGGTTGCAACAACAACCTGCTTGCCCAAATCCAAGAATCAACCACCACTACAACTCCAGCAGTTGGTATAATGTCTGGCCATACCAATATCCCCTCCCACTCTGTGTACCCTGATGGCACCAACATGGGTTGCATCTCATTCTACCCTGCTGCTAAGTCTCCCAGTGAAAAGCCTACCCCTTTCTTCTTTTTTACAGTACTTTACACTCCCCCCAGTCTGTCTGGACTCCAGACAGACTCAATATAGTCTGGATAGTCTGGGTGCTAATGGACTTTGTATTTTTTAAAGTAAGTTCAGTTAAGACTCCAGGTGGACTCCAGGTAGACTCCAGGTGAACTTCACAGCAAGAAATGGAGATTGATATCTTCCCACACTTATTGATAACATACTATCTCACTACTACATCTTACAAATCAATTATATTTCACACTACCACTACTATTCACTCTCCCACACCTATTGATAACATACTATCTCACTACTACATCTTTTTCCCACACTTATTAATAATATACTATCCCACTACTACATCTTACAAATCAATTATATTTCATGCTACCACTACTATTCTTTACTACATTTTCCCACACCCTTCAGTATTGATTGTCAGAAGTAACAAGAATAAAAGAGGGTGTTTGAAAGAATAGAGGATAATAAAGAGCAAGGAAGGTGATAAGGGAGCAAATAACTCTGACACAAACACTAACACAGACACAAGATGGGGAGGTAACTTGTTAACAACTACCAAAGTATGGGGGTTTATATATACTAGAATGCACAGCCATGTAACTAAGGTAACTGACAGCTGTCAATCTGTCAATCACGGAACTGTCAAGTATGACAGGTGACAAGTGACAGCTGTCAAAGAAGCTGTGCAACCCTGAATATCTAATATTGATAGCATACTATCTCCCTACCACATTTTCCTATGTTTCTTCTACAATATTTCCCACACCTATTTTTCTCCTACCAGATATCTCTGTACCACATTTTCTGACACTCTTCTACCATATTTCCCACACCTATTATTTCTGATGCCTCTTCTACCACATTTTCCAATGCTTCTACAACAGACCATCATCATGTTCAAAATCTTCACTAATAATACTAAAGCTTTGGCTGTTCTGCCGTTTTATTACATGTTGAGTATGATAAAAGATCATAGAATGTATGAACCAATTAAAGTTGCTTGGAGTCATATGTTTCATAATGGATTCAAACCCACCAAGCCATGAATTTAGTTGTTCACAGACTTGTGTATTGAATGCTTGTTTTTGATATCTTTCACCATTTCTATCTTGTGCAATATAAAAAAGATTTGGTGAAGAACCATCTTGTGGTGCTGGATTACACCACTTTCTACAAAGGTAATCATCTGAGCAGTGATTTGTATAGTGATAGCCATCTACTATAAAGCGGCTACTTTTAAACCAATCTACCCAACTTCTATTTGCAACTGCTGTTTGAAGAAGTTTACACACCTTATCAATACATATGTAATCTGGTCTTAATTCTTCATCAGGAAAAACATCTTCTAAGAACTTAAGTATATTGGTTGTTGACTCAGACTTCACAAACTTTGTCCATGCAATTACAGCACCACATGGAGCACATATTGTTTCTACACAATAATAGTGAGAGGCACTAAAATAATGAAATCTCTTTGAAATATTGTTATCTGACTCATCATGAGGCTGCTGAACATGTCTTCCTCAGTTTTTATTCCAAGGTGGATTTTCAGCTGGTTTGCAAAGCATTCTTTGTGCACCATTTAAATAATTTGAACTATATTCTAAATTATATTTATGCCACATTTACTGGTGCTCATTGCAAGCTTGTGTATTATCTATCTTTTGATTTTGACAGTCACGAACATGGCATCTTGCTCCAAATTCTTGGTTGTGAACATCACAAAATACACCTCCTTTATGGTTTACAAGTGTATTGGAACAATTGTCATATGCACAGTGCTTAAAATATGTATTAGTATAATATTGTTTAGTTTTAGTTGTGCATTACCTGTGGTCCCATAACAATTCCATCAATTACTACCATTTTAACTGTTGCACTCTCATCTGGTAGTGAGTCTTGAGTTTCTCTATAAGGCTGTGTACACTCTAAGCAGCTGTGATCATGTGACGCACATATTTTTCCATTTTCACCCAACCTTGCAAATGCTTCTTCTGTTAATGCAGTAATTGAAAGTCCATCAAGACTAATAAAATTAACACCAGATCCTGCAGAAACCATGTATATTGATTCATGTATAAAAGCCTCCCAAACTTGTCTTCGGCTTATTTCCTTTCCATTTCCAAAACTATTGTTCCAATATTCCATATATGCTGCAGCAGATGCATGAAAGCTATATATACCATTCAGAACACCTTGAGAAAATGCCCTATCTACCCATAGTTTTTTTCCTACTTTCAGATATTTAGCAGAGTTTAAATGAACCATATAATATCCCTGTTTTTCATCATAGGCATGTTCATGTTCTGCAGAATATAATGTTTTACATTTTTTGAGTTCATTGCACTCCTCCACGAAATCAGGTGGAGTCCACCTGAAGTCCAGTGAAGTCCACCTGAAGTCCAGGACTCTACCTGGACTCTACCTGGACTCTACCTGGACATCACTGGACTCCACCTGAACTATGAATACTGCTATTCTGTGTACAGTTCAGGTTGAGTTCAGGTGCAGTACAGGACAGTCCAGGTACAGACCTGGACTTCAGGTGGACTACTGGAAATCACCTGGAAATCACTGATTTAAGCCACTGGACTTCAGGTAGAATACTGGACTATTGAGTGCCTGGACTCTACCTGTACTAAGTAACTTAGACATTACCTGGAGTTCACCTGAACTCCAGCTGAACTTTACCTGGACTCTACCTGTACTAAGTAGCTTAGACATTACCAGAGGTTCACCTGGACTCTAGCTGGACTCTACCTGGACTCTACCTGTACTGAGTAGCTTAGATATTACCAGGGGTTCATCTGGACTCTACCTGGACTCTACCTGTACTGAGTAACTTAGACATTACCTGGAGTTCACCTGAACTCCAGCTGGACTTTACCTGGATTCTACCTGTACTAAGTAGCTTAGATATTACCAGGGGTTCACCTGAACTCCAGCTGGACTCTACCTGGACTCTACCTGTACTAAGTAACTTAGACATTACCTGGACTCTACCTGGACTCTACCTGTACTAAGTAACTTAGACATTACCAGGAGTTCACCTGGACTCCAGCTGGACTCTACCTGAACTCTATTTGTACTAAGTAACTTAGACATTACCTGGAGTTCACCTGGACTCTACCTGGACTCTACCTGTACTAAGTAGCTTAGGCATTACCAGGGGTTCACCTGGACTCTAGCTGGACTCTAGCTGGACTCTACCTGTACAAAGTAGCTTAGACACTACCTGGAGTTCATCTGGACTCTACTTGGACTCTGTCTGTACTAAGTAGTTGAGACATTACCTGGAGTTCACCTGGACTCCAGCTGGATTCTACCTGCACTCTAACTGTACTAAGTAGCTTAGACATTACCTGAAGTTCACCTGGACTCTACCTGTACTCTACCTGTGACACTGTGTGCTAAGTGTAACACTATATATTGATTGTGACTATGCATTGAGTGTGATACTATGTGTTGAGTGTGTGTTGAGTGTCAAACTGTGCATTGAGTGTGACACTATGCATTCAGAGAAGTGTCACATTAGATACATATTGTCACACTAGATGCATAGTATCACACTCAATGCTCAGTATCATACTCAACACACACTCAACACATAGTGTTAGACTCAATACATAATATCATACTCCATGCATAATCACACTCAATATATAGTGTTACACTCAACACACAGTGTCACAGCTACTAGTACAAGCAAAGTCTAGGTAGTATTCAGGTAGTGTCCAGGTAGTGTCTTGGCTAATTAGTACAGGTAGAGTACAGGTAGAGTACAGGTAGAGTACAGGTAGAGTCCAGGTGAACTCCAGGTAATATCTAAGTTACTTAGTACAGGTAGAATCCAGGTAGACTCCAGGTAGACTCCAGGTAGACTCCAGGTGAACCCCTGGTAATGTCTAAGCTATTTAGTACAGGTAGAGTCCAGGTAGAGTCCAGGTGAACTCCAGGTAATGTCCAAGCTACTTAGTACAGATAGAGTCCAGGTGAACTCCAGGTAATGCCTAAGCTACTTAGTACTGGTAGAGTCCAGTTAGAGTCCAGGTAGAGTCCAGGGAGTCCAGGTATTAGTACTGGTAGAGTCCAGGTGGAGTCCAGCTAGAGTTCAGGTGAACTCTAGGTAATATCTAAGCTACTTAGTACAGGTAGAGTTCAGGTAGAGTCCAGCTGGAGTCCAGGTGAACCCCTGGTAATGCTTAAGCCACTTAGTACTGGTAGAGTCCAGGTAGAGTCCATGTAAGAGACAGGTAGCTAGTAAGCTCAGAGTTCAGGTAGAGTTCAGGTAGAGTCCAGGTAGTTGGCTCTAACTGAAGTCCTGTTACGTACCGATTCTCTTCCTGCTTAGAAGTGGTTGCGAAGACACCCGGAGGGTGTGGGAGAACTATAACGGAAACCCGAAGTGAGTACGGGTGCGGAAACGTAGAGCGGGAGTGCGGAAAGAACCGTGGCTTCAGCTTGTGTGCTGCGCCGCCTGGATATCCCCAGGGAATGGTTCGTATTTCGAGTAAGATGATATGTAACAAAGGAAGACGTTCTAGAGTATAAGAGAAGGCTTCGCCACTACACTAGGTAGCGGGAGAGAAACCCGAAGGAAAACCCGGAGCGGGTTTCGGAACTTAGAGTAGGAAGAAAGTGTACAGAGTTGATACGAATACTAAAGACTACCTATTACAACTGGAAGACTACTTATACTAAGTAGGAACCTGTAGATACGAATGTAGAAGTATTATACAAAGGACAAGTCAAAGGAGTAAGTAGGAAATGAAGTCTTGGCAAAGCGGAGTAGGGGCGCAAATGACGCGCTCAGAATGAAGAATAAGGAACTAATCTACAAAGGCCATAATGAAACGTATAAGTAGGAATGGAAGGGAGGAGTAATAGAATGATGACGCGGTGAGGCCGTCATAAGAGAAAGTACGTATCCGGGATACCCGATAGAAAACCCGACGGGTTCCGGGTACGTTCCCGGGCGGGAACGTCGGGAAGTGTAAACCCGAAGCGGGTACGTTCCGGGAACGGACCGGGTATGTTAGAAGGTCACGTGGGAACGTCGGCACGATGTATCCGGACATGGATATAACAGTATCCCCCTTTTAGGGCCGAGCCCACGAGGTCATACTGTGTGCGAGAAAATATAACTAAAAAAATAATACGAGAAATCCTATTGGTCAGTGAATGTTCAAATAACAGAAAGAGAGCGCATCTGATTCCTTTGGCAAGGGAAGTAGCAAAGGTGTGAACTACAAGTTCCTGAGTAAGTTCCAGCAAGTCGTAGCTGAACCCGAGACCTATTAACACTGCCCATGGATGTGGAAGGACATGTGCATCAATATTCCACTGGTAGCCATTCGTTCCGGATGTTCCGGTAATGCGGCAAGCTTAGTTGCACTGCTGATTGTATATCCGACTGAGATGAGTGTCGGAACTGGGTTGGAAGCATCGGAAGAGTTGGAAATGGATGGGGAAGTGATTGGAAGATATTGGATGAGGTCTGGGTTGGATGCGGAAGTAGCAGGAACTGCCGGGGAAAATGCAGGAAGCATTGGAAGATAGCGTAGTCTATCAAGTTGAGTTACAGATGTCGTGATGCCAATTTCCAGGTGGTAGGCAAACTCGATAAGTTGTCCTGAGATGTTTCCAAGGTATCTGGGCACATTGTCCATGTTTCCATATTGAAACCTTGCTCGTGGAATGCCTCCGGGATCCGGATGCATACGAGGAAGTTGTGACGGGTGCCGGAATTGCGTCGGAAGGTGTGGAAGTAGCTCGGGTCGAGTTGCAGACGCAGAGGGAGTGATGGAAATGGTCGTAACACGTTACCAAGAATTAATGTACTTGTATCTCGCTTTTTGGATGTTATTCGTTGTTTTTGGTTTTTGTATAAGGTGAAACTGCAAGCGGATAATAAGTAACGTGAAATTTAAGAAATAGGAGTAGGGCCGGGCTTATCCGGATAGCGGGAGTGGAACTCTTCAATGATATCCGTAGCGTGTTCCAGTTCCGTGGCCGGAAGCCATGAAAACTCTTCATCTGTCCCTTCATACCCTAGCCAGCGTACGTAGTACCTCAGTTTGCAACGCAAACGACGATCCAGTTTAGAGTCCAATATTTCCGAGACCTCGTATTCAATATCACCATCAACCTGGACAGGTGGTGGTGGAGGAATAATGCGATCTGGGATAGTATTTTCAGTATTGGGTTCAAGCATGGATACATGGAATACTGGGTGGACTGCACGAAATTGTTCTGGAAGGCGCAAGGTACGCGAATGCGATCCGGCAAGTGCGATGACTTCAAAAGGTCCTAGGAACTTTTCTGCAAGTTTCCGGGATGGTCGGGTTGTCCGGAAGTACTCGGCTTTAACGTATACCTTTGTCCCGACAGGAAATGCGGGTGCGGGTTTGCGACGCGCATCGGCGGGTGTTTGATAACGTTTCTGCGCACTGAGTATTTCGGTCCGAAGCATCTCGTGAAGTTCCTCGAGGTTTACTGCGAAGTGCCGGGCACGAGCGGAAGTGAGATCACGTTCCGGATGTATCGCAAGGTTCGGGTGATAACCCTTGTTTGCGTAGAACGGTGAAATTCCTGTGGTTGCGCTCGGTGCATTATTGTAAGCAAATTCAGCAAGAGGTAAGAGATCACACCAGTTATCCTGCTGGTAGTTGCAGTAGGCCCGAAGGTATTGTTCCAGAGTTTGGTTTGTGCGTTCCGTTTGGCCGTCGCCTTCGGGGTGATAACCCGAGGTGAAATGTAAAGTGATGTCGAGGGCTGTACCGAGGGAACGGAAGAAATGCGACACAAACTCGGAACCACGATCGGAAGTGATGTGTTCCGGGACTCCGTGCTTGGAAAAGACATGAAGTACAAATAGAAGCGCAAGGTCGGAAGAAGAGCAAGTGGTATGAGTGGGAATGAAGATAGACTGTTTGGAGAAACGATCCACGATAACGAGTATAGAATCATACTTGGAAGCCGATGATTTTGGAAGTTGATCTATGAAATCCATAGATATCGAATGCCATGGGCGTCCAGGAACCGGAAGTTGTTTCAGGGTTCCGTACGGGCGGTGGCGCTGTGGTTTAGAACGCATGCAAGTATTACAAGACTTACAATAGTCCTTTACAAACGTCCGTATAAGCGGCCAAGTATATTCGCGTCGAATTAGCTCGAGGGTCTTGTTCTGTCCAAGGTGTCCTGAAAGCGGGTGGTCGTGTTTGTACTGTAAAACCCGAAGCCGAAGGGTTCCGGAGTCCGGAACATAGATCCGGTTATCTAGACGGAGGAAACCGTCCGGGGTTACAGTCCAACGATTCTCGGGAGTCCGCATTCGGATAACTGCGACCGGGTCATTAGGGAGAGCTGATAATATGTCAGTATGTAACTGTTCAATGTCCATGATGATACTAGCGCGAAGAGCGGGTACAATAAGTGATGTTGCTCGGAGAGAAGTGATAAGCTGTTCCTGTGTGAACACTGGACGATAGTTATGCGGATTGACCTTAGCGTAGTCGCTATCCCCCTCTTTAGGGTAGACGTCCCATCGTCTAGTCAGAGCATCCGGCTTCGCCCCGAGTTTTCCGGGTCGAAAGCGGATAACTAGATTGAACTGGGAAAGATACTCGGACCATCGGGCTTGTCGTCGGGACAAGATCTTGGTTGTGGAAAAGTATTCCAAGTTCTTGTGGTCTGTGACGACATCAATGGGTGAACCGGAACCTTCCAGGTAATGACGCCAGACTTGGAATGCTTCGAAGATAGCAAGCAATTCCTTGTCGTGGGTGTCGTAGTTTAACTCAGGAGGTGTAAAGGTTCGTGAGTGGAAAGCGATAGGGTGAATCTCGCCATCATCGGAAACTATAGACAGGATAGCAGCCAACGCGTAATCCGAAGCGTCGGTTTCCACGATGAGCTGCTTGTCGGGAACCCAATGGGTAAGAATGGGTGCCGACGTGAAAGCGTCCTTAAGTTCAGTGAAAGCGGAACGGCATTTTTCCGAGAAGTTCCACGGATTACCCTTCCGGGTAAGGCGGGTGAGCGGAACAACTATGTCGGAATAGTTGTATATAAAACGCCGATAGAAATTAGCGAACCCAAGGAAGGATTGAATGTCTTTTACTTTCCTTGGTTCCGGCCATTCTTGAATAGTCTTCACCTTTGTTGGAGACATGGTGAGACCGTTGGGCGATAGTATATATCCGAGATATTCCACGGATTCCGAGTGGAACTCACACTTATCCGCGCGCGCGTACAACCCGTGCTTCCGGAGTCGACGCAAAACTTCCCTGACATGTTGGCGATGTTGCGCAAGGTTATCAGAGTATATAAGGATGTCATCCAAATAAACTATGACGCACACATCAAGAAGGTCTTTGAAAACATCGTTCATGAAGCGTTGGAAACCGCGGGTGCATTGGAAAGTCCGAAGGGCATGACTAGCCATTCGAAGGATCCATAGCGAGTCCGGAAAGCGGTTTTCCATTCATCGTCCTCGGCAATGCGGACCAGGTGGTACGCATGACGTAGGTCGATCTTGGTGTAGATACGGGCGCGACGGGGACTGTCGAGCAAATCTGAAATGAGTGGCAAAGGATAACGATCCTTTTTAGAAATAGCGTTCAACCCGCGGAAATCCACACAAAGCCGAAGCGATCCGTCCTTCTTGCGGACAAAAAGGACGGGAGCTCCGTGCAGAGAGCGTGAAGGTTGAATAAATCCGATCCGGATATGTTCATCGATGAATTCCCGAAGAGCGGAAAGCTCGGATTGGGAAAGGGAATAGATCCGACCTACAGGAGGTGAAGCACCTTCTTCTAGGTTGATCTTTAAGTCGTAGGGACGGTGAGGGGCAAGTGTATCTGCCCGGGACTTGCTAAATACATCAGCAAACTCGTGATACTCAGACGGTATTGAAGAGAGATCCGGAGCTTCCTCTGGATTGAGGGCAGCGGCGGAAGCGACAGCACCAAGCTGGATACGGAAAGTCTGTGCTCCTCTAAACGGCATGCACGCGAGAAGGCGGCACCATTTATTAGCGAAATGCTAGGAGGAGGTGGCAGAGACTCATCAGAGGTGACCGGAGATGGATCCTCGGAAGCGGAACCTGGTTCCGAGATCCCGGATTTGAGCGGAAGTTGCTCGGAAGTGTCTGGAGTCCGGAATGTTAATGAGCCCGATACCCAGTCAATCAACGGATTGAAGCGGGTGAGCCAATTGTATCCTAGGACTGCAGAACACACGGAATCAAGAGGTGTCACATAGAGTTCGACTGTAATACATTCACCGGTAGGGAATAGTACAGGCAGTGTAACGAACTCGGTTATAACATGATTGGTGGTGCCATCGAAAAGTCTGAGAGCGATAGGTGGAGTAGGTGAGGTAGTAATAGCATGTGTCCGAACGAAAGATGAATCCATAAAACAATGGGTAGAACCCGAATCGACTAGAGCGCTATATGAAACTGTACAGGGTGTAGGGAGAGCATGGATGGTACTACAAAGTGGAATATGAAGGGCATTGGGGTCGGAAAGAGCGGAAGCGTTGAGTCTTACCTGCATCGGCTGCGCACAAGGGGGAACAACGCGGTCCTCGGCTTGTGTGGTGTCCAGAGGACCGCTCCCTATTTTTTCGAACCCGAAGCCGGGTTGGAAAGAGGCGCGGATCTGCGGGTCGAGGGACCCGCAGAAGCCGACGTAGGAGCCGAAGCGGATATTCCGGATGCCCGGGCTCTAGCCGCGGAAGAGGCAGAGCGGGGACATTCTTTGGCGCGATGCCCCGGATTACCGCAGAACAAGCATAGATTGTTGTCCATGCGACGCTGACGTTCTTGTGGCAAAAGTTTGCCATCTCGACCAACCTTGTCATTCAATTCCGGCCTCCGCTGTTGGGGAGGCTGCGAGGAACGAGGTGGGTGACTACCAGCACGGTGGGGATAGCTCGGACGGGGTGCATATTGGCCCGAAACGAGGCGGGAAGGCGCCGGGGTGACTGCGGGCGGTTTGTAGTAGCTCTAACAGAGCTATCCGGAACCCGCGGACCCCGAGGCTGGTGGGATTCCGCGTACGCTCGGACTGGCGTTCCCAGTACCGACTATCGATCCCTTGAGCTAGTTTAATCATCCCCGCTTTGTGGTAGGTTTCCCAACATGAGAGATCTCATCCTTAATGCGACCCGGAAACCCGGAATAGAGTCGGTGGCATAAGGACTTATCATCCCAGTCGGTGCGCTGTGCAAGCCTGTTGAACTGTACAAGATACTTGGACAGTTTCTGTGAATCCTTCATAACGAGGACATCCAGATCATTCTCGGCATCCCCTTCCGGGTTCGCTAACCCGAAGTTATCCTCTAGCATGACGACGAAAACCTCCCAAGAGTGAAGGAACTCATCATCAGCATAGGGATTGGAGAGGGTCGGCATAACGAGCTGAAGCGCGGTATCCCGAAGATATGCGAGAGCGAAGTTGACTTGGGAGTGTCCATCCGAGTATTGGGAAGGATTATTCCGGAAGTAAATTTGGCATTGAGTAATGAACTGCTCCAACTTCTCAGCACTGGAACCATCAAAAGTATCTGGCTTTTGAACGTTGCGTTCCCGACGTGTTCCCGATGTACCCCGGGCGGATTCCGCAACTCTCAAAAGAGCTTCGGCAAGCCGGTCTTCCCGGGAGTGGCGCGCAAGAGGTGTGCGCCTGGGATTGTCGACATCATCCTCATCACCATCATCCCCTGAGTCTGAGGATGGTGGAGACGGAGGATTGGGCTGAGAAGGAGGTGGAGGTGGCGGTCCAATGGTACCACCATCAGAGCCGTGACCCTCGGGAGTGTCCCGGTCTGCTGCGACTGTACCGTATGGCGGTGGAGTGCCATCCGGAGGAGCCTGAGCAGATCCGAGGTTCCCGGCTGCAGGAACAGAAAGTAGCTGAGCGGAAGTCGAGGGTGGACCCAGGAAAGTAGCACTAGGAGGTGGTGCTGGGCTGGGTGTAACCCGAGACGGTGTAGAAGGTAGAGAACCTGAAGTACTCCGTGGAGGCTGTTGCCTCGTAGCTGCACGGGTGGCACGAGCACCCACAGCATTGGTATGACTAGCGGTATGCGCTGTGCGAGTAACCGAAGTCCCAGTTGGAGCCATGATAAAGAGATATCCAAGGTATCAGTATTCGTATACTGTTACGTACCGATTCTCTTCCTGCTTAGAAGTGGTTGCGAAGACACCCGGAGGGTGTGGGAGAACTATAACGGAAACCCGAAGTGAGTACGGGTGCGGAAACGTAGAGCGGGAGTGCGGAAAGAACCGTGGCTTCAGCTTGTGTGCTGCGCCGCCTGGATATCCCCAGGGAATGGTTCGTATTTCGAGTAAGATGATATGTAACAAAGGAAGACGTTCTAGAGTATAAGAGAAGGCTTCGCCACTACACTAGGTAGCGGGAGAGAAACCCGAAGGAAAACCCGGAGCGGGTTTCGGAACTTAGAGTAGGAAGAAAGTGTACAGAGTTGATACGAATACTAAAGACTACCTATTACAACTGGAAGACTACTTATACTAAGTAGGAACCTGTAGATACGAATGTAGAAGTATTATACAAAGGACAAGTCAAAGGAGTAAGTAGGAAATGAAGTCTTGGCAAAGCGGAGTAGGGGCGCAAATGACGCGCTCAGAATGAAGAATAAGGAACTAATCTACAAAGGCCATAATGAAACGTATAAGTAGGAATGGAAGGGAGGAGTAATAGAATGATGACGCGGTGAGGCCGTCATAAGAGAAAGTACGTATCCGGGATACCCGATAGAAAACCCGACGGGTTCCGGGTACGTTCCCGGGCGGGAACGTCGGGAAGTGTAAACCCGAAGCGGGTACGTTCCGGGAACGGACCGGGTATGTTAGAAGGTCACGTGGGAACGTCGGCACGATGTATCCGGACATGGATATAACAAGTCCACATGAAGTTTACTAGAGTTCACCTGTAGTCCAGTAGAGTCCAGTAGAGTCCACCTGGATGTCAGAAGTAACAAGAATAGAGGGGGTGGATGGAGAGAGAATAGAAGATAATAAGAGCAAGGAAGGTTGATAAAGGAGCAAATAACTCAGACACAAACACTAACACAGACACAAGATGGGGAGGAAACTTGTTATCAACTACCAAAGTACAGGGGGTTTATATATACAAGAAAGCACAGCCATGTAACTAAGATAACTAATTGACAGCTGTCAATCTGTCAATCACATATCTGTCAATCACAGAACTGTCAAGTATGACAGGTGACAAGTAACAGCTGTCAAAGAAGCTGTGCAACCCTGAATATCTAACACTGGAGTCCAGAAGTCTACCTGAAGTCCACCTGATCTCGTGGAGGAGTGCAATATACTGCATTTTTCATAAGTACCTGATACTACATAAGCATGTTCAAATATTTTTGAGCCTTTAGTTAATGTTGCTTTAGGTACATCTCTAACTTTAGTATGCACATGTAGTGCCCATCCTTTACAGCTCAGTGTCTCACACTCTGCAGCTATAGGACATATTATATGAACAGGATCGATAATAGCATGAGATACAGGTTTCAGTTGACCTTCAAAAACTTTCCTCTCCTGATTGAAGGGATACAAGTTCAGAAGTCTTGCCATTTCATCTAGTTTAGTGCCTAACAAAATAGATCTGCCTGTTCGAGTTGTGTGTTCATCAATTTCATTATTTTCAAAGAGATCATCTGAGTCCATGCCAATTTTTTCCTGAATAGCTCTAGCTAGTAATCTAACCCATGCAGTTGCATCAACATTTTTTTCTCCCTTTAACTTTGCATTCTGCTGTCTTGCATGAAGACTCAACAAATCAACATTATCAATCATAGAGAACAATATAACCAATGTGGCAGAGAGTGTGATGTTGGAACCAAAATTTGACAGAATAAATTTACTGAACACATCAAATGTGATGTTAGGAAATGATTGTTCTCCTGCTGCATGTACTGGTTGAATAAAAATAAATGGAACTAGTATTGCACTTGGGAGTCATTGAAATAGCCAAATTATTAATAACCAAAATAAAATATGTTGAGTGATTTCTGGCATGAATAGAGCCCATATACAGGTTAAGCACCACAGATATGTCTCAAATATTGCCATCCAACTGAAAATTCATATTGTAAACTATTACAACTCAAGTTTAATATACTTACTTGTTCTCTTTATCCTCATGAGCTTTCTCATCCTTACCTCCCTTCTCCTCCTTGCTCTTTCCCTTTCCCTTTCCCTTCCTTTTTTCCTTCTTCTCCTTAAGCCATCTTTTCAAATCCAAAAATGTATAGTAATCTCTTTCAAAGCCCCAAAGATCTAGATCAGTAGGACTATCCTGATCTTCAGCCAACCAAGACTGCATTGCTGGAAAATCTGCAATCTTATCAAAATTGGAGTAGTTCTCATTCCAGGCTGAGGATTAGACAAAAACTGAGACAATTTCTTTCTTTGTGGCCTTGGCAACTGGCCAAGTCCTGTTCTTGTCGAGCACTTTACGGTCCCCCACACGTTTACGTGGAGTCCATGTGGACTCCTTGTAAAATTTCAGGAGCCTATGTGGACTCAACATGGAGGATATGTGGAGTGATGTGTTATTGACATTAAAAGGTAGACAGATTTTACATGGACTCCATGTGGACTCCACATGAAATCACTAAATTCCACATGGAGTCCGCGGAGTTTAGGAGAACTCCACATGGATTCTCCATATTACATCCAGGTACACTCCACATAGACTCCATGTGTAATGACTGTGACAACTGTAACACTATGTAACTCATAGTATTACAGTGTTATATTTGTCACAGTCACTATAGTTGCAACAGGTTAGCAATTGTCACACTTGTCACATATTGTCATTGAGTGTGACACTATACATTATGTGATACTATACATTGAGTGTGACACTGCATAAAGTGTGACACTATGCATTGTGTGTGACACCATGTGTTGAGTGTGACATTGTGTGTTGAGTGTGACACCATGTGTTGAGTGTGACATGCCTGTGTGTTGAGTGTGACATGGTGTGTTGAGTGTGACACCATGTGTCAAGCGTGACACCGTGTGTTGAGTGTGACACCATGTATCAAGCATGACACCGTGTGTTGAGTGTGACACCATGTGTCAAGTGTGACACCGTGTGTTGAGTGTGACACCATGTGTCAAGTGTGACACCGTGTGTTGAGTGTGACACCATGTGTCAAGCGTGACGCTGTGTGTTGAGTGTGACACCATGTGTCAAGCGTGACACTGTGTGTTGAGTGTGACACCATGTGTCAGCAGCGTGACACCATGTATCAAGCATGACACTGTGTGTTGAGTGTGACACCATGTGTTGAGTGTGACACCATGTGTTGAGTGTGACACCATGTGTTGAATGTGATACCATGTGTTGAGTGTGACACCATGTGTCAAGTGTGACACCATGTGTCAAGTGTGACACCATGTGTCAAGTGTGACACCATGTGTCAAGTGTGACACCATGTGTCAAGTGTGACACCATGTGTCAAGTGTGACACCATGTGTCAAGTGTGACACCATGTGTCAAGTGTGACACCATGTGTCAAGTGTGACACCATGTGTCAAGTGTGACACCATGTGTCAAGTGTGACACCATGTGTCAAGTGTGACACCATGTGTCAAGTGTGACACCATGTGTCAAGTGTGACACCATGTGTCAAGTGTGACACCATGTGTCAAGTGTGACACCATGTGTCAAGTGTGACACCATGTGTTAGTGTGACCACCATGCATTGAGTGTGACACCATGTGTTGAGTGTGACACCATGTGTTAGTGTGACATCTTGTATCAAGCATGACACTGTGCATCAAGCATGACTCCATGCATCAAGTGTGACACCATACATTGAGCATGACACTGTATGAAAAGTGTGACAACTATAACACTATAATAACTGCAGTAGTAATGTTGTCACAAAGGTGGGACAATGACAGACAAAATTAAATGTGCTAAGATAACTGTGACACTGTGTGACAAATTCGATAATTTATGATTATATTACACCTGTAATTAGCAGTGACAACTGTTATATAAATGTAAACATGGCAAAACAAAGCAATGTAACAGCTAATATCAATTGATACATGCAGTGTTATATGAAATCTATATAATGTCTACATAGACTCCACATAAATTTTACATGGAGGATAATGTGGAGTACATGTGGAGTTTACATGAAGATAAGATTGACTCCACATGGAGTATATATGGAAATTATGGACTCAATGTGGAGTTTAGGTGGACTCAATATAGAGTTTATGTGGAGTCCACCTAAAAAAAGAGGAGGTTATATGGAGTCCATGTAAACTGGTGGGGGAGCGTAAATTACTGTTCTTGTCCATAGTGTTGTGGTTTGAAACTGCCTTTATACAGGCAAGATACCTCTGGTAGGCAACTCGAAGTCCATGATAATATCTACCTCTGCAAACATTGAGTCAGTATAAATACAAATATTACTGAAAATCCATACCTTTATCTTTCCTGGTCCCATCTTCTGTATGATTGTTGTTGGACTTGGAAGATACAACACTGATATCACTCCCTTTCAAGATCTTAAATACAGTAATGCAGTTATAACATTACTGAATTTTTCTTACCTTTATTCTTACTGGTGTGATCTTCTGTGTGCTTTTTGTCAGACTTGAAAGATGTGATGCTAATATCATCTACCATCACTGTGTTCTGATTCATTTCCATGACCTGCATTTGATCCATCACTTGAACCTTCAGTATTTTCTGAAATAAAACTTGTGTTAGTAAATATATATGTAAGCAATCAATTCAAACCTTTATTTTCACTTTCATTATGGGTTTCATATCCATCAGATTCTTCTTCTTCAACTGTAGAAGATATAAATATTTAGATACACATTTTATGTATATAGATGAATATTTTTTACCTTTTTTCATGTCTGAACAGCACTTACGAGTGACAGTGAAAACCGGAGCTGCTGGTTGAGGTACATCAGAAGATGGACCCTACTTTGGAGGGGCAACAGGAAAGCTGCTTTCCTCCAGCACCCTTTCAGCACTAAGTATTATTAGTACATAAATATTGTATAAATATATGTAATGCATACACAGTAAGGTCAGGTATACCCTCTTCATCTGCAGCAGCATCCTCAGCATGTTTCATTTCCGAAGTTTTTCTAAAAAGTATTAGTGAGGCAGTGAAAGAAAGTTAGGAAACCATACCGAGTTTTTTGGCTTTCTTGCCTTTTACAACTTTTTACCCTGTTTCTCTGGCACATTTTCAGTCTCCTCATTATTGATAGTCCATGGAATCCATGGAGTCCATCCGGAGTCTGAACGGAATGGGGGGGCGAGCATAAAGACCTTCTTTTTTAGTCAAATTGCCCCTTCATCCTGCAAAACCAAGATGACAGCTCAGGGCAATGCTCATGAAGGTGTGGTACATTTTTTCTTTTTCAGCTTCTTCCTGTTGATGATCTCTTGCTTTACAGCCTATCAGGGATGGCACAAAGGTTAAGGATGTTATAGTTTTAGAGGCCCCCACTGATGCTCCTCCAAGGTTACTCAGAGCTTTCAGGAACCATATTGTTATTGTTAATGAGGCCATTGAAGCCAATCAAGGTATTTTTCCACCTACCTATGATGTACATTTACCACTTTCATTCTTGAACCTTCACTGTGCTTCTCAAATGCTTCTAATGCTTACTTTATATCCAGAGGGATATTGTTATGTCTGCTCTTGACTGCAAACCTCCAGGTGATACTTTCAACTTGATTAAATTCACCTCTGATTTAAAGTACAATGTTTGTTTATTCTGTCTCATCCTCATTTAATGCTTTGAAATTCACTAACTTCCTAATTATTAGATCTCAAACACATCCAAAGGTGGTAAAAGTGGTGCCTCTGCTCCCAAGAAATCAAACCTACTGGACCCTGAGGATACAGTTTCTGACACTGACTATGCCACAGTGACTAACTCTGATAGTATGTCTTATTTCATGTTACTAGTTCCAATCTAACTATTGCTTCCACTTTCAGCTAATCCTCCCACCATTCTTGGAGGACTTTATGATCCCAACCTCCTCGAGGATTACAGCAGTGAGGTGTTTCAACTGGATTGTGCCAAGTTCATACAGCTCCCATACTATGATGAGAAAAAGAGACTTATCAAGCCTTGGGAAGTTCATGACAAGCTTCATCCTAGAACACTTGTCATGATCAATGCAATTCTCCTTGCCTGGCTTGCCTCTGAAGCATTCAATAATGTGCATTCACTAAAGAAGGTTGGTCTGCCTCTGCTTTCATTCTCATTCCCATGCCTCACCCTGTCCCTTGTATATTCTCAGGTGTTACAGCTTCAAATTGAAAGTGTCAAGGTCTTTTCTCCCTGTGATACTGATATGAAGGCTATAGTTATCCCAGTCTTGTCTGACTCTTCAGTTCCTGGCCCTTCTACTCCCAGGAAGCATTCCTCTGAAAATTTTGTGCCTTTCACTGCCACTTCTTCCTCTGCATTAGGTTCTTCCTCTTCCCACTCACCTTCTGTGTCTTCCTCCTCTTCTACCCCCCCCCCCCCTTGAAGAAGACCAGATGTCATTGATTATGAAGCCAGTCCTTGCTACCTGGCATCACCAAGTGGTGAACCTACATGCTGAAGATTTGCAGATTGTATTTGAACTTTATTGATATATTTTTTCTCCCTTTTTTGGAGCTCTTTACACTCCCCCCCCCCTGATCCCAGTCGGAATTGAACCAACAGCATCAGAGTGATGACTAATAGTTTTTCCCACCATACAACAATTAACCACTACACCATAAAAACTTGTATAGAGAAGTTATTTCCCACACTATATACTCCCATCAACCCTCTGATTTCTAATATTTTGTCACATGATTGAAATATTACATGACCAAAACATGTCGCACCATTGTTGATTCTTGCTTCTTGCCACATCACCATTATTCACTCCTTTCTCCCCTCCCTCTCCCCCCTCCCTCCTCTCTCCCTTCCACTCCTTCATCCTTCCACCCTCACTCCGCTATTTCGCTCCTCCCCTATTTCACTCCCTCCCTTCTCTTTCTCCATCAACAACAAATACAGTAACAATGAGAGCACGGGAAAGCGGGAGGCACACATCGAGCACAAGGGGTGGGATGACAAGCACATATGGCAGGAAGGGCAGGATGGCAAGCACATTAGGGCACACAATGAGCACAGGGAGTGGAATAACGAGCAGAGGGGCAGGATAATGAGCAGAGGGGCAAGATAATGAGCAGGATGGGCCATACAGTGAGTGGAGGGGCAGGGATAGTGAGTGGAATGGGGTGCACAGCGAGCAGAGGGGCGAGATAACAAGCGGGATGAGGTGCACAGTGAGCAGAGGGGCGGGAGGCATGGGAAAGCAGGGGATGGGACATTGAATGCAAGGGCAGAAAATTGGGGGACATTATGTAATACTATTGTTGCTTTGTAATATGTAAATTAGTCACATGATCAATAAATAAATTCATCTTCTCCATGTTTTTAAATGAATTTCACTATATTTTCACTTTAATTTCACCTAAAATACATGAAAGTTCATGAACCTATGCTTTTTAGAAAATATTCAAAATCACATGAAGTTCATGTAATTTCAGGTGAAATTCATGTGAATTCATGGTGAAGGGGGGGGGGGGGTGTAAAGTACTGCTTTTTTGATAACCTCAATACATGTGCTCTTAACTCATTCTTATTTTGACTTTAACCTGCTTTCACAGTAAGATACAGTGGCACTTTGTCTATCTTCCATTTATGAAGACATTAAAACACCTTACTTTTATCTTTAACCTTGTACTACTACTGGACTGCTGAATTAAACTATGTTGCACTTGCTGTGTAACTACTGTTATACATCTTGTTCAATGACTTCTCAACCTTTCAAGTCAGGTTATTGTGTGGTAATTCAACTTACCAGTTCTTTTTGGTTATAGAGAGCTTGGAACAATCATTGTTCTCCACACTATATACCTTGCTACCCATGAATAACTTGTACATCTGTGCTCCAATTGTGAATCTGATTCCTAGAAATAGAGCATACACCACTGCACACAGTAATTTACACTCCCCCAAGGAGTCTGTGCAGAATCTGTTCTTATTAGACTATCAGTGATAGTTGTTTGTTGAATAAGTAAGTTGTCAATACATTATTGATGATCAATGTGACAAGGGAATAAGTGTGACATGTTGGAAAATGTTGGAAAAGTGTGACATGTGTGACATGTTGGAAAAGCGTGACATACAGGAAAATGTTGGAACAAGCATGACATGTTGGAAAATGTTGGAGAAAGTGTGACAAGATATGTGACACCCTTTCCAATATGTCACACTTTTTCCAACATGTCACACTTGAGATCCTGTTTCATCAATACATCCCCCCATTACATCACTGTGTTTACTGTTTGATGAGTACTAATTGCATGTTTAGAAAAGCTAAAATCCATGACTAAAAGTAGTGTACACCCATCAGGTGTTTCACTATTCCAGTTCCCTTGTCACAACATCTCATTCCCTTGTTACATCATTCTGTTTCATTATTACATCATTCCATTTGATTATTACATCACTTCATTTCATCATTAAACATTACATCACCCCATTTCATCATTACATCACCCCGTTTCATCACTACATCACCCTGTTTCACTATTACATCACCCCATTTCATTATTACATCACTCTGTTTTATCATTAAAACATCCTGTTTCATTATTACATCATTCTGTTTCATCATAACATCATCCCGTTTCATCATTACATCATCCTGTTTCATCATTATAATATCCCATTTCATCATAACATCATCCCATTTCATCATAACATCACCCCATTTCATCAGATTCTGTACAGAATTTTCAGGTTGCATAAATCTGAAAAAACCTCTGCCAAATCTGTGAAGATTCTGTGCAGATCTGTACAGATCTGTACAGAACACCTGGCTAAGTGTAAAGAGCTCACTGCACAGCATATGTGTATGGATCCAAAGATGATATGGTGGGAGATGATTTCCAGGGATCTGGTAAGGACAATAAATCCCTATTACCAGAGTTCAGTTAAGTCTATTGAAATGTGACAGCCATACTTACAGGAAGGATCAACTAAAAATGGTAGTGAACACCTAAACACCAGTTCAAATTTTAATGATGATGAACACATGTATATCCAACTTGATTCTCTTTCCCTTTTTAAGTTTTCTTTTCCTATTGCTGCCTTCCCTAGGCTTCTCATTCCTAATCCCCAGTGTTGGCAAAAGTGTGGCAATCCAACTTTTACCAAACAACCTAGAAAGGTCTTTGATAATTTCTGGCCAGTTGGTGGGATAAAATGTTGGTGTTAGTGTTGGACTTGGAGGTTTTATAGGGATTGCTTTGGCTTTGTTTGGGAATATATCTGCAGGATCAATAGATTACCACTATACAAAAGGAAATCAGTAGTCAGGTTATACATACCTGGTCAGTCAATAACCTGGTCATTTTAGATCAGGTTTAGGGTACTAGGAGCAGTGCACCCCATCCTGAGAGATTGCCCATAATGGCAATCAGATCTCCGACCATGCCACCTGAAGTTTCAGCTTGCACAGGTTGCTGAGATTCTCCCTGGTAAATGAATGTGAGGTTTCTGGGGATACAGTGTCTTCATTTCCTGCAATCTCACCATTGACACAGTCAGTGTTTACAAACCTGACTAGGTCAAAATAAATATGTTACAGCTCCTTCCTCACACTTGTGCTGATTGAAAATACACATCCAGGGTAAAGGTATGTATCCAATCTATGCATTTTTCATAATGATTCTTGTTAGAAATAAGAAATAATTTACTTAAAGAGTTCAGAGAGGGATATTGATCACCAAACAACTCCCTGTGCTCCTGAAGTGCAGCTTCTATTCTTTTATCTCTATTCTTTTATTGTGTTGGAGTTTTGCCTTGTTAGTTAACTTGAGGTAGTTAATAGCTTCTAATTCTGTAGAAGTAACTTCTCAACCTTCATTTTCTGCTTTCTTAACTATTTCTTCTTTTCTTGTTCATTGAACTCTGCTCTCCATTCGCTACAAGCAATGCACTCAACATTCAAAGGCCTGAGCTCTGCATTTAAGTAGCTATGAACAGGCAATCTTTAAACACAGTAAATTAGAACCAGGAAGAACAGCCCATAATCAAATTGAACAAATTTACTGTAATGTTTGTCATCCAGCTTTGTATACTCTTCCACTACCAGAGTACTCAAGAGGTCCAATGGAAACACCTTTCTTGGTACTCTTTTTTGTGAATGAATGGGCTTTAGGGGTTTTTCCCAAGAATAGCATGAGATGTATTACTAAAATTAGGAGCTCTTTACACTTAGCCTGGTGTTCTGTATGGATCTGCGCGGAATCCATACAGAATTTTCGGAGTTTGTGCAGAATCTGCACAGAATCCAAAATTCCATGCAGATTATGCAGAATTCTGCATTACAGACCTGAAAAATTCTGTACAGAATCTGTACAGAATCTTATTATACTTATTTTCTTTTGGAATATTAGAATAGAAAATTGTGTGACACTAAGCATTAAGTGTGACACTGTGCATGAAGCCTGACACTATGCATTAAGAGTGACACTATGCATTGAGTGTGACACTAAGCATTGAGCATGACACTAAGCATTGAGTGTGACACTGCATTAAGCGTGACACTATGCATTAAGTGTGACACTATGCATTGAGCGTGACACTATGCATTAAGCATGACACTAAGTATTGAGTGTGACACTATACATTAACTGTGACACTATGCATTAAGTATAACACTAAGTGTTGAGTGTGATACTATACATTCCCATTCCATTGTTACATTAATCCACACAGAATTATCACCTCAAACAATAAAAATTACTACTATTTAAATTCTGTATATAACCCACACAGGTCTGTACGGATCTGTACAGATTCCGCACAGATTCGAAAATTCCGTACAGAATCCGCACGGATCTGTATGGATTCTGTGCGGATCCATGCAGATCCATACAGACCTCCAGGGGGAGTGTAAATTACTGAAAATTAGGCACAAATAATTAAATTTAACTTAAGGGTGGAAAATTGACTTACTTTACATCTGCCTTTGAATTCACTGGATAAACATTAATCAATGACCAAAGAGTACCCCTTCTAGATGAGGAATATGCATAAGGTTTAAATGTCCAGCAATCAGATCTATCTTTAAAATCCAAAAACTCTAAAGATTTCTGAATGTTAAATGCAAGATATGTTGGTAGAGTTTCCAAATATCCTGTAGTCATTTGTGAAATTGTAATAATAAAAACATGTTGAAGCATACCTTTATTGCAAAACAGTTTTGTTAATGGATCTTGCATGTTTGGAATGGGAAGCTTATACAGTGATTGTATATTTTGCCATGTAATATGTCCAAATATAAGATGCCCAAAATGTACTTTGGATGGCTTCCCAGAGGTATGAAGGCTCAAATGGATAGGGAAGTTCATTGTTGTAATCAGACCAGTACCATACATCTTTATACATTTGGTCCAGTTCTTCTATCTTTTCCTAAAAACAAATAGTATATACATCATACAATATAATAATAATGAAGATTAACTTACATTATGTAGATTTGCCAGATCAACCAACCAAGATGGAAGGTATAAAATCTCCCCCCCACAAACGTGAAGAAAGTTTTTTGAATATCATACTTGCCAGTAGGCCCCTATCCCATGCAGGACAAAGAAGACCTCTTTAAGCAACAGTTATTAGTTTAGTGATTCATATTTACTTGCTCACACTGTTAGCGAGATATTTTATATAGCAGGTGCAATGTATATTGTGCACTTATAGACCCAATAGGCTTCACATAGAAGTGCAGTTCTTGAAGGACTGTCAAATACATTACATTCTGGAAGGCATGCATGTATACCTATACAAAAGCTAGCTATCAGTAATTTTTAACTATAAGTGAACAATATACATTGCACCTGCCATATAAAATATCTCACTAACAGTGCAGGACCCCACCCCAACCCACACTGTTTTTGCATCATGAACAGCAGAAGCTGCTAATTCCATTTGAGATTCTGTATCACATTGATGTTGAATCCAACTGGCTACACCTTCAAGAAATTGGTCATATTCTGAGTACACATATGGTAGTTCAGCCCCAAGACCCTCCTTGGACATTGCCCAAATGGGCTATAACAATTGTTCTTAAAACTAGAATTAGATATTATTTAGTGTACAATACTCTTACCTGAAATAGCATGTCATGAGTGACAAATGCTAGTACAAATTTGTTGCTTTCAATAGCTAGTCCAACAGAGAATTTTCACTTCTGTAGTTAAATTAAAGAGAGCTTAATATTGCATTTAACATTGAATACTTACATCCTTTTGTACTCTTAACAAGCTCTCCCAATCATTTCTAGAATAATCTGGATCAATATATGCATCAAGTAAGATAGCTATAAAGCAAAGATTGGTTATGTACCACAATTCACCATAATATGCAAACTTACTTTGAGCCAGAGTTCTCCTAAATCAATGATCAAAGCCCTGACAGCATAGTAGATACCTCAAATCTTGAGAGAAGTTATTGGAAGAGGATTTGGATTTCATGCAGTTAATTGAAGTTCTTTTGCTAACAGAGGAGTCTGTACTGAATTTGTACCATGCATAAATCTTGAGGTACATGATAACTTCTGCAAAAGATGATTTTTGATTTTTTGTGCCTTTGCTTCAGCCACTGTCAGATCAGCCCACAGACCCAGCACATTAAAGTTGAAGGGGGCAGCTCCATAGTGTTCCAGTCCCCAAACTGTTGTTATGTAATGTGCCTTTCCTTCAACAAGCTCAGGCATTCATGCAAGGACAGAGGGTAGAGGGACAAGAAGAACTGAAGAGAAGTTTGTCATTGATATCAACAAACATGTGATGCAATGCAATGCAAAGCTGCATGACATGCACAGCCATATTGAATGATCAATGACTCTGCTGTCCTTGCTGTTGTCAATAGTCAGCAATATCAATAATGATCAACTTCTTGTTATAGATATCAAATTCACACTTTCACACTTTCTTGATACAAAAATTGTGACTTGCCACTTGTCACTCCACTTTATTTCTTTATTAAATGTAATGGGACTTGCTGCTTGTCAGCCTTACTACTTTATAGAAATAGGATGCATAAGCATCAGGAAAAACTGAGATTCATAATTTATGCTAGTTAGTCCCAATTATTATAATTCATATAAGCATACCTAATTGTGTTTAATTAGCCCTAATTCACAATAACTTAGTCACAATTATTGATTCCTGTAAAAAGGTACTGTTGCCTTAGTATAAAAAATGTATAAATTGTTTTAATGAGGCATAGTTAATGTAGTTATATTCTGGGTATTTGCATTATCATGAATTATCTCATAATTATACATATTTAACTTAATTCCACATTGGGCTTTGGTGTTACATTCACTTATGGTGAATTATTCAGTAATTATATATATTTGACTTAATTCAACTTTGGGCTTTGGTGTTACAACTAATTATCAAAGCCATTGAAGATGGGTTTTATCTTAAGTTGTAACTAGCTGCAATTATAGAATAATTATTCTCATTTTAAAAGATATTTACATAGGATTTACACAAAAATGCAGTACAGATGTTTGTCAGTAAAACTATTAATAAAGAATGTATCACGTAGATCCAGTACTACTTCTCCACTGCACTGGTCCAAAGGAACCAAACATACTTAATTTTGGACATACCAACCACTCAGCAAACAACATGTTTGATTAGCATATATGATTAGATTTTGACAGGACCTGACTCTGTTGCCTGATGCAGCATGGGCTAATAAAAAGCTCAAGGTACCTCCTCACTGTGAAATGGTATCTACTTAACAATCTTAAGAATGAATATCAATGATATATACTTAATATTACTGTGTAATACCAATATTAATTATATTACACAAAATTCATACTCCACAGAGCTCATCTGAGCTGATTCCTAGCACATAAATTTTTGGATTTTTCTGAACCCAACATTTTGCGCCTCTTGGCGCTTACATAATCAGCTTATGTAAGGGTGCTGGAACATTGTGCCTGCTACCTTAAATCAGTACTTTATTGCTCTATTCATATGCTCTATTTCTAGCATCCTCCGTACTTAATAATATCCTATCAAATAATGTCAAGACAGCTTCTATATACTCATTACAATAGAATATATTTGCAAATGACTTTCAGTAAACTTTGAGCAAAATTACCTTCCTATACAGGGAATACTTTTCTCTAAATTCCCTTATAAAGTTTGGTGAAAACTCACTCTCTAAGTAGTGCAAATATGTTCTAATGCTATTATTTCCTGAGTCCTGTGCAAATATATTGCTTATATTTTAGACCCTGAATTTTACTTGGCTAAGTGTAATTACATATGAAGTTCTGAGTGTGGAATAATTCATGTTGTAACTTTGGGGAGTCATAATTCCAAAGGTTCCTCTATTTTTTAGTTCTTTTCACATTTATAGGTACTATGGTATACAAGTATTCATGTAGATGTTTTTTTTTAGCAAACATATGCCATACTATTGTTATTTTATAGCCCATTTTATGTCATTTTTTCTTTCATCTTCCTTTTCAGAGATTTCCCACACTTACTGGAGGCAAGCAAATAATAGGTACACCCATAGCTGCACCCCAGCCAGTCTTTGCAATACTCACAATAGTAATTTTATAATTGTAAAACACTTTATCTAACTTTAAAATTGATGCTTGTATACCTTGGACTATTAACAGGACAAACAAGGAAGCAGCAGAATACTAGTGCTATTGAAATATCTTGATCTGTGTCTAGTGAACGTGACGAAATTCAATTCCCACACTTATTGGTGCAAGTATCTGCATGTAGTGTACATTTTTTATTTACACTTCAGCATAGCTACAACATAAGTACTGAGGAATATGACTCACAATGCTTGATAGTTTGAAACTGCTTTGTAATTGGTAGTTCTTATGTTCAGTAAATCACGCATAATATGTATCATAACAAGTAATAATGTTGTTTCAGCATTTGTCTATTTTAAATGCACAATGGTAGTGTTGCTGCCACTCAGCTCCCACTTGGCTCGGCACTGCTTACTGTCCCTGTAGGATAAAGAGCTGAGCTACTTGAGTGGCTGCTCAGGCACTTATATTACAATAGTTAAGTAGGCATATAGACAGCTCTCATCCTTATGTTAGTTCCTTAGCTTAACACCCCGAGTCCCCAGAATATATATCATTATATTTCAAGTGTGGTTTGGTACATATTTAAACTGGATTTAAGTGTTTATTCATCCAGAAGAGATTAAATAAAAATGTCTATATCCTCAGCTACTGCAAACTCATTCACATTTTCCATCTCCAATTCAAGCATCTGCTCCTCCTTACTTAGTCCCTCTGTAAAGTTAAATGCATACCCAGATCATATGTGGAATTAAAAATTGATTGCATCTTGGTGTCATCGTCTCTTTCCCTGATGACAAAAACACATTCACATGGAACCAAAAAACCCTGTATTGGAAGAAAATCCAAAGCTGCTGAAAATGCTGTTGGGTACTGCAGTTGGTTCTCCAGTAAGTGTAAATTTGATCTTATTTCAATTCCAGACATTATGTAACTATATTCCCATAAATGCCCAGGAGCAGTTAGCTCAAGCTCACTTGGAGCTGTCAGCTCAGCTCAGGATTCAGAGCAAGTCAGCAGGAGCCATGAGCAAATAATGACCACTCAGCTCAGTGAGCTGACAGCTCCACTTAGCAGCTCAGCAGCTCCGAGCTGAGCCAGGGGCAACACTACACTACAGGACAGCTGATTTCAGAACATTAGAGTAATTTCATGCATCTACACACGTCATCTTTTTTTGCCTTGGAAACATGGGATTGAAACTACAAAAGACAAGGGGCATGGTATTTCACTTTTATATTCACCATTAAACAAGCATCAAGATAGAATTTATATATAGTATTTCAGAACTATGAAACAATCCATTGCAATACAAATAGATTAACAGGACCCCATGAATGTGCCTCTTATTTGCTCTCCTTCAGTAAGCATCGGAAATTTCTTCAATTAGGAAGATGAGAGAAAGAACTGACAGAAAATAAGCCATAAATTAAAAATAATAGCTTATATGTTTGTGCAAAAACATATACATGAATAATTATATGCAATAGTACCTATATATGTGGAAAGAACTAAAAAATACAGGAATTTTCGGAATTATGATGTCCCGGGGTTATGACATGGCTGAATTATGGCTATGGCGAATTATTCCACACTCAGAACTTCATACTTGTATGCTCAGTGTATATAACTTCTAGATAGTATAACTGCTATTTCTTTATTGACCTTAGGCTATTACATTACAACATAATTCTGAAATGTTGGTAAAAGGTGATAACATTGAGCTCAAAAGACTATAAGAGAAATGTGGGTATGGGGTGTATGAACAAAATGGATTTCTATGAGAATGACAATGTTCATCATGGTCAATGCAATGCGAAATTTTAATGTCCTAGTCTCTTCAATTAGTCTGACCAAATGTTCCAGTAATAGTTATCACTTCTTGAAACATACAAAGGTCCTTACTAAGAATTATATGGAAGCTTGAAGTCAGTCTATCAACTAACTGTCCATAAATGTAAATTGACATATGTATGTGAATTAACTTCAAGAAACAAAGTGAGAAATGGACTGAGATAATTAGTATAATGTGCCAATGTTAAGAATGTGTGACTGTAATCTTACAAAGACATTGAAGTCTTTGGACTTTAATGCATATGAGTCTTTTTCATCTTTAGCATATTTCTAAAGACATGTAAGATGTCTCAAAGTTCCATGTCTCTTGTTGATGTCACTTGGTGCACTGATGAGCACTCTGAGTATTGCTCGAGGTTGTAATTTTTTTTGTATTGGTGTTAGTATTGCTGCAATTATAAGTGTTAAAGATAATCTACAGAAACAGAGGGTGTTGAGGAGCGATTGATATTGGTTTGATAACTTGCAAAGACGATAAGTAACATAGATTAGACGTGTATGAAGGCTTGACAACAGTGGGAAGTACTGTGATTGACTATGAGTGAACAAAGGTACATGAATAGTGAAATAATGAGTGTTATGTGCATGATTAACTTCAGTATAAACATGTAAGTAAATAAATTGAACAACTGGAATATCATAAGATTACGGAAATCTCAAAAAAAACATCGATATTTTGAATTTAAGCATCTGGGAGTTACAGCAGCAAGTGAAGTTCACTTGCCGGGCCCTTCCCCTATCAGAACTTCATATTCACCAGTCCCATACCATCGAAGCACTGGGAAACTTCATACAGTATGGTTATGGGTGAAATACAGCCATAAACCATTATGGTATGGCTGGCATCCCTATTAAACATGGACTTGCAACATGCACATGCACGCATTGATGTCATGTGACATACTGGCAACTGGCTACAAGCCATTTCCATGCACTGCCATGGCTTCCAAACACATCCTCTCTCCCTCCCTTCATCCATCCTCCCTCTTCCTTCTTCCTTTAACATCCTTTCATTCCCTCCCTCCTCTCGTTCTCCTACCTGTTACCTCATCTAGCAAGTGATGAGCATTGCCCGTCTTGCAAGTGACGGTGCTCTCCTCATCTTGGAAATGATGAGTGCCGTATTGTCCCCCCCTTCCCCCCTCTCCCCCTCTCTCCCTCTCCACTCTCCTTGTCTCGCAAGTGATGAGTAGCGCTATCTCGTTCCGTACCCACCCTCCTCTCCAATGTCTTCTCCCCTTGTCTAGCAAGTGATGAGAGTGGTGTCTAGGACCACAGCATCCCATCCTGCACTCTCCCTCTTGTCTCACCTCCCCTCACTCCCTAGCCCTTGTCATTTTCGTCTGCAAGTGACGAGAACGGGCATCTTTCCACCTCACCCCTGTCTGCAAGTGACGAGGGGGTGTCTCTCCCATACCCCTCCCTTGTCTCGCAAGTGACAAGGGTGAGTGTCTTATCCCCTTGCCTGCACCTTCTCCTTCTCCCTTGTCACGTGAGACAAGGGCAAGCATCTTCTCCCCTCACTCACAGCCATGACCTCTCACTCTCTCCTTCATCTCGCAAGTGACGTGGTGAGGGGACTCCCTTCTCCCTTGCCCGCATTTTCGTCACCCATCTCGCAGCCCCGGACCGCTTGCCTTCTCACCCTCTCTGTCTCATCTGCACCCCCACTCACACCCATGCCCTTGTCATGCATCACATGCGGTACAGATTGTTCGAAAGGTGCCCTTGGATCCTCCCTCTTCCTTCCACCCTCCCGTCCCTACCTCTCGCTCCATTCACCCCTTGTTGTGTAGATGACGAGTGTTGTCTCACCCCCTCCCTCCCTCTCCTCTCCTGCTCATCTTCTCTGCTTCGCTCCTCTGCCTCTGCCTCCCCCCCCTCATTCTAGGCATCTGTTCCCCATTCTCTCCCCCACCTCGTCTTGCAAGCGATGAGTGCATGTCCCTCTTCCTCCTCTCCCCCACCTTGTCTGTCAAGTGACAAGAGTGCACACATCCATCCTCCTCTCCCCCACCTCATCTGTCAAATGATGAGAGTATGCACATCCATCCTCTCCCCACTTATCTGTCAAGTGACGAGAGTGCATGCATCCCCCTCCTCATCACTTGCCAGCACTGCCTCATGCACTCTCCCTCTCTGCCCCTTGTCCCCCTCTCCCTTGTCCCCCTCTCCCTCCTTCCCTTGTCTCCTTCTCCCTCCCTCATCTTCCTCTCGCTCCCTTCCCTCACCCTCATCTCGCAAGTGACAATGGTGAGCTTCTTTCACTATTTCACCTTGTTAGTTAGTTTCTTGTGTACTGTATGTAGTGTGTTGTATTAGTATGGGTAGTTTATTGTATGAGTATATGTAGATGTTGTAATAGCATAGGTATACTGTACATTAGTAATATAGTAATAATTTATGAGATTTTGAAAGAGTCCCTGGACTCCACCTGATTTCATGGAGAAGTATGGTATACAGATGATTAGTATGAAGTACTACTTAATTTGCATAGAATGATATTATAGTTCCATATAATTAGGTCATAATTGGTACAAATTACACATAGAATGCTTTATATTTCTGTATGATTAGGATATAATCAGCTTGAATTAGGACTTAATTAGCATGAATTAGGATATAATTACTCCTACTTAACACATAATTCATGTGAATCTTATTTCAATGTTCCTGTACCACAGCATAATTAGGACTAATTAGTGCTAATTATATACATTTAAGATAATTATATCCACTGAATTTGGGTCCAAGTCCTAATTATGCAAGATTTGTCTACTTATTGTAATTCTTATAATTGATGTTAATTAGATGTTTTTATTATAAAGAGGTGTAATGATGCATAACATACTGGTAATTATGGTGAAGTATGCCTAAGAAGAGTAAATTATACATCTCAGTTTTTCCTGATGAACAGCAAGAAAGTGGTAGTGGGCTTTGCCGGCCTTAGGGTTTATTTTAAGCTTTATATAAGGTTGGGTCATGGGTGTGCATATGCTACGGGATGTCTTTTAATAGCCAAACTTGGATTTAATTTAAATGGCTTTATTAACTTAAAAATAATCGCAGAGGAAAGTTGCGTAAAAAAAGAAAAAGTTGCGCAAAGAAAAAAAGTTGTGCTACTGGAAAAAAAAGTTGTGCTGCCAGAAAAAAGTTGCACTGAAAAAAAGTTGCAGCCTCATGTAAAAAGTTGCGCCGAATAACCCCCCGAAAAAGTTGCAGCACCCTCAAAAAAAGTTGCGCAGCACAATAAGTGTGCACAGAAGCGGCTGATTTCTTCTTCTGGGAGTGCGTGGGTGGTGTATCTGATTGAGAGCCATCAGAATCCTAGTCTTTTCCATCATTTTCAAAACTGGAGCTTGAATGTCATGAAAACCAAAAACATCTTATAAGACATTAAGCCTTTAATATCATCATAGTGTATTGTAGGTTTGTTACAAGATGTAAGCAGAATGATTATAATACTACCATACGGCATTATAGGACAAGGATTATCATGTGAAATCTTATAAGGCTGTGGGGTCCTACACAATGGGTCTTAATGTATATGACTATGTTTCAAGATAACAACAACATAATCTGATTCATACAGCGTCTTGACATGTTTTTGGAAAAAACGTAAACTGGTGTTTAGTCTGGCTGATTTATGTCAGGTTCAGTATGGACTGCCTTTAGACTTCAGCTTTGGTATAAACCGGTAGTCATAAAAAGGTGTACAGTGATCAATAACTTACAATTAACTAATTTAGAATGCCTGAGAATGTGAAGAGTCGAGAGCTATGAACAGGTAGCGGTTATGATGAGTGTGGGTGAGCCTGGGTTAGTCGGAAGCAAGTCGGAAGTCGGACAGGACAAAGCTGCAGTTGATTCCGGAACATGTGCCGAGACCGTGCAAGATCCGAGGCATGCTGACTAATTCACCTACCTCAGATGTATAAAAGAGTGACGGGTTTCGCATTGCCTTTTACTTCAAGAAAGGTAAGTAGTACAGGTAAAGGTAAGTGAAACTTAGACCAAGGTAAGTATTCTTATTTAACGTATACTTGTTAAGTTGATAAGTTGTTGACATGAGTACTTACTGTCTTTGTATGTACATAAGTAGTCTAGTAATGAATGTCATAATGTATCGTTCTCCAAGAGGTCACAATTTCATAATAAGATTAAATAATATATTAATTCTTATAAGCCTAAACAGTGCTAACAGCTTATAATCCATTAAGTAAAATAGATATATTATAATACTCTACTATTCGTCTCACAGAACCTTTAGAGCACGGAGCTTGACATATAATGTGTTATAAGGCATCCAGTCACGACCCGCAACTATACCCAAGGATCCGTGTTCAATTTAAGGCGGCTGGTGCCTTAAGGCCTTACAACGCACCATAATTCTTTGCGTGGCAAACTAGGTTTTCATGACAAACTAGACTCAGAATTGGATCCAGAGGTATGAAGGCCAGTGAACTCCTGGGAATACTCCGAGTCACTGATGTTAATGATATTTGATTTGCTTTCCTGCAGGTCATGAATCTCAGACCTATAAGTATTCGGATCAATAATTTCTGAAAATACTGAAATATCTCAATGTCAGCTGTATATCATATTCTATTAGTTAAAATTTTGCTTACTGATGAAGACTTTTGACACATCAACCCTGCTCTGTTCACCTTTCAGGTCAAACAAATTCTTCCCAGATATAGTCTTCACGTCTGTGAGACCTAGTTGGTTGCACCACGATTTTCCAAGAAGTGCCACCTTTAAGCCTTTAGCATCAGCAAATGCAAATACGTCAGGAAGGTTCTCTCTCATCCAAGCTAGAACACACTCCTGAGTCCAAAATTTTCCGAAATAAATTCTATGGCCATTCTCTTCTGGTCCACGAACTGCTAATCCCCTTGTCTCGTAGTTGATGATCTCAAGTGCTGATGGAACTCTAGTTCGATTTAGAGTATGAGTTTCCTGCGAGTATTAATCAAGAGGTGCACAGTATTTATAGATACAGAATTTACTCACTGGATCATATCCATCTGGAATGCACACAAGAGCATTTATACCAATCATAGAAGATGTACTCTCTGCAGCCTTATTGAAGATCTTGAAGATCAGCATTAGTAATGACAGTAACAGTAAGCAATACACTGTCATACCATTGGTTTAGACTTTCGATATCCAGTGTGGGCTTCTTTGAGTGCATCATCCACACTCGCCATTTGCTGAACTCCTGTTTCCTCGAATGAAGACTCAAGCCTTTCTTTTACAATGTCGTCGACACGAAGAGATGAATTTAATGATCCAGAAGATGTAAAAGAATTGTGAGCGGTACTTGAATTCAAGATACGTGATCCAGAGGAGGTGTGAGACTTGCTTGGGGGGTGCTTTACTAACTCAGACTTGCACATATCCAATGTCAAGTTCAGAGCGAGAGAGAGAAATATAAATAAAGCAAATGAGTGAATGTGTATAGCAGTACAGACAAGAGAAAGGATGAAGGAGATGAAGGACACAAGAAAGATATTCAAATGATTATATATTATCCGATCCAAGAATACTTACTGCTTTGTGGTGATAAGTCTCGTGTCAGAGAACCAATGTGTTATCCCCTACAATACAAAAATAGCAATGACCCCATGCCTTTCTGTTAGCTACATGAGGAACACCATGCAATTACATCAATTGCTGCAATGAAGTGTTTCACCCTATCTGCAGCACGGTGCATAATTCACCTGCATTTACATACAATGTGTAGTTTTCTAGCTATTTTTGATTGCAAACTTGTACCCAACTCCTTTTCAAATATCCAACCGCATCTGAATTTAAACCATCGTACTGTAAGCCTGACACCAATATAGTGCATGAGGCCTCCATGTGGCTGAAGGTAAATCAATTTCCACTTCCTTTCCCCAAACTTTAATTATTTCAGACTCTGGGTATGCCTCACCTATCCATTCATCGTCTCCTATTTGCATATTATGGGGAACACAGCCTTGATTCCTCACTGCAACAAGTGAGGACCAGAATAGATCTTCAATTTGATTGGTGGGGAACGGACTCTGAGTAGCTGGTGACTTCACCGCCTTCTGCTTTACATTCTTCATTTGATTTTCATGAATGTCAGCAGCAATTCCTGAGAACTCTTCATCCTCATCCTCATCAGACTGCACAGAGTTGGAATCAATACCATCCCGATCATTTGCGATTCCAGTGGTTCCATGATAGTGTTGTAGAATATCCGGATGTACACCCACATAATCATCAACATATGTTCCTTCAACAAGCTTTCCAATGAAATACATATCCTGTGTATTATGATGTAAGTATATTATTAGTAAGTGGACTTTCATACATACATATGGTGATTGATTCTTTGCATTGGTCCCAGACACAGGCTTATTATTCCATAACAATTTGAATTCATCGCAGCTGATATTAATTTCATTCATGAATAGAAAGTGCAGAAGCCACAAATGGTGTGGATTATCCCTTTGAAGGCCATGAAGATTTTCTAGCTGAACAAAAAATGATTTCCACTGGCAGCAAAATTGCCTGCCAACTTCAACCCATAAGTGCTCTATACGTGTATTATGTGTTGAACTTTAAAAAGTTAGTTGCAGTTAAGAATATGTGTGTGATATTACTCATGACCCCCAAAGAAATGAACCCCTATTTGGACCTTGTCTCATAATCATGTGCACTGAAACTAAGATATTTTCTCCTCCTCTGTCACCATGCATCCTTGATGGACATCCATACTGCTCAATTGCGTCCATAAAGAGATCTAAGACTGTAGATGCTCTATTGTTATCACTTGCCCTCAGAGCAGTAACCTTCAGTAAAATATACGAGTCAGTATAAGTATATATATGCTATAGGTGTGTGAAACATACCATTCTGGAATAACTGTCAACCATTCCATGAATAACTATGCCCCACTTAATAAGCTTATGATGGCCATCCAAATGCCATAGGCTATTTGGGTGCTTTACTGTATATTTACATTGCCTTATTTCTCTCCTTCGGTGTAAAATTTGTCCCACTGGATCAACGTGATGTAATGAGTGGTATATCCGCCACCGTTGAATATTTAAGCCTTGTGTATGAAGAAAAGCCATGAGATAATGAATCCCAACATTGGGATTTGTTTCCTTAAATTTGCAAACAAGTCGATCTAATTTGCAATCACTTATTGTTGAGTATTTCTGAGCTATTCCATGTAATCTCATATTGTACTGGAGTACACTCCAGGACATTCCAAGTAATTTAGATAGCTGTGTCATAGATATATTCCTTCATGATGACATTGCTTCTTTTAGGAATTCCCTGTTTACAATTTTGTGGGGATGGCCTGGTTTTTCTGTTCATTCAAAGGTAACAGGTTCAATATACTGTATTTTTGACTGTTCTCTATTTTATAACTGTTTCAATTCCATTTTAATTTAATTCGAAATAATACACGCACCAGTTGTCTGATATCCCTTTTGCTTTTAACAGTTCAACAACGATATCAGCCATAGCATTTGCACAAGTACCCAGCCAATTGGTAGGAAGTGGCCTCATTTGATCAGATTCCAGGGCTCGTAGCAGAGGTAGGCTGTCATGAATGATAATTGCTGCCATTTGATGTAATTGGATTGGATCTGCCTCATCCTGTTTTAGGAGTCGTATCGCCTGATTGTACATTTCAGTAAGCGAGATGTGTGCTCGCTGTGTATTCTCTGGCCAAGTTTCACCTAGTGGTAGGGATGGGAGAGGCATGGCAAATCAATGATCGTATCTGATCAAAGGACTGACACCATTGAAGGGTGGCTTATATGTGAGAGCATGAACATATCTCATTGGATGATCATCTGTCTATTTTTAGTAAAACATGTGGTTCTCCAACAGTGTATAAAAGGATTTTTAAGAAATCAACGAACTTGTCCTCCTTTGTTTTGTTACTTTGTGTTGGACCATGGCCACCAGCATTCATTGTCATGAATTGTTTTATTTTCAATATGGGCATGACATCTGTCGTGTAAGTACTTCTGTAGCCTTCTACTGCATTAATCTGTGTTGATGTTAGTGTATCTGTATTTGCTACAGGTCGACAACACACTATATACGTTACATCGTGACCTTCTGACATATCACTCGGAGGCTTTTGTGAACATGTTCTCTTTCCCACAGCCCTCTGGAGAAGTGGATGGATGCAGTGATGAAAAACCGATTGTTTTGCGTGGGTTTACCTCAACTGAGTTTGAGCACTTCCTATACTGGCTCTATTCACACATGTATGTATCTTGATTCTTTTGTGCTCCATAGAGCTCACCATATTGGACAGTTGCGACTCTTCAACTCAATGGAATGTTGATCATTGGGAGGTAGTCATGGCCATAGGTGACAGATATCTTATCAAAAAGGCGAAGGACGATGCACGTGATCATGTCAAGAAAAGTCTTCGGTATGGAGATGAGAACCCTGCTGTAGTGATGGAACTTGCATGCCATTATGGTATTCACGAGTGGTTTACCGAAGCATTTCGATCACTTGCACATAAAGACATCTCAATCTTGCCACTAGAGGATGTGCAGATGATTGGCATTCATTATCTTTTTTCGATTATGAAGGTACAGCATGCAATTCAGAAGTATCAACATCAGCTAGCCTTTATTGCACCAAAGGTTGTTCATTCTCGGACATGTGTGGATCAGATCATGTGTGGTGAGGCATTTGAAGACAGATGGTGGAAAATTGTTGGAAGAACTTTGCTTGATCCAGTATTTCCTAGAATGAGTAGCAGGATCGAATTTATGCTAGATTCATTTCATTTTCCAGGAATGCAGCAAGCCTGCTGGGATCAAACCAAAGCAGCGATGCCTCGCGAGCCTTTTAATTGAGAAGATGCCATTATTGATCATGCATTATCACACCTACTTCCTATTCCCCAGCCATAACTTCAGCCTTAGGATATTCCAGTAGTTACAATACTTCATCAAATACTTAATACTATCAGTAAAAAGATGATTTGTGACTGGTAGTTATATGCCTTTAGTTGTTCACTAATAGGTATGGATTTATTGTTAGGAATAACACAGAAATTAAATATAAAGCAGCAGAAAGTACAATTACGGCAACAACTTAACTACGGCAAACCGAACTAGAACTACGGTGAATTAATTAATGGATGGAGTGTCATATTCAGTACCGTGCGTACCATCAAAAACTGTCGGCCCCACTGACTATATATATTCCTAGTTGAGCTATTTATGAATCTGGGTGCTTATGTTGCATGTATGTAGCGTGTTGCATATCAGATTATAAGTAGTGAGTTTATAAAGGTGTTATGCACTGCCATTCAATCAGTCTGCAGTGTCTACTGTGAAATGTTTACTAATATCACGATCAATTCACATGTACATGCACATTCTGATTCTTAATATTGCAAAGTCAACTTGTATTTGCTTATATGACTGTGCACACGCATGCATGTATACATTATACACATAAAGTACACCACTTTTCATTCAATATTGGGTGCTCTTTCTGACTTCATGTACTAATCCATACATAGAGCAATGGTGCAACCGAGAACATGCATGGATAAATAAACATCACTTACAATGTTTGGTACTTAATCTAATCACACTAAGTTGGGATCAATCCAGGTCCGATTGATTGCCTTTCATCGAATATTTCCCTACTCATATGGAGCGTCATAGTACCGTGCATGTACAGTATGCAAAAAATTGTACCATGCAGTACCGCTCATGAACAAAGTACTGTAAAGTGGTACCATAAATTACCGTACGCATACCATGCAGTGTTAAAAATGTACCGTGCAGTGTTGGAAATGTACCGTGCAGCGCTAGTGGCTTGACATGCTGTGCATTACTGAAACTCATGTATATTATCTTAGTACCGGTCACTACGGATATTAATTTTACATTGTACAATGAACTTAGTGATACTAATGTATTGTATATAGTCATATTTTGAATTGTCCCAGCTCCGCATGCTACGGATATTAATTAAAGTTGACACCCCACCCCAGTATCACTCACTATGAATGTTAATCAACATGTCGGTTTATTTGATGTAAATTTCTATATATACAGATGGTTCATTCGTTGATTATTGAATATACCATCGCATCTTAGCTATACCAGCCAAGTTATCATGGTTAATATTATTGTACGTTGATAATATCTTGGATTGAACTGAAAATGTTTAATTTTCTTGTAGAAAAATATTCTTGGCTTTTTAGGCAACTTATTTGTTCCCACTGGTAGCAAGTGCAAGAGACTTTCTTCTGAAACCAGTGAATCTTTTTCCGAAGGATCTGCTGATAGTGATTCGCCTCCTCCAAAAGAGAGGAAAAAGCGCAGTCATAGGAGAAAGAAGGCAAGAATGTATGCATAAAATTCACTCCCATCTTTTGGAATGCTCACTTCAAACTAGATCTTCTATATATGAAAATGCTTCAAAGCCAAAATGGCTTGATATTCTCAATAAAGATGGTAAGTCTCTTACTTCACAGTTTAATATGCTGTTGAAGTAACACTTTGACTGCTACTAGGAAAATTAATTGCTTATATTCAAGCGCCAGACCTGGATGAGGAAGTTGATATGAAGAAGATACTGAATGTAACAGCACTCAGTAAGACATACTTAAATCTTATATAAAACTCCAATTTATTTGACTTCACTGTTTAGTTTCTCAAGACTCTGAATTGACTAATACGTCAAGCACCTGGGTCAGGGTTTTGGATATGGAAGGTGTGCTGACATTATAATTAATTCATGCTATCCAATGACAAAATGGATTGTAACCATACAGGATCTGTTATTGCTATGGTACAATCACCACAAGTTTCTGGAGATCCAAGAGATGTAAATAAGACAAACAAACCTGAAAGTGAGCTGTTCAACACATTAATTTACCAAATATCATTCTAATTTTGATCACAGTCTTGCATAATGTTCATCTCAAGCAAAAGAAAGAGGAAAATATCAATGCTCCATTAGCAAATGCTACTCAAAAAATGATATCTGGTCCTGTTTTTGATCCAGCTATGTGGAATGGATATCCAAATGGTATTTGGGAGACAGACTATTCTAATGACTTTTTATATGAAACTGGGAATCTTAAGCATCAATGGGCTACAACTTCTTCTAGTGGTCAAAGCAAAAAGGATGGCACTAAGAGTGACCCAGAAGCTTCTAAATGGAAAGATGGAGCAATTTATGACTGCAAACGTCTTGGTGTAATTAATTGTGACTGTCAACCTGCATGCCATATTGCCTATCACCCAAAAACTCGATCTGAAAGTCTACAGCTGCAGCTTCAACAGTCTTGGGTGTGTGGTGGTAAACTCATACTAAAAGACTGTGGAGTCATTTCTACAATGTATAAGTGGGCTGGAGGTGCTCATTTTTATAATAAAGGAATACATAATCATGATATTCCTTCAAGAGTTGTTACTCCATTAAAGCAACAGAAGGATAAATTTGTGAATACAGTTCACAAGTTCCCACATGCTGGTCCATCAGAATTGTTGACAGGCCCTCGAGCACCAGATGGAGTTCCTGAAGAATCTGTTGCAGAAATATCACCTGCTTATGCAAATTTAGAAAGAGTTGCAAAAGAGCAAAGAGATATAAAAAAAGAAAAGGGAAATTTATACTCTGAGACTCTCACAGTAGAAGCATTCAAAGAATTTTCAGAAGAACACCCAGACTTCATTGTTTATGAGTCAATTTTTCCTGAAACTGTAATTTGTTTTCAGACTGCCTTTATGGCTTATCTGCTTGTTACAAATAAGGTATTTACAAATGCTGAAAATGGAATTGTCAGTGATGCAGCACATGGTTGGTGGAAGAATCGAAAGGTTCTTTTGATTGTCTCATCTGTCTACTGTCCAGAGATGTCATGTTGGGTTCCAGCACTGTTCTCTTACAGTGATGGGGCAACTTCTAGACATTATGCAAAACACTTTATTGCTCTCTTTGATAGCATGTTTACTGAAGCAAAGTGAAGAGGTATAAATTTAACTGATAGTGACTTTGCTAATGTAAATTTTTTCTACTTGAATGTTTTAAGTCCTTAGCTAATTTAACTATAGGTTGTGGATTTCAGTGAAGCAGAAAGAAATGGTTTTATTGAAGCATTCATTCAAGTCCATTCTGTTAGAAATGATCCTTGTACTATGGCAGAACTTCAAGAAGCAGCTGCAGCATTACTGTGTGGTTGTAGAGAACATTTCTGTGCACACCTTACAAGAATCAAGCGGATGCATTCTGTTGTTCCCCCTGGTCTTACTGATGCTTTTGAATCTAGAGTATTACACTTGCTAGAAATTGAGAATAAGATGGATTTTGAACATTATAAGAACCTTATACTGTGGGATTTTCCATTAGCAAAGCCATGGCTAAGCTGGTATTTACGTGATAGCATAGCCCAAATGCTCCTTTTCTCACAATGACAAATGGACCCAGTTATTTGGGATTCTATTCCAGATACCACCAATGCAGAAGAGGCACAGCATTGGAAGCTTTATCGCTCACAGGGATGAGACCATGGTTTCTTGGATGGCCTTTGCTCACTATATGCAATTGCTGTCATTGCTGAGAAGAAATATGACGTAGTCTCTGGTAAGAAGTTTCTTGTACTTACAGTATTACTGTATCATTTCGACTGAATGTTCAGTCATGCGTCACAGAACCTCTCTGAACTGAACAAATTTCGCATTTGTCACGTGTCACAGTTGGGTTTGAACAAAGGTTCAGCGAAACAAAAATAGGTCTAAATTTCAAAAATTTCTCGTGCATTTCAAGTTAGTGTACATGTAAATTAGATAGGGTGGATAAGTACTCTAATGCTCCAAGCATTCAAAGAATACAAAGTATTTCTACATTTTTTCTGTAAGAATATCTCCTACTACCTCAATAGTAGTGCTCTGGCTCACCTAAAATGTTGAAAATGCGAAATATAGGGGGATAATTGATGCTGCAGTTAGCTACAGCATTTTTAAGTGGAAGGTGTCCTTGTAATTTGTTATCATTGTTGTCTTGTTTGAGAAACTTTCAGATTGCGGTCCATCTTTTACACATTTCAAATTTTCAGTCATACCCACATTGAACAAATTTCATTGATGTCACGCACAAAACATCAGTCTGAACTGAACAATGAACCAAAGTTTATTGTCACGCCAAAAAATCTTGAACATTCGGTTGAAATGATACAGTAGTATATTTATATGCATTTATTTAGTTGGAGGTGTAATTCGGTGGGGACGCCCTCAGCGTTGGAGAAAGCACACCTGTAGAGGTGTAGTCCTCTACAGGGTGAGCCTTCCTCAGTCCCAAGTGTGTAAGACCAGTTCTATAGGGAGAAACTAGCTACACAGGCGTAGGGATGACGGTAAGAAAGACTAAAGAGTGGTGATGTAAGCGAGTCTACTTATGTGCTACTGTAAACCTTAACCCAACTCTTACATACTCCCCTACTAGATTGATCCCAGGGGGCTCAATCTCACCTGGAGAGAGCCAAAGGAATGGATGGATGGAAAACTACCTAGAGCAACCATCCAAAAGTCCACCAAAAACCTAGGAGAAACACCCTCAACAATCACAAACCAAGGCCTCACCCCCACCAAATACTAGGCAGAGCTGACAAGGTGACCATGCGAGGCGCGTAGGGACCACATATAGGCTAACAACCAAGGCCTGCTCAAGAAACAGCCTCTCATAGACTGTCCAGGCGCGTAGGGACCACCCATGCTAACAACCAAGGCCTCCTCAATAACATAGACCAACCAAAGAGAGGCACATAGGAGATATTTTGAAGAGAGAGTTTGTGTCGAAGGAGTGTGATGGTAGTGATATGAGGTCGGTATCACCAGAAATGAAGGGGAATGCGAATACAACACAGATCTCCGAGATGAGCAAGGCTCCAGCAGTGATAGGGTGCAATAGGGACCCAGCTGAGTATCCAGGTGCTGGGATAACGGCGCAAAAGAGGCTGAATAGGGGATAGGAATGGGGGGTGGTAGAAGGAATGGAGGTGTCGACGAAAAATGCGATAGCGCACGATCCAGGCGTCGTAGCGTGACGCGTAAGGATTCCTCGGAAAGGTCTGAACGAGGGCTACGCACACCCAAAAGAGCGAGCGGAACGAATCGGAACTGAATCCGAGACTGTCCGAACATCGTGGGGGACGTCGACGGCGATGGTGAGCCAAGGAGTGGTCGGATCGGGATGAATGAGGTGGCGATGGAAACGTATCGACGAGTGGAGTCGAACGCAAAAACAACCATGTGAATACGTGCCTTCGATCCCGAGATATGGCCCAACCATCATATGATCACCTCCTACACAGCCTGAAAACCCCAAGAGAATCCTTCAATGAGCAACCCAGGAAAGCCACAAATGCTGTTGAGCACTAGAACTGCAGAGCCAGAAGGTAAGAGGTCAGAGAACCTCTCACAAAGGGTTGGAGATAAGAGTTGGGTGAGACCAGCCTAACGCTGGCAGCTGGCAGCCTATAGCAGGCTACGCAAAAAAGTGTAGAGGTGTAGTCCTCTACAGGGTGAGCCTTCCTCAGTCCCAAGTGCGTAAGACCAGTTCTATAGGGAGAAACTAGCTACACAGGCGTAGGGATGACGGTAAGAAAGACTAAAGAGTGGTGATGTAAGCGAGTCTACTTATGTGCTACTGTAAACCTTAACCCAACTCTTACAACACCCGTAAGAGTCATAATCCATTACAAACTAATGAAAGACCAAAAAAGAATGATGGAAGACCACCTGATACAATTCAAGAGCTTGTTCCAGTTAAATCTATGACTGGACATTCCAGTTTTATATGAAACCGCAATTCCTGCTGGCTGGACACATCACTTGAACTCCTGTTTGTTGCTCTTTCTCAAGATTCTGGTGATTTTGAAGAGGCATTATGAAATTACAAGATAGTCCACTTTTAACTTGAGTTATAAAATTCTTCAAACAGTGGATGGTTGCTCAAAATCAAAAGACAGAGATGAAGGTTATTAAAAAGCTTTCAAACAATCAGAATGCTTTTAGAAAATGGCTATCAAACAACAAAATTGCTGACTCTACTGAAGATGGATTTAATGTACTCTGGGTAAGTGTAAATATTCAATAGTTATTTATTTCTCTTATATTTCGATACTAGTCCTGGCTATTTAAAATCACTCGAGCTGAAAGTAGTGATGAGAGATATCTTGCTCATCTATATTTTGAAAGACTTGAGGCTTCACTTCAAATTTGAAGAGCCAACACATCTGGTATTCAGAATGCTCAACATATGCAGATTGGAAGATCACCTCACTGTCAAATATATGCAGCCTAACATTGACTGATTTTGAGTCCTGTCTCAATGGCCAAGTTCAACGCTGGGTCACATCTCATACAGATACAAGGATTACCACAATCACTGATCAACAGTGTTATAACTGCTTTAGAACTGTTGATGGTGATGTGCTCTGTGATGGAAACAATTTTAAAGTGGATATATGGATAGCAATCCCTGTAATATTGATTTTTAATGTGGATGACCAATGTCTTCTTGCTAATCCACCTAAAGAGTGGAATTTTCCAAAAGAAATCTGTCCCATTACAGGCACTAGTGCAGAGGAGAAACATGGAATAATTTATGACATGGTGGGACGATCATTTTTTGATCGTTCTAAGAAACATTTTACTGGACGTTATGTGATAAAATCCAAAGTTTACCACTCTGATAGTATGAGAGGTGGATTATCTACAGAGGTACAAAATATTACAGTGGATGAGGCTCTATGGATCACAAATCCAGTTACCTAATGGGTGTCAAACATCAAGTGCTATATACAGGCTCCGTGGTGGCATTGTTGCTCAGGAACAGTTCTTTAAAATACAGCTTCAGTGTCTAAAGCAGGAATATAGCATTCAGTTATCTGGTTCTCTAAACCTTCAGACCACTTCTTTTTTTGAGTATATTGGTAAAGAGCTAGCTCTCATTCCTGAGGAAGAAAGGCCATGGGCATCTGATAATCTTAAAAGAATTACCCTTGAATACACTCAAGCAATTCCAACCTCAGGTAATGGTACTGATACATTCACTGGGACAATGGGAAGATCAAGAAGAATTGTTTTTGACAGTGAGTCAGAATCATTGCAGTCAGACACATCTATTTCTACTGCAATTGATTTACATGCTGATGAAGAGCATGCCTCTGAAGTGGATGAGCTCAGGAGTGAATATAATGACCTACCTTCTATTGAAGTCTTGGGAGTTAAACCAAGAAGTCTTGTCCAGGAGAATAATGATGCACAAAGTGACTCACCTTTTTATTGTCACTGTGGAAAAAGTGGTAATGGAGAAGATATTGATGAAGAAGGATCACTAGTAATTCAATGCATGTCGTGCAAGAACTGGATGCATATTGCATGTCAGAGAGGTGGACATGCATCCAATCTCACCCAGAAAGCAAAGTTTCTTTGTGATGAATGCCTATACCCTAATGCTCAACTAAGTTTGCTGTCATTCAAATATCCAGAGTATATTCTTTTTTTTTTGATATCAGATGTATATACTGACTTCTTGCTGCTTTAGACCTCGAATGCCCTGGAACTGGACTAAGAAAAACCTTACTGATCGTTTAATGTAAGAACATGTATTACTTCAATACTAATTTATTCATTTGTTCTTTCATTTTAACAGAGCTGGGAAGGGTGCACTAATTCATATAGAGCCATACTGGTATCCTGCAAGAATAATAAGGCAGGAAGAGCCAGGAAGTGGTGTTTGGGGACTTAATGTTGGCCCTCTTCAAGACCATTGGAATCCCTATTCTAATCTCCCACATGATTGGAGTGATCAAAATTTTGAAACTCATGAAAGTGATCTGGAGGTGAGTTTTATAAATAATTGGTGAACTATGCTAATGCTCTAATACCCAATTGCTGGGCACAAAATTTAGATTGGACCTGATTATAAAGATGAATAACTCATCAAGATTTCATGAAAATACTGGAATACTACTGTTAAAATCACATGATTTTTTGTACATATTCTTTTCCTTCTTTCAGTTCAATTTATACCTATAACTCAGGATCAACCCTTATCTGTTTCATATATTTTCCTTTATTTCAGTTATGCTGCACACAGCCCATTCTTGCTCCTCTGATGTGTTATATCAAGAGCACAGACATTCATACTGTTATATGGTTCACTTACCTACAGCACCCCTGATTTGTAATATCAAGTGCATAGACTATATTTACTTTACCCTATATGAACAGACCACCCCTGTATTTAGTTAAATAGCTACATAACTAACTTTTGCTTCTCTTCTGATGTAGTCCTGAAGTCTTCCTGAGCTCATATTGAGCAGTCTTGACACTTGGGCTGCTTCACTACATCTTGTTACTGATGCCATATATGTCTATTATTTTACTGAGTATATTACTATACATTCCCCCTCACTCCCCTTCTGTCTGGAAGTGTTCTTAGCATTGATCTTCTGTGTAATTCCCTCCAACTTGCCACCCTTTTATGTTGTTTTAGCAACCATAAATATACATGGTATTATCATACATTCCTATGTTACATTTGTTTAAATTGCGATTTTTCTTCAATTTCAACAGCTGAATAAATATAAAACATAATTTATATTGATGTTAGTAATTAACACCAAGTGCTAACTATAAGATATGAATTATATGTGATAAAAGTAGATGAGAGACAGAAGAAATAAGTATAGACTGGCCAACAGTTTTTAATGGTACAAACAGTACTGCATGGTAGACGATGTACCATAAATGTACCGTGCATCAATTAAAATTGCCATGCATATCGTACATCATTTAATATACCAAACATGTCACACATATGTCATGTTCTCTTAACTTACAATTTTTTCGACTTTGACAGTTGAAAGTTAAATACAATAAGATTTGACAAGAGACCAAAAAATGTTTTTACATGTGGGTGATGTGACATCAATGTGTCATGCAATGTACCGTGCAAACTGCACATTTTTCTTGGTACTGTGAAAGTACTGTACATGACCATACAGCTATAATTTGACATATCATGCATGTATGGTACAGCCAATCTGGTACCATGCAGTGCCATTCAATGTCAAACTGTACCATGCAAGTACCATGCGGTACCATGCACATCAATTATCAATAAATGTTCAACTCTTGACTTTGACTAAATGTTGGTACACTGTGCATTTAATACTGAGTAATATACCTGTATACATCCCTACTTTACTTACTGCATAATGCTGTTCTACTTGACATATAATTGATTATTATAGGCTACAATTCGGCCTTCTCATACTGCAGTGATAACTATAAACATGTAATCACATGGTTCAAGCCTCTAGGAGATCTCACATATTTTTAGAAGGTATGTAGTTATGTTTTATATTCCTGTCAGTGTATATGGTACAAAGACTAAGCCCCCTTATATGCAAATAAATCAAGATTACAATAATAGTACCATGAGAATATCTTAATGTACTTATGGTCAATGTACCTCTAGAGCAGCTGTAATGCTTTTGTAAGGTATATATGCATTATCACGCTCTTATCAGTGCTTGTAATATGATATTCAAGGCCACAGGTAACTTAATCTACAGAAAAACTGCAGAAGAGCTTGGGGGGTACCATGTGAATATTTTAATGTACCGTTCAATACATTGATGTATCATGCAGTACTGTGCGGTGTACCGTGTGAATATTTTAATGTACCGTTCAATACATTGATGTACCATGCAGTACCGTGCAATGTACCATACAGTACCATTAAAAACCACTAGCCCCTGTGCAATGTACCATGCAAACTGCACATTTACTGTAAATCAAATTTGGTATTGTACCCACTCCCACTTAATAGTGGTATGTACAATTAATTGATTTGTTATCATCAACTGTGATATATAGTTATTGCGCTGAGCAGTAATTTTGATTGAATACTATTTATTTCGGAGTTTTCTCAAGTAGTTCATTTATGATTGATGTATGGTAGTGCATGGTACAAAAATTGTGTTGTTGCATTCTGCTTATCACAGAATGCTTGCTTAAGTGATGTAATATGCAATAACTTTGATATAGAGATACAGCAGTCCATATAACGATCAAACATTCAATTTCTAATTTACTTGGGTCTGACAAATAGGAAGTCTCACATAAATATCATTATATCTCGGTATACAGTTACCTTTATCTTTTAGTATTTTAATAGCTTATACTGTATATATAGTACATCATATATCCAAAATCTCATGTAGATATACCATGAATAACAACTCCTGTAAGCTATTTAGTAAATTGTATGATACAAACATAGTTGGTGAATTAGATTGTGTATATCTCTGCATTAAATGTGTTCAGTATTTCATAAATTTATATTCCATTAGAATACAATGGGAAAAATATGTGTACAAAATTTAAAGGTGGTCAATACAGGGAGTAATGTGCTACAAGCCAATTAATGCGAGAATACCTCGCATTCTGGGTGGGAAAAAGCATGGTTGCCATCATTTTTGGCAACCACATGTACCATGCATCATCAGAAATGTACTGTGCATCATCAAAAATGTACCGTACATTGTACCGTGCATACCGTAAGTGTTACCATATTTTTTTTGATGTACCACACAGTACCGTGCAGTGTACCGTGCAGTACCGTTAAAAACCACTAGCCCATAGTCAGTGTGAGTACACATCGAAGTACTGCATCTTGTAAACCCCTGTCTCAGACTACACAATGTCTTTATGCTACTGCACTTCCTGCTCCCCTTCTGCAAAAAGGCACCCCAGAACAATACGACAACATCTTAAGTCTGATCAAGATATACTCAACTATGTACAGAGTAATCCGAGTGCCCTACCCAGCCATATAGTGCACCTTCAGAATTGTATTACAGCTACAGAGGACTCACTCCGCAAATATGAAAGTGAAAAACATTGTGCGCATGTGAACAACTTTTAAAAACAATGTTGTAAACTTACAGTAATATTTCCAGAAGTTAATAATAATGTAAACACCTCAGGTACTTGTCAAGCAAGCACTGGATATAGAGCTCCTGAAGAAATGACTATGATCAATGAAAATATTCAATTTACTGCAGAAAACAGCAAATACACTGTTATGAGCACTGAAACTTACTTGGAACCTATGCCCACTGAAACATATCTGGTTGAAAGTTATGTCACTGATGTAGAGGATCAAGCCTCAGAAGAAGAAGATAATGAATTGTTTGAGGATCGTGATTCTGAGTCAATTGCACCCTCTGCTGGGAAATATTCACTTGAGATTGACATTGAGTCCGAAATAATTGATTTACCATCCCAAGCAGAGAATAAAACTACAGTAAATGTACCAGATATTGTAAATGAACTTCGCAGAAACTTACTGGATGGATATACCTGTCCTATAAATCCACCAGATGAATACCAAGCAACTGTGGAACTCACAGACTCTGAAAGGTTAACACTGGAACACTACATTGTATGGAAGAATACAAATGGAACTGTATTGGCATATCAAGCTCATGGGAATGTACTTCAACAAGCATCTGGCCATAAAATTTTATCATTACATTTAGCTCGCAAGCTAGCAGAGAGAACAACAGAATTTAAAGTTGTAAAGAGAGATATGTGTCCTCGAAGCTGCATTGCATATACTGGAATTTATAAAGATCTAGAATCATGTCCATATGAGAGAAAGGGGAAGATATGTGGGGAGAGGCGGTATAGAGCAAGCACAGTGGGGGACAAAAATAAAAAGGCCCATACTCAAGTTACTATCTTACCAATTATGGCAACAATTAAAGCATTGTTTGCAAATGAAGAAGCATTGAGAATGATTCGAAAACGAGACAGTACCTTACAGTCTGCTTTGCATATTGTATCTTCAACTATTGAAGCTGAAAGAAATCAGCGTAAATACTCTGACTTTAGTGATTCAGATGTACATGTGTATCATTATCGAAAATTGGGTCTGTTTAAGGGTACACGAGATATTGCTTTTGCTATATCTACAGATGGTGCACAATTGACAATGAAAAAGCATTCAAATACCTGGATGCTCATACTAATTCTTCTCAATCTCCCTCCTGAAATTCGCTATAAATCCAGTAATATAATTGTAAATTTTGCAACACCAGGTCCAAACTCACCAGGAGATATAGAGTCATTCCTGTATCCTTTATTTGAAGAAATGGCAAGAGCAAGTGAAGGAATATGGATTTGGGATGCTGTGGAAAGCTCTTACTTTATTTTCTGAGGATATATTACAATGGGGCTTGGTGATATGCTTGGTTCAGCTAAATTGAATGGTATGGCTGGTCATTCAGCAGTTTATGGTGATTGATTTTCAATGGTTAGAGGGGCACGATCACCTTTGAAATCTGGAGCAAAGGCTCAATATTATCCATTAAATCCACCACAGAATGAGATATACAACTCAGAGCGGCCTTTAAAATATGATGTACTTAATTTACCTATACGCACTGAATCAGAGTACTGGGATACAATTCAACAAATTCTATCTGTGAAAACAGTAGCTGGTTGTAATGCAATTAAAAAGAGGACAGGTATATCTTGCCTGCCTTTATGTGCTGGAAGCCCAGCATTTATACACCCATCTTTTTTCCCTCTTGATCCTTTTCATCTATTTTATGAAAATTGTATGGCTTTCATCTTGGATTTATGGACAACTTCCTCAAAAGATGATGAGATTCATATTCAGACAGAAAAAATTCAAAGCTTTGGTGAAATTCTTGCTAGTGCAATGTCAACATTACCTCCAGTGTTTTGTGGACCTGTACGTGATCCATACTTAAAATGACAAAGCCAGTATAAAGTGTATGAATGGATGGCATTACTACACTGGTATCTTTTGCCGCTTGCAGTGGAATTAGGTTTTAATCCTCTATTAATTCAAAATATCTCATTGTTTGTAATGATTGTTGAAAGTTTCATGACTATTCATAGTTGGATGAAAGGTGAACTCAATGAACTCACATGGCTATGCATATTTCAGTTGGCTCATATACCCATGCATATCAAATGGTATGGATCAATTCGTTTAGGCTCACAAGCAACAATGGAGAGAAGTATAGGAGAGATGGGGCATAAAATACGATCTAAGAAGTCACCATATGCCAATTTAACAAATTTGATTGTGGAAAGGGAGCTGACTCGAATTCTTCTCCTTTATCATCCAACTCTTGATACTTTGTCAGTTAAAAATCAGCCAAGAACAAATCTGGATATACAGCTTTCTCAGAAAGTGAAGCTAAGAAAGGTTGTCCATGGATATAACCAGACAGTAGATATGGAAATGAATCTGATATGGCAGTATTTGTCAAACGAACTGAATTCTTCCAGTGATGCTGTATTTGAGAGGTATGAAAAATGCTGTCTACAAAATGGGCAAGTGCTTCAAACATTATTAAGTGACTCAATGCGAGAGCATCCACCCAGGCAATATCGTTGGTTTGAGGTAAGTTAAATTTACTTTTAATTATTGTGAAAATGTATTCTTATACACGATATCTCAGGCGACCTCATCTCCAACTAAAAGCAATATATTGGAAAATTTACTTGGAGAGGCAATGGCATTTTACAAGGTTAGCTATTTACAGAACTTAGTCCCATGCTCGAAAGTGGTGCTGGTATACAAACCACTTGTTAAACAAGAAAACATATTGTATACAGTATTTCGAGCCAGATGGGACAATAGAATGATGGTTTTGGAAGCAAACCAAATTCTTAATATTGTTGGAATATGGGAATCAGAAATATCGCATTATGTGTATATTCTTAGGAAACATCCAGGTCTTTCTTTGCTTCAGGAAGATGAGCTGGGAAAAGAAGGAGACACTGATTTTGACAAAGAAGAAGGCAAAGGAGATATATATAATTATGATTAGAGTAGTAGACATATATTGATAACTAGCAACACTTGGCAAGTACCAGCCCAACTATTATTAAAGGGATATCATATGCACTTGAATAAACTTACAATTCAGAAGTTGTGTACAAATAAAAGTTGAGCCTGAGGTTGTGTTCCACTGGATCACTATTCAAGCACTTATCACCTGCTTCCACCACTGATGCACAACATCATGACAGTCATTTATTTTATCCTCTCTTCACTAGTGTAGAAGGCCAACAGTAGACAGGATTTAAGGGACCAAAAATGGACGCAAATGTATATTAGGTGGGTGAGCGGTAAAAGATGCACCAATGACAATGCTTAGCTGGAGCTTCTGCAGTGCCCAAAGTAAATTTTCCTTTCCTGCATCTATCATCATTGAAGGATTATGATATAGCCCTCAACACCTTGAAGATGGGGAGCAGGGTTCCACTACAATACAAAAGTAAGTATTAACTGAATCCAATCCCACAATGACTTCTTAATGTAAGGTCATTCTGGGACCTTAAGTTGTCCCACACCAATTGGTGGTCGCCCTACATTGATGTTAGTGTCAAAAAGGTATGATACAAATGAGTACAACACTGTTAAACATATCTGGAACCCAAATCGCATTCCAACTGCTTCGCAAATTTGTCTGCCATAATCTTGCAGCCCTTCATCGCAAGTCCAAATACGTTAGTGAGGAGCACAAAAGTCTTGTTGGATGTCCCAGGACTAGGAGCAAGATAAGATCCATTAGCCTGCATAGTTCCAATAGGCTCCCCAGGGAGAACGACTCCTCTGATACAGTCAGAGAAAGACATGATTAGTGTGAGGTGAAGATGTGCAGATGGCCTGTTATGTACTTTATATAAGCAAGAGGAATCTCTTGAATTCTCGAATAAAAAATCAAGTAACATGCTCTGGTCAATATGTGGAGGGGTTTAACACTGGAACCTTCAAATATAGATTTACAGTTTGAGCTTGTTTGAGTATCAAGGGAGCCACTGGCCCATACTTCCTCGCTGCTCAATCAGATTTATAGCATGGGGAGAATGATACCACTTGCTACCACTCCACCACAGTAGTGCGAGAAACATAAGTGCCTCCTGAAAGTATATGTGTCTAGCTCTGTAAGATGTAGGATATGGGGACACAGTGCATTTCAAATCTTATCCTGGTTATAATATGTACACGCCTTCAGTGTATGCATCATAGATACATCAATAAGCCCTATTCATAGAACTGGCAGAAATGTCAGAATTAGTACCAGGAGAAACATACACGCCTGTGGTATAGATCTAGTGTACATATCCTAATCATAGCATGATAAGTACAGATACAGATATCAGGGACAATAGCAGTCCACTTCAGGTGACACAGATCGAGAGAATATGTGAAACATGCTCAAAGCCAACTATACTTAGCACAAATAGAAGCATCATACACACCGCAGTGCATAACCTTAGCCATAAGCAGGATGTTGCAAATCTCGAGAACATAGAACCCATTCCATGACCTGTTCACAAACAAAAACATCAGAAACAGTACCACAAGCAGCATATGCACTGCAACATAGAAACCCTAACATACACACCTCATAGCTAGAAGTAGTTCCCGAGAATACAGGGTCCATTCCTAACATATCCATGACAGACAAAAACGTCAGAGTAACATATGCACCACAGCCAAGTACTTCATAGCTACCTAGGGCATCATGTGCCAGCAGCACTTGCAGCTCGAGTGAACAACCTACATAGCAGACATAACTGTCTGAAACAGAACTGCAAGCAACATACACTACAATGCACCGCAGCACCAGCCCCCCAATCAAACTGATGCGAACCACGATGAAACAGCAAAAGATCCAAAGAATTGTCAGTCTCATACAAAACTTTTGAATTTGTCTCAGTGTACCCAATCTCAATCTGGCTCAACCTTCCTGCCCTCCTGCATTTGCCACACTCATGGTAGATACAGCAAAAATTTGATGAGTGGATCAGTTTAAGCTGGTACAATAGACTATACAAGGCCTATTTTGTTGCTCCTGTATGGTAGTACCTGGATTTGAGGTAAGTATAAGTATGTCATGTATGATTACCTAACAGTTGGTTTGAGCCTAAATTCAAATGTGTTGTCTATGTGGGCAGCCTGAATGTGAAGACATAATTTTATTAGGGGATTGATTGCAACAAAAAATAAATACATGTACTTAACTTGTTTGTGTTCATCACCTATGGAAGAATTATAAATGCTGAGTAGGATAGGACTTGGTTTTATCGATTTATCGTTAATTTTAGGTTGATTTGATATGTAATTCTCATGCTCTCTACTGTGGTCAGGTGATGTGCTCATTCATCAACATCAGGTTCATACTACCACATCATCTCAAGTCCACTCCTGCTAGCACTTCCCGACTGTTGGCCTCAATCTAAACCTACAAAATGTTGAATCACGCCAACATAGTCTCTCTAAGAATGTCTCCAGCACCTTCAATGACAATAACACACTCCATCAAACTCCTCTTCTCCCTCTGGGGCTGCCTCACTCTCTTACTCCCTGCAGTTATCACCTCAATTATCACAGGAGGAATCGCACACCCTTCATGACCTTTGTCATTGGCCCAGGTGCTATGGCTCTACAATTAACATTTAGTTGCAAAATGCGAGATCAGGAATAAGAGGACCATGGAGGAGGTTGCGACAGGTTATGTCAATGTATGTGCTTTTTCCCCTCTTTTTTGTACATGCTTACAGTTTATATTTAGGTCATTTCAAATGTTAGAGGCATCTGCACTATGGCATTTGACTCCGTTTTCGAAGCTTGATCCGATACTGCTGCTGAGAAGGCGCTCTTCACTGGTGTGTGGGGCACATTATCTTATTTACTTTGCTGAAGTCCTTCTATTGGGTTGCATCTCGCTGGCATCTGTCACAACGCTGCTCAAGAACTTTCAAAGTGGTATGTAGTTGTCTTGCAGTTGGTTTGAGCCTAAATTCAAATTGACTGTTGCAGTTTTACAGTTAATTATTTTGTGTATATGAAATCCAGGAGATCTTTCTTCAATTTTGATCTCACATTATCAGCAAAGTATATACTTCCAAATTTTATTATGTGCATGTAGTTCTTGTTCTCAGTGAGTACTTCTAATATCAATTTCCTATCTTTCTGACATCATCCTCAGGTTCATTCACGGCAATCCAGGGTACTTGTTTGGATTAATCACATGACCTTCTCAGATGCTGAGACACAAATTTGCTTCCGTGTCATCAAGTTGCAAACGTGTTTCATTACTATGGCCTCAAATGCATATGGCTACAGCACATTTCCTCAGCATTACTCAACTCCTCAGTATACTACTTATCTTTCACCTCAGAGAGTACAACACTCCATAGTTGCTCCTACAGTCCAACTGGTCCCACAACAGGTGCTGGCAAGTAAGACAAATCTGTCATTGTTGTCACAGTTGGATGTAGGTGATCTCATGAAGCACTCGCATGTGCAAAGTCTTTACCAGAGGAACGAAATATTAGCTTCGCAGAACATGCAGCTAATGAACAAAATGTGCGACCTCGTTTCCGAAGTTCAACAACTTAACAACAAGCTGGAGGCGATGCTAAAGGAGAAATGTGAAAGTTTAACCATGGTACCTCAGACCATGCCAGGGCCAATGGTGTCTAATCTATAAGTGCTTACACCTCTTTTAGACCATAACATTCTAAGCTACTTGTTCCTCTCCAGATATTACATTAATGTTGCAACATCACACAGTCAGCCAGCACCTACTGAGAGCTATATTCAGTCTAGTGGATCCTACATTATGCAGCCTGCAACCTGCCCTGCTCAGTATCTGAAATTGATATATTGGACTCTTGAAGATTTCCAGAAGGATCTGGACATGAACCTTAATGATAAGAATAAGTCACGTCCACCAATGAATAAGGCTCTTCAACATGCAAACGGGGATGAAATCGAACCTGGCTAGTGGAACGCGATATGCTATAATGCTCGCATGATAGCGCTATCTGACCTTGCCCATTTAGCCATCCTGAAGAAGTATGTTGAGGGGCGTACGGGTATGTGCTCACGCACTTTCTACAAAGATCACTATCGCAAGGAGTGGAACAATGCTGTTAGAAAACTCGAGAGTAATAAACCGCTTACTGCCTTATGCACTGGAAATTGGAAGGCCAAACATGTTTTGGGCTATGTCCTCAGTTCTATTGCAAAGAAGCGCCACACTCAGAAGCCCGAGGTTGATTTTGACAATGAGATGATTATCGAGAAGATGATGAGGGTGGAGAGGTGGTGAATGGGAAAAGACAACGGGAGGAGTCATTATTGGATGCTGAGAAACTGAGGCCAAAGAAGAAACATGGTTAGTATGTACATCAATGAATATGTCTTCTGGTATTGATACTCTTTGTTCACATAGTCCTGCCATGCAATGTTGGCGAACCATCAGGTAGCACACCTTATGATGTACCTCCCTCACCTTCACCTGTGCATATGCTGCTGCCACCTATGTTAGCAGCAACGAATGCAGGTATAATTCTAATCTTGAGCTCACACTGTTCAGATGTTTCTTACCAAATATGCATCTAGTACCAGCTTTGGCACCACAGGCTCCAATCCTTGTACAAACTTCAACACAGTGCTCAGGCCTATCACTGTCACCACCTCCCATAGGGTTTTCGACATCAGCTCCTCCAGTACCACTCCATGAGCCTTCTGCATCGGTATCCGTTGGCAATGGTGTTGCAACCAATTTCATTCAAGTTGATGCATCCTGTGAGTATCTCAACAAGTTATATATACAGCCTCTTTTAATAATGTCTTTCCTTTAGATGAAAACCTGAAGAATCTGTTCACTAGCGACCCACTGCTGTCTTTTGTCAAAACGACAGCAGTTGACTTGCTTGATTCAATGGCAAAGTCACCTGACTTCCGGAGCAGAGACTCCTCAGATGATTTTGATGCCCTTCTCCTCCGCATTGAGACCGCTGACTCCAGCTCCCCATACATCAATAAAAACCACAATGACCTTGGCTGGGGACATTTTCAGTTCACAGCTGGCTCTCTCACATGGAGCTCTGTATTAAAGGACTGAGCATGCATCGGGAGCACCAAGAATGTGCATAAGCTGATTGCTGCTGCTCTGAAGACATATAAAGTAGCACGATACATATGCTTCCACAAGAATATCAAGTCCGATTCATTTGTGAGCCTGTGCTACATTCAGAATGTCACAGAACAGAACTGCACCTTCTACCTTGACATGACAGCCATTACTAATGTTCATCTTAGCCAGTTGCCAAAGGGAAGCAATGTGCTGAACCTCCAAATGATAGTGTAGAGGCACAGCAAGAACCTGATAGTGATGCTTCTCAGACTTGCAAAGCATCTCCCTTGCCACAGTGCAATACTGAGTTGAAATCCAAACTTCAGGTAAGTCATCGTGTCAAGTTATATTGCACCATCTGTCAGCTCAAAAACTATACCTGATTTATAGGCACTTCTCAAGCCTGAGCTTCTCTACTGGGCAACCACGCATTGTATAGTGATTGCATCGAAGAGAGCTAGTAAGGACGGTAAGTTAATCATACTAATATGTGTGATAGGAGCTGATTTAATTTGATGAGTAGATCTGATAAGTACTATTCTCACTGCAGATGAATCATTGAGGCCTGGACTTGATGACATCGATACAATCACTGCAAAGGTTTGTTGAAATATGTACTACTGTTCTTATCACTTTTCTAATATATCAATTACTACAGTGCACGAAGGGAAAGAAGTTCACAACTCGCAAGTAGTGCAGCAGCTTGTACGCTGCATATGGGAGGCCCTTTTTAGTATATGCACATTGAGATGTGTTGTCGTTATGGGGTAGAGACCCGAAATTGCATTGATATGCATTATAATATACTTACTTTAGTCTTAATTCTTGTGTTATATTATTTGCAATAAGTATTTACTCATTCTATAATATATTATGCTATAATTTCAATACCTAATCGTGATATTTAATAGCAGTAACCGGGACTGACCTACCGACATATTATTGACTAAAATCCGACTTTGAGTCTACTGTTATTCTACCATCCTCCTACCAAATAATTAACTACCACACAACGAATTAAAACATATATCAACTAAAGTACCTCCAAGGGTTGACTAACTTTTAGACTATCCGACAGCCAGTCAGTGACTACCATCTGACTAAGGGCAGGTGGGAACACTACCGATTACCGACTGAATCTTCGACTACACAGTAGAAGATTTGTAAAAAAACCTGCATTTTTGTAGACAAATAGTCAAATTGACTATTTTGCTACTAATGGCTGACTATTTAGTGCCTGATCATTTTTACTGAGTGTGACAGCTGCTATCAAGGTTAAGCCGAAATGAGCTGCCAGCCAATCAAATCGTTGGGAAGCTGATGCAATTATCATGTGATTTATCCATGTCATGAACATGTTGTCACTCGGTGTTCAACTCTTTCAACACATTCAACTTCCCCACCTTCCCCTTGCTTCTCCCCTCTCATCCCCCATTGCTTTCTGTCTGCACACATATATTACTGTCTTCTTCCCTCAATACTTCTTCTGACCTCCTATGTATTATCTTCTGTTCTGGGTGATAGTAAGAGTTTGGAACTCTGGGTGTATTTGGTTGGTTTTTCATCAAGCCATGTAAGTCCCCATTCTCTTTACTGATATCCTGCTGTTGAAGCTTGAGCTTGAGGTTTGGCTACAGGGACTGTTCAACCACAAGGATGAATACTCTCTCATTCTCACTCTTGCATACATACTCTCTGGCCCTCTTGCACAAACACTATCACACTGTCTCTCGCTCTCACACTCTCTTATGTGTTCCCTCACTCTCTTGCCCTCTCACACTCTCTTACATGTTCCCTTGCTCTCTGGCTCTCTGGCACTCTCTTATGTGTTCCCTTGCACTCTTGCTCTGGTGTACCAAGTCACTCTCATACTTGCACTTGCACTTGCTCTCACACACACCCTTGCACCCCCCACCCCCATGCTGTCTCATGTGCTCTTGCACTCTCTGTCTTGTACCCTCTTGCTCTTGCTCACACACACACTCTTGCACTCTCTCAATTGCACTTCTCACTCATGCTTTCACACACTCTTGCTGTTGCACTGTGTCTTGCATTCACACACTCTCTTGCTCTTGCACAGTCTCTTGGTACTCTTGCTCTCTTGCATATACACAGTGTCTCACTGTACCCCTCTGCTGCTTCTATAACTGAATTCTCTCAGAACAGTTCATTTATTTCCTCATTGTCCCTTGTCAGCTATACGTAGATAATTGTTACTACTTTTATTGTAGTCATTGTATTTAGCTTAGTGGAAATATAGAGTCATAGGTGTTTATTGGTAATCTATTGTGAGATAAGTCCACCTAATCATCTTGCTTGCAAGGTTTTCTCTCAGAGTCAAAATGGGGCACACTTTCAACTTTCACATGCACTCTCACATGGTCACATATTGACATGCAATGCTCGGGCTCTCCTTGAACTCGAGCTTTCTGAGGAACATACCCTACTCGCATGTAATGAATGTAACGAATGTATGAATGTATGTCCTGTATCATCTTCAATGTGACTGGGCTTTAATTTAACTTGTAGAGCACTCTCTTTACACTTGATGGGGCATGTCTGATATATCAGCCCTTGTAGTTACAGTACAATCCTGATGTATGGATCATTGTAAACTACAGGTGAAGTGCTGATATATCACACATTGTAGTTATAGTTCCATCTGCCTGCAGGCAGCCAAATACAGATCGTATTCACAGCAATTGCCCTTTCCCTCATGTTCATTTACTAATCATCAAAATTCAAGATCTGAATCTGTAAATTTAAAATAAGTAGATTTCAATATAATTGTTTTGCACTATCCCAAGCAATTCCACCTACAGGCACTGAGACAGCTAAGTGTAGAATGTACTCACAGCAATGCCCCTCACCTCGTGTTCATTTTTAATCTGTGTAAATAGTAGGTGTCACATCAATCCATAAATGCCTCCTGCAATCCCATGCAATTTCCATTTGTTCTATATTATAATATAGCTTCAAAAGGTTTTGCACTAAAGCTGCTGCAACATCTATGTATGTATGGTTTCCTAAATTTGTTCAAAATAGCGGAATGTATCTATTAAAAAATCTTAGGGAGCATATTATATTCATATGTGCATTTTGCAGTATCATAGAGAACTATGAGATACCACAACTACAACACTGTCTGTTTGCTCATTATTGCAGGGCCAACTAAAGAGACTGCACAGTGCAAGCAAGCAATTGTATGTGTACTCTCTGTCTGGAAGCGCGCTTACATAACTCAATTCACACAAACACTGTGCCGGCTATGCTGCAATATGCAGAGGGTTATGCAACTCAGATACATAACATTTCTACATGTTTTTCGTTGAAGTGCAAGGTAAAAATATCATGAAACTTATATTATATATACAAGATTATAAATATACTGTTTGGAGTCCATTTAAGACCACTTGGAGTTATGGTCTGACGAAAAACCTTAGACCTTCAAAAACTCAAGTAATTTTATATGTCTTTAGTGTACAGAATCATCTGGTTAAGTCCTTGTACCTAATAATATGTTTCTCATTTTGATTAAGACTTATAGCAGGTATGTTTACGAGTAACCCATGAATATTCAGGCAATTACCCATACAAATAGGCCCACAGATACAATGGGTATGGGCGCTGCATGGGTAGGTAACCAATGGACATGTTGGCATAAGTATCAGGCAATTTGGATCATAAAAAGCCCAGGTTTTATGAAAAAGTGATCACAAAATCCCTGACTTCCATAATCACTGCTAAAATCTAATGGTATTCATTATTATTAATGAATGTATGAGTGATCAAAGGTGATTATTGGATGTTATAATAGTGTATGATGGATATTAAAGGGGATATTGACTACTAATGAATACTAATGAATGTGAAAGTGATCATAAGTGATCATGATATGATATAATAGTGTATTATAGTGTGTAATGACAACTAGTGAATACTAATGGATGTGTAAGTGATCATAAGTGATCATGGTATGTTGTAACAGCATATTATAGTGCATAATGATGACTGGTGAATACTAATGGATGTGGAAGTGATCATAAGTGATCATGGTATAGTATAATGGTGTATTATAGTGTGTAATGACTACTAGTTAATACTAATGAATGTGGAAGTGATCATATGTGATCATGATATGTTATAATAGTGTTTTATAGTGCATAATGACTACTGGCAAATACTAATAAATGTAGAAGTGATCATAAGTGATCATGGCATGTTATAATAGCATATTATTGTGTGTAATGCCTACTAGTTAATACTAATGAATGTAAAAGTGATCATAAGTGATCATTGTATAAATAATAGCATATTAATTTATAAATGAATATAGGAATATCACATTTTCCCACATGTCACACCTGTCACGCTCGTCACATCCGTCACATATGTCACGAGTGTTACGAATGTCACGCTCCACATATTTGTCACAAATGTCACATATGTCACGTATGTCATACTTGTGACACTTGTTGTGTATGCCACATATGTCACACCTGTTATGTACGTCACATATGTCGCATTTGTCACATTTGTCACATCTGTCACGTATGTCACATCTGTTATGCATATTACATGTCTCATGTATGTCACACCTGTCACACCTGTTGTATTTGTCACGTATGTTATGCATGTCACATTTGTCACACTTATGTACATTACATATGTCACATTTATTATGCATGTCACATGTCTCATGTATGTCACATTTGTCACACGTGTCACAGTACGAATGTCACACTCCTCATATTTGTCACATCTGTTGTATATGTCATGTATGTAGCATTTGTCACACTTGTCACACTTTTTATATATGTCACACCTGTTATGTATGTCACATTTGTCATGCATATCACATTCTTACATGTCATACTTGTCAGATTTGTCACACTTGTCATGCATATCACATTTATCTTACATGTCACACTTGTCACACTCGTCACATATGTCACACATTTTACTACTGGTCATATATATCACACTTATCACTCCCATCTGTCACAAATGTCATGCTTTCCACATTTGTCACCCTTTTCCTGTCTGTTATACCTGTCACACTCTTCAAGCATCATTCATATAACACTTATCATATTTTACACATTTGTCACATTTTTTACATATTTGTCACATTTTCCATGTCTGTTATATCTGTCATACATTTTCTCTCATTTTGTTACACTTTTCTTACATGTCACATTTTTCAGTTATATTACACATCATACTTCTATAAATATTACATACATTACAAATTGAAGATTCTATTTCATTCCCTTACTTCAAACCTGTTTTGGTGAACACATCTTTAGTGTACCAATCTTCAGTATTAAAATAGAAATATATGACTTGCTATAATATATCTGAACACAAAGAACTGCATTGTACACAGCACACAAGTTGAAGTCAAGATCCTTATGTTTCTGATCTTTGTCAAAGCTCACACCAGTATTTAGACATTCATACAGTTACATGTGTAATAATTGTCTCAAGAATGAGTGGTGTCAGCCAATTTGATCGCAAATTGCTCAGGAAAAATGAGTGCTAGTGATCCTGATTCTCCACTAAAAAAATGAGTGCCATTTTTATAAGGCATATTCAGTAAATGTAATGGAGTGGTGATCATTGGCACTCATTTATGTATTGGTATTGACAACTAGGGGATTATATTAGTATAGTATGAGGACACTCAAAAGTGATCATTTTAAGAATATTAGAAGGTGATCATTGGCACTCATTTATGTATTGTTGTTGATTACTAGTAGTATAGTATGGAGGCACTCAAAAGTGATCATTTGAAGAATATTAGAAGGTGATCATTGGCACTATTTATGTATTGGTATTGACTGCTAGGGGATTATATTAGTATAGTATGGGGACACTCAAAAGTGATCATTTTAAGAATATTAGAAGGTGATCATTGGCACTCATTTATGTATTGTTGTTGATTACTAGGGAATTATATTAGTATAGTATGGAGGCACTCAAAAGTGATCATTTTGAGAGCATTAGGAGGTGATCATTGGCACTCATTTATGTATTATGGTTTATTACTAGGGGATAGTATTAGTATAGAATGAGGGCACTCAAAAGTGATCATTTAATGAATATTAGGAGGTGATCATTGGCACTCATTTATGTATTGCTATTACTGATTACTAGTTGATCTGCGCTTCGCATTTGTCACGTACTTCCCGCATGTCACGTTGGTCACACATATTCCCGCGCCTCATATTTTCCCGCGCATCGCATTTGTCACGTACTTCACGCGCGTCACGTTGGTCACATATATTCCCGCGCCTCGTGTTTTTCCCGCGCATCACATCTGTCACGTACTTCACGCGCGTCACGTTCGTCACACATATTCCCGCGCATCGCATTTGTCACATACTTCACGCGCATCACGTTGGTCACATATATTCCCGCGCCTCGTGTTTTTCCCGCGCATCACATCTGTCACGTACTTCACGCGCGTCACGTTTGTCACACATATTCCCGCGCTTCGTATTTGTCACATATTTCCTGCGTGTCACATCCGTCACATATATTCCCGCGCTTCGCATTTGTCACATACTTCTTGCGTGTCACATCCGTCACATATATTCCCGCGCTTCACATCTGTCACATATTTCCTTCGCGTCACGTTCGTCACATATATTCCCACGCATCACATTTGTCACATTCTTCCCGCGCGTCACGTCTGTCACAATTCTCCCACACTAAGCATATATCACACTTGTCACGCTTTAGCGCGTTTGTCACGCTTTAGCGCGTTTGTCACGCTTTAGCGCGTTTGTCACGCTTTAGCGCGTTTGTCACGCTTTAGCGCGTTTGTCACGCTTTAGCGCGTTTGTCACGCTTTAGCGCGTTTGTCACGCTTTAGCGCGTTTGTCACGCTTTAGCGCGTTTGTCACGCTTTAGCGCGTTTGTCACGCTTTAGCGCGTTTGTCACGCTTTAGCGCGTTTGTCACGCTTTAGCACGTTTGTCATGCTTTGTATGCGCGTCACGCGTCACGTTTGTCACGTTCTTTATGAGCGTTACGCTTTTATGCATGTCACACGTGTCACGTCTCTGAGGCGCGTCACGCCGTGACAATCTGCATGCATGTCACACTTTTCACATGTTATATATGTCATTTTTAAAAATGCATCATGTGTTTTTCATGCATGTCACATTTTTCAAGTGCATTGCAACTTTTTCACAAATATCATGCTTTCCAATCGCATTAGATTTTTTTATCTCTACCACTATTCAAGTTGTCATGAGAGTGGAGTAAGTATTTAATAGTATGGAGTAAATTACATATGCAGAGGAAACAATATGTACTTGTAGAATTGAAGATTGTAACATGGAAAATAACAATTAAAAGTTATAGAAGTGTGGTAGTGATAAGAAACTAAAATGAAAAATATATTGTATATGTAGTAGAAGTCTTGCCCCCACTGACAGAGCATGAGAAAGTTGGAAATGGCATCATATAATGTTTAATAATCAGAACTAGAGATGTAATGAAATGACAAAGTAAAACTATAATGGTTAGTCTGGATATGAGAGATGATGAGGTGGAAATATTTAACAACTGAACAGAAAAGAACATATACTGAAAGAACTACATATGAATAGCAAATCTGAAAGAATGGTGAGTATATGTGATTCCACATCACATCTAACTCACATGTCTCAGTCATTAAATGATAATGATTCTTGCATTAACTATTGGATATTCTTATATCTTCAACACACATTATTAAGTCACATATATACTTGTTCTATATGATTACATGACACTTCTATACTGTCTTGTGTTTCACATCTCTCATTTATATTGTATAGTTCTTTTAGTATTAGTATCCATTCATACATATGAAACCCCCTCTTGTACTTCTCTTCACTTTCTTGCTCAGTGGCCCTCATTTCTTGCCTAAGAAAAACTTACTGTCATTTTTCTATAGTCATGTGTAGTATTGTCATACAGGGTCTGAATCAACAACTGACTTGTCAATGCAAGAGGCTGAATTACACTACTAAGTATGAGCTATGGGTTAAATGTGGCATCACTGAGTGCTCTGATTCCTTGGATATGAAAGGTACCAAAACATGTTCATTATAGATCTGTTGGAACCCCATCAACATGTCACAATCATGATATACATGCAAGTATAATGTGCTTGAAATGTATTATGCCTCTCAAAGATATAACATAAGTAACACCTATGATGTGTGTGAAAAGCATAATGAAAGCCTCAAAGACATGATGAATAGGATGCATGTGCAAATTAAGAAACAGATGTGACTTAGGTGATGAATATGATCAATGTGACACATGATGCAAATGCAAAGTATGACAAATGCACTGTGATGAGCATGAAAAGCATAACACATAGATGTGAAATACACTATATTTTTCATTTTAGTTTCTTATCACTACCACACTTCTATAACTTTTAATTGTTATTTTCCATGTTACAATCTTCAATTCTACAAGTACATATTGTTTCCTCTGCATATGTAATTTACTCCATACTATTAAATACTTACTCCACTCTCATGACAACTTGAATAGTGGTAGAGATAAAAAAATCTCAAACGCGCTAAAGCGTGACAAACGCGCTAAAGCGTGACAAGTGTGATATATGCTTAGTGTGGGAGAATTGTGACAGACGTGACGCGCGGGAAGAATGTGACAAATGTGATGCGTGGGAATATATGTGACGAACGTGACGCGAAGGAAATATGTGACAGATGTGAAGCGCGGGAATATATGTGACGGATGTGACACGCAAGAAGTATGTGACAAATGCGAAGCGCGGGAATATATGTGACGGATGTGACACGCAGGAAATATGTGACAAATACGAAGCGCGGGAATATGTGTGACAAACGTGACGCGCGTGAAGTACGTGACAGATGTGATGCGCGGGAAAAACACGAGGCGCGGGAATATATGTGACCAAGCGTGATGCGCGTGAAGTATGTGACAAATGCGATGCGCGGGAATATGTGTGACGAACGTGACGCGCGTGAAGTGCGTGACAGATGTGATGCGCGGGAAAAACACGAGGCGCGGGAATATATGTGACCAACGTGACGCGCGTGAAGTACGTGACAAATGCGATGCGCGGAAAATATGAGGCGCGGGAATATGTGTGACCAACGTGACATGCGCGGAATGCGTGACAAATGCGAAGCGCAGATCAACTAGTAATCAGTAATAGCAATACATAAATGAGTGCCAATGATCACCTCCTAATATTCATTAAATGATCACTTTTGAGTGCCCTCATTCTATACTAATACTATCCCCTAGTAATAAACCATAATACATAAATGAGTGCCAATGATCACCTCCTAATGCTCTCAAAATGATCACTTTTGAGTGCCTCCATACTATACTAATATAATTCCCTAGTAATCAACAACAATACATAAATGAGTGCCAATGATCACCTTCTAATATTCTTAAAATGATCACTTTTGAGTGTCCCCATACTATACTAATATAATCCCCTAGCAGTCAATACCAATACATAAATAGTGCCAATGATCACCTTCTAATATTCTTCAAATGATCACTTTTGAGTGCCTCCATACTATACTACTAGTAATCAACAACAATACATAAATGAGTGCCAATGATCACCTTCTAATATTCTTAAAATGATCACTTTTGAGTGTCCTCATACTATACTAATATAATCCCCTAGTTGTCAATACCAATACATAAATGAGTGCCAATGATCACCACTCCATTACATTTACTGAATATGCCTTATAAAAATGGCACTCATTTTTTTAGTGGAGAATCAGGATCACTAGCACTCATTTTTCCTGAGCAATTTGCGATCAAATTGGCTGACACTTATGCAGAGCTGCAGCAACGAGAGGAAGAGCTTGCACAGCGAAATCGTGAGCTGGAGGAAAAGGAGGTATTAATATCCGAGAGAGACAATAAACTTCGTCGTTTAGTTGCAATGATGACAAGCAATGGGCTCACAGTACCTGATGACTATAATTAGATATCATCCCCTATGTACTATCGTAAATTTAATGGTATACTGTACCAAATTTATAATATGGCATGATGTTCAAAAGCCAGTGTTTGGTATCACTTTGCAGCTGTAAGTACTATGCGGTTGGTAGCTGTTAGGTGCTTATAACGTTCGTAATACAAGTTCAAGTTAAACACATTCACCAAATGAATCCGACACTGCGTAACAATTGGATATCGTTATTAAATATACCATTTCAACTATCTGGCACAGTAGGAAGGTACGCTAGCTTATGAGTATATGCAAATGAGTGTGGAGTATGCAGTTGGTAACTGTTAGGTGCTTATATTGCTCGTAACACAAATTCAAGTTAAACACATTCACCAAATGAATCTGACACTGCGTAATGGTTGGATATCACTATTAAATATACCATTTCAACTATCTAACACAGTAGGAAGGTACGCTAGCTTACGAGCATATGCAAATGAGTGTGGTGTATGCGGTTGGTAGCTGTTAGGTGCTTATAACGCTCGTAATACAAGTTCAAGTTAAACACATTCACCAAATGAATCTGACACTGCGTAATGGTTGGATATCGCTATTAAATATACCATTTCAACTATCTAACACAGTAGGAAGGTAAGCTATCTTACGAGTATATGCAAATGAGTGTGGTGTATGCGGTTGGTAACTGTTAGGTGCTTATAACGCTCGTAACACAAATTCAAGTTAAACACATTCACCAAATGAATCTGACACTGCGTAACGGTTGGATATCGTTATTAAATATACTATTTCAACTATCTAACACAGTAGGAAGGTACGCTAGCTTATGAGTATATGCAAATGAGTGTGGTGTATGCAGTTGGTTTGGTAACTGTTAGGTGCTTATATCGCTCGTAACACAAATTCAAGTTAAACACATTCACCAAATGAATCTGACACTGCGTAATGGTTGGATATTGCTAATAAATATACCATTGGAATTGTCGAAATAAGAGTGGAGTATGCGGTTGGTAAATAACACTCATAACACAAATCCAATCCAATAGTTCATGTACCATGGAATTGTATTTCAAAAATCATTACTACTACTACAGTCTACAAGAATCGGGAGTTACTACTACAGCTACCACAATATATATGGTTCTGGTGACTACAAGAGAAATAGCAAAGCGGAGTATCGTCTATAAAATGAGAAGAGGCTACGGCTGAATGATATTACTAAGCAATAAATCGAGTGTTAATGTGGCGTCTCTTGGTGGTCTAATTCCTGGGTCATGTAATGGGTAGAAACGATTCTGATTATAGACCCGCTGAGACCCCGTCAATACATTTGACCGACCCATAAACCTCTATAGACTGACCTCTCCAAGACTGGGACTCAATCTTACATCTTATGCTTAGAGGGAAAAACATACAGAAAGTATATGCACTTGTGAGTGTCATATGATTATAGGAGACAATAAAAACTTACAAGTCGAGCGATAGTCGAGCAAGTACAAGAGATACTGTGAAGCAGAGTCTCGGCTATACAGGGAAAAACATACAGAAGGTATATGCACTCGTGAGTGTCATATGATTGTAGGAGATGATAAAAACTTACAAGTCGAGCGATGGTTGAGCAAGTACAAGAGATACAGTGAAGCGGAGTCTTGGCTATACAGGGAAAAACATACAGAAGGTATATGCACTCATGAGTGTCACATGATTGTAGGAGACAATAAAAACTTACAAGTCGAGCAATGGTCGAGAAAGTACAAGAGAGTCGGCAATACAGTGAAGCAGAGTCTCGGCTATACAGGGAAAAATGTACAGAAGGTATTTGCCTTTGTGAGTGTCATATAATTGTAGGAACCGATAAAAATTTAAACTTACAAGTCGAGCGAGTACAAAAGATACAGTGAAGCGGAGTCTCAGCTATATAATGTGAAGAGGTCAATCGTTCGCCCCATGCTTGGAGGGAAAATGCATACATCATCAAGTATCGGGGGGGTCATCTTTGCTATATTTTCGATTTTAAGTGGTGTCATATGCTTGTGAAGATGATAAAAACGTACAAGTTGTTACAGGAGTAAGCCAATGCTTGCGAGGTAAAACATACAAATATAGCAGTGGTCAAGCGAGTACAGTCTATAAAATGACATGGGGTCAATCGTACCCTTATGCTTGGAGGGAGAAATGCACTCTGTCAAGTACAAGGGGTGAAAAAATTGAAAAATCAGTGCCTATAACACAAGAGGTCAATCGTACGTCTTATGCTTGGAGGGAAAGAAACATACGCTTTCAAGTATCAGCGAGTACAACCATTGACATGGGGCCAATCATACCCTTATGCTTGGAGGGAGAAACGTACCCTGTCAAGTACAAGGGATGAAATAAAAGAAAAATGAGAGTCTATAACACGAGATGGGGTCAATAATATGTCTTAGGCTTTGAGGGAAAAACATACGCTGTCAAGTATAAGGGGTAAAGGATACTCTCACATCTCTGCTAGAATCTCAATTTCAAGATATGTTGTATGCAGGAGAAGACGATAAAAACTTACAAGTTGTCATGGGGGGAAGGGGTCTCAGAGGTAGAAAGATGAGAGCGAGAGGATAAAAGGGGGGAATGGGGGGCAAGACGACCCAACTCTGGAAGGCAATGTCTTATTATGTTTCCCCTACTTAAATCTGTGATCCTTTGGAAAGGATTTGTAACATCTTGATTGAAGAATCAGGGTGGCCGGCATTCCATGTGCTCAGACTAAAAAATCCTGACGGCCACCGTTGCATATGCTCAGATCTTGATTTACTCGATCATGATCGAATATATGCGGTTCCCGAAATAGGGCTATGCTGTGTTTATCTATGTAAATAAAACAACGAATGAAGTTATTTGTGAACGACATTTTTTCATGACATTTCTTACTGTGCTTTCCCTCACCTATAGATCAATGCCTTCTCCATTATCATCTTCTTCCAAATCAAAGACCAGGAGCTCCACATCGAATATTGGCGAAGGAGCATCTATTCGAAGGTCTTCCAGACTAGGTTCACGCCCCGTTACTACGAATACATCTCACTCAAATCAATGAAAAAAGAAAAAAGTTGCAAATGCAGGAAAAATTTCTCCCGTGGTGACCATAAGTCTTTAGTCTGTTAAATCGACAGTATGTTGTAACTGTGGGATTAGATGATATCCGAGATCGTTTCAGACAATCCACTGACACCTTTATTGGGGGAAAAGCCCAGTAACGATGAGAATGATTCCAGTAAGTGTTGGTATTCAGTTTTATTTCTTAAATTAACGTTCTCTAATATTTTAGACGTGTGTGGCCTTATGATGGTCGACGAGCAGTCACCGGTTATCGCTGAGCCACAATCAAACCCTGTCGATCAGGGGATAACATCAGGTATGAATGACTTGCACATTTATTATTGTAGCACCAGTTAATGTTGCCACATACTGTAGATTCTACATCAATGCCTGTTTCCCATGAGCCCCCAGTAGAGGAGGGCCGTATGTGTAACAATCCACAGACTCCTTCATTGAGTGAAAATCCCAGCGATGATCAAAATAATTCCGGTAAGTGTTGGTATTCAGTTTTATTACTTAAATTAACGTTCCCTAATATTTTAGACGTGCATGGCCTTATGACGGTCGACGAGAAGTCACCGGTTATCGCTGAGCCACAATCAAACCCTGTCGATCAGGGGATAACACCAGGTATGAATGACTTGCACATTTATTATTGTAGCACCAGTTAATGTTACCGCATACTGTAGATTCTACGTCAATGCCTGTTTTCAATGAGCCTCCTCCTTCATTGAGCGAATATCCCACTGACAATGGAAATAATTCGGGTAAGTGTTTATATTCAGTTTCATAGAATAAATTAATGTTCTCTGGTATCTTAGACATCGGAGGCCTTATGCCGGTTGATGAGCAGTCGCCGGTTATCACTGAGCCTCAAGTGAACCCTGTCGATCAGGGTATGATATCAGGTATGAATGACTCGCAGATTTATTACCCTAGCACCAGTTAATATAAGTACCGCATACTGTAGATTCTACGTCAACGCCTGTTTCCCATGAGTCCCCAGTAGAGGAGGACCATATGTCAGCTCATGTCGACGTGGAATATACTTCCCTCCTTGAGCCCATTGACGAGGGTATGAATTCAGGTAAGCTTTAATAATGTATTCATTTTTGTAGTATTAATTTATGTTGGCGCATACTAGCGTGTGAATGCAGTATGCCAAAGCCCGTTGACCAATTAACGGTGCCGTGAACTATAGATGTTATGTCAACACCTGTTTCCCATGGGGGACTCCAAATAAATATGCCAGTTCCACTAGGCAGTCCCTGTAAGCATTAACTTGTATTCATTTCTAAAGCATCAACTTATGTTGGCGCGTACTGTAGTCTATACATTTTCTACTGTGCCTCCAATGGGAAACTACGGTCTTCCAAGGCCTATTGACGAGGAGATGGCAATAGGTAAGAATAATTCGGATATTTACTCTGCTAGCACCTATTAATTTATCACTGTTCCAGACACATATTCCGCACTAGATGTGAATGGGCCACAAACACGCATGTCAGCTCCACTAGAACATCACTGTGAGCATAAAACAAGTATTCATTTCTGTAGTATCGATTTATGGTGGCGCATACTGTAGGCTATACATTTCCAACTCTGCCTCAAATGATGGACTATGGTCTACCAAAGGCTATTGACGAGGGGATGGAATTTGGTAAGATTAACTCACGTATTTATTTTCCTAGCAGCTATTGATGTTTGAGCTACATTGTAAGATGACGATGGCCTTTGGTCGTTTGAAGATGCGAAATCATCCTCAATTAAGCGTTATGTCGAAATTGATTCGCTGGAACAACTTACGAGTGAGTTTACATTACAGCTCGATCTAACATATAACATTTAAAAATATATAGATGTCGCACCCGATTCGCTTGCCAGCAGTTCATCTGGAAATCTTGATACGCCGGAACAACTTACGGGTGAGTTTACATTACGGCTCTGTCTAACATATAACATTTAATAATATATAGATGTCGCGCCTGGTTCACTCACCAGCAGTTCGTCTGGAAATCCTATCCGAACGCCAGATGCCCCCTTGCTGTGGACTTCTTTCCTGCGAAGCAATACGAAGATTTTCCTCAAACCGCACGTTCCCCTTCCTAATTGGGCTGACAAAACAAGATATATGTACGGACAGAACTCGACAAGCTCTAGGAAGAAACTCGAAGCAAATGTTCAGAAAGACGTTACGGAAAACGATAATCTGGAAAAGGCTGTAGAGGACCAGATTCATCTATTTTTCGGTAATGTGATCTATACCTGAAGCTTTATTAATATTTACTTTGGATGTAGCTCCTGAAATGGAAAGGAGTCGAACAAAGTTGCCATTTTCACCATCTGATGGAAAACGAATTGGGGGTAGGAAGTTTAAATTGAAAGATAATATTGATGCTTCTGCACATCCTGCTGCACGTGAGTCGATACATGTTGTTATAAAAAATCACACTTATTAATATTTACTATTCAGATGAGGTCGATATGTTTATAAAGAATGGTCCTCATGCACTAATGAACGCCACTCGCAAGATGGGGTACGACGGAAGCTGTACGCTGGCAGTGCTAGAGTATACTGATCGCCTTGTCGCACTTGAGTGCCTTACAACAGACTTTGGAAACACAACCTGCATTAAACACCGGAATGAATGTCACAGCAAACTTACATCTGGAGAGTTCCTCGTTAATGGTGTTCCAGGTCCTCGCACAATATCGAATACCAAAGCGACGAATAATAAGAATAGAACCAGAATCTATAACCTAGGAAATGAAGATTTTTTGGACTGCAGATGCACGGTGGAGTCAGCGTTGACAGAGCTCCTTTGGATAAATACGTGGAACATTAGTGGTCTGGTAGAAAGTACGAGTCTCTTCTGTTAGATAATTGCATGGATTAAAACTAACCTACTTTTAGATCAGACGATCATGGAACCTATGATACCACCAAAAGACTTGTTCGGGTTTCGACGTCGTGACATCGTGGCTCAAAATATTCAGAAGGAGACCTTGCTGAATATTGACGATTATTATACAGGTGACATTAACATTACCTTTGATCAGGACGAGGAGAGGAGATGAATGCTTATGGTGACACGCAATATTGTGCGTCTCAATGAATTAGGGGAGAAAAATAACTGTTCTCACCGATTTTTGTTGTTAAAGATTCCTGCTGAAGGTTACGATGAAGTGTTGTTGTAACAAATGAATAGCTAATCTTTAACTGTGATCCAATTGTGCAATATATCTTCCCTGTCCCCAGAAACATTCCCACGCTTCGACAGTGCTAGTAAACATGTCAATTGGAATATTATCAGGTAGTGATAATATCACGCCATTCAACATCTGTACAAGACACGTCTAAATTTTGTGGAATGGACATGACATTGCATGTATCTATTTTAAGAAACATATCAACTCATCAAACATACCCAATTTGGGTAGATCCCATCACTCTATGCCACCGTTGTATTTCTACGACATCCGATTTAATTCTAAAATCAATCCTTGGTGTGTTTAACCATGTATGTACCATTCTAAAGCGCTAGCAAATGTACAATATATCTTCCCTGTGTCTGGAAAATTTCCCACGTGCAGACAGTGCTAGTGAACATCTCAATTGGAATATTATCAGGTTGTGATAATATTACGACATTTAACATCTGCATGTGACACGTCTAAATGTTGTGGAATGGACACAACATTGCGTGTATCTATTTTTAAGAAAAGATATCAACCCATCAAAACATACCCGATTTGTGTAGATCCCATCACCCTTTGCCATCTCATTGTATTTTCACGACATCCAGCGTATTTCTACAAACTATCCTGCGTCTTCCCATTCATGAACGTGTACTTCTGAGGCGCTAACATTATTCCTGTCGAGTGAGCCTATGTCCACGTAAATTCCCACGCTTGGACCGTGCTAGCTAATGTCTCCATTGTAATATTATCAGGTAGTGATAACATCACGCCATTCAACATCTGTATAAAACACGTCTAAATGTTGTGGGATGGACACAACATTGCGTGTATCTATTTTAAGAAAACATATCATCTCATCAAAACATACCCGATATGGGTAGATCCCATCACTCTATGCCATCCCATTGTATTTCTACGACATCTGATATAATTCTAAAATCAATCCTTGGCATATTTAATCTTGTACGTACCATTCTAAAGCGCTAGCACATATACAATATATCTTCTCTATGTCTAGAAAATTTCCCACGCTTTGACAGTGCTAGTAAACATGTCAATTGGAATATTATCAGGTAGTGATAATATCATGCCATTCAACATCTGTACAAGACACGTCTAAATTTTGTGGAATGGACACGACATTGCATGTATCTATTTTAAGAAACATATCAACTCATCAAAACATACCCAATTTGGGTAGATCCCATCACTCTATGCCATCACGTTTAATATCCACGACATTTTTTCGCAATTATATTAGTCGTGATAGTTACACGAGATAATTACGCTGTTGACGCGGCACAATGTCGTGACATCATCACAACATTGCGTGCATCTATTTTAAGGAAACATACCATCCCATCAAAACATACCCAATTTAGGTAAATCTCATCACTGTATGCCATCCCGTTATATTTCTACGACATCCGATTTAATTCTAAAATCAATCCGTGGTATATTAAATCATGTACGTAACATTCTAAAGTGCTAGCAAATGTACAATATATCTTCCATGTGTCTGGAAAAATTCCCACGCATAGACAGTACTAGTAAACATGTCAATTGGAATATTATCAGGTTGTGATAATATCACGCCATTCAACATCTGTATGAGACACGTCTAAATGTTGTGTTCATTCCACAACATTGCATGCATCTATTTTAAGAAACATATCAACCCATCAAAACATACCCAATTTGGGTAGATCCCATCACCCTTTGCCATCCCGTTATATTTCTACAACATCCGATTTAATTCTAAAATCAATCCTTGGCATATTTAATCATCTACGTACCATCCTGAGGCGCTAGAAAATGCACAATAAATCTGACCTGTTCCAAGAAAAATTCCCACGCTTCGACAGTGCTAGTAAACATGTCAATTGGAATATTATCAGGTTGTGATAATATCACGGCATTTAACATCTGCATAAGACACGTCTAATGTTGTGTCCATTCCACAACATTGCATGTATCTATTTTAAGAAAAGATATCAACCCAACAAAACATACCCGATTTGGGTAGATCCCATCACCCTTTGCCATCTCATTGTATTTTCACGACATCCAACATATCATAAGTGTCAGCTAATTTGATCATTGAGTAGCAGGGATATATGATTGTGGCAATCACAGAAGCTAGGTGCTTATATGATTGTCTTTTTGTATGCATATTTGGAATTCTACTTACTTCAGGTGATCATAAACAATCATTAATTTGTTTTAATTGAATATTACTATTGTATGTATGTATTAGATGATCATAAACAATCAATGACTGGTTCTAATTGATTATTACTATTGTATGTATATAATGGATGATCATAAACAATCATTGATTTGTTTTAATTGAATACTACTATTGTATGTATCTTTTAGGTGATCATAAACAATCACATATATTCGCACGCGTCACGCTTTTCACACGCGTCACGCTTTTCATGCGTGTCACGCGCGTCACATTTGTCATTTGTCACACTTTTAGCGCTCGTCACGCATGTCACATACTAACATTTGTCACACTTTGCACAACTATCATGCATTTGATGGGTGTTACTCTTTTGATTCACATTACATATTCTATGTGTGTCACTCATTATGCTCTTTGCATACATTACATTTGTCACAATTTTCACAGCTCAGTGATGTAATTTGACTTTTGACATTGACAACATATCTAAATTTGAAAACTATGGTAAGTGGGTGATACTCAGCAATAACATATGCATGGACCACTTCCTGATGTTATCTGAGTGGTTACCTGGTTGATCCTGCCAGTAATTGTATGCTTGTTTAAAAGATGAAGCAATGCTGTCTGGGTATAAGTATAAACAACATATGTCAGAGATATGAACACATGTGGCAGTGTAGAAATGAAACTGATTGTGACACAATATCAGTAAGAGTTGAGATAGTTTTCATTTTCTCTCTGTATGAATAAATCAAACTATCATGTAGTCATATGGAGTAAGCAGATATGACTCAATAATGTGTATTGAAGATATCAGTATAACCAATAGTGATACAAGAATCATGATCATCTAATGACTGAGATGTGTAAGTTTGATGTGATGTAGAATCACATATTTCACCATTCTTTCACATTTTTTGTCCATGTGTGGGTCTATCACCAAATTGTTCAATATGAAAATGTTCAATGGCATCATATCATATCTCTAGTCTTAATTGTAAAATGTCAATGGACTTACATACACACTCTACATGTTTCATTCTAGTTCCTTATTATTGTTACACTTCCATAGTTTACTAATTGTCACATTCCATGTTATAACCTTCAATTTAACAAGAACATCTTTGTTTCATTTGCTTTAATAATTTACTCTGCACTTTTGTATACTTCTGTTCTCTAACAATTTCAACAACAATACAGATATACAAGTAATCCGACACATGTAATCAAACACGTGTAACCAGCTTATCTCCTTGGGTGTTAAGTGTTCAGTACATCAGGATTCTCCTTCCTACTGTGCCTTCAGGCTCAACAAGTGTGAGCAAACATCAGAAGCAAATGAAATTGAAATTGAGAACCTAACAAACTTGATATATGATATACATCAAAAACCATGATGGACTAGTAGACCATGACAGGTGATATGCTGAGTATCACCCACTTACCATAGTTTTCAAATTTAGATATGTTGTCAATGTCAAAAGTCAAATTACATCACTGAGCTGTGAAAATTGTGACAAATGTAATGTATGCAAAGAGCATAATGAGTGACACACATAGAATATGTAATGTGAATCAAAAGAGTAACACCCATCAAATGCATGATAGTTGTGCAAAGTGTGACAAATGTTAGTATGTGACATGCGTGACGAGCGCTAAAAGTGTGACAAATGACAAATGTGACGCGCGTGACGCGCGTGAAAAGCGTGACGCGTGTGAAAAGCGTGACGCGTGCGAATATATGTGACAAATATGAAGCGCGGGAATGTATGTGACAAATGTGACGCGCAGAAAGAATGTGACAAATGCGAAGCGCGGGAATGTGTGTGACAGATGTGACGCGAGGGAGGAATGTGACAAATGCGAAGCGTGGGAATGTATGTGACGCGCGCGAAGAATGTGACGAGTATGATGGGTGTGAATATGTGTGAAGCGTGGGAGTATGTGTGAAGCGCGGGAATATGTGTAGAGCGCGGGAATTATCTAGAGCGCGGGAATAATGGGAAGCGCGGGAAGTTTGTGACGCGGCAGGAAATGTGTGACACGCATGAACAATGTGACAACGTGATGCGCGGGAAACATAGGAAGCGCGGGAAATATGTGACGCGCGCGAAGAGCGTGACAAACGTGACATGAGGGAAATCAGCAGCACATTAGTACAATAGTAATATCCAATTAGTATCAACCAATGATTGCTTATGATCACCTAAAGGATACATACATTAGTAATATTCAATTAAAACAAATCAATGATTGTTTATGATCATTCAATATATACATACAATAGTAATATTCAATTAGAATGGATGAATGATTGTTTATGATCACCTAAAAGACACATACAATAGTAACATTCAATTAAAACAAATCAATGATTGTTTATGATCACCTAAAAGATACATACAACAGCAATATTCAATTAAAACAAATCAATGATTGTTTATGATCACCTAAAAGATACATACAATAGTAATATTCAATTAAAACAAATCAATGATTGTTTATGATCACCTAAAAGATACATACAATAGTAGTATTCAATTAAAACAAATCAATGATTGTTTATGATCATCCATTATATACATACAATAGTAATAATCAATTAGAACCAGTCATTGATTGTTTATGATCATCTAATACATACATACAATAGTAATATTCAATTAAAACAAATTAATGATTGTTTATGATCACCTGAAGTAAGTAGAATTCCAAATATGCATACAAAAAGACAATCATATAAGCACCTAGCTTCTGTGATTGCCACAATCATATATCCCTGCTACTCAATGATCAAAATTGCTGACACCCCTCAACGTATTTCTACAAACTATCCTGCGTCTTCCCATTCATGGACGTGTACTTCTGAGGCACTATGTTACATCCGTGTCCGAAATCTGCTATTCCGCACTATTCCGACGTTCCCGCACTTCCCACACTTCCGCGTTGGCCGCATTTCTGACCAATCGTCGGATACATCATCATGATTTATCACTTACTTACTCGTGCTCATCCACTATGTCACCATTTCATATTACTCCTCTATTACTACTCCTATCCATTTCACTATATCACATACAGCCATTACTTCCATTCTTCAGCCACTACTCCTCTATGGTGGCTGACTCCATGTTTACCTATCCCTAGTTATACCCTTATACTTTGCTCAAAGTAAACTACTCCATACTTTACTTAGTATTTAAGATCTAGTTTTTGTACAGTAACTTTAGTTTTCGTATCGACTATGATTATGAATATACCACTATACTCCGTCTTCTTGTCTCTAAGGTTTCGTCCTTAGTTCTGGTCTCTATTCCGACCTTCCTCTGTTCCGACCTTTCTGCATTTTGCACTCGACCTTGCTCCTACCTCGAGCTTGTTCCTACCTCGACTTGAAATATGAACCACCGAGAATCACAAGGGGCGCAGCATACAAGCTGAAGCCAAGGTTCACCTCCGCACTTTCCGAGTTCTCCACTTCCGACCTTGAGCTTATGTAACACTACCCATAGCTCTCTCCGCGCTAAACCCAGCGCCTCCCATATCATCCCTCTGAGTGGTACGGTACGTAACAGTATACGAAAACTTATCACCTTGGATTCTCTTTTGCCTTTATGGCTCCAACCACAACTTCAGTTACGCATGCCGCACATACTGCTAGTCATGCTAGCACTGCAGCAAGCACTCGTGATACTCGCGCCACTGCCAGACAGCGGGCTCAACAGACTCCTTCGCATTCTTTGCCTTCTACGCCATCTCAGGGCTCACAGAGTCCCGCACCAATTGCTCAGAGTGGAACACTCCGCAGTCAGCCCGACGTTTCCGCTCTTGCTCCGACTTTTGGTATTTCTGGTCCTGCCCAGGACCCTCCTGATGGCACACCTCCGCCATATGGTGGAGATCCACCACCCTCAGGCACTCCTGATGATAATGGGTCAGATCGTGACACTGTTGGACCCCCACCACCACCTCCTGCTCAGCCCAACCCACCGCCACCTCCACCTTCCGACCATGGAGATGGCGACGACGATGACGATCCACCAGGTCGAACTCCTCAAGCTTGACATGATGATCGTCTTGCTGAGGCTCTCTTAAACGTCGCCGACCTTGCGCGTAACAGGTCTGACCGCAATAAGAACGTTAAAAAACCCGACACTTTTGATGGTTCCAGTTCTGAGAAACTGGAAGAGTTCATTGCACAGTGCGAGATTTATTTTCGCAATAATCGAGTTCAGTACCTAGATGGTGAAGTTCGAGTTAACTTCGCTCTTGCATACTTGCGCAGTACCGCACTTCAACTCATTATGCCCGCACTTAATGACCCATTCTCTACTGAAGACTTCTTGTTCTCTTGGGAAGCATTTGTGCTTCTCTTACAGGATAACTTTGGTCTCGCAAATCCCGAGGGAGATGTGGAGAATGATTTGGATGTGCTAGTAATGAAGGACAGAGAGAAATTGTCAAAGTATTTGGTGCAGTTTAGTAAACTTGCCCAAAAAACGTCTTGGGATGATAAGTCCCTCAGTCATCGTTTTTATGTCGGCTTGCCTGATCGCATTAAAAATCAGATCTCTCATGTTGGCAAGCCTGGTACTAAACAGGGTATGATTCGTTTGGCTCAGTCTATTGACAGTAGGCACTGGGAGCGCCAGGGCGAGCGAGTTCGTGAGGCTCCCTCCCGAGCTTCCCGCACTTTCGAACACACTCCTAATATGCCCACACCACGTCACGTGCCCCCACCACCTACTGCACCACGTCAAAATAACCCACCTCGGACTCAGCAGCATACAACTCCTCAGCAAAGGTGACCTGACCTTTCTAATAAAGTTGGTACCGATGGCAAATTATTGCCACAAGAATGACAGCGCTGCATGGATGGCAATCTGTGCTTATTTTGCAGGAATGCAGGACATCGTGCTAAAGACTGTCCGCGTTCTGCCTCTTCCGCATCACGAGCACGAGCAGCTGCTCTTCCGACTTCGACTCCAACCTCGACTTCAACATTGACTTCGGCATTGGCTTCGAACCCTACCTCGGGTTCGAAAAAATAGGGAGCGGTCCTCAGGACTCCGCACAAGATGAGGACCGCGTTGTTCCCCCTTGTGTGCCAATGATACGACTCAACGCTTCCGCTCTTTCCGACCCTGATGCTCTTCACGTTTTACTTTGTACTACCATCTATGCACCCACCACTCGTTCCATTTCTTTTACCGCGCTAGTTGATTCTGGTTCTACTCACTGTTTCGTCGATTCTGCTTTTGTACGGACACATGCTATACCTACATCCCGCACTCCACCGATCTTGCTTCGACTTTTTGATGGCACCTCAAACAATACTATTACCGAGTTTATATCATTGCCTGTACATTTCCCTACCAGTAAATGTTTAAACATTGACTTCTATGTGACACCACTTGATTCCGCATGTTCTGTTGTTTTAGGATACAATTGGCTCACCCGCCACAATCCGTTGATTGACTGGGTATTGGGCCTTTTAACTTTCCGAACACCAGTACATTCCGATGTTTCCGCACTTTCCGATGTTTCCGCACTTCCCGCGGTCAAATCCAAGCCTGAGGTAGCACCTCCCGCTTCCGAGCTTCCACCTGTCACACCAGTCACTCCAGCCAATAGTACGTCTGCTCCTCCCAGTATATCTCTAATAAATGCAGCCGCATTCGCACATGCAACTCATTTAAAGGGAGCTCAGACCTTCCGCATTCAACTTGGCACTGTCATCACTGCCGCTTCCCTCAAGGTTGAGGAAGCACCCGATCTTTCTAATATTCCACCTGAATATCATGAATTTGCCGATGTTTTTAGCAAGTCCAAGGCAGATACACTTGCCCCACACAGACCGTACGACTTGAAGATTAACTTAGACGAGGGCTCCGCACCCCCTGTTGGTTCAATCTACTCTCTTTCCCAGTCCGAGCTTTCCGCTCTTCGGGATTTTATCGATGAACACCTTCGAATTGGTTTCATTCAACCCTCTCGTTCTCCGCATGGAGCACCTGTTCTTTTTGTTCGTAAAAAAGATGGTTCTCTTAGGCTTTGTGTGGACTTCAGAGGTTTGAACACAATTTCTAAAAAGGATCGTTATCCTTTACCGCTCATTTCCGACCTTTTGGACTCTCCTCGTCGAGCTCGCATATACACTAAAATCGATCTTCGCCACGCTTATCACCTTGTCCGCATTGCGGAAGGTGATGAATGGAAAACAGCCTTCTGCACTCGCTATGGATCTTTTGAATGGCTCGTAATGCCGTTTGGACTCTCCAATGCATCTGCTGGATTTCAACGTTTTATGAACGACGTCTTTAAAGACCTTCTTGATGTGTGTGTTATAGTCTATCTTGATGATATACTAATATACTCCAATAACCTCACACAACATCGACATCATGTCAAAGAAGTACTTCGTCGACTTCGAAAACATGGCTTATATGCACGCGCCGATAAATGCGAATTCCACACAGAATCGGTTGAATACCTTGGCTACATCCTATCACCCGCTGGACTCACTATGGCTCCCGCCAAAGTACAGACCATCAAGGATTGGCCAGAGCCAAGAAAAGTAAAAGACATTCAGTCATTCCTGGGATTTGCTAACTTCTACCGACGTTTCATCTACAACTACTCCGACATTGTCGTTCCATTGACTCGACTTACTCGAAAGAGTACAGAGTGGAACTTCACGGAGAAATGTCGTTCCGCATTTTCCGACCTTAAGGAAGCTTTTACGTCTGCTCCGATTCTTACTCATTGGGTTCCTGACATGCAATTAATTGTAGAAACCGATGCATCCGATTATGCTCTTGCCGCAATTTTGTCAATTAGGACTGAGGATGGCGATATACACCCAATTGCATTCCATTCCCGCACTTTTACACCTCCCGAGCTTAATTACGACACTCACGACAAAGAATTACTTGCAATTTTCGAGGCTTTCCGAGTTTGGCATCATTACCTTGAAGGTTCTGGTACACCTATCAACATTGTCACAGATCACAAGAATTTAGAGTATTTTTCCACTACTAAAATTCTAACGCGTCGACAAGCCAGATGGTCCGAATTCCTTTGTCAATTCAACCTCATCATCCGCTTTCGACCAGGGAAACTTGGTGCAAAACCCGATGCTCTGACTAGACGATGGGACGTCTACCCTAAAGAGGGGGATAACGACTATGCTAAGGTCAATCCGCATAATTTCAGACCGGTATTTACACAGGAACAACTCATTTCCTCACTCCGCGCAACCACACTCATTTTTCCGACTCTCCGAGCTAGTATTATCATGGACATTGAGCGATTACATTCTGATATATTATCTGCTCTTCCTAACGACCCTATCGCAGTTATTCATCTACGCACTCCCGAAAATCGTTGGACTGTTACTGCAGATGGATTTCTTCGACTTGATGATCGGATTTACGTTCCAGACATTGGAACACTCCGACTCCATGTTCTTCAGTACAAGCACGATCACATACTCTCTGGACACCTTGGACAAAACAAAACTCTTGATTTAATTCGCCGCGAATATACTTGGCCAGGTCTTAGAACATTTGTGAAAGACTACTGTAAGTCTTGCACTACCTGTTTACGTTCTAAACCACAGCGTCATCGGCCGTATGGGACTTTGAAACAACTTCCTGTACCTGGACGCCCATGGCACTCAATTTCTATGGATTTTGTCGATCAACTACCAAAATCATCATCCTCCAAGTACGATTCCATACTTGTTATCGTTGACCGTTTTTCCAAGCAATGTATCTTCATTCCCACGCACACGACCTGTACATCAGCCAACCTCGCACACTTATTCGTACTTCACATCTTTTCCAAACATGGAGTACCTGAGCATATTACCTCAGATCGAGGTTCCGAGTTTGTCTCTCATTTTTTCCGCTCTCTTGGAACAGCATTGGACATCGTTTTACACTTTACATCAGGATATCATCCTGAAGGTGATGGCCAAACCAAGCGCATGAATCAGACTATGGAACAATACCTCCGAGTGTATTGCAATTATCAGCAAGATAACTGGTCTGACCTTTTACCACTTGCCGAGTTCGCATACAACAATGCTCCAAGCGCAACCACAGGTATTTCGCCTTTTTACGCTAATAAGGGTTACCATCCGAACATTACGGTACACCCTGAGCGCGATCTTACCTCAGCCCGAGCTCGACACTTCTCTGTCAATCTTGACGAACTTCACGAAATGCTTCGTTCAGAAATTCTTTCCGCTCAAAAGCGCTACCAGGGTACTGCAGACACTCGTCGTGTTCCTGCACCAGAGTTCCCTATAGGTTCAAAGGTCTTCGTCAAAGCCGACTACTTCCGCACTACCCGACCTTCTCGCAAACTTGTGGAGAAATTCCTAGGTCCATTTGAAGTTCTCAAACTTGCTGGTTCGCACTCCTGCACTTTGCGACTTCCCCAAGAATTTCGTGCAGTCCATCCAGTTTTTCACGTTTCTATGCTTGAACCTAGTACTGAAAACACCATTCCAGATCGTATCATTCCACCTCCACCTCCAGTGGACATCGACGGTGATATCGAGTATGAGATTGCTGAAATTCTGGACTCCAAATTGGATAAACGTTTGCGGTGCAAACTGAAATACTACATCCGTTGGTTAGGTTATGAAAACACAGATGAAGAATTCACCTGGCTTCCTGCTACCGAGCTTGAGCATGCTACTGATATTATTGAAGAGTTTCACCACCGATATCCGGATAAGCCCGGTCCCACTTCTGTACTATAAAATTTTTACTTACCATTTCACATTTCAGAAAAGATCAAAACAGTATTAATCATTGGCTTACGGTCCTCGTGGGCTCGTCCCTAAGAGGGGGATACTGTTACATCCGTGTCCGAAATCTGCTATTCCGCACTATCCTGATGTTCCCGCACTTTCCACACTTCCGCGTTGGCCGCATTTCTGACCAATCGTCGGATACGTCGTCATGATTTATCACTTACTTACTCGTGCTCATCCACTATGTCACCATTTCATATTACTCCTCTATTACTACTCCTATCCGTTTCACTATATCGCATACAGCCATTACTTCCATTCTTCAGCCACTACTCCTCTATGGTGGCTGACTCCATGTTTACCTATCCCTAGTTATACCCTTATACTTTGCTCAAAGTAAACTACTCCATACTTTACTTAGTATTTAAGATCTAGTTTTTGTACAGTAACTTTAGTTTTCGTATCGACTACGATTATGAATATACCACTATACTCCGTCTTCTTGTCTCTAAGGTTTCGTCCTTAGTTCTGGTCTCTATTCCGACCTTCCTCTGTTCCGACCTTTCTGCATTTTGCACTCGACCTTGCTCCTACCTCGAGCTTGTTCCTACCTCGACTTGAAATATGAACCACCGAGAATCACAAGGGGCGCAGCATACAAGCTGAAGCCAAGGTTCACCTCCGCACTTTCCGAGTTCTCCGCTTCCGACCTTGAGCTTATGTAACACTACCCATAGCTCTCTCCGCACTAAACCCAGCACCTCCCATATCATCCCTCTGAGTGGTATGGTACGTAACACACTAACAATACTTCAATGTGATAAGAGCCTGCAGTCAGGTAAATTCCCACGCTTATACCGTGCTAGCTAATGTCTCCATTGTAATATCATCAAGTAGTGATAATATCACAGCACTCAACATCCATTTAAGACATGTCTAAATGTTGTGGAATGAACACAACATTGCGTGCATCTATTTTATGAAATATTCAACCCATCAAAACGTACCCAATTTGGTACACTTATTTAGTCTTAATTCTCACCATTATCATGTGCTATGTGGACTTCAACGTTTCTGCACAAATGTGTTTTCATAGACTCACTGGCCAGCATAGACATCGACAAGCACTTGTCTCCGTTTTTGTCTGAATTAGATGATTTTACCACATCACTATCACTCTTATATTACGTTTAATGTTCTTTGGTTGTATATACTATCTAGATTACTGTTTAAGTGCGTAATCAATTGATATGATATGCATTTTTGGGTCATATCCATTAATTTTTGCTTTCCCCTGATTCGTTTTCATTTCACATAAAACTTAACAGGAAGTTCTTGTTTACACCTCAAATTGTAGCCATTCCATCTATGTTTTCGAAGTTTCAAACCGTTCGCATTTTGGCGATTTGTTACTGTCGATATCAATGTGAGATTACACTACATGCGATTTGGCTTCCCGCGATCCTTTCTACCATTTTCGAACGTGAACCGGTGGGCACAGTTACAGCTGCGATTGACATGGTTCTATGTTACATTAACGATGTGTGAAACGCTACGTGTTTTGGCGATTCTCTAATATCGATATCAATAGGAACTCGACTTTCACTAAGTACGTCTTTGCTTCCAGCGATCGTTTCTCAGATACTCTAACGTTAGCTGGGGGGCGCAGTTACATCTAGGAATCGTTCCTATTGCAGTTACGAGTCCGATGTTTGCAACGATCCGTCTTTTAGCTCTTATATTTCCCTTATATCAAAACATATATATGCAAACTCAACTTTACCCTTAACCGCCACCACCACTATCCAGTAAGTCATTTTCAGTCCCTTTTCATTGCTTTTTTCACTATTTTTAGAATGCTGTACATCACAAAAGCGATCTCTCGAAGCTTTAAAGGAGCTGATCGCTCTAATATGAGGGGGAGCTTACACTCCGTACTCAACATGGAGAAAAAATCGATTTCTCCAACCACGAAAGACTGGGTTGTTATGTACGTTCTTTTTCGTTTTCTCTTGTCATATTCTCAATTTTTGGAATGATAGGTCGGGCATGCACCGCAGCAGGAATCAGACGGAGCAAAATCACATAACCATGCGTGGTTTGGACAGCAGCGGCGCAGGAGTCGAAACACTCCACATCTATCGCTCCGGATGCGGCACGTTGTTCAAGACCGGTGGAAAGAAGAAATACGACGTTAACATAGATTGTGATAAGCTTTAGGGAGTATTCTAATACTTACCATATACCCTTTTTCTTGATACCAAATATGTAATATATGTTTTATAATGGCGATTTTATGTTTCCCGCTGTAAGTTGCATACCAACCCCGGACCAAACTGCATACAGTAGCTTACATTCCCAATTTGGGTTGTCCTAAAAGTATGTAATGTTATCTTTCTTATTCATGTGATAATGTACATATCTAATCTAATTTCATTCACTCGAATATGGTACCCCTAAACCTGACATTTGTACCACGTTCACTCGAATATGGTACCCCTAAACCTGACATTTGTACCACGTTCACTCGAATATGGTACCCCTGATGACCAACACACAGTACCACTGTGGAACATCACTCCACACGGCCGCTATCTGATATTTTTATATACTTTTTGGCAATTGCTCTCATAGAATGCAAATTTTAAATATCTTTTCTCTCCCGCACACATCGGTATATTGTATATCATTTTGGTACATAAATTACGAGATGAATGGAATAAAAATGACGGAGACGGCGAACCTGGCAAGGGGCCCAAAATAGCGACACGGAAGTAAATCGACATCGCCGACATGCTGCATGACTAATGTAATTATGAAAGATGCCTCATGCATCAGCTGCTCCTTCCTATCTAGGTACGACCTGTAAATTACAGTATCCATACATCAGCTCTGAACTGTAATTACAGGTGTTTGATATATCAAATGTACAGTATTGCCTGGCTGTAAGGGTCTATAACGTTGTAGGTAAGTCAGAGAATGGATGATAAATAGGAAAGGAAACGCACACACGTATGACCACCATTCAACCCATCCTCCTCCCCATTATTAAGATTCACCAACACCACGCTCCTCTTCGGTCTTCGCCTGGAAAAGTACTCCGGTAGCTGGATAAGGCTCAGCAATCCCATCCCATTGTCTTTCATTCCCAGTGCCGTAGAAACAGAATAATAATGTGCTGAAAGACTAAACCCTTCAGTACCACGGACTGTTGAGTGGGTAGCGTGATTTGAAAGATTTGCAGGTGTTAATGTACTATATGTTGATCATGTTAGATATGGGAGAAATGTAGAGTAGGATGAGGGAGAAGGACACACGTCCAAGGATAGCGGCCAATGCAATCGCATGTCCCACCTCCCAGTCCTACTCAGCCATGTGCCAGATCACCTATCCTCAGTGCTCAGCATTGATCCTGAAGGAGTCATCAGAGAATTGAACCAGGGTGTGGTGGAACCAGTCCAGCTCAATTCATTCTTGGTTTAAGAGGGATTGAAAGTCAAAACCACTCATGGCACATATACTGACAGCATAAAGTTGGCTGCTAGCCCTCCTGATGGGGGGAGTAACAGCATGCCATTTGTCAAATGACACATGAGTCAGCACATGTATGCAGTGCAATGAGACTAGATTCCTGTCATCTGGTGAATGTAGTGAAAGCAGGCAGGTTCTTCATTTGTAATTTTTCACATTTATTAGTGCATTATGTGGATCTATAACATAGAATAATTATATTTCAAAATATCTACTTCTAACAGAATAGATCATGTGTTTCCTACATTTCTAATAGCAATGTGAATGATTTAAATGAATGAGGAAGAAGTGGTGCATGTAGACTGGATATCTTATGATTGATGAGATGTGCCATATGCCAACAGAAGTGATAAGCATGGGATATGTGTGTTGTGCATTCCAAAAATGACAGATTAGTCAGCACATGAATGCAGCACAATGAGACTAAATTCCTCTCATCTGGTGAATGTGGCAGAAGCAGGCAAGATCTTCATGTTTAATTTGTCACATTTAATTGTGCATTATAGGAATCTATCATATGAAATAGGTATAGTCTGAAATATCTACATCTATCTGTGATACACCTTAAAACTATTTAATGGCTAAATCTCTCTATTTGTCATATAATATTAGAACTTAGTATTAGTAATACACATCATGAGTACAAGGGTTGTGGCAAGTCCCAAGTTGCCAATCAAAATGTTCTATTTTGAATATATTACTAAGGGAATGGGACATCTGAGAGCTGGGGTTGAGTCCTGCACTGCTAGCAGAAATATCTATTTGATATATATTAAAGGAATAATACAAGATGTGTGTTATCTAATTACTAGAGTCAAAAAGACTATGTACAAGCACCCAGTACTTGATTAAACCTAAGGGAACACATTCCTGTCACGTGATCAAACACAAGGCATTAGAACTGTTATCTCTGAACCAGTTATTGCGGTTATGCATAGACTGATGGGATGTGCCATAGGAAGACAGAATTGATACACATGGTATATTTGTTTTCCTTAATCTGCAGTGTGACAAGACTAGATTCCTGTCATCTGGTGAATGTAGAGGAAGCAAGCAAGATCTTCATGTTTAATTTGTCACAATTATTTGGACATTATGAGCATCTATCATATTGAATAATTATATTATGAAATATCTACATCTAACTCAATGGATCATATGTTTCCTACATTTCTAATAGTGAAGTAGATGATCTAAATGAATGAGGAAGAAGTGGTGCATGTAGACTGGATATCCTATGATTGATGGGATGTGTTATATGCAGACAGAAGTGATAATTGTGTGATATTTGTGTTGTGCATTCCAAATATAACACATGAGTCAGCACATGAATGCAGCATGACAAGACTAGATTCCAGTCATCTGGTGAATGTGGTGGAAGGAGACAAGATCTTTATTTTAAATTTTCGCATTTTTCAGAGCATTATGACAATCTATCATATAATATCATTATATTGTGGAAATTCTCTTTTGAAGACAGCAACCATCCATTAACACCACTGGACTGTATTCTGTACCAGCCAGAGATATCTTCTTTAGTAGATGGGACTTCATGTTCGACATTGGGGCTGGATGCTGGAGGTGGTGTTGGCAGAGTCTTTTGGGTTATGAGGTCCTCCCAAAACCTTTCCAACATTGGTGGCACAGAAAATTCAGATGCCAATTGTTGTGCTTCATTGCTCCACTGCAAGTATTCATCAACATCATATGTGTTATCAACCAGACCCTAAATCTGAAGTATTTCCTTGTCAAACAACCCTATGATGTATGAGTCAAGGGCTGGGAACTACAATTTTTAGAATAAAGAGCACATAGCACATGTATTCCAAATTGAGGTACAGATACCATGCTACAATGGGTGGATTACTGAACTCTAGTAGTATGAACATATCTGCATAACTGATGTTAATTCAATTTGGAATATATGATAATATATTCTTACTTTCATGGATAATGTCACAGCTCATGACAGGAAGGAGAGTGTGTTTTGGATGACTTCCTATCCCACAACAGTTCTGTATTCCTTCAATACTGCATCAAGAGCAGTTAGGGGAGCTGTGGATGAAGTCAATTGTACAGGTCTCCTCTACCAGAACATGAAAGTAGACTTAGTATAATCAACATTTAATTGACTCAATTGACATACCTGCTTTGAAGCATTTATCTCATGCATGCCTCCTCATATACTCTCTCAGTTCATTAACTATATTTTTCAGCATATGCCAGATGGGAGTCATACCCTGCCCCAAATTGGAGTACAGCTGCACATAGGGTCCCTAATAATCAACCAGTTAGACAAACACATGCTGAGAATAAGGCTCACTTGAACAGTATTGAGAATGAAGCTCTGGAGTGGCCCTTCATGCTGACTGCATAAAAATATTGAGGGACTTTGGTGGAGATAGTTTCCTGCATGCTGGCAAGACTGGAAGTAGACACTGAGAGAAGGTGGGTTGGTGTAGGGAGATAGTAAGTTGGGAAGTGATGAGGATAAGTGTTTTAAGAGGGTGGGTTGGTGTACAGAGAAAGGAATAGTGAGCTGGGAAGTTATGAGAATGAGTGTTTTGATGTGCAACTGAGCTGGATATGTCTGTGTTTCAGGGATCTGAATTAAAACACTACAGCTCACCAAAGATGTGCCTAAATTCAAGTTTTCCTTGTTTTCCTCTAGCTTATTAGTATCACTGAGACATGTAATGTGAGACAATGCTGGATATAGATTATCTATTTTAGGTAATTCTAATGGGACCAGATAAAGACCAGTATAGTAATAGCTCTGATGGGGCTTGTTTTGTTGTATCTATGTATTCTCCATTTGAAGTCATCACATCCACAGAGAAAACTGCCCTTCATTTGCTGCTGTAACAACAAAAGAAAGCAAAGATGGCTGTACTATGGTAACAAAGTATCAAACATTATTTTCTACATTTAATACACACCACTATTGAAACTAAAATCTACTAATTGTAGTCCTTTGTTGTGTATACATTCAAATAACATAAAAAATATATATAGTACCTCTTCTTTAGGTGGCAACCATGGAAGAGCTTTACATGCTGTCCATCCTATGTAGTCATATCCATCAGGATCATCATTGGGTAGAATTAATTTATTTGCCAGGAGGACAATCAATTTGATGTTCTATTTCACATTAATAAAAATATGTACATGGATGCTTGAAGTCAAACCAACAGAAATTATTTGAAGCAATGCATGTTTGACAGTGCCATGAATGATGGAAGCATATGAAGAATTTTAGCAATTTATCAACAATCCAGAACAGCAACAAATGTATCACCCTTGGTGGGTGGAACTCAGTCAAATGTTAGATGGAAGTTAGCATATGTAAACAGAGGGGATTCTGTATATTTCACTCCTCCACGAGATCAGGTGGACTCCGGGTAGAGTCCAGGACTCCAGGTGGACTCTACCTGGACTCCACCTGGACTCCACCTGGACTCCACCTGGACTCCACTGAACTCAAGTGCCTAAGCTGTACATAGACTCTATTGTTACATGTGTGTGAAAGTGTGACATGTTGAAAAATGTTGAAAAAAGCGTGACATGTGTGACAAGCGTGGGAAAAGTGTGACATGTTCGAAAAATGTCACATATCACAATCATCACACTTGCCACACTTTTCGAACATGTCACACTTTTCCCACGCTTGTCACACATGTCACGCTTTTTCCAACATTTTTCAACATGTCACACTTTCACACACATGTAACAATAGAGTCTACATACAGTTTAGACACCACACTTTTTCTAACATTTTTCAATATGTCACACTTTTCCAACATTTTCCAACATGTCACACTTTCACACATGTGTGACAAGTATGATGACTGTGGGAAACACATTACAACTATGACAATAGAGTCTAGGTACAGCTTATACACTTGAGTTCAGTGGAGACCAGGTAGAGTCCATGTAGAGTCTAGGTAGAGTCTGATTGCTTGAGTCCAGGTAGAGTCCAGGTAGAGTCTAGGTAGAGTAAGGACTCTACCTAGACTCTACATGGACTACCTGGACTCTACTGAACTTGAGTTTACTAAAGTCCAGGTAGAGTCCAGGTAGAGTCCAGGTAGAGTCCAGGTTCAGTCTTGGTGCTTGAGTTTACTAAAGTCCAGGTAGAGTCCAGGTAGAGTCCATGTAGAGTCCAGGTTCAGTCTAGTTACATGATTCTACTAAAGTCCAGGTAGAATCCAGGTAGAGTCCAGGTAGAGTCCATGTAGAGTCCAGGTTCAGTCTAGTTACTTGAGTTTACTAAAGTCCAGGTAGAGTCCAGGTAGAGTCCATGTAAAGTCCAGGTTCAGTCTAGTTACTTGATTCTACTAAAGTCCAGGTAAAATCCAGGTAGAGTCCAGGTAGAGTCCATGTAGAGTCCAGGTTCAGTCTAGGTGCTTGAATTTACTTAAGTCCAGGTAGAGTCCAGATAGAGTCCAGGTTCAGTCTAGGTGCTTGAATTTACTTAAGTCCAGGTAGAGTCCAGGTAGAGTCCAGGTAGAGTCCAGATAGAGCCCAGGTTCAGTCTAGGTGCTTGAATTTACTTAAGTCCAGGTAGAGTCCAGGTAGAGTCCAGGTAGAATCCAGGTGGAGTCCAGTTGCTTGAGTCCAGCAGACTCCGGGTGCAGTCCAGCTTCTACCTGGACTCCACTTGGAGTCCATGTAGAGTCTATAATTTTCTCTATGTAAAGTCCAGGTGAAGTCCAAGTAGAGTCCAAGTGGAGTCCAAGTAGAGTCCAGGTAGAGTCCCAGAGTCCAGGTGGAATCTACATGGAGTCTACATGATTTCGTGGAGGAGTGTAATGACCTCGAGAATACATGCATGACAAAGAGCTTAGCAAGCTGGGTGGAGGTGATGGTGTTATGACAAGGGATGAAGATAGCTTGCTTGCTAAGGCAGTCAACAATAACTAGGATTGAATTGTACTTATCAAATCCAGAGATGGGAAGTGTTTCAATGAAGTCCATAGATATAGAGTTCCATGGGTGCTCTGGAATAGGGAGTTGCTTCAAGGTACCATAGGGATGGTGATGCTGTGGTTTAGACTGTAAGCAGATGGTGCAAGACTTACAATAGTCCTTGACATAAGTATGGAGTCCAGGCCAAGTATATTCTTGTCAAATGTTATCCAAGGTCTTGTTCTGACCAGGGTGTCTGGTGAGTAAATGGTCATGTTTGTACTGGACAACACATAGGCAGAGAGAATTGTCATCTGGGACATAAATCCAGTTGTCGAGGTGGAGTAAGCCATCTGAACTGACAGACCAACAATTAGTAGGATTGCAAAGGTGAATGGATGCAACAGTGTCTAATGGTTGAGCAGTGAGGATGTTGCGGTGGAGTTGCTCAACATCCATAATGATGCTGGCACAGAGAACAGGATGAAGGAGTGTGGTGGCACAGATAGAGGCAATGAGCTGTTCTTGGGTAAAAACAGGGCGAAAATTGTGCGGATTGACTTTGGCATAGTTGTTATTCCCCCCTTTAGGGTAGACGTCCCATCGTCTAGTTAAAGCATCAGGTTTCACACCAAGTTTCCCTGGGCGGAAACGAATAACCAGATTGAACTGAGACAGGTATTCTGACCAATGAGCCTGGCAGCAAGTGAGAATCTTGGTGGTGAAGAAATACTCTAGGTTTTTATGGTCAGTAACCACATCAACCAGAGTACCAGAACCTTCCAAGTAGTGTCGCCAGACATGAAAAGCTTCGAAAATAGCCAGAAGTTCCTTATCGTGAGTGTCGTAATTCAGTTCAGGAGCAGTGAAGGTATGGGAATGGAATGCAATGGGGTGAATATCGCCATTGTCAATGACAATTGAGAGGATTGCCCTGAGAGCATAATCGGAGGCGTCAGCTCCTACTATGATCTGGGCATCAGGGACCCAATGAGTGAGTACAGGGGCTGTAGTGAAGGTGTCCTTAAGTTTCTCGAATGCTGAATGGCAAGCTGGAGAAAAGTCCCATTTCAAACCCTTGCAGGTAAGATGAGTGAGAGGCACTACTATATTGGAGTAGTGCTGGATAAAACGCCTGTAGAAGTTGGCAAACCCAAGGAAAGACTGAATGTCTTTAACCTTCTTAGGCTCAGGCCAATCCCTAATAGTTTGGACTTTATCCTGGGACATAGTGAGGCTGCCCAGAGAAAGGACGTAACCTAAGTACTCAACAGATTCAGTGTGGAATTCACACTTGTCCACCCAGGCATAGAGCCCATGTTGGCATAAATGCTTGAGGACTTCTTTAATGTGCCGTTTGTGCTCCTCGAGACTATCAGAGTAGATTAGTATATCATCGAGGTAGACTGTAACACACACATCAAGCATGTCCTTGAAGATGTCGTTCATGAAATGCTGGAAAGCCACAGGTGCATTGGTGAGTCCAAAAGGCATAACTAGCCATTCAAACAAGCCATAGCGAGTATGAAAAGCGGTCTAGAGAGGCCAACTCGGACTGTGAGAGTGAATATACAGTACCGACTGGAGGAGACATACCTTCCTCCAAGTTGATCTGGAGATCATAAGGGCAATGTGGAGCAAGAGTGTCTGCTCATGTTTTGCTGAAGACATCAGTGAACTCATGGTATTCCAGAGGAATATTGGAGAGGTCCACATCTTCTGCAGCCATGGCAGCGGCAGAAGCTGAAACTACAGCACTGACTTGTATCCTAAACATCTGCGAGCCTGCAAGCTTACTAGCCCAGAGAAATGCTGCAGCGTTAATGAGCGAGATACTAGGGGGTGGACTATTGTCTGATGGAGGAACAGAAGACGGAGCTGGTGATGGAGGGGTTTGCAAGGAGGCAGATGCCTTCAGTGCAGGTGTTGACAAAGACGGAGAAGATTCTCCTAGAACTGGGGTTTGGAAGCCAAGTATATGTCTCTCAGTCCAGTCAATCAATGGATTGTGTTGGGAGAGCCAGTTAAATCCTAATACCACAGAGCAGGAAGAATCAAGCAGGGTTACATAGAAAGAAATATCCATGCATTCACCAGTAGGAAACATTACAGATAATAATATACTCTCTGTAAGTATGGAGTTAGAGGTACTGTCAAAAAGCCCCAGTGCAACGGGAGGGACCGGAGTTGTGGGGAGGTTGTGCTCCCTCACAAACAATGAGTCAGCAAAACAGTGGGTTGAACCAGAATTGATGAGAAAAAGGAAAGATAGAGGCATATCTGGCGCAGCTGGAGAAAACGAAGTCAAAGTAATATGTACAGCTTGGGGATCAAAAAGAGCAGATGTGTTTAGTCTTATCTCCTTAGGTGCACAGGAGAGATCAACGTGGCCCTCAGCCTGTGCGGAGTCACTGGAGCTGCTCTCTATTTTTTCGAACTCTCAGCCGAGTTCACCGAGGGAGTTGCCTCAGTAGAGGTGGCAGTGGTCACACAGGCTTTGGCAGCAGAGGCTTCCTTGCGACAGTCCTTGGCCTGATGACCAGCATTGCCACAGAATAGGCAAAGCTTCTGGTCCAGGTGATGTTTACGTTCCTCTGGGGTAAGCTTCCCAGTCAAGTCTGGCGCCTTGGACTGGTTCTGCTTTTGCTTGTTCTTGGGTTTCCCCAAGGACGAAGCAGAGGTAGAAGAGGCAGAGGAGGAGGTAGAGGAGGATGGAGTCTTGGAGGAGAAGGAAGAATTCGAAGTTAACTTCAAATTCTGATTGCCCTTGGGCTTCTCCAAAGACTTGGCAGCAGACTTGCTGTGCTTCTCCTCAATGTTGCGCTCGGTGTTGTGCTCCCAATGCCTCTGATCATAGCTCTGGGCTACCTTCTTAGTCCCAGCAAGAGTCATAGGCCAGCCTTGCTCTCAATGAGAGAGGGTATCCTTCAAACGAGGACAAAGGCCACAGTAGTAGGCCGATGAAAAGGGGTATTTGTGTTCTAGTAGTGAAATTGGCTCTAAGTTTGCAACTTACTTCACTACAAAATTCACAAGTCTCTTAAAATGCGAGAGGGGTTTGAGGTGGGTGTAGCCTCTTATTGTCTTATGTATTCTTCAATCGTTTAGAAGCCAAATGAACCGAAAAACAATAGAATTTTATTGTAGAATTTAAGTAATACACCCTTTGTACTACTTCAAACCCTGTAGAAGTGACCAACAATCTTTTACTAGTACAACTTCTTAGAAAACCGAAAAAGAGCAAGTCTTTACTCTTTATGAAACCACTTTATTGAAAACACTAAGTCCTAGGCCCTCACTGGAGTCTCAGAACCTTAGATTCTTTCCAAAAATACCCAAAATGCGAACCAAAACAATTCTATATCTTTGAAACAAAAAGACCTAAACCACAGTAATTTACACTCCCCCAAGAGGTCTGTACGGATCTGTACGGATCCATACAGACCCATACAGACCTGTATAGATACCATACAGAATTTATATAGTAGCTATTATTATTATTAGAGGTGATTATTCTATATGGATTCCATACATATTCTGCATGGATTCTGAGTGGATTTATGCATTGCTGCCTTGTCACACATGTCAAGTGTAACCCTAGGTGAAAAGTGTCACACTATACAAAATCCATGATACACTCAATATATAGTATCATTCTCAATGCATAGTATCACACTTAATGCATAGTGTTATGCTTAATGTATAGTGTCACACTCAACACTTAGTGTCATGCTTAATGCAGAGTGTCACACTCATCACTTAGTGTTATGCTTAATGCAGAGTGTCACACTCAATACTTAGTGTCATGCTTAATGTATAGTGTTATGTTTAATGTATAGTGTCACACTTAATGCATAGTGTCACGCTTAATGCATAGTGTCACGCTCAATGCTTAGTGTCACACTCAATGCTTAGTGTCACACTTAATGCATAGTGTTATGTTTAATGTATAGTATGACACTCAATACTCAGTGTCACACTCAATGCTTAGTGTCACACTCAACACCTAGTGTCACGCTTATAGTGTCACATTTAATGTATAGTGTCACACTCAATACCTAGTATTACACTCAACACCTAGTATCATGCTTCTAGTGTCACATTTAACATAGTGTCACGCATTTAGTGTCACATTGTCACACTCAACACTTAGTGTCACGCTTATAGTGTCACATTTAATGTATAGTGTCACACTCAATACCTAGTATTACACTCAACACCTAGTGTCACGCTTATAGTGTCACATTTAACATAGTGTCACAGTTAACACTTAGTATCACACTCAACACCTAGTGTCACGCTTATAGTGTCACATTTAATGTATAGTATCACACTCAATACCTAGTATCACACTCAACACCTAGTGTCACGCTTATAGTGTCACATTTAATGTAGTGTCACACTCAACACTTAGTATTACGCTCAACACCTAATTGTCACACTCAATGCTTAGTGTCACACTCAACACTTAGTGTCACGCTTATAGTGTCACACTCAACACCTAGTATCACACTCAACACCTAGTGTCACGCTTATAGTGTCACATTTAATGTATAGTGTCACACTCAACACCTAGTGTCATGCTTATAGTGTCACATTTAACATATAGTGTCACACTCAATACCTAGTATCACACTCAACACCTAGTGTCACACTTATAGTGTCACATTTAATGTATAGTGTCACACTCAACACCTAGTATCACACTCAACACCTAGTGTCACACTCAACACCTAGTATCACACTCAACACCTAGTGTCATGCTTATAGTGTCACATTTAACGTATAGTGTCACACTCAATACCTAGTATCACACTCAACACCTAGTGTCACGCTTATAGTGTCACATTTAATGTATAGTGTCACACTCAACATCTAGTATCACACTCAACACCTAGTGTCATGCTTAATGCAGAGTGTCACATGCAAAGAAATAAGTATAATAAAATTCTGTACAGATTCTGTACAGAATCTGTACAGAATTTTCAGGTCTGTAATGCGGAATTCCGAGGAATTCTGCGTAATCCGTACGGAATTTTCGGAATCTGTGCGGAATCTGTACAGACCCAAAAAAACCTCTGCCAAAATGAAAAAAATCTGTGCAGATTCCGCACGGATTCCAAAAATTCTGTACGGATTCCGCGCAGATCTGTACAGAACACATGGCTAAGTGTAAAGAGCTCCTAAACCACTACCCAATACCTATTGTACCTGGGCAAGAAAGGCGCTATTCTGCTTGCCTTCTTACCCTCTATAGTACCTACTTAAATACAGGAAACAGAGCAGTATTACTAAGAGTTCATCAGACACTGTATACTACATATATATACATGAAACACTTCCCTGTCTTTTACCTGTATCTTTCAATCATATGTCATTTGGAGCTGAGTAAACCCGAAGTATTAGGACACTCCAGCCTACTCAGTCCTATTAATTTCAGGTGGTATAGTGTCTTACTCTGTGTCACTCTGGGCAGATAATAATAAAACATCTACTTGTGTCCGATGTTTTACCCCTATCCTGGTCCGGACTTCGGTGAAACCATGTCCTATAGTACTAGAATAGAATGTACTCGACTCCAGCTCTAGAACGAGACCAGAATCATCCAGATTGATGAAGAATATACCATTCTATTCCACTCTGAAATATTCATTAATTCATATTTATTTCATTGACTATTTGTTAGACTTCAATCCTGATGCCAAACAAACAACTTAGCGGTAAAATGAAATGATATACAAGTCATGTGACTGGCAGAAAAGCGGTCCTTTCAATATTCAATATCTTTTCCTACACACCAGGCTAATGGTAGGTTGGACATGAAAGCACTTGTACTCTGTTTTATGTTGTAGACAGTTGAATATTAACCCAAATTAGAAGGGTAATAAGTACAATGCTTGCTAATTTGTAGCAGTCTATGGATCTTTATTTATTATCTGGGGTTCTTCAATGTATACAGATTTAATACTGTAAATGGTAGAAATGCACAATTTTATGCCTAAATGCACAGGTGGCATCACACCAAGTTGAGGGCAGCATCGTCCCAAGGCAAGAGTGTGGCATACTCGTTGAACTTTATTTCATAGGTCATGAGCCACTGATTATCCTCCATGTGGAGGGAGAAAATGTGAATTTCAGCCTCACCAACTGGGTTGGTATGGCCGAAATGAGTCCGGAGTAGCTGAACAAAATAGCCCCATGAATCCATCCATGGCTCGTATGCATCATCATCGAGATGGGTGGCAAACAGATTGCTTGCTGAGCCACGGAGGAAAGTCAACATGTAGTTGACTTTAGATGTGTCGTCTGGGTACAACTGAGGGTTGTTCCGGAACACCAAGCAGACTTGCATGATGAAAGGTTCCAACTTCAAGGTGTTGGAGCTGTCAAAATTGTCTGGCTGGTTAACCTTCTTCTCCCGAATGGGAGGAGGAGGTGGTGGAGGTGGTGGTGGCAGGGTGAAGTAACCTGCCACAGAAGCTACCATTTCCAGGATTTCATCCCTGGTAAAGTTATAGTGGCGTGGTGGGTGACGGGGGTCACCATAGGCGTCCCTAGAGGGAGGCCTTGAAGGAGGTTCCGAGGGAGAATTGGAGGGAGGATTAGAGGGAGGACCTCTGGGGCGATTTGGTCTGCCAGGACCATTGCCCCCAGCACCTGCCTGCTCATCATTGTCCCCTTGATCATCATCTCCTTGATCATCATCTCTGGAACTGTTACCATCATCTCTGGAACCATTACCATCATCTCCAGAGTCATCACCATCATCTCCAGCATCATCTGGAGGCCCGCCATTTCCAACTTTGGCAGAAATGCCAGCGGAAGGAGGTGGAGGTGGAGGAGGTCCTCCACTGCCTGAGGCTACAGGCTGTTGGGCGGGTGGTGAATGGGCTGTGGGTGTTTGCTGCTGGCATGCAGCTACACCTTCTGGAGGAAGTTGAGTATCCACTGGTTCTATGGATGCAGTGGGGACAAGGGTGGGGTCGAACAGAATGCTCAACAGGATTGGTTGAGGTGCATGCACTTGATTGCTGTGAACTGGCTGAAGTTCACGAGCTGCATGATGAGTGGAGGTAATTCCCCCAGAAATGAGAGCACTAGCTGAGGGTGGGGCATTACACCGAGAGAGAGGTGGAGCAGAATCAACACGACGAGGCATGCTGGTGTTGTTATGTTTGCAAGCTTGCTGGGCAACTAGACGATTGCTACGGCACACTTCATTTTGCTGCTGTTCGTGGCTCCTGGCATGTGCAGTCTGAGTCTGCATATGGGTAGCCATGAGGGAAAGAAAAGTGTTGTGAGAGGAATCCAAGGTGGTAGTTTTGTATACTGTCACAACTGTGCCCCTAGCCTGACTTGGCAGTGGAGTATGAGAGGGTGACTGCAGAGAAACGAGGGTGAGTACAAGATGAAATCAGAGAAAAAGAACTCAGGGGGTAGGACTTTGGCTTCAGCTTATGTGCTGTGCCCCTGGGATTCCTGGTCCTGTATTTTGGAGTAAGGGCAAGCCCTTCGGAGAAGACAAGAGACAGGAGAGATGAGAGATGCAACTCAAGTCAGACAAGAGGGTGAGGACGTAGTTCAATACAAAACTAAAGACTAAGTACAAATCAAGTGCTACTTAAATACTAGAGACTCGGAGTAAGTAAAGGCCACTGGCCAAGGCCAGCAGAGAAGTACAGTCAGGGTAGGCATACGTAGAATGAAGACTAAAACTAATTAAACATAATAAAATGCATCAGAGAAGTGAGTGTGTATGGCAGTGTAAAGTGAAACTGTTAGTGGCGCACTTAAGAATGATAAGTGACTCACTATGAGATGTATACTACAATACTGAGGGGATAGCTCAGTAGGGCAGAAGAAAGGAAATGAAAGTAATCTATGTACAGTAAGCAATAAGTAATACTAAGAACATAATCAAAGTCCAGAGTAAACATAGGTGAAGGCAGAGTAAAGGCATAGGAGTCTGGAGGTAGGCAATATGGGATATGACAGACTTCAGTTTCAAATCAACTATGTTTACACCCTTTCTCCCACTCAGGCCCCAAGCCAATGCTGCCATTTCACCACTCACTCTGCTTTGTTCTAAATATGGAACTGGAAGTTTGAGGGGCATAACACACAAGTTGAAGTCAATGTTCCACTACTCCCATACTTTGTTCACTACCTCCATGCACCCTACTAACATGTACCAGTTACTCTGCTACTAGAGTATCTATTCTGTGGTTCAATCCCTAGTGAAATAGAACAGGATGTGACAGTAAGGCTGTAAACATGTTGGCAGATATACATAGAATGAGAAGGTGTATCTTACTATAGAAGAACAGCTGATCATACAAATGGCTTGGCTCAGAACATGTTTACCACACATGTCAATTGATTAAGAACTGAAGTAGATACAGTATATTGAAATACAGTAGATACAATAATTTTGATTAATTTAAATTATATAAATGCTAGCATGGATTAGCACAGATGGGTGCCAAAATCTGTAATAATTGTTGATCCATACCCATATCTGGTGGATAGCCATAATTCAAATTATGGGTTGTGGTAGATCAACCCATGCATGGACCTAGTCTGTACTGACTACCACTATGGTGTCTTGGCCAAGTACTTGCATTACATTGGAGTAAGGGACAGGGTTAATAGCTAATGGTGTATTCTTGAGTTTTGCTGTGTTACTCATAATACCCATAGCTTTTGAACATGAACTCCTTGTGACACAAGTTTTTAAGCTTGAGCTCAGACCATGCTCATCTAGAAGACCCTATTTAACCACTAGGTCTATGTTATCTATGCTGAATGTAGGTGGAGTAATTATATCCTCCTCAACCACTGTTACAGTGGGTGGCTTTTAGAGTGGGCTAGGGGACTTCCTCTGTCTCTCCCTGGTGTTGACTGATGAGCTGTAGAGGATATGTTGGTGGCAGCCACCTCTGAACCTTGGTGTTCAACAGTCTGCTCTTCTATACTATTAACTACAACATTGCTTTGAAATTTAGACATCAGATTTTATAGAAAAAAATATTGTTAATGAGAAAATTGAAGAGAAATACTCACCTGGTAGATCAGGCTGGATGTCAGTTATGAGGGTTTAAGTGAAATGCAAAAAAATGTGGGATTTCCAATTTAAACACAGAGGGTTAGTAAAATTGAACTCTTAGGTACAGGGTCAATTTACTGGGTTTATATACATATTTATGAGAAGATAACAGGTCAGAATGAGTAAATAGGAGTCAGTGAAAAGTATGTATGTATGTGTTTTGTAAGTATTGAGTTAGATAAAAGGAGTACAGATAAGAAAATAAGAAGGGGGATGAAATAGTGAGTTGAAGGAGAAAGGTACCAATATAATGTAGGCTGGAGGACAAGTTTGTGAATAGAACCAGGAGCCAATGAAATAGAGGAGCAAGTGCAGAGGAGTTGATGTGGGAGAAACAGTCACATGACCAGCAGATTTGAACTCTGTGGAACATAGATACTTAATACAAGGTCAAGACCTTACACTGTAGTCATGGCTTGAACAACTGTTTAAAGTTTCTTTCCTTTAATAGTAGTAGTGTCTGGATTAAGATCTTTGGGAACTGTTGGAGAACCAGTTTTACACTGTACCCAGTCAGATCCACAAACAAAATTTGTTAAATCAAGTTGACACATTTTATCATTTGGCAATATTTGAAGAGTTTCAAGACCACACAAATAAGCTCTATAATGTAAAGGGACCCAAAACAGCTTATGGCCACTGTAATCTTTCAGCCAACCATCTGAATGACAAGATTGAAATATCTTTGACCCCACAAATGATCTGCAGTTTTTGAAGTGATCTGAAGTGGGGTCTATATTCACCACTCTAATAATTTGATCATCTGAGCCAGACACCACTTGTGTTCCATCAGGAGAAAATGCCACTGATGTCACAGAATCACTGTGGCCTTCAAATGGTCCAGCAATGGTTTTTCCACTCTCCACATTCCACACTCTGACAGTATTATCATGTGAGCCAGACACCACTTGTGTTCCATCAGGAGAAAATGCCACTGATGTCACAGAATCACTGTGGCCTTCAAATGGTCCAGCAATGGTTTTTCCACTCTCCACATTCCACACTCTGACAGTTCCATTACTCAAGCCAAATGCCACATCTTGTCCATCAAGAGAATATGCCACACAAGTAACAATTGCATTAGTATAATATACTGTATGCAATGCTGTATTCCAGATTTTGTCTCCTCCTTTAACAATTGAAACTGTTTTTTGAAAGAAAGCTGAGAAATGTTTCACAATCAATGAGTCTTCAGGTGAAAATGGTAATGCTGACATATATATGCTTGTTATGCTTATTGTGATGGGAATATAAAAATTTGTGATAAAATTTATACCATCTTTAATAAATTCAAGTTGATTTGGGTTTAACTAATTAAAGTTAAGTCTTTCATTTCTTTTAAATATCTGATGACATACCTTTGTACAAAATGTTAATCTTTTCAACAATTCTTGTGCTATCTGCATCTCATTTAAGAGACTCATGATCTCTAACCAGAATAGGAACTTGCAATATAAAAATATATCTAATTCTGCCCACAATGAACTATCATTGCACTTCTCATCTTCAATCATTTCAATATAATGTATGTTCCAATGTTTGCAGCAATATTGAAGATGTGTAGGTATACACTGGTTTATTATTTTTTGTAAATTTTCAATGTCTTTATTTGCTACATAGGATGATTCAATGTTGCAAATATTAAATTTTAGTTCAGTATTGAGAATTTTAAAAATCATTTTGGTCATTCTTGGTATATGTTTGACTTGATACATTTGAAATGTATCATCATTTAATCCACTCTCTAAAAATTCAACAAATGATAGATGATGGAATGTTATATTGTTATCATTTATTGAAACGACAGGTAGAAGTTGGTGTATAATTCTTTTAACTTCATTTGCAATGGCACTCTCTTTTCCACTAACATCCAAGAAGTGTTTGATATCCTCTGTTGCCAATACTTGACTAACAATTTCCTTTCTCTGTTTTGACCACTTTCCAAAAGATATTTGAAGCATTTTATAATAGAGATCTTCAATTCCATGGCCTGTATTCCAAGATAGAACTTGTTGAAGCTTTTCATCTGGTGAAAGCTGTTCATCTTGCTCTGGAGACAGGGTGATGTACTTTACTGCAGTAGATGCCCAGATAAATAATCCAGCAGCTTGTTTGCACATCTTCTTCAGCTCATTTTCTGTTAAATCAAATTGTAATTCATTTTTGTAATTTTCAAAATTTTGCTTCAGAAAGAAATATATATCTTGATTTATGTCTGAGTTATGGAGCAAATCAGTTTCCAATTTAATAGTTTTGCTTATGTTTTCATTCTCAATTATGTCTGGTAGAGAACCAGGCCTTCCAGTTACAATGAGCTTATATTGTTTAGGAAGTGCTATCCAATCTTGTAATGTCTTTTGCAGAGATTTTAAAAACTCAGATGGTTTGCATTCATCCAAGGCATCGATAATAAATGCAGGTGGATGTGATTTCAATTGTTCTTTGCAAACATTCAGTGGATCAGCAATCAGGTGTTTGAAATGCCATTCAATTCTCCCAAGTTGGAAGGTTGTATTAAGCTGTTTTTCAATCTTCTCTCTCAGAATGGAATAATTTGAATTAGATGCTAAATCTGCAGCTATTGTTCTCCAAACTACAGTAGCATCACTTAAGGTTTCATCATCTCTCTTGAAGAAATGATATCCACCAAGTCTGTTGTGTTCATTGGAGCTAAGAGTGGCAACCAAAGTAGATGCTATTGCAGATTTTCCTGAGCCAGGACTGCCAGTAATCCACATAATGTTTGTAGTTGACTCTTCTATAAATCAAATTAATGATTTTTGTAGTAAATGCATATAGAAGAACATACCAAAATCATTGAGCCACTTTTTTATATCATTTAGAATGGTAACTCTAGTCCCTTCCATACATGGAGGCAGATAATGCAAGTTATGATCAACAGGCTTCAATAACTTAAGTTTTTCGGAGATTTCATCATTTTTCATATAATAATTGTTTTGATCATGACCAACAGCAATGAGTTGGCTACCAGACACGTTGATATTGTTTGAATCGGTAAACATTTGAAGATTTTGAGACATTGTAAACGCAGGATAGTTTGACCTTGAACTTGCAAGTTGTTAGGTACTTGAGTAATAAGGCGTTTGAGACAACGAGAGAGGGGGAATCAAAGCTAACATGAACAGGCTATATAATGTAGAACAATGCAGTTGACATGCATTGGTAAACGTGCCCCAAGCCAAATCATCGGTATGATCAGCTGTCCGTCTATAATAAGATACACGTTCTCATTCTATGTATATCCGACAACACGTTCACGGCCTTACCCTTTTGCGTGGTCATTTGGTGTGTATCGATAAAAGTTCAAATGAATAGATTATTGTGGGTCCGAATTATTGGGACTCTCGGTGATGGACATTTCGAATTGCTTCCATGCATGCTATCGCATAAGTCACACCTAATAATCATTCATCTCAACGACGGTTGTACGTTTGTGTACAAGTATGTCCGCTATGTTTGAGAAATTAAAGCTTTACAATCTACTCTAGTGGCGACGTACTGGTATCATCTACTAACAAATAGATTGATGCTATGTCGCAATTTGTCGATAGTCACATCGATCGATATTTGCAATGCCTTAATAAGTCCACTATGGTTTTGCAATGAAGATTCGCTCAAGAGTGTAGTAGTTACTCCGCTCCGGTAAGAAAGTCTGGTTGGGGAACGAAGCTGACGATCCGATAGGATAATCGATGGTCCGCCGTACTACGTGGAAATAATTCCTACTCTGCTAGTGTCTCCTCAACGTGTTCCATTTTGTTTTGTACAGCTGGCGGTAAATTCTTCATGTGGATGCACTAAACGGATTATTCTATACGATCGCATGACGCGGCTCCATCCTACTTCTCATGTACCATCAAGTTGGGGTCGCGGAGGATCGAAAGCACTCCACAGTGAGACCTGCCACAGAGCGGACTGCAGAAGGGCTTCCTTCATTTCGCGGTATTTAGTTCACGTACGTATCTGAACCTCTTTTCGATGACGATGACAAATCTGACTTCTTATTTAAGTGTTGAATCAACTATGTGGAAACGAACGCCAGCTAGCGGATTGAACGATTCACACACCTCGATTCTTCGAGTCTATCCTTAGTTCAACGGAATCGCCTGGTATATCAATGCATCAAGCCCCCGAAGCGCCAACGATTCGCGATCGACCCGACCAACCCAAGCCCGACACGCATCGATCAACCGGTGCACGTCGCTCTATTTATGTTGTTATCGATAGCCCAGTAGATTGGAACAGTAGAGTGCTATGATGCGCGCGTGTGGAAGACGCGGATGAGAATTTCAATGATCCCAAGTTTCGGTTTTGGCGCTTGTCGAAGTATGTACATAAGTGTATCGTTATCGATGAGATATTTTCATTTTGCCTTCGTGGTCGAATCTAATCACAGATGCAGCTTAAGGTGCTTGAGCGCTTGACTTGGCTAGTTTGCTGGCTGATGATAAGATTAAATATCACATGATGCGTGTGAATCGAATGCTTCCGAACTTCTGACCAACCTCTCACAGAGTCGCAATTGCCGACGACACCTTCCTACACTTCCACCCATCCCGCTTCTGCTGCCCCGATGGAAAGACTCGGTGTTTCGACATCAAGCTACCCATATATATCGCCCGTTAAACGATTTCATGGAGAGCTATCCTGAAGCTGATGCTCTGAGTCTTCTTGGGCGCACTGAACACTGCTAGCGGACAGCGAGGTTGCAATCGCCCACGATTGAGAGGGAGTAGAGGGATGAGAAGATGGTGGTATCCGGTACAACCGAAGTAAGTGCCAACCCTCCTTTCTTTGTTTCTTTGCTGTCGATACATAATCATCGCGCGTTTTTCCACTTCCACTTTCACTCGACTCATCCACGCTACGTTCACTAACTCCTCGTCTTCTCACAGGATAGCGTTCTTGCCCATTAATATCGGCGACAACCAAAATCACTAAGCTTGATGCATTAATGGGATGAAACTGCTTGGAACGAAACAGGTACGCTCCATTCCGTTTCTTTCCGTCCGCCTTACTTACACATGCACTTGCCTCATAACATACACTCGCTTGCATCGCAAGCTATACCATCGATAGTTCCACCTTACGCCTTACGACTCCTCTTCCAAACCAGCTATTCAGAACACTATAACCGCCGTTCTTGAGGGGGACAGACTCGTTTTGACGAGGATATCGTGATGCGTGCGTGTGGTGGTGACGGATCTCTTGTTGCAGTTGGAGTGAAGGCGACTGAGGCTCGAGAGTCGAAGAAGAGGTCATAGACGATATACGCGCGCCTATATCATCCTTTCCGCACATAGCCCATGGTGACGACGTTAACGTCTCGCCTACACGTACTCAACTGGAGCTTTTCACCAACATTATCAGCCATCTGCCATACCCAACATCAGCGTTAACCACCATGCGACCCCTACCACGATGAACTCATACGGAGTAGGAGGCTATTTTTACCTCACGCATATCCGGTGTCCTCCCAACCCCTGTACCAGGGGACAGACATGTTATGCCGAACAATGTAGTCTTGCGTGTGGTGAAGGTCTCAGAACTACTGTTATCAGCCCCGGAGTAGCAGGCTCTCTTCACCGCACTCGCATCCGGCGCCCCCTCCGACACCCATATCATCTATGTTTCCGCCGCACGCGTATCCAGCTCCCCAGCCCCCGTACTGGCTCGGCTCATACGGCCTTTACGAAGCCCGTCTCCGATCGAGGCTCCTTGTGGGGCTTGCGCCTTGACGTAAAACGTTCTACAGTCCAAATCTATGTCGATACCGACTCATTTCCTTACTCCAACACCACAATGACCACGAAGAGGACTGAGCTGGCCTTGGTTGATGGCACGCGTAGGATCATAGTGAAGAAACATATCGTAGTCGAGATGCACAGGCAACTCTGTCCTGACTCCTCCCAAAGAGCTTACTCATGCTGCTCGCACATCAGCAACGCTCCAGGATGATACTACTCGGATCCCGAAAGCGCAATATTAGTGGTCTAGGAGGATGCGGAATCAAGTTGAGTCGTGTTGGAGGTGCTCACATACGTGCGCGTCGTTCTGTCGAGTCTTTATTGATCTAGCTGGATAGGGGAAGGCTAGGTCTGATATAAAGTGGACGAGGGAGGAAAGTATATTAATACTAGGTCAGTTGTTGATTTCGTAGAAGGCTATAGCGAGCTGACGGTGTATGTTACATTCTGGTGGCTGGCGTTGGGACTCGGGCTGGGAATGCTGCTAGGGGCGAGATGTATGTCCTACCTGGCTGGCTATTAATGTGCTTGCTGGTGGACCAAACGCAGAGATCACGTACTCTACCACAACTAGAAGCTTACGCGTATTTTGCTACCTTTCATGCCCAGTACTTAACGCACGTGTCATCTGCACTATGAACCCTGAGCCCTCCGACGTTACCGAGAGCACGAGCACGCTGTTGTTCGCTAAGAGGATCTTTACTCATCTTCGTTTGCTGGGTGGCAGTTTCTGGCGTCAAACCCTTAACTCAATGCTCAGAAGAAAGAGATCGTCAATACAGATGCGCTCATGGAGCAGCATAAGGAGATTGAGGACCCTAAGAGCGTAGTATTGCGGAGCGTGAAACTGATGCTCCTGTTCGCAATCGCCAATGTATGTCTTCCCTTCTTCCATACCGACTTCAGCTGATAAGAGACATCATAGCAAATTGACGCAAACGAAGGCAATGGGCGATCTCAAAGAGCGCAATAAGCGGCTCATGAAGCTCATTCTGACCAGTCAGACGGTGGATGAATCATGATGCGAAGAGTGATGATTCGAGGCTGGTTAGTCCTGCTAAGGTCGACTCTGATATCTGCCCGTATCAGGTCGGCCGTACCTCTCCTGTCAACGTTCACCTGCTCATTGTGATGATAGCTTCAACAAAGCTCCTTGCTGCCCGTATGAAGATCATCGAGTCTCAAGCCAATTAGCTTCTGTCACTTGAAGCTGTGCTGGTTGCTCATCCATCCCTTCCGACTACTGCCTCTGAGAGCGAGAAAGATAAACTTGTCGTTGAGCAGGGCAAGATCTGGGAGCTTGAGATTGTCATTAGGGGATACGAGGAGAACCTGGGTGAGCAGCTACAGACGGTCGAGGGGGACGTTGAGTGGGAGTGGAAGGAGAAGTTCGATGAGAAGGTTAGGAAACGGAAGGAGGGTAGAGGTTGTTGTCAAGCAGTTGAATGAGTAGAAAGTTTGTCTGTTGCTTCTCGCTATCGTGCGTTGCTAAATGGTTTGTATATAGGCGATGAAACAGCTGGGGGAGTGTCGTACACTCGCTCCCTTTGTCACTAAGTTCGATGTATTGGGACTGGGGCTTGGTGCTGCGCCAGTTTCCAAGCTTCAGCCGCGGTTGCCAATCCTTGGAGGAGTGGTTATTGCTTTCTCTTAGAGACAGCAAATGACACGGCGTCTCTCCCTGCCGTCGACCTCTATCTTCGGGGTCACCGCTACTAGCAAAGTGCTGGAAGAGGAAGAACATGATATGGCTCTTACATCCTCTCCCGTGTATCTAACTACTTCTATGCCGATGGAAAGATTACATCGTTCCCTGCTCATGCTATTTTGCTGGACCACAAGCTGGTACATATGGCTTAACAGATAGACGAGTTTTGATTATGAATGCTATTTTAACCCGCTGCCTATGTTTGCGGTTCTGAAGCTGGGTATTGGTCCTGGGGCCCCGCAGAGTCATGTGAGAGGTGCTGAGTGATGAGGATATTATTTCACTTATTGTTAGACCATTCATCTCAAGTTTTGTTTTTGAAGTTGTTGCGTTATATTTTTAGTATTCATGTAGATCTGGCTTCAATCAGGAAAGTAATTCTAGTACGTTTGTACGCAATCGCTGATATTAATCCTTCGTGCGCGAGTACCTCTCAGACGGCACTGAATAAACGTCGATGGAGTATGCGACTCTTGCACAGGAAAAGTACTCAGTGTTCTCCGATCGATGTGACTCTGGATCCATTATCGTGGACAGCGAGGGAGGCGCCGCTGCCCTTCTTGTTGGTGGATGCGGTTATAATCAATCTACTGATATTACCTATGCAACTCCCGTTGAATAGCTCTTGAAGCATATCAGGACGAAGTAGACTAATGATTGAATCAGTCTGCTGAAGAATACAACACAGGATCAATATATCGAAATGGAGATAAGCGAGGGAATTTACAAGTAATAGTTTAAATTGACTTATGGACCACGTCACTTAAACACGATGTACATAGAGTAGAGGATAATTACATGTACTCAGAATTGTCTCTGGAATCTCAGTCTGAACTTAAGCCTCCTCTGTGAAAGGCACTGGAGCTACGTTTAAAGGAAATTCAAGAATGAGAAAACGTTTCAGTTAAGAACCAAGGTATAAAGATGCCATAGGCATCTGATTTTCAGATACCATGTCTCACGACTCTGTAGCATCTCTAACACAGACTCAAAAATGTGAAGGAAGACGACAATCTTCAAGCCACAAGGAGTGCCACTTGAACACGATTGAATTAGTACATACACACAGACATTTACACACACGAGTAATGTTTTCAATCGACAAGACATTTCGACTTCATGTGCTCCCATGCTTTTCTCCGCTCTCGCCTGTGAGGGGTAGCATTAGTACAGTTTGAATGCCAAGATAGGAACAACAAGTAGTATTATAAAGCCTTGAACTCACATTAATCCTTGTACAACTTATGCTTCTTATGCCACCCTTCAAGCGAATCAGGACCATAGTCCTCGAAAACCTTCTTCTTCCCCTCTGGTAGACGTACATAGTCAGGTTTAGAGTTCAGCTTGATGCACGTCTACAGTATTTCAATCAGCAACCAGCCCATAATACGAAAGAACAGTAATAGGGAGGAGAGAAGGATGTACCAGCTCATCAGGAACTTCAAGCTCGGAGTCGATAGCTGATGCGAATGGGTGGATTAGCTCTGGCCTATGAGTCAACGAGAAGGTTCAGTATAGTGTGAATGTAGAGGATGGTAAGGACGCACTAGCTCGCATCGTACAACCATAGCATCGTCCCGCATTTGTTGCAGAAGTTTCTCTCGGAGGAGGCGACCTCTTGTTGTGGAGTGTCTCGGTTCATAACGGCGTTGTACACACTGCAAGGAAGTACTGCGTGTCAGCATGCCTCGAAGAGAGAGAGAAGATACGAACCTGATATTCTCCTTCCCCTCCACCTTGAGCGTATCACTTTGCCCACCGAGGTTAATGGATCCACCTACGCCGCCCACTTTGCGGCATATAGAGCATAGGCAAAGCTGCACCATCGCATTCAAAGTAAGTGGGGATAGATACAGAGTACAGCGAGAAATCGAACCTGGTACGGGATAGGCGTACTAGATTGCAAAGGGAACCGAACCGCTCCGCAGTGGCAGCTTCCTTTAAGCTTCCGTTAAGTTCGACTGGCATCCTTCTCTGAGTGGACTGGGTTAGAGCGCGGTATGGTGTTTGGACTGTGAGTCGGGTCAATTGGTTGAGTCGAAGTGATGTGATGGAGACGGAGGGTGGTATTTGACTGGAGAGGAGAGCTCGAGGTGGGAGAGCGAGGGGAGATGGGGAGGCATGAGCACATGGCTGTAAGCATTCCGCAAGAGGTGACGCCGATGGAACCAGACGATGAGCCTGGAACTTGAAGTGGTGGTGAGAAGTTGAAACCGGAATCAGATGCATTTCCGACTTCCGTTTGTTTGGTTCTAGTTGTGATGGTAAATATGTCAACTCCAGTCTCCTAGGATCCTAAACGTTAAACGTAACGTTCAACATTGTGTTTGCCATCATACATTCATGTCTTCCTCCCTTGCAAAAAATGTCACCTGAGGCTGTACCTTCGAGAAATCAAGCTCAAGATTCTCGCTCTTGATGTGTACCGTGTTTGTTTTATGTCGTTCGAACATCTAACGAACAAGCCTCCACAGTCCACACAGACAACAGCCCACATTCTCTCCTACCAAGACACCATAACCAACCTAACAAGCCAACGTAGAAATCCTTAACGATGCCAGCAATCCCCAACACTCCACTAAACAACAGAACCTCTAAAACCCTCCGGACATCAGGCTCATCCTTCATCGATTCATCATTCCCAAACGCCGCGGCTCCATCTCCAGCATCTCCAGTGCCAGCGACCTCTCCAACCGCCTCTCCCGCGCAGGCAGCGGGAGCAGCCCACCCAGCACTACGCACAAGAAGTACAAAGCCCCCTATCCGTCGATTCGCGCAAGGCCATCATATCCAACCTATCCACGTCCAAAAGTCTCCCTCCTGTACCAGTTACGCCAGCGGATGGTGGGAGCACGAGCCGATTCAGGATGCCTGTGTCCCCGAGCAAGGGGGCGGAGAGTCCGAGCTTGTTGACTGGGACTAGGGAGATGGACGTGAATAATGTCGATCCAGAGCAGGTGCTGGTGGATGATCAGACTGTTGAGACTGGGGATATGTCGTTTGATGGTGAGGATATGGTTTCCGCTCGGTGCGCTTTCCCCCCTCCCTTACTTCCCTTGCTAACGATTAATGATGGGATGATAGTATGCGCCCTTCGAACAACCCCAGCGCATGGTCCCCGAGCACGAATGAAATCTCCATCTTGCCTACATACTACAAACCCACCACCTCCGCGCCAACATTCACCTTCGACTCCATCCTCACCGGATCTGAGAACAAGCCCATATACAAACACGTACGCGCCGCAACGGAGGGGTACAACGCAGTCGTCTTTGCATACGGACAGACTGCCTCAGGAAAGACGTACACGTTTACAGGAGACGAAACGAGCCAGGTATCGTTCCCCGCTACACGAGACATCTTCTCGTACATCCGCAACACGCCAGAGCGGGAATACCTCCTCCACTGCTCATACCTAGAAATCTACAACGAAACCATCATCGCGTTGGCGTCTGCGAGCCCGGTACAGATTCAAGGGACAGGGAACGATATAACTCCTGTTCCTCTCCGCGAGGAGGTCGTTACAAGTCTGGCTGGTGTAAATGATGTTTTGAAGAGGGGCGAAGGGAATAGGAGGACTGGGAGTACGGATTGGAATGAGAGGAGTAGTCGGAGTCATAGTGTTTTAGGGTTGTTATTGAGAGTCGGGAGAGGGGGGAGGAGGACAGGCCTGTTACCCCTGTGCCGCCCTATGGGAGGCATACACCTGGGTTGGGGGGACGGCAGACTCCCGGGCTTGATGGAGCTCGGAGTTGCAGGCTGGAGGCGGGAGGAGTATGAGGACATCCGTTTTGGTTTGTCTTTCTGCTTTATGATGTGGGGTAATGGCTGATGTGGTGGAGCGTAGAGCCTTATTGATCTTGCGAGGTTGGAGAAGGCTACGTCTGATAAGGAACGCACGAGGGAGGGGGAGTATATTAATACCAGGTTCGTTGTTGGTTTTGTGGTTGGTTATAGGATGCTGATCGTGTGTAGTTTGTTGACGCTAGGAACTGTTATTTGGACTTTGGCGGAGAATGCTGCTAAGGGGAAGACATACGTTCTTCCTAGCTAACTGTCGATGTGCCTATTGATGGACTGAATGTAGAGACCACGTACCATATCGCAACTCGAAGCTTACGCACATTCTACAACCTTCTTTGTCTGGTGACGCACGTATCAGTGTCATCTGTACTATCAACCCCGACCCATCAGCCGTCACTGAGAGCACGAGCACGCTGCTCTTCGCTAAGAGGGTCAAAGGAGTTCGTGTGTGTTTTACTTTCTTCATTTGCTTGGGAGGGTTTCTAACGTTTCTCCGTAGCTCAACGCGCAGAATAAAGAGATCGTCGATACAGATGCGCTCATTGAGCGGTATAGGAAGGAGATTGAGGATCTCAAGCATAGGCTTGCGAAGCGTGAAGCTGATGCTCCTGTTCGCAATCGTCGGTTGTCGGCTCGTGAGGTACTTTCTTTTCTCTTTCTATATTACCGCCTGCGCTGACAGAGGCATTGAAGCAAATTGATGAAACGAAGGCTATGGGCGATCTCAACGCACGCATTAAGCAGCTTATGAAGCTCAGTCAAACTGTGGATGTTGCGAAGAGCGATGATTCGAGGCCTGTTAGTCCTACTAAGGTCGATTTTGATGTCCCCGTACCAGGTTTGTCTTTCCCTTGGTTTGTGTTGTGCATTTACTTATTACGATGATAGCTTCAACAAGAGCTCCTCGCTGCCCGCATGCAGATAGAGTCTCAAGCCAACCAGCTTCTGTCGCTTGAAGCTGCGCTGATTGCTCGTCCGCCTCTTCCGCCTACTGCCTCTGAGAACGAGAAAGATAACCTTATCGCTGAGCAGGGCAAGACGATCCGGGAGCTCGAGATTGTCGTTAGGGGGTATTAGGAAAATCTGGACGAGCCGCTGCGGAAGGTCAAGGAAGATGTTGAGCGGGAGTGGAAGGAGAAGTTTGATGAGGAGGTTAGGAAGATGGAGAAGGAGCGATGGGCGGAAGAGGTTGTTAAGCAGTTGGAGAAGGAAAGAAGGTTTATCATTTGCTTCTCGGTGTTGGGCATTGCTAATTTGATTGGATATAGGTGAGAAAGCAGCTGGAGGGGGAGCGTCGTGCGCTCGCTGCCTTTATTAGCAAGTTTGATGCATTAGGACTGGGGCTTGGTGCTGCGCCTGCATCGAAGCTTCAGCCGCCGAAACCAATCCCTGGAGGAGCGGCTATTGCTTTCTCTGAGAGACAGCAAACGAGACATCGCCCCCCGTTATCCTCGACGTCTATTTTTGGGTCGACCACTGCGAGCACGAGCAAAGTGCTAGAAGAGGAAGAACATGATATCACCCCTACTTCCTCTCCCGTGCCTCTGACTACTTCTGTACCAATGGAAAGCTCCCCTGTACGGCTCGAGCTTTCGTCGTTCTCTGCTCAGCCTAGTCTGCTGGATCATGAGCTGGAATGGCTTGATGGAGAGATGAGCTTTGATTCTATCTTGGAGGTGGAGAATGCTATTTTTCCCCCACTGCCTATTTTTAGAAACCTGAAGTAAACCCAGAGCAGGTATCAGACTTAAGAAGAGGAAGTGGCAGGACAGGTTTGATATGAATACTGAAGACTACTACTACATGTAGGAGATTACATATACAAAATTGAAGCCTGTACATATGGATGTGGAAGTGGGAGGCTATGGATAAGTTCAAGGGGTAGGTAAAGGAGAAAGCTGGGCAAAGTGGAGTAGGGGTGTAATAGCTACCCAGAACCAGACCCAGGGTCACCCATGCTAACTCATACCCTTTGTCACAGGTATGGGTTCCCATGGGTATGATGGGTTGTGGGTAACCCATGGGTTTCTCTACATTTAAATCAATGTACAACTGAAAAAATGCTGAATAGAGGTTGAAAAAATGCACAAAGGTATAAATTAGTCAATACTATATATATTAGACTTGCTGTATTGACACTTACCTATCAAAGAGTAGTTGAAATTAGCTACATAGTGAATATTTATGTACAGTACATATAGGAGAATAAAATTGAATACACATTTGCATTATCAAGTCTGATCCAGAGATATAGAGCATGGAGCATAGGGCAATTAGAGTATAGATACCAGTGCTATAATCATGTTGAAATACAAAAGGAACAAGTCTGAATTAGAAGAGGAATACTAATTTATATGTTCAGGAGAAGATGAAGGCTAGATCACTAATAGAAAAGGAAGCAAACCACAAAAAAATATGTTTTTAGAGTCATTCTAACTGTATAGTATTGGGGTATTTGTTGCTGCAAAATCAGAAGAAATTACAATGAATTGAGGGGAAGAGTAGTAACTTATGTGTACAGGAGAAGACACAGAATACATTTCTTATATAAATGGAAGCAGATCATTAAAAAATATGTTTATACCATCATTATAATTGTATGACAATGACCCATGCAAGTATGGCCTACCTGTGCTATTGTCTAATATTTACAATGATCCAATTCACCCTTGTCTGAGGTGATGCATGACAGATGTGATGCACAGGATGTGTGACAGATCCACTAGTAAGTAATCAGTAATAGCAATAAACAAATGAGTGCCAATGATCACCTCCTAATATTCTTAAAATGATCACTTTTGAGTGCCCCCATCCTATACTATATAATCTCCTAGTAGTCAATAGCAATACATAAGTGAGTGCCAGTGATCACCACTTCATTACATTTACTGAATATGCCTTATAAAAATGGCACTCATTTTTCCCTAGCAATTTTTGATCAAATTGGCTGACACTTATGTGGAATTACCATTGGTATTCTGCAGATATTCCCCCAGACTCACCTTTGCTCAATTGTTAGCAAGAGTAAGTGATGACCCAACATAGTTTTGTAGCTATTACTCCTCAGTAACTGTCTTTGCCCTTTTAGATGTGTAGCACATTTTAACTGGTAGCTCAGGACTTTAACTCCAGCTCTTAAGCTCAAGATTATTTTAGAAGCTAATCAATACTAACTGGACTTTATAGTGGTATGTTTAAACAGTTCCTTATCAAATTAAAAGCCTCCCTATTAAGAGCTTGAGGTTGGGGAATGTGGAGGTGAGAACATGATAAGAACTGAGTCAGGGACATTGGAGTGGTGGGGGATGAGGATACTGTGGTTGAGGTGGAAGTCATTGGCAGTGTCATGACATTAATATTCATAATAATATTTCTGTAACACTTGACACTCACCATGAACTAGTTTATAGAAATAGACATTACTTTGATTTATGAGGTCAAATAATCTAGTGCATGTAGTTATAATATGCCTAGCATACTTCTACCTACTATAAAAACATTATCTTTATATTCTACATGCTACTTACAAATGGTATAATAATATAGGTTGTATTTAGTAGCTAAGGTAGAGGTCCCAGACCATTAGCTAGCGTGGGAATGATTCGTGCTAATAAGGGACATTACTAGCCTAAGTAGGAAAGCATCTAAGAATAGAAACATCAAGGTCAGAGCTTATTCTCGACATTGGTGAGAGATAATTACCAGTAAGGCCAGAGATCGAGCTAAGTGCATGTCTATTCTAATAATAGACTATCGAAGCAATGTTATTGCATCATAGGAAAAGGCATAAGGACCAGACCCACAGCAAGTGCCACTATTTAACCACACTGTACCAGCACTGTACATCAGCACATCATAGGCACCTAGCCTGGCCTGAGACCCAGCATTCCCAGCAGGCTGATTCAGCAGTTCCCATTTCCATGTGTCAAAGCATGTGGCATCATGCCTCTGTATGGAATGTTCTTCCTGCAGGACAAGTTATTGTCCTTTGTTATCATCCCATGTGAACACATTCTTGGCATTCATATGTTTGTATATCGGTGATTTACTCTGGTCCATCCCAGATGCCTGTATCCAGTCTAAAAGTCTAATTTACAGCTTAGCTAATGTGCAATTACTGCTTTTGTATTAACTATATAGTTTCTCTTAGCCATGTTCTGTAAGATATTTAATAGGTAGCTTTGTGTAGTAGAAGGGCAGTCTCCTGTGCCCCAAGAAATACAATTGAGCAGTCCTTGCTAGTATTTGTGTGAGCTTGAGATTCTAAGTGCAACAAGAGTTTGAAGTCATAAGCCCATGTTAAGTCTGAGATTAAGGAATGCACATCAAATGTGCATCAAAGTGTTCGCTAAACATGCATTCCCTCTTGGGTGTCAGTTATCAACACCTCCCCTTTACCTTACTTCACCCAGAAGCATCCTGCATCCGAGTCCCACCCACCAAGCACTCTCTTAGTGAGCATACATGGTGTGAGTAGAATTAACCATATTTTAATTTATACTATGTTGTCATTTAAGATAAAGATAACCTAAGGTGCTAACAGGAATCAACTTTGTTCGTGTTACAACACCTGGGTGTCAAGAAATATTTAGTGAGGATATTCTTGGAAATTTGGTAGGTGGCCCTGTACAGCAAGAGCTGTATGAATTGTATGAAATTTGGTATGAAGGGTTATGTACAGCAAAGGCTGTATATAATGACAAGTATAGTGGAAGAGGTATAATACACACTATAGACTTAATGCTATATCTGATGTGTATATTGTATAGATCAATGCTTAACTTGCTTAAGACTTGACCTATGACTGTATCTGATTCTGAACTGTACTGAACTGTTGCTTTGACTGTGACTGTGACTGTGACTGTGACTCTGATACTGTTTCTGATACTGACTGGACTGTACTGATACTAATACTGTTGCTGTTACTGTTACTAACTGTGCTGTACTGATAAAACTGTGCTAATAATAGTAGCTAACTACTGACAATGGGGTGAGACTACTGGGGGGTGGGTAGCTATCTATCTACTGCCAAACTGCCCTCCTTATATACCTTTTCCCAACCTGCTTAGTAATCCAATTCCCACTCTCCAATCCTACATTGTTCTCCAAAACAGGTAGTGTGCAAGTGTAGATTTTAGATCTGAGGCTGTACAGGACAATGGTATTTGAGGGTTAGTCAGCAGAGGACAATAGCATATGTTAGAACAATGTGTAATGAATTGCATTGTTCTAAATAAAGAGCTACATTGTTCTGGGCAAGAACAATAGAAATCCATTTTTATAACAATGGAGTACAGAACAATAGATACCTATCTGCCATTGTGTGAACAATGGCAGTGAAAAACAATGGAGTCATATATAAATAGTTTCACATTGTCTTCAAACAATGGCTGAATAGTACAATGCAGTTCCATTGTTCACAACAATGGGAGTGATAACAATGGAGTTGTATATAAATAGATTTTGCATTGTCTTCAAACAATGGGTGAACAGCACAATGCAGTTCATTTGTTATGAACAATAGGAGTGAAAACAATGGAGTTGTATATAAATAGTCTTTCATTGTCTTCAAACAATAGGCAAATAGGACAATAGAAAGGTGAATATTATCCTTCATTTGTGCATTGTTTGTACAAGTGATTAATTATTGATATGTGTATTATGTTTAATAATGATTTAGGGCTGTTCGTTCATATAAGGTATTGGGTATATTTGATTAGTAGTGTGTTGTATCATGTGATTGTGTGAAGTATTTGGTCATGTGGTATGACTGTGTAATTCCTTTAATTGTGGTATACAGTGCATTTGCATGCATTATATATAATCAAAATTCAAGTCTGACAACATTGCACTAAACTAGGTACTTTAGTTAACTGCTCAGTAGGGATGTGCATAGGTTGACCAAACCTGCATGGGTCACAGGTAAGGGTGTCAGTGGGTACAGGTGCAGGTCAGCTTCATTGAACCTGTGACCCATGCAAACCCATGAATAAATGTAAAATTAAAAATATGTAAACTGAGTTATTATTCAACTACAAGTAGTCACAATGTAGATGTATTCAATATACTTGGTTAGTAGTGCTATGGTGGTGACATTTCAGTTATGTATTTTGTTGGGCCTGCAGGGTTCAGCAACACATTACTTAGTCAGTGCTTATAGTTGTTCAAGATTAATAATTGTTAGAATAGAATGAATATATTATCCAAGTCATTATAATGAATCTGGCTTCATTAAAATGCTACCAACTTTGTTCTAACAGATGCAGTATCATTAGATTATAACAAATCAAGCTTCATTAGAATGCTCCCAACTTTGTTTTAATGGATGCAGCACCATTAGAATGAATACAGTATCATTATAATGCTCCCAACTTCATTCTAACAGATGTAGCATTGTTAGAATAAATACAATATTGTTATAAAGAAATAGGGCTGACAAGTGGCAGGGCCCACTACCTCTTCTTTTAATATACATTTACCATTAGAAACACAATGCATTACAGAGAAAATAGTATTAGAGAGAAAAGCTACATTAATAATTGTAGTGATAGATGCCCTGAATTGTGATTCTGGGGTTGTTTGTGCATCCATAACATAAGTCCATTGTTGTCCTCTGGGGGTGCAGTTATGAGGCAAAGAGGTGGATGACCATGGCAATGTCGGTTCAGCACAGAATAGCATTCTTCGGATCCATTCAATGCTGTTCCTTTGCTTAGATCGAGATGCACTGAACCCTAGACTTGTGGAGCCTCGAAGATATTTCTTACATAGTCAAGCACGGTAGTTAGTGAGTAATGGGAGGAAGATGCTGAGGATGGTCATCGTTGTCAGCAATAAGCTCGACTTATTGGTAACCATGTCATATTAAATTCATCCTTCGAAACAACCCAACCTGTGTTTAACATGAGACTAAGTTAACTATGCAGGAATCTTCACTCACACAGCAAATTCCTCAGTACACCCGAGGTGTCCAGGGCCAAGTGACTAACACTCGAACCAGGAGATGTTATTGTGCCCCAATGAAAAGACACAGAATAGTTGCTAGTCACTGTGAAAACCCAGGCAATTTCGTACAAACCACCTTCCTCTAGGATGAAAGAGGGGATACCCAGCAAAGAGAACCATGTCTACATCTACCAGCATGGTGGCAAAAGCATTAACATATGCGTGTTGAGGCTGGCAGTCATGAACTGGCTTGAATCTGCGACATGAGTTTACAGTACATATGTATCCTACAGCACATGGAATTCTAAACATCGTCAGCAATGCATCATCATATAAAGCAAGGAACTCACACCCAACACTCACAGTAACGTAACCAACCATGCGAGACCCAAATCCCCCTCCAAAACAATCCAACCATGTTTGATATCAGATGACTCCGAACAGGAATCATGAATCACGCAATGAATTCCTCTTCAGTAGCCCAAAGAGTCCAGAGCCAAGTGACTAACACTTGCACCAGGGGACACAGTAGTGCCCTCGAAACAACATAGATTGCTTACTAGCTTCACTGTGGAAACTCAGGTGATTTCATACACCATCCTTGAAGACAGACAGGACCACACGTAGTATTCATGATCACAATCATACCCAAGACTTGAACTACACTTATACTCTGTTGCGCACACCAACCACCCTTTGCTGTATAGCAGAGAGGAGAATCTTCAATCTATGCAATTATAGCTAGCAGAGGACAATGTTGATCATTAGCCTTAGAGCTCTGGATGACAGCAAGTTCAACTTACTAAGTCTTGCACTAGGGGACATAGTCACATATTCGGACAAGTCATAGCACACAGCCAGCACATTGCTCTCAAACGGCCCTCCTCCTTCCCAATTGCAATCCTCCTCTCCTCCACCACTCCCTCCTCCTTGGCTCAGACAGCATCTTCCTAACTTTATTCCCTCCATATTGCCTAGGAATCCCGATGAAAGCAGACACTGGTATTGATACAGCCTGTTCAAGGCTGATGGAACCTCTAAGATAATGATGTAAGTTAAGAGGCAAAGAAGGAAGAAAGGAGATAAATGGACCAGGCACGTATCCTCTGATTTCTTCTCCAGCTGTTGTGAGCACAAGTCCAAGGTGAGGTGGTGGTGATGGTGGTGGTCTAGAGTCAAGACCACCATCGTGCTGGGGTGAGGAGGTGAAGGGGAGGGGAGGGGAGGGGAGGTAAAGATGTTGGTGGCGCAGTTGTGCTAGGATGTCAGTGGTATGTCATTGACATATTGATACAGCAGGACAGGGAGTTCAAGCCTGGATTGGCCTCCAGCTCACCTGTGAGTGTGTTGACAAGTTGCACGAGAAGTAGAAGAGGTGAGACCGCTTGTAGTGGGGGATGAAGTAGCTGTTGAGCTCCAGGAGGCAGAGGAGGGGTAGGAAGTTGCTGTCGGTCCATCCAACACAATGAATACAGATAGGTGTACCTGTTCAAACATGATCGATTTATCATTAGCTCACATCTACATGATAATGAAAGCACAAACCTATACACCTGTTTCTCCTAGTATGCTTCCCTACCCTCCTGCCCTTGTTTTCAGAATCCGTGTGGAAGTACAAATGGGCAATACACTGCAACTGTTAGGTTTGTTTCAGGGTGTGGAAGGTGGTTAGTACCCGGTAAGTAAACTGAATAAGAGAAAATCAATACTGATAATTGCCCTGTGTCACAGAATGTCACAAGTGATCGGTTGACCAACCAATCATGGAGCGTCAACGGGCTTCAACCAATCATATCACCAGAAAGTGAGATCCCGACCGCGATCCACAAATTGACTTTTACGGTAATCCAGAGGTCCCCAATACCCAACTACCTTAAAAGGTAGTGGGAATAATGAACCCAGCTTCATTAAAATACTGCAAATTCCATTTGAACTTCATTCTAATGGGTGTAGTATTATTAAAATGAGTACAGTGTCATTATAATGGACCAAGCTTCATCAAAATACTATCAACTTCATTCTAACAGATGCCACATCATTAAAATGAGTACAGTGTCATTCTAATAAATACAGCCTCGTTAAAATGGTACCAACTTCATTCTAATGAATACAGCTTCATTTTAACCAATACAATGTCATTCTAATGAAGCCATATTCATTAGAACAAATAGACCAACATTAGAATGAATAAATACAGTGTCATTACAATGGATCATACATTGTAATTTGTAATAACATTACCAGTGTCATTCTACTAATGAAATTTGTATCATTATACTGACACTTGGCTTATTAAATACTAAAGTATGCTGTGGACTATCTGAATATGCAGTTAAACTTTTAAGTTAATATGATTACATTTAAATATAAGAAAACCCACAGGTTACCCACACACAACCCATAGCACCCATGCTAAAAATACCTGTAGGTTACCTGCACACTTCCCTACTGCTCAGGTCTGTGGTTTGAACCACTGTGGGGTACTTTTTTTACTTATATAAGTAAGAGTAATAGTACTAATGTAACAGAGATTCTGCCAGAAATTCCATATGGAATTCAGGTGGAGTTCATGTGGGGTCATGTAGCTAGATTCTACCTGAATGCCACCTGGACTTCACATATAAATAGTCCAGTCATGATTCTGGCTAGATCCCAGGTAGAATCTACATGGAGTCTACCTGATTTCATGGAGAAGCGCGATAACCTCCTCTTATTATTTGTGTAATGTTGTTACCCTACAATATAGGTACACAGCCAGTGGACAGACATGCTTCATATACTACAGTGTTATCATTTTGTGAAAAATGGTTCTTTAAGATGTTACTCAGATTATTTGGTATTGGAAGCATCAGTAACACTTATTCCATAGTAATCTTTGTTGTAAAAATAATGCTATATTATGATCCTTGGGTTGTATCAAGAAATTGAAAAGTGATATTCCACATTTAGTACTTTATCATCTCTTAAAGAGTAGAAATATTATAATAGTGTGCAGGTACTTCTGTACTATATTTGCTAGCTGTTCTTCTGCATTTTATTTTCTCAATTTTTAATATATGTTATATCTATTCTATTATTTCAGCTTGATCATTTTAAATTCAAATAGCATGATAAGTGAACTTGGTTAAAATATGACTCTATGTATGTATGACTTACCTCACTACCATCATACATAAGATTGCTGTGTAACACACAGTAACACCAATATTCAAATAGAATAAAGAAATGTAAAATGAATAGAAGTTTTAGATAGAGGTACAAACTTGCAGTATACACTTAAAGATTTAATTATAATGTTGTGCCAGGCTGTAGGTAAATGAAGAAACAACCAACATGAAACTTGCAAATAGATTGACAACTGTAAATTTATCCATTTTTTTGGCATTTCTTCTACTTTTAATAAAGACAACCTACTTGAAAAACTACTTTAGATTTCTCTTCTTTAATAGAACTAGTGTCTGTAAATTCATTTTATTCATTCACAATAATAGAATTTCATAAATTGTGAATGAGATGACAATGATCTTTGGGAGGCACTGGATAACCAGTTTTACACTGAACCCAGTCAGATCCACAGACAAAATTTGATATATCAACTTGACACATTTTATAATTTGGTAACACTCTAAGAGTTTCAAGACCACACAAATTTGCTCTGTGATGTAAAGGGACCCAAAGCAGCTTATGATCACTGTGATCTTTTAGCCACCCATCTGAACAACAAGACATAAATATATTTGAACCCTTAAGTGATCTGTAGTATTTGAAGTGATCTGAGGTGAGGTTTACATTATACACTCTGACAGTTTGATCATATGAGATAGACACCACCTGTGTTCCATCGGGAGAAAATGTCACCAATGTCACAGAATTACTGTGGCCTTCAAATGGTCCAGCAATAGTTTTTCCACTGTCCACATTCCATACTCTGGCAGTTCGATCATCTGAGCCAGATGCCACTTGTGTTCCATCAGGAGAAAATGCCACTGATGTCACAGAATTACTGTGGCCTATAAATGGTCTAGTGATAGTTTTTCCACTGTCCACATTCCACACTCTGACAGTTTGATCATCAGAGCCAGACATCACTTGTGTTCCATCAGGAGAAAATGCCACTGATATCACAGAATCAATGTGGCCTATAAATGGTCTAGTGATAGTTTTTCCACTGTCCACATTCCACACTCTGACAGTTTGATCATCAGAGCCAGACATCACTTGTGTTCCATCAGGAGAAAATGCCACTGATATCACAGAATCAATGTGGCCTTTAAATGGTCCAGCAATTGTTTTTCCACTCTCCACATTCCACACTCTGACAGTTTGGTCATCTGAGCCAGACACCACTTGTGTTCCATCTGGAGAAAATGCCACTGATCTCACAGATTTACTGTGGCCTTTATTAAATGGTCCAGCCATGGTTTTCCCGATCTTCACATTCCACACTCTGACAGTTTTATCATTTGAGCCAGACACCACTTGCATTCCATCAGGAGAAAATGCAACTGATCTCACAGATTTATTGTGCCCTTTAAATGGTCCTGCAATAGTTTTTCCACTGTCCACATTCCACACTCTGACAGTTTGATCATCAGAGCCAGATACCACTTGTGTTCCATCTGGAGAAAATGCCACTGATGTCAAAGAATCACTGTGGCCTTTAAATGGTCCAGCAATTGTTTTTCCACTCTCCACATTCCACACTCTGACAGTTTTATCATATGAGCCAGACACCACTTGTGTCCCATTAGGAGAAAATACTACTGATCTTGCAAAATGACTGTGGCCTTCAGATGGTTCAGTAATAGTTGTTCCACACTTCACATTCCACACTCTGACAGTTTTATCATATGAGCCAGACACCACTTGTGTTCCATCAGGAGAAAATGCCACTGATGTCACCCAATTACTGTGGCCTTTAAATGGTCCAGCAAGAGTTTTTCCACTCTTCACATTCCACACCCTGACAGTTTGATCATCAGAGCCAGATACCACTTGTGTTCCATCAGGAGAAAATGCCACTGATCTCACAGAATAATTGTGGCCTTTAAGTGGTCCAGCAATGGTTTTTCCACCCTCCACATTCCACACTCTAATAGATTGATCATTTGAGCCAGACACCACTTGTGTTCCATCTGGAGAAAATGCTACTGATGTCACCCAATCACTGTGGCCTTTAAATGGTCCACCAATAGTTGTTCCACTGTTCACATTCCACACTCTAACAGTTTGATCATGTGAGCCAGACACTACTTTCATTCCATCAGGAGAAAATGCCACTGATCTCACAGAATCACTGTGCCCTTTAAATGGTCCAGAAATGGTTTTTCCACTGTCCACATTCCACACTCTGACAGTCTGATCATATGAGCCAGACACCACTTGTGTTCCATCAGGAGAAAATGCCACTGATGTCACAGAATTATTGTGGCCTTTAAATGGTCCTGCAATATAGTTTCCACTGTCCATGTTCCACACTCTGACAGTTTTATCATCTGAGCCAGACACTACTTGTGTTCCATCAGGAGAAAATGCTACTGATGTCACCCAATCACTGTGGCCTTTAAAGGGTCCAGCAATAGTATTTCCACCCTCCACATTCCACATTCTGACAGTTCCATTCTCTGAGCCAAATACTACATCTTGTCCATCAGGAGAATATGCCACACATGTAACAACTGAATTACTATAATATGCTGTATGCAACACTGAATTCCAGATTTTGTCTCTTCCTTTAACAATTGTAACTGTTTTCTGAAAGAAAGGTGAGTAATGTTTCACAATCAATGAGTTTTCAGGTGCAAATGGTAATGCTGACATATATATACTTGTTATGCTTATTGTGATGGGAATATAAAAATTTGTAATAAATTTTATACCATCTTCAATAAAATCAAGTTGATTTAAGCAAATCTAATTAAATTTCAGTATTTATTTCTTTTAAATATCAGAAGGCATACCTTTGTACAAAATGTTAATCTTTTCAACAATTCTTGTGCTGTCTGTACTTCATTTAAGAGACTCATTGTCTCTAACCAGAATAAGAATTTACAGTATAAGAATTCATTCAAGTCTGTTACTAAAGAATTATAGTGGCATTTCTCATCTCCAATCATTTCAATATAGTGTATGTTCCAATTCATGCAGCAATATTGAAGATGTGTAGGTATATACTGTCTTATTTTTTGTGGTAAGTTTTCAATGTCTTTATTTGCTACATAAGATGATTCAATGTTGCAAATATTAAATTTCAGTTCAGTATTGAGAAGTCTAAAAATCATTTTGGTTATTCTTGGTATGTGTTTGACTTTATTAATTTGAAATGTATTATTATTTAAACCTCTTTCCAAAAATTCAACAAATGATATATGATGAAATGCTATATTGTTATTATTTGTTGAAATAACAGGTAGAAGTTGATGTGTAATTCTTTTAACTTCATTTGTAATGGTACCCTCATCTCCAGTAACATCCAAGAAGTACTTGATATCCTCTTTTCTCAATGGTGATTTTGACAATACTATTGCCAATACTTGTCTTACAATTTCCTTTCTATAGTCTGACCACTTTCCAAATGACAATTGAAGCATTTGATAATAGAGATCTTCAACCCCATGACCTGTATTCCATGATAGGACTTCTTTAAGCTTTTCATCTGGTGAAGGCTGATCATCTTGCTCTGGGGTCATAGTGATGTACTTGACTGCAGTAGATGCCCAGATAAATAATCCAGCAGCTTTTTTGCACATCTTCTTTAACAGATTTTCTGTTAAATCAATTTGTAATTCATCTTCATAATTTTCGAAATTTTTCTTCAGAAAGAAAGAAATATCTTGATTTATCTCTGAGTCATGAAGTGAATCAGTTTCCAATTTAATAGTTTTGCATATATTTTCATTCTGGATAATGTCTGGTAGAGAACCAGGCCTTCCAGTAACAATGAGCTTATATTGTTTAGGAAGTGCTATCCAATCTTGTAATGTCTTTATCAGAGATTTAAAAAAATCAGATGACTTGCATTCATCCAAGGCATCAATAATAAATGCAGGTGGATGTGATTTCAATTGTTCTTTGAAAATATTCAGTGGATTGGCAATTAGGTGTTTGTAATGCCATTCAATTCCACCAAGCTGGAAGGTATTATTAAGTTGTTCTATAATTTTATTCTTCAGAATGAAATACTTGGAATTAGATGCCAAATCTGCAGCTATTGTTCTCCAAACCACAGTTGCATCACTTAAGATTTCATTATCCCTCTGGAAGAAATGATATCCACCAAGTCTGTTGTACCCATTGGAGCTAAGAGTGTTAACCAAAGTAGATGCTATTGCAGATTTTCCTGAGCCAGGACTGCCAGTAATCCACATAATGTTTGTTGTTGACTCATCTACAAAAAAAATTGATCACTTTTGTAATGGATTCATATAGAAAAACATACAAAACTCATTAAGCCACCTGTATATATCATTCAGAATGGTAACTCTAGTCCCTTCCATGCATGGAGTCACATAATGCAAGTTATGATCAACAGGCTTCAATAACTTGAGTTTTTCGGAGATTTCATCATTTTTCATACTATAATTATTGATTTGATCACCACCTATGGCATTCTGGTGCCCCCCTAGAATATTGACATGGTGCGCATAAGGGAACACCTGAGGACCGGATTGATTTTCAGCCATTTTAAATGTAACAGAATTCGACCTTGAACGTTTAAGACGTTAAGTACTTGAGTAATAAGGTGTTTGAGTCGGCAAGAGGGGGTTATGAAAACTAGCGTGAACATGCTATATAATGTAGTACAATGCAGTTGACACGCGTCATCGGTATGATCAGCTATTCATCTAATAAGATGCACCTTCTCGTTCTATGTATATCCGACAACACGTTCACGGCCTTACCCTTTCGCGTGTTGCCATCCCACGCTTGGTATATATTGATAGTAAGTTCAAATGAATAGATTATATATTGTGGGTCCGAGTTATCGGGACTCGCAGCGATGGACATTTCGAACTGCTTCCATTCATGCTATCGCATACGTCGCACCTAATAATTAACCATTGCTGCGATAGCTGTAGGTTTGTGGTACAAGCATGTCCGTTTTCTTCAAGTTTGAGAAATTGAAGGTTTACACTCTACTCTACTGGAGACTTACTGGTATCATCTACTAATAAATAGATTGATGCCATGCAGTAATTTGTCGAGAGTCACATCGATCGATATTTGCAATGCCTTTTAACTCTATTATGATTCTGCAAAGAAGATTCGCTCGAGAGTTACTCTGCTCCGGTAAGAGAGTCTAGTTGGGGAACGCAGTCGACGACCCGATAGAATAATCGATGGTCCACCGTACTACGTGGAAAATACTCTTACCCTGCGAGTGTCCTCTCAACATGTTCAATTTTGATTTGTCCAGCTGGCAGAAAATTCATCATGTCGATGCACTAAACAGATTGTTCTATAAGATCGCATGACGCAGCTCCGTCTAACTTTTGATGTGCCACCAAGTTGGGGTCGCGAAGAATCGAAAGTATTCTACAGTGAGACCTGGCGCGCCTGTACCATCCTTTCTGCGCATAGCACATGGTAGCGGCATTAACGTCTCGCCTACATGCATTCAACAGGAGCTCTGCGACGTCGTTATCAACCACTTTCCGTATCTACGCCAACATAACCTTGCAACCTTCACCACGAAGAACTCGCACGGAGCATGAGGGTATTTCACTGCACGGGATCCAGAGTCCCCCCCACCTCCCCCGTACGGGAGGTCAGACTTGCCATGCGAAGGATATAGTCTTGCGTATGGTGAAGTTCTCGGATCTTTTGTAGAAGAAGACGATGTAGAGTACTCGTGAGCTCCTCTTTGGACAACAGATGTGCGCTCGTACTACTGTTCTGTCATCCACCGAAGCTCTTGAATACCGTTATCAACCACCTTGCAACGCCCACCACGAAGGCTTCGTACGAAGCAGCAGATTATTTTCACTGCACTCGTACGCGATGTCCCTTCCGACTCCTGTACCGTCTCCGTTTCAGCCGCACGTGTAATACGCATCCAGTGTCCTTCCAGAGCCCAGCCCCAACTCCTGTACCGCCTCTGTTCATACCTTACGCTTTCATGTAGTAGAGCGTTCTACAGTCCAGACCTATGTCAATGCCGTCTCCGCTCCTCACTCCAGCGCTACAATGACCACGAAAAAGACTGAACAGACCGTGGTTGGCGCGTAGAATCATAATGAAGAAACACAGCGTTGTCGATCTGCATGGGTAGCCGTGTCCTGACTCCTCCCACAGAGTCACGCTCCGACTCACACACCAGCGTATCACACTGCACTATGGCTAGAATAGAGAACTGCCCACGTTGCTGTCTTGTCGAAGATTTGGCGGTACGGAATGCAGTCTTGCAGGATTCCACGAACGATATGCACCTCGTAAGCAGGCTGTTTTGAAGAGGGAGGGAGGGAATAGGAGGACTGCGACCGCCAATTGGAATGAGCGGAGTGGTCGGGGTCATGGTGTTTTTCGGGTTGTTATCGAAGGTCGGGAGGGGTAGAGAGGCCTGTTACGCCTACGATGCTTGGTGGGTGGCATACGTCTGGACATCAATTAACCGGTGCACGTCGTTCTATTTCTGTTGTTATCGATAGCCCAGTACATTGGAACAGTAGGATTAATCATGAAATCTTGTGATGAGCGCGTGTGGAAGGCGTGGATGAGAATGTTCCCAAGTTTCTGTTTTGGCGCTTGTCGAAGTACATAAGGATGGTGTTATCCATGGGATACTTTCGTTTTCCCTTTGTGGTCAAATCTAATCGCAGATGCAACTTAAGTCTTAATTAAGGAGGTGCTTGAGCGCTTGACCCAGCCAATTTGCTGGCGATGTCATTGCCAATGATAAGATTGAACATCACATGATGTGTGTGAAATTTCATTCGAACACTACCCAGTACCGACGCCGTTCGGGTTCCGAACTTCTACACCTCCACCATTCCACTTCTGCTGCCCCGATGGAAAGGCTCGGTATTTTAAACTTCAAGCTACCCATATACATCGCCCGTTAAATGATTTCATGAAGAACTACCCTGAAGCTGATGCTCTGAGTCTTCATCGGCGCACCGAACACTGCTAGCGGATAGCGAGGTTGCAACCGCCCACGATCGAGAGGGAGTAGAAGAATGAGAAGATGGTGGTATCTCGTACAACCGAAGTAAATGCCAACTCTCCTCTTCGTTCTTCGTTTCTTCTTTGCTGTCGACACATGGTCATCACGCGTTTTTCCACTCTCACTTACACTCGACTCGTCTACGCTATGTTCACTAACTCCTCGTCTTCTCACAGGATATCGTTCTTGCCTACTCATATCGGCGACAATCAAACTTACTGGGCTGGATGGGCCGAAGCTGCTTGAAACGAAACAGGTACGCTCCCTTCCCGTATCTTTCCGTCCGCCCTACTTACACCTACAATTGCTTCATAGTATACACTCGCTTGCATCTCAAGCTGCACTATCGCTGGTCCCACCTTACGCATTACGACCGCTCTTCCAAACCGACCAGTTAGAACGCCATAACCGCCCAGCAAGGAACAGCTGGTTCCTTCCACATGTCACCCCATCGTCGATGCCAACCCTTGCACCGTCTCCATCCAACACGCACCTAGTAACGACTATTCGTTACATGGAACATTCCCAATCGCCACTACGACGCTATCTCCGCTCCGAGTGCATCGACGGGACTTTCGAATGGGACGTAGGACTTCTCGACCGGGATGGACGTCTTGCGCGCGTGTGGTGGAAGTGTCGGATCTTTTGTTATGGTTGGAGTGGGTGGGGTATTTGGGCTGGAGAGTCGAAGGAGACGTCTTGGATGATATCCGCGCGCCTGTACCATTTTTTCCGCGCATAGCCCGTGGTGGTGGCGTTAACGTCTCTCCTACACGTACTCGACTGGAGCTCTTCACCAACGTTATTAGCCATCTGCCGTACCCAACATCAGCGTTAACCACCATGCGACCCCTAACATGAAGCACTCGTAGGGTGCAGGAGGCTATTTTCACCGCACGCGTACCCGGTATCCCCATAACCCCTGTACCGGGGGACAGACTTGTCATGACAAAGGATATAGTCTTGCGTATGGTGAAAGTGTCGGATCTTTTGTAGAAGAAACCGATGTAGAGTGCTTCTGGGATCCCTCTTGGATGACAGACGTGCGCTCGTGCTACCATTCTACCATCCATCGAAGCTCTTGAATACCGTTATCGACCACCTTGCGACCCCCGCCACGAAGGGCTTGTACAGAGAAGCAAACTGTTTTTACGCACTCATACCCGGTGTCCCTTCCGACTCCTGACCATCTCCGTTTCAGCCGCACTCATATCCAGTGTCGCTCCAGCCCCCATACCGTCTCCTTTCATACACCCCTCACGACGATTGCGCTTTCACATACAGCGTTCAACAGTTCTGGCCTATGCCAATGCTGTCCCCGCTCCTCACTCCAACGCTACACTGACCACGAAGAGGACTGAACGGGCCGTGCTTGGCATTGTGCGTGGGATCATGGTGAAGAAACACATCGTTGTCGATGTGCACGGGCAGCTGTGTCTTGACTCCTCCCACAGAGCCTACCCATATTGCTCGTACATCCGCAATGCTCCACGATGATGCTACTCGGATCTGGAAAGCACCATATGAGAAGACTTTACCTCTGGCGTGCAAAGTGCATTGTACTTGAACACATGCGTGAGGAGGATGTAACGTAGGCCCTATTGTTCGAGTGGCCTAAGAGGACGTGGAATCGAGTTGTGTTGTGTTGAGGTACTCACATACGTGCACGTCGTTCAGTCCTCTTCGCAAGTTACGGACAATGAGGTTGCAATATCCATGTTTGTGAGGGAGTAGAGAAGGAGAAGAAGGTGCTATCAGATACAACTAAAGTAGGTACTTTCTCCTCTGCTCTTCGTTTTTCTTCGCTGCTGATATATAGTCATTGAACATCTTTCCATTTTCACTTTCACTGCCTCATCATGTATCAATGCTATGCTCACTAACTCTTCGTCTTTACACAGGATAACGTTCTTACGCATTCACATCGGCGATTGTAAAACTCACTGCACTGGGTGCGCTGAAGTTACATTACCTTGAACGCAACAGGTATGTTTCCTTCGCCTCTTTGCTGTACGCCCTACTTATGCCTACACTCGCCTCATAGTGCACAATCGCTTGCATCTCAAGCTGCACCATCTCTAGGTCTACCTCACGCATTACAACCCCTCTTCCGAACCTGCCACGCAGAATATTATAACCGCCCAGCATGGACCCCACATACCACCCCATGGTCGATGCTGAAGCATGCACTATCTTCGTCGGACACACATAGCATCTCGTAATGACTGTTTCGTTACTTTGAACTTCCCCAATCACCTCTCCGACGCGATCTCCGTTCCAGGTGCCTCGACGAAACTTTCTGATTGGACGCAGGACTTCTTGAGACAGGCTCATTTTGACGAGGATATAGTTATGCGTGCGTGTGGCGGTGGCGTATCTCTTGTTGCAGTTGGAGTGAAGGCAATTGAGGCTCGAGAGTCGAAGACGTCTTGGACGACAGACGCGCGCTTGTACGATTCTTTCTATGCTGAGCTCATGGTGACAGCGTTGACGTTGCGCCTATACGTATTCAACCTCGCTAACAACCACTCGTAGCCCACGTCAACGTAACTATTTTGCGACCTCGATGTCCCCCCACCCGCCAACCCCTGTACCGGAGGACAGACTCATGACGAAGGATGTATCCTTGCGTGTGATAAAAGTGTCAGATCTCTTGTAGAACAAGACGATGTAGAGTCGTTCTGAGCTCGATCTTGGACGTCAGAGAGGGCTTGTATCATATTTTTCAAATTCTTTCTGCGCATAGCCCATGGTGGCGGCATTATCGTCACGCCCACAGATGTTCAACTAGAGCTCTTCACCACCATCATCAACCGTTTGTCATAGCTAACATCAACGTCAACCACCTTGCGACCTCCACCATGAAGAACTCGTACGGAGCAGAGCAATAGGCCATGTTCACCACATTCGTACCCGGTATCCCGCTTCTGACACCTAGAGTCTCGGTTTCGGCCGCACGTGTATCAAGTGTCCCCCAGCCCCCGTACCGTCTCCGTTCATATGTTGCTTACAAAGCCTACGCTTTCACGTAGAGCGCCCCACAGTCCAGACTTGGTCCAGACCTTTGTTAATGCTGTCTCAACTCCTCATTGAACGCTCTACGATGATTGAACACTCCAACGCTACAGTGACCACTAAGAGGACAGGGTTCGCATCCACTGATTGCTATGAGGCTAGCGCTGGGAAAGGAAACCCGGATGATGTATTACCTACGTTGTTGTCTTGTTGAAGGATTGGCGGTACGAAACGCAGTCTTGCAGGATTCCACGAATGACGCGCATGTTAGTCTCGTTACCAGACAGACCAGTCATCATGCACCAACTGCCATCATCCCGCTACATTCCCTCCTACCTTAGACGCATATAACGCTACCATGGCCCTCGTGCTGATCAATGAATGGGATACCTCTGACAGGGAATGATATCTTAATCCCCTTCCACGAGGAAGTTTCACGAGTCTTTCTGGTGTACGTGGTGTTTTGAAGAGGGGGGAGGGCGTAGAAGGACTACGAGCAGGGATTGGAACGAGAGGAGTAGTCGAGATTATACTGCTTGGCGCGTCCGTCCAACAGTAAGGATGTAAGGTAGAAAGCAACGTATATCAGAGGTTTTAACCTCGCAATGAAAGACAGATCTTTGAGACGAGTGACTTGAGCACTGCAGAACTGCAAGGTGAAACTTGCACCCTCAGGTAGTCGCTGACAGCGATTGATCAAGATGATAGCTATGACTCCTACCTGGCTACTCTTGGAACCCAATGACATAGAGTAGTGATGTATTAATACATGAGGTCCTAAATATCAGCTACTGCATACAATATACTTTACTTCAACTTTTCTTAGTGAGCAAGACCAACAATAACCACTGAATATAACAAAGTATTCCGAACAAAGAACAGACAGCAAATCGAAAAAACAACAAAAACAACTTGAGATGGACGTCCAGTTCCCTAATAATAAGTATCCAAATTCCCACCCAGTGCTTCATCACCACGCAGCAGGAGCAATATTTTCCTTATCACCCAGCACCTTCCTCACAGGACTCTGCAGAGTCGCAGGCCCAATATCCAGCTTCTTAACACCAAACATAGGCGGTGAGGGCGAAATAGCATTCTCCACCTCCAAGATAGAATTGAAGCTCGTCTCTCCATCAAGCTATTCCGGCTCATGGTCCAGCAGACTAGGCTGAGCAGGGAACGACGAAAGCTCGAACCGGACGGGAGAGCTTTCCATCGGTACAGAAGCACTCGGAGGCACGGGAGAGGATGTAGCAGTGATATCGTGTTCTTCCTCTTCCAGCACTTTGCTCGTGCTCGCAGTGGTGGACCCAAAAATTGAGGCCGAGGACAGGGAGAGACGCTGTCTCGTTTGCTGTCTCTCAGAGAAAGCAATAGCCGCTCCTCCAGGGATTGGCTTCGGCGGCTGAAGCTTAGATACGGGAGCAGCACCAAGCCCCAGTCCTAATGCATCAAGCTTACTAACGAAGGCAGCGACCGCACGATGCTCCTCCTCTAGCTGCTTCCTCGCCTACGTCCAAACCAATTAGCAATGCCCAACACCGGGAAACAAATGACAAACCTTCTTCTCATTCTCCAACTGCTTAACAACCTCCGCCCATCGCTCCTTCTCCTCCCTCTTCCTAACCTCCTCATCAAACTTCTCCTTCCATTCCCGCTCGACGTCCTCCTTAACCTTCCGCAGAGGCTCGCCCAGGTTCTCCTCGCACCCCCTAACGACAATCGAGCTCCCGAATCGCCTTACCCTGCTCGGCAATAAGCTTATCCTTCTCGCTCTGAGAGGCAGTATGCGGAAGAGGCGGGCGAGCAATCAGCGCAGCTTCAAGCGACAGAAGCTGGTTGGCTTGAGACACCATCTGCATGCGGGCAGCGAGGAGCTCTTGTTAAAGCTATCGTCATAATAGCAAATACACAATTCGACCAAGACGGAGAACTAACCTGATACGGGGACATGTCGAAGTCGACCTTAGTAGGACTAGCAGGCCTCAAATCGTCACTCTTCGCATTATCCACCGTCTGACTTGCCAAATGAGCTTCGTGAGCTGCTTAATGCACGCATTGAGATCGCCCATCGCCTTCGTTTCGTCAATCTGCTGTGGTATCTTGTATCAGCCGAAGTTGATAACAGTACGGAAGAAGGGAAAACGTACCTCACGAGCCGACAACCGACGATTCCGAACAGGAGCGTCAGCCTCACGCTCCGCAAGCCCACGCTTGAGATCCTCAATCTCCTTCCTATACCGCTCAATGAGCGCATCCGTATCGATGGTCTCTTTCGTCTGCGCGTTGGGCTGCGGGGCGGGATTGGGGCCGTTCCCTAGCAAGCGAAGATGAGTAAAACATACATGGGCGTCCTTGACCCTCTTAGCGAACAACAGTGTGCTCGTGCTCTCAGTGACGGCTGAAGGGTCGGGGTTGATTGTACAGATGACACTGATACATGCATTACCAGACAAAGAAGGTTGCAGAATACGCGTCAGCTTCGAGTTGCGGTATGGTATGTGATCCCTGCATTCCATCTATTAGCAAGTACACCGACAGTTAGCTAGGAAGAACGTACGTCTTCCCCTTAGCAGCATTCTCTGCCAATGTCCTAATAACAGTTCCTAGCGTCAACAAACTACACACTGTCAGCATCCTACAACGAACCACAAAACCAACAACGAACCTGGTAATAATATACTTCCCCTCCCTCGTCCGTTCCTTATTGGACGTAGCCTTCTCCTACCCCGCAAGACCAATAAGACTCTAGCAACCAACCGCCTCGTTAGCATCTACCCACACCATAAAGCAAAAAGACAAACCCAAACGGACGCGCTCACGCTCCTCCCACCTCCAGCCTGAAACCTACCCCCACCAAGCCCCGGCGCTTGCCGTCCTCCTACCCAAGGCGTATGCCTCCCACTAGGCGGCACAGGCGTAACAGGCCTCTCCTCCCGACTCTCCCGACTCTCAATAACAACCCTAAAAACACTATGACTCCGACTACCCTCTCATTCCAATCCGTGCACGCAGTTCTCCTATTCCCTTCGCCCCTCTTCAAAACACCATTCACACCAGCCAAGCTTGTAACAACCTCCTCGCGGAGGGATACTAAGGTGATATCGTTTCCTGTCCCTTGGATCTGTACAGGGTTCGCTGAGGCCAACGAGAGGAGAGCAAGGAGATCGATGATGGTTTCGTTGCAGATTTCTAGCTACGAGCAGCGGAGGTATTCCCTCTCTGGCGTATTGCGGATATACGAGACGATGTCTCGTGTAGGGCGGGGTACGATACCTGGCTCGGTTTCGTCTCCTGTGAGCGTGTACGTCTTTCCTGAGACGGTTTGTCCGTACGCGAAGACGACTGCGATGTACCCCTCCATTGCAGCGCGTACGTGTTTACCCGCGGAGGTGATGCATATAGGCTTGTTTTCTGACCAGGTGAGGATGGAATCGAAGGTGAATACGGGTGCGGGGGTGGTGGGTTTGTGGTACGCAGGCAAGAGGGAGATATCATTCGTACTAGGGGACTATGCGCTAAGATTGTTCGAAGGGCGCATACTATATGGTCCAGCCGTTAGCAAAGGCAGTAAAGGAGAGAGGAAAAAAAGGACCGAACGGAAACCATAACCCTATCATCAACCTTATCCACCTCAACAGGATGATCCTCAGCATCAAACGACACATCCCCAGGCCCAACAGTCTGGTAATCCACCAACACCTGCTCAGGATTGACATTACTCACATCCATCTTGCTAGTCGCAGGCAGAAAGCTCGGACTCTCCACCCCTTTCCTCGGGGACAAAGATGTCCTATGTCGACTCGTGCTCCCTCCCTTCGTTGGCGTACCCGGGACAGGAGGGAGACTTTTGGACGTGGATAAGTTGAATTTGATGGTCTTGCGCGAATCGGCAGATAGGGGGGCTTTGTACTTCTTGTGCGTGGTGCTGAGGAGGCTACTCCCGTTGCCGGCGCGGGAGAGGCGGTTGGAGAGGTCGCTGGCGCTGGAGATGCTTGAAATAGAGCCGGAGTGCTTGGGCGTGATGTACGATGTACGTTTAACGTTTTAACGTTTAAGTTCAACTGGCATCTTTCTCTGAGCGGACTGGGTTAGAGTGCGGTATGGGGTTTGGAAAGTTGTGAGTCAGGTTCGAAGTGGTGCAATGGAAGGTGGTATTTGGTAGGAGAGGAGAGCTCGAGATGGGAGATGGAGAGGCGTGAGAACATGACCGTAAGCACTCCGCAGAAGGTGATGTCGATGGAACAAGACGATGAGCCTGGAACTTCAAATATTCCCACTAACTTTAGTTAGTAGGGTTATAGGGCTCGAGCTCGAAATTCTTTGGCAGTAAATTACAATACATTTGTTCTTGTTTACATTCTCGGCATTTCGCCTTCTCTCTTGTTCAGCTTCGTTAAGATCTGTGCGGTCAACTGTCGTTACTTGTATATATCCTTCTTAGTTATTGTCTGTGCGACGTGCATGGCAGTTATAATAAGTACTATAAATTTTCTTTGTTAGCTATAGTAGTATAAGTGAATCTACTTATTCTCCTTGTGCGTAGTTAGTGGGCTTTGCCGGCGATAGCCGGCCTTATTTGTTATTCAAATCTCAAACTTGAAGTGGTAGTGAGAAGCGTTTCCGACTTTCTATTTGTTTGGTTCTGGTTGTGATGGTAAATAATTGACTAAGTAAGCAAATAAGATAAGAAACCGTCCAGCTTAGGCCGGGGCCTTGGCTAAGTTGGCTTCGAAAATCGATTTGCTTCGTCTACCGACATAAGTCGCAACAGGTCAGGGTACAAACAGGATGGGAAACTTGGATTACGGTGTCCGGGAATCGCATGCACTTACTTTTTAATTCGTGTCAACGCTTGGCACTTGGCGCTCAATGTATCTTGTAAGCGAACCGATTATGAAAGTCTCAGCTTGCTTCAAAACAGGCCGCAATTAGTATCGTTATAATAGTAGACCATTAATATGTAAGTATAATATATTATGATGGTGTCCTAAGGACTTCGTAAGTAGAGTGATAGTGTCGATAGTGTCTGCAACTTTTATGTCCAAGTTATACTATCCCCCAAGAAATAAAAAAGAATCACTTACTTGACAACCCATTGAGTGATAGTGGATGACGAAGTAACTTGATTCTGTAATCAAACGAGAGGAAATGGCGAGTACAACTTAAGTGCAGAACTGGAGTATGTGCAGGGATTGGAGATTGGACAAATGTGGGATCGAACCCGGGACCTCCTGAATAGTAAGCGAGCTATAATTACCCCGCCATATTAATAGCCCTGCTTTATTTATAGATTTTTGAATGTGATGCGTAGGCCGGACACATTCGTCGCAATATGAGGAGCTTTTGATATGCTATGGATATGCGGATGTCTTATAAATTTAAAAATAATGACATCGGAATAATGCCTGTTGAGACAACATTTCAATAACTAAGCATGAACATACTGATTGAGCTCGGAACAGCAGCCTAAGTATATTAAAGTACTAGCATACTACAAGTGGGCTGTAGGCTCAAAGTCTATTAACTATGGCATCGATGTCGTGATTCATTCCGAAGTATATTGTTGAATATGATGGTTCACCATCTCCTTAAAAATTGACCACCCAACACGAGCACTGAGCTTGGGTTTTCCAATACCAACATAGATATTCGTGCACGCCGCAACATTCTCAGGTGTTCCGAAGAGAAGGAGATCAGGTCTGTCATATTCATTAAGTAAATCATTTATGACTTCGTCTTCCGTCCTTATCAGACGATCTTTACCACCATGCCTTTCTGGCATCGAGTAAATATCAATGCGTCGGGCACCGCTCGGTAGGAGAATCTTCTTCTGGCTGCGAATGCGATGTGATTGATTTTCAATCCTGACCTCATTGAGACGTTCTTGTACAATTTGTCCCCATAGCCAGTATGAAATCATTCTAAAAATATCTATGAAATAAAGCAATACAGTTAAAGATGTAGTGTAAGCTTACGAATGAATATCATCAGATTCAACATATCCGGATGTGATCTTTCCAGAGTTATACTCATAAACGACATTTGCGAGCTCCTTTTCCCATAGTGGTCTCCATCCTCGTTCACGGGTGATGTTGTATGTGCTCTTTACAGTCCTGAAGGCCGGGAGTTGAGCTTCAGGTAAAAAGGGCTGAAACCGTTGTCTAATGATTTCAATATCAATAATTGACAAAACCGTTGTATACCATAAAAAAAAAAAGCTAACCTCATTGCTGTAACAAGAGAAATAAGCAATCCAAGTTCTGATCCTTTGTCTCCTGTTACAGTCAGGGGCATACCTATGACGCCAACATGATAAGAATAAATAAATATAAATCTATAGAACTAACCTCCTTTCTCCTTGACAAGGCGAAGAAATATGATTGGTGGAATTTGCTGAATGCGTGCATTTGGCATAGCAATTAGAGAGAGTTCCATGCGACTGAATTTATCAATAATTCCCCATATCGCTATACCCATACAATTCAGAAGCTTTTCATGTCCGTCAACACACCATTCTTCATTTGGACCAATAGACCAAATTCCAGAATTATGAACCTTTCGAGTGCGTGGATGGCGAGCTTCAGTTGCCTCAGGATTCTGGTCTCGCCTAATATTAAGAACTTCATCCCTGTTTTATAAAAATAAGTTATAGTATGAATGTGTAAAGTCTAGAGAAATACCTCGGAATGTGAATAGATTTATGTGCCAACTTTTCTTTAACTAAACGGCCTCCCCATCTTCCAGCTGGATCATCTTGTGTTACAAGATGAACTGCATGTTTCTTTTGATCTGCAGTAAGCCCATTGCGTCGTGCCGTGAGAATTCCCAACTCTTTCATATACTTCTGAACAGTACGAGGCCTGTATTATACATCAATATATAGCTTTATTAACATGCTAAGAACGACTTACGCAATTTGGACTCCATGATCCTTCTTAATATGATCTGGAATATCTTTCAGAAAGATTCCTGAGTCAATATACTCTTGCAGTATCTCAGCTAAGTTGGGCAGTTCCTTGTCTGTTACGGAAATAATGAATTTGAGAAAGTTAACAAATTAAATGCTACACTTACAAATTGGGCGATCACGATGCTGGTTTGCACCATGAATGGGTATTTGCTGAATACGACGTTTCTTCCGAGACATAACAGCACACAGATGTCGATGATTTGAACAAGTTTTGTTGACAGAATCTACATAAAATAATGGATTGTTAGTGAGTAATGAGTATCAAGCGACTGCATACATCTTACTCTGAGGTGAGGAAGAATTGTAGGATGAGTTACTAGAGAGGTTCTTGGGTATATTTTAAAACGATGAGTTCTCCTCTTTTTTACACCAGGATAGGAAAGTGAGAGAAGACGTCGCTTAGTGGAAACCTTAGGTAATGTTTGAGTGATCAAATGATTGATAAAAAAAATTCACGAATGACTTATTGAATGCTGTATACCTTTCTGAGTGATAATTGAACATCTCCGACTCCTAGATGTCATTGGGATGTTGTGGCAATACGAAGTTAGTGTGGGTTGCTGTGGAGTGGCCGAGTGGGACACATGTCAATATTACGTGTTATAACAGTTATCTCCGAAGATAAGACAAGTCCACGTGACAATAATGGAAAGTTGAATGTGAACAGCGCATCATCCTTACCCCAGTGTCCCACTCCAAGCCTCCTGGCCGTTTCTTGTTACATTGTATTAAGCACAGCAGATACGCCACAATTACCTATCAGGTCAATTCAAACATAAAATTTTCATTAAAACAACTTCAGAAAATCCCTCTTCGCAACTGAAACACATGAAGCACACAAATTTGCATTGTTACATGCATTTGTCAAAGTTTTTTTTAATTCTATCTGATTTCCCTTTCGTTAACCGTACATTCTTCCCCTGACTTGTAAAAAAAATTGTAACCGGCCACCTTAATTTCCGTCCTACAACCTACAATATATTCATGATTAAGCAGTCATTATTCTTTCTATTCAGCTATAAAGACTATTGGCTGTGCGGATTTTCAACTTCCAGCCTGACATTTATTTCTTCATATCGAAACCGTGCTCTCTGTACTTTCATCAAAGTTTATATCTTATCATTTATCTTTCAACCTCACTTATAATCATTCTCATAATCATTCTCAGTGTCAGATTTCGATTTAAAACACTCCTAAAGTATACAATTTTACAGTATGTTCTTCACCTTTTTGATACTTGCCTATTGCTGACCACCTGATTATTCAATATACTATAATAGATGTCTTATTGCACTGGCTGTTCACAATTGTTTAGATTTTTGGAAGGTGAACGTTGTGAACTTTGTCAAGAATCTCCTCAAAATTCGATGCCTAAGACGGAATGGCCTACTTGCATTGACTGTGGTAGGCAGTTTGAGTTCTTAAAGGGTTCCCAGTGCGGTAGATGTAAGGATCGTGATGATTCAAGATCTAGGCCTGCACCCTTGTCTGTCACCTCCACTACTGTTCCTCTCTCGCCTTCTTCAGAGCCCCAGGTTACAAATCAGGATCTTCATCATGCAATGAAGAATCCGATAAATCCACGCACACACGGAACATCTCAAGCAGTTCCTTATTTTAACCCATACCAGCAAACCAATCAGCAACTAGATGAGAACGATGTAAGCATTTCAGTCTGATACTATTTATAGCATATTTCTTATTGGAATATAGCCACGGTTTCATAATGCACAGAATGTATTTCAAGACTATGAAAATGGATTCACCACTGCTATTCACAGGGCACCTCCTCAAACCAGGGTAGCAAAACCAAAATTTCGGAGTATAGAGTCTGGAACTACAAGGCCTTCTCCTCGAATTAATGTTGTAGTAAGTTTACGTTCTGATTACAATTCTCACCCTGCTTAACTCAATAATTCAGGTGCGAAGAATTTTCAATCGTCATGATAAACGGATCATAACACCTTTTGATGCTCAAATGATCTCCTATGAGGAGACTCGGCTTTGGGCACTTATTGCAAGTGATATAATAGCCTGGCTAGATGGTATATATAGTAAAGTGCATGGGCATCGCATTCGATCAGGGTTCAGTATATATGTATTTCAGTGATTTACTTATATGCTAATTGATTCTTTCCAGTGATGATGTCTCACTTTGGTACACTAACGGCCGGTGCACACTCCATGCGATTTCAAGAGTTGAGGGTACAACCTTGAAAGAGTTATGGAGGGCTTCTATTTCGCAACCTGGTCTTTTGGTTTTAGCCAAACATATCAAAAATTTAACGCTTGAGCTGGATGCTTATGTTAACTACCCAGTAGATGTCGATGATACAGACTCCGATGACATTAGTGATGTGAGTATCGCTTGAGTTCAGAATCTTATTCAGTATTTACTACTTGATATTTTATTAGGAATCCGTATACAATGGCCCGAAAAAACGCAAAGCAAAACAATATGTTACAGAGCCCAATGCCAGACTCAAATCTAATAAGCGTACATTGTTACTTTTTAATTCTAATACTCAACATTAGTAAGCTGTAAATTAAATTCAGGATCAAACACAATTGCAGAGTCAAGTTCTCGCGAATATCCGTCAAACGTCGTTTCAATGTCTGGCTCAAAGCCCAATGCAAATCAAGAAATTTTTATAGTTAATAAATTGACAGTTTCTCTTGTAGGATCACCAGCTAAAGGCATCTGGAATGAGTCCACGGAAAGTATGACCGTTCTTATTGACAAGGTATCATTCAGCTCTGGAAAGGCAAAAAATGCGTACAAAGTAAGTATTCCACATCAATCTTCCTCTGGGATTATTCCATTAAAGAATTGCGATGTTATATGTAGCTGCGGTTTACACACTCCAGCACATACTACGCTGCAAAAACCTTTTTTGAAACCGGTTCATTCAGTACTCCATCCAATGAAGAAAACCTCCAGCACTTAAAGGAAGAGCTAGTTCGGCAGCTCATTATTAAGGATGCCATATCCGATTTCAACAAGGTAGCGGAACAAGCTAACGTTGCAGTGCACGGTAAATTACTTCTCCATAATATTTCATTTGATAATCGCTAACTGTTGGCATTTATAGACTTACAGGTCGCAGATTCATTTATACTTAAAGTATGCAAGGGGCAAGAAACCGGTAAATGCTGGCTAGTTGACCGTCTCCTTGACTTCCGTAAAATGAGGAAGTTTTCTGGGACTAACGTCGCAGGTGAAAACCATGATTTTGCGGGAACAACTTGTGATGCGTTTGCTCACTTCACGCTTGACTCTGGTGGCACGTTCGTACCAGTAGACATCCAAGGTGTGTACCATAAAGCCATATTTTGTCATAATTATATACTGGATTGTACGTAACAGGAATCGACACAGAAGTCATGAAAGAAGGGCTTCGTTTTGCAAATATAATTACACTCTTCGATGTAATGGCTCACAGGTATATTTTTGTCGAACTCATTCATTTATTCTTTTCTGACTCGTTCAATTATAGTAAATTATACACTATGGGACTTGGCGATAGTGGTCCAGAAGGAATGAAAGTGTTCTGTAGGCAACATAAATGCAACAGAATCTGCAAAAAGCTTAAACTTACACCAACCATGAAACTGATTGATGATATCGACATTATTGATGATGAAGGTGATTTTATGTTTCACATATAATCAAACATAGACTAAATATAAATTATAATTTCTCTCAGCCCTTCAATCAGACTCCGGCAGCTCAGTGGACGAAGCTGACGAGCTTTTAGGTAGTGCCAGTGAGGATTATGATCAAAATGATCAGGTTGGCGGCGACTCGGGAAATAACTCGGAAGAGGTTTGAAAGGCCACTCCTTTTTTTAACTTCGTGCGACACATTAATATATGAAATATTAAGTTGTATACGTATCAACATCTGTAGAAATGACTTCTCTGTTTAGTTTGTTTCCACATACTTTACTCCACGTTGTATACATGTCGGCATTTAATGAAAAGGTTCACATTAGTTGTTATTATCACATACATATCTGTGCTAGCCGGAACGTGCTACTACCTATCGACTATTACAAACAATAGACCAACGACATGAATGAAATACCTCTTTGCGACGTCTGACATAGGTCCTACGCATAGATCTTCCTTGCAATCAGAAAAGCTATAAATATAACAGAACTATTAATATGACAGCGTAATTATAGCTCGCTTAGCATTCAGCAGGTCGCGAGTTCAATCCCCATACAATCACCATAGTTCCTACGAGTCCTCCCAGCTCCGGTTTCAATTACTGCTGAACCTCAATCTCAAAAATCCCATGACGACATCCAAATCTTTTGTGATTAAAATATAATGATCGGCTGGCACACTTAGCAATTTGATAAGACAGTATCATTTGCAGGATTACCAATTGGGGGTACCCTTATTCAATCAGTGATACATACAAGTACATAAATTTCTGTGCATTTACTCGCCTTTTACTTACTTAAAGACAACTCATAAACTCAGTAAGAACACGGTACCAGCTGTCCCAGAAGGAACACAGCGAACACTGAACGGTTCGTGATCGGTTCGCTTACAAATTAAAATTGAGAGCGCCAAGCGCCAAGTGTTGACACAAACTAAAAAGTAAGTGCATGCGATTCCCGGACACCGTATTGGATTCTGAATTCTGACGATTATGGTAATCAAAGCGCGTTGGCACCTTTGAACGACCATTGAATGCAATTGAAATGACTTCAATCCGCCAGTGTCGGACCCCCTTCAAGTTTACGTTTCGAGCCTTTCTGCATCATCATAGCATCAAATTGGAAAATTCGTACGGGATTCCACCATATACTACTGGATGACTTCCCGCAGCGTTTAGAAACCTAGATTAAATTTCTAAACGTCGTAAGCGAGATTGGCCGTGATGCCGTTGTCCAAATCGGCTCACTCTGACAGCTGATCTCAAAACTGACCTCTTTCTAGATAATAATCTGGAAGAGGCCCCCCCCCCTCTTCTAGTTCTAAACGCCCTCCTGTAAACGCATTTTCGTTCTCCGACGTCAAAATCCCTGCAGGGACGTATCATCTCAAGATTCGTACTATTGATACGGTGCTCCCCCTCCCCTCGTATGACATAGTCACAGTATAATTGGCGATGTGGTAGGCTCTATGTCATGTTATCTTGTATACTTATTCATCACAATGACTCTCTGTGCAAACAACATATCATTACATACTTATTTTTGAGAGAATCGGTCCACAGTACTATTGAACTTCTTGACTATGGGAGAGAATAGCACTTATACCAAAGAAAAGACTACATCAGACTAGCATGCACATATGTATTGTTTACTTTACAGAGCATCTGAGAGATTCAGTCGTAAAAAGACGGATAGAAAGCAATGTCGTTGTGAATAAAAGAAAAGATAAACATGTGATAAGATTACAAAAGCGATGATGAAATTTAGAAACGACATTGAAAGTCTGAGGGAAAATGTGCTATGGTTAGAAACGCAGACCTAGATTAGCCGAGCGCCACTCGCTTAACGTTTAGATAAATAATCTGCGTTTCTAAACCCTGCGGGAAGTCATCCACTAATTGATAAAGAGAAAGCGGATGTCATACACCCCAACGCCCTGAAGTCACCGTCTTCACGCCTACTTAAGAACAACTCAGCGTTATCTGACAAGCCTGTCTCATTTCCAACAGCTCATAATCTCCCCTCTTCAAAAACTCATGAACCTCATAAAACTTCCCATCAGGAATTTCGAGCACATTATCCTTCCCCTCTTTCGCTGTGAACCCCACAACATCGGGTAGAACATGGTCAGAATTGTCTGAGCTAGTATGTCCATCTAAGGAAAGCTTATGGTAGTTTTTGTGGACTACCACTGGTTAATGACGCTCGGTCTGCACAAAGTACTTGTAGCTGTATTTTAAATTCACCCGTAATGAAGAAAAGAATACACTTACAAGATGATTCAGCAATAGCACCATACTAGACGCAACGTATCGTGCAGCTTCGTACGAGCAGCCTATCTACATCGATGTTGTTAGCATACCGAAGTATTTGACCGACCATCCGTACATCGAGTCGGCGGGCCAGATGCAAGAGTGTCCATCTGCTATATTGGAGCAGCAGAAGAACGAGCCTTCGCATCCATGGGAGCTGAATGCGTAGATGTCTGCTGCAGGTGCGGTTGAAGCGAAGAGTGCAGTGAGGACGAGGTGCACTGTTGTAAGGTGATTTTTCTGATCTCTGATAAATTTGGTGTCTTAAATACTTTTCTCTCTCTCTCTCTCTCTAGCTGCGTCAGCTCTTGAAAACATTTTTATTCAAGTGAGATATCCCTTTGGCTAAGTAAGACATGTCTGTCGTAATGATGAATACTGCACGGATTGAATTGAATAATCTCTTGACTTCAGGATGTAATAACACATGATCTGCCACATGCAGTATGAGCTCCACTATTAGGACAATTTTTTACTTCATTTTATCTCAATGATGAACAGTAATAATGCCCTGGAATATCTATGAACATATCTAGCTCAACTTGTTTGTATAATTTATTTACGAGGGCGATGACTCGGAGGTATTAGCAATCTCGAAGATACGACGTTCTGAATTAACACTGTGGGTTCAAATGTATTCATACATACAGGAACTATTTAAGATATTAGCATGAGTATCAGTATGAGTAAAACATACATGCCACAGTAAGTTGGTATAAGTAATTAATATTACAGTAATTAGTAATCAGAGGACCGACTCGGACATTGAATTGCTTGATATATAAAATAAGTTTTTTATCTAATGATGCAATCAAAGTCCATCTGTATAATAGTGAAGCTTAACAGGGCTCTGACTGAGATTCAGAAAGGGTTGCAAAATTAAGGCGTGTCTTTTCGACCACGCCGAAATCTGAGCGTTCCCGGTACACGTTTCGAAAATTTAATCTGCAAATCAATCAGCAAATTTAACCCCGTTAGTTGAAGTTCGATACCATACATGATTACTGCATATGATAACAGTGAGTAATTAGACACATCATTACTTCACATAATTCCATGTCACGTACATGTTGTAAACGCATATAACTGGTCCAAAACCATATGCACTGGTATCCTAATTTTGAAAAGGTTGCGACTGAGAATGGTGTTCAAGACAAAAATACACTTTGGATACTCACCAGAAAAACACATCATATGGCTTTACTAGAAACATTATCAGGTGGCAAATTTGAACCGTCGCCAACAGTAATCCGCGAGTGACTGAGCCCACCAAGAGGTAGTTCAACAATTGAAGCAATCCATCACCATTTCTAGAAAGAACAACCCATCGACAAAATATGGATATATGTAATTGTGTATACCGTACTTTAAAATTCCGGCCTTCGATTTCATTAAAGCGAAGGACAAGGTAATAGACACAATTATATCGGATCCAGCAGCGAAGCCATGAAAAAGGCTTATAGGGACCTACGGAGGCATCATTTATAAACGCAAAAATGTCCCAACTAGCAGAAAACCTTACCTTCTTCTTCTCAAAGTATTGATGTGAAAATGGGTTGACATCGGACGAATCTATAACCGAAGCATCTTTTAAAGGATGAGGATAAGCTTCCTCCTTGAGATAAATTTCGTACATGCCGACAGCCCTATAATACCTAAGTAATCATTTATTTTTGAATCATAAAGTCCACATACCAAGCATAGTTACGCCCATCCCCACCTACATTTAGTTAGTGAGTGGAATTCATGTCTGCGATTTCCAAAATGATATATCTCACAACAATGGTCGGAACAAGCCACTTCTTCGTTACTGCATATACTATATCAAGAAGACGTGACAATATTTCAGTGAATTACTTACAGAGGAAAATACGACTTGCAAAAAAGCAGTGAACTCTGAGCAATATATGTCAGCAGAATGTAACAGTACATGTCATAACTTACAGGAAGATTAAGGCTCCAGACACGCTAAATGTAGCGATGAATGTACTGAATATCTCGTCAACCGGGAGAGTGATTTAGAAACAGGAGTATAATACCCATCAGGTCTCTTTGAAATACGATCGTTTGGATTATCTATTAACTAATAATCAATGATTAATGAGTTCAAGTCTGCATCACATTTTACGATGAGCAATTCCGCACCAGAATATCGTGAACTGTAATAATATTAATGCACGATGATATGATTGAGAGTGTTCTACATATTTGTTAACCAATGAAAATGTGCAAGATACGACTTACAAAATAAATGTCACAAATAATCTTAACCCCATTCTGTCTTTGAAGCTACTGGTGAAGTAGTTCCCGCATTGATGTACGACAACTCCAAGGCACCTATGTAATACATAACCGATAATTATTTCATCGTCCGTCCCCTGGAAAGATGGTAGTTTACGCACACCAAAGATACCACAAGACCTTATCCAAGGATAGAATATGGTCAATCGAAGCTCCAAGGCAATTATAATCAAAGACTCTTACCGTAGTACATCCCAACACCACTTCTCACAGAATTCATTATGGTGTGATCGTGGCTCGGGATATTAGTGCCCAGGGAGTTGGGGGACCACTGCTAGTGAGTGGTATAAATTGGGTATAAGTAGGCTCTAAGTGATTACGTAATGATATCGTGCGATCGGATGAAGTCCATCAAAATGAAGCCACGATGTTGATTTCTATCAAGCGCTTGTCAAGCGCCCAACTGCCTTCACGGATGGTTATTTATAAACTTAAGTACTTAAAAGCTAGGTGGACTTTGAATGCATTAAGTACCCGAAAAATATTTATGAAATCAGAGCCTACTTATCGTAACTGTGTAATACTGAAATTTGGTCCCAGAAACAGCTTTAAATACCCATTTCATAAAAATATTAACGTTGCTCCGGTAAACAATCCAAATCGAATCCTATTTCGACGAGAGCGCGATCATAACGAGCCCTCGAGCGCATGATGGTGGTGCTGGATACATTACATCGATCCCATCATACACTCGGCACTACGTATAACCCAAATATGTGCGCGTGCATACCAATAGCACAGGTACTACTATGAACTTGAAGGCGGTTCAAACGTTTACGCGTCACGATTTAGCGAAGGAAGGTATCTGAATCGTCCCCCGAATACATGCCCTGTTAATATTCAATTTACGCCTCCAGTATGAGCGCCACTAGGCACTACAATAGCTGGAAGACTAAAGTTCCTCTGTATCAACGAGTAGGAGTCTTGTTAAGTACTTTATCTTTCATGTTTGATCCGTGAATAACAGGGCGCCTGAATACCCTAATTTCTCTCTCTTGTTGATTCAAAAACGCCCTTCTTCATCAAGCGTGCTGCAATTTCAACTGCTCATCGAAATTATCTTCTTTCAAGAAATTGTTAACCCCCCAAAATCCCCCCCAGGGACCCCAACCGTACGCCCCCCGCCGTCATCTGTCGTAAATCCAACCAAATTCAGAAGGACACAGTTGGTGTCATTGATGTCCTCGTGACCCTCGAGGGAGCGCCTGGTACGATAATCAGCGTCCCAATTTTCAGAGAGCCAGTCCAGTGCACTCGGACTACTGGATACACTAGCACCTATAGTATATCACGCTAATGCTCAGAGTTATCCCTATGAACGAGGATTCTCACAAGCTGATCTAGAACTGGACCCGACACCCGAAGTGAGTGTTGAGCATAAAGCTCCGTGAGCGCGATCCAACGACCACGGAGTGGTGGGCATGTTGGAATACCGAACAGACCACCCGTACATCAGGAAAATCACAATGTCCGAATTCGACATAATGCTGGTATAATTAGTCTGAATTGAATATAATTAGGAAGATTGGTCCAATTAGCGCGAATTCGGAGCATTTGTATAATTACCTATAATTCGGAGTTGAACCGTTTTGGTTCGGCATAATTCTGACAATGTGAGCGATTAGTGAGGAGCAAATTCAGCCCAGGTTCACAATAATTACAACCCATTCAATATGCCCGAAAACCCTCACAAGTATAAGAATGCTAAGAAATATTATATTAAAAATAAATACAGTACAAAGCGTGTAGTATGAGGACAGTTAGGGTAACAATATATATATTGTAGACATGAAGTAATGCTCAACACGATCTGGTACCCGCGGCTCAACCACTTACAGTTCAATAATTGGTTACGTGTCATTTCTAGATGCTGTATAAGATTGATGTTGGAACAAGAAAGAAAGAAGGCGATATTTGAACTTGCCTAGAAGTGTATAAGGTGTGTCGACCTGGAGTCTATTCATATCTTTATCCTATAATAGAGCGTTAGCACATAGTTTAAAAGAAAATAATAACATACATGTATTCCCAGCTGACCATTAAAAGCTCCCTCTCAAGAGCAAGGGTTGGAGTTGGTGTTGAACGTTATGACTGGAGAGGTAATGAGTATTGCGGATACATCGAAGAACAGTCAGTTTTGATGTTGATACATAAAATATGAGCTCAAATGAGAGCAGGAAAAGGAGGAAGTAAGGAAGACTGAACGGTTGACGAGAGAAGGGGAAGGGATGAAGAGGGGGGGCATGATGGTGGTACGATGAAGAAAAACTTCGTTGGCAATGGCTCTGAACCTGTCTTCATCATGCATGTGATCGGACAACGAAGGTAAACAGGAATACACGAGCCAATAAGCGAGAGCTAGAATGTGTAAGTCCGTGCTCAAGTCCGTGCTAGATTAGTTCTAGAATCCTGACGGACTCGGTACTCAGGACGTGCTCAAGACGAACTTAGAAATATCACAATACTAACCGGACAACTGATTCAGCGCTCAGCACTGGTGTGGCCTCTCAGCTTAACTGAGCACTACTTCTCGTACTAAGGTGAGTGCAGTGGTCATTACATTCGGTTAAAGCTGGATCACACAAGTTCCAGAAGTACTTTATCATATTTAGTCCGTAGAGGTATCAGAAATAATACTTAATTTTGGTATATTCATGTCTAACCGAATACATCACCCAAGGACATGAGTATAAGTTATACCTAAGCGAAACGTCGTGTGAAGAACAATGCATAAAAATGCGAAGTTAGGTACCATGATGTATCATTGATTCCGCTTAGGGATAATTAGAAGAATTGAGAAGAATTGAGCTCACTATACACAATTTGGAATGTGTGTTTTTCCTGATGACTACCCGGGGCTGGAAGGCCAATAGCAGCACGTCTCTTCTGCTATGCCATAGCAACATCCGTAGGAGCCAATGCAACTTCTGGAGATGTAAGTACAAATGTCCGCTGTGAGGGTGGTTGAAGCAGTGACAAGGGCAATGAGGAGGATTAACTTCATGATGATTTTGTAAAATGGAGATGTGTAGCTATAGAAGAGTAAATGTTCGAATGGTTTGGATAAATCTTCGCTGAATATCATGGGCTTTATATTTTCCTACTATGAGTTGCAAACGTCCTAAATTGACCTTTGGTTATTCAAATTAACTCTCGTACAGTTATTTTATATCAAAATCCCCCTAAAGATATGCTATGAATCGAGAATGAAGAATAGGGCAGCCTGATGTCATACAACTCTACATGCTAGCGCTAAAATTCTTCATTGTGGAGGCGCTGTGAATAATCGTGAAGCTTTGTACCTGATATTCGTAACGTTCCTGCATCTGCAGGGCATATGGTGGGGATAGGGATGACAGATATTAAGTGTATTGAATGTCTCTTCGGAAAGCCTTCAGAGTCATTGCTGTAGAACTCTAAGTGCGAGGCATTCATCAGAGCTAGCACTGATGGCTACGACGATAGGGTTGATGATTGAATTTGAAATTCAGAGATACTGTCCTATGGTTTACCTAACTCACATTTTCGGTGAAGTGTTTGCTGAATAAATGCAGTGGTTCTCATGGTATGTAACAGGCACTGAGTTGAGTAGGAACGTGGGATTAATTCATAAGATTCAGAAAGAATGTTTATGATCGTAAGTGTAAACGATACATAAAACACTGCTAGAGTCGCCGTCAGGCCTTCACCTAATTATGGCCTAGATTGCCTTCAACGTTCAACGTTCAGATTTCATGCTGCAAGCTGTTGCTTGGGGCGGAGATTAAAAAATGCATAGCCAAACTATGGAAAGCCTAACAACCACGCTCGATCCCATCAAATGGATTTGTGTTCCGACAGTCGGCTTCTCCGGCTCTTCGGTTAGCGCTTACGTAACGGTCTGCAAAACCCCATATCTACTTTTGATTTACTTTGGCCAATTGCATACATGATTTTGCCTCAATTACCACTCATATATTGTATTTTAAACAGTTAATAATAATAAGAAATTTATCACATAGCCGCCTAGCCGAAATGCCCTACCGACAAGAAATAGATACTCCCCCCCTAATATACGTAGACTAGCCGCGGAGCTGTACACTGGCATGCCCCCTAGCAGAGGCAAGCCCCTCCCAACCTCCGGACAATCGTCCCGAGTCATATTACACATAGTTTCAATACTTCTCACTCGCTCGATAGTAGTCATTCTAAATATTTCAAAGTAGCGTAGTCGTGACATCTGGATTCTCCACAACCGACTAATAAACTAGGATTTTTATTTTATTTTAAAAAATTATCATTCTCACTAACTGTCAAAGCCAAGACTATAACTCATATGAGCGCGAGTGTGAACATCACAATTAATGCTACATATTATGTCATCAAACTCATACATTCGTGCTCGTTCTCACATTTCACCCCACTTTCCTTATGAGTGTCAGTATAACAATTTTAATCTGATAGCGAGCATGAGTGTGAGATTTATATGAAAACAAATTTAAGCGGACGGGTCAAAGTATGCCTTGATCTGTTATAGTAAGGAAAGACAATAGCTTTTCTGGTAGGAACCTGGGTAGTAGTAGTTATAGTGATTCAGACCTCACAACATGACGAGCATGAATTTTTTAAACATGAAATAACAGACCTCTGTCGAGACAAATTCAGACTGAGCGCGCAACATTTTTTTTGGCTGTGATATAATGTGTGGATTTGAGCATAAAAGTAAATGACTCTTTCTGAACATCTTCCTCAAAAATTGCACTATCAGTGGCAACGATGAATTAGCGCAATTTTGTACTCAGCTGTGATCGGTACATGCCTTGATTCCTTTAACAATTTGATTTTACGCGGTGTCTCGAATACATTTCGAAACTTACTATGTCATATTGAAATTTGGCATTGGTAAATGGTTATGCATATGTCTTGTAAAATGGAGCCCCAGCATCCATTCTTTACAGTTAAACAAAGTTCTAGCTTACAACAAGAGACAAAAAGAGCATAGGATTTAGTAAGATGGTGGAGGTAGAGAGAGTATCGAGGCAGCAAAGTAAACTTAGAATTTGAGTACAGGATGAGTAGATATTTGATAAGAAAGTTGTATAGGAAAATAACGCAAAGTTACATACTCAGCGAAGACAATTAAACCAATATGAGTAAGTCAATACAGAAATATAGTAAACGACGGTCTCATAATAAGGGATCTGAAAAGAAAAATATAATAAGTATGATGCGCGACGAAAAAATGAAAAATAAATTTGAATGTCTCGAATTTTGAGGGTTGATGTCGTGTTAGTGTCTAGTTCAGGGTCTTGTGTCGTTGACAGTGCCAAAGGGGTTTTGATGTGTTGGGATGCTCCTCAAGGTTGGGTACAATGTTGGGACGATGTATGAAGGCGTATACTTCGGGGGAAAGAACAAAGAGAGGGTAGGGAGTAGCTGGATGACAGAGGTGCGACTCGCGAGTCGAGACTCGAACGCGTACGGACTCCATCCGTCGCGCGAAAGCAATCTTACCTATTACGTAATACGATCTACAACGTCTTTAGTTGTCGAATAATCCGAGTTTCCAAGTGCTTTGCCTGATCTACAATTTTCAACTGTAGAGCTTGAATATGTAGTTGTATATTTGATTTTTGATCTATAGATGGTAGGTATGGAATTACAATCTTATGTGAGCGTTACGAAATAGTAAGTTCTAAGCGAGAATGCCGTGATGCCGGATGTCGGAAATCAATTTCACTTGATGAAATTGAGCGTGGTTGTTAGACTTTCCATACCAAACAGCTTGTTTACCAGTTGTTTGCTTCGGCATGAACCATTTCAATCTTCAACACTGGACTAGTGATTTATATCATTCGCATTCTAATCTGAATCTATTCAACTCCAACATTGTGTTTGCCATATCTTCCTCCATTGCAAATAATGTCACCTGAGGCTGTACCTTCGAGAAGTCAATCTCAAGATTCTCGCTCCTGGTGTGTACCGTGTTTGTCTTATGTCATTCGAACATCTAACGAACAAGCTTCTACAGTTCACACAGACAACAGCCTACATTCTCTCTCACAGAAACACCATAAACAATCTAACAAGCCAACATAGATCCTTAACGTTGCCAGCGATCCCCACACCCCAATAAACTCCAAAACTTTCAAAACTCTCCGGACACGAGGCTCATCCTTCATCGATTCATCACTCCCAAACACCCCAGACCCATCTCAAGCATCTCCAGCGCCAGCGACCTCTTCAACCGCCTCTCCCACGCCGGTACCATGAGTAGCCTTTTCAGCACCATGCACAAGTACAAAGCCCCCTATCCGTCGAATCGTGCGAGACCGTCAAACACAATCTCTCCGCGTCGGGAGGCCTCCTGTATCGTGTACGCCAACGAAGGGAAGGAGCACGAGTCAACCTAGGACACCAGTGTCCCCGAGGAAAGGGGTCGAGAGTCCTAGCTTGTTGCCTGCGACTAGCGAGATGGATATGAGTAATGTCGATCCGGAGCAGGTGCTGGTGGATTATCAGACTGTTGAGCCTGGGGATGTATTGTTTGATGCTGAGGGTATGGTTTCCGTTTGGTGCGCTTTCCCCCCTCCCTTACTTCCCTTGCTAACGACTAACGATGAGATGATAGTATGCGCCCTTCGAACAACCCTAGCCCATGGTCCCCAAGCACGGATGAAATCTCTCTTTGCCTGCGCACCACAAACCCACCACCCCCGCACCCGTATTCACCTTCGACTCCATCCTCACCGGATCTAAGAACATGCCTATATACATCACCACCGTGCGTAAACACGTACGCACCGCAATGGAGGGTTACAACGCAGTAGTCTTTGCATACGGACAGACCGCCTCAGGAAAGATGTACACAGTTATAGGGGACGAAGCCGAGCCAGGTACACTCCCCGCGCTACATGAGACATCTTCTCTTACATCCGCAACACGCCAGAGCAGGAATACCTCCTCCGCTGCCCGTACCTAGAAATCTACAATGAAACCATCATCGATCTCCTCGCTCCCCCTTCGTTAGCCTCAGCGAACCCGGTACAGATCCAAGGGACAGGGAGCGGTATTACTCTCGTTCCCCTTCGCGAGGAGGTTGTTACGAGTCTGGCTCGTGTAAATGGTGTTTTGAAGAAGGGGGTGGGAATAGGAGGACTGCGAGTACGGATTGGAATGAGAGGAGTAGGTGGAGTCATAGTGTTTTTAGGGTTTTTATTGAAAGTTAGGAGAGGGGGGAGGAGGAGAGGCCTGTTACGCCTGTGCCGCCTAGTGGGAGGCATATGCCTGGGTTAGGAGGACGGCAGACTCCCGGGCTTGATGGGGCCGGAGGTTGCAGGCGAGAGGTGGGAGGAGTGTGAGGACGTCCGTTTTGGTTTGTCTTTCTGCTTTATGATGTGGGATAGTGGCTAACGTAGTGGAGCGTAGAGCCTTATTGATCTTGCGGGATCGGAGAAGGCTACGTCCGATAAGGAACGGACGAGGGAGGGGAAGTATATTAATACCAGGTTGGTTGTTGGTTTTGTGATTGGTTGTAGGATGCTGATGGTGTGTAGTTTGTTGACGCTAGGAACCGTTATTGGGACTTTGGCGGAGAATTCTGATAAGGGGATAAGGGGAAGACGTATGTTCTGCCTTGATAATTGTCGGTGCTTGCTGATGGATTGAGTGCAGAGATCACGTACCCTACCGCAATTCGAAACTCACGAGTATTTTGCAACCTTCCCTGTCCGGTAACGCATGGATAAGTGTGATCTGTATTATCAACCCCGATCCCTCCGCCGTCACCGAGAGCACGAGCACACTGTTGTTCGCTAAGAGAGTCAAGGGCGTTCATGTATGTTTTACTCATCTTCATTTGCTGGGGAACAGTTTCTAACTTTGCTCCGTAGCTCAATGCGCAGAAGAAAGAGATCGTCGATATTGACGCGCTCGTTGAGCGGTATAGGAAGGAGATTGAGGATCTCAAGCGTAGGCTTGCGGAGCGTGAAGCTGATGCTCCTGTTTGCAACCGTCGGTTGTCGGCTCGTGAGGTACTTTCTTTTCTCTTTCTATATTAGCGCCTGCGCTGACGGAGGGATTGAAGCAAATTAATGAAACAAAAGTGATAGGCGATTTGAATGAGCGCATTAAGCAGCTCACAAAGCTCATCTTAACGAGCCAGACGGTGGATGATGCGAAGAGTGACGATTCGAGGCCTGCTAGTCCTACTAAGGTCGACTTTGATGTCCCCGTATCAAGCCGCGCTGATTGCTCGTCCACCCTCCACCCTCCACCTACTGCCTCTGCGAGTGATAAAGGTAAGCTTAGTGTTGAGCAAGGCAAGACGATCCGGGAGCTCGAGATTGTCATTCGGGGGTATGAGGAGAACCTGGGCGAGCCGCTGCGGAAGGTCAAGGAGGATGTTGAACGGGAGTGGAAGGAGAAGTTCTATGACGAGGTTAAGAAGAGGGAAGAGAAGGAGCGGTGGGCGGAGGAGGTTGTTGTGGAGCAGTTGGAGAAGGAGGAGGTTTGTCATTTGCTTCTCGGTGTTGGGCATTGCTAATTGGTTTGGACGTAGGCGAGGAAGCAGCTAGAGGAGCTTCGTGCGCTCGCTGCCTTTGTTAGCAAGTTTGATGCATTGGGACTGGGGCTTGGTGCTGTGCCTGTATCTAAGCTTCAGCCGCCGAAGCCAATCCCTGGAGGAGCGGCTATTGCTTTCTATGAGAGACAACAAACGAGACAGCGTCTCTCGTTATCCTCGACGTCTATTTTTGGGTCCACCACAGCGAGCACGAGCAAAGTGCTGGAAGAGGAAGAACACGATATCACTCTTGCTTCCTCTCCCGTGCCTCCGATTACTTCTGTACCGATGCAAAGCTCCCCCGTACGGCTCGAGCTTTCGTCATTTCCTGCTCAGCCTGGTCTGCTGGACCATGAGCCGGAATGGCTTGGTGGAGAGGCGAGCTTTGGCTCTATCTTAGAGGTGGAGAATGCTATTTTGCCCCCACCGCCTATGTTGGGAGTTAAGAAGTTGGATATTGGGCCTGCGACTCCGCAGAGCCCAGTGAGGGAGGTGTTGGATGATAAGGAGAATATTGCTCCTGCTGCGTGGTGATGAAGCACTGGGTGGGAATTTGGATACGTATTATTAGGGAACTGGACGTCCATCTCAAGTTTTGCTTTTTGTTGCTTTTTGATTTGCTGTCGGTTCTTTGTTCGGAATGCTTTGTATTTTTATTCATGTGGATCTGGGAAATCTACTTTCTATTGAGAATATATGTTACGGTTACAGTGGTTATTGGTATTGTTCACTAGGGAAAGTTGAAGGAAAGTATATTTAATTTGTACGCAGTAGTTGATATTTACGACCTCATGTATAAGCATTAATGCATCACTACTCTGTCCCAGCATATTAAGTTTCAAGAGTCGCCAGGTAGGAGTTGTAGCTATCATCTTGATCAATTGCTGTCAGCGACTACCTGAGGATGCGAATTCCACCTCGCAGTTCTGCAGCGCTCAAGTCACCCGTTTCGCTCGTTATCTCTACTCTGTTCCAAGTTATGCTCACTGAAAATCCCTCCAGAACTTCGTCTCAAAGATCTTTCTTTTATTGCGACGTCAAAACCGAATCTGATATACGTTGTTTTCTACCTTACATCATTATTACATCATTACTGTCGGACGGACTTGCCGAGCACTACAATCCCGACTACTTTCGTTACAATCCCTATTCGTAGTTCGTCTACTCCCTCCTCCCTTTTCAAAACACCACGTACTCCAGAAAGACTCGTGAAACTTCCTCGCGGAAGGGGATTAGGGTATCATTCCCTGTCACATGGATTTATACGAGATTCGCAGAGGCATCCCCTTCATTGATCAGCACGAGCGCCATGGTGACGCTATATGCGTCTAAGGTAGGGGGGATTGTAGCGGGATGATGGCAGTTAGTGCATGATGACTGGTCTGTCTGGTAACGAGACTAATATGCACGTCATTCGTGAAATCCTGCAAGACTGCGTTTCGTACCGCCAATACTTCAACAAAACAACAATGTAGGTAATACATCATCCGGGTTTGGTTCCCCAGCGCTAGCCCCATAGCAATCAGTGGATGCGAACCCTGTCCACTTCGTGGTCATTGTAGCGTTGGAGTGTTCAATGAGGATTTGAGGCGGCATTAACAAAGGTCTGGACTGTAGAACGCTCTACGTGGAAACGGAGACTATAGGTGTCAGAAGCGGGATACCGGGTACGAATGTGGTGAACATAGCTTGTTGCTCCGCTCCGTACGAGTTCTTCATGGTGGGGGTCGCAAGGTGGTTGACGATGATGTTAGCTACGACGAACGGTTGATGATAGTGAAGAGCTCTAGTTGAATATCTGTGGGCGTGCCGATAATGCCGCCACCATAGGCTATGCGCAGAAAGAATTTGAAAAGTATGATACAAGCCCTCTCTGACGTCCAAGGTCGAGCTCAGGACGACTCTACATCATCTTGTTCTACAAGAGATCTGACACTTTTATCACACGCAAGGATACATCCCTCGTCATGAGTCTGTCCTCCGGTACAGGGGTTGGCGGGGTGGGGGACATCGAAGTCGCAAAATAGTTACGTTGACGTGGGCTACGAGTGGTTGTTAGCGAGGTTGAATACGTGTAGGCGCAACGTCAACGCTGTCACCATGAGCTAAGTGCAGAAAGAATCGTACAAGCGCACGTCTGTCGTCCAAGACGTCTTCTTCGACTCTCGAGTCTCAATTGCCATTGCCTTCATTCCAACTGCAACAAGAGATCCGCCACCGCCACACGCACGCATAACTATATCCTCATCAAAATGAGTCTGTCTCAAGAAGTCCTGCGTCCAATCAGAAAGTTTCGTCGAGGCACCTGGAACAGAGATCACGTCGAAGAGGTGATTGGAGAAGTTCAAAGTAACGAAACAGTCATTACGAGATACTATGTGTGTCGGACGAACATAGTGCATGCTTCAGCATCGACGATGGGGTGGTATGTAGAGTCCATGCTGGGTAGTTATAATATTCTGCGTGGCAGGTTCGGAAGAGGGGTTGTAATGCGCAAGGTAGAGCTAGAGATAGTGCAGCTTGAGATGCAAGCGAGTGTGTACTATGTGGTGAGTGTAAGCATAAGTAGGGCGTACAGAAAAAGAGGCGAAGGAAACATACCTGTTGTGTTCAAGGTAACGTAACCCTAGCACACCCAGCGGAGTGAGTTTTACAATCGCCGATGTGAGTGCGTAAGAACGTTATCCTGTGATAAGACGAAGAGTTAGTGAGCACAGCGTTTATACATAGTGAGACAGTGAAAGTGAAAATGGAAAGATGTTCAATGACTATATATCAACAGTGAAGAAGAAACGAAAGCAGAGAGGAGAAAGCACCTACTTTAGTTGTACCTGATAGCACCTTCTCCTCCTTCTCTACTCCCTCACAAACATGGATACTGCAACCTCGTTGTCCGTAACTTGCGAAGAGGACTGAACGACGTGCACGTGTGTGAGCACCTCGACTCAACTCAACTCGATTCCACGTCCTCTTAGGCCACTCGAACAGTAGGGCCTACGTCACATCCTCACGCATGTGTTCAAGTACAATGTACTTTGCGCGCCAGAGGTAAAGTCTACTCATACGGTGCTTTCAAGATCCGGGTAGCATCGTCGTCGGGCGTTGCGGATGTACGAGCAGTATGGGTGTTCTCTGTGGGAGGAGTCAGGACAGAGCTGCCCGTGCACATCGACAACGATGTGTTTCTTCACTATGATCCTACTCGCAATACCAACCACGGTCCGTTCAGTCCTCTTCGTGGTCAGTGCAGCGTTGGAGTGATGAGCGGGGACAGCATTGGCATAGGTCTGGACTGCAGAACGCTCTACCACGTGAAATCGTAAGGTATGAACGGAGGAGGTACGGGGGTTGGGGTTGGAGGGGGACACAGGACACAAGTGTGGCGGAAAGGGAGACGATATAGGAGTCGGAAGGGATACTGGGTGCGAGTGCAATGAAAATAGCCTGCTGCTCCGTATAAACCCTTCGTGGTGGGGGTTGCAAGGTAGCTGATAACGGTATTCGAGAGCTTCAGTGGATGGCAGAACAGTAGTACGAGCGCACGTCTGTCGTCCAAGAAGGATCCCAGGAGCACTCTACATCGTCGTCTTCTGAAAAAGGTCCGAGACTTTCACCATACGCAAGACTACATCCTTCGTCATGACAAGTCTGTCCTTCGGTAAGGGAGGGGGCTGATACCTGTGCCGTGAAAATAGCCTTATGCTCCGTACGAGTTCTTTATGGTAGTGTCGCATGGTGGTTAACGCTGATGTTGGGTACGGCAGGTGGTTGATAACGTTGAAGAGCTCCAGTTGAGTACGTGTAGGTGCGATGTTAACGTCGTCACTATGGGCTATATGCAGAGAGAATGGATCAAGCGCCCGTCTGTCGTACAAGACGTCTCCTTTGACTCTCGCGCCCCAATACTCCATTTACTCCAACTATAACAAAAGATCCGATACCTCCACCGCACGCACGCACGACTATATCATGCTTCGTCATAAAGTCATCCACCCTCAGTTCTCATTTAGGCCTAGGAAGCAGAGACAGCGCCGCATAGGCGATTGGTAAATCCCCGAGTAACGAGATAGCCGTTACGAGGTGCATGTTGAACGAAAAAGGTGCATGTTTCAGCATCAACCATGGTGTGGTATGTGGAAGAGAACCGGGTATTCTTTACTGGGCAGTTATGATGCTCGGAACGGTTGTTTGGAAGATGAGTCCCAATGCGTACAGTAGAACTAGAGATGGCGCTGGTTGTGATGCAAGTGAGTATGCTGTGAGGCAGATGTAGGCGTAAGTAGGGCGCACGGATAGATACAGGAAGGGAGCGTACCTGTTTCGTTCCAAGTAGCTTCGGCCCATCCAGCCTAGTGAGTTTTATTGTTGCCTATTTGAGTAGGCAAGAACAACGACCTGCGAAAAGGCGAAGAGTTAGCGAACGCGGCGTTAGTGGACAGTCCTTGCTCTCCCCCACTATGACACCACGTGACTTACCAAATATGGAAGGTGTTCGTCCGCTGATGGCCTCAAGTGCATTCGGATCCTAATTTAACATTGCCCAATGGTGTAGTGGTTTGTTGACCTACAATAAAGTCTATTTTTTGCGCGAAGTGGGGTTCGATTCCCAGTGATGTCTTATTTTTTTATTGCTATTTTTACTAATAAAATTGAGGTTGGGCTAGGTTTGGGGTACTGTAAGACAGCAATTGGTTAAAATAGCTGTTAGAAAATGTGGTTAGGTTAGGGAGGGTATACTTAATACAATTGTTAGGATGGTTAGGTTAGGGATGGTTAGGTTAGGGATGGTAGGTGAGAGAGGTTTAGGTTAGGGAGGGTATAATAGAACTAGTAATTAGCAGAAGTTAGGGCTGGGGTAACCCAGCCCTAACTTCATTGTCCTATGAAAGAATAGAGGTTAGAGGTTAGAGATAGAGGTTAGAGTTTGGTTTGGGATAGTTAGGTTAGGGATATGGAGTATTAATATTTGAAGGAGACTCATTACAGTTGTTAGCGAGGGATTACATTGACACCATTATACTTTGTATTTAATTTAAAGCTTAGTACATACTATTACAATGACTAAGTATTACAAAGTTACAAATTACTTTGAAATTACTAGTGTGGTTTCATGATGACGCACGGTTATGAACAGTAACTGGTTGCCGATGGTCACATGGTGTCATAGTGGAGGAGAGCAAGGACTGTCATGAAATCATTAAACTGAAAGTCAATATGGATAGCTTAAAGTTAAAAACACCAAGTCTTGCCATCAGGGCAGTAGAAGTGGGATGGTGGAGGTGTATGAAGGTGTTGTCAGCAATGCTATTGCGACCCCAAGAGCAACCTGAGAGCCCAAAGGTTGGCCAGAAGCTCGGAACCCGAACAGCGCTGGCAGCACCTGACCCACATGCATCATGCAATGCTCAATCTTATCATCAGCCAGCAAATTAGCCAAGTCAAGTGCTCAAGCACCTCCTTAAGCTGCATCTGCGATTAGATTCCACCACAAAAGGAAAATGAAAGTATCCCATTGATAACACCATCTTTATGTGACCATTCTCATCCCCGCCTTCCACATGCACTCATCACATGATCTAATGATTAACCCTACTGTTCCAATCTACCAGGCTATTGATAACAACAGAAATAAAATGACGTGCACCAGTTAATCAATACTTGCCAATGATAAGTTGATCCTACCAGGCCCTTTGATGAATCATTGACACTGGTGAGGCCTGATCAGAGGCCCAATGTACTGGCAATTCCATTTGAATGGTAAGTGAGTCATTCAATCCACCAGCTGGCATCATGGTTCATTTCCACATAAATGATTAAACACTGAAGTAACACATTAGCTTGCTCCCTTAATGTATGGTGCAGATTCACCAGTGTTGTCACAAAGAAGTCCAGATACATATGTGAACTAAGTACTACAAAATGAAGAAAGCCCTTCTACAGTCTGCTGAGTGGCATGTCTTGCTGTAGTAGAATGCTTTCAATTCTGCACAACCCCAACTTGGTTGCACATCAGAAGGAGGATGGGGCTATGTCATGCAATTGTGTGGAGCAATCCATTAGGTATCAACATGAGAACATTGCTGGACAAAATACAATTGAACATGTTCAGCAATGAGCAGACACTTGCAGGGTAGGAATTATTTCACATAGTATGGTGGACTACCAGTTACCCTACTATCTCTTCAACTTTGTTCCCCAACCAGACTCTCTTGCTGGGGTGGAGAAACTACTGCACTCTTGAGTGAATCTTCTGACTTCATCATAAAAACCATAATGAATCTTAAAGGCATTGCAAATATCAAGTCACTGATGTAGGACAAATCATGATTCACAATGCATCAATCTATTTGTTAGTAGATGATACCAGTAGGTTGCCAGTAAGTCTTTGATAGTGATTCCTTATCCATAGAATAGACAATAAAAGCTTCAAATTCTCAAAGATAGTGAACATACTTGTACCACAAATGTACAGCCATCACACAATGAATGATTATTAGGTGTAACATACACAATAGCATGAGTTTAAGCAATTCCAAATGTACATCTCAGTGACTCTCAATAACTCATGACTACATTGAACCCACAGTTTAGAAATCCCTTATCAACACACACCAAATGTGTGATATCAACATGTGATAGGGTAAGGCTGTAAACATGTTGTCCAAGGATATACATAGAATGAGAAGGTGTATCTTATTATAGAAGAACAGCTGATCATACCAATGATTTGGCTCAGAACATGTTTACGATGCTTTGCTTGAACAACTGCTTTAAATTTCTCTTCTTTAATAGAACTAGTGTCTGTAAATTCATTTTATGCTTTCACAATAACAAAATGTCATACATTTTGAATGAGATGATAATGATCTTTTGGATGCACTGGAGAACCAGTTCTACACTGAACCCAGTCAGGTCCACAAACAAAATTTGTTAAATCAACTTGACACATTGTATAATTTGGTAATATTTGAAAAGTTTCAAGGCCACACAAATGTGCTCTATGATGTAAAGGGACCCAAAGCAATTTATAATCATTGTGATCTTTCAGCCACCCATCTGAATGACAAGATATAAATATATTTGAACCCTCAAGTGATTTGTAGTTTTTGAAATGATCTGAGGTGAGATTAATATTATACACTTTAACAGTTTGATCATATGAGCCAGACACCACTTGTGTTCCATCTGGAGAGAATGCCACTGATCTCACATAATCACTGTGGCCTTTAAATGGTCTGGTAATGGGTTTTCCACTCTCCACATTCCACACTCTGACAGTTTGATCACTTGAGCCAGACACCACTTGTGTTCCATCTGGAGAAAATGCCACTGATCTCACCAAATCACTGTGGCCTTTAAATGGTCCAGCAATAGTTTTTCTGCTCTTCACATTCCATACTCTGACAGTTTTATCAGATGAGCCAGACACCACTTGTGTTCCATCTGGAGAAAATGCTACTGATCTCACCCAATCACTGTGGCCTTTAAATGGTCCAGCAATAGTTTTTCCACTCTTCACATTCCACACTCTGACAGTTTGATCATTTGAGCTAGACACCACTTGTGTTCCATCTGGAGAAAATGCCACTGATGTCACATAATCACTGTGGCCTTTAAATGGTCCAGCAGTTGTTTTTCCATTCTCTACATTCCACACTCTGAGAGTTCGATCATTTGAGCCAGACACCACTAGTATTCCATCTAGAGAAAATGCCACTGATCTCACAGAATGACTGTGACCTTTAAATGGTCCAGCAATTGTTTTTCTATTCTCTACACTCCACACTCTGAGAGTTCGATCATTTGAGCCAGACACCACTTGTGTTCCATCAGGAGAAAATGCTACTGATGTCACAGAATCACTGTGGCCTTTAAATGGTCCAGCAGTTGTTTTTCCATTCTCTACATTCCACACTCTGAGAGTTCGATCATTTGAGCCAGACACCACTAGTATTCCATCTAGAGAAAATGCCACTGATCTCACAGAATGACTGTGACCTTTAAATGGTCCAGCAATTGTTTTTCTATTCTCTACACTCCACACTCTGAGAGTTCGATCATTTGAGCCAGACACCACTTGTGTTCCATCAGGAGAAGATGCTACTGATGTCACAGAATCACTGTGGCCTTTAAATGGCTCAGCAAGAGTTTTTCCACTCTTCACATTCCACACTATGACAGTTTTATCAGATGAGCCAGACACCACTTGTATTCCATCTGGAGAAAATGCCACTGATGTCACAGAATCACTGTGGCCTTTAAATAGTTCAGCAATAGTTTTTCCACTCTTCACATTCCACACTATGACAGTTTGATCATCTGAGCCAGACACCACTTGTGTTCCATCTGGAGAAAATGCCACTGATCTCACAGAATGAGTGTGGCCTTTGAATGGTTCAACAAGAGTTTTTCCACTCTTCACATTCCACACTCTGACAGTTTGATCATCTGAGCCAGATACCACTTGTGTTCCATTAGGAGAAAATGCCACTGATGTCACCCAATTACTGTGGCCTTTAAATGGTCCAGCAATAGTTTTTCCACTCTCCACATTCCACACTCTGACAGTTTTATCACATGAGCCAGAAACTACTTGTGTTCCATCAGGAGAAAATGCCACTGATGTCACAGGATAACTGTGGCCTTCAAATGGTCCTGCAATGGTTTTTCCACTCTCCACATTCCACACTCTGACAGTTCGATCATTTAAGCCAGACACCACTTGTGTTCCATCTGGAGAAAATGCCACTGATGTCACAGAATGAGTGTGGCCTTCAAATGGTCCAGCAATGGTTTTTCCACTCTTCACATTCCACACTATGACAGTTTGATCATTTGAGCCAGACACCACTTTTGTTCCATCAGGAGAAAATGCTACTGATGACACCCAATTACTGTGGCCTTTAAATGGTCCAGCAATATTTTTTCCACTCTCCACATTCCACACTCTGACAGTTCAATCATTTGAGCCAGACACCACTTGTGTTCCATCAGGAGAAAATGCTACTGATGTCACAGAATTACTGTGACTTTTAAATGGTCCAGCAATGGTTTTTCCACTCTCCACATTCCATACTCTGACAGTTTCATCATTTGAGCCAGACACTACTTGTGTTCCATCAGGAGAAAATGCCACTGATGTAACAGAATGAGTGTGGCCTTCAAATGGCCCAGCAGTGTTTTTTCTACTCTCCAAATTCCACACTCTGACAATTCCATTCTTTGAGCCAAATACCACATCTTGTCCATCAGGAGAATATGCCACACATGTAACAATTGAATTACTATAATATACTGTATGCAATGCTGCATTCCATATTTTGTCTCTTCCTTTTACAATTGAAACTGTTTTCTGAAAGAAAGGTGAGAAAATTTTCACAATCAATGAATCTTCAGGTGCAAATGGTAATGCTGACAAATATATACTTGTCATGCTTATTGTGATGGGAATATAAAAATTTGTGACAAATTTTATACCATCTTCAATAAAATCAAGTTGATATGAGCAAATCTGATTAAATTTAAGTATTTCATTTCTTTAAATATCTGATGGCATACCTTTGTACAAAATGTTAATTTTTTCAGCAATTCTTGTGCTGTCTGTACTTCATTTAAGAGACTCATTATTTCCAACCAGAATAAGAATTTGCAGTATAAAAATTCATTTAAATCTGTTACTAAAGAATTATAGTGGCATTTCTTATCCCCAATCATTTCAATATAATGTATGTTCCAATTCCTGCAGCAATATTGAAGATGTGTAGGTATATACTGTTTTATTTTTTGTGATAAGCTTTCAATGTCTTTATTTGCTACATAGGATGATTCAATATTGCAAATATTAAATTTTAGCTCAGTATTGAGAATTCTAAAAATCATTTTGGTTATTCTTGGAATGTGTTTGACTTTATTAATTAGAAATTTATTATTATTTAAACCTCTTTCCAAAAATTCAACAAATGATAAATGATGAAATGCTATATTGTCATTATTTGTTGAAATGACAGGTAGAAGTTGATGTGTAATTCTTTTAACTTCATTTGTAATGGCACTATCATTTCCACTAACATCCAAGAAGTGCTTGATATCCTCTTTTCTCAATGGTGATTTTGCCAACAATAATGTTGCCAATACTTGTCTAACAATTTCCTTTCTATGTTCTGACCATTTTCCAAATGACATTTGAAGCATTTGATAATAGAGATCTTCAATCCCATGGCTTATATTCCATGACAGTACTTCTTCAAGCTTTTCATCTGGTGAAAGCTGGTCATCTTGCTCTGGAGTCAGGGTGATGTATCTGACTGCAGTAGATGCCCAGATAAATAATCCAGCAGCTTGTTTGCACATCTTCTTTAGCTCATTTTCTGTTAAATCAAATTGTAATTCATCTTTGAAAGTTTCAAAACTTTGTTTCAGAAAGAAAGAAATATCTTGATTTATCTCTGAGTCATAGAGTGAATCAGTTTCCAATATAATAGTTTTGCATATGTCTTTATTCTGGATAATGTCCAGTAGAGAACCAGGCCTTCCAGTCAAAATGAGCTTGTATTGTTTAGGAAGTACTATCCAATCTTGTAATGTCTTTTTCAAAGATTTTAAAAACTCAGATGATCTGCATTCATCCAATGCATCAATAATAAATGCAGGTGGATGTGATTTCAATTGTTCTTTGCAAACATTCAGTGGATTAGCAATCAGGTGTTTGAAATGCCATTCAATTCTCCCAAGTTGGAAAGTATTATTAAGCAGTTCTTCAATTTTATCTTTCACAATGGAATACTTGGAATTAGATGCTAAATGTGCAGCTATTGTTCTCCAAACCACAGTTGCATCACTTAAAGTTTCATCATCTCTCTTGAAGAAATGATATCCACCAAGTCTATTATTGTATTCATTGGAGCTAAGAGTTCCAATCAGAGTGGAGGCTATTGCAGATTTTCCTGAGCCAGGACTACCAGTAATCCACATAATGTTTGTAGTTGACTCTTCTATAAATTAAATTAATAATTTTGTAATGGTTCTACATTGAATATCATACCAAAATCATTTAGCCACTCATATATATCATTCAGAATGGTAACTCTAGTCCCTTCCATACATGGAGGCAGATAATGCAAGTTATGATCAACAGGCTTCAATAACTTAAGTTTTTCGGAGATTTCATCATTTTTTGTGTTGTAATTATTAATTTGATCACGACCGACAGCATTCAGCTGAGCACCAGACACATTGACGTGGTGGGAACCGGAGAACATATGAAGATTTTCAGCTATTGCAAATGCAGGAGAATTTGACCTTGAGCTTGTAAGATGTTGTACTTGAATAGTAAGGCGTTTGAGATAACGAGAGAGGGGAAGTGAAAGTTAGTGTGAACAGGAAATATATGTAGAACAATCCAATTGATACGCGTGGTAAACGTGTTCCGAGCCAAATTGTTGGTATCAGCTGTTCTTCTATAATAAGATACACCTTCTCGTTCTATGTATATCGGACAACATGTTTACGGCCTTACCCTATCGCGTGTTGATATCACACGTTTGGTGCGTATCGATAAGGGATTTCCAAACTGTAGGTTCAATGTAGTCACGGGTTATCGAGAGTCGTGGAGATGGACGTTTGGAATTGCTTCCATTCACGCTATCGCGTACGTCACACCTAATAATCATTTATCGCGCGATGGCTGCACTTTATAATACAAATATGTTCGCTTTCTTTGAGAAATTGAAGCTTTTATAGTCTACTCTATGGCTAAGGAATCGCTATCGAAGACTTACTGCCAATCTACTGGTATCATCTACTAACAAATAGAGTGATGTATTGTGATTCTTCCTATATCAGTAACATCAATTGATACCTGCAACGCCTTTAGGATTTATTATGGTTTTGCGATGAAGATTCGCTCGAGACTCTGAGAGTGCAGTAGTCTCTCTTGCTCAACATGTTCAATTGTCTTTCAATGCCCAGCAACTTCCTCATGTCGATGCACTAATGGATCTATATGATCGCATGACGCGGCCACGTCCTCCTTCTGATGTGCCACCAAGTTGGGGCCGCGGAGATTCGAACTTAGCATTCTACTGTGAGACCTGTCGACTGGACTGCAGAAGGGCTTCCTTCATTTTGCGGTACTTATTCACATACGTATCTGGACCTCTTCGTGACAACGCTGGAAAATCCGCACCTTACGGTAAGGGAGCAAGCTAATGTGTTACTTTAGTGTTTAATCATTTATGCGGTAATGAACGCCAGCTGGCGGATTGAACGATTCACTTACCGTTCAAATGTAATCGCCAGTACATCGGGCCTCAGGCCTCATCAGTGTCAATGATTCGTCGAAGGGCCTGGTAGGATCAACTTATCATTGGCAAGTATTGATTAACCGGTGCACGTCGTTTTATTTCTGTTGTTATCGATAGCCCGGTAGATTGGAACAGTAGGATTAATCATTAGATCGTGTGATGAGCGCATGTGGAAGGCGGGGATGAGAATGGTCACATAAAGATGGTGTTATCGATGGGATACTTTCGTTTTCCTTTTGTGGTGGAATCTAATCGCAGATGCAGCTTAAGGAGGTGCTTGAGCGCTTGACCTGGCTAATTTGCTGGCTGATGATAAGATTGAGCATCACATGATGCATGTGAATCGAATGCTACCGACGCTGTTCGGGTTCCGAACTTCTGACCAACGTTGAACCTCTCGCAGAGTCGCAGTGGCATTGCGGACGACACCATCCTACACGAATCCACCATCCCGCTTCTGCTGCCCCGATGGCAAGACTCGGTATTCTAAACTTAAAGCTACCCATACACATCACCCGTTAAACGATTTCATGAAGAGCTATCCCGATGCTGATGCTCCGAGTCTTCTTCGGCGCACTGAACACTGCTAGCGGACAGCGAGGTTGCAATCGCCCACGATTGAGCCCACGATTGAGAGGGAGTAGAGGAATGATCAGATGGTGATATCTGATGCAACTGAAAGTAAGTGCCTACTCTCCTCTCCGTTCTTCGTTTCTTCTTTGCTGTTGACACATGGTCATCGGCGTTTTTCCACTTTCACTTTCACTCGACTCGTCCACGCTATGTTCACTAATTCCTCGTATTCTTACAGGATATCGTTCTTGCCTACTCGTATCGGCGACAATCAAACACATTGGGCTGGATGGGCCGAAGCTACTTAGAATGAAACAGGTACGCTCCCTTCCGTATCTTTCCGTCCGCCCTACTTACACCTACACTTGCTCATAGTATACACTCGCTTGCATCTCAAGCCGCACCATCTCTAGCTCCACCTTGCGCATTGCGACCCCTCTTCCAAACCAGCTATTCAGAATATCATAACCTCCCAGCATGGAACAGCTAGTTCTTTCCACATGCCACCCCATCGTCGATGCGGACCCTTGCACCATCTCCATCCAACACGTACCTAGTAACGACTATTTCGTTGCATGGAACTTTCCCAATCGCCGCTACGACGCTGTCTCTGCTCCGGGTGCACCGACGGGGCTTTCGATTGGGACGTAGGACTTCTTGACCGGGATGGACGTCTTGCCCGCGTGTGGTGGAAGTGTCGGATCTTTTGTTATAGTTGGAGTGAATGAGATATTGGGGCTGGAGAGTCGAAAGAGACGTCTTGGACGATATACGCGCGCCTGTACCATCCTTTCCGCACATGGCCCATGATGGCATCATTAACGTCTCGCCTACATGTATTCGACTGGAGCTCTTTACCAAGTTATCAGCCATCTGCCATACCCGACATCAGCGTTAACCAGAATGTGACCCCTACCAGGAAGAACTCGTATGGAGCAGGATGCTATTTTCACCGCACGGGTACGCAGTGCTCCCCCAACCCTTATATCGGAGGACAGGCTTGTCATGACGAAGGACGTAGTCTTGCGTGTGGTGAAAGTCTCGGATCTACCGTTATCAAACACCTGGCGATCCCACCGCGAAGACTTGTCCGGAGTAACAGGCTCTCTTCACCACACTCGTATCCGGCGCCCCCTCCGACATCTATATCGTCTAGTTTCAGCCGCGCGCGTATCCAGCCCCCAGCCCCCCGTGCTGGCTCCGCTCATAAGCTCCTTACGAAGCTTATGCTTTCAAGTAGATTGTTCTTACAGTCCAGGCCTATATCCATCGCCATCTCCGCTCTTTACTCCAGCCCTACAATGACCACGAAGAGGACTGAACGAAGTGCGGTTGGTGTTGCACGTATAATCATAGCGGGGGAACACATCGTTGCCGATGTGCACGGGAAGCTCTGTTCCTCCCACAGAATCCACCCATGCTGCTCAGTGCTCGTACATCCGCAACGCTCCAGGATGGTTGATACTGCTCGAATTTTGAAAGCACAGTATGGGTAACCCTTGCTCCTGTCATACAATGTGCGTTGGACTGAGGAGGACGTGAGATCGAGTCAAGTCGAGTTGGAGGTGGTTCTATGTTTCGTGCTTGCTCACGTATGTGCGCGTCGTTCTGTCCTCTTCGCAAGTTGCTAGTTACTTACTAGTTACTCGCGACAAGTAGTGTGTATGTGATTGCTGCACGATTCCTTCCCCTTCCTCTAGAACGTTGTCGAACATCTTGCATCTATTTAGGTTTCGCTTCCTCTCATTGCTATGAGACCAGCGCTGCGGAAGGAAACCAGGATGAGGACCTACTTACGCTGCTGTCTTGATGAAGGATTGGCGGTACGGAATGCAGTCTTGCAGGATTCCGTGAATGACGTCCGCCTCTGGTCTCATTATCAGGCAGATCAGCTACCAACTACCCTAATTCCGCTACGTTCTCTCCTGCCTTCGACGCGCATAACGTTCACCGTCCACCATAGAGCTCGTGCCCAATGAAGGGGTTGTCTCTGTGAACCCCATATGAATCCAAGTGACAGGGAACGATATCACCCCAGTCCCCCTCCGCGAGGACGTTGTCACTAGTATCTCTGGTGTGCATGGACATGGTGTTTTGAAGAGGGAGAGCGGGAATAGGAGGATTGCGAGCTCTCCGGGTAATTATTGAGAGTCGGGAGGAAGGGAGGAGAGGCTTGTTACGCTTGTGCCGCCTAGTGGGAGGCATAGGCCTGTCCTGCGTAGGGAGTACTCCGGGGCTTGGTGGAGCTAGGTCGCAGGCTAGGTGTGGGAGGAGTGTGCGAACTTCGGTTTCGTCTGTCTTTTCTGCTTTATGGTGTGGGGTAGATACTGACAGGTGATTCATAGAGTCTTATTGATCTAGCTGGATCGGAGAAGGCTGCTACTGATAAGGAACGAACGAGGGAGGGAAAGTATATTAATTCTAGGTTAGTTCTTGGTCTTGTAGTTGTTTGTAGCGAACTGACGATGTATAGTTTGTTAACTCTAGAAATTGTCATTAGGACTCGAGATAACAATGCTGCTGGGAGAAGACGTATGTTCTACCTAGCTTACTGTCGCTGTGCTTGCCGATAGACCTAACCCAGAGATCACGTACCCTACTAGTACAACTAGAAGCTTACGCGTATTCTGAAAGCTTCCTTGTCCGGTAACGCGGGTATGACTACGTATGAGTGTGATCTGTACAATCAACCCTGATCCCTCCGCTGTTACTGAGAGCACGAGAGAGCACGAGCACACTGCTCTTAGCGCTCGCTAAGAATCCACGTCCATTTCTAGGTGCAGCAACTGCGAGTACGAGTAAAGTGCTAGCAGAGAAAGAACACGATACCATTCCTACATCCTCTCCCGTGCTTCCGACTGCTTCTATGCAGATGGAATGCTTCCACGTGCGACTTGTGTTCTCGCCGTTCCCTGCTCAGCCTAGTCTGCCGGACCACGAACCGAATGGCTTGATGGGGAGACGATCTTTGATTCTATCTTGGAGGTGGAGAATGCAATTTTGCCCCTCCCGCCTATGTCCGGAACCAATCAGCCGGGTATTGGTCCTGGGACCCCGCTGAGTCGTGTGAGGGAGGTGCCTGGGAGGTGCCGGGTGATAAGGAGAATATTTCACTTAAGGTATTATGGTTCAAGTGACTAACTTGCACTAGGCCAATAGAGGTACTATGAGCGGCTCGTTCTCTTGTGGGCCGTGATGTTGAGTTATCAACGCAAAACATCACGGGCGGCTGACACCAGCGTCTGAGCTTAGGGTACGTACTACCCTCGTTTCAATTGAAGTTATTCGAACTCAATTGACTGTATCTTCAACTTATTCATTCCAGGGCTAGGCAACGTCTTTGTGGAGCTCTGGACGAGGATCATGGAGAAAATAGGATCTCCTCGACCAGGAAAATACCGTTGCGCTAGAAGCTAAAAAGTTCTCTCACCCGACCAGTATCTGTCTCGTGGCTAGGCAATGTCTTTGTGGAGCTCTCTGGACGAGATCATGGAGAAAAAGGAACGATTCTCTCCTCGACCAGGTTGGTACCGTTGCGCTAGCCACTCGAAGCTAAAAAGTTCTCTTTCACCCGCAACGGTATCTGTCTCGTTTTCGTCTCACGTTCGTCTCACGTTCTGCTCAGAGTCTCAGAGTTTTCGTTAGTTCCATCTCTTTACACTCATGACTGATGGCAATATCTCCCCAGGGGAACAACGGCCTGAGGAGTCCACTGAGGATGGACCTACCATCACCGAAATCCGATCCAGACCACTCAACACTGGCACAGCGGCTCAGCTGCAACGGAAGACTACCAAGCGTGATGCACAGTCAGGGTCTCGAGTACTGCAAGGCACCGTGACCCTCTCTGCTGCAGAGGATAGGGGAGGAGTGCACTCCAGCGCCATCTCTGATCACTCGCCTGGGACCACTTCCGGAGTGCCTGAGTCCAGTGGGGGAGTACCAGCAGGCACCACCCACTACGCTCCTGGTGTCTCAGCCTTTGGACCTCTCGGACAACTCTCTGGCAGCAACATCTTTGGCACCGAGTTCTCACCCACTCCTGGACCATCTGGTACCAACATCGAATCCAGATCCTCAATTCGTCCTCCCCCTCCCCCTGGAAGAGACAACAGAAAAAAAGATCCCTCTTCCTCTTGCACAAAGACTATCCCTCAGCCTACGCGACAGGCTGGATCTCAGGGCGATGAACAGCAACACACACGAGCTGGGTTTATTTTCGAACATGACCTGGTCGACAAACTCGACAGCATCCTCAACCGCTTCCAAAAAGGGAAACTCACTAAGGACCATGCAATCGCAGCCTTTGGACGAGTCCTACCTGATTTCCAACCTGGAGATGACTCCCCTTCCGATAGGGCATTTGCAGCCTATCTCGCAGAACTCAACAATCATCAGCGACAGGAATTGTCTTCCCAAGATCTCAGTGCAGCCTTCCTTAATCAAACGTTTGGGGGACCACCACCCAAGCCTCAGCCCCCCCGTCAGCGCACCAGATCTCCAAGCTATGACAGCAATGTCCATGACAGTGACCCAGACAATGGAGACGACTTGCATGTCTCCAAGCGACAGCGTGTCTCTGAAGAAGAGTTTCCCTGGTACAACGACTACCTTGAGGAAGCAGATAAGCTCCATCCCGATCTCATTAAGACTCAGGAACTCCTGCGAAGTACACGCGAGGAATATCAGCAAGGCAAAGCGATCCATTGTCTGAACCTCCAACATCCCTCACTTCCCTGAGTCAGAATGGGACAATGTCCTCAAAGGGAAAGCTATCAACCTTGCAAATGTTGCCTCTGGAATCTATGCCACCTCAGCACCAGCCCCTCGCACCCAACGAGTTGGGGATCTTGAAATCACCCTTCCTGGAAGCTCCACCAGCAACAAGCAAATCACCAACAGTGGAGAGTGGCACTCCACTTGGCAGCTTGCCACCGAAGCAATTCTCCGTGCCTTCCCTCACTGTAGAACAGAACTTGCACTCTATGGACGTTACATCACCGGCTTGTTTAGAACCGCCAATGACCTCAAAGTTATTGTCTTCGACCAAGCTGCCAGACACTATGCAGAGACTCGATATGATGTCAGACTCTGTGACTTCGAACATTTCGCCAAATGGAATTCTCATTCCTATCACCCGGTGGTGCAGACTACAATGTCGGCAGCAGCCAAGCGCAGCCTGAGAAAACAAGCACAGGTCGAACGAAATTGAGAGAAATATGCAGGAAGTTCAATTCATCCACTGGATGCGGGTATCGAGGGAACAGATGCCGATATCAACACAAGTGTAGCAAATGTTTCAAGTCTGGGCATGGCATGGCAGACTGTAAATGAGCTTGATAATCCCTTTGGTTTACGTCCCTCCTACCTACATGAACTTCAAAACTTTTCCCCTTCATCCTTCTCCCTTACTCCTGTGCTAGCCTACACTTATCATGCTCCCCCACTTCCTCGCCCACCTCCTGAAGTTTCCAATCACCCCTTTATTCGTTCGCTTATACACAAAAATCCAGACATCTTTAAAATCGTGACCCCCTTGCGTATTGACCATTTTGAATCTTATCTTTCATCTCATCCTAATCGCCCTTTTGTGGACTCCTTCTGCTTAGGTCTCGTGAGGGTTTCTGGCCCTTTGCCATACATCGCCCTGATTTCCCTCTCACCCATGATGCATCCATGTACCGTCCATCACAAACTCCAGAGCAAGAGGCTTTCCTCTATGCTCAGCGTGATCTTGAAGTTGCACTTGGCAGATTCTCTCCACCCATCCCTCCTTCCTTCAAACAGGGTACTTATTCTATGCCCATCCATGCTGTTCTGAAATCGGAGGAAGGCAAGCTTCGCATGATCACCAATCACAGTGCGGGGAAATGCGCTCTGAATCTTCTCATTTCTCAGGAGGCCATTGTTGGCCGCACCCCTCTCGATTCCCTCAAGCCTCTCGCCAATTCCCTTCTTGTGCTTCATAAAAAGTTTGGTCCAGATGAACCATTGGTTCTCTTCAAATCCGATGTTAAAAGTGCCTACTGGTTGGCTCCAATGGCAAAAGAGTGGCAGCGCTTCCAGCTGACTACCTTTCCCAATGGAGATCGACACATTGATAGGTGCAATGTATTTGGGGGTCGTGGCTCGGCCCCCACCTTTATTCCTATAGTGGCCCTCACTACTTGGATTGCTGTTTTTATTCTGATGGTTGAAGTCTTCCAGTACTCTGACGACTCTTTCGGTGTCCAGCGAGCTTCCGATGTTTTGTGGTATTCCCCCTACCAGTGCTTCCTCCCCTCTGGGCAAGCTAAACTACTATCTCTTTGGGATGAGCTCGGAATTCCTCATGAACTTGCAAAACAGCTTCATAGCTCTCGACTCACGATCATTGGGTTTCTCATTGACACTGATAAACTCACTATAACTATGCCAGCAGGGAAGAAAACAGAACTCATTCAGCATATCAAAGAGTTCTGTGCACCCGGTACCATTAAGCGTTCTCTTCGTGATTTTCAACGTCTCGCTGGTTGGATTAACTGGTCCCTCAATGTCTTTCCTCTCCTCCGTCCAGGCCTCTTCTCAGTTTATCGCAAAACTGCCAATGTCAGTGACTCTGAAGATCGTATCTATGTTACAAATGAGATTCGGAGCGATCTTCATTGGTTGCTTCGACATCTTCGTGTCGAACGGGAACTTCTCATACTTGAAGACATCACCTGGGACATGGAGTCTATTGATACGACATTCTATGTTGATGCATCTCTCACTGGGATTGGTTTGTGGGACAATCTCTTACATGTCGGATATCACTACACCTTTCCTCCTAACTTGTTAGGCTTTGATATCTATGTTTATGAGGTCCTTGCTGTCGTTTCAGCCTTGCACCTTCTTGCCTCCTGTGTCCTCTTCACCAGGACCGTCGTCATCTTCTCAGACAGTGGTAATACAGTGTCACTTTTCAATTCTCTAAGAGCACCTGACTCATTGTTCAATCGCCTTCTAAAATTCTCGGTGGATATTCTGCTATGGGAGGAGTATCAACTACGTGTTCTTCACATTCCTGGGGAGGTCAATCACGTTGCTGACGCACTCTCACGGCAACAGTTTCAACGGGCACTTCGTCATGATCCTGATTTGTCCCTTCATGTGTTTCAACCCCCTCAGGATGCGTTGGGGGCACTAAAAAAATGATTCCCACTCTTCGTAGGTCCAGACAGCCACAATGTACCCCCTGGACCTATGAGCGCCTCCTTCAGGAACATGCTATAACTCTTGGGTACACCATTGATCACTCAACAGCGCTTAACTACTCCAGTGCGCTCAACTCGTACATATCATTTTGTCAATCCCACCACTTTCCCCTTGATCCAACACCCGACAATCTAAGCCTCTATCTCGTGTACATGGCCGCCTCCGTTTCGGCCTCGACCTTAACCACTTACCTATCTGGTATCATAAAACTGCTCACACCTTACTTCCCAGATGCCTCCCGCTCACATAATTCAGACATCGTTCGGAACACTCTTCAGGGCTGTCGAAGGCGTCACTTTTCCCAGCCATCTCAGAAACCCCCCCTTCTCCTGAACACCTTGACCACTATTTGTCATTCCATCTACCCCTCTGCTGACCACGACCAGCTACTGTGTCTTGCCATTTTGGTGTCGGGTTTTTATGCACTTCTCCGACTGGGTGAGCTCGTATGCCCTGATGACCCAGCACTTAGAAACTTCAAAAAGTTCCCATCACGGCTCTCCGTTGCCTTTCCTGGCAACTATTCTTATCAATTCCGCCTCCCCACACACAAGTCTGACAAGACCTTTGAAGGTGATCTTGTTGTTGTTCAGCGCCTTTTCACCCATGGGCCTGACCCTCTAGTTATCTTCAAGCGCTATCTATGTTCGCGTGACGAACGCTTTCCATATCATCGTCTACTCTGGCTTCGTTTTGATGGTTCTCCACCTACCAGAGCCTTCTTTCTCTCGTTCCTACATCGGTTTGCCGGGGACTCTTACTCAGGACACTCCCTACGGTCTGGAGGGGCGACTGCTCTGGCTGAGCATGGCTTCCCGCACTCCTCCATACAGCAGATCGGCCGCTGGAGTTCGGATACTTTCCGGATTTACATTCGGAAACATCCCACTCTGATTGCTTCCCTTCACTTGCCACGTGAGCAACGTTGACGCTTTACTTTAGTTTTCTACATCTTGCCTTCCTTTCCTCTCTTTTTCTTTCATTCACACTTTTGTTTGCCATTTGCTTGCCTCTTCATATTAAAAAAAAAAAAAAAAAAAAAAAAAAAAAAAAAAAAAAAAAAAAAAAAAAAAAAAAACAAAAAACTTCCTAATACCGTAATAGCCAATCAATTTTTTCCTATTCCTTTTTTCAAAATTTCACCGTCATTGTTATTCAAATTTTACCTTTACATACGCGTCTGCTCTCTACGTTACATGTGCAAATACATTTTCTCAGTCGGTGTCGGTGTCGAGGTGCATCACGTTATCGGATGTCACCTCCCCACAGGCCGCTCCTAAATTTCTCGGTGCGATTATCCTCGATTGCATCGAAACATTTTGACATTCGGCACTTCAAGATTTTAAGTGTTACATATTGTAATTTTCGGCATGTCAAGTATTTTTATTGTTACATGTAGTTTTAAAATCAAAGTAATGTTGCCTAGCGAATAAATGGTAGAGTAAGTAGTGTTTCTATGATGAATGTTGCCTGTAGTGTCGTACGTATGACTGCTGGTTCAAATCCCCTCAGTATGCAATTATTTTACTCCTTTGAATATCGTAACCAGTCATTGGCCATTAAAACACAAGCATTGAATACATATTCAATCAAGTAATTAAGGTACATCAAACTACGCTAACGTTCTACAATAACTTGTATGGTAGTTAGTGACAATGCAGACCTTAAAAATGATACTTTTTGAAGGAGACAAAAATTATGGGAAAATTCGGCATTTCTATTTCAGATGCGTTACTTACCCTTAAATTTCGGCATACCCGGCAGGTGCGTTATGTGTTACTGCCGAATTGATTGTGTTAGTACAGTAGAACTTGTTTTTTCGCTCTCGTAGCCTTTCAATCTTTTGGATTTTTTCGACCCGCAGACTTTGCACCTCTTGGCGCTTACATAAAGGTGCTGGATCAGACTGTCCTCTACCTTACTATTAGACCGTCCATCTCAAATTTATTTTTGCTGTTGCTTTTTCGATCTTCTGTGTGTTCTTTCTTCGGAATGGTTTGTTTTATTATTATTCATGTGGATCTGGCTTCAATCAGAAATGTAATTCTAGTATGTTTGTATGTAGTCGCTGATATTTAGGACCTCTTGCATTAATACATCGCTATTCTCTGTTCCAGCATATTCTTCCAAGATGTGGGCGAAACAGTTATCATAATCTTTCCACATTGTTCTACCGGTGCTTTTCAAAATGTCTGCAATCTCCTCACGATAGCGCCGGGGCACATACAACTCCCATATCAATGTTCTAGGGTCCTTACGCCACTCGATGCCTTCAACAAAAGAGCAGAATTCAAGTTGAGAAAAGAAACGTGAAGTGGTATCCTGGAGCAACTTCTGTTGCCATGTCAGATCCCAGAAAGGGTAATTGTGACGATTGTATTTTCCCGATGGCGTTATAAATCGGAGAGAGTGTAGATTCGAAAGTGGTTCATGTGTTTTTAATGCTCTTTCCAAGGTCTGTAATTGTTGTTAAATTTAGATTCTGACAGAAGAACTGAAAACATACTTGTGTAAAGGTGTTTCTTTCATAAGCAGCGGACGACCCGAGGCCGAACAATATCGAAAGAGATCGTAGGTTAGGGCATTCATTCCAGAGTGCGGGTTTGTTGAAGAAGCGCATTGGTATTTTTAACATTCGAATATTTGTTTAATTCTCTTGTAGTGCGTCTTCTATATTTGCAGGAAACATCGAATAATCCCTTATTATGATCTCTTCGAACGGACTATTTGAGCGAACAAGATGTACAAGAAAACGGCCTGTAGAGGTATTCAAGCTGATGCGCTTCAAGTTGAGAAGAACTTGAAGACTCCGGTCCGGGACCGCTGAGAATCCCTCTTCCTTGCGCACCCATAACTCATCCATATTGAGATCCTGAAGAAACGGTATGCGCATAAATGACTTCAGTAATGTATTAAATTGATCTTCATTGATTCTTGATGGTAGAAAATGGAGGGTCTTCAGCTGAAATTGATCCCCTTGACTTGAAATGTAGGATATAAAATCGACATATGACACTGATAGAGTTTTGAAATGAGTCTTGTCGATGTATTTTAATAGACATTGCTTCATCGCATCGTTGTCGCAACACCCGAATTCGTCCAGCTTCAAACTTGATAATCTCCGTAAAACGTTTTCAGAAAGGTTGGGAATAAGAACGCATTTAGGTCCAAATGTTAAGGAACGAAGATGTGGGAGTTTGATAATACATTTCACAGCCCTTTCGTCTATCGCGATTCTATTGAAGCTAAGAATTTCCACGTTTTCGATGAGAGGGATAACTTCCACATATATTGTGGCTAAAGATTTGACTTCCGGGCTCGAAGATTCTAAGCAGCTGCTCGATGACGATATGCGGAACTCTTTTACGAACAAAGCCCGTGAGACAGCTGGCTCTTGCCTTTCGATCAAGGAACGACAAAACATTGCATAGGTGGGTGCAATTGGCTTTTCGTCGGGCCATATATTAAATTCCAGGGAATGATATATGCCAGGTAATGCTAACATTCGGAAAAAAGTGCACACTTGTGCCAGGTTCAAAAATGCGCGTTTAGATTCCGTTGCGTTAATGTCATCATTTGGAGTAAGATAGCGGAAGATATGGATGTAGATCTCGTTGCCGATGGGCGAAAGCGCCCGCGACCCATTCTTACGCACTGGACCTGAGGACTGTTTAGATCAGGCAGCTATGGTGTAGAGATATTAGGATACTTACTGTTCCAAATGATAGACATATATGCGTACAGGCAGGATAAGTAACAGAAGTAGAGGAAAGTGGTGGACGATGCAAGAGTCGTTGAAGTTGTGACGCAGGCAGTGTGCTCTCTGTAGCTGCAATATTTATACAAGCCGTGAGCGATTCGGCTCGAGCCACTGGTACTGTTATACAAATTGGTGCATTATTCCAACTATAGACAATCGGCTTTGATACAGCTCTCGCTAGACCCTGGCGACCCCATAAGTAGTTCTATCTGACACGGTCATTTGAATGTGACATGTGCACGAGTAATGGACAATGAGCCAAAATGATCTGTTCGACACAAAAATACAATACAATGCTATTATAGCTGCTGAATGATGTAGCACCGAAGTTGACAGCACACACAGCTGAATTGATCGGCCTAGTGCTGCCGAGTCTCAAGCCAACCAACTGGTTCACCTCCCCTCCACCACCCCACTCGGCACTAGCTCTGTCTCGCTCTCGAGGATGGAGGGCCTTAAGCTTCACTCTACCCACTACATTCTGTCTTCATGCCTGGAATCCGACGCTTCATCTCCCGCGATGTCAAGAACATAGTTATCCGAATGG